>CM077317.1:25982939-27182939 GCA_039655065.1 Glossophaga mutica
GCAGCCAGCCCTGTGAACACTTCCATTGTGGAGTTCTGGCCTCCTGAACGGAGGCCATAAATCTATGTGGTTTTAAGCCTCCCTATTTGGGGCCGTTTGTACAAGAGCCCTAGGAAAGGCACAGAGAAGGTACTGCCGGACAGTTGCAGCAGGAAGTGCACGAGCCATCAGCGGACGGACGGTCAGGACGGGGAGACCGCCCACTGCCTTGGGGGCCGCAGCGGCAGGGTGAGGCTCCACCCCGAGGCCCAAGGGGAGCAGATGAGTGAATTTCAGCAGGGAAGGAAAATCACAAGAGCTCCGTTTCATCAAGCTCCCTGAGGCTGGTTCCGGGTGTGAGACCAGCGGCTGGACACTGGCTGGAGAGTGGAGACGTGTAAATGGGTCGGAAGATAAAGCAGAACCTGGAATGGCCAGGACCTGGTGAGCGGGTGGGTGACGCTAAGCAGAACGCCGGTTTTAAATGAGTCAGGGAAAGACAAACGCTGTCTGTGGAATCTAAAGCACACTTACACGTGGCATCTAAGAACAGGATAAGCAAGTAGACCAAACAGAAACAGACTCATCAATACAGAGAACAAGCTGATGGCTGCCGCAGGGGAGGGCGGAGGGGGGTGAGGTGGGAAAATAGACAGACAGACAGACAGATGGATAGATAAAAATAATGCCAGTTTTCTGGCTTGGGAATCTCTTCAGATGGGGGCACATTTATCCTTCACTCTTCCCTTCCCCTGTGCCTCCATCCTTTGTTTACTTACTTCAAACATTTTTACGCAGCAGCCAGTGCGTTTTGGACACCGAGGTGTCTGGAGACACACGGACGTCACAGACATTGCGCTCCAAGAGCACCCTCGTGCTGCGCGGCAGAGGTGTGTGAAACATGGCAACATGAAATGAAAAGACCTCCCACAGCACGGCTTCTGGGACCACAGCTGGGGACGCATCCACCTCGTGTGGCACAGCCGGACCAGAGAGAAGCAGCACAGATTTCTGGGGAGAGAGCCTGGTGCTCTACCCCGCAGTCGAAGGTTTCGATGGGTGCAGCGGGTCACGGTGGGGAAAGGCTTATTCGCCGCGCTTCCCGTTCACCTGCAGGGGGCGCTGCTGGGGGCGCCGTGCGGGAAGAGGGGAAGCTCCCTGGCCAGGCGCTGCTGGTTAAGCGAGCTCATTGCCGCAGCCCCGGGAGGCCAGTGCTCCGGAAAGAGGCCCCTCTCCCAGCCCCCCCAAAGAGCCCCCTCTCCCAGCCCCCCCAAGAGCCCCCTCTCCCAACCCCCCAAAGAGCTCTCAGCTGACGCCACACACAGGGGGCAGGCCGTTCCTGCCCTGCCCCCTCCACTCGAGCTGCAGGTTCGCCAGCCCAAGGGGTGACGGCTGCTGGGTTCTAACCACTAGGATTTGCAGAGGTTCGTTACAAGGGGACCGATAACCCCAATGCAAAGAATCAGAGCATTGCGACATCTTGACTCATTTATTAGGAAGCCCTCCCTCTATGTATAAGCGTTTCCCCTGGGTGTTCAGGGCCTCCCCGCAACTTCTGATAATCCCGCAACGAGCGGCTCACAGTAAGCGGCGCCTGCGGCAGGACCTGCTGGCCGCCTCGACGCTGCTGGGCTTCCTTGGAAAAGCCTCGAGGTCCGCGTCTCACGGCAGGCGGTTTATAAAGAAGCCGGCGCGCCTGGGTGCTTCTAAACGTGCAGCCTTGCCATGCTGCTCCCTCCACCCTTGCAATTCTATTTTTCCGACGCCTTTTTTCCTAGTGACAGATGCTGACTCCTTCTCCCACACGTTAGGGGAAAAAAAAAAAAAAAACCCAGTTTGATTTTTAACAAAGTCAACAGGATGAGTCACGGCATTCTGTAAAATGCACACTCTACGGAGAAGTTTGGAATTGCCATCCCGTTCCACCCCGGCTCTCACGCGTTTTGGGGAAACTAGCGCAGACTGCAGAAGCTAGAAAACACTGTCCGAGCTCGCGAGATCTGGACCCCTTTGCCATTCGTCCGGAGGGTGTCCGAACGAGCAAACAGGCCAGCAAACGAGACCCGCTGCGTCAGGTCCTTCCTATTCTCCGCCGTGCAGTCGGCCTGATCTGGACAGAGGCTGCTTGCGGCCTGCCCGGTGTGGCACGCCAGAATCGATCCGGTGCTTGCGGTGGCATTGGGACGCCGCTGGGCTAATTTCTTTCCAGCCACAGGAAAACCAATGCTGATGCTTCCCACAGAAACCACATGGCTCCTGTCGGCTTGGCAGTTCGAACACGGAACCTAAGGCCCCCGCCGGGGCTGGCACCCTCGCTAGATGACACGGTGAGGAAGGACTCTGGGTCCGAACATGCCAGCAAGAGCCCAGGGAGGTGGGCCTCGGCCAGGGAAGGCGAGCTGCGCACCTGTGCATTTCAGAAGCGCCTACAGCTCAGGACGCGGACCGCCACACACAACCGGAGTCTTCTCGCCAAGTGGGGGACACAGCCTTTCTCGGGGACCATCCTGCCAGTCGAGGTACCAGTGAGGGTGAAAGTCAGAGGGCCAAGTGGCTCACTGGCACGAGGAAGCGGAGCATGTACCCGCTGGCATTTCCTCCCCTTTGTTACCGAACATCCGCCCAGGGGTGTAACATCAAGGCAACTGATGAGACAGCTATGCAAAGAGAGACGCTCAAAAAGTCTAGAAAAACCAGGCCTTTGCCAGGTGGCTCGGTTGGTTGGAGCATCGCCCTGTCCATCAAAAGTTTGCGGATTTGATTCCGGGTCAGGGCACACACTTAGGTTGCGGGTTCGATCCCCCGTCGGGGAGCCTCTGAGAGGCAGCCAGTCAATGCTTCTCACTCACATCAGTGTTTCCCTTTCTCTCTTCCCATCTCTCAAGCAAATCCTTGACCAAGGATTTTTTTTAACACATTATAGAAAAGTCAAAATGGAATTCTAAAAAAGTATTCAAGTCGCCCATAGGAAGGCAGGATAAAAACAGAGAAACAAATAAACAAGGGACAAAGAAAAAACAAAAATAAATGGGCAGGTTTAAGCCCTAAATATCAGGAATGACATTAAATCTACATGGTTTAAATATATAAATTTAGAAAGAGAGATCAACACATTTTTTTAAAAACTGATCCAACTACATACCAACTACCAAAAACACCCTCAGTTCAAATAAACGATGCTACAGTCAGACTGAAGGAAGGGGTGGGAAAACACGTTAGATGCAAACACTAATCAAAACAAGACTGAAGTGAATGCATTGTCACGTAGGGCAGACTTTAGGGTAAAGGCGATTAGCAGGGCCTGAGAGGGACATTACAAAACGACCGAAGACTCACTCCATCAAGAAGAGGTAACCATACCAAACAGGTATGTGCCAAACAGCAGAGTTCCAAAATAGGTGGGGGAAAAAACGAGCCAATCGGAAGGAGAGATGAACGTAGCCGTGGCTGGACACCTCAGCGCTCCGCTCTCCACAACGGACGGACGGATTATGGGCACCGACCAGCAGGATGGAACCAGCATCTGCAGAACGCTCCGCCCACTGCAAGCAGAACGCTCCGCCCACACCTGTTTTAAAGCATCTGCAGCGCATTTACCAACACGGTCCATCTCGTGGGCCACCAAACAAACTCTGACCACCGTAGAACAATAGGAATCGTGCAGAAGTTTTTCTAGGGCCAAAGCAGGTTCAAACTGGGAACCAGTGGCGAAAAAAAAAAATAACAGGAAAATCTCCAAACACTTGGAAAGGACATGATACACTTCTAATTAGTGCACGGCTCAAATAGGAAGTATCGAAAAAATTTAAAAAAATACAGTGAACGGAATGAAAAACCAACACAGAAGCATCCGCTTCCGGAGGGATGGAGTAGGTGCGCTTTCGCCTGTTCCGGCCGCTGAGCCGGCGAACAGTTCTCAGCACTGCGCACACACGAGCAGAAGAGGGCTCTGAAGGTGGAGAGAGGCAGCCAGGTCAGTGAGGGCCTTGGGTCTGCGGGAACCCAAGAGGCGGCGGCGAGTTCCCTGGGCTTTGCTTTTTGCCCCGAGTATACCCCCACCGAGCGCTGGAGAAGTCGGGAACCCGAAGGCGCGGACAGAACACAAACAAAGAAACAGACGAAATCCCCAAACCCGCTTTCTGGACCCAGAGAACCAGGAAGGCAGCGGCCTCGCGAGACAGGGAATGGTTAGACAACGACCTCCCTCCTTCAGCCGAACGCCACTGAGCCCCGACAGCACAGGCCCACTGCCGAGCCTGGACTGCCCCCTGTCCCACGCTGGACACCCTGAGCCCCAACACTTGGGTGGTGTCGGAGAAAGGCCAAGTGTGGAAGGCCAGGGTTGATCCCTGACCAGCACCAGGAGCCCCAATCCCCTGCAGTGCCCGCAGAGGCCACAAGGGGGAGCCGCAACCAGGTACCCTGCCTCTCTCGGCCAGGTGGTACCCCCGGGCGAGGTGGGGAGCTGGAATCCCGCTCTGGCCCAGCGGAAATGAGGAGCCCTGCTCCCCTGGGTGTCGAGAGGGGCCAAGTGGGGGTCCCTGGCCATAATGAGGTGGAGCCCCCTTCGTCCATGGGATGGGGGTCAGGGAAGCCTGCTACGACGAAAGATTTAGGTAAGATTCGATTGCTCACCCCCAGCCTCTCAGCACACTGCCCGCCACTCAATGTCTCACCCTCGGCACCCCGCCGGCCACTCAGCACCCCCGGAGGTGACACTCCTTGGGCTGCCACTGGGCAGGTGAGTATGCCTTGTCCCAGCAATATCGAGCCTCAAGGAGAAGTTGCTCCTGGCCCTGGAGGGCCTGGGCAGGGACGGGGGGGGGGGGCTGTGGGCCGCTGGACTCCGCAGCCTCGGGGCCAGTCAGGATGAATCCAGCGCCGCCCCCAGCCCCGCCCCCGTCTCAGAGAATCCACAGAACTTCTTCAGGACAAGTGATCTGATACATTAAAATCAGGCAGAATCGCTCCGCAAGGTGGACGGTACACGTCCGGGAGCGCCGATGCAGGACCGGGAATGGACGCTGGGTGAGGTCGCTGGACCTGGGTGCTCGCTACACTTCCAGCTTCGCTCCCGTTTCCGTCCAGCGCGGGAGGTCCTGCTGCGATTCTGACACCGTGAGGGGAGAGCAGGGAGGGCTGCGGCCGGGCACGGAGCTGCTCCAGGGGCACGGGCCGCTCGTGTGCTTCCTGCGCCGTCACAAGCACCGGTGTTCCCTTGCCAGGGTGCCCGGCGTGTCCTGAAGGGCGAACCGTCACGTGCCTGTGCATCGGTATAGCATTAATTCTTTTTATTGATTGTGAAGATGCTACCACCTTTGCCAGTTTCTGGAGCTGCGATTTTCACTATTTATTTGGACTAAATCTCTGTTCCTTCTGGAAGAGAAGTCGCCTTGGGGAGGAAGGTCAAAGTCGCTGAGCTTTAAAAGGTTGTCTTGTGGCGCCACCTCATGGCTGAAGGTTCAAACTGCGGGTCTGCAAGTCCCGCGGCGTTCACAGGGGCGCCAGGAGGGATGGGGAAGGGGTGGGCCGAGAGGCCGGAGGGGAGTTGGGGACCCGCTCTCTTGGCTGTAAGACCTGAGAGGGGCTGGCGCGCAGAACGTCAGGGCGGCCGTGGGACCCCTCTCCGACCCCACCCGACCCACCCTGCTCACAGCGATCATACGGGGGTCACTTTCCAGCACTGCTGGTGGAGACCCAAAGTGCGGCGGCCACCTGATGGGGAGAACGAGCAGTAACAAGGAAGGTCACACAGGCCTTGTCCTCTGGCCCGGGATTCTAGGACGCCATGCCCAAAATACCCAGGCGACCTTTGAACACCACCGAGTTCGGGGGGCTGAGTCCTGCCCAGTTGAAAATCTAGCTTAACGACCGGTAGCTTTCTGCTCACTGCGAGCCTCACTGATTACACAGCCAATTAACACAGTGTGTCCTGTGGGCCGTACAGGGGGTTCTTCCAATAGGGAATGTGGGGGCGGGGGGAAGAAAAGGTTGTGAAGAAAACCCTAAGGAGAGAAAGCACGTCTGGGTACCCCGCGGTGCTCCCCAACACCCCGAGTTCACTCGGGCGGCTCACACGGCGGTCTCAGAGGGTACGGAACGCTGAGACCTCGCACATGTGACTGACGGTGGCCGTCACCAGTGCAGAGACACTCACGCTCACTCACAGGAACAACGGGCCGGGCACGGGCCACGGAGAAGCAGTGACCGGTCGCTTTGTGGTGGCCTAGTGTGGCCGAGACAGTCGCTTCCAGGTAGTCAGGACATCTCCACGCACGCTTCCGAGGTGCTTGCGGGAAAACCGGCCCAGCGTGGGGCTCAGGGACCGAGTGCGGACACGCCGCGCAGGGCGGGTTGTGCTGCAGTGACGGGCTCCGCGCCTCCGCTGTCCCTCACGTCACGGGGTGACTCTCAGACACCCGCAGGGGAGCCGCGCCGGGTGCTCCAGGCTCTGCAGCAGCAGCAGGAGCAGCAGCAGCAGGGACGACACCCAGACCCTCGTCTGCGACCCGGCGGCTCGGGGTCTCGGGAGGCACACGGGAGCCCTGGGCTGAGGGTGCCCCCAGTCCCCTCCTCGAAGCCCGCGCCGTGCGCCCGGTGTCCTGTGCGGGTGTCTGTGCCCAGGTCCTGCCGCACGCCTGGCGCCGAGCACCGAGCACTGCGTGTCTGACTCAGTGTGCTCGCTGTCCCCGCTGCCCACCCAGCCCGTGTCCCTGCCATGCGTGTGGCATGTCCATCTGGCATGTGCTCCCGAGGGCGGCCCGCGCCCTGTGGAAGCCGTGGATGAAGGGTGCCCCCCCTTTGTGAGCTCGCGGGGCCCGCGGGAGCCAGAGCACACCCAGCCGCACAGGCCAGCCCTGGGACGGCGCCGAAACCCAGCTCCACGACCAGGGACATGCTGTGACTGCTTATCTCCCGATGGGCACAGGGCCCACGGCGTCCCAGCGCCTGGCACCAAGCCCACCGCCCGAGGGCCATGGCCTGGCTGAGTGTGACCGGCTCCTGACGCAGCCACCAGGTGGCGAGCTCCGTCTGTCCAGGGAAACGGGGCCTATCGCCCTGTTCAACAGCCGGGCGAGGGACCCTGGCCTGCGCGTGTGGGCTCCCTGGGATGGAACCCCCTGTGGAGATCGGATGCTCACGCAGGGCTGAGTGCAGAGTCCACACCTCCGTACCAACAGAAGGGGCGGTTCATTCAAAGCCCGGGCAGTCTGAAAATGCAGAGACACGCATGAACCGATGGTGTAAGAGCACGCGCACACCCTCTGTGGTTTCCCTGTGCTCTCAGCAGTCAGCGGAACCCCTAACTGGGCTGTTCGGCGCTTTCGCCCCTAGTGTTTTAAATCAGGACTTTCCTCGTTTCCCGCTGACAGTCGGGACACCCATCTTCGGGCCTCTGCCATCCCCTCCCGAGGAGGGGCGGGCGGGAAGGGGCTCCGAGACCTGCAGTGTCCGAGACTCTTCTACCTAAAGGCAGCGACCCAGGGAGAGACCCTCCTGAGTCTCCAGGAGAGCGCAGGCGGGAGGGCGTGGCTGACGCCGGGGCCGCTGTCCGGGAGCCCACAGGCCCGAGGCCTGGCCGGCCCATCCTCCGCCGCCAGCGCCGCCTGGGACAGCGTCCTGCTCTGCGCCATTCTGCCTCCCCCAGAGCCCTAAAAATTCCCGACACGCCGATGCTATTCTGCTTTTCGGCGCTACGGCATAGGTACTTTCTTCTCCTTTCTGAAACACAGGCCAAGGGGCGGCCAGGGACGCGTGCCAGGACCGTCACCCATCGTCACCCCGCGGGCCCGGCGTGGTGCCCTGTCCTCGCGGGGACCCCACGCTCTCCACAGAGGCGGCCCTGGTGACCCTGCCGACCCCATAGCCCAGGAGCTGCCCCTCCCCCCACACAGACGCCCTTGGCCTTGTGGGGCCCGTGATAGCGACCCTGGCAGAGGGCCAGGAGCGGGGCTGGCGTGTCTGGGCACAGCCAGCGTGGGCATGAGCGGAAAGTTAGACCTCAGGTTGCGTCCGGACGCTCGCTGTCTCCACGTGGCACCTCTCACAGGGTCTCGCTGAAAGGACCAACGTCCTCAGAGTCACGGCAGCCCCAGGGTGTGCCCTGGGTGACCACGCTGGCGGCCACAAACACCGGGGTTGGGAACCTTAGAAAATGGGTTTTTTGAAAAAAATTCTCACCCAAGGATATGTTTTTATTGATTTTACAGAGAGAGAGAGAGGAAATGAGAGAGCGGGAAACACTGATTGGTCGCCTCCCACACGCCCTGAGCAGGGATCAAACCCACAGCTTTTCAGTGCACAGGTCGGCGCTCCAACCAAGCGAGCCACCTGGCCAGGGCTACAAGAAAACGGGATTTTTTTTTTCTTTTTACGTTTACATTTAAAAGTAATCGTCTGGCCCTGGCTGGTGTAGCTCAGTGGATTGAGCGCGGGCCTGCGAACCAGAGCATCGAGGTTCGATTCCCAGTCAGGGCACATGCCTGGGTTGCAGGCCAGTTCCCAGCAGGGGACACACGAGAGGCAACTGTACATTGATATTTCTCTCCCTCTCCCTCTCTCCTACCCCTCTAAAGACAAATTAAAAAAAAAATCTTAAAAAAAAAAAGTAATCGTCCGATCTTTGCACTTGTAGGTCGGGCCCTAAATGTGTGCGTTCTAAGACAGGAGGGCGAAGGGCCGGTGAACGGGGGGCGGTGCAGACCAAGACGGCGACAGCAGCCGGCCCGTGACGAGGTCGCCGCGGCCGGCCTTCCGGTCCCCACGGCTCCCCGTGCTGAGGCTCGGCAGGGAGGAGGGCCGCGACGCGGGCGTGGCGCGCGGGAGGACAGGGACCATCGGTGCCGAGGTCTCCGCTGGGACGGACGCCTCAGTGGGGTCTCCGGAGAGTCCCTTGTCCGCCTGGGAGTCCTCTCGGGCGGTCCGTTTGCTCTTTCACGCTGCGACATGCTAGCCTGGGCCGGTTCTCCATCGTTCTGCAGAGTGACGACCAGCTGCGCCGAGCTCCTCACACCCTCGTGAATGGGAGGGAGCCGGACAACGGCCGCCGGCCCTCTCGGTTCCTGCTGCGTGCCGGGCGGGGCCGTGACCTTGGGACTCAGCTAGTGGTTTTACAGCGCGTCTGGCGTTGGTGGGTGTCTGCTTGGTCTTTGGGGGAGACCAGCGGCGATGCTGCCGGGTTCCGGAGTCTACATGGAGCGGACGGCAGAGAACGGGGGCCTCGTGGGTGCAAGGGGGTGCTGACGAATACGTAGCGCGAAGCCTGGGGCAGCTGCTACGCAACGTTGCAAAAGAAAGATAATCGATATGCTAAGGGAAGAGCGCTGAATTGTATAAAACGCTCACCCACAAGTGGAGGTGGCAGAAAAAGACAAAAACAGAAATAAAAGCGAGACAATAAATGGAAAACATAACGAATGTGGCATGTATTAATCCAACTACATCAATAATCACATCGAAAGTCCATGCCCCAGTTAAAAGGCAATATAGCAGTGGGTTAAAGCCAATACCGGCCGTATGTTTTCCGAGAAGAACCAAGTTGTAAACAGAGAGGCAGAGAAATTGAACATGAAGGGACGGGGGAGATACACCATGCTAACCCTAACTGAAGGAGCTGCTACAGCAGGTCCGGACAGAGCGGACTTCTGCACCAACCACAAAGAGGCATCACACCACGGCAAAGGGATCGAGTCCCCAAAAGCCAACGCTCAGTGCGCATGCGCCTAAGCACGCAGTGAAAATACTGGAGGCAGGGACGGCCAGAACTTCGGGGAGAGACGGAGAACGAACCAATGCAGCTGGAGACCTCCGCATCCCCCACTCGGCCACTGACGGGTCCCACGGGCAGCGACCCGGTGAGGAGTCAGGCGGACCCGGCAGCAGCACCTGTCCGCCGCACCGTACCGACAAGGAGAGAGTTCGTGTTCCCGCGACGGCAGAACGCGTGGCCCCGTCAGGTGCGCAGGGGACGCCCACCAGGAGAGACCGCACTGTGGGCCCTGAAACACCCCTTAACAGATGTATAAGGACCAGTGACAGTGAAGGGACCACCAACCGGCATAGGGGCGTGTTCCCACACTCAGTGGAGGGACCCGGGGGCTGTGACTCCCTGGCGGCAGCAACCGGCCAGCCCCTGCATCCTGGTGAAAGGCCACGCACCACCGGTAGGCCCGTCCAAGGGGCTGGACCCAAGTCTCGAGGGGCCTGGGGTCCAGCTGCCAGTTTGCAGAAAACAGGGCAGGGCACCCTGCCGAGCGGCACAGTAAGCGCTGGCGGGGGGGGGGGGGGGCGGGGGGGGCGGTGCTGGAAAACTAACAGAGAAACAACAGAGCAAGCTGACCAAACAAACACGGTGGTACCCCGGTACCTAGGACCCACCGCGGGACCGTAAAACCATGAAGCAAGGCAAGGCCGTGCCTGTTAGAAAAATCAGCATGGTCACCCTTCTGGGAGGGGCCGTGGTTGGACGAGGCTTGAGGAAGCGCGTTCGGGGTGACCGCCAGGCCCTGCTTCTTGACCTGGGTGGCTGCTGCGAGGGTGTGGGCCTCATCATCGCAGCTCACTAACCTCTGCGTGCCCTGCGATGCGGTTTCCCGTTCAGTCTGCCAACGGGAAGGAAACAGGAAGGAACGCGATGTAGGTGTCAAGTGGAGGAGAGCAGATGAACAGCCGGGTGTCACGGAAGGCTGGGGAAGAAAGCCTCCGGCCCCCCGTTTCTGCCCGCTCGGTGCCCGCCCTGGCATCGGCAGGCGTGGCCTCGCCCTGGGAGCTCCCCCCCCCGCCCTGCCCCCCCCCGGCCATTGTCTGACGGCCTGGCTCTCACCTTAACCACCACCGCCATCCCCCCTGGCTGGACAGCCAGCGAGGGACTCTGACTGGTGTGACCCAGCCAGCGAGGTCTCCTCCCTGGACTGGTGTCCGGCCGCTGGGCAAAGAGCGGGGGGTCAGGCGCAGCCGCCAGGCTTCCCGGTCCAGGCTGTCTGTGGGGCGGAGCCCACGAGAAAGGAGGGGGGCGCACGGAGGCCTTCTGGTCATTGCCAGCGTGGCTCGCGTCCCTCACCGAGTGCGCGGACTGTGGTTTTTTGTTTGGTTTGGTCTTCTTGCCTTGTGAGGTTCTGGCGATCCTCCTCATGTTGCTGAACTAATTTTTTCTTGATTGCCAGCAGCTTAAGATGTGTGCCTAAGAATCGCCAAGTTAAGCAGTCTAAAAACCATCAGGTCACAAAGTCGGAGGCGCCCTGAGTGGACCCGAGACCCAGCTTTTTCTTACTCCGCGCTCACGGCCCGAACGCTCAACTGTCCGGTCTCTTTGAAAAAGATAAATCGAAAGTCGTTCTCAGTTTCGGCTGCGTGGTGGCTGCCACTTTTCCAGAAGCTGCCGTTGCAGGACCGAGTCCTCCGCAGAAGGCTCGGCCCACCCCACCCGACGAAGCGTGGCCAGCGGCGGGGGGCGCGGATTTGGGGACGAGCGTTTTTGGCGTGGCTGCCGGGAACCCAGATTTACGTTCTCCCGGGTCGCATCACCGAAATGGAGACTTGGCGTCGCAGTATCAGAGGGTCACCCCGTCGTGTGTTCTGAATATCAGTGGATCGCGTCCTCGGAAATCGGCCGCGTCGTGATCTCGGAGAAGGGTGTTCGTTCGCAGGCCTGGCCTGATTGATGTCTGCGTGATGTTAGCGTCGCGGCTGCGGAATCCCGTCGTCCTTTTCGCTGGAGACGTCAGCGCTGATTTAAACCTTCTGGGGCTGCATGTGAACAGATGCTGAGAAATGAAGTCGGGGCACCGAAACGCTGGGGGCGCCCCAGCAGGGCTCGCGCACCCGGAGTGAGGGTGTTGGCTGGTCACGGCGGAAGTGGCCGTTGGTAAAGCAGGCCCCCCGCGGGGACTCAGATGTTCCAAGCGGCAAGAGGGAGGGAGATGGTAATGCTGCGTTCTGCACGAGCCACCCATCGGCCGCTTCATACGGGTCATCGACAGTACGCGGCGTTACCCCCCTTCTAGGTAGGGGGCGGTCGGAGCGGAGCACGACCTAAGGTCAAAGGTCAGCCGATGCACGCACGCGTCAGGACGGTCACTGCGCCCCGGTCGGAAGCCTCGATCGATGGCCGTGACAGTTTGGGGAGAGTGAGAGGGTTGATCGCGGAGGACGCAGCCCCTGTCCTGTCAGGCTCTCATCCCGGCTGCCTCCAAAGCCTCCTGATCACGGGCACCCCGCCCTCCCAGGCCCGGGTCCTGGCAGCAGCACAAGAGCGACGTTCGGCTGACTCACAGGGTTCGCAAATGGTCCCCTGTGGACGGATCTGAAGATTAAAACACCCACAAATCTTCCCTCTTCCCCTGCGCAAGTCCCAGGGCTATTCTGGGAGAGGATCTAGGGGTGGGTCCCCAATTTGTCTGCACTTCAGAATCGCCTGCCGGTGTGTAGAGACCCCCAAAGCGCGGGCCACGGCCCTGTCAGCTCGACTTCAGGCTCTGAGCCCTGAGCGTGGGAACCCTCACATCCGCGCCTACCGCTGGCCGCGCTTGCGTCACGGGAGAACGGAGCGGTATCTGGCGGGCCTTCTGCAGGGAATTCGGTCCTGCATCAACTCTCCGGGTGGCTGCACCGGACAAACACGCTTGGAAAGCGCGGGCCTGTCCTGTTATTCATGGACAGCAGAGGTTTTAAATATCCTGACGCCGAAGCCCACGCTCAGACCAATTAGATGAGAGTACCTGGGAGACTTCTGGACACGTGTGTTGCCCCAAAACACCTCACGTGCCTGGAAATGAAGTTCCTGGAAGCTCAAGGCCGGCGGCGGTCCCTCCACGGCATGATCCATTCCTGGGACTTCTCAACCCGGGTTTGAGAGCTTCCCTCCCCGTGGCTGGACCACGCCAGTCAACCAATCACCGATTTCTGCTTACGTAGTGCCTTTCTGTCGTTTTCGAATCCTAGAGTTGACCAAGCATCCCGGACGGCCCAGGACCCTCCTGGTTTGTCGGCACCGAAACGCCCACCCCCCAGGCAACCCTGCAGCGGAAGGTACACTGGATGGCTGGTTGCTCCGACGGCAGTCAAAGCTTTCTGGCCACTTTATTGTTCTGCTGGATTTCCTGGGGTGACCTCTCTTCAGCCTCCTAATCAGGGCTCCCAGTGGAATCACCACCACGATTCAGCGCGGCCACACGGATCTCGGAGTGCATTCCCCACACACACGTCCTGGGAGGTCTTCTTGTTCATCACGCGGCTCCCCGCCTCACTGACAGCCCCACCCCAAACAACCCCAGGGCCCTCAGTCACTGACTCGTTTCAGTCGGAACCACACTCGGCCCGACTCGGCCTCCACACGTCCTGCCGTGAGCCCCTGCCTGCCCCTCCCACCCATGGGTGGCCTGTAGCCATTGGCAACTGCAGCATGAAGCCCACGTCCCACCACCTTTTCCTGCACTTGACCGCTTGGGTGGCTCCTTGGTCAAAGTGGAAGACCACTGTCTAGAAAGTTAAGAAAGCAAATGAATGACTCAGTTGGGCTCTTTTTCGTCGTGGACCGGATTTGCTCAGACCACTTCCTGTAAATGGGAGCATCTCGTGAGAATCCATTTAAGCCCTGGCCGGGTGACGCAGCTGGTTGGAGCGTCATTCCGTACACTGAAGGTTGTGGGTTCGATCCCCAGTTGGGGCGTGTGAGGGCGGCAACTGATCGGTTTCTCACACCAGTGTTTCTCTCTCCCTTCCTCTCTCTCTCTCTAAAATCAATAAACACATCCGCAGGTGAGGATAAAAAATATTAACCATTATTTTTTAGAAAAGATTTCATTTGAGAACGTAGAAGACAAGGATCTTGGCTACGGGGTGGATCCTGACAGTAACCGGGGGACAGGTGACCAGCCGCGCCTCGCAGCAGGGTCCCCAACGCCAGGCTGGCCCCCAGGGAGACTTGAACCGGAAGGTGGGCGGGGCCCTCAGCAGCCGGAATGCGGGGACCGCTCCGGGGTTCCGCTGGAGGGTCGCTTGGGTCAGCATCCCCCCGCCTGCCGAGGAACGCGCTGTGGCCCAGGCTTCTCCTTCGCATCCCAGAGAGGACCAGGCCACCTTGCTCATGATGCCTGGTGGGGGAACTGCCCGTGTCCTTCACTCGCTGTAGTCCACGGAGGGTGAGAGCGGTTAGCTCCAGGCCACCAGCCACAGACCGGGGGGCGCGCGGGGGCGGGGGGGCCAGGGGATCCCGGCCTGACCACCCTAAGGCTGTCTTTCCAGGGGTCTGCGGCACAGAACTTTATCCGAGGAGCAACGAGAAACCTTAGACGGGCAAACCTAGTAAGAGGATAAAAACCTTAGCGGTGGACGAATCCCCGGGGAGAACAACGAAACGCAACGCCAGCCTCTGAGGGATGAGTAACGTGCTCTCTACTGAGAAGACGCAGGGGCGCTTCGGCTTGGAGCTCAGCGAGCGGGGTTTCACCCGCCGCCGCCCGGGCGCTATTCGCGGAGCCTTTCTTGATCTCGCCTGTGAAAGGCAAGAGGAGCCCCGCCGGCCGGCGCCTGCCGGGGTGGACACGCCCGCCCACACGTCTGCACGCAGCCGGGTCTTCCCAGCGGCTGGCCCCCACCGGGGACGCGCCCCTGCCTCTGCGTCTTCAGCCATCATGACGCGGGCTCCGCGCGCGCGGCCAGCAACCGCCTCTGCCCTGGACAGGGCACCCGCTGGCGCTGGCGGGACTCGGGACCCAGCCGCCCCGCACCAGCCGGGTCTCTCACGGGACCCCACACCCGCGATCGGAGATCTGATGCCTCGAATCCGAATCATCCATCTCAGCGCCAATGGAATGTAGACGTTCTTTCCTGGAGTGCCACCTGAAGGTCACGGTCCTGCTTCCCCTGACAGAGTTTCCGTCCTATCATAGAGCCGCGTTCGGTGGGGCGGCCAGCTGTCTGTCCTCCTGAGACTCAGGGCCACTTCTGCAGCCGTTGCCCCCAGCTCTGCCGCCACGTGGGGACTTCTGCAGACGTGGCTTCTCGGTCTCCGGCATCTGATTTTCTAAGTAGTTTTACTTCCCAGGGCCACAGACGCACAAAGTGACCTAATCACATTGCTCAGTCTATGGCACACGCACCATCAGTTTTCTCTGCAAAGTCACTTTTGGGTCATTTCATTCATTCACTCGTTATTTATTTATGGGTTTGCATGAGTTGTTAATTTCCCCTTCATTCATCGTCCCCATTCCCATTCGACCCCCGACCCCAAACCTTCACCATGTGTATTACACATTGTACCTGAAGAACGTCCACTCACAACATTTTTAATCATTTCACTTAAAAGTGCATGTGATACAGAGTTGTTTTAATTTTTATTGATTGGTTTTACGGGGGAGGGGGACATCAATTTGTTACTCATTCATGTATCCATTGGTTGCTTCTTGTAAGTGCCCTGACTGGGGATCGAACCCGCAACCTTGGCCCATCGAGACGATGCTCTAACGAGCGGAGCTACCGGGCTGCCAGGGTTGCTCTGTGCGTGCGTGGGGAATGTAAACGAGGCCTGCGGTCCGCACTGTGCACATACATAACATGACCCACTTACTTCCTCAAGGGAGGCTCCCCCTCGTCCCCAGCGGCCTTCCTCACACGCGGGGCTGGCGGTGCCCATCACTGACGCTCTTCAGGGAGCGTGCCCTGCGGGGGGGGGGACGGTGGGGTCGGGGGTGTGTACACACGCGTAGCTCCGCCCGACTGACTGCCCTTCAGAATGGCTCCGCCGCTGTCCAGGTCCCAAGGTAAACACAGGTGCCCAGTTCCCCCGAGTCCCCAGCAGCATCGAACCCCAGCCAGCTGGCTAGTTCTGGCCCATCTGATGCCAATACGGTAACGTGAGGTTCCAGTCTGCGTATCTGAGATGACTAGGGAGGGTGGACTCGCCCTCGTTCCATGAGGTGCTCCATCTGGATTTCCATCCGGAAGCCTTCCTTACCTTTCTTTCCCAGATTTTTTTTTTTTTTCCTGTTGGACTGTTGGTCGTTCCCTTTATGATTTGCGGGAGCGCTCTGCCCATTCCAGATGCTGGAAAGACTAGAGCTCAATCCGTCAGCTGTCTTTCAACTGTATCTCCACCGAACAGCAACCACAACTTCCGCGTGGGTCAAAACATCAGCCCTCCCCTTCCCCGCGTGTGACTTTTGGATTTTAGTTAAGAAAGACGCCTGCGTTCGAGGTCACAAGGACGTTCTGCAAGTTCTGTTAGCTCAATAGAGGTACCTTCTTTAGAGAACTGTAGCCTATTAAATCCTACTTCTTGTGCACATATTTTTGTAAGGTAGAAATAGTCAGTCTGTTTCCCGAACACGCTTTGCTGAGTAATAAACACACCTTCGCTGGCAGCTATGTAACCGCCATTGTACATTATATCCCTAAACACCTACACAGCCCAGTCTGGGGTACCCAGACTGTTCCATTGCTCCCTTGCTAGCATCCATGGTTTTTATTAAACTAGTTTTTAATACGTTATCTTAAGGTCAATAATTATCTCATTTTGTGCTTCCCTTCCAGAATTTGTTTATTACTAAGTAGGCACTTCTAGAAATGGTTTTGCCATTTTCCCCCAAAGAAGCTGATTATAACTCTAAAGCATGGCTATCGCAAGCTGACTAGATACAGACTAATTCCTGGTTTCTTCCCCCAAAAGAAAACACGCAAATAAATAGAATAGCTAACAGATGAAGTTACTAACGTAACTACACTAGAGGTTTGTTTCTTAAGTAAAGGGATTTTCTTCGAAACATTCCACTAATACCAGAATAAAGAGGAAAACCATAACATCGATATAGAAGGACAAAGCAAATAAGATGACGTCAATTCATAGACGTTAGAAACTTTGAAGAGTCAAAGTGAGAGGACTAATGGCATCGGCGTTACCATGACGCTAAGTGCCTGCAAGGAGCAGAGCCAATGAACACGACAGAGGCTATTCCGTCCATGGGGTACAAACAGGATGCTTTTAAAGAGCATTTGGAGACCAAAGATTCTTGGAAATCAAAGTTGTGATGGGAAAAGCAATACATTTAATAGCACGGCTGGAAGACAAAGCAGTTATTCTTCAAGTGTTTACAGCAAAACAACAATCAGACAAACTATAAGACAAGGAAAAAGACCAATCTGGGAAGGCCAGCATGCAAACGAAGTTTTGAAGAAAGGAGAACAGAGAAAAAGAAAAGAAGGTAAACAACCATGAAATAATACCAGAAACCTCAGAATGGTAGGGCAGGGGTGTCTGGAACGAAAGACCCTTCTGACAACTGACGCCACTCGGAAAAGGAATGACGAGAGACCCACCACCCACATGTCAGAGCAATGACGGTTGGTGACAACAAAGTGCACAAAGAAATGATCGGTACGACTCCTGGCTGCTGTGGCTCAGTGGACCGAGCTCAGGCTGCCCGGTTCGATTCCCAGTCAGGGCGCATGCCTGGGTTGTGGGCTGGGACCCCAGTGGGGGGCGCAAGAGGCAACCACACATTGATGTTTCTTTCCCTCTTTCTGCCTTCTCCCTTCCTTCCCCTCTAAAAATAAATTTTAAAAATCTTTAAAAAAATGGCAACTACCAAAGATGAGTGATTCGAATGCCCCCGACAACAAACAATGCCTTTACCTTCCTAGAGAAACGTGACTTCCGACGCAGACTTCTATACAACCTGGTCAACCAATCTCCTACGAGGACACAGTCAACAGAAAGTAAGGTCTCAAAATGTGATTGCCATGCACCCGCGCTTCAAAGGATTTGCTCTACTAAAATGTGACAGTAGCCCCGGCTGGCGTGGCTCAGTGGATGGAGCACTGGCTTGTGAACCAAAGGGTCATGGTTTGGATTCCCAGTCAGGGCACATGCCTGCGTTGTAGGCTAGGTCCCCAGCAGGGGGCGTGCAAGAGGCAGCCACACACTGATGTTTCTCTCCCTCTCTTTCTCCCTCCCTTCCCCTCTCTAAAAATAAATAAGTAAAATCTTAAAAAAAATAAATAAAATGTGACAATAATGAAATAAAGAGGAAAGCATGTCTAAAAAATTAGCTACTTCAGAAAACGAGCAGACAGTTCTTAGAATGATAACAAGAGGACACCGTAGGACAACAATCAGATGAGCCCTTGATTAAAGTCGCGTGAAGATTACACAGGAAAGGTTCGTGGGGAGAATGCGGAGTCGCTAATGGTTTGAACGCATTGGGAAATTTGTTCTTCTTTACTAGAAAGAGAATTTATTTGATATAAATTTTAAAAGCAATCTAATATAAAATTTATTGACAAGCATATTATGAACAACTATTGAGGATGAAATAGGAACACCCAGATCAAGTGAGAAATTTTCTGGAAAAAAAAAGAAAGAGACTGAACTCAATTTGGTGCCAGAAGAGAGAGAAGAAGGTAAGGATCAGTAACAAATATTGAAATGGTGATCAAATTCTCCCTTTATAGACTGAGGCAGTGAAACATAAGTAAATTCTACCAAACTCTCAAGGAACATGTTGCTCTTATGTTCCACAATTTACTGAAGAAACTTGAAGAGAAGCCCCAAACTCATTAGAGGAAGTCAGCCAATAACTTAAATTTCTTTATTTCAGTAAATATAGAAGGGAATTTCTTTCTCGTATGGAGGATGGTGGTGGAAAAAAAGAAACAAAATAAAACAAAACATTAAAAAACTACTGCTAACATGTTCCCTACTGGTTGTTGCGGGTTTAATTCTGTCCCCCGCAAAAGACAAGCTGAAGTCCCAACCCCCAGGACCTGTGAACGTGACCTTATCTGGAATAGGGTCTTGCAGATGTAAGAAAGTGAACACGAGAACATTAAGGTGGGCCCTAAGCAAAATGCCCGCTTTCTTTACAAGAAGAAGAAAATTTACCCCTGGCCAGGTAGCTCAGCTGGTTAGAGCATTGTCCTACTACACCAAGATTGTGGGTTCGATCCCAGTCAGGGCACATGCAAGCATCAACCAATGAACGCATCAGTAAGTGGGGCAACAAATTGATGTCTCTCTCTCTCTTTCTCTAAACTTTTTTTTAAGAGGGAAGTTTGGACATGGACACCCAGGGGCGATGATGGGGGCAGAGACCGGAGCGGCGCTGTAGCTACAGGCTGAGGGCCACCGGGGCGATAAGACGCAAGGGAAGACCTCGTGCGGGCTTTCCGAGGGAACAGGCTGACACCTTGATTTCCGACTTCTCGCCTCCACAACTGTGAGACAATAAATCTCCGTGTTTCAAGTCGGCCCGCGATTGGCACTTTGTTACGGAAGTCCCAGAAAACTAATGCAGCCGTGAATTATTGAAGGCCTTCTGCCCGAGATCAGGAATGAGCTGTAACTTCCATTAAATATTGGATTTGATGGTGCCGGCTGGTGAAACAGGTCAAGAGGAAGCAAAGTTTAAAACCGTTTGATGTGGCAGCTGTTATGACTGTGCATTTTTAAAAGTCTATGGAAAAAACGACTGGCATTAATAAGTGAGTCTAGAATTTCACTGGATACAAGGATGACGTGCGGATATCAGATGTACTTCTACACAGGCAACCATTATAAAACAGAAACTTTGCATTAAAATTTTTGAACTTTTAATTGAGAAAAATTTTCATGAATTCATTGGGGTGACGGTTAATGAAACCATCATGGTCTCAAGTGGTCAAGTCAACAAGACATCATCGGCACACCCCAGCGGGGGCTCCCCACCCAAAATCGAGTCTCCTGTCTCCATTCACCTCCCCTTTGCCCTCCCCCTTTTCCCCGCGCCCCCTCCCATTTTAGCAGCATGAAACGTCGGTTGTCTGTGAATGCTTCTTACGGAAGTTTTCCAAAATATCTGTGCTGCAAATGATGAAATATTATGGAGAAAAATTAGAGGAGATCTAGATAAATGGAAGAAAACACGAGGTTCCGAGATCAGACATCTCAGTGTGGTAAAGACATCAATTCTCCCCAAATCGGTCCCAAGTCTCCACGGAAGCTCCCCTACCCCCAAATTGTAAGTGAATCATAACGGTATCAAGACAAAAAGAGTCAAGTGTACCCAAGACAGTCTTGAAGAAACAGAAAAGCAGGCTTAAAAAATTCACATTATCAAGTAGAAAGACGTACGATGACGTTAGAGCAGTTACGAGCGTGTGGTGTTGGTACAAGGATGAGCAAACAGATCCGAGCCACAGATGCACTGTCGTCTCACACACACAGGTGACAAGACCATACGGAGCAGAAAAGGTCCCCCTTTCAGTAAATGGTACCGGGTCAACCGAATCCCCGTATAAAATAAGGTGTCTCTATTGCTACTATACTTCATAGCATATGCAAAAGCTATTTCCAGATGGGGGGAAAATTTCCATGTGCAAGTTAAAAGCCTAAAGCTCTGAGAATCTACATAACCTGGCATCTTCATGACCTTGGGGAAGGCAAAGAAATCCAAAGCAGGACACAGACAAAGCAAACTGCAATTGGAAACGTCCATCCATTGGACTTACACTAAGACTGAGGACATCTGTTCCTCAAAAGATACATTAAGAAAGCAAAAATGAAACCACAGAGTTGTAAAAAAAAAACCAAAACATTTGCACTTTATATGTCTGACAAAGGACTCCTAGCCTGAGCAAAGAATGAATTCCTACAAATAACTAAGAAAAAGACAGGCAACCCAATAGAAAAAAAGGATGGGCAAAAAATCTGGAGAGCCACTTCACAAAAAAGGATGTTCCAAACCAATAAACATATGAAAAGCCACCCAACTTCCTCAGTCGTCAAGGAAATGCAAATTAAAAGGCACAATGAGATCAAATTACCTACCAGCAAGAATGTCTGGTATTGAATCAGAGGCAGAGGGTGAGTACGCAAAGCGACCGAATCGCTCATACGCTGTGGTGGGAATGTAATTACAAGAAATATGTTAAGAAATTGTCAGTCTACTAAAGCTGAACATTTGCAAGTTCTAGGAGCCAGAAAGAAATACGAGACATCTACATTTATATCTATATCTATAGATAACCATATAAGTTGTATATATAAGATATATACAGGCCCTGGCTCGTGTGGCTCAGTGGATTGAGCTCAGGCTGCAAACCAAAGGTCACAGGTTCAATCCCCAGTCGGGACACATGCCTGGGTTGGGGGCCAGGTCCCTAGTGGGGGCAACCACACATCGATACTTCTCTCCCTCTCTTTTTCCCTCCCTTCCCCTCTCTCTAAAAATAAATAAATAAAATTAAAAAAAAAGATGTGTGTATATATGGCTTTCATGTGTGAATATTCCTCTACAGGAAGGCACAAAAGTAGGTACACACCTCTTTATATGGAAAATAATACAATAATTTACAAATAATAAAATAATAATACAAGAATAAACTCTGTTTCAGGTACTCGAGACTGCAAATCTGTTTTCACCCCGCCCTGTACTGATTAAATACGCACATAACTGTCTGTACAACCGGTGAGCCAATCCCTGCTGAGCCCGGCACTCTCCAGGAGGAAGACGGCATTTTTCCGCTCCCCTGACTACTTAAGGTTGGAACCTCGGCTGACACTGGTCCTCATAACCAAAAGCTTCACACTTTCAACATACTTCATGGTTTTTTTCAGATCACCCTATTACCGCAGGTTCGGGGAGGGCACCGAGTCCCCTGTTTATTCTGCCTGGGGACCTTCCGGCCCCTGCCTTTCGAAGCTCCAGGATGTGTTGGTGTCCCTTGTTTTGTTTACCATCTCTGTGTTGGGAATGGAGGTGAGAGGGGGGCCTGTCAGCCCTACTCCCAAAACGTCCCCCACTCCTTTCATTTCACAAATGAAGAAACTGAGTCCCGTGGATGGGGGTGAGTGTCGTCGAACTCACAGACCTACTTCTGGCACAGCACAGAGGAGAATTTATACCCCCACACGTCAGCTCCAAATTATAAACCGAGTGAGTGGATGGTGCGAGTAGGTCCTCAGGCGCCCAGCAGAACCCAGGGCATAAATAAGTACTATCGACCTGGCGTCCCACCAGAAGGTGGTTTATGGCCAGGTTTCTGCTATTGTGCGGTACCAGGGACGCAAGGAAGCCGTTATGCTTTCAGGAACGGGATCCTGAATGGCCATACCCAAGATATACGAACTCCCTGGGCTCACACCCCTCTAGAACGGAGGGCGGGGCTTTGAGGCCCTTTCAGGGGCCTGTAGGTCGTTCAGCGCGGCGAGCACGTGGCCCGTGGACGTGGTCGCGCCAGAGAATCTTCCAGCCCAGGCTTCCTTGGCCCCCTCGACTGTGCTGTTGGGTTTTACGGGCCTTCTCTGAGTCCCTTTCTGCCAGCAGCCAATACCCGGTACTCACTCCTTCACTGTGGGCCAGCTCTGCGTGCATCCAGACGGCCACAGATGGTGTGCAGCTCAGCCGCCAGAGGAAGCTAAGGGCACGCTTGTCTGCTCACCAGTTAACATGGCCCTGGTGTCCCCTCTCCTGGCCAGATGCCGCCTGAGCAGCTGTCACCTCCTCTGCAAACCCTTCTCCCTCTCTGGATCTCTGCTTCCGGATCCTCTCACAGTTATCGGGGCCTTTGATGATCATTTGTCTATACATGCACCTGCTAACAGGTGTGGATTTGCTATAAGACACTTCACTGCAAGCTTGTCCCTTTCCTTTGCTTTGTCAAATCGAATAACTGGCTAGTCGTCCGTCCCTGCTGCTGGAGTAAATCCAAGGGCAGTCACGTTTCGGTGAGCCTTTCCCTGCCTTTTGGTGTCCTCCGAGAGTCCCGTGTCTTAGCAGTTCAGAAATGTGGGCACAGCCTCTGCAGGCGCAGGGCTGAGCCCCGGGTGCAGTTCAGAGGCTCCGAGGCCTTCAGGGAGGTGAGCGGCAGCGCCCCCTGCTGGGCGCAGGGGGTCCTGCTGCACTCAGCTGTCTGCCACCCGCTGACAGCGATCAAATCAGAGCAGGACTGCCCGCGGCCCCTTCCTCTTGCAGAGCCACGCCCCCTCCTCAATGTCCAGGGCTTGAGTTAGCCCCTGACCCCCGCCCCTTGTCCTCTCTGAGCGTTCTCTGGGCGCTTAACTCTCTCCCGGGCTCACAAGTAGATCACACCACCGCTTTTCAGCAAGCGGGTGGGAGTGAACTTTTCAATCTTTTGAATCGCCCTTAGAAGAGGCTGGCACACGGAGGGGAAATCCACCCGGGAGGCCATCACGCACTTTTGCAGTTCCCCTCCCCGCAGTCAAATAGCCTCCCTGGCCGACCCCGCCGCTCCTCCGGGCACTTCCAGGACCTGGCTGAGAACCCGGCTGGCGGCGCTGAAAGAGCATCTGGGTCTGGTGGGAGGTCGGAGGGGGCTTCCTCTCAGGTCTGTCTTTTCTGGTTGGGGAGACGTCCGAACCCGTGGGAGCCCGGCTCCTGGTCGCTGGCACCCAGCCACCAGCGTGGAAGAGGGCTGCACCCCAGCATAGTGCTGCCTTTCTCCCAAAGGCTTTGTCCCAGATCAGCTTCTATCTGAGAGCCACAGGGAGCCGAGTGGGAACAAAGGACAGCCGAGCGGGCCCCGGGCATCGCCCGGCGCGGTCTGATGCGCCGTGCGCAGGGAGGGCTCCCTGGAGACTCGGGGCGCACCTCCTACTTGTACCGCGGGCTGCAGTTCCCCAGGCAGCCGGCTGGGGTGGGGGTCGGGGGCTGGGCTCGTCACGTGGAGACGCTCGGGGGCGGGCGGGGCGGGGGCGCGCTCAGCTCTTTAAAGGCGCGCGAGCCAAGCCGCGAGAGGCGGCTCCGAGCGCAGGAGCAGGCCCGGCTGGCTGCCGACTGGTGAGAGCCGAGACACCAGGCGCGCCGGCCCGCGGCAGCTCCGGGACCCAACATGCGCCGCTCGGTCTGGCTGGCGCTGGCCGCGTCCCTCCTGAACGGTAAAGCCGCGGGGATCCCCACGCTCCACTCCTCCTGGGCGCAACCGGGGTGGCTTAGTGCGCCCCGCGCCGGGGCCAGCTTTGGGGGTCGCGAGAGGGTATCGGGGAGGGCTAGTCCCGCTCGTCTGAGCTGCACTGGTGGGGTGGCTGGGATCGCGGGCAGGGGGCGTAAGGCGCACCCCCGCCGGCCTTCCCTGAGCAGCCCGGCCGGCTCTTCTCTCCTGAAGTGTCCCTGCAAGGCGAGTTCCAGAGGAAGCTCTACAAGGAGCTGGTCAAGAACTACAACCCCTTGGAGAGGCCCGTGGCCAACGACTCGCAGCCGCTCACCGTCTACTTCTCCCTGAGCCTCCTACAGATCATGGACGTGGTGAGTGCCTGCGCGGCCTCAGCGCTGCCCCCTCCCCGCCGCGGGCTCCCCGGGGTCGTTCAGGCGGCGGGCGGGCGGCTGGGGCGGCAAGGCTTGGCCGCGACACTCCGGCTGGCCCAGGGCCAAGCGGGCGGGAGCTCTGACCCCGACCCAGCCTGCTCTCCGCTGCGTGCCTCAGTCTCCCCGCCTGCCAAGGAAGAACCAGTGAAGCTGTTCCACCGCCGTAGACACCTGTGCATAGTACTTCGGTGCCGCCGCTCCCCCACTTAGAAACTCGGGGCGAAAGTATCCTAGCCAGGAATCTGCTAGGGTCCGAGTGGTCATAGCTTAGACTCACATATGGAATAAGTGCGGGCATGCAGTCTGACATTTGGTGTCATTTGGACACCCACATCCTTCCCTGATGCCCGGGGTTTGTAGTTTGGCCTGGCTCTGAGCTTGGCAGTTGGTTAATCTGTCCAGGCGGGGGGCTAGCTGGGAGCATGTAGGACTCCCCCCTTTCCTAGTTTCAACAATGCTCGAGTGTTGCTTTCCTGCCAAGCGCAGTGCTGGTAGTCCTGCCCCGAGGACGAGCGAGGCCACGCCCCCAGGCACCCTGGGCTGACCCTGCAGGCCCCGCCCCAGCCCTATGGGCTTGCGGCCCTGCAGACTTGCCGATCTATGCAATGGCCTTGTAACTTTGTTCTTTCGCTCGTCTAGACCGAAATATTGAATATTCAATTGTCATTGGCTGCCCACAACACAAATACTTTCCCAAACGTTTCTATTCACTGTAAATGGGTTGGAGGGCCTGGCTGTACAAGGCGCTGGATTCCCCTCGGGCCCGTGTGCGGCTCCGCGCTCAGGGTGTTCAGGGCAATGGAAGGCTAGAGCGGGAAGGAGGTGGGACGACAGCCCCGACTGCACGGACGAACGAAGTGCTGAGAGCCACCAGAGGGGGTCAAAACAGTAAGGTAAGGGGACGGGGGCTACCTGACAGGGCTACAGATAACGAGTACCTGGAGGAACAGGGCCAGGCGGGCCCCCGCCCGGGAGTGACGGCAGACACGCGGGGATGCAGACAGCGATTACTCATGCCAGACAGCCAGCGCAGAATGACCGGCTTCGGACAGCACGCGAGACAGAGAGAGAGAGAGAGAGAGAGAGAGACACACACACACACACAGGAACGGAGAAGCCGAGGAGCCCCCGCAACTGTCTGGGCTGAGGGCGTCCGCGCTCGCCGCCCCTCCACCGCTGCCACCACCGTGGGGGCGCTGGCCTACCTGCAGGGTCGCTGCCGCAAAGGGTCCCAGCCACACGGCCCTGAGCCCTCAGCCTCGGGACAACCGGAGCCAGGGGAACAGCAGCGCGTCAACGCAGCCGTGGCCTCGGCCTCGTGGCCCAGAGCAGCTCCTCCCAGCAGGCAGTGCGGGGCGGTGGGGGCGGGGTGTGACGTGTGCGCATGCGCGACCTCGGTTTCCCGCCACTCCGGGGATTCCCACGGCCCTCGGCGCGCGTGCACGCGGCGCGGAGGTGGCTTCTGCCGCCCGGGACCGGTTTCTCTGCCACTGAGGCTACAGGGGCTTTATGGAGGAGACTGGAGAGCCCCGGAGGTTAGTTACCAGGGTCTTCGGGAATCCCCGACGTCAGAGGGGCCCCGTGAGCACCGTGGTGGATGTTGCCTTGCACATCCAGAGGATGGGTGGGGGCTCTATTCAGGTGCTCCGCCCACCTGCACGGGGACTGCCGTGTAAGTCCCAGCTCCGGCGCTGGGTCAAGAAAAAGACCTAAAAGGCCTCCAAATTGGAAAGGAAGTCGTAAAACTTATTATGTGTAGATGACGTGGTACTGTTATAGCAGAGGTCCCCCACCTCCTGGCCAGGGACGTGTTACCCTCCGGACCTGTTAGCAGCCCGGCTCCCAGCAGGAGGTGTGACTGAATGTAATGTGCTTGAACCATGTCCAAACCATTCTCCTCCCCCCGCCCCCCCCCCCCCCGTCTGTGGAGCAATTGTCTTCCGTGAAACAGGTGACTGGCGCCAAAAAGGTTGAGGACTGCTCTATACAGAAAACCCTGAAGACTCCACCAAAAAAAAAAAAAAAAAAAAAAATAGAACTAATTAGAACTAAAAACTAATAGCCAGTAACAAATGACTTTGGGAAATTTGTAGGATGTAGAATTAATGTACAGAAATCTGTTGCATTTCTCGACGCCATCATGAATAATCCAAAGAAAAAAATTAAGTGCACAATTCCATTTACAATTGCACCAAAAATTATAAAATACCTAGGGATAAATTTAACCGAGGAGGAAAAAGACTTGTATTCTGAAAACTGTAAGACACTGAAGAAAGAAGTTGAACAAGATTCAATTCAATGGAAAGGTATATTTTGCTTATAGGTTGGAAAGATTAATATTGTTCAAATGTCCTTGCTACCTAAAACTACTACACAGATTCAGGGAAATCCCAATGACATCCTTCTTAGAATTAGAGCAACTAATCCTAAAATTTATATGGCATCACAAAAGACCCCACGTAGCCAAAGAAAACTTGAGAAAGAAGAAAGTGGGAAGTATCGCAATCCGTAATATTGAATAATATGACAGAGCTACAATTGTAAAAGCAGTATTGTCCTCCAGGGCCCAGAAATAAATTCTCACTTATATGGTCAGTTAATCTATGACAAAGAAGGCAAGGATATCCAGGATTGGGCAAAGTAGGTCTATAGTTGTTTGTATGGAAAAAGATACGCAGATATCTTTTAGATTAATTGATAACACAAGAGTAAACTGTTTTTGTGTACTCACAACTGTAAATCTACTTTGGCCCACCCCTGTATAACGGAGTAATGACAGTCCTAAATAATTGGTGTTGAGATATCTGGACAGATGCATGCAAAAAAAAAAAAAATGAAATTCTCCCACTTTCTTCCACCAGGTACAAAAATAAACTCAACATTGATTAAAGTCTTAAATGTTAGACCCCAAACCATAAAGCTCCTAGAAAGAAACAGGCAGTAAGGTTTTGACATTGCTCTCAGCGGTATCTTTTGTGCTTTATCTCTTTAAGCGAGGGAAACAAAAGAAAAAATAAACAAACAAGACTACGTCAAACGGAAAGGTTTTTTTACAGCACAGAAAACCATCAACAAAACAAAAAGGCAATGTACTGAATGGGAGAAAGTATTTGCAGATGATACATTGACGAGGGCTTAATATCCAAATTATATAAATAACTCAGACAACTTAACAACCCCAAAATAATTCGATTAAAAAAATAAACATCAGGGGAATGTAAATTAAAATCACAATTAGGTACCACCTCACGCCTGTCAGAAAGGCTTATGATCGTAACTGCACAGATAGCAAGTGCTGGTGAGGGTGTGGATGAAACGGAGACCTGGGCTGCCATTTGTGGGATTGTGAATCGGCGCAGCCACTGTAGAAAACAGTATGGCGGTTCCTCAAAAAATTAAAATCAGAGCTATCATACTCTCCAGTAATTCCACTTCTGGGTATTTATCAGAAGAAAACAAGAACACTAATTTGAGAAGATCACGCATCCTTACGTTCATTGCAGCGTTACTGGTAATTGCCAAGATATGGAAGCAACCTAGCTGTCCATCCATAGATGTATGTGTAAAGAACATGTGTCATAATGTATAAATGTTGTGTATACACTATATATATAGTATGTATAGTATATATACAGCATACTATAGTATATATAGTATGTATAGTGTGTATGTACATATATAGTGTATATGCGTGTATAGTATATATATCTACAGTATCTATAGTATCTATAGTATATATACATACTATAGTGTGTGTATATACTATATACTATGGTATTCTATATGTACTAAGTGTACTGTATATACTATAGTATGTATACATAGTGTATATATATATATTATATGTGTATGTATATATACACACAGGTATATAGTATACACAGATATGTTGTGTATATTGTACATATATGTACACACACACACATAATAAAAAGGAATGAAATCTTACCATTTGCAAAAACATGGATGCACCTTGAGGCATTATGCGAAACGAAGTAAGTTAGACACAGAGAGACAGATACTACATGATCTCACTTACACGTGGAATCTAAAAAAACAAATGAATAAACAAAACAAAACGGGCGCAGTTGCGTAGAGGCAGAGAATGAGCTGGTGGCTGGCGAACAGGAAGGGGGAGGACTGGGGTGGGAACGAAAGAGCAGCACACGGCCACGCTGCTGTGTCCTGCGTCACTTACCGTCCTTACGAAAGCTGGGGTGAATGGCTTCCTGCCTCCTACCACACCTGCGTTAAAGGTGTGCTTCCTCCCGCAGAGAGAACCGTGCTTTAAAATGCCTAATGTGTGCGAAGATGTAGGCCAGTGATCTCAGGAGGGGCTGTCCAGGAAGACAAGCGCTGTCACACAGGTTCTGAAAGAGCAAAAATGGCTGTTTACAGAGTTTGGACTGCAGGGACAGAGAAACGGTGGCGATTTTGAGTTAGAGGAAGAGAGGCTGGAAAGAAGCCCCGGTGTTGAGCCAAGCTAGACCAGAGGAATGGCAGTGGTGTGGGGGCGCACTGGGGGCACAAGTACTTCACAGAGTGACTTCCCTGTCCTTAGAGAGAGCCACGTGTGCTTGGGAGCCTTCGCAGGTTCTGCCGCTGCTCATTTCCGCCTGGTCGGTCTGGCCGAAGTTTCTTAAATGTTCCGAGTCTGTCCTTCCCTGTTGATGAAACGGACGCACCGGCATGTCACTGGTCATGGTGATAACCTCAGGGATGTGGAGTCAGCCCTGAAAGACCAGAAAGCTAGATGCGTGGCTATGGTCATCTTCATCAAGGCAAAAACCAGTCCCCTCCCACCCCCTGGCAGAGGACTCGGTGCTACCCGCCAGTGGTACGTGATAGGGTGAGGATGAAGGCTCCCCGCCCCACTTGCCCAGGGCCGAGGCCTGCCGGGCCGCCTCCCCGGGTGTGCGATCCATAGTTGCGTCATTCGGCTGAGTGGATGGGGTGCGAGGGCGCGGGGACCACCACGCTGAGGAGCAGGCGCAGCGGTCCGGTTGAGCAGACTCTCTTAGGGCTGGTTTGGAGGGAGACAAGACCACTCAGCAGGAGGCTGCAAGCTTCCTCCCGGGCACCCCAGCCTTTTAAAGAGAGCCAGAAGAAATCCGGTTACAGGAAGGTTGGGGATCCGGTGCGAAGTTTAGGCGTAAGCTAGGGAGACACGGTGTGAAAATGAAAACAAACAAACAAACAAACAAACAAGCGTTTGCAAACCAAGGCAAATTTCTTTGTCAAGTTAGGAAATGTCAAAGGAACGAATGCTAAGCACGCGCTTCATCAGCATTCCCGCATGAGAGAGGTATTGCGTGCGGAGAAAGCCTTGGTCTCACCTTGGCCGTGGATCTACCCACGCACCCGTTGACCGTCCCAGCCACGCAACGCAGCGAGCCCATGGAGTGAGTGGCCTTGAGCACATTGTCCTTTCTAAGCCCTGTTTCCTCATGTGTAAGATGAGAGTAGTCGGAAGGGAAAGCGCCTGCCACAGGCCGGTGATTCACTGAAGGTTCGCTCGATCTTAATTGTGTAGCTACTCAACTCACAGGTGGGCAAGTTAATGCCTGGAAGGCTGTGGTCACTTGGCCCAAGGTCGCTAACTGGTTCGAGGTTGGGCTGCGAGGAAAACTCACCTCCCACGCCCCAGTCCCTTGGGCCCTCTGCCTCCTTTGGAGTCGGTGACTGCGTCGTCGGCGTAATTTACTTAAACTGGCTGAACTGTAACGGATTGGCTGCAACTGTCCTGGGATGCTGGGGGAAAAGGAAGTCTCTGGATCAGAGAGAATGAAATGTGGAGACATTTGTATTCCGGTCTGACTTGGCTCGGTCTGGTTTTGAGGCACTGCCAGGACTTTTCAGCTGGAATCTCAGCACCATGGACAGAGACCCGATGGCTGGCTCTCTGCCCCCACCCCCCCCCCCCCCCGCCCCCGCCCCGTTCTCCCAGTCCCCCTCCCGCCCCCTCTCTCTCCCTCATAGGAGAAAGTCTTAACTGGTACAAGGGTCCCTTTACAAATTCAATTCCAGACGGGCATTTGCCCATTCTAACGGGGCTGTCTTAGAGATGGTCCACCTCCCCCCAGCCCCCACCCCCCAAATCTTACTGTTCCCCTTTCTGCCAGCAGAGGTGTCCCTGCTGGAGTGTTAGGAAGATGACATCCGATGCCGCTGCACGCTTTATTTTTGTGAAAGATCCTTTCTCTTTCATCCGTTTATTTCACACCTATTTACTGAGCTTGGCTTGGGAGCATTGCCAGATGCTGGGAATGCGTAAATGAAGAAGGACTAGGTTCTACTTTTCAAACCCACATTCTGGCCGGCGAGACGGGTGTGTACCTGGAAGATTCTCGCAGTGCACTTCAACAAAGATGCTGACACAAAGGGCCGCCGCAAGGGTGTGCAGGGGAAAATATGTGTTCCATTTAGGGTGGCCGGGAATGATTTCCAAGTTATTCTTCTTCGCACGTGGGGAGGACTTTGCCACTTGCAGAAAGTAGGAAAGTCTTTCCAGGCAACGGGACCAGGTAACGGGGGACGGACCAGGAGTGCAGTGGAGGGGAGCTCACCTTCACCAAGGTGTGTTCTGGCCCCAGTTCATCTCGGCCGCAGGTTCCTCAGCAAGGCGTCTCGGAAAATTGAATGCGCTCATGTTTGTGGGGAATTTCTAAGAAGGATGCAGTGTCGACCAAAAACACCAGATTTCTCTGTAGACTCGTTCATAAGCATTGTGTTCTAGGAACCCACCTTCCAGGATACAGGTGGGGATTATCTTTGGGAGGAGGTGAACTCTGGAGGCGAGCTCAGAGGCGGGAGAGGTGTAGAGCAGGAGGTCCTTGAGAGTCCCACAGTGTGTAGGTTTGGCCCGGAGCCCTGGCCTGGGTATCTCCGAGGCCAGGAGGCGGCTGCGTGCCAGGGGTTTTGGGAATCTGCAGAGTCAGCTTGCTGGAGCCTGCGTTCCTAGAGATGGACACCATCCAAACCATGACACTTGTATTAAATCCAACAAGGATAAATCATAGGTCAGAATAAAAGAGGTGTCCATGCATTTGAAAGAGGAAAAATGCCTCTTCCAAGGATGGCCCCGCCGGCCATGGTCTGTTTCAGCTACTCAGCCGGCCCCCCTTGGCGAAAGAGGAGCTGGAGAGTGAGGATTTGGGGCGGATGCTCGTGGAGCCGGGTTTGCAGAGAGGATGCTGAGGGCAGTATGGGGAGGGGGCAGATCTGAGAGGGTGGAAAGCGTAGGCAGGCGGCGACAAGGAGGTCAAAACTACGGCGGTCACCGTGGGCATGCAGAGAAAAGAGGCTTTTTGGGTCAGTTATCCACCATATATAACTGTGTGTACACACTTCACGCTGGTACATAGACAAATGTGTTAAGTGGCAGTACCTAAAGCGTTCCTAAATGCATACTCTGACTTATACGGTGATTATTCACTTACTTCGTGGGCCGGGAATGAGATAATATGCCAGAAATCCTTCTGAAGAGACGCCCACCTGAGGTTGCAAACGGCCATCAGTTTCCACCGTATTTCTTTTTTATTTGCGCCATGCGGCCGTTCACCTGTGCGCACACATCCGCAGGCCATTCCGAGCGTGGATTTGCGTAAGACAAATGTGCACAGTTATGAAAGCGTGTTCGGAAAGCAAGGCATTGAAAATGAACAGCATGAATCAACTCATAATTACACACAAATAGAAAACACATCATTATGCATGAAGGATCGTGGTCTTGGACGGCTGGTGGGTTGCAGGCTCCCCGCTTTTGGAGGCTCTGGTCACGAGACGGTGGAAGCATGGGTTGTGCTTTTGGGGTTTGCCCCCACAGATGGTGGGCATGGTGGGAAGCCTGGTGTCCTAAGGGCTAGGATGTTGCTTGGGATCTCTGTGGGGGCCTTCTGCTCAATTCCTCAGACATACAATCTTGCATTCAGCCAGCATCTGAAAGGCTAGGACTCTATAACTTAATATTATCAAATATTAGCTATAAAACCCACACACCTAGAATACAGTCAGGAAAGACAACCTAAGGTGCAATTAAATAACGATCCTAGTAACCTTGTGAGAAGTGTTATTTCCTTTTGGAAGGTTTTATTTTTTTTTATTTTTAGACAGCGGGGAAGGGAGGGAGAAAGAGAGGGAGACAAACATCAATGTGTGGTCGCCTTTCACATGCGCCCCCTACTGGGGACCCGGCCCATAACGCAGGCATGTGCCCTGACTGGGAATCGAACCGGCGACCCTTTGGTTCACAGCCTGCACTCAATCCACGGAGCTACACCAGCCAGGGCTAAGAAGTGTTACTTCTTAAGACTCCTGACTAAATTAAACAACCAAGACAAAAGAAAAAAAAAAAAGGACTAAGGAGGGGTTGCCCAAGTTACCATTACTCAAGACATTCTGGGACAGTTTCTGCTCGCTTTTTCTGTACAGTTATAGGATGTGTACAGAAAGAGTTAAGTACTAAAGTGGCGCGTAACAGCTTGATGGCACCTTAAGCATGCATTAGCAGGCGTTAATATGAGAACGACACAGATACGCCAAGTTGTAAACCAATAGGCGTCTTAAAATAAGCTGTATTCTTGCCCCACCATTATGTAACTCTCATCATCATTGCATATTCAATCACTCTGCCCATTTTTATCTTAGAAAATGTTTAAAAAGTGCCTATTGAAATGATTCACGCTGTGGCTTCTCAGCCTGGCTGGTTATTTTTAAATTGTGTCCCAGACATTGTTATGTGAAAAACCGCACAGATAATTTGGCGGGGGGCGGGGGGCAGGGACGGGGGGGGGGCGGGTCTCAAAAACACTCCCGTCCTCTCATTTGCTGTCTGTTTCTGACCAGTCTCCTGGCGGCTCTGGGAACCCGCAGATACAAATTGCCCTGATGCAGTTAGTGGTTGAGAGGGGCCGCTGGCCTCCCGTCCTGTGCAGGCGGGGCTGTTTCTGACTTGCACATCTACGTTCGAGGGCGCACACGGAGGCAATTCCCTGGGATCCCGTATTCCGTGGCCCCTGAACTCCTGTTTTGCGCCCCCTCCTCTCAAGTCTGTCCGGATCTGGTTAAACTTGAGGCCTCTCTGGCATCGCCTTCGGAGATATCCGATGTATCGGAACAGCGGCCCCCACCCCGAGGATTCTCTCTGGGGTTCTCGCCTCTCCTGCACTTGCCCTTGCACTTGCCTGTCGCTTCCCAGGTGCCTGCGAGCCCGCCTCTGTCCTGTCTCCTCAGCCTTTCTCACTGTGCTCCCTGAAGGTTGGCGGGACGCCCTCGCTCCCCGGTGCTGATGGCGGAACGCAGATGCTAAGTTAAAGCCTGGGTACAGCGCACCTTGACAGCGGACGCAGGTTTGTTACGGCACAGGTTTTAGCTCTCGCCAACCCCTCTCTGGCTCTGACGGCTCTGGGGCGTCACCAGGCAAAACTCTGTGAGCTTCGTACGCCGAGAATTATGGGCGCTCGGACGGAAGGCGTCTTTCTTGGAAGTGGTGCCTCTCAGGCCCGCCGCCGCGGACATGTCCCGGAGGGTTCGGTTCTGTCAGGGCCCCAGCCTCACCCCTGGCTCGCTGCTCAGATGCGGCCCGACAGATCCCGCCTTACCGTGGAGAGGCGACAGTGGAAATCTCCGTGCTCTTGCTGATTCAACTGGGTGCGGTGGCGGTCCACTCAGCGAAGGCGAAAGTCGTTGGGCGCCTTCTACCAGCAGTTCCCACGACGTTCGTTGCGGTTTCTTCCTTACTCACTCACAGTCCGCATCAGCTGTAAACGATGCTGGCGCGCACACATGCAAAAGCCCAAACTATTGTGAAATAGTGTAAACACACACACACACACACACACACAACCTGGTACTCTTACCTCTCCTTGTTGGATTTTGGCATCTTTTCTTTCCTATTTAATTTTTTTTATTGTCGTTCAGTTCCAGTTGCCCCCATATCCCCCCACCTGCTGTACCCACCCCCACCTCCCACATTCCCCCCTCCCCCCCCCGTTGTCTTTGTCCTTGGGTCCTTTTCACATGCTCCTTGACTTGACTCTTCCCCTCTTCCCCCTGCTATCCCCTCCTCCGTCCCCTCTGATTGCTTTGCCTTTATAAGACATCACGCAATACGCTTGTTCAGTTTCCAAGGGGCACAGCAAAGCTTTGAGGTCACAGCTCCTAGGAAGCCCAAGTAATTGACTAAACCGACGTGAGGTTAAATACGGAACTGTACAAAGTCCCGCCTTCGGGGCTAAAAATCACGGCAGGAGAACAGGCCGCCGGCAAGGCCTGCGCAGGAGGCTGACTCCAGGTTCAAAGTCAGGCGGTAGAATAAGGGCCGACCCCTTCCGACGGCAGGTGGCAGTGGCGAAGGGGACGGACCTGGTCGCTGTCATGGAAACTCAGTGCCACCTGTGAGATGATTCTCACAGTGGTCAATTTTCTCTCGGGTTGCCGGAGGCAAATTGTCTGCAAATGTTCCCATCTGGGGACAGAGAGGCGGTCTCTTTACCCAGGGCAAAGGCAGATGGCCAGCTCAGAAGGTAGGTGTTCAGGTAGAGCTGAAAATGGTTTGAAACATCAAACGTAGAGCAATGGTCTCATCCAGTGCATCCGTTTTCAAAAGCTTACTCGAGCCAGGTCCTGTCGGGAGGTTCAGATTAAGCAAATTAAGCTATGGCTCCCTGCTGATTGCCGAGGTAGATTTGATTAAAGCCCCAGATGACAGAACTTTCCAACGCAATCGCTAGTCGGGAAACATTAGTTCATTCATCGTTTTCCATTAGGGTGTGTTATGGGCATTTGACCCTCTTTTTTTTTTTTTTTTTTTTAAGATTTTATTTACTTTTAGAGAGGGGGAGAGAGGGAGAAAGAGAAGGAAAGAAAGATCAGTGTGTGGTGGCCTCTTGCACACCTGCAACGGGGGACCTGGCCTGCACCCAGGCATGTGCCCTGACTGGGAATCGAACCGGTGACCCTTGGATTAGGAGGCTGTCACTCAGTTCATGGAGCCACACCAGCCAGGGCTACATTCGACCCTCTTAATACACTGGACTAGCTCCCAGAGACCCATGCATTTCGTTTGGGAGTCTCTAGTCACATTTTTTTTTTTTTTAAAGATTTATTTATTTATCTTTAGAGGGGAAGGGTAGGAGAGGGGGAGAGGGAGAGAAACATCAATGTACGGTTGCCTCTCATGCGTCCCCTGCTGGGAACTGGCCTGCAACCCAGGCATGTGCCCTAACTGGGAATCGAACCGCGATCCTCTGGTTCGCAGGCCCGCGCTCAATCCATTGAGCTACACCAGCCAGGGCTCTAGTCACATTTTAAACGTCGAGCGGTAGCATGATGGACAGCTGCCATGTGACCGAACGTCACAACGAACTCAGTGATTTGTCGCCTGGGAACCCACCAAGGCTCAGCACCTCCCACAGGGCTCCTGCCTGTCCCACTCGGCCAAACGTGGCGTCAGACCCCCGGGTTTAGTCCCACCCGTCTCTGCATCGTCACTAAGCAGGATCCACTGTGTATATTCTTTTCCGTCTGGTGTCTTTTGCTTAATAATTTTCCCCCTGAAAGTCACGCCCGTCACTGCCTGCGGCTGTGGTGTGTTCATTTTTATCATGCGCCTGAGACGTGATGTATCATTCTATCGGCAAACGTCCAGCTACCGTCTATTAGGGAGGTTACTGCCTGGGCGTTATCGATCGTACAGGCCCTGCGAGGGGCCTGTGTCTGTGTTTCTGTCTGCCCCCTGTGTCCTCGCCGGGTCACAGGGTGGCGGTGTTTTTAACTTCTCCAGACGAGGCCGCACAGTTTTCCGAACGGCTATACCAGTGAACGTTCTCAGCAGCAGAGGGTGAGGAAGTCTCGCTGTGCCCCACGCCCACCCGCACTGGACATTCCGGAGGTTTTCGTCCGGCGTCCGGCTGGGCGTGGAGAGTCTCTTCCCTGGGACTCTCGTCAGCAGATTCCTGGTTACTGATAAAGTCGAGGACAGCTTCATGTCTTAATTTTCTGCTTAGGCATCTTCTCCTGGAAAGTGTCTATTCATGCCTCTTGCCTGTTTACTTTTATCTTCCCCCAAGGGAATGTTTATTGATTTTAGAGAGAGAGGAAGGGAGAGAGAAACATCAGTCGGTTGCCTCCCATAAGCATCCTGACTGTGGATCGAACCCATAAGCTGGGTATGTGCCCTGACCGGGAATCGAACCCACAGCCTTTTGGTGTGTGGGACAACGCTCCGACCCACTGAGCCACCCAGCCAAGGCTCTCTTGCCTGTTTTGTAAAAATGAGTTCTTTTTTTTTCCCCTTGAGATTTTATTTATTCATTTTCAGAGAAAGGGAGGGAGAGAAGGAGGGAGAGAAACATCCATGTGTGGTTGCCTCTCGGGCACCCCAAACTGGGGACCTGGCCCGCAACCCAGGCATGGGCCCTGACCGGGAATCGAACCGGCGACCCTTTGGTTCCCAGGCCAGCACTCGATCCCCTGAGCCACCCAGCCAGGGCTCTTGCCTGTTTTTATCTGGGTATTCTGTTTTGTGTTTTTTTTTTTTCCTTACTGGTGTGTGTGTGTTTTTCTGCATTATGGATTTGAGACCTTAGTTAAAATGTTCCGCACGTACCTTCTCAGACACTCCGGCTTGTCTTTTCCCTGTTTTACCGTTCCGTCTTCCTCGCCTTTGTAAACTTTTAATTGAAGCGTGACACAGTTATTGATAAATGGTGTCTTGTGATGAACGGAAATTCTTCATTTTCACGTGATGAGATTTATCATTTCTTCCCTCTAGGCTTCTGCATCCTATTTAAAAGGTGTTCTTTCTCCAGCTTGCATTTTCCCGTAGATTTGCTTTTGGGGGGCTTTGTGTTGCTGTTTCATCTTTCCCGTGGAAGTCTTGGCTGGGGATTCATCTCTGTTGGTTTTCAGGGACAAATACAAGGCTGTACGTGGGATGTCTGTGACTGATGCACTTGGTCACGATTGGATGTTGTACTAACCGCCATGTCCGTACGTAGGTGGACGTTTCCATTATTTACGGTGCGTGTAACATGGGGAAAATGCGTGGGCTGTGGAGTTGTGCGAGAGTCTGAAATGTCGACGCGACACGCCGCGGACTCGCAACCAGCCGTCTGAAGCGGGGTGCGTGAGCCACCCCGGCCCCGACCCCAGGCCTCCCCCGCTGTCGTTCCCCGGGGACCCGCAGGAGCCTCCGTTATAGCGGCCCCTCCTCCTTACAGGTGCGTGCGTGTTACGGTCGGCACCGTACCCGCATCTGTTTTATTTAGAGATGTCCGGTAGTTCTTAGGAAAGCAGGCTGGACCCCGAGAAGATTTCAGAGAGCAGCTCAGGATTGAAACGATCCATCATCATCTTCATGACTAAACGGGATGAAAGGGAAGAGGATCACAGAACAGAATTCAGACAATCCCTTACCAACAATTGGGTGTTGCTGCAGTACACAATTTTATGGGATGCTTTTCTTCCGTTTTCTGTTTTAACACGTGTTTTGCAAGATTTCATTCATTTGATAGTATTTTTATTGTTACAGAACATTGCCTGTTATGGATGTGTCACAGGTTATTGTTGAGCAGTTAGCTCATCTACATGAAATACGGCCGACGGCCGTAAATAACACCGAAATCGACATTGTTGGGCCTCCCTCTCTGTCCTGGTGTCTGACTGCTTCTTTGGGATCATTTCTTAGATGTGGAATTAGCTCCGTAAGTTAATAGCCTTTTAAAGTCTCTTGACTCAAGAGTAACGTGAAGGTTCTTTTGCAGAAAGTATGTGCTGGTTTCTGCCTCGAGTCCCACTGAGGGGAACTGTCAGCTTTGCCATGGCCGCGTCAGCTCTGAGTCTTAAGATTTTTTATATTTTTTTATTGTTGTTCAAGCACAGTTGTCTTCATTTCCCACCCCCCCCGCCACTTACCCCCACCCCAGCCATCCCCTCCCATCTCCCCTCTGTCAGTTTGTTCTTAATTTCCAAGTCTCTGGTTATAATGAGTCTTAAGATTTTAAAACCCTAAGTGATGTGGTTTGTTATTACATTTATTTTACACTCACTTTTAAATGTATTAGTGCGTATTTAGAGAAACGGCCCACAGTTACGGAAGCCAATCACTCTTTGGCTCTCTTGTCATCATGGATTTCCTACTGTGTGTGGTGAAAAGCCGAAAAGCCCACCCAGACGAAAGAAAATTCCAGAATGTAGCAGTGCCTGGCCATTGTGCACGTTACTTACAAATTCGGTGTTAAAACTAATCCAGCAAAGAGAGACCAGACCGACGACGTATTGAATGGCAACCTGCCACTTTCTCTCTCGCGTGCTGTTTTGGGAAGCCTCGATGTCCCCTCCCCCCAACGTGGCAACATACTTACCTAACCTTGGCGGTATTTTTCTTTCCGCCTCACGTGTGAGTTTAGTGGGCGCGATGTTCACCCTGCGGTGTGTTGGGTTCAGCTTGCGAGAGCCGGAAAGCAGCGTGCGCTCTTCGCCGTCCCAACGCCCTTCCCCTGGACCTTGTGGCAGAGCTGGCCGCTGTCAGGGCTCTTCCAACAGCCGGGAACGAAGGGAGGACTTTGAGCTTGGGACGGAGCAAGCTCAGCGGCACTGGGGGCAGAAGAGTGAGTGAGTACCGTGGCACGTGGTTGGACAGGGGGGTTAGGAAGTGTCATCGGTGGGTCGGAAGAGGGTAGAGAGCAACTCCTTCTTGGAATTGGCAGAGTTCTTGAGTGAGATGATAACATGCCAGGGACGCTTCCTTCCCTAAGAAATCTTTCAGTATTTCAGTACTTAATCTTCTGTCATAACCTGTCGGTGGGCTGCAAGGTAAGGAAGATGCCTCCCTTTATTAGACTGAGACCAAACTAATTGTTATGGGGTTCTAATGAATATAAAAAATACGTGCAAATTTATCTGGGTCTCCAGGTTAAGGGCTGATCATAAGGAGCATGGGGCGAGGAGGTGAGGAGTTGTTCGGTAGGAATTCAGCTGCAACTATTGTGCAGGTTTCAGCCCAAGCCTCCCTTACACCGGGCGCTGCCTTCCTAGGCAGTTCAGGCTTTATGATGAAAAAACAATGTTCGCTGCCATGGTAACAGGCTCACACTTCACAAAAGATAATTTAGGAGGGAAGGAATCCCTTTGGAACAGTACACAAACTATTGAATCATGTGAACTACCCCCAAAACGTCAACGTAATTTTGCTCCTGCGTTGCGATAGGAGCATTTTTCTCGGTTGCGTGGCGTGGCGTGAGTCACCCCGCTGCACTTTTCAGAATAAGAACAGATACCTGCGCACGATCTGAATTGGGTTCATCCGAGCTCCTCGTTGCTCCGCGTGAAGTAGGACGGACATCAGAAGAGGCTCCGAATTAGATGGGAAACGGATTCTGGGCCTGGGGACGCGAGAAGGGGAGACTTTTCCTTTGTGAGTGTTTCCAGCGCTGCGGTGATTAGTCAGAAGGAATTGCCAAATTATTTCTGGCTCCAGTAATTTATTAGCTTCCCGCACGTCTGTGAGAGAAAAATTAGAGCCTAAAGATCCTGGGCAGTGTGGGGAGGGGGTCATTATTTATAGATTTCATGGGGAAACAAAAAGGACTGTCTAGTTCCAGTTATCAGGCTTGGGGGCGCTCCTCGAGTTCTCGCGGTAACTGTGGGAGCCAGGCGTCCGGGGGACTCGGGCATCACCGCGCTGTGTGTTCATTGGTAGAGCGCTCCTGGACAGCAGGCTTGCAAGGTGACCCCGGCCTGGTCCTGCAGGGTAGGACTTTAAAACAGATGCCTCTGTCCACCCCCCAGGTTCCTGGGCTCTGGGTGCCTCCTAGGAACCAGCCTGCATGATAACCTAAAACACGCGGACAGCAGCCCTGGCCAGTGTGGCTCAGTGGGTTGCAGCCTCGTCCTGTGACCGAAAGGTTGCGGGTTCGATCCCGGTCAGAGCACGTACCTAGGTTGTGGGTTCGATCACCCGTCTGAGCGTGCATGCGGGAAGCAGCGAATCAGTGCCTTCTGCCTCTCTAAAATAGCTTGGGTGAGGATAAAAATTAAAAAAAAAAACCTCAGACATCCATGCTGGGCCCTCAGGTCCGGGGTGGACCTCGAGAATCCCTCCGCAGGGGATGAAGGGCCGGCACGTCGCACACAGTGCTCCTGCGTCTTCCCCAAGCATCTGTGCCGCGAAGAGGGGAGGCCCTTTGTCAGCGTGAGTCACTAGGGTGGGCGCTGGGCCCCACAATTAGCTCGGAGAGGAAGACGCTGAGGGCCAGTGGGAGCCCCTGTAGGCTCCTTGACCCCGCCGTGCACGTGGGTCAGGGTCAGGGGGTGACCTCTGACCCCTCTGAAGGGGCCCTGGGACATTGCCCTGACTTCCCACGGGAGCCCCACCATCCGGCCTCTCCCTTGCTGGACCTCCGCCTGCTTCAAATGCTCCCAGTTTCCTCGGCTGTGCTTTTGCTGAAATATTGGAAAGAGGAGAGGGCCCCCGGTTTTGCCCCTCCCACCCGCCCTCATTTCGGTGGAGCCGCGGCGGCGTTTGGAAACGACAGGTGATGGTTCTGAGTTACAGTCGTGCGCTCTGACATCCCCACCGCGACGCTGGTCCTTGCGTTCCGGGTCTGAGACTTTTGCAACATGTTGCTGCGGCTTCTCCTCATCAGCCTTCTCTGCTGGCGTGAGTTTGGGGTGTCTGCAAGGCTGAGACATTCCTCTTCCTTGTAGGTAATTTCTTTTTTTTTTAAGATTTTTTATTTATTTTATTTATTTATCTTTAGAGGGGAAGGGTAGGAGAGAGGGAGAGGGAGAGAAATATCAATGTACGGTTGCCTCTCATGTGTCCCCTGCCGGGAACTGGCACGCAACCCAGGCATGTGCCCTGACTGGGAATCGAACCGCGATCCTCTGGCTCGCAGGCCCGCGCTCAATCCACTGAGCTACACCAGCCAGGGCCTTGCAGGTAATTTCTAAAAACCGCAGCGTTGATTCTGGAAGAACCCCGCCCGCCACCATCATTTATCCCTGCTTGGTTTTCGACCCTTAGAGCGAAGGACATTTGGACGGGTCCCCGAAGTCTCTGCGCCTTCACATACTTTTCCCTCACTTTCATCATCTATAAAAGTACGTTTTATACCCATTTCCATCCACTCTGAGGTGTGCATTTTTTCCCACATTTTAACTTTTTTTTTTTTGAAAACGTGTGTCTTGCCGTTGCATGGCATATCAGAGTCGACGAAACATGGAACTGTAGAATAAACATCTAACAGAAGGGTAAACAGTGTGATCGGATCCATCCACACACTCGGAAGTCCAAGATAACCCGGTTCTGGCCCGGGGGCTCCCTTGGTTAGAGCATCGACCAGTACACCGAAAGGTTGCAGGTTCGATCCCCAGTCAGGGCACGTACTTAGGTTGCAGGTTCGGTTCCTGACGAGGGGGTGTATGAGAGGCAACCAGCCAATGTTTCTCTTTCTCTTCCTTCCTCTTCCCCTTACAATCAGTGAACATGTCCTTAGGTGGGGATTTAAGCAACGCGAACAAAATTGTCTTTGGAAGTATTTCCGGTGTCTTGAATACGCTGCATTCGATTTTTGTGTCCTTTTTTCTTCCGAATTCAGTGTATTCTCTCAGGAGTACACCTGGTAGTAATAACTTCAGTGAGATGGTGTGAGGGAAACTATTTGTCTGAAAAAAAAAAATACCTTTACTGGAAACTTACTCTTGGATTACAGTCTAGCTTGGCGCGGAATCCGGAAGCTGAATTCCGTGATCACCGCCTGTGCTTTGACCTCGTCCCTTTGTGGGTTTCTGGCTGTCGCTGTTGCCACCTGCTGGCATCTCAGCTGCCTTTTCCCCGTAGGTAAACTCTGTTCGGCTCCACGCACGTGCACGATATCCTTTGTCACGGGCCACGGTTTCGGGGCGATGAGATTGTTTTTTAAATAAACACGTCACCTGAGAACGGGTCCAGATGTGGAGAAAACCTGGGAAGTTACTGCAGGGCCCGCTCGCCTCGCACCCGGTTTCCTGTGTCTCGGTCATCAGTCATTTGCACGGCTCATTTCGTTGCCATCACGGACCATCCGTGATGGATTCCCTTCGCCTGAGGCCCCTCATTCATTCTGGGTTCCGAGCTTTTTAACCCAATGTCCTTTCCGGTGGCAGGATCCCGCCCAGGATAGCACACCACATTAATCGTCATGCCTCCTTCGGCTCCTCCTCCTTGCGACACTTACTCGGACTGTCCTGGCGTGTTGACACTTTTGAAGAGGCCCCGGTGCCGTGCAGAAGGCCCCCGACGAGGGACGGGCCGGATGCTTTCGCGTGATCAGACTGGGGTTGGGTGCTCGGGGGAGGGGACCAGTCCCTACCATCAACACGACCTCTCCGTTGCTCTTGAACTTGACCGGCTGGCCTCAGGCACTGTGCGCGGGGTCTGTCCACTGCAGCCACTGTACATCCCTCCTTTCCACGCTGCGCTCTGCGGAACGAACTCACGACGCGTGGCCCACGTTCACGGAGCAGGGAGTTAAGTTCTCCATCTTCCCAAGGTGAATTATCTGCCGAGTTTCCCTGGAACTCCTGTGCGTGACAGATGGGCGTCCTCTCTCCCTTATTTATACATTTATGCCATCCGTCATTCTGTTTGCGCCAGTGCAGGCTCCCGGATATTTATCTTACAGTCAGACTCACAGATATTTATCTTCTACTCTTGGTTATAACCCAAGGCCACCTCACCGAGCCTCTGTCCAGACTCGCCCGTCTTTCCCAGAGGTCAGCGCAGTGGCTTCGTCACCCTGTGATGTCAGCCGCGTGGCGCCCGCCCAAGCCGTGGGTTTTGTGTGTTCCGTTTTGCTTTCTGGACATGTGGACGTGATCATGTCCAGGCTTTTTTGACAGGCGCAGTCTGAGGAAGGGTTGAGCTTGGATTAGTTTTTGAGTCAGGCTGATCTTGAGGGGCTTGTCCATCTTTCATCCGAGGATTAGTCATTCAATTCTAGAACTTCTAAGCCATCATTTCTTTACACTTTCTCCTTCCGAAACTTTTTTTGAGATGCGTATTGTATATTTCAGTTGTGTCCTTCATGTCTTCTAAGCATTTGTCTTTTTCATCTCTTTCTCGTTCTGTGCTGCATAGCAGGTCATTTGGTAGGTCCACTTTCGCCTTACTAATTATTAGTATTATAGGTCTTTATAATCTGAGCTGTAACGCATTTATTATTGTGCTAAGTGAGATAAGCTGGTCAGAGAAAGACAGATACCATATGGTCTCACTATTATGTGGAATCTAAGGAACAAAATAAACTAACGAACAGAATAGAACCAGAGGCGTGGACACGGGCAGACGGACAGCTGTCAGAGGGGTGGCGGGAGGGGGGGCTGGATGAAGGCAGGTGAAGGGTGAGCTGAAGAACATATATGCCTGGCCCAGGGACAGGGACAACAGTGCGGGGACGGCCAGAGGGAAGGCGGGGGGCATGGTGGGGTGGGCAAAGGTGGAGGGGAAAATGTGAATCTCTCCAACAGCGCCAGCAATAAAAAACTTAAAAACGACTATATTTTTTTTTACTTTGAGAAACATTCAGAATTTATTTTGTTTTTACTTTCGTCTTGCTTTCTCCAAGAGCACATGATTTTTTCTTGTGCTTTTGATATTTTAAGGTGTTTGATCATTTGTTTTATTTTTATTTTTATTTATTTATTTTTGGAGAGAAGGGAAGGGAGGGAGAAAGAGAGGGAGAGAAACGTCAATGTGTGGTTGCCTCTCATCTGGCCCCCACTGGGGACCTGGCCCGCAACCCAGGCATGTGCCCTGACTGGGAATCGAACCTGTGACCTGCTTCGCAGGTCCGTGCGTGTTTGATCATTTGGAACGTGTGTTTAGTGTTAGCCCTCTGATACTCCGGGTGTTTGAATTTTGGGAGGTTCATTTCGGAGGACAGTCTTCTGTTTCCTGTTCACGGAAGATTCATCGCTTACGTAGTTTACATTTTGCATCACAAAGCTGCAATCCTAGTTGTATTTCTCTAAGCAACGATGCTTTCTGTTTTTCCGTGTGTTTTGTTTGGAGGGGGTGCTCATTTGCTTTCTGCCCTTGCTTATGTGGGTCTCAAGTTTCATGGGCCTGGAACAGCTTTTGTGAGACATTTCTTTTTTGTTCGATTGTTATTCTTCATTCATTTTATTTTTTAAGTTGACTTCTATGTTATTGGTTATGCGATCACAGTTGTCCCAGTGGGTCCCCCCGCCTCCCCTCCACCCGGAACCCCTTGTCCCTCAGACCACGCCCCCCCCCCCCCCCCGCTGTTGCCCACGGGCCACACACCTACATTCTTTGGCCGCTCCCTTCGCCTCATTTCCACCAGTTCCCCCTGCCCCCCGACCCCCGCTCCCCTCCGACAGCTGCCGGTCTGGTTCCTGTTTCTATGCCTCTGGTTCTAGTTTGCTCATTAATTATTATTTTGTTTTTCAGTTACAGCTGACATTCGGTATTACGTTAGTTTCAGGAGCACAGCGCAGGGATTAGACATTTACGTATCTTACAAAGGCATCCTCCCCGATAGGGCTAGAACCACCTGGTACACATACACAGTTATCACAGCGTTACGGACTGTGCGCCCTGGGCTGTGATTTACTCTGTAACTAACCAGCAGTCTGCGCTTCTCCGTCCCTCCCCTTCACCCCCCCAAACCTCCCCCATCTGGCAACCATCAGCTTGCTCTCTGCCTACGAATCTGCTTCTGTTTTGTCTATTTTGTCCTTTCGGTATAAGTGAAATCACACGCTGCTTGTTTCTGTCTGTCTGAGGTCACTCAGCGTAACACCCTCTGGACCCACGCGTGTGGTCCCAAACGGTAAGGCTTTGCTCCTTTTTCTCTTGTGGCTGAGTCCTGTCTGGAGTGGCTTTGTTGCTGTGTTCTCGGTTTAAAGATTTCCAGGCCTTGCGGCTTCTTCACGTTTCCGTCCGCCACCACAGGAAAGACCTGTACCTTTTTACTGGAATTACCGGTCTGCTGCTCTTTAGCCACCGCCAGCCCAGACCGAGACGAGCTTCGTTTCCTGGTGGCAGCTGGCCCTTTAAGGTCCTGGTGGCAGGGGGGTGGCTGTGTGGTGTGGGGCCAAAGTCTTCCTTCAGTCCCCCGGACACACTGCCCACGCTCCTTGCGAACGTGACTGGCCACCGGTCGCCCACCCCATGGTTCTGCCAACGGCAACAAACTATTTCTTTTTGGTTTCCTCTTTTTTTATTTGTTTGTTTGCCTTTGAGGATTTCTCTTACTTCTTGTGGGATTAGCTTTGCGTTTTAAAGACCTTTGTTTCCTTTTCGCAGCCGAGTAGTATTCCACTGTGTGACCGCGCCCCAAGGCTTTTCCATCCGCTCAGCTGCTGAGGGGCCCTTGGCGGGCGGGGGGGGGGGCTTCCGGATTACTGGCTACTGTCAACCCCGCTGCAGCAGACAGAGGGGTGCTCATGGTCTTTCCAAGCAGCGTTTCGGATTCCTTCGGGTGTATTCCCCTATTTTCCAACCACTTCCCTACACTACTGAAACGAATACAGAATACCCTTGAAAGGCAACTGCAATCGAAACATTACAGAACAAAAAGATGCTCGTTTGGTTGGTTTCCTCTAGCAAGTCCGGATGTTTGGGAGCGGGCCGGTGTTCCGACCGTCCGGTCTGCTGTCCTGCGAGCGACCAGAAGCGGGTCCGCCGGGCGTTGTCTGCGCACGGGCCGCTTCCCACACGGTGTCCCTTCCAGCCCTGGCTGTGCCCTGCTGGCCTCCCCTCTGTCCCCAGCCTCTTCCCTAATTGACTTAATCTCTCTGTGTTTTTCCCCTGCACGGGCCCTGATTATCTCCTGCCCCGCCTGCAGCCCAGTGACTCAGTTTTCAGCTGAGTGTCTTGTTCCTTCCTGCCTGCAATTGATTAGCCCCGGAGTAGGGCTGTTTTGATTAAGTTTGCTTATTTGGCTCTGCAGTCGCCCGTTCGTTTCATTGGATTATTTTAGTCTGGTTTTTGAAACCGTGCTTAATTCGGTCCAAGGCTTCCTGCAGTTTCAGAGCCGGGAGGAGCCCCGGAGAGGCGCGCCCGTCCTGGGCGGGCCTTTTTCCAGACTCTGCTTCGTGTTTTAGTTGCGTCTATCTGCCCGCCTTCCTTTCCTCCTTTTCCTCCCTTGCATTTGCTACTTTGATTGTATTTATTTTATTTTTTCAAGTCCTCACTGGAGGATAAGTGTATTGATTTTGTTTTTAGAGAGAGCAAGGCGGAGAGAGAGAGAGAGAGAGAGAGGCATCCATCAGTGGCCGCCTCTATGTACCCAGACCAGGGATCTTACCTATCCCAGTGGGGGACTGAACCCATAACCTGGAACACGTGCCCTAACCTGGAATTGAACCCGTGACCTTTCGCTGTGCAGGACAGCACTGCACCGGAGCCACCCTGGCCAGGCGCCCTCCGTGTTGACAGGGCACCCGCAGCCGGTTTCCCGACAGAGGTCATTGGGAAAGGCCGGTGCTGAAGCCCCGCCCCTGCCCATCACTCAGGCACTGGGGGGCATCCAGCGGGCCCAGGGCGTTGCCTTGGGCCCAGGCGGATGTGACTCATGCGCCCCAGGTGATGTAAACCCGGAAGGAAGTGCTTGGACGCTGAAGCAGCGAGGACGGTGGCTTAGGCATCAAAAGGATTTACGGTTCCCATCCAGGGAGAGCTTAGATAAACGTTGGTTCCTGCTTCCTGCGCAGTGATTGCAGCCTCTCGCTCCCTCTCGCCTGCGCCCCACAATCCCCCTGCCGCCCAGGACCCCCAGGCCCCTACTTCTCAGCTCTGCCAGCCCCAGGCAGGGCCCCGATCCACTTCTCAGCCTTCTCCTTCCAAACCTGTCTGTCATTCAAGGGAAGGTAGGGAGGCCCACCCCCTCATAGAAATGGTAAGACCTCTCAGGCCCAGTTCAAAGTGCTCCTGAACCCCTTCCCCCTCCCTGCGGAGAATGGGGCAGTGCCTGGAAGTGGGCTCCACCCAAAGGGTCACAAGGTCAAGGGGGAGGGGTGGGGGTAGTCACTTCCTGTCACTTCCCCGGGGCATCCTCTTGTACCTTCGCACACAGTGGAGTGGCTGGAGCAACTCAGCCCTGGGCCTTGGGCCCTCCAGCATGGCCCCAAGCAGGGAGTTTTAAAAGGCCAAAAAAAAAAAAAAAAGGTTAGCATTGCCCAGGTGCAGGCGCTCAGGTTGGAGACACACCCGCGCCTCTGCACCTGGCACAGAGAGTCCCCGAAGCGGCCGGCCGGAAGGACCAGTGTGCCGCCACGCGTCACGGTGTGTCTCCCGGGGGAGTGTGCAAAAGGTGACCTGTGGGGAGGAAATAAAAAGCTGTTATACGCTGGCCTAAGTTTTAAAAATTGCTCAAGTATTCTAGAAATGGGGAGGGTTAGCTTCAGTATAAAAATAGAGGAGCTGTGATCGGTGTGGCTCAGTGGGTTGGGCATCGTCCTGTAAAACGAAAGGTTGCCGGTTCGATTCCCGGTCAGGGCACACGCCTGGGTTGCAGGTTCGGTCACCGTTGGGGTGAGTGAGAGAGGCAACCGATCGATGTTTCTCTCTCATGTCAGTGTTTCTCTCCCTCTCTTTCTCCCTTCCTTCCCCCCTCCCTAAAAATAAATAAAAATAAAATCTTTTTAAAAAACAGCGGACAAGAGCCCATGATCCCTTGGGACAGTTCGAGAAGCAGACGTTTTTAAGGACCATGGTCCCTGCCTCGGGGGTCTTCTTAGGAGCAGCATCTATATACAGCACCAGGCTCTTCAGGGCACTAGGTTTTAAAGGGTCTGAGCAGAATACATTTCCTTTCCTGTTGGTGCTTACCAGTCCTGTTAGAAATACGTACATATCTCTGACCAGTTCAGTTTTGACCGAGAACCTTAGTAGGGAAAGAGCAAAATCCCTCGGCGAAGCCCTCGTCCCAAGTGGACAGCTGCCAGGCAGACCGCAGCTGCCAGAGCTTGAAGGACGTCAGGGTCACACGGTGATCCTGTGGGAAGGATTCCCTTTGGCACATTCATACGTCACAGAGTAACCACCGACTCCCTAAGAACGCACAATGTGGACACCCGAACGTTTACCTTCTGAAGCTGGGCGTCAGTGAGCGTGAAAGCAGCATTATTGGGGCGACGTCTAAACAACGGCCATTGGCGGGGAGACAAGTCCCCCAACCCAGGCATGTGCCCTGACTGGGAATCGAACCCAGCACCTTACGGTGTATGGGACCGTGCTCCAGCTGAATGAGCCATCCAGTCCAGCCAGGGTATTAGACACATTTCACGGCCGTCCCCGTGCAATCCTTGTATCGTTCCGGAGCGATGGCGAGCACCCTGCTTTCATACACGCGCGTCTCAGAGAAGCCCGACAGCCCCAAGTCCGCAGCTCCTGAGTAGCAGCGCGCAGGACGGTAACTTATTTGCAGTGATAACAAGTCCATGTTATGTTAACATATGTAATGTTGTATGTAACATAACTCCGTTTCCCCAAGGGTGCACAGCACCCTTCCTGAGAAGGTGGCATTGTTTTCTATTTTCGCAAATCTCTTTCATGCCCAGCTTCATAGGAGCCAGCTGGGTCTTCTCATCTGCTCCTGTATCCCCGCCGCGCCCCGAACCACCCGTCCTGTGGTCTCCCGAAGCCCCACCAAATGCCCGCACGGCATCTCTTGAAAGAGACGGGGGACTTGTTACCATTATGCAGAATGTCTCGGTAACGTGGGAGCCCCGGGCCCGCGGGCTGTCGTGGGAGAACGTCTTCGCTCTGCACGTATACACCTGCCCAAGGTCAGCATTCCCTGCTCTCATCACCAGAGCGGTCCCTGTTGTGGCATCGGGCGCAGGGTGGGGTGGTGGCTCCCACACCGGTGCCGAGTTGGACCGGACGGGGTTGCCGGGTGACCCAGGGACAGGAGCGCGGCTGGTTTCACACCTGTCTTTCAGCCGCCCTCTGCGTGCCCGGTGATGAAGGTGACATATGCTCACGGCCGCAGAGACACGCAGAGTTCCATGTGGCGCTCGCTCAGGGTCCCCGTGGCTGAACGAGAACAGTGGCCGCACGGATTGCTGGCTGTGCGCGCGCGACAGTCAGAAAAATGCGCCCCCTTTAAAGGTGAGCTGTGTTGCTGTTACTTTCGGATTGTCACCCACTGACACCCTCGGCGGTGGGAACCACGTGCTTGTTCATCGTTTGCCCATTTTTCTATTAGATTGCCTGCCTTCGCCTTATCGATTGGTCAGAGTTTGTTTCCTGTGCTGGATATGATTTTTTTTGTCAGACTTAATATCTCGCTGACTCAGGGAAAATCAAATTCGGAACTTATTACGCTGTAGAACTGGGACAAAGATACGATCGCTGGGAAGAGTAAATGAGATTGGGGAAGTAATTCTTGCTGTAAACCACAGAGCGCTATGCAAATGAGAAGTCATATTACCCAGCTATTTTCTGTGCAAACAAGAATGTAGACACAGTGAGATCTATTGTTATCTGTTTTTTTCCTCAGCATTTCCATAACAGCAGAGAAAAAGCATTGGAGCTTTGCAAAATGGGGTGCAATAGTGCTGCCTCATAACTTCTGCACGTCTAACGGCGTAAAAATGCAAGAGAGCCCATTACGCATGATTGGACTTGCACTTGAAAGCCGATACATGACTATCCCAGGAGATTGATTTTCCAAAGCTCCTTAAGTCCAAGTGTAATTTTTTAAAAGCCACTTGATTGAGACAGGATGGATGTACAGAAAGCAATACATATGTAATGAGTCTCACGAGTCTGGAATGAAGTCCACCTGCAAAACCCCCACCACGAGCTCGGCCGTAAATGTAGCCCCCACCTCCCAAAGTTTCCCCTGCCGTCTTGATTGATTTTCCATCGTTAGGATCATTATTATTTCTGTGACAAGAACACTTAACCTAAGCTCTGCCCTCTTAGAAGATTTTCAAGGCCGCCACTGTCGTCTCCTTGCTGCACAGAAGGTCTCCGTTCATCTTCCAGAACTGGAAGTCCGTGCCCTCGGACTGACCCCTCCTCGACCCCGGCGACCCCCACCCTCCTCTCTGCTTGTACGGCTTCCGTGTCCCTTACACGGAGTCCTCCAGCTGTATCCAGGCTGCCGCAAATCAGTTTCCTTTTTTTTTTTTTTTTTAAGGCTTAGTAACATTCCGAAGTGCTCAGGTTCAAAAACAAACACGAGGCGTCAGGCTGGTTGACTTTGGGGGCGTTTCGCCACCCCGGCCCCCTGTGATTCCCTGGCACATGGGTCCTGCCTCCTCCTGTGTGGTCCCAGGGACAGGAAGGGGGGGTGGGTGTTGCGGGAGAGCTGTGCGTGTGCATGTGTGTGTGTGAGAGAGAGAGACAGACCACGCAGGGCCAGCCGCTGGCCCCCGCCTCTCCCACTCTAGAAGGAGGTTAGGGAAGCTGCTCTCTCCCTGTTTCCAGGAAAATGGAAATGCACGGAAAATGAGGGCCTGAGGATTGGGGAGCTGGGACGGGGGGGGGGGGCGGCTCTTCTGCCAGCCTGGGCTCCACCCCCTGCTGCCCTCCTGGGTTGGGACCGGGCAGTAACGGCCTGAGAGCCTGGAATCACTGAAGCCCACGCTCGGAGCCTGCGGCTCGGAAGGCGCGCCTGGCGGTTATTTATTGCGTACTCTCGGCCAGGGCCGGAAAGTTCGCCAGCGTTCGCCCAGCGTGCCGTCCGTCTTGTGAGGGAAGAAGCGATTAAATCCAGCTCCGTCAGCTGCTTCGGGACTTCAGACCAGCTCAAGTGCAGCACCCGAGGCTGGTGGCTTCGGAGCCTGCGGGGGTTAACTGGAGGAGCGAGGAGGGAGCTTTCCTCCTGGGCGAGGAGCCGGATTTTATCCCGAAGCACAGACTCTGGGCAATGCGGGTGGGAGGGGACCCCTCCATGACCTGCCTTCTGCCTGTGGCCGCAGGGACATCTGGAACTTCAGAACCATCTGCCGTCCTCCTAAAGCGAAAGCTGGGTCCTCAGCTTCCACCTCGCTTCCGCGTGTGCGGAGACCTGCCCACCCTGAGGCTCCGCCGTCGAGTGCAGAGCGGAGCTCGAGTCCCGGGGCCCCTTGCAGAAGAAGACTCACTCGGGGGGCAGGGCAGTAGTGGGTGCTGAGGGTGCAGGAAGGAAGGGCAGGGCGCCAAGGGTGGCCGAGGGCACTCTGGTGGGGGAGCCCCGGTGCCTGCGGACTTTGGGGGCACTCAGTCCCCTGGGCTGCAGCTTCAGCGGGGCCGGTGGCTGTCCTGTGTGTTGACGGCCCCAGCGCCGGTTGTGACCCCAGGTCCCTTCTGGAGCGGGCAGGACTGCTGTGGGGCAGCACAGACCTTCTGCACGGCACACCGAGCTCCACTCCCCCGGGCCTCCGCTCCTGCTCCCGGTTCCGTGGCCCGAAGCCTGACCCCGGGCTGCTGGCTCCCTGCCGGGGACCCTGGGGAGTCAGGAGGCAGCGCCCACCGGTGCTGCCCACCTTGCCCTGGCCCTGAGCAGGAGGAAGGAAGTGGGGGTGTGGGGCCGGGCAGGCCTGGAGGCGGGGAGCAGGGAGGTCTCTCAGGACACGTGGCAGGCGTGGCGGGTGTGAGGACCGCAGCCTTTCGGGTTTCAGGGTCCCGGGGTGTGGGAGTTCAGGCTCGCCCTGAAGACTCCAGCCCTGGTCCTTCTGGGTGCAGCCTGTCTCTCTGCCGTCTCCTCCGGAGGCGCCCCGTTCCTGTCCTCTGTGTCCGCTGTTCGAGATTCTAGCGCGTAACCGTTGAACTGTGTAATCCTCCCGCCGCCCCCATGAGCTCAGGAACAGGGCCTGTTTGGTTCCCAGGGTAGCTGTCTCGGGGGCCGAATGCCTCAAACAGGAAGCGCTCCCTAAACATCCGTTGAGGGCGTGAGTGAACAACCGGCTGGCTGGGCTACGGCTTGTGGAAAGGGCTTGCGTGTCGCCCTGGGGCCCTCGGACAGGACCGCCCGAGCTGCGCGGGTGCAGGGCGGAGCGCCCCCCTCTGGAGCTGAGTAAGGTCGGACGGTGGGCCGGGGCGATCCCACCGCCGGAGCCCTGACGCAGGACACGTCTCTCCCTCCCGTCTGGAGCCTGCGAGTCCGAGACCAAGGGGCCGGCAGGTGTGGCGTCCGGCGAGGACCTGCTTCCCGGTTGGGAGACAGCCATCTGCTCACTGGCCCGTCCCCTGGTGGGAGGAGCGAGGGACGGTCCGCGTCTCGTGGATAAGGGCGCCGATCCCCGCTGTGGGGGCTGCACCCCCTGACCCAAGCACCTCTCGAAGGCCCCATCTCCTAACACCCTCATGGCGGGGTTGTTTCAATGTAAGAAATTGAGGGGGAGGGGACACCGCCGTGGGGTGGGAAGGATGGAGTGGGGCGCCCCATCATGGGGCAGCCCGGCCGGAGGGCTGAGAGACGGAGCCCGCGCTCGCGGGGGGCGGGGGGGGGGGTGCGGGGCTGGACGCGGAGGAGAGGACGGGGACCCAGGCCGGAACGACCCCACGCTGGTTCGGCCCACAGCAGCTCCTCTGCCCCTCCTGGGGGCTCGTCCTCCCGAGTCTCCCCTGCCTGGCACCGCGACGCACTCCGACGGTGGCTGCCTGCGGCCTTGCGTTGATTACAGTTCGCAGCGGCGCCGCCCCGGGTCCCTTGCTGCCGCCGCCCTCCGCAGAAACCCCGTCTCGCTCTAATGAGGTTTCCGTGAGATGCTGGAAAGAAGAGAGCCTTTTAATTAGATTGGTAGGGATCGAAGTCCCAAACCACAGAAGCTTTTCTCGGAGAAGATGAAGATACCGATGCAATTAAAAGAAAGTCAGCCGCCGCGGTGGAACACCGCGGCTAATTTTAAGTCCATTAAAAACAGCAACTCCGTAATAAATCACAGCCACAGATGCGTGTCCGAAAACAGAGCCTCGGCGCTCTCCAGTCGGTGCTGGACATGGGGCGGTCCGAGAGCGCTCCGCCACGCAAATGCGCGGCCCTGTTGGGGTCGTTTGCTCGGTGGAGAGAGGTTATCTCCGCAGCTTTGTCCATCGAAAACCTTGGCGTGTGTTATGTTGCAAAATGGGATTTTTTTCCCCCCTGTAATTAAATTGGCAGCTTCTTGCAGACACAGCCCCTGACCTGGGATCCCCCGGGCTTCAATCCTGGTCCCTCTACAGGCCGCCTGGCCTCTCTGCAGGGTTCACACTCCCCCCCTCCGCCGGGACCCCCCCAAATCTCACCTCTCAAAGGTGCCCAGGCTGTGAGCAGCCGGGGCAGGGGCGCTGAGGCGTCCCAGTCTCCGCCGGCTCCTCACGCAGCCAGCAAAGTTTTATTTTAATGAGAAGCCGCATGCATTTCTCATTTGCATCCCTGTTGTCTGGCCGCGTCCCCGCAGATTCTGCCCTGGCCCTGGGTCTGCGAGTGCCACCGGCGGACCGTGCCAGGCACTTCCTGTCGGAAGGGTTCACGGTCGCGGCCCCTGGGCCCATCTCCTGGGATCACTAATCAGCACTTTCTCCTGCAGAGTGCGGAGATTGCTAATTTGCAGAGCCCTTCAGGGGGAGAACTGAGCAATAAATACTGCAGGACGTGTTCCCAGTCTCACTGTGGCGGGAGACTCGCTCATCTGTCTCCGCTTGCACTGGCTTTTGCTCGGCCGTGGACTTGGCTGGGCACAAGGCGCCCTCTCCGTTGGAAAGGCCAGTCGGTGGGGAGTATCTTTCTCAGGTGCCCTGTGCTGGGACAAAGCCACAGCAGGTACACCGGTTGGTGCCCCCCTGCCGCACACAGGCAGTCGGAAACGTCGGAAAAGGGGCCCACCTCAGGTCTCCTTCCCCACCCTTAGTCTGCTCACCTGGGCGGGGTTTACCTCGCAGGTGTGCAATGAGGGCCTCGCCTGGTGCCAGGGAGACAGAAGATGAGAGCAAAGGAGGCAGATCCGCAGGGACCAGGACACGTGTGGCCACACAGCCCTCGGGGAGGCAGCGATCACAGCTCACTCTCCGACACCCCCGCCCCCCGGGAGGGCGGCGTAAAATATTTATATTCTTTTTCAACTCTATGCACCCTGGTAATACACTTGACTTCAAAAAATGGGACTTTGCACCCAATTTAATTTTTTTTAAGTATAAAAGATGGTGCGGTGCAGGGTTTTAATTTTCTATTTCGTGCTTTCCAGCCTTTTGTAAGTGCTCTATCACAAATACGCATGACCTCGGAACGCGGAGAAAAGCTTCACTGCGGGCGCGGCGCTGTTCAAGGATGCTTGGGGGGGCTCGGTGCATTCTGAGTCCCACGCGTTTCCGCAGTCTCAAGCCGCACGCCCCCTACTTACCGCTCCTTTCTCTTTCTTTCAAAGGACGAGAAGAACCAAGTCCTAACCACCAACATTTGGCTGCAAATGGTAAGTCGAGGCCACGGCCGTCCCCGACCACGCATGTCCCCGCGGTTGCTTCTGGGTGCCGGTGTGTGGATTGTAGGGAAGGCAGGGACCCGGGAGAAAAATCGGCGACCGGCTGTCGTCCCTGACTGCGCGTGCGCGGACAGTGAACTCGCGGGTCCCGCCTTCCCCGGAGCGCCCTGCGTTCTGCAAGGCTCTGGGCGGGCCTGTGTTTTGTAACGGGGTGACCTGGGAACATTTCCAAAGCGCCTCCTGCAAGGCAAGTTGTAGGATTCAGGTTTGCACGTGCCGTCGCTGGCCCCCCGGACTCGGGAGTGCCTGCCTCACTCTGTACGCCCCCCACGCCGACGTGCTCGAACCCAGAGCTCTCCTCACTCCCTGGGGCCGTGACCCCCGCGGGATCTTGAAGGGCTACCTTCTTCCATTCGTGGGTTTTCCGTGCAACATCTCAAATGCCAACCTAAAATGGAGTAGTTGCAAATGATGCCACTTCCATCAAATTGTAAATACTGAGATTTAAAAATAAGACTGTTAGTCTGTATTTTGAGTGGAATCTATTTAAGTAGCACCTAATTTGATATCCATAGCAGTCCTTCAAAAATACAAACAAGCCCTTCTTGAACGGTCAGACAGTTCACATGGTCTCTTTTTGTCTTTACGCTCTTCTATCCCGCTTTGCATACTAAATTTTATCCTACTGTGATGGAATGTTATGTGTGAACATCTTTTATTAATCACCCTGTCTTGGTTCTCTCAAATGTAAATATTTGCATAAAAGTATTCCTTCAAAAAAGAAGTATGAAAATTTTTTCTTCAGGATTAATTTAGGAGAGTGAATTTCGGTACACAATTCATCAAGGTGACACTAATGACAAATCTTAATAAGTAATGATTAAACAAAGAATTGGAAATTCATTGCTTTACCAAAGATGAAACTTTGTTCTAAACGCATTTACATATTTATAGTGGCTATTTTTTATTACGAGAATTGAGACATCAATGCAGACTCCACCCACCGTATCACTTTTAAAAACAGATGCCGTAATATGATCATTCATAAGGACAGACGCTTTTGTCACAGCGGTGTTGTTCAACTCCTCGAGCTTCTTCCTCGTGACATGCCAAATATTACATACCGTAGCTTTCTTCAAGGAGCGCCACCAGCTGACAACACGATGAGTTTTTCCTTTAATTGCATTGAAAGCAAAGAATTAAAACACACCCGATCTTTGAAAGTGTCTGCCACCCGGGTTTAGGCATGGTCCACGTAACGCTTTGAGCTGACCCTTCGGTTCTTGGGTCATGTCGCGGGGTGAGAGCAGAGATAAGGGAAGTGGGAGAGGCAGGTGCTCAGGCAAAGGGGATCCCAAGGGCCTTCTCGGGCGGGCGCGTTTTAGCGGGAACACGAGTGGGAGTCGATGTGAGGGAAACGAATCCACTTCGATCACCGGCCGTGTGTCCCCCGGGCACGCTTAGCGGTGCGTGAGTTCCCCCGCACAGCCTACCTGTGATGGGTGAAGCAGAAATCGCAGAGCATTGTCCCCGGAAGTATTGAAAGCAGCACTCCTCGGCGAGTGGGCCCCGCCCTCACACCTGTGCCCACCCGCTGGCACCTCCCTCCTCGAGCCTTGGGTGCAAGGCCCATGCTCCTGGAGCCAGGTCCCGCCTCCCGGCCCCTGCAGAGAGCCTTGCGGTAGACGCCATCTCTATTGCCTCTTGCATCGTAACAGGGTGTGTGGGTCCTTCTGCTTAGCAGGCAGACACATCTCAGTGTGGCCCCCAGGCCCCCCCACAGAGACTCGCTGCTCTCCTCCTCCCCTTATAGATCCTTCCAAGCAGTGTCCCCCAGTGGCCCCATCCTGTCCCCTTGCATCCTCAGGGAAGCCACCCTTCTCTGGCTCTGGCTGAGCCAACCCCCGACCCCCCGGTTCCTAAATGCTGTTAGGAGCTTTTCTCCTCAGGTTTTTCATGAGAACCTTCAGACACGCTGGAAGGTTGAACGTCCAGTGAGCACCCATTCACCAGCCCCCTGGGCTCTATAGTTATGTAGCATTTTACTGCGCTGACTTTATCCCACGCCTGGCCAGCTGTCCGTCTTTCCACTGATCTAGTTTATTTTTAAGTGCAGTTCCAAGTAGAAGAGCGGACATTGGTGTGCTTTCGCCCATGAATTTCATGCAGACTTTAGAGTTTATATAGACTGCTTTTCCTTCAAGGGTGAATCCACCTACAATGCAACGCACCAATCCCAAGGGTCCCAGTCCTGCATGGCCAGGACCGCCTGCCGCTCAGCAGCGCCACCTCTGTCCGGAAACGGAACTGCACCCCCCTGCCCGGTGACACCTAGTGCCCCGTTCTGCCGGTTCCTGCCCCGCCTACCCCTGCCTCTGGTAGAACTCCATTGTCCCGGGCCCTCCAGGGATTGGCTTTCCCCTTCACCTTGCCAAACGTCTCAGGAGCAGGTGGCGGGCTGGTTTCTGTTCCTTGGAATCCTTCCTCACTGGGTGTGCAGACACCTATCTGTTAGGTTTTCCCCCAGATTCACTGGTCACTCCCAGGGAGTTAGACAGACAGCGTGCGACCGCTGTCTCCTCCTCTCCTTCCAGCCGCCCCCCCATCTGTCTGGGAGCTGGAGGACCCACGCTCCTGGCTGGAAGCCACGCCTGTGAGCTGATGCCCTCGGGTGGCCGCCCCGCTCCCGCCCTCCCTGTCGGGATGGACCGGGACTCCGTGCATCCGTGGGCTCAGACCAGAACCCTCAGGGCCACCCATGGCTCTTAATCATTCCCCCCACATCCGATCTGGCGTTCAATTCCAGCAGCTCCACCTTCAAAACAGACCCAGGGGCCAAACACCGAATGTCACCTTCTTGCTTCCGCCCCGTCTAAGCCAGCGCTGGCTCTCACCTCCGCGGTCTCAGAGGCTCCGAGACAGGCTTCCCGGCCGGCCCTTCCGTCCCCGGGCAGCGTCTCTCCTCCACAGAGCTGTCAGCGGGATCCTAGTGAGAGAAGATCGAGGCTCAGCCCTCCAGGGGCTCCGGGCTCCCTCTGCGGCGTTGGAGACCAAGGCCCTGCTGGAAGGGGCTCTGGACTCCCCGCCCACCGAGCCCCGGCTGCCTCGCCAGCACCTCCCTCCGGACAGCCGGAGCACCGGCCCAAGCGCACGCCCCCCTCAGGGCTCCTGCCCCTCCCCGCCCCGTCCAGAAGGCTCCTCCCCCAAGAACCACTCGCTTTCCTCTCTCACTTTTTCGTATGGTCTCTTCCCAGAGACCCCTTCTCCCTCAGGTCCTCCCTGAGCTCCCAGCCCCTGTCCCCAACCCTCCCTGCTCGCCGCCAGCTCACTCTGCTCCCCTTGCCGTAGTCAGCTTGGGCTGCTGTAGCAAAACGCCCTTACCTGAGTGGCTGATCAACAACGGGCGTTTACTTCTCGTGGTTTTGGGTGCTGGAGGTCCAAGGTCATGGTCAGACAGGCACCGTTCCACGGTGGCCTCCCCGGGTGGGAAAAGTGAGCAAGTTCCGTGGCCTCTTCTTGAAAGGGCACGAATCTCCTTCCTGGGGCCCCACCCTCATGTTCCATGAGCTCCCAGAGGCCCCGCCTCCAATCCCATCACATTGGGTTTCAGCACAGAGGTTTCAGGGGGAGACAGACGTGCAACCCACAGCACCCCGCTCCCTTTGGTCTCCAGAGCACTCGTCACCGTGGGACAACCTTTTCATTGTTTGCTAGTCAGTGGGCTCCGAGTGCCCCTCCCGCAGCAGAAGGCGTGCTTCCGGAGGGCCGGGGCGCTCTCTGGATTCATTCTCGGCTCCACCCCGCTCCGAGCCCGCTGCAGACCCTGAACACCTTTGGGGCGCGACAAACAAATGAAACGGAAAACTCAGGATGAACCAAGGAGGGGCTCAGATACTGTGATACCAAATAAAGGCCACCCCCAAATAGTATTTGACCCCTGAAGTATAAGGAAAAGCCCTAGGAATTCGGGGGGGGGGGCAAGGCAAACCCTTCCTTAGTCATATGAAGCTGGGCATTCCTGTCCCCTCTAAATCCGGAGCCGAGGTTGACATGGAGAGACACGCCATGTGCTCACGGCACAGAAGGTCGCGGCCAGGCCTGTGCCCCTCTCTGCCCGGCATCTGTACTTCTCAGTCCGCGGGAAGTGGCTGCTCTTCAGCAGCCCCAAGATTTGGCAAGTTCTTTTGAAGGATGTTGATTTCTAGGAGAAAACTGTAACCGCACTGTCACGTACTGTTTTGAGCTCAGCTGCTCCGTAAATAAACATCCTTGTTTCCGAAGATGCACCAGAGACCTGTAAATCGCTTCCGCACGTAGCTTAGGTCTAATTAGGTCTTGCGCTTGGAGAGGTATCCCCCGCTGCACTCGTTTCAAAACTCGCCTCTTTAATCTCACGGACTCATCCCACTCGTCTTTCTGAGCACCTGCTTGGGAGGCTGTCGATCAGGTGAGGGGACCCAAGGGGGAATGAAACTCGGTTTCTCCTTCCAAGCCGTTTCACAGGCAGGCTGTGTCATTTACAACCTAAAGAAGGGTTCCATGTCCGGAAACTTCCTGGAAGGGCCACAAGAGGTGGAGTGGACCGCGGGTCTCACAGCGAGGGTGTTTCTAGGCATGGCATCGCTCACTCGAGCCTGTTCCCAGGTGCCCCCCCTATGGACCCTACGCCAGGTGCCTTTAGGGCACGTGTGACACAGTCACCTGGGAAGCCACCCCTGCACCTCTCGAGGCCACTGTGACACCAGCTGAAGGACTCCCAACTACCTGGGGTTTAGAAGGGACCTTAGCGGTCACCGACTCCACACCTCGGTCCCCTTTGGTGTTCCCATTTGGAACGCTGTGCCCTGTCCGCTGTGGCCACAGCCTGGACATGGGGGACTCGGATGTCACCAGGGCAGCCTTGGAAGCTGCCACTTGGCCCCTGCTCTTTGGGTTCTTCTCCCTGGGGACCAGCCCCCCGCAGCCAGCCTGGCTCATGGGCAGGTACGAGACCAACTCCGTACTGAAGGCTGGTGGGTGGGGGTCCCCAGGGAGGGCGGCCTTGTGGCTGGGACGGGGACGGAGAGCCCAGGAAACTGGGCCCCTGGAGGTTCTTGCCGCTGCACCCCAGTTCTGGAAATCTGAATCCGTGTAGTCTTCGTCTCTACATTCAAAATAGAAGAGGCAGAAAGGTAAAAAAAAAAAAAAGAAGAAGAAGAAAGAAAGAAATACCGTAAATTCCCGGTTTATTGATTTTGTTTCCCGCCCTTGCATTTGCCCTTGATTCTGTCAGAGTCCCCTGTCACTTGGGCCTGAAGGAGGAGACAGCGGCTGATCTCTGTATTCGCCTCGTCACAGTTCTGGGAGGAAGAGAGAGGGGGGTGGGTTTTCTCCGTGGATTAGTCCTGTTATTTCCGAAGCCTGTCAGGCGCAATCGGATTTCATCTGCGAGACGAAACGGCAGAGGCGTCCGAGCCACCCAGGGAGCCGCAGGCACTCTGCAAAAAAAAAAAAAAAAAAAAAAAAACCTGCCTTCTCTTGGTTCGGAATTTTGACCACTCTTCTGGCTCACGGTCTCCCGTCCTTCTTACGTTACTGTGTTTTGCCGTGTACAACGCGCACTTCTTCACCAGACAGTTTGAGGGGAAAAGAAGGGCGCGCGCTATACCTGGGTACCATGGTCACATACCCTGGGTAAATAACCCCGCGCACAACGCACGCAACAACGGCGGGTGCGGACTGCATGCGGCAAAATGTGCGATTCTCTGTCTTTCTCCTCCTAACCCCAGCGACGTACCTCGTAGCATCCACGTTGCAGCGCTACGCCATAAACCGTGTTGCTTTCCGAAGCGCATCCTGGTCGGTTTCCGAAGGATCGCTTCAGCGTTGTGCTTGGAGGTACGCGAGCCAGGTGGCGGGCCCAGGGCGCAGCTCGCAGCAGCCCGCCGTCGAGGGAGACCTTTGCGTCGCTCCGTGGCACTGAGAGAAGGCGGAGTTCGGGGGGCGGGCCGGAGCGGGAGGCCCCTGTCTTCCTCTGACGTCACCGCAGCTGACTGGGAGGCGGAGCAGAACGCGCGTCTGCACGGAGGTTTCGGCGGCACACACGCGGTGCCTCCCACCGCACCAGCCCATTCTCTGATTTTCCAGCCCTGGCCGGGGTCCGTGCAGGTGACTTGACTCCGTCTCCCTGGAGAGTGTCCGGTGGCAGCCCTGAAAGGGTCAGTCCCTCATGCTGCCCCCACTTCAGCTGCAAATAGAGGCGCCCCACACTTCCGTCCACCCAAGTTCAACTTCCAAGTTCCCCACCGCCGCCCGTCAGGGTCCGTGGGCCCACATCTGCTGTGGTCAACAGGAGTGGCGGTCAGGCCGGCGTCGGGTGCATGCCACTGAGTGGGGGTCGGGGGGGGACAGGACCTGTGAACCTGCTGGGGGGCACCCTGCAGCTCAGGCCGGGGGCCCTTGGCATCCCCTGTTCTCACTTTCTGGGGGCCCGAGGGCCCAGGTCAGCCCGGAGGTGGTAGGGACGAGGATCAGCTCTGGGATAAGCAGTCAGCAATGCAGAGAGGCACCCTGGGGAGAGATGAGAAGCCAGGGAAGGGGGCGCAGGTGTGGGGCAAGGAGGGGCTCCAGCCGGGGACAAGGGGGAAAGAAGCCAGGCGGGCTGGGCCGTCGGCGCCGGGACAGAGCAGGCCGCCCCGGACACCGCGCCGCGGGCGCCCAGGGGTTCCCGAGACACCACCCGAACACGGCTGGCCCTTCTGGGGGCCAGCTTCCCCCCCCTAACCACCCACCCGTGATTATAGACACCAGCCAGGCGAGGTGCTCGTCCAGGTGCCCAGGTGACTCGTCAGCACACGTCCCCATTTGAGAGGGTGCGCGGCTGTGGAATGACATGACTCACCTGGCTGTCCCCTCTTGTCTGGTCAGGTAGCCCCGGAACTGGGATCGCCAATTCCAATGCGGGCCCGCCCTCTGCGGGGGCCGCGGGGACACGCCCTTGTGCCCCACTGCACTGGCTCTGGGAGCGCGTCCCCAAAGCTCGGAGGCTCTGATGAGTGACATTTCCCCTTCTTGCTGCTGTTCTCACAACTTTGCATCCAAGTTCTGGACTCTGAGCTCGAGTTGAAATGGGTGTGCGGTGGGGGGGTTTGGGTCTCCCTTAGTATCAATGCTCACGCTTTGCTGCCGAGATAGTGATGTGTTTGCCTGTGACGAGTCTCCCGGGTCTCTGCTGGGCAGGTGGCATCACCTAACTTTCTGTCATTCTTTTAAAGATTGTATTTAGGTTTTTTTTTTAGAAGGGAAGGGAGAGCAAAAGAGGAGAGAATCATTAAAGTATGAAAGATTCATTGATCAGTTGCCTCTCACGTGCCCCCTACTGGGGACCTGGCCCACAACCCAGGCATGTGCCCTGACTGGGAATCGAACATGAGACCCTTTGGTTTGCAGGTCGGCACCCAGTCCACCAAGCCACACCAGCCAGGGCTCACCGGACTTCCTAAATCAGAGAAAGTCTGAGCTCAGAGCACACGTGGCCCTCAGGGGCCTGGGTGCAGGATGGGGGCCTGCCCTGCTTGTGAGGGCTGCTGGGTCCACACCTGCCAAGCCTGCCGAACCCTGGCTGGGTGAGGCTGGTCAGAAAAGCAGCCTTAAGGCCCGCTGCCCCCGCCAGCAGTCCTTACACAGTGATTGGTCCAGGTGGGGCTGGTGGGTGTGGTCCCGGGACAGCAGTGGGGGGGGGGGCAGGTGTTGTCCTTCTGGCCAAGGTCACTCAAAATCCAATTTCCGGCTGGCCCCAAGGAGATGCTCTCCATGTTCTTGTGTTTATAAATTTTCCCCAGTCCTTCCCCGCACCCTGCGTCCTGACTCAGCATTTTCCCGCCAAGGCCAGGCCTATGGGTTTTGAGGTCATGGCGTCAGAAGTGCTGTTCCCACCTGCAGATAAGACTTCAAGCCCCACACAAGCCCCGTAGAAGTTTCCGAGACGTTTCCCTGCAGCCGCCCAAAGTGTTTCATGGAAACAAATAGTCTGCGTTTTCTCAGCCTGGTTCCTATTCCCACGGAAATAAGTCCATTTATTTTTACAAAGCATCCTCACGGAAGACTTTGAAAGCAAACCGTTCTATTCGTTTGGCTGGAAAACACCCACCTCTCGGGGAGGAGGGGGTTTCTGGGAGGCACTCGATGGACTGGAATTAACTCGCGCGCTTCCCTCTGAACGGGGTCACGGTGACGGCGAGATCCGAAACGCGGTTTTTGCGTCGGCCGTGGTCCTTTGGGAAGGAAGGGATCCTTGAATTCCCGGTGCCCTTATGTTCCGTAGCTGGCAACTCAATGACGTTAGTAAATGTCCGGATCGCTCTTTGGCTTCGCGCTCGCTTGTGGGGTAGCCTCGTAGACGCGCGGTCAGTAAGCGAGGAAGCCAGGCGCTCCCCCAACGTCCTTGTCTGTGTTTGCCAGTCCTGGACAGACCACTATTTGCAGTGGAACACGTCGGAGTACCCGGGCGTGAAGACCGTACGCTTCCCCGACGGCCAGATCTGGAAGCCGGACATTCTCCTGTACAACAGGTAAGCACCCGGGACCAAGGAAGCGTGCTTTTCCCCTCGCCTCCGTTTCACGAGCGAGCGCGGCGGACCGTCCCTCGGGGCTGTGGCTGCCCCGCACCGCCAGGCTCCGGAAGTGGCCTTCGAGAAGCGGCTCAGCCCCCTCCCCAGGGTGGTCTGCGTTGGCAGGCAGGCTCACGCCCCTGGGGCTGTGCGTCACCGACGTGCAGAAGTTTCTGCGCACAGTGACGCTGAGGCATTTTCCCGTGGGCGTCACTTTGCCCCTGGGTGTCGGTCACAGTCACAGCAGGGGAAGTGGCTGGCCCGTGGGGGGCAGGACCCGAGGGTGCTGTCGGGCCCCAGCGCTCAGGGCGCACGGGGAGAGCCCTGAGCAAAAGGCGCAGCCGTCACCTCTGGCCGCCCTCGGAAGCCTGTCCCGCAGCTCGCACAGAAAGGCGGAGCGTGGCCGCCTGAGGTCAAGAAACGCGGGACTCGCCTGTCCCCTGAGGCCGCCCGGTTTACGGCCCGACGCTGCCCAGGCAAGTCCCCACGTGGGGTCGGTTTCCGGAAGCGTTAAAACCCTCTGCTTTGTCGCAGAGGGAATGCAGGGCGTCTCGCCACAGGAAGGCCTGTCGTGGATACGCAACGAAGTGTTTTAAAGAGAGAGGGAGCTCCTAACGATGGCTGCGGCCTCCGGTCCTGCCTGGAAGGGAGGGGAACCCTCTTCCTCTGTGACCGACCGCCGGCCCCTGCCCCCCCCCCCCGCCCCGTGGTGGCACGGCGATCCCCCAGGCCCTGCGGCGATGCGCTCGTCCCACGCTGCTTCCAGGAGGCGGGCGGATTCCCTTTCTCACGCCCACTCTCATTCTCTCTGCCTTTCCCACTGGCGATCGCGTTTCTCATGAATCCGTGGGCCTGCCCCCGGAAGACCGTTGCCCTCCGACTTGCTGTTACTTAAATTAGTTCTTAAATTAGTTCAGACGCGTCTCAGGCGGTGGCCCCTAGTGACCGAGTGAGGTGCATGACCACAACTGGGGTGACTTCAACAACAGCAGTATAGTTCCTCACAGAAAGTCATTTTCTCATGGAGGCTGCAAGTCCACGGTCAAGGGGTCAGCAGGTGTGGCTTCTCCCGAGGTCTGTCTGCCCGAGCCTTTTCCACGAGGAGTGGGCATCTCCCAGGGCGGTGGCCGGCGTGCCCGGCGGGGACACAGGGGCTGCCAGGCCCCTTGGAGACTCAGCTTAGGAACTCCCAGTCCGTGCAGCATGTGCTGGTCACCAGATCCGCCCGGACCAAGGGAGGAAGTGACCCCCAGGGTGCCCAGGGAGGGAGGGAAATGAACGCCTGTTTTGCAGAGACCAGCCGTCCCCTGCTAAGCAAGGAAAGCGGCTGCACAGGAAAGGAGGTGAAGGATTTGTGGATTGGGGAGTTGGGGGGGGCGGAATAAGGGCCAAAACCGGCGTTGACAGCAGGTTCCTGAATAACGTGGTTTCGCTCAACACAGTTGTTACAACGCTGACGGGATGCTCCAGGAACTCAACTCTTGTTTGCATTGATCAGCCTTCGGCAGAACCGGTTCCGTTATAGGGTTGGTCCCCTCCTGGTCGCAGGACCTACGGAGGACTCACCAGCAGTATAAGGAAGGGAGTGGCTGACAGGTGCAGTCCGCTAAGGGCATCCGACAAAGCCCGCAGGAGGGCCCTGGCCGGGCGGCTCTGCTGGTTGGAGCATCGTGCTGCACACCGAAAGGGTGCAGGTTCGCAGGTTCGATCCCTGGTCAGGGCCCATGCCTAAGGTTGCTGGTTCCATCCCTGGTCGAGGTGCGGATGGGAGGCAACCGCCGGAAGTTTCCATGTCACATCGATGTCTCTCTCTCTCTCTCAAACTCTCTAACTCTCTCTGAAATCAATTAAAAAAGAAACAGGTGAGGATTAAAAAAAACAAAGCTGTGGGAAGGCAAATGCAGTTATCTGCTGATAACCCCCGACCCCCTGCCAGCCGGCCACCAGCCGGGTGATTGGTGCCTGGCCCCTCCCCACCACACACCCACACACCACACACACACACCCACACACACACCACACACCCCCACACACCCCCACACACCACACACACCCACACACCCACACCCCACACCCCACACACACACACACCCACACCCCACACACCCACACACAGCTGCCTGGTCTCCCCTCCCACCTCACACGCCTCCAGTTCGCCCCCCCCCGGCCCCACCAGAGTCCCAGACGTGTCTCGCTGGCACTCGCTGTCATAGAAAAGCCTGTCTCCCACGGCACGTCGGGTCTGTCACCTCTCCTGGACGCCGGCAGCATGAAAGCGTGCTCGATCGATATCTGTGCGCAGACCAGAAGGCAGGATGCAGGGACGCGGAGGCGCCAGAGGGCAGGGTCCCTGTGACAGTGGCAGAGCCAAAGGAGGAGGAGGACGGAACTGGAAACGGGGACTGACCCCAAACGTGGGCACCGGAAGGAAGAACCCAGACAGCTTGGGCTTAACGAGGTCCTGACCTTCTGATGCTGTGTTGTTGGGGTTTTGTCCGCCGGGTGCCAGGCACTCGCTGATACGCCGCCCCCCCCCGCCCCGCGCCCCGCGGCCTCACGTGATGTCTGGTTAATGTGTGGGGGGGGGGTGTTCCCGGAGGAGGGGCCGTGCCATCACTCGGGGTCGCTCCCAAAGCAGCCCTGGATCCATCCGCGCAGGCGCGGCGTCCCGGCACGCCCATCCTGTCGCTCACTCTGCTCCAGTTGGACGCGCGAGCCGCTAACGGCTGGCGAGGTGTATCGATAATACCTTGTCCCCGCTCGGGGCAGGCTGGGCGCCTGCGCACCAGCCGTCTCCGTGTCAGCCCTGGGACGGGCGGCTTTGTTTCCCGGACGGATGGAGAGCAGGGCCCCGCGCTGCCGGCCAGCCGCCCAGGGCGCTCGACGAGAAGACGAGCGCTGACCCCGGGAGCTCGCTCGGTTCCCCTTTCCTTTAAGCCCGTGGTTCAGGGATTTTTCTGAACACCGTCAGGCCCCGAATGAGGGGCAATTCTGGACGGCTTGTCACTCACGCCTTTCCCCTTTGGGCAGAATGAAGGCCTCGCTGGCTTCGGTAGTCAGACAGCCTGAACCAGGCCGTCTCGGCCGCCCCTGTGCTGTGCTGTGCAGCCTTGGACAGCTGCCCCTGCCTCTCTGGGCTTCTCTGTGCTCACGCTGCTCAGGCAGAGAATCCCGTAACGACCATGATCTTCGTTGGCGAATGTATTGAAGATGCTTTTGTGGCCTCTGCATTTTTTTAGGATGCGATGGGGTGTAAACCATTCTTTTCTTTCTTTTTCTTTCCAACCCTCCCCCAAGGATACATTTATGATGAGAGAGAGAGAGAGAGAGATTGACATGAGAGAGAAACATCGATCGGTTGCCTCTCATACATGCCCTGACCGGGAATCGAACCCGCAACCTTTTGGTGCATGGGACAGTGCTCCAACCAGCTGAGCCACCCGGCCAGGGCTCCACCGTCCCTTTCTCACAGCCTGTACAAAGCTACGTTCGCGGGTCTGCAGGCTTGCGTCCGGCTCCGAGAGTGCTGTCCTCTGGCCACAGCCTTCTCCCTGTCACACGTTCCCGTGACCCCGTGGCTGATGGCAGAGCCTGGGGGGCGGGGGCGATGTACCTAGGACAAACCCAGGAGGGCTCCTTCTGTGCTCGTCAACGAGTCCGCCCAAGACGAGGGCTTCAGTGCCCGCAGTTTACTTGGGAGAGGAAGTGAGATGGGGGGCGGGGAGCCAGCACCGAATGCCACTCGGAAGCAAGCCACTTCTGGGGGCAGCGGGGCCCGTGGCCATGCCCGTGGGGGGGCTCAGGGTGACTGCCACCGCCTCCGACGGGTTGACAGCCGCTTCCCGGGCTCAGCCCCACTCACCCGCCCCACGTGCGGCCCGAGGGTGCTTGCTGGCCAGGGCCTCTGGGCTGGAGCAGGAAAGCGGGCGCCCGCGGTCGGCGGCTGTCAGGGCCCTGGGCGTGGGGGGGACAGCTGTCTGCGGTCGGCCCCCCGCCCACCGGGGTCCCACACTCACGTTCCGAGCCTTTCCCCGCGGAGAAGAGCCGGGTCACGCCCTCGTGAGTGGGAGCAGCTTCCCCGAGAGCTGAGTGTGTTCCAGCAGCGTGGGCTGCCTCAGCCTCTCCGCCTGGTCCCCCCACCCCGTCTCTGCCAAGCACCCCAAAGTCGGGGTGAGCACCCATCTTTGCCAGGGCGGGGAGCTGGTGCTCAGAGCCGGGCAGCCCCCTGCCCCCGGTCAGCCCGCAGAGTGTGCCTGGCTGCGGAGGCCCCTGGGCCTCGGGCCCGGCCGCCCCCGGTGCGCTTCCCCACGTCCCGTTTCCCGTGTGGGATTGCTCTGCGAGCCACGCCCAGCGCGGCGACTCCTCCGCGCCTGTCCCTGAGCCGGCTCGGCCCTGCGACCGCCTCTGGGCTTCCCCGCTGCGGCCGGCCCTTCGTCTTTTGTCCCCCCGGAACTCGTGACCCCGCCCCTCCCCGGTTGCCATCCCGTGGCTTCTCCGTGGTCTTCCCTCGGCATCGGACCTTCAACGTGTCTGGGACTGAACCCCTTGTCGGCTGGCCTGGAGTCACGACAGGCAAGCCGCTGCGCAAGGGATTGAGCAGAATTTCGGGGCCAGGAGCTGCAGCGGGCGGAGTTTTCTAGGGGTGCTTTCTTTGCACGAGGCCGGCCAGGCCAGCAGCCCTGGCCAGGGCTCAGGGCCAGTGTGCCGGGCAGCCCCCTCTCCTCTCCGCACCCAGAGGGCAGCAGGGCCAATCACGCCCAAGACCACAGCCTTTGGAGAGGGGCGTATTGATCTCGTGACACCAGACAGCCCGCCCACGTGACGGTGAGGGTCTGTGCAGTAAACACGGGAGACAGGAACCCGATGGCAGGTGCGACCATCACCACCAGCCAGGGGCGGGGGAGGGGCGTGCAGCCCAGGGCTGGGGCCACCGTCAGCCCTCCCCTCCCCCTCATCCTGCTGTGGGGGGTCCCCGAGAACGTTCCCTGCCCTCCGGGGCTGTGCTGCCTTCGACCTACGGGGGAAAGCTCCTTTAGAAATTAGGCTAAGACTCACGGACACAGAGGACAGACTGACAGCTGTCAGAGGGGAGGGGGTTGGGAGGCTGGGTGGAAAAGGGGACGGGACTGAGCACAAACCAGAGTCAGGGGCGCAGACCACAGAGTGGCGATGACCAGAGGGAGGAGGCGCGGGGGAGGCGGAAGAGGCTGAAGGGGGGACAACTGGTGAGGGAAGGGGACTGGACCTGGGCTGGTGGACACGCAGGACAGTGCACAGGCGCTGTGTCACGGACTTGAATACCTGGGACCTAGGCAGTCTTGTTAGTGCTCACCTGAGAACATGTTCACTAATTAGAGAGAGAGAGAGAGAGAGAGAGAGAAACATCAACGTGAGAGAGAAACACTGATCGATTGCCTCCCGGACGCTCCCTGATCAGGAATGAGACCTCCCACCTCAGTATGCGCCCTGACCAGGCTGAACTCAGTTTGATTTGATTTGATTTTTTAACGTGAATCGAAATTCACTGGGGATTGGAGTGACGTTGGCTCCTGCAGTGACGTAGGTTTCAGCCCGGGGCCAGGTGGCTCCGTTGGTCCGAGCGTCCCCCCGCCCGCTGAGGGCTGCGGGGTTGACCCGCCTGCAGGGAAGTGGGGGGACCCCCGCGGTCAGGGGTGACGAGGAAGCAGCACCGCCATGCGCCCTGTCCATGCAAGGGTTAACAGTGAGATGCCAGGCAAGGCGGGGTCATGGGGTGCATGGCCTCAGGAGTTGGGGATCGGGGCAAGGGGTCTGGAAGCAATTACCGTTAGGTCTGTATCAGGAGGGAACAGGCTCTGCCTTCCGTGGCCATCGCTCTGTCTACCTGGACCGCTTGGAAAGCGCCCACCGCCCGCCTTGGGTGGGACGGCCCCGTGCCGGGGATCCCCACGAGCGCAAGGCCCCGGCGGTGCGGTGCGGACCACAGCGCTGATCCTGTCCCCTCCCCGGCCCTTGCGGGGGCTTTGGCCACTCCTGTGCACAGGGACGCGTCAACCCCCGGCCGCAGACAGCTGTGCTCGGACGGCGCGTGCAGGGGCAGGGAGGGCCCTTTTCCGCACCGGCCGTGTCTCCACCCTCAGGGTCCAAACCAGCAGGAAGGGGCGTCGGCTCGCGTCTATCCTAAGAGTTTACTTTACACCGTTTGTGCATCACGGTCCGTGTGCCCGGGGCGGGGGAGGGGGGAGAACCCTACCACTGGCATCGCGGACGCTAAGATTTGCGTTTGGCTAACGATGGCAGCGGTCTGGTCTCATTTACCCCAATGTTCTGCTTTGCTTGGGCCTTACTGAGAAATCACTGAGTCGCACAGGTAAGCCGTTGCTAATAGTAACAGGTTTTTAGCTCTTTTTTTTTTTAACCCATTTGTCTTCGATCTCAAGGGTCTCTTAGATTAAATTGACCCAATTGTGTGCGGGAAGGGCTGGGAGGAAGTTTTTTTTTTTTCCGTCCTCCCAGAATTGAATCACGGATCTCACACTTGCTGGCCGGCCTCGGTACAGACAGATAAACCTGACAGGAAGGATCCGAGCTGGAAACAGGCACAGCCGTGCCTCTCGGGTGCCGTGCACGCCCCCCACGTGGGGTTTCTGCCGGTGTGGTTTCTAATGGGACTCGTTGGAACAGCTGGGTGCTGCCCCGGCTGGGTCGCTGCTCAGCTGCTTGGAGCATCACCCTGTGCACCACCAGAAGGTCGAGGGTTTGATGCTTGGTCAGGGCGCATGCCTAGGCTGCCGGTTTGATCTCTGGTTGGGTGCGTGCAGGAGGCAACCAATCGATGTCTCTCATATCAATGACTCTCTCCCTCTCTCTCAAACCAATTAAAAAAAACCACACACACACACAGTTTGGTACAGGCGGCCATCAAGCAAAGATTTCCACCCTCAGCCCGCTTCCTGCTCTCTTTCTCGGTGTGTGTTTGGAAGAAGGGGAGGCTGCCTGTCTTCATCCCAAATCGCTGTTCTTCTGTGATTAATCGTAACCCTATTCTTTTACGATTATTCTTTAGCCTCTGCCTTCTTCCTTTAAGCTTTATTGGATTTTTGTTTCGTATTCGAACCATGACTTTCTCGGATAGATTTTTTCCCCCGGAGTTTCTGGTTGCCTTTTTTCTCTCATATCACCAGATTTTTTAAAACGTCGTATCCTCACCCTGGCCACAGGGCTCAGTTGGTGGGAGCGCCACTCCCTGCACCAAATGGTTGAGTGTTTGACTCCCGGTCCGGGCACAGGCCTAGGCTGTGGTTTCCATCCCTGGTTGGGGCGCGTCCGAGAGGCAACCAGTCAATGTTTCTCTCTCACATCGATGATTCTCTCCCTCCCTCTCTCTCAAATCAGTGGAAACATGTCCTCGGGTGAGGATTTAGAAAAAAAACAAAACTGTGTCCTCCATCAAGTCCGTGGTGTTTTCCAGCGTGTTCCTTCTCCCCCACCTTGGAGCCCCCTGCTCTCTCCCTGGAGACCCCTCGTATCCTGCTATAATTTGGCCCCTGCCCCTCTCCCAGGCCCCCTGTACACCTCATCATCGAAACCCCTTTCCTTGGTCTCCAGGTTCAGGTCGACAGCCGGCTTCCTCTCAATCGGCGTTCCGCCTCGTTTCCCTGGAGCTGATGGCGAAGTCCATGACCCTGAGAAACAAGGCCTCTGAGGACTCACTTCTGGGGAACGCCTTTCCTTGCCCTTACTCCTGACTGGCTCCTTCGGGGTCCAGAAAATTTGTCCGTGTGGTTTCTTGGATCGTTCCTCTCTGCCTCTCTCTTTTTTGAATCCTCACCCGAGAACATGTTTGTTGATTTTAGGGGTGATGGAGAGAAAGAGAGACAGAGAGAAACACTGATTGGCTGCCTCCTGTATGTGCCCTGACCAGGGATCGAACCCACAACCCAGGTATGTGCCCTGACCAGGAATCGAACCCACGACCTTTCGGTGCCTGGGACAATGCGCTAACCAACTGAGCCACCCGGCCAGGGCCCTCCAGCTCTTCCGCCAAGTGAGCCCCCGGGGCCTGTGCCCTGAGACCCTCCTTGTCTCGGTCTTGAGTGTCTTCCCTGAGTTTCCCCAGCCCAGCCTCTCAGCCACTTGCACTACAACTTCATTTTGCAACCCGGACTCAAACTTCCACGTTGCTTTTTGGTTTTCTAAGCGTGATACGCTCTTCCCTTTTGGGGAGAACGTGCCTTTTGCAAGCAGTAACTTTTCATGCCTTTCATTTACTTCTCTTCTTGGCTCTGTTTCTGAGTCTGTTTCCGAGGGCGATGGCGTCTGTCACGCTGAAGGCTGTTCTCTGTGGGGGGGCTCCGCCCGCAGAGCCCCATCCCTCCGTCACGGATGAAAGTAAAAACTACCAAGACATCTTGTGCTTGGGGAGGAAAGGGGTCAAACTCTCAGAGGAGAATGACCCAGAGCCCCTTCCTCACTGGGCTTTTATTGGGCTCCAATTCACCGGAATACAAGTTTAACATGTCAAAGAAATCTGAGGGCTTAATCGGAGCCAGTGTTTGTCAGGAAGGGGGGTTGCCAGACTTTGGGAGACATGCTCATTTCCTCCTGGGACACTTGTCACCTCAGGAAGAGCACTCTTAGCAAAGCAGGTTTCACAGGACTTTAGGAATTCTTTCTTATGCCCGATCACCCAAGGAGCCATTCTGGCCAGGACAGGGCTGCACTGCTCACCCCCACAGTTTCAGGCTTTAAGGCAATTAGGAAGCAGGAGACATCTCCCAGATGGAAATGAGGACTCGGGCTATGTCAGAATAGCCGGGGGGTGAGGGTCCATCATATCCTCTTTGCTGCAACCCCCCGAGTTCTTCCATGAGGCCTCCCAAGTGGTCACGTCTGGCTTAGGTTGCCCCTCCCATGAGGAGTCTTACCCGTCATTGACTGCCAACCAAGCTATGGGGCCAGAGATGGGTAAGGCAGAAGCAGTGCCCCTGCCAGGGAGATAAGCTTTGTCTCCTTCGTAGGTCACATCCTTGTGACAGAACAGACCCAGATGAAGTGGGTCCCTTGGGCTCTTACACAGCCCACCATGGGGTGAGGGTTATAACTCCTGAAACCAGGCTGAACGGTCCGCAACCGTTCTCCACTGCCTTTGGATCTGCGTTTGGCATTTAAGGACCTGGAGGAATAGAAAAGGCTGCCTCGGGCTCTGCGGAAAGTGGGAAGACCTTGCCAGAGCTCCCCCAGGCGCTGAAATAAAATGCAGCTCCGCTCTGTGGCGCCAGCCCCTTGACCAGCTACCTCCCTTTCTTGAGATAGTTTACTTTTTAAAACGAACGCGTAGGGGCTGGGTTGGGAGGGTCCTTGGGATTCGCTTCAGTCAGATGTGATAAGACATGCAGACGCAGAAATGTCTGTCATGCAGGAAGACGTCCGTCCTACTCAGAGTTCCCGAGCACCAGGAGGAGGCACAGGACAGGCGGGAGGCCGAGGGAGGGGACGTGGGCAAGAAGCTGGGGGTTGCCTTTGGAATGATCCCAGCAGGCGCTGGGGCCTACGGACTGTCCTTCGCTGTCTGGCACGTGGCCCTGGGTGACGAGGGCCATGGACAGTGGCCTGGAGTGTGGGACCCCACAAAGGAGGTGCTGGGGTGGGGTCTCTGCGTTGGTCCGTCTGTATCTGAGAGCTGCACCTGTGAGCACCGGGTGGTTTACCACCTGTAGGAACTGGCTGGACCTGGCAGGTGAGGAAAGGGCACAGCGCCGCCCCCCCTGACCGGGCCCCGAGTCAGCAAGGCCCGGAGGTCCAAGAACACAGAAAACAGGAGACATTTGTTAAGCACCTGCCAAGAACGAGCCTTTTGCAGCCTGGAACTAAAGCTTTGCGGCCGTGTGCCTCCCGATGTCTCCTCCTGCACAGGGACTGAATTCCCGTCTGCCGACGGCCTCCTCAGTTGTCCTAGGGTTCCAGGTCCGCTCAGAACCCTGTTTTAGATGCACAGGAAAACAATTCATAGTTTCTACTAACTGGAGGTGGATATTGGCCCCTTCGAGCCTGTCTGAGAAGATCTCTCGGGGCAGTTGCAAAACCCGGTCCCGGACCAATGCCGGGGTGGCCGGAGAGCCAACAGCAGCACCTGTCCCAGCTGCTCGGACCGCTCCGCAGGGCCGGGCCAGGGGGTGCGGGGGGCGGTACCAGCTCACGAAATCCTCTTCCCGTTTGCAGCGCTGATGAGCGATTCGATGCCACGTTCCACACCAATGTGTTGGTAAATTCTTCCGGGCATTGCCAGTACCTCCCTCCAGGTAAGATCGCTGCCGAGGTCCCCCTTCGTACAGTGAGGTGGGCTGAGTTTGGGGTGTCAGTCCTGACGGTGCTCCCACGAGCCGTGTGGGCCAGCTCTGAGCTCTGGGCACGTGGTGCTGTCCAGGTGCTGCTGTCCAGGTGCCGCTGTCCAGGTATCACTCTGCAGATGCCGCTGTCCAGGTGTCGCTCTGCAGGTGCTGGGGGAAGATGCTGAGGATGCCGAGCTAGCTTTCTGAGTGCAGGCATGGAGGAGCACTTGCCTGCTAGAGGCCTGGTCAGGTGGCTTCAACGGGGAGCTCGTCGGTGGTCCCCTCTCTCTCAGCCAGTCAGCGGTTAACTGCTTCCCGGGGCCCATTCTTTTCCTACCAGCCCATCAGCGAGTGGACGCCCAGGGCCTCGGGTCGCTGTGTGTCTGGTCCGTGGCTCTGGAACGAAGCTTTGTGGCCTTTGGATAGTAACGGGATTTTTTAAAAAAAACCTTTAAATGATGCTTCTAGGTGCCCTTTTCCCGGAGGGTCTCCTCCCCACTGTGACTGACGACTCACGTCCTGCTCCCAGACGGTCTGCAGCCACTGCCTGCTCGCCACCGCCACGCGTGCTCCAACACACCACACGCCACACCACACACACTCGCACACTCACGTACACACTCACAGAATACGGTGCCTCGGACTGTTGTGAAGACCCAGGCTGTCTTTTAGCCACAGGAGCAGGGTTCTCGGCCCCGCAAGCACCTCCGTCTGCGTGCGGGCCTCCACGGCCCCGGGGCCCACTCGGCACCGGGCCCTGCGCTGTGACCGCCGAGTCCTCCTCCGTGGATTGACGGGAGCGGGCGGAGCGGTGCGGCCCGGGCGGCCTGGGCCCCGGGGAAGCACGCACCGACTGGGCGCTTTCTGCCTGGGCAGCTAAGTGCAGGCGAAGCGCGTTCTGGGCACACGCTTCTGCACCAAGACTCGGTGACAGAATAGCGGCGTGGGCTTATTTCCATCTCATATTTTTATTTTTAACAGCTTTTCTCCTGATGTGTAACAAATTCACATACGCGCAGTCTACCCACTTTAAATGCATGAGTCGACGCTTTTCAGTAAACTCGCAGAGTTGTGCAGCCAAGACCGCGATCAAGGGCCAGCGCATCCCCCCTCCCCTGAAAAGACCCCCCTCCTGCCTGGCTGCAGTGACCCCCGTCCCCCACGGCCGGCCCCGGCAACCGCTGACCCGCCCTGTGTCACAGCGACTGGCCCTGTCTGGCCGTCCCATAGGAACCGAGTGACCCCACTGCGCAGCCACATTTTCTCCGGGTGCCGTGGGCTGCGGGGCGGGGGGGCAGGGGACGGGCTCTAGCTCATTCCTGGCGGGTATGATTTCCAGGTTCCTGTGAACCTTGAACGGAACGCTGCAACTGTATCGTAGGGAGCCCACGGGCCGGAAGCTTATCATCCTCTCCCAGCTTGGTTGTTTCGTCCACGTTTGCGAGGTGGCGGGGTCCCTTCCGACATGCAGTTGTTTTTTTCTTTAATTTGGTGGCAGAAATTCACTGGGACCCTAGCCATCGGGCCTTCCACAGCCTCTCAGAGCGTCCGGGCAGGCGGGACTCACGGGCGCCACTTGCCCAGGTGGCCTTGTCTGGTGGCCTCTCGGTGGCCCGCCACCGGGAAACTCACTCCCAGCTCATCCCAGCCTAGAACCACCCTTTTCAGCGGCAACTCTTGCTGGTGCCCCAGCACCGGCCCCTCGGTGTAAACCTGTTGGTCCTTATCCTCTTCTCTTTGCTTGAGCTGTTTACTTCTTACCATTTATCAATTGCATTGTCTTTTTCTGTTGAATTGTAGCAGTTCTATATGTCTGCTGGATATGAATACATTTTTTTGTGGCTGACACTATTACAAATATCCCCCCTTTCTTCCTTTGCCCCCCTCCACGAACCCCCGCTTCCCTCTGGCCATCAACACAGTATCGTCTGTGTCCATGGCCTTGGCTTTTATGCACGCATGTTCTTTGGCTAGTCTTTCCCAGTCCCCGCCCTCACTGCCCTTCGAGATCTGAAAGTCTGTTCCACGCGTCCAGGCCTCTGCTCCGGTCTTGTTTGTCAGCGTATTTTGTGCATTAGAGTCCACGCAATGAGTGAGACCGGATGGTGTTTGTCTTTCTCTGACTGGCGTATGGCGCATAGCACGATATTCTCCAGGTCCATCCATGTTGCAAAGGGTACGAGTTTCCTCCTTTCTTTTTTCCTGACGGAACATTAGTCTTCCACTGTGTAACCGGACCACGGCGTTTTTGTCCACTCACCTACTGATGGGCGCTCGGGCTGCTTCCGTCTCTTGGTGGCTGTACAGTAACGCTGCTATGAACACAGGGGTGCTTAAGTCCTTTCCGATCGACGTTTCTGGAGTCTTGGGATACGTTCTCAGAAGTAGGATGGCTGGGTCACACGGCAGCTCCATTTTTAATTTTTTGAGGTCACTCCAGGAATTCAGACAGCTTAAAGTTATCCTTCACCTGTATTTCCAGAGGACCAAGTGTTTTCTCCATTTTTTTTAAAGATTTTTATTTATTTATCTTTAGAGGGGAAGGGAAGGAGAGATGGAGAGAAATATCAATGTGTGGTTGCCTCTTGTGCGTCCCCTGCTGGGAACTGTCGCTGGGAACTGTCCTGCAACCCAGGCATGTGCCCTGACTGGGAATCGAACTGCGATCCTTTGGTTCGCAGACCCACGCTCAATCCACTGAGCTACACCAGCCAGGGCTGTTTTCTCCATTTTTAACCTCAGGAAAATACTCACGCCTCTCACCAAACACACACTTGCCAAGTTCTGTCTGTAAGGGCGTCATCACTTTTGCCAGCTCCTCCGGGGTTTCATATGCCCTCCACTGATGTCGTGTTATTTAGAATGTGAAGGTGGGCGTCCATGGTGAGAGCACGTTTAAAGAACTTCCAATCGTTTGCACGGAGACCCTCCGAGCAGGCTTTTTAGCAGAACACGCTGAGCTGTCTTGAGTGGTCAGACACTGACGCGTCAGCTGAACTCCTCGCTGGAGACTTTCTTAAAGACGCTGCTTTATTCTGGAAGGTGCAGCTGCAGTCTGGAGGGGCAGTTTGGGCTCAGGGCTTCTCCGGCCACACTCGGGAGAGGCCCTGGTGCCCTCGTTGCCTCCTCTTCAAGGGGGGGACGAGAGGGCCAGAGAATGTGCGCACAAAGCACCAATCAAAAAGACGGACAGCCCTGGCCGGTGGCTCGGCTGGTTGGAGCATCGTCCCATACACCAAAAGGTTGCAGGTTCGATCCCCAGTCGGGGCACGTACACGAGGCAGCTAATGGATGTTTCTCTCTTATGTTGGTGTTTTCCTCTCTCTTCCTCTCTCTCTCCTTCCTTCCCCCTCTAAAATCAATTTTAAAAAATCCATCCTTGGGCGAGGATAAAAAAAAAAAAAAGACATACAGAGCGTCATAAAGAATGTCATGTTTCACTCGCCAGCCCTTCATCGGACGAGCAAGGTTCTTACTCCGTGAGGGGTGGGCGCCGTGTGCGGTGACCGGCCCGTGAGGCCAGAGACCAAGGCAGGGCTGCGTGCTTAGGCATTTTTATTTTCAACGTTTTCCAGCTTTATTGAGGTGTAGTTGACAGGTTGTGCACCGTGATGATGATACACATAAACACCATGAAATGTTTCCACCGTCAAGAGAATTGCGCAGCCGTCATCTCACACCCTGACCTTTAAAAAAAAGATGCTTTAGATCTACGCCCTTAGCCCTGGCTGGTGTAGCTCAGTGGATTGAGCGCGGGCCTGCGAACCAGAGGATCGCGGTTCGATTCCCAGTCAGGGCACATGCCTGGGTTGCAGGCCAGTTCCCAGCATGGGACACACAAGAGGCAACCATACAGTGATATTTCTCTCCCTCTCTCCTACCCTTCCCCTCTAAAGATAAATAAATAAAAATCTTAAAAAAAAAATTTATAGATCTACGCCCTTAGCACGCTGCAAGATACCATCCGACTATCCGCAGTCACCGTATTACACGTCACATCCTTCACACGGAGCCATCTTGTGCCCTGGCAACCCCCACACACCCATGCAGCGATCCATTTCCATGAGCTCAATTTTTTTTTTCCCCAAATTCCATGTCTGAGCGGTACCTTACCCGGTGTTTGCCTTTGTTTCACTCAGCACAGGGCCCTCAGGTTCCATCCACGCTGGGGCAAATAGCAGGCTGTCCCTCGTTTCAGAGGCTGAATAACATTTACCCACAACACACACGTGTGTGCGATACAGGACGCACGCACGCGCACGCGTGTCCTGACGGTGCCGGTCGCCCGCACAGGCATATTCAAGAGCTCCTGTTACATCGACGTGCGCTGGTTCCCCTTCGACGTGCAGCGGTGCCAGCTGAAGTTCGGGTCCTGGTCCTACGGCGGCTGGTCCCTGGACCTCCAGATGCAGGAGGCAGACACCAGCGGCTACATCCCGAACGGAGAGTGGGACCTCATGGGTAGGCCCGGCGCGGACGGGGGGCCCGCTGCCCAGAGGAACCTGCTTTGTCCCTGTGCTTGCTGAGACGTTTGGGGCTTTTTCTCTCCGCTCCGCTTCTGGGGGGCGGGGGGAGGGTTTATGGCGCCCTGCGGCCCCTTCCATGATTTACTGACAGCTGGAGGGTTGGGAACAAAAGCAATGAGCACGTTCGGTGGGGCCCACGAGGAGCTCAGTAAGAGACCTTCCAACGAGCCGGCGCTCGTACAGGCGTCCCTACATCGTTCGAATCGACCCTGTCCCTAAAGTCACGTGGGACAGCAAACCGCAGGCCTTGGGGACCTACCCGGGAAGATTTTAGACAGAAAAGCAGTCACTGCGTTTATTATAACGGCGTGAAGTTTACAAGGCGCTGGGTCCGGCAGACGTGACGGCTGCTCGCGTGTGTTTGGTACAGTAATGACAGGAGCGCAGTGATGTGTCGTTTTAATCCGAACATTTCACCTAAAGTGTCCTGTGGTGTGCTTGAGTGTGACGTTGCTCTGTTACACAATCACGTGCTTGTGATTTTGTGACAAAAGGGGGCGTTATTTGTGCCGGACCCCTGTGTTATTTATAGTCACGGCGTCTCAGTCCGCTCAGCTGCTGTAACGGAAGACCACAGACTGAGTGGCTGATGAACGACAGACATTTACTTCTCACAGTTCTGGGGGCTGGAAGTCCAAGAGCCAGACACCAGCAGACTCAGTATCTGGTGAGGGTAGCTTTCTGGCCCAGAGAGGGCTTCTTGCCCTGTTCTCACACGGCAGAAGGGAGGAGCCCGCCAGCAATCTGGGGTCTCCTTTCCAAGGTCCCTAATCCCGTGCCTGAGGGCCGCACTCTCCTGACCTAATCACTTCCCAAAGGTCCCACCTCCTAGTGCCATGACATCGGGGGTCAGGTTTCAACAGACGGATTTGGGGGTGGGGCACAAACATCCGGTCTGTAGCACATGCAATTCCAATCCATCAAACAGTTCTGCTAACTGGTTCACCTGTCGCTAAGAGACTCCTAAACAGCTCTCCGATAAAACAGGAAGTGGGGCCCTGGCTGGTGTAGCTCAGTGGATTGCGCACAGGCCTTCGAACCAAAGGATCGGGGTTCGATTCCCAGTCAGGGCACATGCCTGGGTTGCAGGACAGTTCCCAGCTGGGGATGCACGAGAGGCAACCATACATTGATATTTCTCCCCCTCTCCCCTTCCCCCCTAAAGATAAATTTATAAAATCTTAAAAAAAAAGAAAAAAACAGGCAGTGTTTGTTCAAACGCTGACTGCCAGCTTTTCAGCGCGTGGACGACTCCATGGCAGTGTTTGCGTGCGCTGTGCGTTAAACTGAACGAACAGGGTAACTTCACACAAGCGATGGTTCCTCTTCTCTCCTCCTCGCGCAGCCATCCCGGGCAAGCGCAGCGAGAGGTTCTACGAGTGCTGTAAAGAGCCATACCCAGACGTCACCTTCACCGTGACCATCCGCCGCCGGACCCTCTACTACGGCCTCAATCTGCTCATCCCCTGTGTGCTCATCTCTGCCCTGGCCCTCCTGGTCTTCCTGCTCCCGGCAGACTCGGGGGAGAAAATCTCCCTCGGTAAGCGCCCATCTTCCCTGGGGGTCTGAGACCTGACGGAGGGCGCGGCTCGGAGTTCAGCACTCTGGACAGCGCCAGGCTTGCGGGGCTCTGGGGGCCGAGGTGGTCCAGGGAGAAGTTTACCCGAGGGCCGCCTGGCCCAAGACGTCACCCCGAACCGCAGGCTGCTGGTGTCAGCTCTGTGTGGTTGTCACGCCCTGCTGAGGTAGCACAGCACCCTCCGATCCTGTACGGAACGTGGGGACCCCCAGGGAAGGGCCCCTTCTTCCCTCCTGCCACCTCATTCTGCTTTTTGATGGAAACCGGCCAGTGTGTGCCGCGTACAGGAAATAATTCTGTTCAATCCATTGTCAGCTTGCATTTGCAAATCGCCCTACACGGTGTAATTCCTTAGGGTCATCCAATAGCAAGATCGTTCAACGTTTACAACGGCCAGATGAGTTTCTCAGATTCTCAGTTACCAGAGAGCATATTCGGTCCACGTAGAAACCATTCTCACATCCCTGTCTTCAGAACGCGAGGCTGGGGCAGGTTGGGTGACTCACCCAAGGTCGCACAGCTAGTGAGTAGCGAAGTCAGGACTTTGAATGGGCTGTTTTCTCCTTCCTGCCGAACGGGGCCACCCCGCAACGCTGAAGCGATAAAGAGAACGAGAGAGAACTAACGCTAACTGCAGTGATTCGTTCCGTGTCCTTCTAAAGCCCTGGCCCTGAAACTTCACTCCATCCAGCGCTTCTCTGAAACGCGCTGCTCAGTGCCGTGACTGTCCCCAGAGAGCTGCCTGTCCCATAAGGACAGGGAGCCAGGCGGCTGCCTTCGGAAGTGTCTTGGACACACCTGCCCGTCCCCCAGGCACTTTCGAGTTCTCTGACTCGCAGGTTAGGACCCCGTTCGGTGGGCGCGAGGTCTTACGGTCGGTCGGTCCCTGGCGCCCCTTGTTTTTCTTTCAGGGATAACAGTTTTGCTGTCTCTCACCGTCTTCATGCTGTTGGTGGCTGAGATCATGCCGGCGACATCCGACTCGGTGCCCTTGATAGGTAAGCCCGCCCTGGGCTCTGTTCAGAGACCGGGGCTTACAGGGGGCCTCCTGGATCTCCTAGCACGGGTTCTGGGCAAAGCGCCTCGTAGGAGGTCATGGGGAGCTGCAGCGCCCCCTGGCGTCTGCCGTGAGCAGGTGGCTGGTAACTATTCAGAGTGGTCCGTGGCCTCTGCTCACCTGGGCACAGGTGAGCGCAGTGGGGAGTCCAGCTTTGCAGTTTGGCTCTGAGATGCAGAAACGCCCCCTTCCTCCCTACTGCTCCCCCTCATGCTTGTTTTGGAGCCGGAGATTTTCCCATGAGAGATTCATTATTGTAGCTCGAATTACCGCCTTTTCACAAACCCTTTGTTAAGATAGGGTGGGCGCACACTTCAATTCTCAGCCACTGTTTCCTGGGATAACACGACGTCTCCGTGTAAAGTTTGAGCGTGCGAGGGCACGCGCGCAGGACAAATGTGCTTTGGCCAGGACAGATCTAACGCATGACTCTCTGCTGGGGGGCGGGGAGGATGGCAGGGACGGGGGACAGTGTCTCTTTGTGCTGGGAGCCTCCCTGGACCGGGTATGCAGGGCCCTGCAAAGGGGCGCTCAGGGGCGGGGCTCTGTCCTGGCGGGGGAACCGGCCCTTCCGGCTGGATGTGAAAACAGGAAGCAAATACTCTGCCCGTGGGTACTAGGTTTCACACTGGAGTCCCTCCCCGCTTTGGCAGTGGGGGACAGAAACAGGAATGCCATCTGCGGGCCCTGCTGTGGGCCCACACCACCTGACGGCATCCTCCATGGTTACCTAGGGGTGGGTGGGAGTGGGGGAGCCTTACATGGACACCCCGAGCTTCACGAGCTTGACGGTCTGCCACTATTCCTGCCACCTTCCAACACAGTGCTTTCAACAGGACCTGCAGCGGGAACCGCCCTCCGTGGGCGGTGGGCAGGCCCGGCCCTGACTGACCAGCCACTGCGGAAGGCGTGGCCGGTCCACAGCCCACGTCCGGGGGGACGGACGCTGCTGGCCTTGACCTTAGTTTGGACATTTCAGCTGTGAAATCCTTTCACCCCGCGGCCCTCCCTAGGGCATTGCGTTAGCCTGCTGGAGATGCCACCGTGCAGTCCCGCAGACCGGGGGGCTTCCAGCACAGAAGTGCGTCTGCTCGCGGTTCTGGAGGCTGCAGGTCCAAGGGCAAGGTGTCGCCAGGTGGTGCTTTCTGAGGCCTCTCTCCCTGGCTCAGATGAGCGCCCTCTGGCTGGGTCCTCACGTGGGCTCCTCTCTCTGCATTCATCACCCGTGTCGCCTCCCGGGTTCAAACCTTCAAATCTCCGCTTCCCAGAAGGACGCCCGTCAGATTGGACCAGGTCCCACTGATGACCTCGTTTGAACTTAACCACCCCTTCAGAGGCCCCAGCCCCTTCCGGTCCCTGGTGCTCACTTTCGGTCTCAGAGGTGTGCCTCCAGAAGCTCCTCGCAGGCACCTCCGGTCTCCGGGGAGGACAGTGAACTCCTTCCTCCCTGGAGGGCCTGAGGCATCCCTACCCCCCACCCCCTTCCCGCGTGCGGGGTGCACACCTGGCTCTGCCCCAGCATGCTTCCTGCTTATAGCTCCGCCCCCTTGAGCGGCCAGCCTCGCTGCAGGGTTGGTCATCAGACCTGCCAGTCAAGGAATGCCACCCTATGCCGGGCTCCTCCTGGCCCCCTGGCCCAAAGAACTGTCAGTTCCTGCGCGGAACCTGCAGAGAAGGCAATTCCACCCTTGCCTTGCTGGTCAGCGAATGACCCAAGGCCCCGGGAGGCTGGGTGGCGGTGCAGACTCACAGATGGGGGCCAGAGGGAGCTCTTTCCGCTGCTGCGCGCCGCTGCTCACAGGGACAAGGTGGAGACGCGCGGCTTGCCCATCAGAGCTGAAGCTCATGTCCCCAGCCTGCAAAGTCGCTGCCGCTGCCCTCTTCCTCGGGCAGGGCCAGCAGCAACCCCGTCCCCCGGTGCCTCTGGGTGGATGGGGCGGGACTCGTCTTCCACAGCGGTCCCCCAAATCTCCAGGCCTGACAGGACAGCCAGGTGACCCCCGGCCTGCCCCACCCCCGTTACACCCCCAGCACGCCTGCGCGCTGCAGTCGTCAGAGGCGCCCGCACGCTCCCCACGCAGGCGGTTTCCGTTGCAGTGCGGGTCCACGTGCTTTCTCGTGGGAGCCACGCCCTCAGCCCGCTGCGAGGCGCTGAGGAGTCTCACGGGAGGTCCGGGTCCACCTCCCTCCGCCCTGTGACTTTGTGCCACCGGGCCACGTCTCACTCCGCGCCCGCTCTCCCCGCAGCCCAGTACTTCGCCAGCACCATGATCATCGTGGGCCTCTCCGTGGTCGTCACCGTCATCGTGCTGCAGTACCACCACCACGACCCCGACGGCGGCAAGATGCCCAAGTGGGTGCGTCCCTTCCCCGCCCCCCCCCCGCCCGCCGCAGGGAGTCAGGGCCCCTCCCCAGCGGAGGCGCCAGGATGACCCGCCCAGTTTAAAAGTCCCAACGGCTGGCGTTCCCTAAGCAAGAGCCGCGCCTCCCCTGCGACCTCACCTGCCCGCACGGCTCAGCCTGCGGGATGGTGACACGACTCTTAGGACCTGGCCCCTGGAGCAGGGCCCACACACTGGCCGCCCCGCGTGTCCTCCTGGCAAGGCGACTTTACAGCTCCCTTCCGCGCATGCGCCTTGGAGCACCACACGGGGGTGGGACGCGGCCGCGAGGTGAGCCCACAGCGGTGCGGTTGGGTCCTCCAGGCAGTAAGAAGCGAGCAGCTGTGCACAGAAATACACATTCGGTACACGCGGATGCACTCTGGCCCAAATCCTACCGAGTAAAGGTCTAGTTCCCAGTGGGACAGGGCATGGGAGAAAAGGAAATAGGCGAAAAAGAAAGGATTGAATTGGACAGCCCGTCCCTTAGCTCAGGTGATGCCCACCGTCTGTGAGGACTCTTGTCCCCACCCGCTCCTGACCTGGGCCCTGCCGACCCTCCAGCCTTCCTGTCCAGAGAGGGTGGCCCAGGGACAGCGGGGAGCTAAAGAAGCCCTCTCACGTCCAAATGGGCCTGTGTTTAGAGACCCTGGCGTCCCAGGTCAGGCGGCTGAAATGAATCTCCAGGAGCAGGGCGATCTGGGCCTTCTAACAACATCCGCGGCGCAATATTTGCGGTGATGCCAAGGAAACACAGGACTAGCCACTATTTTGTACGCCTTTTTATCTTGTACATTGGTAGCGTGTATGCTTTGAAAGTTGGCAAAGCTTCAAACTGCAGTAAAGGCTTTCCAGCGTTATATACAATGGCCCAGGCATGGAAGCAGCCTAAATGGCCATCAGTAGACAAATAAATAAAGACGAGGTACATGCACACAATGGAATATTACTGGGCCATAAAAAAAGAAGGAACTCTTACCATCTGTGACAGCGCAGATGGACCCAGAGGGTATGGTGCGAAGCGAAATACATCAGGTGGAGAAGAACAAATACTCCGTGCCTATTTTGCTCCTATACGGAATCCCACAAGAATAGCCTCACAGGGTCCCTGTGCCCCCTCAGACCCTTGTCTGTGGCAAGTGATTACGCTGAATAAGGAGCCTCGTTGCTCAGCGCACCAGCAGGAGAGCGAGCTTCTGTTAAATGCCACCGCCTCACAGGCCGGGCGCGTCACCCCCGTCCACAGGCTTGTTTTGAAACAGCCCCCTCTTTTCTAACCCTGACACGCATTCCGTCCACCGACGCTTCTGTTTGAAGCAGGGACCACACTTCCATGTCATAAAAGGGAGATGACACGCAAGGAAGTTTCCCTCCCTCCACCACCAGCGCTGAAAACCATTGGAACTAAGTCCCTTGTTTTCCCTTCCAGTGTTTGTTTATGCAAATATCAACACCTACTCTTCGGTCGTATATTTGGACCGACGTGAAAATAAGGGGATTAAGACGGAAAGGCACCAAACCATTTGTAATGGCCCAGCAGCCACTGGACTGTTCCAGAAAAAATGTTAATGAAGAGCAGTAATTATTCGCCTCTTAACGCAAGAGTGCGCTAAAACCGATGGCTGCAAACGAGATACGAAGCTGGTATCTCAAGCTCTCATTTCAGATAGCACACTGCGTTTCTCTTTCTTTCTTTCCAAGTGTATTTGAAACGTAAACAGCCTCCGAGGGACCTTTATTATGATCTGCAGCTCTGAAGAAGACACTGCCAAGTGCGGTGGCATTATATGGCATTTGCACAGCCAGAAACCAAACTGTGACCTAACAGAAGGGGTCATGAGCACAGTTTGATAAGTGCCAAGGGGATAATGTCATCTTTTGAGATAGTTGAGCCTTGAAAGCCAATGATTCAAGCTAAAATTGACTTGGCGGTGTGGATTGTATTAGCTTGAGATGAGCCCCCCAGAGAGGCACAGAGCCCCCCCCCCCACGTGGCGGGAGAAGCTGCTGGCGCTACTGCCCGGCTCTCCGAGTGCCTGGCCACCTCTGGTTTGGACGTTCTCCCGCACAACGAGCTCCCTCGGGCTGTGGCCCAGGCTGCCTTCTGGGTGGGTGGGGCTCCACCCGCGGGAGTCGGAAATTGAACCCTTGGGGCCTTTGACAGGTCAGGAGTCCGCATAAGTCAGGTGATGTCATCCCTATGACACCCTGAGCCAGCGCATTGGGCCTCTTTGGGCCTCGGCTCTCTGTAACATGGGCGCGTAGACAGACCTCACAGAGGCTTAAAAGGCGCCAGGGACGGGGCGTGTCTCCCGGGCCTCTTGGGAAGGGCCGACGCGGAAACCATGGAAACCGCCGGCCGTGGAAAAGCCTGGAGGGCCAGCAGACCGGAGCTCTCGGGCTGGGGGTGGCGTGCTCACAGCCTCAAGGAAACTGCTCCCACGCTTCCTGTCCCTCTCTCGGCCTGTCCCAGTGCACGGCCCTTGGTGGCACAAAAGTGACCCCCAGGAAGGGCAGCAGACGTGAGGTTCACGTCTGACGGACGGACAGACAGTGTCCCTGTTATGTGGCCTGTGCAGAACAGCTTTCCATCTGAGGGCAAGACAAGAACGTGCCCCTCCCCCCCATGTTTGGGGCCACGTGTGATCACAGTGCAGGTCAGAGGCCCACCAACTGTGACCCCAGGGGCCGCATCCGGCCCACCGAGCGCTTTTACAAAGGACATTTTATTGGAAAACAGGCACGCCTGCCCCTTTCCAGGCTGTCTGTGGCTGAGCTTGCTCGTATCGGCAGAACAGAGTAAAAAACAGATCTCATGGCCCACCGGCGAAAATATGTACCCGCTGACCCTTTCCAGAAAAGCCGACACCCCCACCTCAGACTTTCATGCCTATGATCGTGCTCACTCCTCCTTGCAGCCCAAAGACTGAGGTTGGAGGTCCCTGAGCTCCCTTGATTAGTAGGGCTTTAGTGTCCGGGAGTTTGTTTTGTTTTGTTTTGTTTTGTTTGTACCCACAGAGCCCTCAGGGCAAACGAAATCCCCAGCAGTTCTGTGTGTTGAGTAGGACAAAACCAGGGGATGAGCCTCCACAGCTCAGCGCCTGCTGGCCCCGGGCCCCTCTTCGATCCTGGGAGCTCTACCCTCATTTCCTGTTTCCCACTGTGGGCTTTCTCTGCCCTTGCTTTTCAATTCCAGCCCCCCTTTGCAGGGACCGGACACTCCAGCTTGAACGGCTTCAAGCTAGGGATTCGGCAGCATCTGACAGAGGTCACTGGGTTGCCCTTGTAAACTCAAAATCTCTGGGGCGCCCTGGCCGGGTGGCTCAGTTGGTTGGAGTGTCCTTCTGTGCACCAGGGTTACGGGTTCGATCCCTGGTCAGGGCAGGTACAGCAATCAACCAATGAATGCACAGAGAAGTGAAACAACACCTTGATGGAGTAAAGTAAAATCAAATCTCTGGGGGTCAGGTAAGGAAGGATCAGAGAGGCAAAGCCACCTGCCCTGTTCACACAGCTCAGGGCTGCAGTTCCGAGCAAGGCAGGCTTCTCTCCCCGCAGGGCTGTCTTCCCTGCGCCGGCGGCCCGCCCCGCAGAGAGGAATCCCCCTCCTCCCCAGAGGGGTGAGGGGGGCCCGCCGCCCCCAGGGTGCTGTAGGGTTTCACCAGCTGGTGCCCGCATCCCGGCAGCCCTCACGCCTCCTTGTGTGTCCCCAGACCAGGGTCATCCTCCTGAACTGGTGCGCCTGGTTCCTGCGCATGAAGCGGCCGGGCGAGGACAAGGTGCGCCCGGCCTGCCAGCACAAGCCGCGCCGCTGCAGCCTGGCCAGCGTGGAGATGAGCGCGGTGGCGGGGCCGCCGGCCCCCAACGGCAACCTGCTCTACATCGGCTTCCGCGGCCTGGACGGAATGCACTGCGCCCCCACGCCGGACTCCGGGGTCGTGTGCGGCCGCCTGGCCTGCTCCCCGGCGCACGCGCACGAGGAGCACCTCCTGCACGGCGGGCCGCCCTCCGAGGGGGACCCGGAGCTCGCCAAGATCCTGGAGGAGGTGCGCTACATCGCCAACCGCTTCCGCGGCCAGGACGAGAGCGAGGCGGTGTGCAGCGAGTGGAAGTTCGCCGCCTGCGTGGTGGACCGCCTGTGCCTCATGGCTTTCTCCGTCTTCACCATCATCTGCACCATCGGCATCCTCATGTCGGCGCCCAACTTCGTGGAGGCTGTGTCCAAGGACTTCGCTTGACCCGCCCGGCCCCCAGCGGGCAGGACGCGCACAGGCTGGCGGTGACCTGGGCTTGGGGGGCGGGGGGGGGGGTGATCACTGGATCGCCCTCAGACGCGTCGGTTCCAGTCCCCTTGTCACTGTCAGGAGCAGGGTGTCGGCGCGTTTTTGTTTCATCTTTTCGGAGGGGCTGCTGGCGTTTCCTGGAACAGCCGCCCGGTCAGCGGGACCCCCGGAATGTCCTTCCGCCGGCCCCCGCTTCCTGGTGAGCCCAGCTGGGAGGCGGGGTGGCCGAGACGGCCAGCCGGGGGGGCCTTCACGGCTGGTCTTGCATGCCTGCATGTCACTTGCGTGACAGTTCCACGTCCGCTTTAGCCTGTGCGCACACGTAGATCGGTTCGACTTCCAGTAATAATGAACCCCGCTCACTGAGTCCATTCCAATAGCCGGCTGGTGAAAGAAAACGGACCTGAACCCAGCTACAGCTGAATGCTAATGGCTGGTTTTCCAGTTCAGATTTCAACTACCAGGACAGTCGGTACAAGCAGTTTTATGCTGTTTCAGTGTTTAAAAAAGAGAGAAAGACACAGCTGACCTTGTAAATGATCCTCTTACTGCCTCAACTTCCGCCTCCCGGCCTCATCTAGGGAGGACGCGACTGGTCAGGCCAGGGGGGGTTTCTGCAGCGTCCAGGCCAGACACCCCGGCATGCTGCCCCTGACACAGGGGGCCAGTGATGGGCTCTGCCCTGCAAAACCCAGAGGGTGGGGGAGTTCGATCAGAATGACCAGCCCAGCCCTAGCAGGTGGGGCTCATTCGGTTGGAGCGTCATCCTGTAACCAGGGAGCTGGGGGTTCGATTCCCAGTCAAGGGACACACCTGGGTTGCGGGTTCGACTCCCAGTTCGTGTGCTTACAGGAGACGACGGATGGATGTTTCTGTCACAGTGATGTTCTTTGCCCTTTCTCTTCCCCTCTCTCTCTAGAGGCGATGAAAAATGTCCTTGGGTGTGGCTAAGAAAATAAAAAGAATTACCATTTAGATAATGGAATATCTAAAGCTAAATGATGCCATGTGTGTGTTTTTTAAAAGGAATGCGTTAGATGTGTGCACATACATGGACTGGGGTGGATGAAGCTTAGAAATCTGCGGATCCCTGCAAGTGCCCAATACAACGTGAGGGTGTCCCGTGCTTTTTCTCTGTTTCCGGGCCCGGGCCAGGGACTGGGACCTCTTCTTGCTCCCTGGGTGGGGGAGGGGGTGGTGTGGCCCAGGCTTCCCGGATGACAGGTAGTCGTGGTCAGCAGGAGGGGCTGGTGGGCCAACCGTGGCTGCACAGCCAGTCACTCTGGTGCCTGGCTTTTGGGGACCTGCTTCCCCACAGCCTGTCCCCCCAGCTCAGCCCAGAAAGCTGTGTGATGCGTGTTTTGAAAGCCAAGGAAACTTTACTGTTAAACTTCCATGGTGACAGAATTCACCGCTTAGACTGTCTGGCTGATGCTAGTCCCTTGGCCTCTCCCCATCTTTCTTATTTTTTAATAACATCGGAGGGAGACACAAGAAAACATCTCCTGTTCAACTGTCTCCTCCAGTCACTGCCCAGAGCTCAGATGTGCAGAAGGCTTTGTGCCCTGGGACCTCCAGTGTGCTTGTGGCCCCCCGAGTTAGAGTTAGACTTTTCAGAGCAAAAGAAATTGACGACATTTCTCTGGCCATTTACTTCACTCGTTTCTGGCTGATGCACATGGACTTGTTTGTAGGGGGGAAGATGGCAACCTGCGTATGCTGTGTGTGCTTGTGAGTGTGTGTGTGTGAGTGTGAGCGCCGGTGTGCAGGTGCAGAAAGGATACCTGGCGTACAAGATCGATAAATAAGGCCATCCCCTTATTTATCGATCCCCTTATTTATCGACCCCATCACGCCGGGAGAGCCAGCACTCGGAGCTCACCCATTCTCGTGGGACGGACGACACCCAGAATTTTCTTTCTTTCTTTCTTCTCCTTTGTTATTTTTGGTCTATGAAACTACTTTTGGAAACAAGTCGGGTGTTTTGATATACGTTAAGAAAATGCTTCATTGCTTATGGCTATCTGAAAATGGGTCCATACTCTGTTTGTGCTTTTGAAAAAAAGCCTTTTTGGTTTTGTATTTTGTACAGAAAAACAATACAAAGCAAGCAAAAGTAGTTCGTATTTTGACCATCCAAGTGACTGTTCTGCATTTTCAAACGTAACGAGGACCTGTGGTTAGAAAAGTGTGAATGACTGAAAAAAAAAAAACAGTTGTTATCTGCACTTTGGAACCTTTCTGTCTTATGTCTGCAAATATTTTTGTTTCTTTGCCTTCTGATGTTATTTATTGGTTTATTTATTGGCATAGAGAAAGTGTACAGTTTTATGTTATCAATTTATCATATTTTCCTTCATAGATCCTGGGGTTTGTTTCTAGTTTTAAAAGGCCTTCCCCATTCTGATTATAAATAAACTTACTCCTATTTTCTTCTAAATGCTCATGGTTTCATTTGTTTACATTTGTGTCTTCTAACTCCCTGGGATTCATTTGTTGCAGGTAATGGAGGTAGAGATGCCTTTTCTTTGTTTTCTCCAAATGCTCAGTCACTTGTGCCAATAAAATATATAAACAGTGCCATTTGGTAATACAAGTATAATCTTTTCCCCACTTGTTCAAAATGCCATTTTTTTGTGACTAAATTCCTTTAAATGTTTGGCTCTATTTTTTTTATTATCTGTCCATGAATGCCTTTAAATTTCTAAGGCTTAATTCATACTAGCATCAAATATTCATATTAATGAATATTCATGTGAATATGAATATTTTATGTCGATACTCCTCCTGACTCTCGTCCCCTCTCCCACACACCCAGACATGCATCTATTTTTAAAACTAGGGTCACACCGAATTTATAAAATAAGTCTTTCTACTCAAGAATACTGCAATCTAGGCCTGTTTGCCAATCTCATTTTACATCACTGAGTAGGTTTTACAATTTTGTTCTGACAGGTCCTACATATTTCTTGTTGTTTATTTCTGAATATTTCATCACTTGGCCAGCATTTTCAATGGCATGATTGCCTCTGTTTTATTTTCTCACTGGATGCATGGGAAAGTAGTAGATTTTGTATATTAATGTCAGAACCATCGTAACTGTGATTTCTTATTGTTTCTAAGGTTTTTTTCTTGCCTCCTCCTGTCCAATATTTCCCTTACTTGTTTCTCTTACCAACTTCAGCACGGTGTTCAATAATGGGGGTCATTTATTAACAGGGGTTAAAAAAATACACACCTGTCTTCTCCCGACAGTAATGGGAGGGTTCGGTGTCTTGCTATCAAACTTGTGTGAAGGCGCATATTTTTGTTGTCATAATAAAAAAGTATCCATGCATTCTCGAATGATCAAGGCTTTCCGGACAAAATGTTCCTGATAGATTTTTGTCACAGCCTCCCCGGTATCCATGGAGACAGTCAGGTTTCCTGTTCTCAGTCACTCTGCTGCATTATCTTAACAGATTCCTTAAGACCACTGTTCTCATGCTGAGGTGATTCCTCTTTACGATTCTGGGTGTCCATACTCATAATTGAGATTAATCACTTCCCACTTGGCTTTGGTGTGACAAACAGAAAAACAACCTCTCTATTCAGCAACGGCTCGCTAGGTTTTAAATCATTTTCACCTCAGTGTAACAGGATGCAGCTGGGGGCCGTCCGGATGTCCACGGCCGTGTTTCCTTCTGAGTTTATCTCCCTGGGCAGGTCCAGTCCTTGAGCGCTTCTGGAATCGAGTTTAATTACAGGTATTTTCTTTTTTAAGATTTTATTTATTTGCTTTTAGAGAGAGGGGAAGGGAGGTAGGAAGAGAGGGAGAGAAACATCAGTGTGCGGTTGCCTCTCGTGCACCCCCAAACAGGGGCCTGGTCCACAACCCAGGCATGTGCCCTAACTGGGAATCGAACTGGCGACCCTCTGATTCGCAGGCCAGAACTCAGTCCACTGAGCCACACCAGCCAGGGCTAGTTTAGTTACAGGTATTTTCTTAGAACAGTAACTGCAATATTTTTCAGCATATTGGCCTCGTTTTGCAACACGGGCATTTAGAAGTTTCACATTTGTCTGTATTCATGGTTATTTCTTTGCCATGTCTAGTCGTGTGCGTGTCTCCTTTCTCCTGTTTATATGGATTTGGCTCGCCGAGGATTTTATTTTCTGTATGTTTCCAGACACCGAACTCTTAGACTTATTCATCGGTCCGGGGACCTGGAAGCAGCCCTGTTGCCCGTGGGCTACCTGGTGAGCCTGGAGCAGGGGCCACACCCGGGAGTGGCTGCCTTCCCCGCTGGCCCGTGGGCTCCAGTGCCAGAACTGGAGTTTTCTTCGGCAGTGGGTCCTTACAACCCGAAAACCGCCACCCCGCCCAAGTCCCGCAGCGAGCCCCGCCCACCCCGCCCAAGTCCCGCGGCGGGCCCCGCCCACTCCGCCCAAGTCCCGAGGCGAGCCCCGCCCACTCCGCCCAAGTCCCGCGGCGAGCCCCGCCCACCCCGCCCAAGTCCCGAAGCGAGCCCCGCCCACCCCGCCCAAGTCCCGCGGCGAGCCCCGCCCACCCCGCCCAAGTCCCGAAGCGAGCCCCGCCCACCCCGCCCAAGTCCCGCGGCGAGCCCCGCCCACCCCGCCCAAGTCCCGAAGCGAGCCCCGCCCACCCCGCCCAAGTCCCGCGGCGAGCCCCGCCCACCCCGCCCAAGTCCCGAAGCGAGCCCCGCCCACCCCGCCCAAGTCCCGCAGCGAGCCCCACACGGAGTCGCACCCCAGGCTCCCCATGCATATGTTGCACGCGCTGTCCCTCCTGGAACCAGGAAAAGGCCCAACGTATTCACCGGCAGGTGTGGTCCCGGGGTCTTCGGCTGAAGGACATTTTCTGTTATAATATATTCCGGTAACCGTAGCCGGGTGGCTCAGTTGGTTGGAGGGTCCTCCCGAGCACCAAAAGGTTTGGGGTTTGATTTCCCATTGGGGCACTTACGGGAGGCAACAAATTGATGTTTGTTTGTTTGTTTGTTTCTTTCTTTCTTTCTCTCTCTCTCTCCTCTCTCTCTAAAATCAATACACATACCCTCGAGTGAGGATTAAAACATATATACATAAATAAGTTTTAAACACACACACACATATTTGGTTAGCACTCATGGGATAATTTCCAGGAGGCCTTTTAAAACACGTAAAACAGCCCTGGCTGGTGTAGCTCAGTGGATTGAACGTGGGCTGCGAACCAAAGGGTCAACGGTTCGATTCCCAGTCAGGGCACATGCCTGGGTTGTGGGCCAGGTCCCCAGTGGGGCAACCACACATTGATACTTCTCTCCCTTCCTTACCCTCTGTCTAAAAATAACCGAAGTGAAACCTTAAAAAAATGAAATATATAAAACAGCATATATATTCCACCCTCACCCCTCACCTGGCCACCAACGCCATTGTAGCATGCCCTTGCCCAACCCCTGGCATCCTGGAACACTCTCAGCAATCTGAGCTAAGACCACCCTTGCTGCGTGTGTGTGCACGTGTGTGTGGTGCTGGAACACCTCCAGGAGGACCATCAGGCAGTGTTTTCTTCATTCATTAATCTCATGATTCTACTAGGGACTAACGGGCCCCGTCCAGCCCATTACCCACCCTTCCCAGCGCCCCCCCCCCCCCCGCTGTGCCTCTAAGCCTTGCACTGCGTGAGCTCACAATCACTGCGCATCTGCTTCCAAAGAACATTTTTCAGACAACAAACAAGCAAACAGAAGGGTGTTACAATGGGTGTCCGCCAGTGTGCTCGCCGAGCTTCATGCAAACTTACCTTCGCACACACTCGCACAGAGAAACACACAGAAGCAAGTGACATGTCCCAGGGTTCTTGGAGAAAGGCCCTGAACAGGCTGTGGGCCTGCTCCTCCAACCGAGCAGGGCTCTGCTCAGCCCTCGGGGCTTCTGGAAAGTTCTTCTGGAAGCGCAAGGCAGCTGCAGATGTGGCATGCCCAGCACGCACAGGGGAAGCCAGGGGACCGTTGGAACTTAACCGGGGCTGGGGACACATTCCAGACCAGACGCTGGACACCTGCTGCCTTTGGATTTACGAACGTACCAAGTCGTCCGCCACCCTCTGCTGCCTTTCCCAGCTGAGTTCCCTGGGTACATGTACTCGAACGGTATGTTTGTTGTGGTCCAGACGGGACGCACGGATGATGACACGTGACCTGTTACCAACAACGACACTGCGATCCCACGGCCATCTATTTCTGCAGTTCCCTTGGACTTACCACAGGCTGATTTTTTCTTTTTTTCTTTTTAAGATTTTATTTATTGATTTTTAGAGAGAGGGGCAGGGAGGGAGAAAGAGAGGGGAAGACATATTGACGTGAGAAATATCAACTGCCTTTTCCACTTGCCCTACCGGGAACCTGGCCCTCCACCCAGGCCTGTGCCCTGACCAGGAATCGAACCAGCGACCTTTCAGTTTGTGGGATGATGCCCAACCCACTGAGCCACACCGGTCTGGGCCAGGCTGATTTTTTGAAAGAGCTCAGGTTCCCGGCTCAACCTGCCTTTGCTGAAGAGTCTCCTTGCACGAAAGAGGAGCAAGAGCTCCAAATTCTAATCCATGGCGCTAACAGTTCTAACTGTTCTAGCCGAGTTCTAACTCGTCCCATTCTAACGCCGAGTTCTGTCCAGAACTTGTCCAGTTCTAACGCCAAGTCAGACGTCAACAGTGTCCAGTGTCTCCCTCGAAAACCTCCAGCTCTCCACTGCCGGGTGGGAAAGGACCCCGCCCAGCAGTTCCCGCAAGGTGTCGCAAGCGCTGATCACGTGATGTCTGTCAAAGGCAATCACGGTATTTTCTGTCTACCCAGGGGTTTCTTTGGTGAAGGATGGGCAGGGGGCTTGCATTACTTAGGGAGCAGTCTGACAACCCAGCAGTTGCCGAAGTGCACGTGAAGAAAGGGTGCTTTTCACCCGCTGATACAATGCTGCGTAACAACTTTGACACTGAACTTTTAAGGAAGGGACCCTGGATTATTCTGTGCCCACGTTATGAAGAATGTCCTTTGGTCTCACAGTTAAGCTCCGCCCCCAACATTTACGGCTGTGCGTACGCGCATGTCAGGGCTGACCAGTGAGGTTTGACTTCAAAGATAAGATTTCTTTTTCTCCTTATAAAATCCCCCCAAAGCAAAGAGCTGTCTTATCAAAATGCTGCGATTTGTCTGCGTGGGGTTTCGGCGAAGGCAGTTCTGGACAAGCCACTGTGTCCCCGTACTGAAAGCAGAAATGAAGTCAATCTTCTCATGGGAAAGTGACAGGCAAACAAAGTAGTCTCCAGGTTATCCAGTCTTACAAAATGAGCTAAGGCAAAAAAAAAAAAAAAAAAAAAAAAAAAGAAAGAAAGAAAGAAAGAAAAGAAATAGAAAGTGAAGAGTCTCCAGGTTTCTGTATACATACTCTGTAATTATTTTTTAAAAGATTTTATTTAGCACATTTTTCAGACCATAAGATGTACCTAGGTTTTAGAGGAGAAAAATAGGGGAAAATTTGAAGCAAAAAATGTGGTAAAATATTTAATAACATAAATAACATAATAGTTCAATGTGAATGTAAACAGAACTCAACAGCAGCATTAACAACCATTATTCCTCTGAAATTTGGGGGAGAAAGGTGCATTTTATAATCCGAAAAATACGGTATTTCTTTTTAGACAGAGGGGAGGAGAGGGAGAAAGAGAGGGAGAGATAGAGAGAGACATCGATTTGTTATTCAACTTATTGATGCATTCATTGGTTGATGCTAGCATGCGCCCTGACTGGGGATCGAACCCGCAACCTTGGCACGCTGGGACGTCACTCGAATGCACTGAGCTACCCAGCCAGGGCTGCTCTTCTTGTTAGCAGATGTATGAATAGCACATGACTCGCATGTACTTGCTGGAGAAGCCTTTCTGAAGAACTGGCTCTGGAAATTCCAGAATAAGAGTGCTGATACAGTTACGAAACCGCGTAGTCCAAACATGATACTCAGAGAGATTGGTGACAGAAGAAGAAAAAGGCTTCGAGGCAGCCTTTCAGAGGCTCCTCCGTTTGAGCCTTTGGGTTGGATGGTGGGGGTGGAGGCAGCCAGAATCTGACAGCCAGGCAGGGCGAGGGTATATGACTTCTTCCAAAGACTTGGAAGTGGAGTAGGAGTGAGCCAGCTTTTAGAGACTCGATGTAACTGCACTTCTCTGAGGACCAGCCTGCTATGTCATCATTGCGTGCAGTGAAAGGGGGACAGCAGCCAGACGAGCAGCCGACTGTCCAGGTAGCTCAGTCGGCTGGAGCATCATCCCTCCCACCAAAGGGCTGCAGGTTCGATTCTCGGTCAGGCCACATACCCAGGTTTCGGGCTCAATCCTGGCCAGGTGCGTGAGAGGCAACGGATCGATGTTTCTCTCTCACTATGGTGTTTCTCTCTCTCTGTTCCTCTGTCTCTAAAATCAATAAACACATCCTTGGGTGAGGGTTAAATTTTTTTTTTTTATAGAGCCTTTAAGGACCTGGGTGTTCAGGCAGGCCAGCTCCACGGGAACAATGCTGATCCAGGCAGAACTCCCTCGGAAAAGTGCTGTGTCAGGGACTTTCAGTGAAGTGGCCCCGGGGGCACAGTGCGTGCTGATTCCAGCTGGCCTCGTTCATTGGCTGCTGGGGAGTTTGCAGGCGGGATGCTTTACTGAGGCGGCACCAGGGCACCCAAGAAAGCTGCTGCCACTAGGAAGAACTCCCCGGAAATGCATTTTCCTCTCATCAACAGCACCCCTGGGGACAGAACAGAGTCCCCAGTGTGTCTCTGGGGACAGGCAGGAGGTGCCGGGCCTTCTGGAAGCATCTCTTCTCCAAGAAAGCCAAACGGAAGTGAGGGAAAGCCACACCTACTTACTTAATTTTTTCTGGATGATCGCGTGGTTTTGGTTCTGTGCCTTCGGGCCGTGCAAGGCTGGGAAAGCTGTTTTCTCTATGCCCCGAGGCGGGCTGGGCACCTCCACAGGTCGGGTCGCTTCTGTGGTCATTCCTTGAGTGACTCCAGCAGGCCTGGCACTCAGCATAGAATCAAGAACAAGCCCAATCCTGCCCTGGCTGGGTGGCTCAGTGGGTTGGAGCATCGTCCCGTACACCGAAAGGTCACAGGTTCGATCCCTGGTCAGGGCACGTATGTGGGATCAGGTTCGATCGATTCCAAGTCGAGGCGCATACAGGAGGCAACCGGTCCATATTCCTCTCTCCTTCTCACTCTCACTTTAAAATCAATAAACATATCCTTGAGTGAGGAGTATAAAAATAATAACAAACACAATCCCTGCACGAGAAGATCCGAAAAGGGAGTCAATCTATGGCATGCGATTTAAATAAGGTATAATTTAGCCATTTTCAAACCAGCAGCGAGACTCAGTCAAAACGGTTCCCTCCCACACTGCGTTACATACTACTTTAGGAAAGAGGGAAATACAGGGAGAAAAAAGCCCACCGTCCGATATTCTCCTTAAAGCCAATAGTACTGTAATAACCACGCACGGTGCCAGGTGGGTGCGAGACTTGTTGGCACGATCGCTCTGTACGGCGTGGAAATGTCTACCCACTGTGCTGTAGCTCAGAAACCGACATTGTGCGGCAACTGTCCGTGAAAGCTCCAAAAACTGTTTTTTAAGTAAAGAAAATGAAAATAAAGAGATTCCCAGAGATCTGCGTTAGAAATTCCATTTAATATTTCTATCAGTTTATATTGATTAATACTGCAACGTTCTAAAATGTCACGGAAGGAATCAGGAAGTAAAGTCGTTCTGAGCAATGGGACTGGTGTTACTGTTTCATTAGTTGAATGTTTATATAATATGTACATGTGTATGTATGTATACGTGTATGTGTGTGTGTAACACACAGACACACACGTGTACATAATATGCCAGAGTGGATCTGCCATCACTATCCCGTGTCTATTTGATCATCAACTCTCCGCTGGACCTCAGGTCAAGGTCCCTCACGAACCAGGGCACTTGGTTTGGCCCCCTTCCCCACCCAACGACACCCCCCTTGGACACCCCACGGCAATGGCCGACCCACCTTCTTCCCTTGTCTGCGCCCTGTTTTGCGTGGGCAGGTAGGCTGGGGGGTTCAGAGCCTGCGATCTCAGACGCCAGAGGATACTGTTTTATGTCAACGTAGCTCTACGTTGAGGTTGTCCCAGGTTTGCCTTTAAAATTCTGGCCATTTTTTGCCCTGGCTGGTGCGGCTCAGTGGATTGAGCGCCGGCCAGAGAACTGAAAGGTCACTGGTTGGATTCCGGCACAGGGCACATGCCTGGGTTGCGGGCCAGGTCCCCAGTAGGGGGCGCACAAGAGGCAACCACACAGTGATGTTTCTCTCCCTCTCTTTCTCCCTCCCTTCCCCTCTGTCTATAAATAAATAAATAAATAAATAAATAAATAAATAAACTTTTTTTTTAAAAAAAAAGAAGTCAGCAGTGGAGCTCAGGAATAGCAGAGACCAAGAAGGATGAAATCAGGCGTTTTGCAGGGACAAAGTTAAACCCTGCATTTCTGATGCGATCTGTCCTGACTTTATCTGTTTGAACGCAACGATGGCAACAGAGAATATTTTACTGTGATGAGGAGGAGGATTATAACGACTACTCAAACTTGCAGACGGCTGGCTTCCTTCAACACCTGGCCCCGTTGCTCGGCTGCAACATTAAGACAGGGAAAGAAAGAGCCCAGGATGTTGTGGCTCAGAGGGTTGGAACATCATCCCATAGACTGAAAGTCTGAGTGTTCTATTCCCGGTCAGGGCACCTACCCAGGTTGAGGGTTTAATCACTTGTTGGGCGTATATGGGAGGTGACCAATTGATGTCTCTCTCTCTCTCTTCCTTCCTCTCTCTCTAAAAGCAATGAAAGAGTGTCCTCAGATGAGGATAAAAGCAAATTTCTTTAGTGCCAATGGGTGGATTCTCTGTCCATCCACACCAGCACCTCGAGGTGGTGGGGGCAGGGGGGGGGCGGGACGGGTCCCAGGGATGACGTGTTGTGCATTTCTTCCCTGTGATGGGCACGGACTCCCCGCCTCATACAAATGAAGCTGCTTTCCGACCCCACAGCTACAGATACTATTTATTACCTTTTGGTTCAGCTATAGACGCTAACGAGTTTCCTATTGCTTGACAAGGTTCAGAAGTAAAACACGGCAGACAGGTCCTTCATAACACAAAGGCCACTCTGCTTTGCTCTTTTTGGCGGCGGGGCGGGGGGGAGACTCAGGACCTCACAATTACGTTACCCTTTAATGCTTTCCGTTTTAGAATATGGCCTGCTTTGCAGTGGTCTTCCTGCTTTTTCGGACATAAGTGTAGAAAAAGGCATTAAATATAAGTCAGCAGCACTGAAGGAAATTACATCAAGTCAGCTACAGAGAACTAAAGTATGTTTTTATGGGCTACATGTTTTAGGGCCGATACAGGGGCTGACAGTCTAATAAAAAATTTAATAGCATGTGCTCACCTATCTGCTGCGGGATGTCAAGGTATTCTGCAAGAAGGATGGTTCTGGAAAATTCCAGCACAGACGCTCAATTATTCATCACCAAGTGACCTCTGTGTTATGCTATCCGTCTCACAGACATGGACCTGAACTTGCTTTTATGTCTCCCTGCAGAGCGCGAGGCTTAAGAATTCAGTTATTCGCAGGAGATACACGCCAAATCAGAGTCTCCGGAAATTTAGATTTTTTCCCCCACCCTTCAAGAACCATTCTAAAAGCAAGTGATAGAGTTTACAGTTTTCTCGACGTCTTTTGTGGCGTCGATTCGTCTTAAGAGAAGAGGAAGCCGAGGCCCAGAACACACGCCGGCTGGCCCTGCCCCGCGGAGCAGCCGCCCCCGGAGGAGGCGGGGAAGGATGGCTTGGAGCCCGGCGCGCAGCTGTGGCTGGGGGCGCTCAAGGACGGCCGCTCCCACGCAGTGTTTACAGAATCCCACGAGGGAGAAAGCACCGAGCACCGCGGGAAGTGCAGAAATGAAGACACTGGCCAACCCCCCAGGCGCTCCCCTTGCCGACCGGCCGGGAGGCACAGCCAACCAGAGGGGGACTGCTGGCCGCGTGCGGCTGCGGGCGGATTTGAGGCTTGGCTGGGCGTGGCCGGTGGGTGGGTGGGCCCCGCGGGGCAGAACCCCTGCCAGCACTGCGGACAGTGCGTTTGAGCATCATAGTGACCTCCGGGCAGAGCAGAGGCTGGACGCATGGGGGAGGGGCATTCCTTGGCATGCGCCCTTTGATTTCCGATTATGTCCCCTAAGGAATGGGGAGACAGGGAGGAGTCTAAGTGGAGCGACGGGGTGATCCGATTTACATTCTCTATAAGGTGGTCATTACCTGGACTGCAGTTTGTGGAAGGACTGAGGCGCTGGCAGGCTGGACGAAGACGCATGAGGAGTAAGAATTGATGGAGGCTGCCCTTCCTGCACAGGGGCTGGGACGGGACGGGGTGGCTGACGGGAGCCGATACCCGGGTGTGCCCAGGTCCCCCCTCTGCCCCCCTCTGTGGTCAGGGACACCGAGCCTACGGGGACAAGGTATCTCCTTAACCCAGGTACCTTCCACTTTGCAACCAGGGCTGAGTCAGTGGGGGCCCCTTGGCCTTTCTCGGTTCACCTTTCCTGCGAGCACCTGCCTGCTCAGACTAACCTGTACAGGGACGGCAAGAATGCAGCCTCACACCTGGTGAGGTCTCGGGTCCCACCCCTCAACACTGGTGAACAGCCCTGGCCACAGGGCTCCTCCGCTGGTTGAAGCGTCAACCCGTACACCAAAAGGTCATGGGTTCGATCCCCAGTCAGGGCACCGATGGGAGGCAACCAACTGATGTTTCTCTCTCTCTCCTTTCATCAGTATCCCTGAGGTGAGGGTTAAAAAGACTGTGGCGAACACACAATACAATATACAGATGATGTATTGTATAGAATTGTACACCTGAGACCTATGTAATTTTATTAACCAATGTCACCCCAGTAAGTTCAATAAAAAAACAGCGGTGCAGGAATATTTTGTGCATTTTATATCTTAAGGCCTCTACCCAGAAGCTACAACACAGAAATGATGGCAGTCTGACGGTGTACCGTGTTTATTCTAAACACTATTCATTTAACGAGGACCTTCCGACTTGAGTCAAGATCTTTGAAAAATAGCAGTATTCACATTTCCTGATTCCTTGACATACACATAAGGGGTGTGTGGGGGGACACATGCACGCCCACACACCCACACACTCACCCACCAACCCACCCACACACACGACTAACCAGGTTGAGGCCTTACACAGAAGCTCAGCTCTGGTGCGCGGCAGACAGGCGCAGCCCGCGGTCAGAACCCAGGTCGCCTCCCGACTAGCCGTCCCTTAGCCCCTTGCCGGCGGGTCCCCTTCTTCGTCTGGACGGTGCAGGCGTCGCGGAACACGCTCTGCAGTGGGTCGCGAGGGCTGAACGGCAGCCTCAGGGCCCAGGGCCCCGTAGGAAGTGTTGTTCCCTACACGCCGGCTACTACCCCGAACACGGCACTATCCCTCCATCCAGCCTCGCCGTTCGTCCTTTTGCTCATCAGACGCGGCGTCGACATCGTGCGCATCCTTGCAAATGCAGAGTCGAGCGGCGGGCTGAGCCCCGAGCTGAGTCCCGATTTCAGAAGAAGGACCAGAAGCGTTGCACCCCTGATTGGCGGTCTGGCCCCTTGCCGGCTGGCCGTATCTGTGTCTCTCTTCGGCACCTGCTGTGGCCACCCCACAGGGGGAGATGTTCTCTGAGTGTTTGTGAGAAGGGTAACGTTGTGCTTTGGTATTAGAATAACAGTGCTCCTACCTCAGAAACAGCTTCGCAGGGCACAACCGAAGCTCATGAATGAATCATATAAAGGAGAACGAATTTCAGAACTATACCAAATAGCTGCAGACTGTTTGATGAATAAGCGGAACCTGGCTGGTATCCAATGAAAACTGTCTTTTGTAGTTCACCCTCTGCTGTCCTCGTAGTGAATGCTTTGTTACCGCCTTGTGGGTGGGCAAAGTTTTCGATACAGTAAGATAACGAGAGTAATTCTCTTATTACACGTGCTTTAAAAAGCTACCAGGAAGTCCAGGAAGCTCAGAGAGTCCCAAAGAAGTTGGACCCAAGGAGGAACACGCCACGGCACATCAGCATTACATTAGCCAAGATGAAAATGAAGGAGAGAATTCTAGAAGCAGCAAGGGATAAGGGGACAGTCACCTACAAAGGAGTTCCCATCAGACTGTCAGCTGATTTCTCCAAAGAGACCTTACAGGCAAGAAGGGGCTGGAAAGAAATATTTGAAGTCTTGAAAGGCAGGGACCTACATCCAAAATTGCTCTACCCAGCAAAGCTGTCATTTAGAATGGAAGGGAAGATAAAGTGCTTCTCAGATAAGGTCAAGTTAAAGGAGTTCATCATCACCAAGCCCTTATCATAAGAAATGTTAAAGGGACTTATCTAAGGAAAAGAAGATAAAAAATAGGACAGTAAAAAGACAGCAAACTCACCATTATTAACAACCACACCTAAAACAAAAGCAAACTGAGCAAACAACTAGAATAGGAACAGAACCACAGAAATGGAGATCATATGGAGGGTTAGCAACAGGGGAGTGGGAGGAGGAGAGAGGGGGAAAAGGTACAGAGAATGAGTAGCATAGACGGTGGGTAGAAAATAGACAGGGGGAGGACAAGAATAGTGTGGGAAATGTAGAAGCTAAAGAACTTATGACACATGGACATGAACTAAAGGGGGGGAATGTGGGTGGGAGGGGGTGTGCAGGGTGGAGGGGAATGATGGGGGAGAAATGGGACAACTATAATAGCATCATCAATAAAATATAATTTTAAAAAAGCTATAGAATACACGAATTATAAATGGTTTGGCATAGGTGGCTAATAATTCCACTTCCAATGTTTTAAATTAATTTAAATTTCATTTCAGAGGCAAAATATGTCCCTGGACATCGGTCAGCCTGATGACCCTCCATGTGGCCCCCAGCATTTCTGTGGTTGCGCCGGGGGCCTGCCTGAGGGCCCTCATCTGAAGGGCGGGGGTGGGGGTGGGCTGGACGGTGAGCAGGACTGAGGGGGAGCTCAAGGCCCGTTTCCAACACTAAAGGGTTTGGAGATAATGCTTCGGCCCTGGCAGGGTGGCTCTGAGGGCTGGAGCCCCCCCCCAAGCACCAAAGGTTGCGGGTTTGATCCCCGGTCGGGGTGTGTACGGGGGGCAATTGATCCATCTCTCTCTCTTTCTCTCTCCTTTCCTCCCTCCCTCCCCGTCTAAGATCAATACAACATGTCCTCAGGTGAGGGTTAAATAAAAAAGAAAAAACTCTGGAAAGAAAATGCATTTTAAAAAGTACACAGCTGGAGAAAACCTGGTCTCCAGGTGCACACGCCTTGTTGCCAGCCCCTCGTCTGCCACGGGGCCCTTGGGGCCTTCCTCTGAGTGAGACAAGGGTCCAGCGCACAGGTGCCGCTGAAGATGCACCCAGAGGGCCCGCCAGTCCTGCCTCCGCCCCCCAGCTACTCTTTCCCACGGAAGTTCGGAGTTGCCTCGAGGCCTTGCGGAGCGAGTGGATCAAAAGAACTTCTCTTATATCAAGGATAGTGGTGAAAAGGGTCAGTTGTGTCAAAGGAAGTCGTGGTGCAGATCATTCAAGGCCTTCTGGAAACCACAATGAACTGTGGATTCTTACAAATAGGAGGGTAGCTCGGTGGGCTGGGCGTCCTCCCGCAAAGCAAAGGGTCGCTGGTTCGATTCCCAGTCCGGGCACATGCCCGGGCTGCCAGTTCAGTCCCTGGTCAGGGGGCGTGTGGGAGGCAACTGACCGATGTTTCTCTCTCTTGTCCCTCCTTTGCCCTCTCTCTAAAAATAAATAAATGAAATCGTTTAAAAAACTAGGAAGGTGAAAGCGGTCAAACATACGGTAACAGAAGAAGATCTGACTTTGGGCGGTGGGCACACAGCGCGATACACCGGTGACGTATCCTAGAACTGTACACTTGAAACCTGCATCATTTTATCGCACAACGATGCCCCGATGCATGTCATCTCACAAGAAGAAAAAAGGGCATCGACGTGAAGTGGCATTGAATTCAGGTTCCCGGAGAAGGAAATACACAGCAACAAACTGTCCGGGGACTTGAAGCGTGACACGAATCACAGCGGCTTCATGTTTGGGGAAGGTCGCCGCGGTTATGGCTCGGAAGAACGGCGCGCAGGGCTTCCCCGGAACAGGACACGTGCGAGGCCGTCGCGGTGATGCTGGCGGAGGTTCCGCTGGCCTGGGGCGGAGCGGGGCAGGCTGATGGACACGCCGGAGACCGCGCTGGTAGCACTCACAGGCAGGTGACGTCGAATGACGGTCAGGGCTTCTCCTGTGTTTCTAGCTTGAACCGCCTGATGAGCAGCCACAGCGCTGACGGAGACGAAAAAGCTCCATGAAAGAAGGGAAAGCGAAGCTCATTTTTTTCTTTTTTTTCTTTTTTGGTGCACGCCAAGGATCAGAATTCTGTGAATCGCTTAAGGTGACATTAAATGCTCGGCTGAAGCTCGGAGCCGAGGTATGGCCAGGCGTCCAAAACGAGGGGCATCAACCTTTGCAACACGTCGGAAACTCCGTGTGGATCTAGGAAGGAAGAGAGAGAAGAGGGCGCTTCACCAAGTCCAGGGGAACCCCGCATCTGCAGTCGGGTGGAGGGGGCGGGTGGGGGGCCGGGGGAACCCGGGGAGGGGTGGGCAACGGAGAACAAGAGAGAAGAGTATGTCAGCGCTCCAGCACATCAGACTCTGCTGTCACCACCTGGGGTGAGGTCGGTGGGTCCTCTCCCCGCCCCCCCCAGGCTCCGTGGGGGTCACGGAGACCCACCCTGCCAGGAGCCGACTCGGGTGCAGACTGCAGTGATCAGAGTGAGTGAGTGCAAGGCATGAAATGCCAGCCCCGCGCGCTCCGTGGGCCGTGAATGAAGGAGAGGGATGGTGGGGGAGGGTCTGTGGGTGGGGGGGCTTATGTTTGCTTTTTAATGGAAATGCAGAACATGGGTGGCGAGGCGGGGTCTGGCCCGCACCCCGGCGGACGAGATCCAGGACTTGTGGACGGAGGGCAGGGCCTCCCGGAGGCGGGAACATGCTCCCGAGGGGGGTGGGCGTTCGAGAGAGGGCGAGTCTGCGCCGGTGTGGTGGGGGGTAGCAGGAGTGTCACCTCTGCAGCTACGCATCTCCGAAGTCGGCGTGCGGTGGGAGGTCGTGGGGGCCCCAAGGGGGGTCATCAGCTAAAAGCCTGGAAACCCTCTCACGATGGTCAACCGTCAGTTTCAGACTCGATGACTAGCTTATCGACACTAAGACTAATCACTCTGGCCTCGTCAGTGTCTCCGTAAGTTCCCGGGACGGGGACAATTAGGAATCTAACGTCCAGAGAAGCAGAATCAAGCGAGAGGGCGAGGAGGGGGCTAATGATCCCATTCGATCTTCTTTCTGTGTCTCTGGGCGGGTTTGCTCGTGGAGGCAGCTTTGTTCTCAGCACTCCTGGGGAAGGTGGGGTCTGGCTAGACCTTCGGATGGCTTAACCATAAAAAAAAAAAAACACAAAAAACTACACCCTCTAACCTCCCCCACTAGCTGTGGGGGGTGGGGGGCATAAGGGGACTCAAAGGTAATGTCAAAAATACAATGAAGAGGAAATAAATTACAAGAAAAGAAATATAGGAATAGAAATTACAAGTAAGAAGCAAGAGACAAAAAATCTATTGAAAATCTGGAAAATTCTCATGGACGCATGTAGCAGCTGGGAGGCCTGGTCACTTTGCACATCATCAGACTCGTTTATTTGGCCACAAAATGCGTGTACACATGAGCACGCACGCAGCACACTAACGATGGGGACTTCTGGGGCATTCAGTGGACAGCGGCTACAAACTCAGATGTCAAAAATCATTTGGGTATCCAGTTTCTAACTCTTCCTCAGCTCTACTTTAAGAACGCGAGTTTTATAAAGCAAGGTGCGTGTTCTGACACCTAGAAACCAATTACCCCTTTTAACAGTGCTTCTGGTCCTGGCTGGTGTGGCTCTGTGGATTGAGCACTGGCCTGGGAACCAGAGGGTCGCTGGTTCGATTCCCAGTCAGGACACCTGTCTGCATTGCTGGGCCAGGTCCCCAGTAAGGGGCGCATGAGACGCAACCACACAATGACATTTCTCTCCCTCTCTTTCTTCTTCCTTTCCCCTCTCTAAAAATAAAATAAATGAAAAAATTTTTAAAAAGTGCTTCTGAAAGCTACCACTCATTATGTGATCAGTCTGTGCCAGGCAGTATGCTAATCACAGTTCGCTTCTCCCCTTCTCAATCACCCTTGGAATAGACGGTCCATTTCCAGGTCACAGAACACAGGAAGAGTATAAAACTTGCTCACGGCCACCCAGCAAGGAAATGGCAGCCAAAAAGATGTCACCATAAGCTCTGCAATATTAGCCTCATTTAAATAAATATAACCACTCAGCAAGACTTACATACCTTACTCACTAATTGCCAAGGGTTGCCAAAGTCTATTTTGCTTTTTCCCAAGAAGAAAAAATAATAAGTGAGCTTCTTCTGATTTGTCTACATCATTATTTAGACATATTAATTGATACATATGCATTTACGTCAATATAAACATATTTGGATTGTCTGCTACAGTAAGAGATGTTTCTCTTCTGTTCTGTGCTCTTCAGTGCTATGCTAAAATAAGCTATTATTTTTTAAATGTTATTTATTTATTTTTAAAGAGACATCAGTGTGTGGGTGCCTCTCCTGCGCCCCCTACTGGGGACCTGGCCTGCAATCCAGGCATGTGCCCTGACTGGGAATCAAACCAGTGACACTTTGGTTTGCAGACTGTCGCTCAATCCACTGAGCCACACCAGCCAGGGCTAAAATAAGCTATACTCTCCTAGTTCCAGTGCACTCAAGCATTGAACTCCAAGAAGGCTGAAGCAATTGACAAGATATATAGAATTCCACATGGAAAAAACCCGGCTATCAAACCCCTCAAAACGCAAAAGCCATATTGATGTTTATGAATAAATCCCCGATGTAATTTCCAGTCTAGATGGTTGAACACTTTTGATAAGCTTTATTTCTATTTTCTATTTCAGGGAAGGTCATACTCGTGCTTCATGTCGCAGCCTCTGATGTGGATATTGATCTTGCTTGTGGCTTATTCCAGATTGTCCTATCTCAGCAAAGATTTCCATAGTAATAGGCCACGGGGCTGACAGGACTTCTGCGTTTGGGCTCAGGAAGGGCGGCGTATGTGTTACCTCCCTTGGTTATTTCGTGGCTGATGAGGCTTTCCTCAAAGAACGACAGTTTATCCCAGAAGAGTTAGACCCCCGGGGGTCTTTATGATTCCCATCAGCAATAACTAGGGTTCCAATAGCAATAGCAGGTGCCAGCCACTTGACGAGAGCGGCGCTGGACAGAGACCCGGCCCCTCGGAAATTCATTTCCGCAGTTGTACTTTTTTAAAATAGCGATCAAGGCAGAAGCAGGATGGCACAGTGCCACCGAGAGGCATTTCTGAATAAGAAGCTCAGAAATGAGGACCCTTTTATTCTAGGGAACAGCCAGCGAACACCTGCAGGGGCAGGCGGCCAGGGGCTCAAAGAGGACAAGGCCACGGAACGGCGAGAAAGATGGACACAGAGGCGGCAAACAGGTGACATGACACAGTGACCGGGGCTCCTGGCAAGGTCACACCGCACAGTGCCAGGAGCTCACCCATGGCGGCAGTCAGGACGGAAAGGTTAGCCCTGCGGCGAGAGGACTGGGCTTTGCTGTGACCTTGACCTTCTGAGGGGCCCGGCCATGGGGGCGTCCGCAGCCGCTGTGCTCCCAGATTCGAGCAGCCGTGCCATCGACCCCCGGGAAAACTCGGGACACTGCGGTGCGGGCGAGCGCTCCTGGTTGGTCGCGAAGTGCCAGGAGGGTCCCCTGCTCCAAAGGACGGGACTCTCCGCATCCAGGGCCCTGGCGGACCCCTCCCTATGGATTTCTTCTTCGGGCTGGTCCCGATCCGGAACCTGCCTCATGACGCTTCCCTGAGCTCTGAGTCATTTTGGAAAATTACCAAACCTGACGGTGGAGTGGGGTGTGGGTGGGAAATCCCCGACTTTACAACAGCCGGGTGGGTAGAAGGGGGAGGAGAAGCGCGATCACTACGAAGAGCCCCCCAGGAAGCCCTACCCCCCCCCCACAGAGCTCCAGTCTGAAACCTCATCCGAGGAGCTCCAGGAGAGGAATTCCTCCTCGCTTAAGCCTTCCTGTTTCACCAAAAGAGGAAAACGAAATCCCGGCCAGCAGGGAAGAGGGCTTTGTGGACAGATGCTGGGGGTTCTGGAACCAGGGAAAGCTGCGGCGGTGGGGGGGGGCGGGGGGGACAGAAACACATGGGACAGCCACACGCAGGAGATTCGGGCCCATGAAGAGAAGGGCATCTAACCAGAAGGAAACACAATGTCCTCCCCGCTGCCCTGCTGCCAAGCCAACGATACTCAAGTTCAAAACCAGGGGTGACAGCTGCGGGGCCGGAAGACACGCGATGCGCAAGAGGAGGAACAGAGAGAGAGCCCCGCAGCCAAGAGAGGAGCGGAGGCAGAAGCAGGAGGGAGATTCGAGGCCTCCGGTGCCCACAGCTGCAAGGAACGCTCCACGCAGCCCCAAGCCAGCCGGGTTAGCGCGCATTCTCGCACTCAGCTCCCGCTGCCTCGCACCGGCAGCCAGCTCGCAACGGAAATTACGAGACATGTCAGAGGCAAGAAAGGAACTCAGACCGAGGAGTCCCAGCTGTCATCGGAATCGGCCTGGAGTGTGGCACAGACGTGAGGGCCAGAGAGGGAGGTAAAAGAAGTCCGATGCGAGCCCTGGCTGGTGTAGCTCAGTGGATTGAGCGCGGGCCTGCGAACCAGAGGATCGAGGTTCGATTCCCAGTCAGGGCACATGCCTGGGTTGCAGGCCAGTTCCCGGCAGGGGACACACGAGAGGCAACCGTACATTGATGTTTCTCTCCCTCTCCTTCTCTCCTACCCTTCCCCTCTAAAGATAAATAAATAAAATTAAAAAGAAATATATTAAAAAAAAGAAAAAAGAAGTCCGATGCGAAAGCCCGGGCCTCTGCTGGGGAAGGCAGACTACTAAAAGGCAATGTCGGCACAAAGACGAAAACTCAAAAACTTAGAGGCCAATTCCACTTCTGGGTACTTAGCCAAAGAAAGTCAAAACACTATTTTGAAAAGATGTAGGCACCCCTATGTTCGCTGCAGCATTATTTACAACAGTCAAGATATGGAAGCAGTCTAACTGCCCCTCAATAGATGAATGGATGAAGATGTGGTGCGTATACATGGTGGAATATTACTCAGCCACGAAAAAGAACGGAAATCTTACCATTTGCGACGGTGGAGATGGACCCAGGGTGTATTGTGCTTAGTGAAATCAATCAGACAGAGAAAGACAAGTACCGTAGGGGTTCACTGATATGTGGAATCTAAAAAACAAAATAAATAAACAAAGTATACAAACAAACAAAACAGAAACAGACTCATAGGCCCAGAGAATAAGCTGCTGGTGGCCAGTTGGAAGGGGCATCGGGGGTCTGGGTGGAAAAGCTGAGCAGATTGAGAAGTACAAACTGGCAGCTTTGAAACAGTCCCAGGGATGTGGATTCCAGCACAGGAAGTACGGTCAGGAATGCTGTAACAGCTCTGTCTGCTGCCAGGCGGGCTATGGAGGGGGTCACTTTGCAAGGTGTGCACATGTCTAATCACTATGCTGTGCACCTGTAACTAACGGGTAAATGAGGGAACAAAAAGAGATACACGACACGCACAGAACAAGCAGTAAAACTGGAAGTATAAATCCCGCAAAGCGATCTGGAAGAAGAATGACGTTGGAGTCGGCCTTCCCAGTTCCAAAACTTATCACAAAGCCGCATCAATCCAGACAGTGTGAAGGCGGCATGAACAGTGATACATCGATCAGCGGGACAGAACTGCGAGGCCAAAAATGAGGCTGAGAAAGGGATCGCGCTTTTTAAAAGATTTTATTTATCTATTTTTAGAGAGATAGGAAGGGAAGGAGAAAGGGAGAGAGATACCAGTGTGTGGTTGTTTCTCACGCGCCCCCTACTGGGGACCTGGCCCGCAACCCAGGCATGTGCCCTGACTGGGAATCGAACTGGTGACCCCTTGGTTCGCAGCCCACGCTCGATCCACTGAGCTACACCAGCCAGGGCTGGATTGTTTTTTGGACAAAGGTACTGAGGTAATTAAGTGGGAACAGAATAGTCTTTTTAGCAAAAGATACTATGACAACTGGCTACCAATAACAAAAGAATACAGTTGGCTTAGGTAATGGTTCCTTAGATATGACACCAGAAGAACAAGCGACAAAACAGTAATTAGATAAATTGTTCATTATCAGAATTAAAAGCACTTTCTCTTCAAAGAACATCACCCAGCAAGTGAAATCCAATCTACTACATGGGAGAAAATATTTGCAAATCATCTATCTTATAAGGATGTAGTATGCAAAATATACATAGAACTCTTACAGTACCACAATAAATATAAGGACAATTCAATGAAGAAATGTGCAGCCCTGGCTGGTGTGGCTCAGTGGATTGAGAACCTGCCTGCGAACCAGAGCGTCAGAGGTTCGATTCCCAGTCAGGGCCCATGCCTGGGTTGCCGGCCAGGTCCCCAGTAGGGGGCGCGTGAGAGGCAACCACACATTGATGTTTCTCTCTCTCTTTCTCCCTCCTTCCTCTCTGTCTAGAAATAAATAAGTTAAAAAAAAAGAAATGTGCCAAAAAAAGTGCAAAGAATGTGAATAGGCATTTCTCCAGAAGGACAAGAAAAGGGGTGAGGAGCACAAGAAAACGCTCTCAACATGAGTAGTCTTGGAACCACGCCAACCACAACGCCAGGGAAATAGCACTTCACATTCACTGGAAGACATACAAGAAAAAATAAAGACAATGAAAAGAAGCTCAAAACGCCTAGTCATTAAAAAATGCTCATTAAAACGGCAATGGGATTTCCCACCCACTGGGATCGCTGTTATTTTTCAGAAGTGTTGGTGGAGCTGGAGAACATCATGCTAAGCGAAATAAGCCAGTCACGGAAAGACAAATACCACACCGTCTCTCTCATATGTGGAATCTAACAAACAAAATAAACTGATGGACAAAATAAAACCAGGGGCACGGCCACGGCAAACAGACTGACAGCTGTCCGGGGACGGGGGACTGAAGAGATTAGCCAAAGAACATACATGCATGACGCCAAGCCTGTAGGCACAGACCACGGTGTGGTGAAGGCCTGGGGTGGGGGTGAGGGCTTGGTGGGGCAGGAAAAAAGGGAGGGAACCGGGGGACATCCGTAACAGTGCCAACAATAAAAAAAGTAAAAGAGAAGTTAATTAACCAAACCTAAAAATAAAGAAAAAGCGTGGGCGAGGAAGTCAAGACGTGGCCACCCTGTGCACTGCTGGCGGGGATGCAAAATGCTGCAGCTGCTGTAGAAAACGGTGTGGCAACTCTTCAAAAACCTAAACCCAGAGTCAGCGCATGATCTAGCAGCCTGCCCAGGGACACGTGCCTGAAAGAAGTGAGAGCAGAAGCGGACGCGGGGCGTTCCTGGGACACCGAGGTCCACCGGGGCGTTACTCACAGCCGCTAGATGGCGCAGCAACCCCAGGGCCCATCCACGGAGGAACGGGTCAACGGAGTGCGAGCCCACGCCCCGCGGAATGCTACTGGGCCTTAACAAGGGAGGAAGTTCTCACTCAGGCCACAGCGTGCATGGGCCGTGACAACAGGATACGCTAATAAGCCAGTCATAGGAGGACAGCAGTCACAGCAGCCCCGGGAGGGCCCTGAAGTAGGCGAGTTGGCAGAGACGGAGGGCGGAAGGGTGGTCGCCAGCGGTGGGCGGCGGAGGGAGCGCCGGTGCTGTTCGGTGGGGACGGGGGATTCGTTGACACAGGTGGCAGAGGTCCTGGAACGACCGTGATGGTTGCGCAGCACTGTGCACGCACTTAACGCCACCGAGGTTGCACTCCTACGTACAGAAACAAGACACCTGGCCACGTATTGTCACATGAAAGAGATATAGTGCCCTGGCTGGTGTGGCTCAGTGGACTGAGCGTGGGCTGCGAACCAAAGGGTTGCGGGTTCAATTCCCAGTCAGGGCACAGGCCTGGGTTGCAGGCCAGGTCCCCAGTAGGGGGCATGCGAGAGGCAACCACACAGTGATGTTTCCCTCCCTCTCTTTCTCCATCCCCTCCCCTCTCTCTAAAAGCCTGCTCTAACATGAGAGATGTCGGTTCTAAGCGTAAGAGGCCGGGCCAGACACACTGGCCCGCGTGTCCGGGGTAGATGGATCATCCAGAAGAGACCCTCCCGACCCTCCCGAGAGAGGAGCCGGTCGGTGGTGGCCAGGGCCTGGCGGAGGGGGTCGTGCGGCAGGACTGCGCGGGGGAACAGGGGTTCTTTTCCCCGGGCTGAAGGCGAAGTGAATGCAGATGACGGTGATCTCTGCACCACTCGAGAACGTATTTGCCAATTTTTTTTCCTGTGGTTGCTTCTCATGTGTCCCCCACTGGGGCAACCCAAGCCTGTGCCCTGACTGGGAATCGAACCGCGATCCGCGATCCTTTGGTTCGCAGGCCCGCGCTCAATCCACTGAGCTACACCAGCCAGGTCTGAGCTGCCCCCATTTAAAGAGGGGTTCCTTGGTGCTGGAGTGTAACGATGAAGCTGTTCTTTCTCAAACGCCAGAGGGTGTTTATCGTTCACCAGCCACTCGGGAAGTCCTGCCTGGCGGGTCCTCTTGGGGCACAGGGTGAAGGGAATTCTCTCTCTCCTGACACTTCTGATAGCCGGCTCCTCTCTGCTTCCTGATCAGAAGGCCCGGAGCCGAAGTGGAAATTCAGCGACAGAAATTAGGATGGTCCTGTGGTCTTCGACTAAGGCATGCTTTATTCTTCTTTATTTACCTTTTACTCTTGAAGTCCTCCTGATCTTGATATTCTATGAAAATTCTACTTTCACTAGCTTTCTAAATATGCTTTATTGTGAGTCTCTTTAAATAGCTGATAGAAGCAGCTCACAGAAGGGCTTGCAAATAACATATATTAATATGAATATCAAATGTTGCATTATTTGAAAAAAAACTGATGGGGCTTCGAATACATGAGATGACAGGTTTATTTCAACATAATTGAAATGTATATGCAGACACGATATTTCATGTGTATTTACTGCTGATCTTGTTCAACAAAATACCTGATGCTTGAGTTCTCTTTCTGGAACTATTCTTGAAAGGTCATATCGTCTCTTTCTAACATTTAAAAAAAAATTTAAATTCTCACCCTTGGGTATTTTTAAAAATTGATTTTAGAGAGGAAGGTAGTGTCTCCCTCCTGTGCCCCGACTGGGGATCGAACCCAAAATCTTCTGGTGTACAGAACGGTGCTCCAGCCCACTGAGCAACCCGGCCAGGGCTCCCTGTAACACTTCGTGAGTTACAGAGTTTGTTTTCCAATCACAGGGAGTCAGAGAAGAGTCTAATGCAGGTTTATAAGCTTTGGCGATTATACCATAGTTTCTGACCTGCTGAGCACTCTCTACCACAAGGAAGAATACACAACAGACCCCAATAAAACAGTGCCCTAGCCCACACCAAGGGCTTAAGGACTTAATTTCTTGAATATCTATATTCCTGTTTTTTCTATGCAACTCTTTGATCACTTGAGTATCCCAGTCCTTTAGATGAATGCTGTTCCTTAGCTGTACTCCTGGAAGAATAGATTGATGCCAGATGATAAATATAAACAGAGGATTGATAGATAATATACAGATAAGCACAATGGTTGGGGCCTTAGTTTTCATTATGCAAGATAACGTACATCACACTTTTTAGGATCTATTGGCTGTCCTTATTATTCTATGGACAAGCTAGGCATAGGTGATATCCAGTCCTGGATTCAAATTCTTCCCTTCCTCCACTCAGCAAAGTCTTTTCAAAACACTGGTTATTGTTCAAGAGTTACAACTGTATCCACGCCTGAGAAGTTTTCATTTCACATCTGATACAGAGAGAAGTTTTGTGTATCACTCTATTTATTCAGGGCATACATCTTAAACATTCGTATTAAAATGACTAAAGTTAGATAACATTTAAATATGCCTAGATGCCTGAAATTACACACTGAACACCATTGACTTTAGCAGCTCCCACAATGAAACACTTACATATAAATCTAACAAAATACGCACAGGATCCGTGCGAGGAAAAGGACAGGACTCCGCCACATGACATCGAAGAAGAACTGAACAGAGGAAGAGAGAGTCCGTGTTCGTAGCAAAAGCGTTGTCTGATACCCACTCTGCCGAACTTGACCCAGAAACCCCATCAAGCTAATTTATGGATACTAACAAACTGACCACAAAGTTTAAATGCGCAGCCAACGCAACACTGGACGAGACGACCAGGGTCAGAGAACACTGTCCAACCTCAAACCTTACTACGAAGCGACAGTGACCTAGACAGAGTGGCATTTGGTGACACAATAGCAAATGGCCCCGTGGAACAGAACGGCGAGCCCAGAAACAGGCCCCCAGGAATATACAACGGATCGTTGACAAGGAACGAGACCATTCAAATGGAGCAAATACAGTCTCTTCAAGAAATGGTGCTGGAATGACGGGACATCCTAGTAGCAAGAAAATGAATGTAGGAACGGATCTTACGCTCCTCACAAAAATCAATGGAAAACGGATCACAGACCCAAATAGGTCACGAAAAGCTCGAAGACTCCTGGAAGGTGAAATGGGAGAAACCCTAGATGACCTTGGGTATGCTAATGCCTTTCTAGATACAAAGAGACTACCCCTGAAACAGATCATCGATAAGCTGGAGTTAATTAAAATAAAAAAACTTTTGCCCTGGCTGGTGTGGCTCAGTGGACTGAGTGCCAGACTGTGAACCAAAGGGTCTGCGGTTCGATTCCCAGTCAGGGCACATGCCTGGGTTGCAGGCCAGGTCCCCAGTAGGGGGCGTGCGAGAGGCAACCACACATTGATGTTTCTCTCCCTCTATCTCTCCCTTCCCCCCTCTCTAAAAATAAATAAATAAAATCTTTAAAAAAAGAATTTAACTGCTGGAAAAATATGATATAAAAAAGTAACTGGCCTTATATAAATCTGCGTTTGCTGTGTTAACATTTTATTTTAAGATCTCCATTTAACTTTGCAATCGTGGCTGGTGAAGTGTGCAAATGTGACCTTTGAAAATTTATTTCGTAATTTATTACACAGTAAATCTGAATGCTGTCTTTTGATGAGCTGTCTAGTAAGCCTATAAATGTTAACAAGTGCAGAGATTTATGCAACCCTCCCCACAATTAGAACGAAGACCAGTCTCATCCCCCGCAAACAACCTCACACGGCCACATCCTTCTAACCTCTGAAGACCTTTTGTCTCGCTGTGAATGTCACATAAACAGGTGCCCAGGGCCTAACCGTCTGAGACTACCCTCTTCAACCAGCAAAATGTATTTAAGATCCATCCAAGTTGTTGTGTGAGTCAGCAATTGGCTGCTTCATGAGTAGTGTTCATTTCCTGAAGGACAGCTTCCCACTAAGTTGACTGCTAACCAATTTTCTTCTCCGCGGCTGGAAAACAAAGCCTGTCCCTGCCCGCCTGCGGGGTTTCGGATGAGAACTCCACTTCATTCAAACTGGCGCCCCCTGTTGGCCATCTGCCATTTCTCAATGCTTCCAAGATTTTTTTTTTTTTTTTTTTGGCTTTACTTTTCAGAAATTTAATTATAACGTGTCCTGGTGTGGATTTCTTCCAATTTATCCTATTTGGAACACTAGAAGCTTCTTGAATCTGTGGATTTCTTTCTTCCACCAAATTTGGGAAATTTTTAGTCATTATTTCTTCAAATATTCATTTTTATTGATTTTGAGAGACAGAGAGAAGGGGGGAGAGAGAGAGAGAGAGAGAGAGAGAGAGAGAGAGAGAGAGAGAGAGAGAGAGAGAGAGAGAGAGAGAGATACTGATTTTGTTCCACTCAGTCATGCATTCATTGGTGGATTCTTGTCTGTGCCCTGACTGGGGCTCGAACCCACAACCTTTGCATATCAGGATGATCTCTAACCAACTGAGCTACCCGGCTACGGCTACTTCAAGTACTCCCAGTCCCACTCTCTTTCTCCTCTTCGGTCGGTTCTTCCTGTGAGTATTCCTCCGTCCACCTTCAAAGAAGCCATGCGCTGCGGCCCATGAGCTGGAGCGGAAATACCAAGTCCCCTCCCAGGATCACCTAGGGACTCTGAGTTAATCCTCTGTCCCCGGGTCTCTGAATTCTGTCTGTGCCTTACTGAGCACTCCGGGGAGCCAGGGGATAAATATAGTTTTGATTTGAATTTTCCCCGTGGCATGCCCTGCAGGCATGCAGGATGTATATGCTAATAAAGTGAAGACAAAATCTAATAAAATCCAAATGCCTGCCTTCTGGGAGGTTCTGGCTCTTCGGTAATGTGGGGGCACTCGGAGACGAACCTCCCCAAGTGGAGGACAATGGCCGTGTCTTAATCCTCCTCACCCAAGGACATTTTGCCATTGGAGAGAGAGAGAGAGAGAGAGAGAGGGAGAGAGAGAGAGGGAGAGAGGGAGAGAGAGATGTCAAACAGTCGCCTCTCGCAGGAGCCCCAACTGGGAATCAAACCCGCAACCTTTTGGTGTCCAGGATGAAGCTCCGGGCCAGGCCTTAATCCCCGGACGTCCAAGAAGTCAGCTCGTCCTTTTTGGACTTCGTTGAATGTTGGAGGAGACACGAAACACTGTTGGAGGTGTGGTGCTAATCCCTTTGCGAAGTGGTCCACAGATATCCAGACGTGGTGGGACCCAGAACAGAAGAGGGACCCCCCCCCCCGCCCAGAGCCGGGATGGCAGACGAGGCGACTTGCTTACAGTGTCACATCACGGAACCGAGGCTTCACTTCACGTCCCCTAACATTACAGCCCCCCTAACAGGCCACCTAATATGTACGACCTAAGAAAGCAATACATGCCTGGTGCCTCTCGGTGTAGTTCCCATGTGAACAAGAAAAACATACCAGCGTCAGACCCCGCCACCCTCTCCATGACTTCCTCTGGGCCCACACACATCAGGAATAAGACGTTCATTCGTTATGAGAAGAGCGTAGAAGGGTATTTGAGGGGAACGTCAACATTGCCTCAGGGTCTGCACATCAGCTTCAATCTGGATTCGATGTAAAAAGAGCTAAATTGAACAGAAAGACAAAGTCAAGGCCGATCATTCCTATTTAGTCATTTCCGAGTGAAACTGACAACTGGGAAAATTCAGAAAATGAATGTGCCTAAGTGTTTTCGCAGGGTTTTTGAGACTGTGGGTCCCTATTAAACTTTAATAGAAGGCAGGGGGTTTTGCCTTAGCAATTCGTGTACGTTCAGAGACGCAGGAAGAATGAAGACAAATCCTGATCCTCTCAGGCAGAGTCTGTGTACTTCGGCGGAGTCGGTGGCCCTTGGAGAGGCATCGTGGCAGGAGAAAGTGGTGGTTGGCGGTCCCAGGTACACAGGTGGCTGGCTGACCACGATGCACATTCGCATGCAGATAATCCAGGTGAAAATGGGGAGACAGACTGCACAACCCAGGGTCCTAGCACTGGGAAATAAAGCCTGAAAACACCAATTGAAAACATTTGTGGGGGTTGAGGTGCCAGGAGAGACTCCCAGCACCACAGGAGAGTTCGCTGGAGAGACCCACAGGGTTCTAGAGCGAACACAGGCCCACCCACCCGGGAGGCAGCAGCAGAAGGGCTCAGTTGGCTTGGGGGAAGTGGGGGAAGTGACTGAAATCCCAGAGAGAGCAGAGCAAGCACCATTGTTCCCTCTCGGACCCCACCCTCTACATACAGGGTCACAACCCAGCCATGGGGTTGCCCCGCCCTGGGGAACACCTAAAGCTCCACCCCTCACTACGTAACAGGTGCGACCAAACCTGAAAAAAAAATGGCTCAAACAGGAGAACAAATTAAAGCGCCAGAGCCAATACATCTAAGTAACCAGGAGATAGTCAACCTATCGGATGCACAGTTCAAAGCCCTGGTGATCAGGATGCTCACAGAATTGGTTGATTTTGGTCGCAAATTAGATGAAAAAATGAAGGCTACACTATGTGAAATGAAGAAAAATGCACAGGGAACTAATAGTGATAGGAAGAAAACTGGGACTCAAATCAATGGAGTGGACCAGAAGGAAGAAAGAAACAACCAAACATAAAAGAAGGAAGAAACAAGAATTCAAAAAAATGAGGAAAGGCTTAGGAACCCCCGGGACATCGTTAAACGTCCCAACATCCTAATTATAGGGGTACCAGAAGGGGAAGGGGAAGAACAACAAGTGGAAAACTTATTTGAACAAATAATAAAGGAGAACTTCCCCAATCTGGCAAAGGAAATAGACTTCCAGGAAGTACAGGAAGCTCAGAGAGTCCCAAAGAAGTTGGACCCAAGGAGGAACACACCAAGGCACATCATAATTACATTAGCCAAGATTTAAAATGAAGGAGAGAATTCTAGAAGCAGCAAGGGATAAGGGGACAGTCACCTGCAAAGGAGTTCCCATCAGACTGTCAGCTGATTTCTCAAGAGACCTTCCAGGCAAGAAGGGGCTGGAAAGAAGTATTCCAAGTCATGAAAGTCAAGGACCTACATCCAAGATTGCTCTATCCAGCAAAGCTGTCATTTAGAATGGAAGGGCAGATAAAGTGCTTCTCAGATAAGGTCAAGTTCAAGGAGTTCATCATCACCAAGCCCTTATTATATGAAATGTTAAAGGGACTTATCTAAGAAAAAGAAGATAAAAAATAGGACAGTGAAAAGACAGCAAACTCACAGCTATTAACAACCACACCTAAAACAAAAGCAAACCAAGAAAACAGCTAGAACAGGAACAGACCCACAGAAATGGAGATCATATGGAGGGTTAGCAACAGGGGAGTGGGAGGAGGAAAGAGGAGGAAAAGGTACAGAGAATAAGTAGCATAGATGGTGGGTAGAAAATAGACAGGGGGAGGGCAAGAATAGTGTGGGAAATGTAGAAGCTAAAGAACTTACGACACATGGACATGAACTAAAGGGGGGGAATGTGGGTGGGAGGGGGGTGTGCAGGGTGGAGGGGAATGAAGGGGGAGAAATGGGACAACTGTAATAGCATAATCAATAAAATAAAATTAAATTAAAAAAAGAAAGAAAAAAGTTTCTGGACTAGTTTGATTACCCATTTCCTCAGCAATCTACTGTTAATTACGCCTTATGATAAACTTCCGTTAACTATTTAGCATAGATTAGGTAATCGTTAGCTAAATATAGCTCTTCCTGAGTTCAGTGATTTTCCGTTCCTAGTGCATCCTGCTGAGACTTGAACTGAGTATCTCAAGGCACTGGTGATCAGTATCAGGGTCAGCACATGACCTGTTCGCATAAGAGAGCTGAACCCTAGTATCAGTGCAAGCACTATACTGTATCAGAGTTTCGCAGTGGACAGAACTTGAAAAATAAGTCAACAGACACTGGCATAGTGCTGGAGTTCCACGCAGTCATGAACAGTTGGTCCAGTTCAGCATCACAGTATACAACCAAAATTTCTGCCGGAGCAATACCCCTCAGGCAGGCAGGATTCCGCTTGACCTTGTCAGGTTACAAAGTCAGGGGCGAACGTACAGCTTCACCCCTGAGGGCGCCTGGTACAACTGAGCCGCAGACTCACCGTTGGCTATGAACCTTGCTCAAGTTTCCCTGTTCATTCCCTTTCTCACAGTTACATTCCCCATGTTGCTTTCTCTCCATTTGTCATCAATTGTAAGCCAAGCTTCCCCACCCTTAGAACATGCTAATGAAGGTCAGCCCCAGGCGGGTCTTTCTTGACCACCAGGCAACACAGCTGTGCTCGCTGCCAAGCTCGACTTTGCCAGAAGCAACGACAATGCCAGCCACCCCCTCGGGCCCTTAGAAATTCTGCACGAAGATGGAAGGTGTGCAGCTCCTTCCTCGGGGATCGCCCTTGCTTCTGACGCACACGGCGGTGGCCCTGATCCCAGCACCGTTGCAAAAACGGGAAAACGGGAAGGTGGTTGGATCTGGGGAGAACTGTGCAGTGTTACCAGTGTTGCCCTTTGTCCGGCTCATCCCCCAGAAAGGTGGAGGAGACTGTCGAGGGAGGACCCTCACTGGTGCCTCCTCATGTTGACTGCGAACACACGCTCCTGAAGGCAGGTAAGTCGGCCCTCCATGCCTCTGTGGTTCCCCATCTCCGAGGAGCTTCTATCCAAGACCACCGTGGCCGTCCAGGATTGTAAGGAGTGGCCCAGAAAGTGCAATAAGATATGAAAAAGAAATAAAGGGAATTAGAAAAGAAGGAATAAGGATGGCCCTACTCACAGGTGATATGACTGGCAATGCAACGAAACAAACTATCAGAGTCATTGGGGACAATTAGAAATTAGAACGCTCGGAGCTGATGAGTTAATTCTGCTGTAAAGATAACTAAATGCTGTTGTCTTTTTCCTGAAAGCTGTGCTGTTTGACATTAAAACAATAGTAACATATGAATTTGTCGCTGAGAATAGGGGAGAAACGTTCTGCACAATAAGTAGAACTACACACAAAAAATGACCTCAGAAAGCAGAAAATGGCTATTAATTTACTCCAATTGATTACTCCAAGAGAGCTGCTAACAGCTCTCGGCGACAATTGGCCCGTCTTCTAAATAAAAATGAGAGACATGTCGTCCTGATTTTAGATCTTTTTATTTTTCTTTACAAAACCTATCTGTATAAATGATTCTGCAAAATTTCTTCAGTCAAGAGAAAGTAAGCAGCTCAAAATCGCCAGGTATGTAGTGAGACTTGGGCACCCCCTGGTGGTGATACAGGAAACCGCAACTACGGGTCCAGGAACCAGGATTCCCTAAGTGTATGAACCTGATAACCACCCCGCCCTCGAAATCTGTGTATCTGTGTCATCACCGCGTTCTTTTTTTACTCCTGACTTTTAAGATCGTGTGCTCTGTGCTTGGGACAGACCTTAACCACTCTCAGTGCTTGCAGTATGACTTCTATGCAGAAAATCCCCACGTCCAAACATTAACCTTCTTCCTATGCCGGAGACATCCGACTCCTGCAAACATATCAAAGTGGTTCACCACTTTGATGTCGAAATCCACAGTCGTAAAATCATCCTCACCAACCACCCGCTTTCGCAGCCTCAACTTTCTCCCACGTCCGTAGGCGTGGCCTGTGGGCGGCACATACAGAGCCATGGCTTTTTCTTTTCTTTTTCCTTCCAGTAGGCACTGAGCCCAAAACTTCGTTCTTCATCATTAAACGTATATGTTGATTAAAGCTCCATGTCTTTGTGATATGCCGCAACGATGATGCCATTCAGTAAACAATCCAGTTATTCTTCCTAAAATACCACTCTTATCCATCAACACATGCTCCATAACATTCGATGAAAATTTATCCCATTGCAAATGCTCACTATTTTCTAGGCACTGAGCTCATTGTTTTCATTTTTTGTTTGTTTTTAGTTCTGTTTTATTGTTTATTCTAACCACAGTTGTCCCAATTTCCCCCCCTTTGCCCACCTCCACCCAGTGCCCCCTCCCCCCTGGCCATCCCCATTGTTGTCTGTGTCCATGCGTCGCGCATATGTGTCCGCTAACCAGCCCTTCCCCTTCTTTCCCCCAGTCCCCTCTTCCCTCTGACAGCTGTCAGTCTCTTCCGTGTGTCCATGCCTCCGTTTGTATTTCGTTCAACCATTTAATTTGCTCATAAGAATCCACAAATAAGTGAGATCATATGTTATTTGTCTTTCTCTGACTGGCTATTTCACTTAGCGTAATAATCTCCAGGTGCATCCATGCTGTCGCAAAGGCTAAGAGTTTCGTTTCTTTTCTTAAACATTACTTTAAAGATTTTATTTACTTTTACAGAGAGGGGAACGAAGGGAGAAAGAGAGAAAAACATCAGTGTGTGGTTACCTCTTGTGCACCCCCTACTGGGGACCCGGCCTGCAACCCAGGCACGTGCCCTGACTGGGAATTGAACCTGTGACCCTTTCTTTCCCAGGGTGGCGCTCAGTCCACTGAGCCACATCAGCCAGAGCAAAGTCCCTTTTCTTTTTACACACCTACGTATGTACCCAGATCAGGGATGAAATCTGCAACCTTTCGGTGTACAGAACAGCGTTCCAAGCAACTGAGGCACCTGGCCAAAGCCGTTCCTTTTTTTGATGTCCGATTCGAGCTGATTTTCCTTATCCAAAAATGCTTCTTTGAATATATTTTATTCCATTCGTAGTGCTGCTTTAGAGTTTTATTTCAATCCCTGGTTATTTGATTGGGGGAATTTTTAATGAGTTGAAATATACTGAATATGATCTTTAACTAAAAACTTTCTAAGACTCATTGAGTTTTCTTCCCTTCATGTTTGTGGATTTTTGCTGGCTTACGAGATTCCTAGTTCAAGAGCTCCCTCTTCTGTCCGTAGAGCAAATTGCAGTGATATCAAGGATTTGTTTTGATGGTTTCTGGGAGATACTGGTGTGTCCTCCAGATACTTGGTTTTCTTTTGTCTCTTGGGGCGCCAAAGATTCCCTTTTACTTCACGCGGGCCGCACCACACAATTGCCGAAGGATGCCCCCTCCTTTCTTTTCTCTCCAGGAAACGACCTTTCGAAGACTGACATGTCAAATCGCTTGCACTTCTGCGTTGGAACCCTGGACTTCTCCCTCCCTCCCCTCTCAAATAAGTAAATAAAACCTATTTTAAGGAGTAAATTAAAAAATATATATAATTCGCTATTTCCTGCTACCATTTGTTTGCCTGTTTTTTTTTTTATAACTAATATAAGGCTGAAATACACCCACAAGACAAGGAAAACCAGTTAAAGTCATTATCATCATCCTCCATACTCAGGGAACTGTGAGAGTTTCTGCTGAAGGAGAAGAACAAAGGTGACAGGAAAGCAGGGAGAAAACCCGGGTCTTAGGTATTACAAGTATAAGACCTCATTCAGGTTATTGCCAAATTGAGATCACGTGAATTGTCCAGGAAAGCTTCAGCTGTGTTTTTTGTTTAATGTGATCTTGCGCTGATAATGCCCTGGAGAGGTCGGCAGAAACAGCGCAGACCCTCCCTGGGAAAAAGTGACTGAATCTTGGACCTTGAAGAATTCCCAGACATACTTTTCAAAGCCAGTGAGGAATACACAAAGGTCACCAAACAGACTGAAGTATGAGGTACTGTGAGTGAGAACCTACAGGAACAAGCTTCCAGATATATTACTCTCAGAGAATGAACTGTAAAGAATTAAAGGGCCAACTTGTCTAAATGGGCAAGTAAGAGGAACCTAAATAAGATGACAAAGAAGATGTGAAAAGGAAACACGTAGATTCTACATGTCAAAGACATAATCATCCAAACTAAAAACGTATTGCATGACTTTGGTTGGACATGGGACATCGGACAACAGAAAATTAGTAAATTAGGACACAGACCATGGAAAATTATCCAGGATACAAAGGAGTGGAACGGCTCGAAAAACAGAGAAAAGCATTTAAAGAGACATAGAGAATGGGCTGCAAAGTTCTAATCTAATCGATTTTTTAGGTCCCAGGCTAGTTAGAGTAAGAATGGACTCTTTCCTTCATAATGTTAATAATCCTAGCAGCTTGGCTAAAGTGACTCCATTTTACGTATTTCCTATCTTCAGTCTCTCCCTAATATTTAAATCAGCGGATTTCGCGTATTAAAGTTTAGGTAGCTGCACCTCTGAAGTAGCATCGCCCTGGGAAAAGCCCAGAAACCGGAAGGGCTCCCGGGGCATTGTGGGAAATGTAGTCCGCACAGCTCCGCTCCCAGGCTTTTCTGCTCTGGTCTCCCTGTCCGAGTCCTCGGAAGTCAGCTGACCCTGCTCCGGAGGTGACTTGGGCCAAGCGGTGCAGGGGGCACGCCTGCGTTGTAGGCGTTGGAGGCCCCGTGGGCGCGGAAGAGGAAAAAGGGCTGGGGGGCCGGGTCGGAGAGATTTGGCAGCGGGACCCCCCGCACCTGCGCGCCGGTCTAGCGAGGGTCCTGGAACTACCTGCGCCCTCGCCTGCTGGAGACGCGCCCTGAGTCCTCGGAATGCGACAGGTGGCAGCCTTCAGCGGACTCAAAATCGAGCCACGTTTGAAATAACTTTATGAAAACTTTACTCCCAAGCCCTGCCAGGTAGCTCAGTTGGTTAGAGCGTTGTCCCCATACGCCAAGGTTGTGGGTTTCATCCCCAGTCAGGGCACATGCAGGAATCAACCGATAAAGGCGTAAACGAGTGGATCAACAAATTGATGTCTCTCTCTCCCCTCTCTGGCCCTCCCTCCCTTCCGCTCTCTGATTCCCGCCTTCCTTCCCTCCCTCTCTCAAATTATTTTTTTTAAAAGAAACTTTACTCCCAGCAAAAAGACAAACGTCCCTGTCCTATGTATGACTTGATGCTTTAGTCTTCAGCTCCTAAGGAGCTAGGGTGTGTCCTACCTGTGTGTGTCCTTAGGTTCCGGCTCTAAGAGGAATAATTTCTGGGGGTGTGGGGCACAGCACTGTGACTCCAGTTAATCTGACAGGTGCTAAGAGTAAATCTTAAAAGTTCTCAACACAAAAATATAACTACGGGAGGTGGTAAATGTGTTAACATTGTGGTAATCATTTTGGTATACATACAATATATGAGATCATCACACTGTATACCTGAAACTCATGCAATGTTATCTGTTCGTTATATCTCAAAATAGCTGGAAAAAACACCATATTACAATTGACTTTTGATGTCTTGACATCAATTTTGAGCTCCATCTTTTGACATATTTGAGTGGCCTGAATAATAGCTGAATCTTCTATAGAATATAGCATAAGTTGGCCCAGAACTGCAGAAATATTTGACTACGAGAATTCAGAGGAGGAAAACATGTAGAAATATAAGGAATTCTTATAGACTGGCCCATAACCAAGTTCCTGATTTATGACATTAGCACCCTCACCAAAACAAAAACAAAAACAAACCCCAAACAAACAAACAAAAAAAAGAGACCTGAAGTTTCTGGAGTCTCCAACACTATTTTGGTGAAGTTGTATGTTAAACACTTGAATTATATTTCCGTGATGACTATATCTTGGTGTATCTCTTGGGTCACGGTGGCAGATCTAGCCGTTCCATTGTTGGAGTGTATGAACTCATAGTGTAGTGAGGTACATGGAAAGGTTAATGGTACTTATTTGTCACCAAGGGGGAAGGGCGGCTCTGGTGGTCCTGGCCCCGGACTCTGGACGGAGGTCGTGGGGGGAGGCTGGAGGAGGAGCGTAGGAAAGGACAAGGGGGAGCAGGGAGTCCCATTTACGTGTCTACTTATCATTTTGTAATTGAACTCGGAATTTTGTTGAAGAGCTCTTTAGTTCTCTCAATTAAGTCAGCTTCCTGGGATGTAAGGAGGAGGTTAAATTTTACTAACTGCTTTTGTAAAAGGCCCACCATTGTGTATTTTGAGAAGCGGAATGTGTGATGTGGTTCCCGCCCCTGCAGAGGGGACGGTGTCCTGGTGAGGCTCGTGTTATGGCCTCAGTACCCGAAGAATCACGTGTGGCCTTGATTCATATTTCCTTCTTTTTAAATCCTCACCTGAGGATCTGTTTATTGATTTTAGAGAGAGCGGAAGGTGGAGATCAAGAGAGAGACAGACAGACAGACATCGATCAGTTGTTTCCCATACCAGGGATCAAACCTGAAACCTAGGCATGTGCCTAGGAATCAAACCCACAACCTTTGGGTGCACAGGACAACACTCCAACCAGCTCACCCCCACCCCGGCCAGGGTGATTTATATTTTCAGTAGCTAGATGGACCTTGCCCAAGATTTGGTCTCGATGCCCAGAGTATTAACGACACATACGACATACCAAGAGAATATGGAAATGGAGGTTTTCTGGGGGAAGCCGGGCAGGCCCTCAAGCTGGCTCGTGAGAGCAGGGAAGGAGGCTTGGTTGGGTGTCCATGGGGGTTGGGGCCGAGCTGAGGTACGGATTCAAGCCAGGGTCTGAACTTCCCCCTCCTCCAAAGGGAGGGGCCTGAGACGCTAGTCACCTGCCCCAGTTTGGAAACAGAACCACAAGGCAGAAGGGTGGAGCTGAAAAGCTTAAATGTCAGAAGCTGTACAGCAAAAATAAATGGCATTTTATAGACAAAGGTTACGGCTGAAATGGATAAAAGATAAGCATCCACCAAAATGAAACAAGGTTTAGCTTTTAGGGTATTTCAGACCTACAGCACCTATAGCTGCTAAATACATACCCATGCGGCGGGGGGAGGGGCAAAAGAGGGTTTACAGCTGTGAGCATGAGAAACACAGTTTATTTTTGTATTATTATTATTTATTAATTATCATATTATTTTCCATACGGAACCTTCTTTTTTTTTTTTCCAACTGGAAACCTGCTGTTTCCCCAGCCTCTCCAGGGCGTACGTGTATGTCCATGTACACATGCGTGCACACAAAGAAATATAAATGTATACCTACTTATGTCCAAATTTCTAAACAAACGTGCCATAGGTAATAGTCCACTTTATCTCTTACCATAATTTTAATTGCGAAGTTCAAATGTATTCAGGTAGCAGTTTTACTGATCAGAGTGACAAAAAGGCTTTGGTACAACACCTGAAAAATGTGTGTATATATGGACGCCTTGTATATACCTATATATGTATATATTGCATGTGTGTGATGTACATGCATGCATCGCATGTTTCATACATTGTACACACACCAGTGTGTGATTCACATATATGTATATATGCGTGGTCATATATATATGCATTCTGTACATATAGCTGTGGATACACGTATATGTGCATGCATGCCTCTTTCCATGCGTGTATGTGTGCGTATGCTATCCCTGCATGTATCACACATGCGACATAGCAACTGCACACAGCAGCTGCACACACGGCCCGCCGGCCTTGGAGACTGAGGGGCGGCGCCCCCTGCAGGTAACACCGGGCGCCCTGCTGGCCGCCTGGGGCTGGCTGGTACGCCGTCGGCCGCTGCTTCCCCCTCTCTCGGGCCCTGCAGCAGACCCGGCGGCTGAGGACCCTGAGACGCAGGCAGCTGGACAGAGCTGCGGCTGCTGGGGGACCTGACATCGCTGCTCAGTGACAAGAGGCTTGAGCAAGCACTTGTGTGAAAAGTCCTACAAGCATTGAATGGACAAGCTGGAAGGCACGTGGAAAAACTAAGCTATCCTGAAGAACAAGAAAAGGAAACAGGAGACAGTGCGTTGGAATGTGGGACAGCAGGAAAAAAGGAAAAGGTTAGGCAGGCGATGCCCGGGATCCGTTGGGAAAGCCCCCAGCCCCGAGAGCATGGTACCAGTAGCACAGCCCCGGCCTGGTGGCGTCCCAGAGCACTCAGCGAGGCCCAGGGAACGTCCGTGGGGCTTTGCGTTTATGAAGGAATGTGTGCCCCTCGGGGGTCTCAGGAGACACCAGCACAAGGTGTTCAGGACACTTCTGTGTGTTCGTTAACAACATCTCCCACCAGGGACTGACCCGCCATATCGCTACTGGGTCAAGGGACAAGGTCCAACAGCTCTGAGGGAAGTGGTGACAGGTGACTGTCACCAGTCTTGGCTGCCTTTCCGTGTGTTCGACACCATGAGCTCCCACGACAAGGCCGCCTCACCCACTGTGCGAGGACATGCGGTCCCGCCTGCGGACCCACGCAGTGTCTATGTCACCATCGTGCACAGGCGGCAGCGGACACAGAAGCCCACGTGACTCGGGAACCCAGGGAGAATCATGTGACCTCTCTGAAGCTGTGCCTGTTCGTACTTAACCAACAATCATAAGCTCATCGTACGTGTCAAAGACTTGCCCAAGTCACAAGAAGTCGAGAAACATTTGGGTTAGTGTCTGTATTTCCAGGAGTTTTAGAAATATTTACATGTGTGCATTTATCTATAAGCCCATCTGAGTAGAATTCACTTAAGAGGCTTTATCAATGATTTTGGTAATACCATACAGATATAAGAAACATATCATATACACATAACACAGAAACGTACGGAGAGATGCAAGCCCATCTTATAGCCTTCGTTCCAAAATCTCAGTTGTGAGCCCGGCAACACAGCAATACAAACTCATTGGTTTATCTGCACTTTATATTTTTCCCCAAATTGCATTTCTGACCAAAATGGGACAAACTGAGGCTACATCCTCAACAAGGGCTAATGCTTTTTTACCAGTATTTGTGGAGAAGACGGTTTTAGGTTGACCTTTGCCCGGATGCATGGCCGTATGTAGGGGGTGGACGACCTTTTAGGCTGTGGGGACATCCAGGACCCGTCGTGATGTCTGAAAAGTGCATCTGAGTGGAGAACATATCCCGCCTATTTCCGATGATCCTTTTTAGCCCCAGGGGGTAGTTTTCGGGCGGCTCTGAGTCCCCTGAGAGCTCTGGAGTGAGGCAGGGGCCCACAGGTAGGTGGCTGAGCTGCGGGAGCGGAAGGGAAAGGTGTGACCATATGGACACAGGACCTAGGCGGACGCTTCCCCAAAGAGGACGTGCAGACGGCCAATAGACACGGGAAAAGATGCTCAATGTCACTCATCATCAGAGATTTGCAAATTAGCAGCACACTGAGATATCACCTCACACCGGTCAGAATGGCCACCATCAATAAATCCACAAGCCCAAGTGCCGGCGGGGACGTGGAGAAAGGGGACCCTCGTGCACTGCGGGTGGGAACGCAGACTGGGGCAGCCGCTGTGGGAACCAGTGTGGAGGGGCCTCAAAAAACTAAAAATGCAGCTGCCTTTTGACCCAGAGATCCTACTTCTGGGAATATATCCTAAGAATCCCCAAACACCAATTTTATTCATACACACACACACACACACACCCCTATGCTCATAGCAGCGTTATTTAGCAAGATCTGGAAACAGCCCAAGTGTCCATCAGTAGCTGAACAGATAAAAAGAAGCTGCGGTACATTTACACAATGGAATACTACGCAGCCATTAAACAAAGGAAATCTTACCTTTTGCAGCAGCATGGACGGACCTGGAGATTACGATGTTAAGTGAAATAAGCCAGTCAGAGAAAGACAAAGACCATGATTTCACTAATGAACAAAATGAACGGATGAACGGAATAGAACCTGAGGCGTGGACAGGTGGGGCAGACGGACAGCTGTCAGAGGGGAGGGAGGAGGGGGGGCTGGATGAAAGTAGGGGAAGGGTTAGCCAAAACACACAAATGCCTGACCCACAGACACTGAGAACAGTGTGGGGACGGCCAGAGGGAAGGGGGGCAGGGCTGGGGGGAGGTGGGCAAAGGGGGCTTGGGAAATGGGGCATCTGTAATAGTGTCACTAATAAAAATAAAGTTTAACAACGTGGTCAGAGGAGGAAGATGGTGCAGAGGTCCAAGTTTTACAGGAGCCAATACGGGGAACCCCTCACTTTTCCAAAATGTCCCTGCAGTTCCAAAGTGTCCTCCGCAACATCCCACCAGCAAGTGGGAGGTGGGCAGAATCGAAGGAGCAGGAGAAGTCAGCAGGGGCTCCGGGAGGGAAAAGTGTGGGTGACCAAGGAGCCGGGAAGAAGGGCTTCCAGCCCACCACGGAGCTTTCCTAGGACGCCTGCGGGCCCACCCAGCTTCAGAGAGCACGTCAGCATTGTAAGTGCCCACACGGGTCCTTACCGTGCTTCCGGGGGCTGTCCTTGGAGCCCTGGCTCAGGGGTCGCGCTCACCAGCGGCTCCTCGATCCGTCAGCCAGGAGGGAGGACTCAGGCTGCACCCCGCGTCCTGGGGGAGAGGCCCAGCGGTCCAGGGATAAGCACGACCCCGTCTGAGTTGCAGGCTCCTGAGCTGTTGAAGGAAAGATTATTCATGGCTCTGGTAAAAAAGATTACCATAGGACTTTCATTAAAGATGGTACTCTAATGGTTTTTTTTAATTATGCTTTTTTTTAAAAAAAAGATTTTATTTATTTATTTTTAAAGAGGTGGAAAGGGAGGGAGAAAGAGAGGGAGAGACACATGCAAGTGCAAGAGAAACATTGATCAGTTGCCTCAAACACACCCCCTACTGGGGACCTGGCCCACAACCCAGCCATGTGCCCTGACTGGGACTCGAACCAGTGACCTTTCAATTCACAGGCCAGCGCTCAATCCACTGAGCCACACCAGCCAGGGCTGTAACGGGGCTTTGTACAGGAGATCGAAATTGAGCATCACTCCTCCAACAAGGAAAAGTGGGGATTTGTATCCAAGGAGCAGGGTGGGGGTCAGTGGAGGAAAAATGACTAAGAGAACTAGGAGCAGCGGATTCTGGTGAGGCTAATTCAACAGAATTCGAACTGAAAGCAGCCCAGGGTACTAAGACATTGAGAGGGGAGGGGGTGAAATGTGGTCATATACCCAGGGGGGGCAGGTTCCAGGTTGAGGGTGCTCACTAGGCTGCCTTAGCAGCATGGATGCTGGATACAGAATGCTTAACTGGGTTCCGCAGGACAGACAGAGGACGCTGAGTGGACCTAGAACAGCGGGCCCCGAAGAGTCTGATTAAAGTGCGGTCAGAGGGGAGAGTCCTTGTCATGGGCCAACAGCTGTTGCTGTCTTTCCATCCTTTTGAGGACACAGAATTCAAGTTCTCGTAATAGTTTCAAAAGAACCAACGAATGCATTGCCGTTGTATTAACACGAGTGCAATGTCTTTCTATCTGTGTTTACTACTTAATACCATTTAAATTTTTATTTTTTAATCTTTTTTCTTCTTCTTTTAACCAGTTGACTGCATTTGGATCATCCTAGACATATATTCTTCCCGTATAGACAGGTTTGGTCTGCATTTTCATAGCGAGGCTAGACTCCCCGCAGGCTCACTTACCTATTCACTGGTATTGGTGTGTGTGTGTGTGTGTGTGTGTGTGTGTGTGTGTGAGATAGACTTTTGTGTAAGTTTTCATTTTATATTGAAAAGTCTGTGGCACCAGCATTGCTGCTTTGAAAACACAGCAGTGCTGAAAAGATTTATCTGTGCCAAATAAAATATGCATGTATATGGGGCTTTCTTTGACTCATGGACATGAGCAGCATGTATAAAATTTTGCTAGTTCGTGCTTCCCAGATTTAACGTGGTGTCAAAATAAACTGCCTTCCCTAACTGTGAATGTGCTCCCTGAGTAACACAAAGACCGTATCTAAACATTGTAGAACAACTTCTACAAAATCCTTTTAGACCACTGCAGATCTAGATTAAATGTATTATTTATAATTATTTTCATTCTGGTGTTGGCACCTAATTACAATTTTTTTTAAAGATTTTATTTATTTATTCCTAGAGAGAGGGGAAGGGAGGGAGAAAGAGAGACAGAAACATCCATGTGTGGTTGCCTCTCACATGGCCCCCACTGGGGTCCTGGCCTGCAACCCAGGCATGCGCCCTGACTGGGAATCGAACTGGCTACCCTTTGGTTCGCAGCCCACGCTCAATCCACTGAGCCACACCAGCCAGGGCTAATTACAATTTTTAAAAATATTATTGATTCACCCTGGCCGCTGTGGCTCAGTGGATTGAGTGCCAGCCTGTGAACCAAAGGGTCACAGGTTCGATTCCCAGTCAGGGCACATGTCTGGGTTGCAGGCCAGGTCCCCAGTAGGGGGCGTGCGAGAGGCAACCACACATCAATGTTTCTCTCCCTCTCTTTCTCCCTCCCTTTCCCTCTGTCTAAAAATAAACAAATAAAATCTTTAAAAAATATGTTACTGATTCATGTTTTAAGATAAGGCCTTTTGTGCCCCATTCTTGTAACCCATCCGGGCACTAACACATAACGATACCGACGGACCATGAATTCCTGGTTGTTTCCACAAATGGAATTTTCCACAGAAGAAGTCATACAGCTGCCCCCCCTCCTGTTTTTGTTTTTGTTTTTTTAAGAATTGTCCCTGGTGGTTTATTTAGTTTAGCTGAAAACACGGAGGCTGCCCGAACTGCAGTAAACATGAGATAAAAGTCCCGCCATACAAACATGGGCTTGGCACGGCCGTGGCCGGCAATCTGACGGGCGGCCGTCAGCAGGGAAGGGCCTCGGCAGGACAGGGGCAAGGGAACGACTCTGTCCAGAACCGGAGGGCCCTCGGAAGAGGTCCCCAGAGCTCCAAGCTAGGACAGGGCCCATTGACACGGCGGCTGGAATCTTCTAAGACCCTGAGCAGAGCACACAGTTGATCTACCTACGGGCTCTTGACCAAAGAAGCTTCAATAGCTTTGTGTCGATTTTTTCAAAAGTAGAGTCAAGCTCTTTGTTATGCATCCCAATGTAATATTAGATAAAACATTTCAACACGGGCATGTTCAAGTGGTGGATGAGTGAATGAATGGCACGCTCAACATTTTCAGCCATCAAGAAGGTGCAAACTAGCCCTGGCTGGTTTGGCTCAGTGGATTGAGTGCGGGTTGCAAACCAAAGGGTCACCGGTTCCATTCCCAGTCAGGGCACATGCCTGGGTTGCGGGCTGGGTCCCCAGTAGGGGGCGCGTGAAAGGCAACCACACATGGATGTTTCTCTCCCTCTCTTTCTCGCTCCCTTCCCCTCTCTCTAAAAATAAAGAAATAAAATATTTTAAAAAAGAAGGTGCAAACTAAAACCACAATGCACAACTGCGCTTCCAGCAAACAGGCTACATTTTAAGAGAAACTGACAACATCAAGGGCTGACTCTCAGGAATTGACAGTGAATGTGAAGTTCGTTCAAGCACTTTCAAGGACACTCCTAATGTCCACATACATCTTTGCCAGCATCTGTGCATAAAAATATATGATCAGAAGCGTCCACATAAAATTTTCTGTAATTGTAAGAAAAATGAAAAAAGTCCCTGTGTCCATCAACGGTAGTTTGGATTACTTTAAAATCTGATGTGTTTGTACAATGGAATACTATACAGCAATGAAGAGTGACCCGAGCAACTCTTCAAGTTCAACAAAATACCGGCAGATTAATATTAGAGGCCCTGGGGATGTCTCTAAGGGTACACCATAATGTTACCAAACCAAAGGGGGCATATGCCCACCCGACATGCAGCAGAGTTGAACACAACACCGAATTCTGCAGTGCAGAGATTAAAGCCAAGAGAACAGGAAGTTATCACTCAAAACTTGAACTCCCAGATGGCTTCCCATCAGGAGTTTTTAAAGGCTCCCTGGCCCAGTGATCCAATAGGATGGAGCATCATCCCCTCCACCAAAGGGTTTCTGGTTCAACCCCAGGTCAGGGGGCACACACCTAGGTCATGGGTTCGATCCCCAGTCAGGGCATGTATGAGAGGCACTCAATCAATGTTTCTGTCACACCAATGTTTCCTTCTCTCCCTGTCTCTCCTTCTCTCCCCCCTCCTCCCTCTAAAAAATCCTTAAACATCCTTAGGCGAGGATTAAAATAAAAGTTGTTAAAGGCAAAGATTGAGATAGGGGCTAGGGGTCATGAGCTTGCTTTTTAAATTGATTTTTGAAATACTGACATTGCATTGAATCAAAGGAATTAACCCTTGCTTGTCATTTTACCTTTTATAATCATTTGAGTTCATTTTTCAATTTCCTATCAATTTGTGTCAAATCATCTGAGCAGCATGAATCTGCACTGTCCCTTTTTATATATGTAATAAAATTTACTGTGACTCTATCCGGGCCTAGAGTTTTCTTTGTAAGAAACATTTTTGTTACAGTTAATTCCTTTAATAGCTACAAGGCTTTTCGTCTTTCCAATTTACTTTCATTTTTACTTTTGGTAATTGCTGTTTTCTAGGACACTGGCCATTTCAACTACAATTCCATGTTTAATAGCCTAAAGTTGTCCATGACATCATCCTATGATCTCCCTGAAGTATGTGTGAGCACTTGGGAGACCACTGGGTAATATCTTGATATCGGCCGCTTGCAAAAATCTCCCTTTCTCTTCAGTGAGGCGCACCAGAGGTTAATTTGTGTCCTTAATTCTACTAAAGAACCAACCTGGGCTACTCTGCTTTCCACGTTGTCTTCCTTTATTAATTTATGTCCTTATTTTTCTTCAATCCTTCCCTAAATTTTCATGTGGTTACACTCGCTGTCTTGCCCTGGCGGAGGTGCACAGTTGGCTGAGGTCATCATCCCGATCGCCAGTGGTCCCCAGCGTTTTGGGCACCAGAGTCCGGCTTTTCCACGAATGGCCGGCAGAGGGCGGGGCAGGCGCGGAGCTCGGGCGAGCATCCCCGGAGGCAGCCGCTGCTCCCCGCCCGCTGCGGTTGCGTTCGGGCGGGGCCGGGGGCTAGGCCGGGTAGGGAGCGCGCAGCGGCGGGAAGCGGAGCTCAGGCGCGCATCCCTCCGGGCCGGGCTCCTAACAGGCCGCTGACTCCTCCCGGCCCGCGGCCGCGAGATGGCGAACCTCACCGTGCACCTAAAAGATGCGTTTCCCCTTCGGGACACACACTTGCGTTATGCGTTCAGTCCTTGATCGGACGCGATCGATATCTTTCTCTCTGAAATCAATAAATATATGCTCCGGTAAGGATGGAAAAAAATTGTCGTCTTTTTTGGTAATTACCAGAATTGAGTGACTGGATCAGAAATACCCGGACTTTGTCATTTTCTAACCCATTCACTTCGAGCTATAAAATTCCCTCTAAGAAGTATTCTTTCCACCAGCACACAAACTTTTATTTAAGCACCTTCATTATTAATCCAAAGCTTAATATTCTCTAACTTGGTGAGTTTTTTCTTTGACCTGTGGATTATTTAGAGAGATACTTATCCATGTGCTAATTCAGAAATAATTTCTAGTTAGACTTTATTATGGGTTTCTGGCTCAATTCCGGTCTGGGGTGAGAGAATATTTTCTGAATTATTTCAATCCTTTGAAATGACGGAGACATCTTTTACGTCCGTATGTTGCCGACTGGCCTAAGTGTGCAGCGTGTTTGCACAGACCGGATGTGAGAGGCGTGGTGGTTCGATATACATCAGTGAAGTCAGCAGTACTACCTGTGTATCGAAATTCCTAGACCTTTCCGGATTCTGCCCTCTGCTTCTTCAGTCAATCACCTCTTGCTTTCCAGTGATCAGAAACATTAACACACTTCCTCATGTCCCACCTGGGAGACAAGCTCCATCGCCTGGGCGCTTACAGATGATGGTTCGTGATTCCCTTTAGTCACTTCTTAAATGTTGGCAGGGGAAAAGAAACATGGCAAATTATATGAGTATTTTGGTATTTATATACTTTTTACACCCTCCCCCAAGGAAAATTTTTTTTTTTTTATTTTAGACAGAGAGGAAGCAGGGAGGGAAGGAGAGGAGAGAGATGGACATCGATGTGAGAAATATCCATCAGCTGCCTCTCATAAGTGCCTCTACTGAGGGTCAAACTCACAAGCCAAGTGTGCGCCCTGACTGGGAATCGAACTCACAACTTTGGTGTATGGGATGACGCTCCAACCAACTGAGCTACATGGACAGGGCAAGTATTTTTTTGTTCTTAGAAATGAAAATTGGCCCTGGCTGGCGTAGCTCAGTGGATTGAGCGCGGGCTGCGAACCAAAGGGTCGCAGGTTCGATTCCCAGTCAGGGCACATGCCTGGGTTGCAGGCCAGGCCCCTAGTGGGGGCCACATAAGAGGCAACCACACATTGCTGTTTCTCTTCCTCTCTTTCTCCCTCCCTTCCCCTCTCTAAAAATAAAAATAAATAAAATAAAATCTTAAAAAAAAAGAAGAAATGAAAATCGCTCCTCTAAGGACCCAAAATTCAAATTAAAGCTGTCCCTTCCCCATACAGCCACGGCAGGCAGGTCTGTGTGCACCTGTGACACCAGCCCTGTGGCCTCTCCCTAAAGGGAAGAAGGAGGCAGTGGGACTCCAGCATTGCTGTGACAGTCTTCCCCCTCTGTTCCCTTTGCCTTTGTTTTTTTTCTCCCAGAAGCAAAGCTTCTTCCTTCCTTATTAACGGACAGGGTCTGGCACAAATAACACCCCTTTTTAATTACAAAACCTTTTATTACAAAATCATAAGCATGCCATTCTGTAACATGACACTATCGCGCTCAAGCACACCATGTGAGATCTTAGGTGAACTGCTCAAATTAAAACTATAAATTCCTACACCGATATTATGACCCTGCCAACCCCGCTCAGACAGGTGTCCCTTCTGCCAGACCCTCTATGTCAGGCTATAAACTTTGCCTCTAAGCCTGGCTTTAGGCGCATCTTAAATGTCTTAATATTTTATATTTTCATTGTTGTTCATTTAAAGCTACTTTCTAATTTTCTTTGTGATTTTTCAATAATGCATAGGTTGTTTAGGTTAATTCAGGCTCTCTCTTGGGCTCTGCCCTTCGAACATAATAGCTGTGCACTAAGCCCTTCACGCATTGATTTCGTGTGTTCACCCGGCGTCTACTATTTTTCTGACAGAAACATTAGCCTTACGTAAGCTATTTCATGGAGCTAGACATTAAAATTTAGGTATGTTGGAGAAAACTTAGGTAAACCGTATCAATAGGAATATGACAAAATTCTGCTAAGCACACTCAAGTATACACACAGCTGAGCTTTAGGCACCTGTGGAAAAGCACCTAGAAGCTCTATTGACATGTGCAGTGTTTAATTACCATGTAGACAACTCAGTGTGGTTTCTATCACTGGAGCAATTCTTATGATGCCAAACTGAGTGGTGTGAGCAGCAGTTACAGGGTTTTTTAATCCTCACCACAGGGTATGTTTATTGGTTTTGGGGAGAGAGGGACAGAGAGAGAAATGTAGATGTGAGAGAGAAACATCCATCGGTTGCCTCCGGGACACTCCTGACTGGGGATCGAACTCACGACCTGTGTATGCTGACCAGGAATCGAACCCACAGCCCTTTTGGTGCATGGGATGATGCTCCAACCAACTGAGCCACCCGGCCAGGGCGGTTACACTTCCATTTTAATATCCACGCTGATATATCAAATTAGAAAGGCATTTTTTGAGTAACTTTCTTGTATTTGATGTGAATTCCTTCAAACAGCCCACCTCTCCCAGGATGAGCTAATAGTCTGTTCTACGCAGAATCCCACAGTACGAGGGGGTAAAACAAAACAAAACAAAACACTGCAAAGATGTGTCTACCACTGCACTTTTTTTTTTAAGTAACATATTTTATTTCACCTGGTTTTAAAACTCCACTTCGTTTTCCCAGCTATACTGCAGCATAACAGAGGCACAAAATTCTGCACATGACTAATGTGTCCAACTTGGTGAGCTTGGACGTGGGAATTAAGAGCTGGAGACACCTGCCCCTGTACGTTTCAGAATAAAAGTCGGTTGGCCCATCAGCATGATGAAGTCGGTATTGACTCACGACCTCTCATGTGCCCCCAACTTCTGTAAACACATCACAGAAGATCTGCAAACATCTTACTGCTACATGCACACAGCTGAAAATGGAGGGGGTGGGCAGTGACTTTGGTCACAGGATTCTTGGGATGATTCTAAAATACAAAAAGACACCCACGGGGATCTCGAAGACTGTCCTTTGTAACAGGCGCTGGGGCAGTAACTGTTTTATAAGGATTCTCTCATGGAATACTCAGCGCAAACTGTGACTATTATTACCATTGCACTATCGCTGTTGCATTATTCCTGTTGCATTCTAGATGAAGTAAAAGGCTGTGATTCATTTGCCCGAGATGAATTCTTGGGTTCAGAATTCGAACCCCTGACGCCTGGTGTTAGATACTCGCCTTCGATCCCCCCTCCCGCCAACGCACGCCTCAAACCCACCAACACACCTAAAGGCTGGACCGGAAGCCGTGTGCGTGCTGGAGGAAACGGCCGTGACATAACGTGTGTTCTTGGAATCCGCCCAGCAGGCCTCGGTCCTTTGGGATGGAAGATTGTGCTTTTCTGCCTGTCCCTACAGTCCTCTTCCGGGCCAGGCTGCAGCCTCTCAGGGTTTCGTTAAGCTGTCTGGACTGCGTCACCCTGGCATTGCTGTAACGCACCTCCCACACGGTCCCTCTGCCTCCTGGTGACCGGGGGCCAAGCACTGCCTGCTCAGGTGGAGTGCTGCTTCCCTTCCTTCGACTCGGACCCGCACGTGCTGACCAGCCAGAAATTCTGCGCGGCCCTGCAGACCGCTGTGGGTACACCAGTTGGTCACTGTGAAGTCCCAGCCCTTGAGGCGCACAGCGCTTGCCGGGGGCAGAGAATAAACTGGGAGAAATGGCCACACATGTACGCTCAGAGTCTGCATGAAAACATCAGTGCTCGGGGGGGAAAAACAGGACAGGAAACGGGACTACGACAGAGAAAGTTCTTTGAGATTATAATTGGACTGGGGGGAGGGGAATACTTGCTTATTTCTCCCAACGTGCACTGCCTGATATTTCCAGTTATTCAATCTCACATGCTATCTGTAATCAGAAGATAGGATTTTTTCCTAAGATTACTTATTTATTGATTTTTAGACAGAGGGGAAGGGAGAGAAACATCAGTGTGTGGTTGCTTCTTGCATGGCCCCCTGTTGGGGACCTTGCCTGCAACCCAGGCATGTGCCCTGACTGGGAATTGAACCAGCAACCTTTTGGTTCACAGGCCTGCATTCAATCCACTGAGCCATGCCAGCCAGGGCAGACGATAGGGTTTGAGTTTCTGATAGCACACGTGCAATTCTGTCTCATGCACTATAAAACGAGATGGTACAGCTCACTGTGAGCCGGTGGGATGTGACCTTGACTGGGAAGCACACCGGTGGGGACTGGAAAGCAAGCAGTGCCTAGTGGCCACAGCTCAGCCTGGGGCAGGTTAGGGAATCTCTGTTCCCCTGTTTGAGGAAATAAGACGGTCAAACACTACCTGGAACTTCCCGCTCTAGTACAGTAGCTACTAGTCATGGGTGGCTATTTAAATTAACTCTGAAATTAAAAAAACAACAACAAATGCAGCCGTGGCTGGTGTGGCTCAGGGGGTAGAGTGCTGGCCTGTGAACCAAAGGGCCGCCAGTTCGATTCCCAGTCAGGGCACATGCCTGGGTTGCAGGCTGGGTCTCCAGTCCGGGGTGGCAAGGGGCAACCACACTGATGTTTCTCTCCCTCTCTCCTTCTCTTCCCCTCTGTCTAAAAATAAAATAAATAAGATCTTTTTAAAAATACAAATTCGGTTCCTAAGTCACTCTAGCCACATTTCAGTTGCTCAAAATCCACATGGAGTCAGTGTCCGTTGCACTAAAAATCATATATACAAAATCATTATAGAACTTCCACTGGACCGTGCTGGTTTATTTAAAAAAAGGGATCAGATATAATTTACACAGTGCTGGGAACACATTACTATTAAACAATTAATAGGTTTATACTCAGGGTTCTTATGTTTGGGAATCTGTGACAAGCCTGGGAACATAAGCCTGGTATCTGTGCTCCAAATCTTTCTTCTGCGAAACTCTTAGGGGTCATCAGAGGAAGATCCATGAACCAATGCGTTTAGGAGAAGTAGGAGAATGCAAGTCAGACCTTGGAAGAACTGCCATCTCCAACACAAAATTCCATAACGATAGAAAGGAGGAAAATCCCTACACTCGTGGTGGGAAAGTCCTTCATGAGAAAAAGTGCTTTCAAGTTTCACCACTTCAATTAGTTTAATTCCTCAGATGGTTATCTTTTAATGTTAGTGTAAATGCTATGAATTTTAAATGTTTTCATGTCATTGATTATAGCTTCGTAATATTACATTGTATGGAAATACAACTGACTTTGTATATTGAACTCTTATCTGATGTCCTTGCTAAATGGATCTATTAAACCTAATATTTTTATCAATGTTATTTTCATTTTTGGCTCTCTTTCATGAAAAATTCCTTTCCAATTTTAACATCTTTTCTTTGCTTGCCTTTTTGTACTAGCAAGGACTTGCAATAATAAACACAGGACTTTCTGCCTTTTTCAGGCAGAAAGCTTTAATTTAAAGAACTGCTTTTAAGTACAGATTAATTTATCCAACTGATCAATATGTATGTTTCTTATTTCTGCTCCTGTCATTTTTATTAATAAATATGTTTATAGAAACAGGACCATTTCACATAAAATTAGGTTTAATAGTCTAACCTCATTCCTGATATTCCTTCATGATTTTTAATGTGTCATTAATGTAGTGATACCACTTTTAAAATTTCTGATCCTGGTTATTTGTGCCTTATTCATTTTCCCTGATAAATTCACCAGAAATTTCAATAATCATTATTTCAAAGGATTTCGTTTGATTCAATCCCTTTACTTCACGTTTGTTTTCCTTTAATTAATATCCTAACTTTATTATTTGCTTCAGCCTGATTTATGTGCTATATCCAGACTTTCTCTCATTTTAAAATATAAACTTAGGATATAAAATTCATTCTAAAAAAAACCTGTTTTAGCAAACAACATTCAGCACCATACAAAATGATGATATATCACACCAGATTTATTCTTGGAAAAATGGTAAGTTAAATCGTTAAAAATCTATCAGTGCAAATAATCACATTAAGAGAATAAAGAGGAAACACATGATAATATCTCAAAAATATTCAGAAAACTACCTGATAAAATTCAGGATATATTCACGATTATCACCCTTAGCCAAATAGAAATAGAAAACATTTTTACTAAACTTATTAAAGGTATCTACAAAATGACAAAGAGCTCGCAGGTGGAAATTAAAATGCACCACTTGGGAGCTGATGGTAGAGGGTACGCGGTGAAAGGCTGTCCCACCACAATGCAGCACAAGCCCCGGTGAAAGAAAGCCAGCGAGACAAAGGAGAACCGCGACTTCGACCAGCAAGAGAAAATAAAAGCCTGGGTCACACAGGGGACAGCGGCTTACTAAGTCAGCATCAGGAATGAAAGAAGCCTGCAGCTTTCGCACAGAGGAGAAAGGGGTCCGTCAAAAATCCCAATAAACTGAGATGCCAGAAAGGCACCAAAAAATGGAATCAGATCAAAAGTCCTCCCTGCTCATGCCTCGCTGACCAAAAGCATTCGCAACGGAAGCCCCTACGAATTTCCAGCAAATAAAGACCAGAACAAATTTTGTCAATAAAACAAAAATGATTAAACGTTCCATTAGGGACAGTCGTGGGGCAAAAAATAAATAATTAAAAAGCCCCACACAGACATAATACGAACGGTAAAGTAATTCATAAAATTCGCGTGTGAGATGCATCAGAAACAAGGCGAACGTTTCGACATGGGAGCGAGAAACGATGGTGATGGTTCAGTGATTTTTAAAACGAACACATACATCCGAACGAACGATCAAATGCAATGCGTCTGCGTGAAGCGCAGACGAGATGAAATTAAAACCTCAAAGGGTGGCGATAACATCCTCCGGACGAGACCACATGCAGCGCGGCCGCGGCGGCAGAGGCCGGGAGACAGGCGCCAGGCAGGGCGCCCGCCTGCCGGGAACAAAGGAAGCACGAGGTCTGTGTTCCCGCGATACGATTTTACAGTTCGCGCGGACCGGGTTGGAAACTGCCGGTGCACCCACCGGAAGTGTCCGTCCTGCCTGCCGGGATAAGGAGGAAGTAGGAACCTATAGTAACAGGAAGTGGGGGTCGCACGGAACGAAAAAAGATGCACACCTCCCAGTAAGGAGCACCGTGCCGGCTCCTGGCCTCGAGCCCGAAAAGAAGCGATACTGGGGCAGTTCTGGCACCGTTTTGGGGTGTTAAAGGTGCAATGGAAGAGCCTGCAGCTCCCAAAGAACCCCACGAGGCAGCCGGTGGCGCAACAGGTGCCCAGGGAGCAGGTGAGGGTGCTCCGAGGCCCAGCCACCGGACGCGCCCGGTTTCCCGGCATCCTACGGCTGCAGGCCCGGCCCCCTTCCGCACGTCACGTCTCAGGCCTGCCTATGCTTCCGGGGGCGGGGCTGTGCCCAGCTTTCTGCCCGGCCCGCGCCGCAGCGGCAGCTGGACAAAGCAAGTCGTCTGCAGGTATTATCTGCATGGGATGTGCAAGGAGGGGGAGAACTGTCGCTACTCCCACGACCTCTCGGGCCGGCAGGAGGCCAGGGAGGGCCGCGGGTCGCCGCCTGGGGCCTCCGCAGAGCCAGGCCCCAGCGCGGCTGCGCACGACGAGCCCCTGCCTCAGGAAGTGGCGTACGCCCCTCCTGCTGCGTCCTCACGCTCCTTGCCTGTGATTGGCGCGGCTGCTGAAGGGGGTTTCTTTGAAGCCGAGACCGAAGGCGCAGGCCTGGAAGCTGCGCAGGGAGCGGGTGCGGAAGGCTGGGCGGGCGCGGAGGCGGCGGCGGCGGCGGCAAGCTGGGCGGATGCCGTTGAGTTTGTTCCCGGGCAGCCCTACCGGGGCCGGGGGACCGTTTATGCCCCCGAAGCCCCTCCGCAGAGCTCGGCGACTGAGTGGGAGTACGTTGCTCTGGGCACGGGGATGCAGCTTTGCCGCGATGCTGCCATGGGGCAGTGCTTTCGTGGGGAGAGCTGTGCGTATCTCCACGGAGAGATATGCGACTTGTGTGGGCGGCAGGTCTTGCACCCGATGGATGCTGACCAGCGGGCAGACCACATAAGAGCCTGCATTGAAATGCACGAAAGAGATATGGAGCTCTCGTTTGCCGTGCAGCGCAGCAAGGACAAAGTGTGTGGCATCTGCATGGAGGTTATCTATGAGAAAGCCAACCCCAATGACTGCCGCTTTGGCATCCTCTCCAACTGCAACCACTCCTTCTGTATTAAGTGCATCCGCAGGTGGAGGACTGCCAGAGAGTTTAGGAACAGGCTTATCAAATCCTGCCCGGAGTGCAGGGTCACCTCCAACATTGTCGTTCCCAGTGAGTTCTGGGTGGAGGAGGAGCAAGAAAAGGAGGAACTTATTCGGAAGTACAAGGCGACCCTGAGAACCAAGACCTGCAGGTATCATATTCCAGGCAGGGGTTGCTGTCCCTTTGGAGCGGCCTGTCTTTACAAGCATGCAGACCCTGAGGGCGAGGGAGAGGAGGAGCGGGAGCAGGAGCAGGAGGAGCAGGAGCAGGAGGAGCAGGAGCAGGAGGAGCAGGAGCAGGAGGAGCAGGAGCCTGAGAGGCAGGGGAATGGGGCCGCCGGCGGTCCCTCCAGGAGACCTTCGGAGCCTGAGCAGGTGGGAGAGGGCGCAGCATGCTCTTTCAAAGCAGCAAAAAAGAGCTTGTCATGCTTTGGCTGGCCAGTCTGTGGTTGTTTAAGTGTTTCTTTCCACTGGGAGATAAGGAGCTTTCCTCAGACACCCAGTGGGACTTGCTCCGGGGGCGCTGGGACAGTATACCCGCTTGAGTCTGTGGCATTTCGCTGTGGCATGTGGCGCAGTGTGCTGAGGCTCTGTCATCGGCCGTTGCCTGTTCCCTGTTTATAGACACATCCACCATGTGCGGCAGCTGTGGGAGCCATTTCTATAGATCATCCATCGTCTCCTTGCCCATCCCCATCTCTCTCCCCCCAGGAGTGTGGTGTGTCGCAAAAGTCACAGAACATGTTTAAACTTGTTGTTTGGTGAAATGCATCATTGCTGTCAGTTTATGGTTTATTCTGTCATCTCTGTTTTCAACAGGATTGACTCAGTTCTAGTCTAGTGTTTACAGGATTTCCACACTCATTTTGAAGCCCCTCAAGAGTAAATGGGACAGGGTGAAGGGAGAAGTCTTAACTGAACGAGGAAGTGTGTGCTGCTACAGCTTTAAGAGATGGACCCTCGGGGGGCCTTGTGCGTGCAGCTGCTCGTCTCTGCTGTTTACATGTGTGTTTCTTCCCCGATTCCTTTCAAGTGCACTTTTTAACTTGTGGTGACCTCGTGCGTTTGTGTTTTACTTGACCAGAACCAGGTGTATATGTTTACATGTTTTCATCCTGCTTAACTTGATGTGAAACTATATGTGGAAGTATATATTTAAGAATTATATATAAGCATATATGCGTATCAGTGAGTATAAAAGTTATTTATCTGAAAACATATATAAAGGACATATATATATATCTCGTAATGTAGTATACTGTGTGTGTAATGAAATAAACACAGAACTGGATGCTAAAGGTCAAAGGCTGACAGCAGTCACTTTTGTGTGAGTGTGAGGTGAGTGGATAATTCGTCTGTTCCTTTCCCAGGCTACCATGATTTGCGTTCGATGAAAAAGGGTGTTCAAGTGGATCTGGCCACATAGGGCACAGATCTTAAAGGACTCACTAAGTAGGACGTTGGTGATTCCCATGGTGGCGTTAACAGCTCGCCCTGCTGTTGTAAATGCAGAAATGGCGGGGGCACAGCACTTTGCGTTCCGTGTTCTCAGTTATTGCTACCCCATCCACACAGTGGGCTTTTGACAAAAGTGTTCTGCATGGAAGTGAAAAGATGATGAAAGGAAAATACAAATGTTGAAACTAGTCAGAATACAAGAAGGGAACGGCAAAAACCTGAAATCTAGAAAGAACCAAAAACAAAATGCAATAGCGATGCAGAAAGTTTATAACACAAACACACCATAACTAGGTTGTTAAGTGGAAGTGGTTTAAAATAAAAGTGAAATATTTTTCAGTCTTGAATATAATTACAATGAAACTATACGCTATTTAAAATATACACCTGAAGTATCAGAATACAGGAACACTAAAAATGACAGGATGAAAAAGTTAATCAAGCAGATGCTGGGACTTCTAGGCAAAATGCTTATTCAGGATGAATGCATTGTCAGATAAATAGGATAGCACATAAACATTGAGTTATAATTTACCAGGAAGGTAAAGCTATTCCCATTCTGTATTCTTTTAATAACTTAGCATCAGCTATACAAATAAATAATTGATAAGTATAGAAAATACAAAACCTGGGGGACAGATTTTAATACATCTTTTCAATAACTGAACAAGGAAAGAATGTGAGCTAAACAGCCTGGTTTTAACAGTTTGATGGGCCTGTGTAAAATGCTGTGTGACTTCGTGGAAGAGTGCCCCTCTCTGGGCTAAGATAGCTGAAAATACTCCGGAGGCCTGCTGACTGTCCGACAGAGAGTGTATTTGCAGAGTTTCTACCATGTACCGAGCACTCTGCAAAGCATGAATTTAATTCTTAGAACCAGCTTACCGTAATGCCCCCTGTCATCCTGATGAGGTAAATAAGGTAGAGAGGTTAAGTTCCTTGCCGATGTCGCTGTGGCCTATAGATGCAAATCAGTGGCACAGTGAATGGAACAGGGTGTATGTCCAGGTCACAGTCACGGTGGTCCCACGTACGCATGCTCTGCAGAGGGGTGGGCTCAACAAGCTCCTGCAGAGTGTGGGGGGCCTCGGGCATTATCTGGGCTGCCAGGCTCAGTGTTTCTCAGTCCCCTTCTCAGAACACACCTCGGCCTCCCCTGTTTTTACGCTGCCTCTCCCCTGTTACCAGACTCCTGATTCTGCGTGGAACTATCTCATCCCTTTTTCACTGGGGCCATTGCCATAGTCCTTCCCTCCTGATTCCTCTTATTCAGAGAGTTCACCCATGAGGAGGCCCTGGAGGCTTCCAGACATGAGCCCACCTCCAGGGTCATCCCAAACACACAGGGTCAGGAGGGCTTAGATGACCAAGCCACCCAGGAACAGGGCGAGGTGGGACCACTCAAGATGCACTGACGCCAAAGGCTCAGGGAGCTCCCAGTGCTGGCTGAGCTCTCCAAGGGGGACTTTTTAACTGCACGTGGGAGGCTCCGAACACCGTCCCGACGCCCACTACCTAACGGGGAACGGCACATTTTAACTCAAATAGGATCCTGCACCAGACATTGATGACAAAGTTCAGGGGGCCCTGAGATGACGGTTAGTAAAGAAGATAAAATGTTCGGGCAGCAGGAAAAGGCTAATTAGAACCCTGCCTCCGCCCCTTCCCACCATGCGTCCCGTCCCGGAGCGAGTTGGTTTCACTCGGCACAGGTCAGTTTCTTTGTGTGAGAAATGGGCACAACCGCGCGTTCTCTGCAGGGCTGTCCTGAAGATCAGACATCGTGGGGCAAGGAGCTCGAGTCACGGGGTGTGTTTTCAGTGGCAGCAAGCAACGTGGGATTGGTGTGTGTGTGTGGGGGGGGGGCTGAGCAGAGCTCACACGAGAATTAATATCCACCCAGTTTTTCTCTTTGGGAACCTTTGGAACTTGAATGAAGGTGGTATTTTTTTTTTTTTTTAATTTTCATAAAAAGGGGGCTCGTTACCTTTGTGGTCATAATTTCAAAGAGACCACGTAATTTTTTTTTCAGCAAAAATTATTCAGGTAAAACTGAAAATGCTCTTCTGATCGTGGAGATACAGTAAACAACAGAACTGTGTTATTTGGGATGGATGCCTGCATGAGTAAATCAGAAATAAGGTGAAATGATAAAAATAGGACATTTCCTGCCCCTCGTCAGCTCATTCGGAAAGAGGTCAATTCACAGGGATGTCACCGAGAACGAACCGGGAAACGTGTCCCCAGTGGGTCCCCAGTGCCGGCCGGCGAAACCCGCCGGGCCGCCCCGGTGGAGCGGGAACAAAGGAGCGCGCGCGCGGCGCACAAAGGTCCGGTCTGCGCGCGGTTCGCAGGGGGCGCGGCCCCTCCCCCGCGGGGACTGGCCGGCTCGGTCCCCGGGTCTGTCCGGGAGGTTTGATTGCAGCCTCGCGAAACGGCGAGGCTGTGCTTCGTGCATCTGCAGTCGGTGGGTGCGCAGACTCGCGGAGAGGCCGATGCTTTTTACCTGCCGCCCCTTCCCCCTCCGAGACGACCGCCTCCCCGGTCCCTGAGTCCCCTCGCCGGCCGAACCTCAGCGGCGGAAAGGGAAACAGTGCCAGTTCGTGATCGATGCCCGCAGGCCGCTCTGTTCGGCGCTTTTTTAAAACAGCTTGCGGGGACGGCCTGTCTCCACGGCAGATGCTGCCCTGTAGTCTCGGCGTGGGATAGGTTTGGGCATGGGGGCAGAAGGGGTATTTAGGAGATGACCCAGTGCTGGTGCAGAAAAACTAAATTAGTACAGGTCAGAATTTTTACCATGGAAGCAGGTAGCATATCCCATTCTCCAGGATCGAATGGGCACTAATAAAAAATAATTGTACCGGATCACAATGAAACTGTCAAATGAATTGAGAAATTAGTCGTACAGGGAACATTCTCTGATGTCATTGCGAGAAAATAGGCCACTCCCACACGGAAATTCCTTTAAGTGTCTCTCAAAAATAATTTGAGAGAAGAGTGAACCCAAATCCTTTAGCGGGACAGACTAATTTAAAATTATACACACCGTGCTCCCTAGGATAGCACTGAATCTGTGCTCAGAGGAAACATAATTTTAAACACTGATACAATACACACTGCCGAGAAAGGCAGATTCCGTAATAAAATAGGCGCCCAAACCTGCAAACTTCAAAGAAGCAACATACATGCAGACATACACACGTAATCAGAAAGATTAAAGCAAAAATTAATGGATTAGAAAATGGGAATATAAAAGCTGCTTTTTGAAAAAATCAATAAACAGATAAATTATGAAGTTGACCAAAACTTAAAGGAGGGAGCTCACAGTCCCTAAGGAAGAAGTCCGGCCTCCTTTGGAGCGTGGGCGGCGGTCTGGAGAGTTCACCCAGCATGCAGTGGTATCTGGCCGTGGGCTCCCTCTTTTCAGACAGCTGCCTGGAAGCGGATTCAAAGCTCCAGCACACAGTCAGCCAGCACACAGTCAGCGATGCTAGCTGTCTGTTGGCAGCCGGCCCACAGCTGTGAGCTCCAGCCCCTCCTGTGTGCCTCTCACGCGCCAAGCCCTGTAATTTAATTCTGGACATCGCAGAATTTTTCTCCTGTGATCTTTCCCCATTTTCCTCCTCTCCCCGAACTACCCCAACCTGTTGTCTGTTTCTGTGAGTTTTGGTTTTGTAGATTCCATATAAGAAGGAGATCATGTAGTATTTACTTCTCTGTAACTTATTTCACTTGGTATAATGCCTCAAGGGTCATTCATGGCTTTACACATGGCAGGGGAGCCCTGCATTTTTTATGGCTTAATACTGTTTCATTGTGTGACGTAATGTATGCCAAAGTGTAACCAGTGCACACGCGATCAGATTAATGCAAAATGTTGCAAAGACATCGAAACTAATATTAGAGAGAAATCAGAATAAAAATATCTCTGCACTTTTATCTTTTTTAGTAAGTCAAAGGACAGTAATCAGATGTGCTCAGATCAGGCACCAACAAGTAGATCCCTTCCCTGTACGGACAGTTAAAATTTTTTTGATAATGCATCGCATACAAAAACAAAAAAAAGGAGATGCAAATTTCATCGAGAAGATGGTATAATATTGCATGTTGAAAATCTAAAACTACCTGGCAAACTTCAAAAAGGGAAAATCAGTAAGGTACTAAGAAAATTAAATATGTAACAACCGTCAGGGAGGAAAAGTGATGAAGGACCTTCTTGCTACGGAAACAGTAATTTCGAGTGTGCAGGAATAAACTTACACATCTGAAAAAAAATGCAGGGGGACGCACAAGCACTCCTGTGTCACTGCAGTGTGATTTGGTGCGCCACGTTGGTGCCCAGCGTGTGAAACTGCGATTCAGCACTTGCATTGTGCATGGCGATCGCCGCCGCGAGCCCAGCCGCGCTGCCTGGCCGTTCTAAGTCAGCGTGACACGGACTTGCCTGATCCTGGGACTTTGTACCCTCCCATCCCCCTCACGCATTTACGCGTCCCCAGCCCTCGTTCCCCCCGTGGAAGCCAGTCTCTCCTCTGTGTCTGCGAGTCCGGTCTTGTTTTGTTTACTTGTTTTGTTTTTCGAAGATTCCACATGGAAGCAGAATTATATAATATTTCTCTCTCTCTGCCTGGCTTATTGCACTTAGCAAAACACTTGCGTTTCATCCATATTGCCGCAAGGACAAGATTTGATTCTTTTTTACGACTGAGTAGTATTCCACTGCATATAGGTATCCATTCATCTATCCCTGGGCATTTAGGTTGTTTTCCTCTCGGCTGTTGTAAATAATGCCGCAGTGAACATAGGGGTGCTGTACCGTTGACCCCAACATGGGGGTGAGGGCACCAACAGCCCAAGCAGTCGCAAATACGTCTATAATTTTTGATTTCCCAAAACTTCGGTCATCCTTGATACCCACCCGCTGGGGATTGGTTCCAGGTCCCCCTGCAGACACCAGAAATCCATAGAGGCTCCAGGCCCGTTTGCAAAACGGTGTGGGCTGAGGCGTCCCCACGTCCGTGGGTTTCCAGCAGCAGGTGGAAGATGCCGTCTTCCTGCTGTAGTTGCTTGAATCCGTGAGCGGGAAGCCGGAGGATCGGGAGGGCCTACAGTGCGCTTACTAATAAAAACCCACGCGTGCGCAGAGGCGCACAGTTAAAGCCCGCGTTACTCAGAGTCACTGGTGTGTTTTTGAATGCGTGTTCTATTTTGTTTTTTAATCCTGCGTTATTCAGAGTCACTGGTGTATTTTTGAATTCATGTTTTATTTTATTTTTTAATCCTGCATTATTCAGAGTCAATCATGTATTTTTGAATTCGTGTTTTATTTTGTTTTTTAATCCTGTGTTATTCAGAGTCAATTGTGTATTTTTGAATCAGTTATTTTTTAATCCTGCGTTATTCAGAGTCAATTGTGTATTTTTGAATCAGTGTTTTATTTTGTTTTTTAATCCTGTGTTATTCAGAGTCAATTGTGTATTTTTGAATTTGTGTTTTATTTTACTTTTTAATCCTCCCCTGAGGGTGTGTTCACGGATCTTAGAGAGGGAAGTATTGATCAGTTGCCTCCCAAAGGCACCCCAGCTGGGGGTTGAACCTGCAACCGTCAGAGTCACCTGGCCAGGGCAGAATTAGTGGGCAGAATTGGTGTTTTGATTTTCTTTTCTTTTTTTTTTTTTTAAGGACTTTATTCATTCTTAGAGAGGGGAAAGGAGGGAGAGGGAGAGAAACATCACTGTGTGGTTGCCTCTCACATGCCCACTGGGGACCTGGCCTGCAGCCCAGGCCTGTGCCCTGACCGGGAATCGAACCAGTGACCCTTGGTTCACAGGCCCAGGCTCAATCCACTGAGCCACACCAGCCAGGACTGATTTTCTTCTTCGTGGAGATACGCGGAAGTGGGATTGCTGGGTCATATGGTAGTTTGAATTTTGTGAGGAGCCCCCCTATTGCCTTTCAGGGTGCCTGCACCAGTTTACAGTCCCTGGAACAGTGGACCGGGGTCCCCCTTTCTCCCCCTCCTGGCCATCCCTTCCATTCCTTGTCTTCTGGTAACAGCCGTGCTGACCCGTGTGAGGTGCTGGCTCAGTGTGGTTTTAATCTGCATTTCCCTGATGGTTAGTGACTTTGAGCATCTTTTAATATGTCTGTTGGGCCTCTGCAGGTCCTCTTCAGAGATGTGTCTGTTCGGGTCCTCTGCCCATTTTTTTATTTGGATTGTTGGGGGGGGTGTTGGTATTGAGTAATGTGAGCTATTTATAGATTTTGGATGTTAACCCCCTATTGCATGTGTCACTAGTAAAATTATCTTCTTCCATTCAGTCGGTGGTTTTTTCATCTCACCGACAGTTTCCTTTGCTGTTTTTCTTTTGTTTCCCTTGCCTGAGGAGATATATCAGGAAAAAATATTGCTAAGAGAAGTGTCAGAGATTTTATTGCCTATGCTTGCTTCTAGGATTTTTGTGCCTTTAAGTCTTACATTCAAGCCTTTAATCCATTTTGAGTTTACTCTTGTATATGGTATAAGAAGGTGGTCAAACTTTATATTTTTGCATGTATTTGTCCAATTTTCTCAGCACCACTCATTTAAAAAAAGATTTTGTTTATTTATTTTTAGAGAGGGGAAGGGAAGGAGAAAGAGAGGGAGAGAAACATCCATGTGTGGTTGCCTCTCATGCGCCCCCTACTGGGGACCTGGCCCGCAACCCAGGCATGTGCACTGACTGGGAATTGAACCAGCGACCCTTTGGTTTGCAGGCCAGCCCTCAATCCACTGAGCCACCCCAGCCAGAGCTTAGCATCAGTTATTGAATAGACTGTCTGTACCTCATGGTATACTCTTGCCTTCTTTGTCATAAACAAAATGGAATCAGGCTTATGGACACAGAGAACGGACTGATGGTAGCCAGGTAGGAGAGGGGTCAGGGGCTGGGTGAGAAAGGGGAGGGGCTGAGAAGCACAGACTCGAAGTTAGAGAGTAGTCACAGGGATGTCAAGTACAGCCCAGGAAACACAGTCCATGACGTTGTAATAGCTGGGTACGGTGCCAGGCGGGTGCTGGGATTACCGGGGGATCCCCTTGTAAAGTACGTGATGTTCCTTCCACTCACTGTGCTGTAGACCACAGGCGGCACACACAAGGCCTGCGGGCTGAATCCGGCCCTCCACCTGGTTTCTACCTGGTGGCAGCGCCGAGCTCCTTGCCCCTAGTTAAGGAGTAGTTGCATTTATAAAGTCCTAATATTATACTCAGCACTCTGCAGGCAGCCACGGGGCTGATGTGGCCCCGGTGAAAATGCGTTTGGCACCCCTGCCGTATGTGTGCCTGTACCCGGGACTGATACAAAATAATACTGAATGTCAGCTGTAATTGGGAAAACAAAGAAAGGCTCTCAGATCCTGGATTTGACGGGCCTCGGCCAAGAGGTGCTGGGCTCTGACCATAGTCCGCTCTTCCCGGCTGGGGGAAACGGGCCCCGGTGGCCCCTCGGAGACCCCCAGGGCCTCTGCAGCTGTAAGGAGGAGGGGCCGTGGCCTCGTTTTCTGCAGGCCACCCAGCCTCTGCTGCGAGCCTTGGGGATGAGGCTGCCCAGAACCGTGGGGGTGTGACCCTAGCCTGAGAGCCCTGGGGTGTGGCCCCTGCCCGGCAGAGCTGTGTGGAGGGGACCCGGGCCCCAGGGCGCAGAGAGCAGGGCAGAGAACCCAAGGGGCCCTTCCCGGAGCTGGGCGTGTGGAGCTGGGCTTGCTCGGGAACCTCCTCCTTCCCGCTCCCCCTTTCGGAGTGGGAACGGGAGCCCCCTTGCCTGTCCCCGTGTTGCAGATTTGGGAGCACGTATCTCTTTTGGCTTCCCAGGCTCACGGGGGAGGAGGGTGGCGCTCGAGTTCTTCCGTAGCTCGCTTAGATGATGCGTAGATGTCTGTTTGGACTCGAGAGGTCGGAGCTGACGGTGCGAAGCGTTAAGACTTTGGGGCTGTTAGAGAGAACGAGTGCATTTTGCACCTGAGAATTTTAAGGGTTGGATTAGAATACTAGGTACTAACTGTGTCCCCCTCCCCAAATTCATATTTTGAAGGACCCCCAATCCCCCAGGTCATGGGACCTGCAGGTGGGACCTGTCTGTGGGAGGGGGAGCGCTCGCGAGTGGGATTAGTGCCCTGAGAAGAAGGGGCATGAGAGAGAGGCCCCCTCTGTCTTCACCACTTGAGGACACAGCTCGACTGGGGTCCCCTGGCCTCAGACCCCCAGCTCCAAAACCGTGAGAAGTGGAAATGTGTTGTTCAAGCCCTCAGTTGGTGGTGTTCTGTTAAGAGCAGCCCAAACAGCCTTGGCTGGTGTGGCTCAGGGGATTGAGCGCAGGCTGAGAACCAAAGGGTCTCCGTGGTGCGATTCCCAGTCAGGGCACGTGCCCGGGTTGCGGGCCAGGTCCCCAGTGGGGGGCGTGTGAGAGGCAGCCACACTTCGATGTTTCCTTCCCTCTTTCTCCCTCCCCCTCTCTCTAAAAATAAATAAATAAAATCTTTTTAAAAAGAGCAGCCCAAACAGACTGAGACAAGTAAAAATAGATCCCATGTAGGTAATAAAAATAAACAAATAAAACTGTTGTGAAAACTCACATGAAAAAGCCGGTGGAATCCGAGTATTTCAGAATGGAAAAATAACGCGCCCTTGAACCCTACTGGACCTTAAGACGTAGCATCCTGTGCCAGCGATACAGAGAGCGAGGTGCTGGCACGTGACCCGAGAGACCAAAGATGTACGTAAAAAGGCCTGTGAATGGACGCAGGCGCACTCGGGACTGAGTTTATGGTAAAGATGACAGCAAAAATAACGGGCTGGTCAGTGAAACCCTCCGGGTAGAGTCAGGAGTCTCCTGGAAAACTGTCACTTGGGATCCACTTGTCCAGCTGTCGCCATGTGAATTGCAGGTGCATCGAAATTTCAGATGTAAACAGGGAACCAGAAACGCAGAGAATCAACACAGGGTGCATTTTTCCTTGAAAGTCGTACCGTCACAAATGCCTCTCTGGGACGTGACTGACAGAAGCCGGGAAGGAAGTCTTGGCTGTAACTTTAGGGGCCGGGTGGAGCTGGTTCCCTTCCCTTCCAGCCGGCGCCGCCTCCCTTGGTCCCTCCCCCGCCCTGAGCGGCGGACACCCGTGTCGTCCGTCCCCTGGCAGCAGCTCGGAGAGCCGACCCAGGGCCCTCCTCTCAGCCGCTGTGCTGCCTTAGAACCGAGCAGAACAGAATCGACAGGAGCAGAACCCGAACAAAGTGTCAAGGTGCGAAACACCAGAATTCGAGAAATAGGACAGGAGCTTGTTGTCGTGTTTGTAACGTGATCCAATAAAACAAAAGACCAAGAACTTCATAGTGCGGTTGACGAATAGGAAGGATACACCCTGCACAGAAAATACAGTGCAGATAGTTCTCCTTAAAGACAGAAGTTGGCAAACATCACTAACAGCGCGCGTCTTGTTAAAGCTGCACTGCAGTTCGGTCTTTTCCTTTGAATTTGTCGAAGACCCGCCCATTTGAAAGCACACCCCCGTGAGAGTTGGGGAAATCAGCACGCTCAAATGTCGCTTGTAGGGGTGTCATTGGAACATTTTCCCTAGAGGAAAATTTTTAAAAATGTTTTATTTCTTTGTTTTTAGAGAGAGGGGAGGGGAAGGAGAGAGAGAGAAACATAAGTGTGTGGTTTCCCCTCAAGCACCCCCCTACTGGGGACCTGGCCTGCAACCCAGGCGTGTGCCCTGACTGGGAGTCAAACCTCAACCCTTTGCTTCCCAGGCCAGCACTCAATCCACTGCGCCACCCAGCCAGGGCCCTAGAGGCAATTTTTCTAATGCCAATCAGAGTCAGGAATATGCCCGTACACACTCCTTGACCAGCCATTCTATTTATTTAAATGGGACTTACAGGTGGGCTCTACACAGGAAATCACTCGAGTACAAGGATATTAATTGCATCCTTTGTTAAAACAGTAAAAGTTTTAAAATGTATAAAAAATTCAGTAGGTAACTGATTAAGAAATAAGCGACACGGAGTGGGGTACTATGAAATAACATTTAAAAATAAACAAACAAAAACCATGAAGGGGCTTGGAAACATACCATGGTAAGTAGGAATTAAATGGGCATTTATAGAATTACATCACTTGTATACAAAGGCAGTATTAATTATACACAGTGTCTTTGCTTATAGACATAATTATATTTAGTGATTCTGACCTATATCTGCATAAAAGTCTCTTGACAGATTATTTGCACGTGAAAGAATATGTCAGCATATATACGTACATACAGACACACAGGCACAGAATGTGTATCTGTATTATTTTATTGTACGTATAAATGCAGAGCTAAAAACAAATTCAGTGTCGGCGGTGAGCACATTTGGTCCCTTTATGAGCGTGGGTTACGGGAAGAAAAGATGCGAAGATGGGACTGACTAGACTCCAGTGCGGATAACCGTTTCCGTGGTTCCATCCGCACGCTGCTGTGGGTTCCCACGGTAAGGGCCCAGCGAGATGGACGGCTCACGGCCGCTAATCACTATGGCAACGGAGCCGGCTCTCGGGACCCCGCGGATGGAGACGCAGGTTGGCTGGCCGGGCGGGGCGCTGCCTGCTGATACTCCAGCCTGCAGCTCCGAGGCACGCGTTCTGTGCGCAGCATTCTGGATCCCCCTGAGCTGCTTCTCCCAGCCTGATGCGCTGTGAAAAATAGTAATTAAAAAGTGGGAAAACGGGCATGAATAGAACAAATTTGTAAGAAGCTAAGAGTGAAAATGGATATCGTACACACAAGGAAAGTAGAAAGTAAGCAGTCGTATTGGAAATTAACAGAAAACGAAAGGTTTTCTAGATTTGTTTGGATCAAACAACGTTAAGACGAAGGTGTTAGCAGAGAAACGCTGAAAGCGTTCGGAAGTTAACCTCATTTTAAATTTGGGTTCGTGTAGTTGCGTACCTTCGGCAAATACGAAAGCAAAGTGGCAGAATTAACCGGGGAAACGCAGGGTTGCCCTGTCATACGAGGTGGCTGATGGTGTTCGTCCGTCTCGTGCACTCGCTGAGGTCAAAGGGCGGTAAGGGTGGACTAGGTTTGAACGATGTCAGTTTGCTGGACGCAGCGGCTGCTTGCTTGCAGACCTCTACTTTGCCATCCATCCCAGTCCTCCCGGAGCTCCCCGTATCTTGCCGGGAACCCGGGGGGCGTAGAGATCGTTGCGTGGGGCAGGTCAGCACGAAGCAGGGAGGCTTCAAAGCCACCCAGGGCTCCGAAGGGCCGAGCACACCCTTAGCACAACCAGGGCTGTCGGACCGAGCACCTCTCTTCCTGTCTGCAGGGTGGGCTGTCTCTCCCCACTCTGGCCGGGCCAGGCCATGCTTTCAAAACCGGAGGACCGTGGGTTGGTGTTTCAGGATTCTTACGGCAAATTCCCAGAAGTGAGACCACTGGGTCAGAAGGCAGTTCCATGTTTAATTTTTGGAGGAAGCTCCGTCGTGTGTTCCCACAGTGGCCGCACCGGTCCGCTTTCCACCGAGAGTGCACACAGGTTCCTTTTCTCCACGTCCCCGCCAGCACTTGCTTATTCGTGGATTTATTCATGATGGCCACTCTGACAGGTGGGAGGCGACATCTCAGTGCGGCTTTAGTTTGCATCTCTGATGAGTAGTGACATTGAGCATCTTCTCATATGTCTGTTGGCCATCTGTATGTCCTCTTTGGCAAAGTGTCTATTCAGGTCCTTCGTCCATTTCTTAGTTGAATTGCTTGTCATTCTGGGGTTGAATTGTGTAAATTCTTTATATACTTTGGAAATTAACCCCTTATCCGATGTATCACTGGCAACTTCCTATTTTCGTAGCAGCATTATTTACAGTAGCCAAGATCTGGAAACAGCCCAAGTGCCCATCGGTAGGTGAGCGGATAAAAAAGCCGTGGTACATTCACACAGTGGAATAGTACACAGCCACGAAAAAGAAGGACATCTTATTTTTGTGACAGCATGAATGGACCTGGAGGTTATTATGCTGAGTGAAATAAGCCAGCCAGAGAAAGACAAACACCACATGCTCTCACTTTTTTTTTTTTTTTTTTTTTTTGGTGGAACCTAATGAACAGAATAAAGTGGCGAACAAAATAGAAACAGAGGCGTGGACACGTGGAACAGATGTCGGGATGGGGGGCCTGGATGAAAGGGGAAGGATGAGCCGAAGACCATACACTCGTGACCCACAGACACAGGAAGCAGTGTGGGGATGGCCACAGGGAAGGGGGCGCTGGGGGCTCCGTGGAGGCAGGAAGAGGGGTGGGGAGCAGGGGACATCTGTCATAGCGCCCGCAGTTTAAAAAAGAGCCCTGAGGGCCAGTTCATCCACGACATTGGCTCCAGAAAGGAAAATGTCGGGGGGGGCTGTCTCAGGTGCTGCTCTGCTGGTGCCGGCGAGCGCCCCGGGCGTCCCTGGCCAGTAGCACCGCCGTTGACAAAACGGAGCCGAAGAGAAGGCAGGGTGAAAGGTCGCCGAGGTGTGGGAGGAGGCCATGATGACGAAGAAGAAGGTCACGCTCCTGAAAGGTGTCCCCTACTGAAGCAAAGCCTCGGCAGGAGACAGGACCGGCTTCAGCGTAAACACCGAAGGGCGAGGCAGAGGGGGTCACAGGTGAAGTGCGCAGAAGGGAGTGTGTGTCGTGCCCACTTGCGTGTTGACACTGTTACAGACGGCCCCCATTCTCAGCCCCTCGGCCCCCCTCCGCCCGGACCGCGCCCAGGTCTGTGTCCGGGGGGCCTGGTCGTTGGCCAGTCTCTTCCGGCTCCCCCCACACCCCTGCCTTAGGAGATCGGGGGGCCTGTTCCGTGTGTGTGTGTGTGTGTGTGTGTGTGTGTGTGTGTGCACACGCCTCTGGTCTCGGTTTGTTCACTGGATCCCCGTGTCAGCGAGATCACATGGCATCTGTCTCTCCCCGACTGGCTCGCTGCACTCAGCGCGATGCTCTCCAGGTCCGTGCACGCTTTGCTTTTTAGTGGCTGAGCAGAATTCCGTCGTGTAAGCGCCCCCCATCTTTTTCACATTATTTACTAATTAGCGTGTTTTCCGTACGAGCAGCTTTACGCCGACTTTCGTCCCACCCTGCTTGAGTACACGCAGACCGAGCAGGAGCTGGGAAGGGGTCTCGTGGGTCCCAGGAGCTGCGTGAAGCATTTGTGACTAAGCCACCAACAACCCGGTCACGAGGGACCACGGTTCAGGGCTCCTGTGGATGCTGTCGGTGAACCGTGGGAGTATTGCGTTGCCAGTCTCGGCACCAGTGAACCGGACCCCACGCCGTTCACCGAGACGCTGCAGCGGTCCCCCCTTCTGTGCAGCACTCATTCGTCACTCCCAGTCCCACGGGCCCGATGCGCCCCTGCCACACGGGGAGACTCTCCGGGTCTTTCTTCCTCCAGGATCGCCCCATTTCCTTGATTCTCTGCGAGGCCCAGCTCTTCAGAATGTGGTCCGAGCTCACTCACTATCTTGGATTCAACTCCCATTCTCTCTCTCGTTTCTTTTTTAAAAGATTTCATTCATTCATTCACTCACTCACTCATTCACGCACTCATTTATTTTAGAGATGGGGGAAGGGGGGAGGAAAAGAGGGAGAGGGACCCAGCCTGCAACCCAGGCACGTGCCCTGACCGGGGATGGGGTCGGCGCCCAGCCCGCTGAGCCACGCCAGCCAGGGCCTCCCTGTTCTCTCTCAAAGATGCTCCCCTCCGCGATCACAGCCCGCGCTCCATCGAGCTTCTCGTGTTCCCACGTCCACGTGAGTAAGTCCCGTGCCCCACTCTCTGTCCCATCTTACCCCGCCACCTCAGCGCGTGACCCGTCCAGTCCCCTCCCCTGCAGGGACGACTTCCCTCGTTTGGCGTTCGGAAGCTCACACTCCCTTATTGCCCCTCGCTCTCACCAGTTACTTCCTCCTCCTCCTTTGCAGACTTCTCTTAAAATGACCGCAAGAAAAGGTGCGCTCTGGCTGGTGTGGCCCAGCGGATTGAGCGCCAGCCTGCGGACTGGAGGGTCGCTGGTTCGATTCCCGGTCGGGGCACATGCCTGGGTTGCAGGCCAGGTCCCCAGTGGGGGGCATGTGAGAGGCAACCACACATTAAAGTTTCTCTCCCTCTCTTTCTCCCTCCCTAAAAAACAAACAAATAAATAAATAAATAAATAAACTCCCTTTTTTAAAAAGAAGAGGTGTGTTCATTACCTGTTGGTTCTGCAGGGAAAGTAGAAGGTATATGCCCACCCCGTGGGCAGCAGAGGACAGGGTCTCTCCTTCCTAAGTCAGAGCCAGCTCAGCTCAGTGCAGATGGTCTTAGCGCACTCTCGAGGGGTGCGTTCACCTTGTCGGAGCCCTGGGTCACTTTCCTGCCCCGCTCAAAGGTCTCTACGCCCCAGGGTTTCCTGCAGGATAAAAGGAGCTCGGGGAGGTGAGCGAGTGAGGGTGGGTAGCAAAGCAGATGGAATTCCATCCCTTTCAGAAAGAAATCTGATTGCCCCGTTTACCTGATCGAAATCTTCCTGCCGCTGTTAGGAAAACTGAAGACCAATTGTGACTGTGATTTGAAAGATAACATTCTCCATCCCGAACCCCTTCCCACCTGCACACACACGTGCAGTTTTAGCCACAATGGTTGTCTCTCAGTTCATTGAATGTGCAATCCTTCCTCCTAAATGGTTTACCCCATACATCATCCCTGTCGATGCGAGCACCATTGCAGTTATGCAGTTAAAAATTGGAGGCGGAATAGTGCGGCTACAAGAAAGCAAGCCCGAGAGACCGCAGTAGTCATCGTTTTAGGCAGACACGCGTGGGCACAGATTCAACTCACTGGAAAGGGTACCGGGTAGACTGGAGCTTGGCGCGATTTTCTCTCCGGATTCGACATCTGCCACCTCACCTCAGCCTGTTCAACCCTGACATTCACTCTGGTCCAGGCACACTTCAAGTTTTGTTTCCGGTCCTTATGGTAACCTTGGCGTTGGCTAATTTCTCTGCTTACACTGTTCTTCCCCAGGCTTTTAGGTGGACTGACTTGTTACATCTTTAAAATGCTGGCCTAACTAAGTATTAGCTTTTCACACAGTCCTCCAAACACACTAACTCAGGGGTGTCAAACTCATTTTCCCCGGGGGTCCCATCAGCCTCGAGGTTGCCTTCAAAAGGCTCTGCATGTAATTTCAACTCCTTAACAGTTAAGGAGCAGGGACATTTGCACAGTCCTAAAATTACATTCGGCCCTTTGAAGGCAACCGGGAGGCTGATGGGGCCCCCGGGAAAATGAGTTTGACCCCCCCCGAGCTAGCTACACAGCCCCCTTTACTCTGTAATTCACCTTGCGTTTGTTTTAATACAGTACTATCGCTACAGACATTTCCTCATTTAAAAAAATATTATTTTCAATTAAAGTTTACATTTAATATTTTCTATGATTTTCAGGTGTACAGCATAGTGGTTAAAGGATCGTAATTTACGAAGACTTTCTTCTGATACTTCCAGTGCCCACCTGATACCATACAGAGTTGTTACAGTGTTACTGACTGTATTCCCTGTGCCGTCCTTTACTTCCCTATGACTGTTTTGTGACTATCAGTTTGTGCTTCTAACCCCTTCGCCTTTTTCACCCAGTCTTGCGTACCCCCGTTCCCTTCAGCAACCATCAGGTCTGTCCAATGAATCCGTGAGTCTTTCTATTTTGCTCTTTAGATTTCACATACAAGTGAAATCATATGGTATTTGTCTTTCTCAGTCTGATTTATTCCACTTTTAATGCCCTCTAAGGGCATTCATGCTCTTGCAAATGCTAAGATTCCCTTCTTTTTCACGGCTGCCTAGTAGTCCCCTGTGTCCGCGTGCCACAGCTTCTTCATCCACTCGTCTGCTGATGGGCACTCGGGCTGTTCCCATCACTTGGCGGTTGGAAAGAACGCTGCTAAGAACGTAGGGGTGTGTGCGTTGTTCTCTGATTGCTGTTTCAGGATTCTTAGGATATAGTCCCAGAAGTGGGGTCTCTGGGTCGTAAGGCAGTTCCATTTTTAGTTTTCCGAGGAAATCCCACACTGTTTTCCCCAGCGGCTGCCCCAGCCTGCATCCCCCCCCCGCACAGTGCACTAGGGTTCCCTTTTCTCCATGTCCCCGCCAGCATTTGTTTGTTGACTTATTGATGGTGGCCATTCTGCCAGGTATGAGTTGATATCTCAGTGCGGCTTTAACTGTCATGTCTTCATTTCTTTCTTTTTAAAAAAGATTTTATTTATTTATTTATTTATTTATTGGTTTGTTTGTTTGTTTTTAGAGAGCAGAAGGGAGGGAGAAAGAAAAGATAAGAAACACCAATGTGTGGTTGCCTCTTGCGCACCCCCTACTGGGGACCTGACTCACAAACCAGGAATGTGTACAGACTGGGAATTGAACCAGTGACCCTTTGGTTCCTAGTCTGGTGCTCAGTCCGCTGAGCCACACCATCCCGGGCCTCATTTATTTATTTATTTATTTATTTAATTTTTTTGTTAAATATTTATTTATTTATTTTTAGAGGGGAAGGGTAGGAGAGAGGGAGAAGGAGAGAAATATCACTGTATGGTTGCCTCTTGTGTGTCCCATGCTGGGAACTGGTCTGCAACCCAAGCATGTGCCCTGACTGGGAATCGAACCGCGATCCTTTGGTTCACAGGCCCGCGCTCAATCCACTGAGCTACACCAGCCAGGGCCTCATTCCTTTATTGTTTGCTCTTTATTCATCTCTCTTCCTTAGAATTCTCTGTGTGATAATAGAAACTGTCTCTTCACTCTTTTGTTTCAATTGCCCAGAACCCTGTACGCACTAATAGACAGCCCCCTTTTCTAAGGGTAACTGGCCAACCCATGAGCAGGAACTAGGGACTCTTGACTGACAGCTGGTCTGAATATAAGCTTCGCTTAATCTCCGTTGCTGTTTACCTCTCTCTGTGAACTCACTGTGAACACAAATAAATGAAGCCTTGGTAGTCTTCCTGCTGCACATTTCTGCAGAAACACACACCTGGGGAAAAGGATGACGGTATGGGGTTGAAAACGCGTGCCGCCCGCCCCCTCGCCACCCGGAGACCCCCCGAAGTGGGTCGCAGCTGGTGGAGCACTGGCGGCTGCGTCTCAGACCCTGGGTCTCGGGCCTCTCCACCCTGCGTCCGATCCGCTTTGTCTTCTGAGCGAATCCTTAATAGTTTCACCTCTTTCGAGTGAGAGTGCCGGTGTCTTTGTTTTTCACGACAGAAATTACTCAAGGGGGTGAGCTGCACCCTGGGTAAAGGTAGGAATAAGTCAGAGACCGCGGCCAAACGAAACGCTGCGATTTCAGGTTGAATCGCTGGCCGAGCCCAGTCCGGACTCTGCCCGGAGCTGTGAGCCGGTGCTGGACCCAGGCTCCATGCAAGAGGGACCAGTGACGCCCAGTCCCGTGTCGCCCTACGAAGGGACAGGCCGGCCTCTTCCTTTTGCAGGCTCCCCGAAATGCTACACTTAGGTGCGGAGGAAACCCTCAGTCTCGGAGCAGAACCGCTTCAGAAAATAGCTCCTTGAAAAGTCAGCGGTTTCACTGGAGGATTCTACGGAAAACGTGGAGAAGGATTAACGCCAGTTTTGCACGGTCTCGTCCGGAAGGTAGCGGAGGAAGAGCTGCCCTAGGAAATTCCTAACACCCCGATACCAAAGTCAGGCACGGACGGAAAACCGCCGACCAGCACCCCGCAGGCGCGCGGGTGCAAAATTCCTAAACGTAGTAGTGACTGTAACTTACCAATCATACGTGTGGATGAAACAAACAATGAGGTTTATTGACGGCATGTAAGGCTCTTCAATAATCAAAACTGACGGAATCCATAATATCTATGGGTTAAAAAGGAAAATTCACATGATTATAGCAATCAATGCAGGGGGGAAAAAAAAACATTTACCAGAATGAAATACCCATTTAGGATGTTTAAAAATCTAAAAAAAAAAAAAGGAAAGAGATTTGATTTCGGGTGGCAGGCACACAATACAACACACAGATGATGTGTCAGAATTGTACACTTGGAGCCTGTTTAATTGAATGAGCCGATGTCACCGCAATAAATGTGATTTAAGACAGACAAACAGAAGAGAACAGCCTCAACGTGTGAAGGCCTCAGGGAACCGACAGGTGGCACTATTCTTAACGCTGAAAGATTGAACGTTTGCCCTGAAATCATCCAAGGAGGTCACATTGCCTGCTCCTCCCACTCCGCTACAATGCGTTACTGGAAGTCCAGCCCCCCCCCCCCAAAAAAAAAAGGATGGTGAAATAAAAGGCGTGCAGGCAAGGAAGGAAGAAGGAAAATGGTCTGTGTTTGCCAATGACAGCAGTGGTCCAGGCAGAACACCCTAAGGCATTACACACAAACCCTTAGAACTCACCTGGGACTTCAGCAAGGTCGTGGGCTACAAGATCAACACACGGAATTCAATTGCATTTCTACATGCTGGCCGTGCGGCGCTGGAAACGGAAGTGTAAGATGTAACACAATTTACGGTGGCTCAGAAAGAATGAAGTGCTTAGGACTTCTACACACAAAAAATGGCAGTGACATAATTTTTTTAAATATGCAAATAAAATCAAGAGATATACTGTGTTTACGGATTGGGAGACCCAACCCAGTGAAAACATCAGTTCTCTCCACCTTGATATACAGGTTTAATTACGTTCCTATGAAAATCCCAGCAATGGATGTAGACAAGCTTATCTAAGAATTTGTGCAGACTGTCAAAGCATCCAGCGTAGCTGAGAGTAATTTGGGAAGGAGGAACTCACGCAAGGAGACCGGCTGTGCTTGGTCTGACGGCGTAGTGTGTGGCTGCAGTGATGAAGGCCGTGGGGCGCTGATGGCGGGAGGCGCGCGCGTCCGTGAGACAGACAGCTCCGGAGTAGCCCCGCAAGTACAGCCGTCTGACTTTTTACGAAGGTGCCAAGCCATAGGGGGAAATCAACCTACGCTGTGTACCTAACACAAAATGGATCATATATTTAAGTATAAAATACAGAAGTGCTAAAAACAAAAACAAAAACAAACTCTGCTGACCTTTTTGGAGAAACCCTGGCTGGCCGGTGGCTCAGTTGGTGGGAGCATCATCCCACGCTCAAGAGTCCGTGGGTTTGATGCCTAATCGGGTTCATTTGGGAGGCAACTCATCGATGTCTCTCCCTCTCCCCACTCTTCCTCTCTCTCTGAAATCAAGGAGACATATCCTTAAGTGAGGATTAAATATGCTAATAGTAAAAAACATGGAAAAATACACCCTGGCTGGTGTGGCTCAGTGGATTGAGTGCCAGCCTGCGAACCAAAGGATTTCAGGTTCGATTCCCAGTCAGGGCACGTGCCTGGTTTGCAGGCCAGGTCCCCAGTACAGGGTGCATGAGAGGCAAGTACACCTTGACGTTTCTCTCCCTCTCTTTCTCCTTCCCTTCTCCTCTCTCTAAAAATAAAATCTTTTTAAAAGCATAGAAAAATCTTCGGAGGATATTTAGACATGAAATTAACAGGAGGAGCCATAAAAAGTAATACATTCAACGTCATCAAAATTTGAAACTTTTTCTGCGGGAAAGGCCCTGTTAAAATGATGAAAATCCAAACTCCAGAGAGAAAACACTTGCAAGGCACATAATCTAATGAAGACTGAAATACAGATTACATAAAGAATTCTAGAAACCCAACAGACAAAAATCATTTAGAAAAAAGGCAAAGATGAACAGACGTACAAATGAGGAAAAATACATGGAAAAATGTTCAGCTCCTCTAGCCATTGGGGCAATGCAAATTAAGACCATAATGAGGTATTACTACACACCTTTTAGGACTGATCATTTTGTGATGTGATCAGACCAGTCTGGTGAAGATGTGGAGAAACTGGATGTCTCATGTATTGCTGGGGGAAATGTAAACTGTTAAGTCACTCTGGAAAATATTGTGGTAATTTCTTTTAAAAAGTAAACATGTACTCCCCTGGCTAGATACTCAGTTGGTGGAAGCATTGTCCTGATATGCCAAGGTTGTGGGCACATACAAGAAGTAACCAGTGAATGCATAAATAAGCGGAACAGCAAATCTCTCTCCCCCACCCCTTTGCCTATCTAAAAAATGAATTAAAAATCATTTCAAAATGTCAATACAACCCAGCCTGTCTTGGCCCATGCCTTAGAATTTCCTAAAATCTCTCAAATCAGCATCTGGCCTTGGCATGTCCCATACCTCTTACTAAGTGGCCCCAGGCCTGGCACTATCAGCAGCCAATTTTGGTTCCCAGCTTGGCCTCTCCTGGGCACTTCCAAGACCAGTGCAAGCAGCAGACCCCTGCAGAATACTTTGTAGCCTATGCTGAGTGGTCCCAGACAGGGTACAGTAGGGAGGCAGCTGAAATGTGGAGACAAAGAAATGTGTCTCACATGAAAGAACAGAAAGAAAAAACTCAACTAAAATGAAGCAAAAAGGAGACAAGCAGTCTGGATGCAGAGTTCAAAGCACTGGTTGTAAGGATGCTCAGTGACCTTAGGAGAGAGTAGATAAGCTCAGGGAGAACTTCACCAAAGAGATAGGGGACGTTGAAAAAAAAAAAAAAGAACCAGTCAGAAATGAAGAATACATTCCAGGGAAACAACAGTGGAGTTGATAAAGCAGAGGATGAAATAGATTTGGAATAGAAGGAAGCAAAAAACACCCAATCAGAACAGCAAACAGAATTTTTAAAGTGAGGACAGTATAAGGATCCTCTGGGACAACTTCAAGTTGTCAACATTCGCGTCATGCGGTGTCAGGACGAGGAGAGAAAGAGCAAGGAATTGGAAATCTATTTGAAAAAAATAATGATGGGAAGCTTCCTTAACATGGTGAAGGAAATAGATAGACATGGAGGTCCATGAAGTGTAGAGAGTCCCAAACAAGATGAACCCAAAGAGACCCACACCAAGACACATCATAATTAAAATGCCAAAGGTTAAAGATGAAGAATCCTAAAAACAGCAAGGGAAAGACAGTTAACCCACAACAGCGCTCCTATAAGACTGTCAGCTGATTTCTCAACAGAAACTTTGCAGGCCAGGAGACAGGGGTGAGAAATATTCAAAGTGATCAAAAAGCAGGAACCTACACCCGAGATTACTCTATTCAGCAAGGCTGTCATTTAGAATTTAAGGACAGATAAAGAACTTCCCAGGTACGAAAAAGCTAAAGGAGTTTGTGACCCCCAAGCCAAGCCAGTACTATGAGAAATGTTAAAGGAGTCCCCTTTAAGAAAATGAACAAAGGCAAAAATAAAAATAATAAAATGGCAATAGGTATCTATCTACATATCTATCAACAATGATGTTAAATGCAAATGGATTAAATGCTCCAATCAAAAGACATTTGGAGGCTGAATGGACAACAGAACATACGCTGTCTACAAGAGACTCACTTTAATTAAAAAAAAAAAAAACAACACTGAAAGTAAAGGGATGGAAAAACATACTTCACAAACATGGAAATGGCAATGCTGGGGCAGCAATACTTATCCCATACAAAATCGATCTAAAAAAAAATAAATGAACAGGTACAACAGAAGCAGACTCATGGAGACATGGAACGTTTCCATGGCTGCCAGATGGCAGAGGTTTGGGAGGGGAGCTAGATGAACAGGTGACGGGATTAACAAGTACAGATCGGCAATAACAGAGCGGTCCCGTAACAGAACAGGACTGTAAAGCGCTGCTTAGGGAACGCGGCCTCTAATACTGTGCTAATTGAGTGCAGTGCCGGGTGGGTGCTAGACTTACGGCGTGATCACTGTGTAAGTTTTGGAAATGCCTAATCACCGGGTTGTACACCTGAAACCAACATAAAATTGCATGTCAGCTGCAATTGAAAAATAAGTTATTTAAAGTAAAAAAAAAAAAAAAGAATATTGTGGATACTGGAAGAAACCAGGGGGAGGGTGCATGCGATTACCCCCTACAGGCTTTCGATGTGAAACCAAGAGTGTGACCCGCAAAAGAAAGAAACCCTTACACTGACCTCCGTCAAAGTTGAAAACTTCTGCTGCGTGACAGCCCCTGTGGGTCTTTAATTATTTCAAAGCAGAATGTTTTGAAGGATGTCTCACAGAAGCCCAAAAAAATAAAAATTAAAAAAAAAAAAAAAAAGCCAGCCGTCCAATTGCCTGGTGAGCCCCACTAGCTGTTTCCAGGGGAAGACTCTGAGAACTGCTTCCCTGTCGCTGCTGGTCGACTGGAGGCCACGAACCCCTTGCTTAGCCATGGTTGGCGAGCCGAGTTCACCCTGAAGAAGTGAAAGCCCAGAAAGCCGGTCTCCCTGGGAGACAGATCGGCAGCTTGCCAGAGCAAGGTCATGTGCACTGAGCGGGACATCTCACCGAGACCTCCAGGATGATTTCGGTCATGCCAAGAAATAGAAGGAAGCCGATAATGAAGAAAAGCTCTTCCTAGGCATCCTATCCTTTTTGAAATCCTCGCTCGAGCATGTTTATTGATTTTAGAGAGAGAAACATGGATCAGTTGCTTCCTGTAGCGCACCCCAAGTGGGGATCGAACCCACAACCTCCGTATGTGCCCTGACTGGGAATTGAACCCGCAACCTTTTGGTGCATGGCAGGACGCTCTGACCAACTGAGCCACCCGGCCAGGGCAGGCTTCCTACCTTAAAGAGAAAGAACACTTGTAAAGGGACTAGGCGGTGGGCCTGTGAGCTAGCAGTGTTCCGGATCCCTTGATGGGATTCTCCGTAGAAATCTCTGAAAGACTGGGCGGAAAGAACCAGCTTGCCCTCGGGAAAATACGGCTTGGCTTCTACAGGTAGATCCACTCTGGTCTTCCTTTTACTGAGATTCCATCCGGAGAAGCCAGGCCCCTTATGCTCATCGTTTCTTTTGCCCAGGTGACCTTGCTGGGTTGTGGACAAGAAAAAGAAGAAAGGGTCCGCGATCTAAATGTCAGGGGCTCGATCCCGGTTGACAGGTGCATTTTCGGTACCTAGTTCGAGGAGTTCCTGGGACTGTCCAGTAGAGGGAGCCATGGCCTCAAGTGTTTCCCGGAGCGGAGTGTGCGAGTGTGCTGCGGTGGTGGGTGTGTCTGTAACCCTGCAGGTGAATGACCGCTGGCGGGCGGGTGGGCAGGTGCCCGGTGGGGACCTCAGGGACCAGGAGAGGGTCCCGGCCACCGCAGCTGCAATGGGCGATTCCTCTTTGCTGACCACTGCTCTCAGGAAGCATCCCTTAGAGTGAGATTATCCCCAAATGCAGACCATCACTTTTAGACAAATACCCTAAGATATCCACTCGCTTGTAACTTAACACCCTACCCAACAGGGCCCTGGATTTTGTTACTTTTGAAGAACATAATTTCTCTTCCTCAGAGTTAGGTTAATGGGGGACGGCTGTTGCTGGGATCATTTTATGGCTTTGGTGGGTGTCTACTGGCCTTCCCTGACCCCCCGCCCTTTAAATTTTTTGCAGGTGCAGAGTGTCACGTCTCTGTCATTTTGTGTTGGAGCAAACTGCAAGTCGTTGTCTGGGGAAGGAAGGCTTTGGTCTTTTCAGCAGATAACTCCCTGGACCAGCTTGACGTTAGGATGGTCGTATGGGAGGGGCACCCATGCAAATCAATGCCCTTCATTCTCATAAGTCACCTGTCTTGGGGAAGACGTCTTTACCCACTTAGGAGATTATTTCCATCCAGTAAAGCCCCATGTGAGTTTCTAAGTTAAATAGTATTAATGTGTTTAGCCCTGGCTGGTGTGGTTCAGAGGATTGAGTGCCAGCCTGCAAACCAAAGGGTTGCTGGTTCGATTCCCAGTCAGGGCACATGCCTGGGTTGTAGGCCAGGTCCCCAGTAGGGGGTGCACGAGAGGTAATCACACATTGATGTTTCTCTCTCTCCCTCCCTTCCTGTCTCTCTAAAAGTAAAATCTTTTTAAAAAATAGCATTAATGTTTTTGAACCTCTTGAAGATGGAGTTGACTGAATTTATTTTAGGGTGAGTTGTAATAATTTACTGTCAACAGTAGTGTATAAAACACCAGTGCCATAACTTTATTTATGCTTGGTGTTCTGTGGGCTTTTATTTTATTCTGTGCCATTTAATAAATGAAAACTGGAACACTGGTTTAATATTTCTGTCTTTAAATATTAGGGAGGTGGAACATTTTTCAAAGTTATTTCCCATTTGTATATTCTGTGGATTTTTTTTTTTTTTGTCATTTGATACCTTTAACCATTCAGTTACAGGAGTTGTTTTTTTTTTTTTCTCCTGCATTTTACAATAAAAAGCTTTGCATTAGACATTTATCTACATTTTAGTTCAAATAAAAGGGGCCTTGTGTTTGTTCCCATTGCTTCTAAGCCTACTTGTCCCTGGGTTTTATTTTTCTGCCTTCTGCTTTCCTAATGGCAGCTGTCTTCTCAAACATTTCCGCTGAGTATCTGGCCAATTTCATTTCTTTATTCTTAAATTGCATTGTTGTTGTACTCCTCACTACAGTTCAGTCCCATTCCGGTCTTAAGCTCTTGGCGTTACTGGGAAATTCTGCTTTGCTTCTGGTCACCAGGCGATCCAGGAGGTGGAGGGTCGTGCTTGGCAAGCGCGCCTTCCTCCATCCTGTGGCCCCAGTCATGCGGTGCTGCTCCGCAGGGCCCGTGCACGGAGAGAAACTCGCTCAAGCACCGCTTGCGCCAGTGGTTTAGAGAAGACTGTGGACACAGTGACACATGAAACAAACAAACGAACCAACGACCAGGGCTGGGCCCCCCGTGGCGCTTGCCTGGCCCAGCAACGCCTCGTTGGGGGCCTGGCTCTCAGCTGCGGTTCCGCCGCCGCCTTCCACGGCCTCTTGCTGTTGTTCCAATCACTGAATATTGAATTCGGGGCAGAAGCGCTGTACTCCCTGACCCCACGTGTTTGCAAGAAACTCGCCCAGAATTCCTGGAAAACCCGGTCACTGGGAGAACGTGGCCCAAGGTTCGGGGCCGCCAGGCGCGGCCAGGGTCGGCAGGGTTAGACTCCGTTCTGCGTGGGCCGGGCCCGGACCCAGCGCAGCCCCCCTCTTACTGTAGAACCTCCGTTCCTGTGTGCCAGTGGATTGGACTCGCGGAAGAGGTTTCACCCTGCGCTGTGATGTAAGAGGAAACGAGGGACGTTTGGGCGGTAAAATTGCGGGCAAAGGTGACGGAGCAAGTTGTAGCCACGGCCCCCAGGTGTTTGGGGGGTGACGTTCCCTTACACCCCGTGCAGCTGCAGGAGCGGCGGAACCAGGGCCGGCCACTAGGTGGCGGACGAGTTCCACTCTCCGGGACTCTCCGCATCTGTGCTGCGAAGGGAGGTTAGGGTTGGGGTTCCTGATCCCGCAGGACGGTAGGGGCGGCGGCAGCGCTGAGGATCCCTGCCCACTTGAAGGGAGCAGAGGCTTTCGGAAACCCTGTGTCCACCGGCCAGGTGTGGGCGTGAATATCTTCCCCCGAATCACCCGGGACAGTTCACTCGTCCCTTGTGATTCCCCCGCACCAAGCCCTGCACCCCAGGGCGCAGACCTGGCCTGCCGACCTCTCCTGTGTGTGAGGATTCATTCCCACCACCACCACCAGGAAGCCCCCTTAGCCCTCCTTGTTGCTAGGTACCCACCACCACCTGCAGTCTGCAAGATCCCTAGTCCATTGGGGCTCTTGTTCCCTTTTTCCTGTTACAAGCCTGGGTATTTTGCAGGGAACGTGTCCAACCCAACCAAGATCAGTGTCAATGAAAGCCAAATCCCCCCGAGCTACAGGACACGCAGCACAGGCCACATGACTGACAGATGCCCCTTCAGCCAGGTTATTAAGAAGCCTGCGCACCTTTGGTCCCGCAGGTGGGTGGCCCTGCTTTCCCACAGAACCTTAAGAAAACGAGGTGCCCGATAGTCCCACCGTATTGACTTGGCACCGGCCTGAGCCGTGGAATTAACCTGTGTGAGGGCAGACACCCACAAAACGGAAGTCGTGAAGCCTGCTCTGAAGGATGAGGAGGAGGATGAAGTGGTGTGAGAAGATGTGTGCGACCCTGTGAAGTTTTACTCTTGGTTTCATGGGAACCTTAGGTCTCGCTGCCCGTCAGAATCTTTGTCACGAGGAAGATGTAGCTCTGTCCTTGGAACAGTTTCCCTCCCGGGGCACCCACTGTCCCTGGTAGTAGTCCACGTGCTCAAGTCTGTTCGGAGAGTAAAAAACGCGGCCCCCACCAGCCAGAGCAGAAGTTAGAATGAAGACAAACACGTCCATGTTATGCTGAAAGTATATTTATATATATAGATATAGATATTTATTTCTCTGCAGACAGCTTTACTGATGAGTCACTTTCACGTTCAAAGAACAGCCTGTTTCAATACTACGTAATCTGTACCAGAATGAGATGGGCAGCTTTTCGATTTAGTTCACAGTACAGCTCTGATACTGAAACATAACACATGTACCAAAACAGAACAATTGTAACACAAAACAGAGAGTCACGGATCTCACTTAAAAGTACAAATGCCAAAATACTCCGGAGAACAGTAGCCAATTGAAATCAACACCACGTGAAATGTACAAAGCTTTGGCAGATACAGAACCAAGTTGAAAGCCAGGTTTACACGTACAGAACTGGAACAGAAACACCAGAAACGAAAGGTCTCCCCCCACCCTGTGCGCACACACACACACATACACGCACCCTGTCAGGGGCCTTTTGGCCAGGGACACGAAGGACAGAGATACTTGTTGAACCTCTTTAGCGGGGAGGGGGGCTGCCGGGGGGATCCCCGGCCTTGTCATCGGGGCCTGGCTCGTCTTCCTCCCAACCCTCAGCCTCACACTCGGCCAGGGCTTCAAAGTACTGGAACGGCCAGCACTGAGGATCTTTCTTATGGAGTTTGGCCAGAAACCTCAGGACAAGCATCTTGCTGGTTTCGAGGAACGCTCGGGGCCCCCAGAGGAACTCGTACTGCGCCGGCTCGGTATTGGGGACCCGCCTGTACTCTAGGTACTTCTGCCTGACAAACACTTCAGTGATGAGCTTCTTCGTGTTTCCAAAGAGACCGTGGGTCTCCCGGACATCCACCCCCAGCTTGTACAGCAGGTTAAAGATCAGCTCCTCCCGGACACAGTTGCCCTTCATAAAGATCAGGCTCAGGACCACCATGAGGAGGCCGAACTTGGGGCTGTCTAGGTAGGAAGGGCCCTGCTCCCCCCGATAGCGCCCCAGCTTGTTGATGATAACGTAAGAGTGGGTCTGGGGGTCAATTTCCTTCAACTGATAACCAAAGACACACTGGAGCTTACTGTTGGCACGCCTGATGATCTCCAAGCACTCATCTTTGTATTCACGGATGATGAACTTCACCATCTCTGAGCGCTTGATGGGCACCTTGGCTCGGTCCTTGACCAAGAGGAACTGCACCAGAGCATTAGCCCTCTCGTCTAAGGGAGACAGGGGCTGGTTCTCCAGCTTGGGGTCACCCTGGGAGGCCCCGCAGCCCAGAGAGAGGCCCGGGAACTCGGAGAGGATGAAGGACTGGGGACCCCCTAGGCTCTCCCAGAGACCCAGGGCCCTGGACGTGCCGGGCCCCTCCCAGGCGCTCAGGGCCCAGGACGTGCCCGGCCCCTCCCAGCCACTGAGGACCCTGGAGGTGCTTGGGCCCTCCCAGCCGCTCAGGCCATAGGTGACATTTGGGTCCTGCCAGTCACCCAGGAACTGGAAAGGGTTTTGCACCTGCCAGTCATTCAAGTTCATGGCCTCCCAGGGCCCGGGGGCCTGCCAGTCGAGCAGGCCCAGCATCCGGCTGCTGTCGTCTTCGGTGTTCAGGTGCTTCTTCTTCCGGGTGGCTTTGCCGGAGCGGCGCGGCGGCTCGTCGGGGGTCTTCGAGGCCTCTTGGGCGGTGGCTATGGCCTGGGGCGCAGCCGCCGTGGCCATCAGCATGGTGGGCGCTGCCTTGGACGCCCTGGGTGCGCTGGCGTTGGGCTGGGGCACCCACGGGACAGCCGGCAGGGCCTCCACATAGGCATAGGGGTCCTTCGGAGCCAGTGGCAGTGACTTTGGGGCCTCCAGGATGGCGGGCGGGCCCACGAAGGCATTGGACGAGGCAGGCTGGAGCTGGGAGGTAGCAGGAAAGCCCCTCGAGGCGGCAGCGTAGGTCTCCGGTGTGGCCGGCAGGTTCTTCCAGGCAGTGGGCAGGTGTGCGCGGGCCGCCGACGCGACCTTGGGGGCGCAGAAGGTGGCGGCAAAGATGGTGCGGTCCTTGGAAGGGGCCCTGCGCTCCTTGGAAGGGGCCCTGCGCTCCTTGGACGAGGTTCTGCGGTCCATGGAGGCGGCCCTGGGTTCTCCGGACGCAGTCATCAGTGACTTAGCAGAGCCCATGGGAAAATTTGCCGCCGCTAAGGGGGCTCCAGGCTGGCCCTGCAGGGCGGCAGGGGGCCCCTGCCAGGGGGGCTGGAGGTGCAAGGCGGGCAGCTCTGCTTGCGGGCCCATGGGCTGGGCCTGCTGGGCAGATAGCTGGATCTGCAGAGCCTTTTGGGAGGCCGGGACCCCCTGAAAGGGCTGCTCTACCTGGACCAGAGGAGGGGCCTGCCTCGGAGCCTCCTGGGTGGGCAGGGGCTGCCAGAAGTGCCCCGCGGCCTTGGGGGCCTGCCAGGCCAGCGCCTGGGCTGGCTGCACCTCCTGGAACTCCATCGATGCGGGCATCTCGTGCGGCACGGGGGCCTGGCCCTTGGGGGCCTGCCAGATGATGGGCGGGCAGTGCGCGGCCTGCGGGGTAGACAGCGGGGCGGACAGCGCCGCCGACAGCGCCGACTGCGGCACCTGCGGGCCCGCGGGGGGCGCCGAGGGCATCTGCGTCGCCGGAGGGGCCGTGGGCATCTGCGGGGCCGTGGGCATCTGGTGGGCCACGGGCACCTGCGGGGCCATCCGCACCTGCGGGGCCGCCCGCACCTGCGGGGCCGCCCGCATCTGGGGGGCCGCCCGCAGCTGCGGGGTGGACAGCCGAGCCTGAGGGGCCTGCCGCAGAGGCGGCGGCGGCGGCAGGGCCTGCCAGAGCGGAGGTGGCGTGGTCAGCACCTGCTGGGCGGGCCGGATGGGCGGCGGCGACTGGCGGATCAGCGGCGGTGCCTGGCGGATCTGGGGTGGCCCCTGGCGCGCTGGCGGGGGCCCCTGGCGGATGGTCGGCGGGGCCGAGCGGATGGACGGCGGACCCTGGCGCGCCGCCGATGGCTGCGCCTGCCAGGCGATGGTCGGAGCCTGCCAGGTGACCTGGGTGGCCTGCCAGGCCAGGGGCGTGGTCTGCCAGCCCTGAGCAGGACCCTGCCAGCCCGGCGAGGTGGCCTGCCAGCCCGGGGGTGTGGCCAGCTGGGCTGGCGGGGCCTGCGGGCTCTGGGGAACCTGCGCAGGAGCCCTTATAACCTGGGACTGGATTTGCAGAATCAGAGGCTGCGCCTGCGGGGCCCAGGAAGCCAGGGGCTGCGCAGGTGGGGCCGTCGGCTGTGCCATCGGGGCCGGCGAAGCTGCAGGCTGGTTGATAGGAGCTCTTGACCCCGAAGGATGGATCATCAGGACGCCAGGACCTGGAGGCTTGGCTAGCGCGGCTCCCGGAGGCGGAGGCTGTGCTAGCAAGGCTGCTGCGGGTGGAGGCTGGGCCATCGCAGCTGCCGGTGCAGTAGGCTGGACCATCAGGACCCCCGGAGTCAGCGGCTGGGTCATCAGGACTCCCGGAGCTGGAGGCTGGGCCATCGGTGTCCCCGGAGGGGCAGGATGGGCCATCGGCGTCCCCGGAGGGGGAGGGTGAGCCATCGGCGTCCCCGGAGGGCCAGGATGCACCATCGGGGTCCCCGGAGGGCCAGGATGCGCCATCGGGGTCCCGGGAGGAGGCGGCTGCGCCATCGGGGTCCCCGGAGGGGCAGGATGCGCCAGGGCCCCCCCGGGAGCCGAAGGGTGCATCATCAGGACCCCCGGAGTCGGAGGCTGTGCTATCGGGGCTCCCGGAGGGGGAGGATGGATCATCAGGACCCCGGGAGTCGGGGGCTTGCCCATTGGCCCTCCCAGAGGGGGACCCTGGACCAGCGGGCCCCCCAGGGCCGGCGGCTGGGCCATCGCAGCCACGGGGGTGGGCGGCTGGCCCTGCGGGCCCTCCCAGGCAGGTTGCGGCGCCTGCCAAGCAGCCAGCGAAGCCTGCAAATCGATCGGAGGTGGGTCCCAGGGGACCGGCGGAGCCCGGGAGGAGGCGGGCGGAGCCCGCATCAGGACCGTGGGGCGGCTATAGACCGGAGGCTTGGGCGCCTCCGCCGGGGGACTGGAATCACCCAGATTCTTACTTAGCTGCGACATGTCCGTTGGCTCTGACAGCCGGCGGGCCTTATCCTCCGACAGCTGCGGGGCCTTTTCCTCCAGAGAGAAGAGAATGCCTACGTGGCCGAGCCGAGGCTCCCTCCCCGCTGACTGGTGAATAGGAAGTCCGCGCCTTTAGCTCTGCAGCTTTCCGCAGTGAGGAGGAGGGGGGAAGGGGGCTCGATCCCGCCCCTTCCCCGCCCCCGACCACCGCAAGTGGCTCTTGCACAGGGGCGTCTGCCGGCAGCCCTGGCTGACACCAGACACCTCTGCACTCTGTCCCTTCCCCAAACGCCGCCCGGTCGGACTGTCCGGGGCTGCGTTTTCACCGAGGGGGGGGCGGGCGCGTGCGTGGGCCCCGGAAACCCCCCGCCCTGCAGCGCCGAGTGGGAGCGGACCACCGCGAACATAGGGGCACCCGTGGGAGGGGGAGCGAGCGCGCGCTGAGCTCAGAGGCAGCGGAGCCGCAGCCGCAGGATGCAAGGCGCGCTCGCGCGCCTGTGCGTGTGTGTGTGTGTGTGTGTGTGTGTGTGTACACAGGTCAGGGGTCATTCTGAGCAGCTGATCTAACATGAGGGTAAAAGAGACAGGGGGGAGGTGTAGAAGTCTGTCCCCGGGGAGTGAGGAGCAGCTGGTGTCACTTATTCTCGGGGGGGGGGGGCATGGCAGGGCGCACGTGGGAAGAGAGGTTGATGGGCACCAGTGGGGACGGGGCACCGCGGGGCTGCCGGGACCGCTGTCTCACGGGCAGTGTCTCAGGACTGCTTGGGACCGGGGAGAAGGGGTGGCAGTGGGGTGCCCCCCAGGAAAGCAGCTGTGGCAGGGAGAGAGGTTCCAAAGACGCGTGTGCAGCCTGACACTCAGGAGCTGCGTCTTGGGGAAGCCGGGCAGTTTTCAGGCGGGGGCAGAGAAAACAAGGGAAGAAATGCGAGGAATTCAGGGGTCTCGGAGTTCGGGGGAAGGCAGCGTTGGTAGGACGGCGGAGGGGGGTCATTCCTGGGCGGGGGGTCATTCCTAGGCGAGGCTGGGGTGACAGACAGGCTTGGTCTCTTGGTGCTTTCCATCCCTTGCAGAGCAGGAAAGAAACCGAAAAGGAAAACTCAGGAATGCCTGAGAGAAATGGTGAAGTGGGTGGATGAACAGGTCCCAGATTAACAGATAGGAAACACAGGAAGAATGAAACGCAGAACTGGGAGGAAATCTCCTTGTAAACAAAATCCGTGTTAGAAATTAGGCGATGAATTAGAAGGTACACGAGAAGACAAACATTCCTCGGTAACGAGTGCCGAAAGGGAAGGACCGTCTGAGCTGCCCTTGGACACTTCTCGGGAAACTGACAAAACCCTAAATATCAAGGAGGGTGTTTGCAGTTTAGGGTGAGAGTCCAGAGTGACCAAAAGGCATGGAAATGCCACAAGGGGGCATAAGAGAATGGTGGAGGCCATACCCCCTCCCCTTCCCGGGTCCCCTCAGCCAGGGTTTCTCAAACTCGGTCGTTTCTGAATCCCGCACGAAAGCAGGTATACACCGCTAAGGTGGTCGTTATTCTCTCCTTCTTCAAGGTGGTCCTTGAAGAAGGAGAGAAGAATGTGAGGATGAGGTATCGGCGGTTCTTCTGACAACTGAAGGGACCGGAAGTCAGAGGGGCCATGCCCAGGGCTGCTGTGGTGCCCGACACGTGTCACCGAAATGCATCACCCCCCAGAACGGTGCTTCCGCAGAAAGGACACTACCGTGCTTTGTGACTTCCAGGTCCCTCTTGGGGGGTGTCCGTCCTTGTTAGATTTCTGCATTGGTGCAGGGGTCAGAACCACTTCAACAAGGTCAACCCTAGACGTAATTCTCATGCTCCCCTCTCACCCAGTCTGCCCCCCACAACACACGCCCCCCGCCACCCCCCTGCGGACGTGGAGAGCTTCGGAAGAGTCCGCTTACAGCTCCAAGCCTGTGTCAGCCTACGGCATTTATCCTCTCTTTAAAGCATCCTTTCCTTTTCTGGTTCCAATGGATACATCACCCAGAGACGAAGTTCTTCCCCTAACTGTTTCGTTTTTCGGCATCGTGGCAAGTTCAACCTCCAGCGCCCTGTGGCGCTGGGTCATCTTACACCATAAAGGGTGACCAGTCGGGCCCCACTGTTTTCTCGGCTGTTGGAGCTCGGTGACTAGCGTTGCTGCCCAGTGTCACCTCCCCTCAAACCCACTGTGTGGGAGCAGGTCTTGCCTATGCCCGCAGGCAATCCAGGAGCCCAAAGAAGGAAGCATCGGGAATTGCAGAAGGGGAGCAAAGCACCTCGTAGGTGCCCTTAGAAATGGCAGGTAGTCAGGTCACACTTGGCAACGTTCTTGAGCCAGCGAAGGAAAATTGGGGGACAATTATCCATGTCACTCTGGTGGGGCCGGTAATTGTGGGTGAATTGGGTGTTTTCTTCTCTAGAAAACACACCTGCCTGTTTTGGACAATCGGCGCTCTCACGCCCAGGCCGCGTGACAGCCCAGCTACCCACTGCTTACTGGCTCTCCACGGGACACACACCCGAGGCACCGAGCGCTGCACAGCCCCTCAGTGAGACTCAGCTGCTTGGCTACCAGCAAAGCCCAGCGCTCTCCCGGGTCAAGTGGGGAATTTGGATCGCAAGCCTTAAATGGGTCTCATGCCACTTCTCCTTGTCGAGTCCTGCTCTCTGAAGCCCCCACCACTCTTTGGAAACATCTTTCTTTATGGATTCGTAGAGAGAGGAAGAGGAAGGGAGAAAGAGAGAGTGACATCAATGTGTTATTCCACTTAGTGGTGCATTCAGTGGTTGATTCTTGTCTGTGTCCTGGCCGCGGATGGAAGCCGCAACCTTGGCATGTCAGGACCACCCTGCCACCAGCCGAGCCACCTGGCCAGGCCGCCCCCCACCCCCAGCTCTCTTGTGTACGTGGTCTTTGTGCTCCAGATGCCAAAGTCCCCTTTCCCCAGGAAAACAGCTTAAAAGTCCAAGGTGAGTAGTAAACAAAAGGCAGATATACCCAGAACATCCTTGGAATGCGTGCGTCTGTTTGTCTTCTGATGAAAAAGGACTTTGTTACTTGCGTAAGTAGGTAAGGGGAGGGTGACAAAGGTAATGCAAAAACTTGTGGACAGGACTGAGGATAAACAAGTAAGAAAATCACTGAGCCAGGGCATGGAGATTTGGTGCATTTATTTATTACCTCTCATCACGAGGAGGGATCTTCTGTGTGGGATAGAGCCTTGCTTTGCTCACCTGCGTAGTCCCAGCTCATCCTGCGTGGTCAGTAAGGAGCTGTGGAATAAGAGTGTAAAATTAGCACCAGAACTGCTTACTTTTCACCTCCCTATTTAGTGTACATACTTCTTTTTTAAGATAATTTAAGAGAGAGAGAGAGAGAGAAACATCAACTTATTGTTCCCCTTACTGACACACTCATCGGTTGCTTCTTGCCTGTACCCTGACTGGGGATCGAACCCATAACCTTGGTGTATCAGGATGATGCTCTAACTAACTGAGCTACCCAGCCATGGCCGGCGTACATATTTAGAAGTGAGTAACATAATCAGTGACAATTTTCAGAAGGTCCAAAATCAGTTATTCACGAAGTGCCTTTTTTAGGGGTTCATGTTATGCCTAAAGTCACACTATGCGTAGAACTGCAGAGAAACATCAGACACCAATTCTTTCAGACAGACACAGCATTAATGCGGTATTTTTAGTGCAACAAAGTGGTCTTGTTTGCATTGTTACAAACTCATTTTGGTCAAGGTAGTTGCAAAAAACTGAAGACTCCCTTCTGTTCGGAGTGTGGGGTTGTGACGCTGGCTCTAGCCAAGCAAAGAGAAAAAGAACAGTTCTAAAGATGTGGAGATTTCGTGAGTGTTCTCCAAAGAGACTGAACACTAAAAGAAAAAAAAAAAAACCCACCGAGCGTAGCAGAAGCACAAGGCGTTTGAAAGAACTGCAAGGAGTTCATTAAATAGTGTAACTACTATTTATTGAATGGCTCTTATTTGATCAAATACCATCCTGAAAGGTGCACAAACCCTGCCCACGCCTCACACAATCCGCGGGCGTGCGGCCCCATTTTCCGCGTCAAGAAACTGAAGCTGAGGGTGGTAATTAACTTGTCACAGAGTTGGCGACCTCCGTCGGGCACGGAAGCCTGGTTCGTGGGCTGCCAGGAGCCGCATCCGTAACCATGACGCGCCGTCTGCCAAAACCTACACGTCGTTAGATATAATTAACATACAGCAGCAGGCACGGGTCTGCATTATTCTGTGTAATGAGCTTTGGCCACTGCATTCCCGTTGCTCAGAACGAGATAAAGAGCGTTTCCTCGCTCTTTCTCCAAAAGGGCCCAGAACGCTAATTCGAAAAGACGCACGCATCCTTAGGTTCACTGCGGTGTTATTTACAGTCGCCAGGATGTGGAAGCAACGTAAGTGCCCCATCAGCAGATGAGTGGACAGAGAGGATCTGGTACAAATACGCGATGGAAGACTACTAGGCCGTGAACAAGAAGGGGCTCCCACCACGTGTGAAAGCGTGGACGGACCTAGAGCGTATTGTGCTGAGTCCAACGGGTTTGTTGGTGCTCCCGCTATCTCTGCCTTTTGGGTGAACGCCCCACCACCAAATTATTACCCATCCAAATGCCAGGGAGCTTCAGCCATGCGTTTTCTTCTAGGAGTTTATGGTTTGAAGTCTTTCATCCATTTGAAGCTGATTTTTGTGTGTGGTATTAGATAGCGGTCCGGCTGAAGTTTTTTGCTTGTGGGCGTTGAGTTTTCCCAACACCGTGTGTTGCGGATACTATCTGTTTCCCGTTTTATGTTCTTGGTTCTCAGCTTCATTCCTGAAATGTATTTTTTGCCAGCTAGGACTAATACGTGAACACTTTTACTTTTCCTTTCAGCACCTTAAAGATGTTATTCCATGGAATTGTAGCAAAAAAAAAAAAAAATTATTATTCTTATGGTTTGTATGTGATGTTCTTCCCCACTCGGGTACTTTGAAGGTTTTCTCTTTTATTTTTAACATCTGATGATGGCAGACACGGGTGTAGGTCCCTTTATTCATCCTCGTCGGGGTTCACCGCACTTCTGAATATAGAGGTTAATAAATTTCACCATTTTTGCAAAATTTCCAGCCATTATCTCGTCAGGTAATTTTTCCGTATTATTCCCTTTCCTGTCATTCCAGCTCTGTGATTACCCCCATACATTAAAATAATTTTCACGTTGCCCTGCGCGTCTTGAATGCTCTTTCAATTTCTCAGTTTTGATGCTTTTCACTAACCTGCCTTCATGTTTACTGACCCTTCCTTCCGCTGCTTATTCAGTCCGCCATAAAGCCCAGGATGAATTATTCATTTCGATGCTGTGTTTGGCTCATAACATTGCCACTACTTTCTCTATTATCTGTCTCTTGCCGAGATCTCTAATCTGTTCATGTAATATGGTATCCGTCTTTTTAGTCTATACTTTAACATGTTTATCACGGTGATTTAAAGGGGTTTTCTGTTGTCCGTTTCAACATCCGGATTATCTCCGAATCTTCTTTGGGTGTGTTTCTTTCCTTTCTTGTCCATTGGTTCCATTTTTCTGCTTCTTCCCGTGTTTTTTTTTTTTAATTTTTTTATTGTGTGTGAAACAACGCATATGAAAATTAAAGACTAAAGTGTGTAATAGTTACTCCCAGACCAACAAAAAAGGTGTAGCCTTTCCTGTGTTAGGCCAGCAGAATGTGGGGCTTAAATGTTTCGATGATGTAATACACAGTTCACTGGGATCTGCGCTGGTCTACAACCAGACTAAGAGTCAGAGCCCCTGCGAGGACTCCCTGCACATATATTTTGAGGGTGAGATGAAGACATTTCCTTCTCTTCTTTTTTTTTTTTTTTTGAAGTCTTCACATGAGGACGTTTTTTTTCAGTGCTTGTAGAGAGAGAGAGGAAAGGAGAGAAAGAAACAGTGATGTGAGGAACGTCGACCAGTTGTCTCCCAAACCCTGTGCCCGAACCGGGGACTGAACCTGCAGCCTAGACATGTGCCCTGACTGGGATTCGAACCCGCCACCTTTTGGTGGATGGACAATACTCCAGCTGAGCAACATGGCCAGGGCTAGACGGTCCTTTCTTTAAGTGGAGATTCTAGTAATCTAAGGCCAGTGAGTTGATTTCTCTCTCTCCCTTTCTTCCTTCCTTCCTTCCTTCCTTCCTTCCTTCCTTCCTTCCTTCCTTCCTTGCTTCTTTCTGCCTTCCTTTCTTTCTCCTTCCTTCCTTCCTTCCTTCCTTTCTTCCTTCCTTCCTTCCCTTCCCTTCCTTCCTTCCTTCCTTCCTTCCTTCCTTCCTTCCTTCCTTCCTCTCTTCCTCCTTTCCTTCCTTCCTTCCTTCTCCCTCCCCTCTCCTCTTCCCCCTCCCCCTCTGGCCCCCCCCAATCTAAATCCCCCTCTTCTCACTCTTTCCTTTCAAGCCCCTTCACAGCTCTTTTGTCCCCTGAAGAGTTTTCTTCACTCTCCTGCTCAGCTCCTGCACCTTCAAGCCTCAGGACGCCTTTCTCACTCCTAACCCCCAACCTCTCCTTCTGATCGGGGCTCCAAGGCTCCGCAGTGCATTCAGTGGAGACACTTGACTTTCTGCTCCCAGCACCTGGGGGCTCTGTCTGGTTGCGCAGAGGAGGGATCTGGACACCTCGGGGGTTATCTCCTAGCTCCCCTGTCCTGCAAAAGCCTCCTCCTGGTGGCTGTCTGGTTCGCAGGGAGGGTTTCTGGGTTGTCTCCTCTGCCTCCCCTCATCATTGGCCTGCCTCTCACGTGCAGCTGTTAAAAGCCCCGAAAGGAGAGCTGGCAGGTGGATCTGAGCTCGAATCGGTTACAGCAGACCGATGTTGTTTTTTTACTCCTTTGAGTAGCTCTCATTGCGGCCATCCACGGGGACTTTCTTCCTGCTTCTGTATAATCTCCAGAGATTGAAACAGCAGTGGGCCCTGGTCAGGTGGCTCAGTTGGTTGGAGCGCTGCCCTGTGCACCAGAAGGTCATGGGTTCCATCCCCAGTCAGGACATGTACTAGGTTGCAGGTTCAATCCCTGGTTGGGGCACCTACTGGAGGCAACCGATGAGTGTTTCTCTGTGACACATCACTGTTTCTCTCTACCCTCCCTCCCTCCCTAAAGTCAATCCTTGAGCGAGGATTTTTAAAAAAACAACAACGGAACTCTTCCCCTAGGAAGGATTTGCCATTTCTGGAGATTAATTCGGTCCTTTGGGTTTCTCTGTACCTTCGACCCACTGGGTGTGTGCTGTAACTTACATATTGTTCTCACGACTGGTGGCAGCTTTTCGCTTCCCAGGATGGGAGTCCTGTCCAAACCTTTCATTTAACGACTCTCCAAAGCGTGTAGAAGAGTTGTCGTTACGCGGGGGAACTGAAGATGCCGCTGTCATCGCCCCCCTTGAACCTGAATTGTTCTGAAATTTCGTGATGTGTCCCAATCTCCTCCTAACGTGTGTGCATGTATCTCCATAAGCTGACGAGATCAAGAATAAAGGCGCCCTGACTTGACCACGAGTCGTGAAGTTTCTGTGTTTGTTTTATTGGAAAATGACCGAATAGCTTCACCACTCTTTCAGCCAGTCCTGGGACTGCGTGTCCGCGCCCCAGCCTGTGAAGTGCTTCGCACAGCGCAGAATGGAAACGCGTGGTGAGCAGCGTGCGTGCCCTTGGCCGGTGAGACGCGGACGCACGGAGTGTGCCCTGGGCAGACGTGCACACGCAGAGATGCGGGGACCGGAAACACACCAGGGCGACTGCAAGGAAAATTGCTGCCTAATATGAGATGTGTGGTGGGAGACTTCCATTTATAATTAATTGAAAGCAATAAACCAGAGAGGAAGGCTCTAGGTATCCTTTTTTTTTTTTAATTTGAGAGACAAAGGGAAAAAGAAAAGAGAGAGACATACATTTGTTGTTCTACATTTTTTATGCGTTCATTGGTTGATTCTTTTATGTGCCCTGACCGGGGATCGAACCCCCAACCTTGGTGAATGGGAATGATGCTCTAACCCACTGAGCCACCCGGCCAGGGCTAGGATCTAGCCTTGCAGGAGCTCCTGATTGACAGCTGGATTCCCTAACAAAGTAGGGGGAGGGAGTAGGCTTGAGCGGAGTGAGCGCAGGTTGCAGTGTCTCCTGCTGGGGAGGCGAGGGGGCGGGGCCCACGGACAGGCAGAGGCATCTCCAGGCGGGTGGGCGGGCGACCAAGCATGCGTGGCATGGGAGCCGGAGCGTTTGTCCTGGAGCAGAGAGAGCCGCCCAGTGGACTTGCAGGGAGGGGCGGCGCGTAGGGGACACCTGACCTCGGTTCTCTGCTGTCCCTACCTCTCAGGCTCTCGGAAAGTGCGCACAGTTCCCCAAGGCCCTTGCCTCCCAGCCCACCCTCCATTTCATTGCAAAAGCACATCCTTCCATTTGGGATGAGCCCCGTGTTGAGAAGTCCTCTCTGTGGCTTCTCCTCCCCGGGTTCCTTGATCCTGCCCAGAGCCTGTCCGGGAAACTGCTCGAAGAGGTTCTCGAGAACGTCCATGGGATGGGGACGGAGTCATGGAATTCGTCACAAGGTAGCTGGGGGACTTTGGCCACACCCCTCACCAAGCATCTCCAGAGGCCTGGATGTCTTCAGCTGGTGGGGAGGGTTTGGGAGTTGGTTCCACTCGAGCTGCTGGGACTTCTAAGAAAGGGACTCAGGGTGGACACCAGGTCCCCTGGACTCCCTCAAGGCCGGGCTCCTATGAAGCCCCCGCAGAGGCACCCACAGGACACACCTGTCAACGACACTTAAGGGAATTTCCCCAGTGAAAGGTGGAAAAGAGCGGACCGAGCATTGCCGTATCACACTGGCTCCTGTCTAGGTTACGAAGTGCTGTGTTGACGTGGTGGAATACTACACACCTGTTAAAAAGAAGGAACTCCTCCCTTGTGTGACAGCATGGGTGGACCTGGAGGGTCTTGTGCTAGGTCAAATAAGCCAGTCCGTGAAATACCACATGATCTCACTTATATATGGATCCGAATGAACAAACTACACTGATGAACAGAATAGAACCGGAGGCGTGGACAGGTGGGGCAGATGGACCGCTGTCGGGGGGGAGGGGGCGGGGGGTGATGGGTGGCAGAAGGGGAAGGATTAGCCACAGAACATAAATGTAGGACCCGTGGACGCGGACAACAGTGTGGGGACGGCCAGAAGGAAGGGGGCGGCAAGGACGGGGAGCGGATTGGCAAAGGCAGCGGGGAGGGGAATGGGGGCATCTGTAATGGTGTCAACAATAAACGTAAAGAATGAGAAAGAAATACTACGTTCCCTGGAACAAACAACGAAGGGGAAGGAAAGTGGAAGGTGGCGGTCGTGCAAAGGTAATTTCCGGGTGAGCTGTGTCATCTGGGCGGTATGGAACCCCAGCAGCTCCGAACCACCTCCCATCTCCATTGTCAAGTTCAGTGCACGTGGGCCTGCTGGTAGACCGTGGATGGACCCCAGCCACGGGCCATTTCAGGTGCCACGTGCCCCGGTAAGCGTGTCCCGCTCCCTCGCCGAGAAACACCCCTGGCTAACTTCCTCGCTTGTTTTACCCCTCCGCCCAGGAGTTGTCTGCTAGACGGGCCTTTTCCAGCCATATCCACCCCTTCTTCTACTTCACTGAAATTGGCTTACACTTGGCACTGAAATTGGCTTGGCTCTGAAATTGGCTTACACTTCTTTTTATCCGTGCTGTCTCCCCCCATTAGAGTAGGTGGGCCTCATTCAGTGCTGCAGTCCACCTTCCCGCCCCCAAAATTAGCTCTTCATACATGCCGGTCAGTATTTTATTTCCCGATGAATCCATAAATGAATTAAAGAACGCACATCCACACGAGAACACAACAAAATGCCGAGAGTGCCTGTTTTCATCTATTGTCATCGTGGTCTTGCAGGATTTTGTTTTACACTTTTCCCATATTCCACACCGATTCTCGGGCCAGGCCACGTTGGGAGGACAATGCCACTGAGGGCATGAACTAACTCCATGATCAAGGGTATATCTCCGTGTTTCCCCTTCTCCTCCGTGCCAAGGTGGTTCAAGAAACGTACTCTTGTCGCAGGTTCGATCCCCAGTCAGGGCACAGACCTGGGTTGCAGGCCAGTCCCCTAGTGGGGGCCACATGAGAGGCAACCGCACATTGATGTTTCTCTCCCTCTCTTTCTCCCTCTCCCTCTCTAAAAATAAAATAAATAAAATCTTTAAAAAAAGAAACATACTCTTAGCTTTTTGTAAGAACTTCTGGGATAGCGTCAACAGTTCCTTCTGTCCTATGATACAGGGGATGTTTTTCTCCTTTCGTTTCCTTTTCCAATAATCCTTGTCTACAGTGCCCATAGCTTTTATGATAGAATTAATTACTCTTATGTAGTAATAAAACGGAGCAGTCAAACATCCGATTCACAGCGACCTGCAGCTCTGTCCTATGGAAGACACATGGCACTGATTTCTTGAGTGAGTCCAACGTGATGACTTCGAGCTAAACATTTTCTCGGGAAACGCTTTCGAGCGAAGACTACTTAGATTTAACTTACACCAACAGTAGGTTTTTCAATGAGTAGGAATTGGTTTCCAGCTTTCAAAAAAAATGTCCATTTTCAAAGCATCCATCTCCAAAAAATGTCCAAAAGTATAATACACTTGGAAGGTACAGGCTTGTTTTGAAGAGTAGCTGTTTGTCAATAAAACCCCCTGCGGCTGTATGTTGACCAGATAGGCCACAGACATCGGAAATGTCCCCGATGTATAAATACTCCCAAGTGCCCTAGGAGTTGTCATGAGTTAGTTCTTTTATTTTATTTTTCAGGGAAATTGGTTTCAAGGTACAGAGGTCATTGGAACTTACAAAAATCAAATTTTGATTCCAAACACGTTACAATTTTTGAAAACACATTGAGGGAATTCTGCCTGATGTGGCCATCCTTTTTTGATGACTTTTATTTTGAAAGTTCTAACATTGTCTTCCCTGACCCCCCCACAAAAAATAGGGTTTTTTTTTTTTTGATGTGAGTGTTTTGTTGTTGTTTTGCTGTATCAGTTTTTGTTGCAACCAAAAACTTAGCATCAGGTAGCTCGGGGCGGGGGTCACTTCATCTTTTTCTTTTTTGTTATGATTTTATTTATTTATTTTTAGAGGGGGTAGAAAGAGAGGAACAGAAACATCAATGTGTGGTTGCCTCTCCCACGTCCCCTGCTGAGGACCTGGCCCGCAACCCAGGCACGTGCCCTGACTGGGAATCGAACCGGTGACCCTTCGGTTCACAGGCTGGCACTCAATCCACTGAGCCACACCAGCTGGGGCTACTTATTCCTCTTTATTGAATTAATTGGGGTGACACTGGTTAACAAAATTAGACAGGTTTCAGCTGCACAATTTCACAACCCGTCATCAGGACCCTGTACCGTGTGCTCGCCACCCCAAGTCACCGTTCCTCCCCCCATAGCCTCCTCCACCATCCACCCCTACCCTCTCCCCAGCAATCACCACGTGCATGAGTTTTCCCCCTTTTTTCCTTATTCTTACCCTCAGTGTATTTCCTAATTACCCGAGAACATTCTTTTTCTCCCACCCTTTGAAAATAGGGTGTAAAGGCACCCCGACCTTCTGATATATTTTCTGTGGCCAGAAACAATGAGACGGCCGGTAGGCCCGTGTCTAAGGAATCCCTTCCATTCCTACAGAGACAACAATATCATTAGTGTGTCTGCATCTTCAGAAAACTGGGAAGTGGCCCTGGCTGGTGTAGCTCAGTGGATTGAGCATGAGCCTGCAAACCAAAGGGTCACCAGTTCGATTCCCAGTCAGGGCACATGCCTGGGTTGCAGGCCAGGTACCTAGTAGGGGCCACATGAGAGCCAACCACACATGGATATTTCTCTCCCTCTTTCTCCCACCCTTCCCCTCTCTATATAAATAAACAAAGAAAAAAGAAAATGGGGAAGTGATTCAAAGCTTTATGAAAACCTCCGATGTATAGGTAAGCATATTATGCCCCCATTGTAGCAGTACCGTGTAAAAGGTGTGGGGGAGGGAGGGGCATTTAGCGAGGAAGATCTTTTTATTTTCTTGGGTGAGACGTTCATAGACTCATTGGCATTTGCCAAATTTACGTTTGCACTGCCTGCCAAATAGGCATATGGAGGCTCAAAGTCTAGTTCGGATTTGGACAAGGTATCAATAATCTTTCTGTGGTTTCATCAAAATGCTCACAGAAACCAAGGTGATACATTGGTGCTCCGTTGCCAAATCAAATGCTTAAGAGCGGGGTGCAGAGGTGCGTTTTACGTGGCTGTTGCTTCGATGGGCTGTGTGCCCTGGTGAGCTGGAGAGCGCACGGCGTGGGAAGAGCTGATAGAATCGACTCCGCAAGGTAAGCAACTGCGACATTCCTTATCAGGACGTCCCCTTTGATTTATCCAAAGCGGTTTCCTTCGCCGAGGCCACATCGAGGAGAGTCACGTGGCTCTGTTTCAGAGCAATCCAGAAAATGCCACAATCCTGTGTGTTTAAAAAAAAAAAAAAAGAGGGAGAAGCTTTTGATACATGGAGATGCGCTTGTTTGGCTCAGTCCTGAGATCCAGTGTCCAGGCGCAAAGAAGGAGAAGTGAATCTCCGGAGGAAGGACGTCCATCTGCAAGCCACGGAGAGGGGCCTGGCGCAGTCTCCTTCGCGGTCCTCCGCAGGAACCAGCCAATCTGACACCGCGATCTCGGATTTCCAGCCTCCAGACCCGGGAGAAATCAGATTTCTTTTGTGGAAGCCACTCTGAGTGTAGCGCTTTGCTGTCAGCCACAGCACGCTGAGAAAGATCCCATTGTCTTCTCTGCCATATGCGACCAGAATGACTTTCTGGACATTGGCGGTGGGCTCTGTCTTGTTTATTTACTTGCTACTCTGCTTGTCCGTGCCCTTCCTGTGTCCTTAAAACAACGCGGCGATTTGCTTTGCGATTCTTGTCGGTGATATCGAGGACAGGCTGCCTTCGGTTTTGCACATGTTCTTTTCAGGACCCGAAGGCTTAGAAAACATGGTCTCAAGATTCATAATGTTGGAAACTGAACTGGCCCAGACGGATACAAAATAGACCATACATCCAGAGGTGAAAAGCACCGGCTAATGCTCCGGATTGCAACACGTTTTAAGTCATCCATTGAAATCACAGCCTTCGAATTTATGCAATAGAAGTTTCACTGCTGTGACGTGAAATCATGGCTGTTAACCTCAGTGGTCAGGGAAAAACATGGGGAGAACAACTACAGAAAGCAGAGAATACATGCTGTATCCCTCCCATTTTTTAAAAGATTGTATCTTTATTTTTAGAGAAAGGGGAAGGGAGAGAAAGAGAGGGAGGGAAACATCCATGTGGAAGAGATACATGAATCAGTTGCCTCTGGTACGCACCCAGCTGGGGGCCTGGCCTGCAACCCAGGCATGTGCCCTGACTGGGAATCGAACCGGTGACCTTTTGGTTCATGGGCCAGCACTCAATCCACTGAGCCACACCAGCCAGGGCAGTAGCCCCCTTTTTTTAGTACTCACTCAAGGACATCCTTTCATTGCTTTTAGAGAGAAAGGAAGGGAGAGACAAGTATCAATAAGAGAGAGAAGTTTTGATAGGTTGTCCCTTGTACACGCACGGCCTGGGGATTGAACCCACAACCATTTGATTATGGGCCAACAACCAGCTGAGCTACATGTGGCTCAGTTGACACACCTTTGACGCTAAGATGCATCCGACCCCTATCTTGGGACTTTTGTCCAATTCTGGACTTTGATCCAATCTTTCTCCCAAACTTGGAGTCGTCCCACCTCACAGAGGGGCTTCCTGAGAAGTGAGACTTTCAGTGCTAAGACCAGGCCACTCCTAGGCAAGCTGCTGGGGTTTTGATAGAAATTGCAAGAAGCCATCAGCCCAATTTGATCTAATGATTATGTCGTGTCTTCCGATATTACGAACACAGTGTTTCTCTCAGTGTATTCTGGCATTTTATTGTCTTGGCAGTGTTGTCGAGTTTTCAACACACAGCTTATATACATGTTTTTGTCAGGTTGACACCTCTTTCGAGCTCTTGGGAATGAACCGAGCTTTCAGGAACTTGAACATGCCTGGGCTCAGCTGAGTGAGCTGCCTAAACTCAGACGAAGCACAGGGCAGTTGGTCGAGTCCACGAGCTCTCCCTGAGCTGCACCCTTCACACCCATTCATGGATCCATGAAACTGTCATCCAAGCCTTCACCCCCTCTCTTGTGACTTTTTTCCCCGACCACACGGGAATCTCTGTTTAGTTATCTCACATTCACATCCGACTCAGTGCGTCTAAACCTGAACTAAGCATCTTCCCACATTAATCTGCTTTTTCTTCCCTCCCCAACTCCAGGGTGAGGCTTTGCTGAAACTGTTGGGCACCCCCGAAACCTGGCCACACTCCTCCACTCTTCCTCATCCTTATTTCTAGCGTTCGATCCATCGCCGGTTCCTGTCAGCTTATCTCTAAATATTTATCAATTTTCCCCCCTTAATCTCCATGTTCATTACTTATTCCCCGGTTGAGGTCACCATTATCTTTTTTTTCATTTCTTGTTGTTCAGTTACAGTTGTCCCACCTTTTCCCCCAAGGCTCTCTCCCGCCCCTTCCCCCCACAACTCCCACAGTCCATCCACCCCGCATTGTCCGTGCCCAGGAGTCCTCTGTTCATGTTCCTTCGATGGCTCCTTCTCCTTCTTTCCCCCTCCCCCCCTTCTGGTCATGTCAGTTTGTTCTTTATTTTTCTCTCTCTCCTATAACTACTCTATTGAGTCACTTTACCAGCTCTTTCTTCAATACTAGAGATGGATATGGCTCAGTTTCCCAGAATACTGTTATGGATGCATATTTCTCTTTCTCCTTTACAATTTCTCTCTGGGTAAGTGTATCGCTTCGATGCAGGACTATGGTTCATTCTCTTCCATGAGGCATCGTTATGAATTGTCTACCTCTTGTCTCTCATAGAATAGTTCATAGAGCCCTGGCTGGTGTCGTTCAGTGGATTGAGTACCAGCCTGTGAAACAAAGGGTCGCCGGTTCGATTCCCAGGCAGGGCACATGCCTGGGTTGTGGGCCCAGTCCCTGGGGGGGGGGACACATGAGAGGCAACCACACATTGGTGTTTCTATCCCTCTCTTTCTCCCTCCTTTCCCTTTTCTAAAACTAAAAATAAATAAAATAATAAAAAATAGTTCATAGAGTCTTCATGTAAAGTCGTCATGACTTTCAACCCAGACCTGTTCTTTCCCACTTCTTTCCTGTCTCAGGTAATCGCACTGCCATTCACTCCACCCTCAAGCCAGAAACCCCAGATTCAGGGCTCGTTCTCCCACCTCCCTTACCTACCCACTTTGCACTCCTCAACTAAATCTAAAACAACACACCTCATCCCTTCTCCACCACCCTCATCTCTAGCGGACTCTCGTGTTGACCCCCTTCCCCGCTTAACTCATTCTGAGTCGGCTCATTCCGAGTGCAACGAAGTAATCTTTTAAAAGCATAATGCCAATCAGACCCGTCCCAGACTCTTCCATGGTTTCTATTTACACGTCAATACAATTTGCTTGTTTGTAAGTGTCTGCAAGAGATGGTCTCATGTCCCCCACTCTGTTCTAGCTGTATGCCCTGCTTTTTACCCCCAGCTCAGAATACATGATGGGCGCTGGCATGATTCCTTAATCAAATAAAAACATTGACATATATATGTGTGTATATATATGACATCACATATATCTATGACATCACATCATATATCTATGACATCACATCATATATATATATATGACATCACACACATTGTGAGATAACAGGGCAAAAAGTGTGCAAGGTTCAGTATCAAAAACTACTTCCTCATTTCCCTGGCAATCACCAGGTCTAAGTTCCGACACCTGTGTTCGGATACTCAGGCCTCAGTCAAATCCGAATGCGTGTGCCTGATTGGGCGCTGGGCAAAGAGATACGATTACTCTGCTCGCCACGCTTAATTGGCCCCCCACCACGGTTGGCAATACCCACAGTGAGTACCAGCCACACAATGGCACACGGGGTGGGGGGGAAGCCTGGAGATTTATAACAGTTAGGGAGGAGGCTTTGAACTACAGGAAACGAAACAAACAACAACCCCCCCCCCAAAAGCCCACACAACGGCAAGCCAGTAGCTTAAAGAAATAAGGGTATAGGCTACACGCCAAGAAATACAGTGGTCTCGCCAATTAAAAAGTAAACCTACCAGATGGTCCCGCAATCTCGCTTCTGGGTGTTTATCCCAAGGAAATGAAACAGGATCCTGGAGTATCTGCACCCCCATGTTCATGGCCATGCTGTTCACAGGAGCCAGGACATGGAAACAGCCCACACGTCTGTAAAAAAATAAATAAGGAAGTTGTGGCATGTGTGTACGTGTATGTGTATGTGTACACACACATGTACATGCGAATATTATTCAGCCACGAGAAAGAAAGAAATCCTTCCATTTGCAACAACGTGGATGAATCTTGACATCATGCTAAGTCAAACATGTCAGAACGAGAAAGGCATCTACCATATACCATGATTTATATGTGGAATCTAAAAAATACTGCCTCTCCCTGGCCGGGCAGCTCAGTTGTTTAGAACATCATCCTGATATACCGAAGTTGCAGGTTCAATCCCCCGTCAGGGTACATACAAGAAGCAACCAATGAGTGTATCAATAAGTGGGACAACAAATTGATCGCTCTCTCTCTCTCTCACACACAAACACATAGACACACACACACACACACACACACACACACACAAATTTCCTCTCCCTTTAAAATCCATAAGTAGCTAATGTTATGGAGGACTATATGGGGGGACACCAAAAAATTGGAATTTATTTATAAAAAATTGTGTATTTATTCTTACATGTTTAAACTGCAGTCACCTTCAAATTACTTTCTGATTTGATGCAATACTCCCATCAAGAACTTGTTTCCGCCCTGGCTGGTGTAGCTCAGTGGATTGAGCGCGGGCCTGCGAACCAGAGGATCGCGGTTCGATTCCCAGTCAGGGCACATGCCTGGGTTGCAGGCCAGTTCCCAGCATGGGACACACAAGAGGCAACCGTACATTGATATTTCTCTCCCTCTCCTTCTCTCCTACCCTTCCCCTCTAAAAAAGATAAATAAATAATAAATTAAAAAAAAAAGAACTTGTTTCCACCGCTCAGAACAGTTTTGGAATTCATTAATTGTTATACCTTTTAGTGCTTCTGCCATTGTTTGTGTCCCCCCTTCCACATCAGCCAAACGTTTCCTTTCAAGGACTTTTTTCGTCCAGGGAAACAAAAAAACAAAAGTCACTAGGGGGCAAGATCAGGTGAATAGGGAAGGTGGGGTACGAATTCATGCTGTTTTTGGTGAAAAGAAACATCAGCATAGTGATAAAAGAGTCTTCAAAAAAAAAAAATCCACCGAAGCCGAACACAGCCTCTCACAACAACGCCAGCTGGCGCACTGATACAGATGGCTTCCTAGAACACTCACCTAGTGGGGGAAGCCTGGACTCCAAAGGGGCCCCCTCCAGAAGGTAATTCCAGTTTTTTGGGGGGGCCCGCATATAAGTGTATCAAATCAACATATGGTGCACCTTAAACTTCCCTAATGCTGTGTCAAGGGAATTACATCTCAGGAAAGGTGGGAAAAACAAGAGACACAGAGATAAGCAGGTGGCTATTGATCTTCGCTCAGTGGTTTGAAGACGCCACAATGTCCGTGATTCTTTCCGCTTCTTTGATGCTGGTTGTCACAGGAGCCACAGTGGCCCCCGGGATCCCCACCCTCCGCTTTGTGCTTGTTCTTGTAAATGCTCTACATTCCACGTAAAAGGATGCGGGGAGGGAAAGTCCAAGCAGACATTTCCTTACTGCTCTTGAGTGGAATGCGGCTGATGGGCTGATAGGCCAAACATGCAGGCTGTGCTTCCGCAGTTACAGGGACAGACCAGAAAAGAGTGTTGGGTGTTGCCCGCTGGCCTCCCACCGTAACGCTGAAAAAGGAAACCACAAATCCACTTAATTAACTCTGGCCTTCATATACACTGTTCTTTTTTTTTTTTTTCTCGGCCTGGAATCACGTTCCCTCTGTTATTTGCTAGATCTGTCTTAATCCTTTAAGTCTTGGCTTCAATTTCACCTTTGCAGAAAACTCTTTCCTGAGTGCGGAACTTTAGCCCATCTCCGTGATGCTTCATCACTGGAACCAAGTAACCTCTTTCATGATCCTACCCGAATGTGTAATTTGTATTTAATGGGTCTTTCTCGTGCTTTGTTTCCCTTTCCGGGGTGGTCGATCAGCACACAGCCTTAATCAGTAAACTCTTAGAGGCCAGGGGCCACTTTTATCTGACTCACCGGCCTGTGCCGGTCCCTGGCACCATGTGGCCACAGAGTCAAAACGCAGTAGATGCCATTAAATCAATAGATAAGCAAGTACGTGTACACATCAAATTGCAAAAGTTGTAAGATTTTAAAAAATTCAAAGACGTTGCTAGTAAGGGGACATGTGAAATAATTCTGCAGACACAGGGAAATGCATAATATACTTCAGGGCTCTGAACTGCTTAGTAGGGGAAAGAAAGAGAAAGGAAAGGAAGGAAGGAAGGAAGGAAGGAAGGAAGGAAGGAAGGAAGGAAGGAAGGAAGGGAGGGAGGGAGGGAGGGAGGGAGGGAGGGAGGGAGGGAAGGAAGGAAAGAAAGAAAGAAAGAAAGAAAGAAAGAAAGAAAGAAAGAAAGAAAGAAAGAAAGAAAGAAAGAAAGAAAGAAAGAAAGACAGACATGGTGAATTCAATGACAAATGCTGATGAGGACGTGGGGAAAAGGGGACTCTCATGCACTGTTGGTGGGAGTGCAGACTGGTGCAGCTACTGTGGAAATCGGTACAGAGTTTCCTCAAAAAAAATTGAAAAGGGAAGTGCCTTTGTTTTAGTCCTCACTCAAGGATGTGTTTCTGTTGATTTTAGAGGAGGGAGGATAGAGAGAGAGAAAGAGAAACATCAGTGTGAGAGAGGAACATGGATCCATTGCGTCCTGTACGCACCCAACTGGAATCAAACGGGAAACCTAGTCACACGCCCTGACCGGCAATCAAACCCACAACCTTCTGGCGTATGGGCTGATGCTCCAACCAACTGAGCCCCACCAGCCAGGGCTACAAATGGAACTGCCAGATGACCCATCAGTTCCACTTCTGGGAATACATCCTAGGAATTTGGGAACACTAATTTTGAAAGAATACGTGCACCACAACGTTTATTGCAGCACTAGTCAGAATAGCCAGGATCTGGAAACAGCCCAAGTGCCCATCAGTAGATGAGCAGATAAATAAGCCGTGGTACATTGACCCACTGGAATACAATGTGGCCATAAAAAAAAGAAGGAAATCCTACGTCCTGCAGTGGCACGGATGGACCTGGAGGTTATTATGGTGAGTGAAATGAGCCAGTCAGAGAAAGACAAATGCCGTAGGATCTCACTGGCATGCGGAATGTAATGAACAAGATAAACTGACAAACAGAATCAAAGCACAGGCACAGATACAAGGAACAGACCAACAGATCTCATTAGGGTGGGGTGTGGGGAAACGGAGGCGTGGACAGGGCTGCCGGGGGAGGAAAGGGGCAGGGAGGGGGGCGGAATGAAAGAAGGTAAGGGATTAATCAGAGAACACACTGGCAGGACCACCGCGTGAGGATGGCCTGAGGGAAGTGGGGCGGGGGCTGGCCGGAGGAGCAAAGGTGGAAGAGGGACCTCGGGAACAGCGTCAACAGCGAAATAAAGATAAAGAAAGAGAGATAAGGAGGGAAGTTTCAAACAGCAGATAAGCAACCAGCAGAAGACAGGAATGTGCTGACTGAGAAGAAGACGGTCCTTCCGCGTAATGCCTTCTTAATCTGTTGATTCTTCCTATGATTAAAATTCCTTCCATCTGCGCGGATAGGAACTGTTTATGCAGCGTGATGTTTTTCTTCTCCTTTCCAGGATTCTAGATTCTGGCCCGTCCTAACATTGTATTTCGCCGTGAAATGTATTCCCCCTTTAAATCACCTCCTTGGCAGAGTCTCAGAAACTTCATGGAGTCTCAGTTTCCCCAGTCCCACACAGCCCTGTTCTCCCACGCGAAGCCCCCGCCCCCCGCGCTTTCTCGTTGCCAATTCCCCTCTTCCTATGGGTGCAAATGTATAGGGGTGCAAACGTCTGAGCAGGGTGCACGTATTGGGGCCTCTTTACCCTCTGTGCTCCTGCAGCGGCCCTCACTGCCCCGAAGTGGGATCCCTATTATTCATCTGCTTCTTTCCATGCACTGAGCGCTCTGTGTACACAGAACAATGTCTAGTCTGTTCGCTGTTGCATCCTGACGCCTCAGCGCTGCCTCTGGGACCTATTAGGCATTCGACGTACCTTCCAAATCAATGCAGAAAATAAGAAAGCATTAGTTGTTTAAGTAACTACAGCAGAGCATGAGAATGCCAGTTTCTCATCATTCTTGCCAGTACGAGGTGTTGCCTTTTACTACTATAGCTGCGGTCAATTAGCGTCTGAACTTATACTGATTTCATAATAAGTGCAATTGGATTCCCCCCCCCGCCCCCATTTTGGCGCTTGCTACGTGTGTTATCCTGAAGCACTGACTTGTTTGCATCCTTGGCTGGTTTACCTAGTAAGAATTACTTATTTACAGTACTTTTTTTCTTTCAAAAAGACCTCAAACCTGTTAGAATGGCTATTATCAAAAAGACAAGAAATGAGCATCACCAAGGATGTGGAGAAAAAAGGGATCCCTGGTGAACTGTTGGTGAGAATGTTAAGTGGGTGCTGCCACCACCACTATGGAAAACGGTACGGAGGCTCCTCCAAAATGAAACATGAAGCGACCCTATGACCCAGCAATTCCACTTGTGGGCATTTGCCCCAAAGGAATAAAAATCAGTGTCTTGGAAAGACAGCTGCACCCACCTGCTCACGGCGGCATTATTTGTAGGAACCAGCACATGGGGACAGCCTAAGTATTCTCTGGCAGACGCATGCATAGAATAATGTGGAAATGTGCAATTCAGCCACAAAAAAAAAGAAGGGCACCCTGCCATTGGCAAAAACATGATGAAACTTAAGGGCGTTGTACTCAGTGAAGTAAGTCAGACAGATACTGCATAATCTCACTTAAAAGTGGGATTTAAAAAACAGACTCGTAGACGCATAGAACAGATGGCGGGCAAACCTTTTGAGCAATATTTGGCAAACCCTCCCACCTTTGAATTGAGCCCAGCGTGGAAATCTAAGCGAGGTGCGGGATGGGGTTTGTTTTTTTTAGTTTTGTTTTTTTCCCCTGCACCCCAGCAGCCGACCCGCAGGACCAGGCACCGTGAATTAACCGTTTCACACCTGCGAAGTCCCTTCCTCTGGGTCTGGCTGCTCCAAGACCGCAGGGGAGCGGAGCAGCCCTGCCCACGTGACTGCCTGGGGCCCGCGCCTGGTTTCTTACGACCCTGCCCTGTGGGTCTCCGGAGGGCCGGCGGTCTGGGGTGGGGCTGGGGTGCCTGCGCCGACCAGCTTGGGCGGCTTTGGGGTTGTTCTCCCTGCCTCTCCTACCAGGAAGGAGAGTGATTACGGGGGCAACACCCCGCCATGGCGGGGGTGGTAGCGATGGCCCCGCTCCAGAAACGGCAGTTCCTGGAGAGCCCTGTGATTTTAACTTTAAAGGAGCAGATTTGTTTTGATTCTTCTAAAACTACTTTGGGTAAAGGGGGAGGAAGTTTATTTTTCTTTCCACTTTTCTTTTTTCTTTTTGGATTTCAGGTGTAGGGCCCAGCGGCCGGACAATCATATCCTCCTTGACATAGCGTTCCCCGTGGCATTTCCAGGACCCCAACTGGCACCACGCCTAGTTATTGCAATGTTATTGACTGCAGTCGCTCTGCTGTAAATTCCCGTGTGATTTTAAATTTAAAAGAGCACATTTGTTTTGATTCTGTGGACATTGGGGGAGGGGCGGCAAATTGTTTTCTAACAATTCTAAAACTTGTCGACACTGCCTTGGCTCTGGGTAAGAGGTGGCATCTTACCCACCTGGGTAAAAGGTCACTTCTGCTGGAGCTTTTGCTGAAATGAGCCCCCTCCCCTCTGGGAGACTTCACCGGAAGTCCATTAAACTGGGGATGGATGCTGCTTCAGCACACCTGAAGCTTCCTGAGCAGTTTTGGCACCTGCGCCCACCTGGTAGGTGTTGCCATTCACTGTTGGGAACCCTAGCTCCCAATCCAGAGCGTAATCCCCGCACCCAAATATTTAACTTCCACTTTAGTTCTTTGGGGGGTGTTGTGTTCCTCTCATTCTGTTTCCCAAATACAGCTTTGACCAAATAGCCTTCTCCAATCTTCCGAGGGTGTGAAGGATGTGTGGTCTCATAAAGGGCCCATTTCTCTTTCTCTCTGCCCCACGAAAGACTCAAATCTTCAAGGATTTATCTCCAGTCGTCACCCCCTGCCCCCACCCTCACCCCATTCTGCCCTCTGAGGGACTCCTGAGTGGCACGTTGCAGTTCAAGAGCTGTTGGGTGACAGGTTGTCCACTGGGCAACCTTCATGTGAGCCCTTCAAGGGAGGACTACGTTTCAAACCTTGGCTTCACCTCTAAGCAGGAGTATGATTCAAGTTTTGTCCATTAACCTCTGAAACAAAGTCTCTTACTTGGTACAATCCTAGTATGACTGCTTTCTCTAAAAGATGAATGTGAGGATTAGGGCTGGGTGTAGGGATGGGAAGAGTGGAGACTCTAATGTGAAATCTAAAAACAACAATCTAATAGGCAGGAGGTAGGGGTCCGTTGTAGGCACTTGGGGAAAAGCAGAGGCTCTGGTCTCATTCTGCCTGGGTTCAAATCCCAGCCCCTCCTCCCATGAAGCTGTTATGATCCAGGGAGAGTTAATCACCTACTTTGTTCCTGTATTTCCTTCATGGTGCGGATGGAATTCGTGCCCACGCCTCATAAGGCTGTTGTAAGGATTAAACACAAGGAAATGCACGTAAAGTGAAATGACTCATTCTGTAAAGGACTACAACCCCCCCACCACAGCCATTAATTTTATTAATGTAGAAAATGCAAGAGAGGAAATTACCCCAAATATTCATTGTTATTTCTATGTAATGGGATTATGACTACCTGTGCTGTTTTTAGACTTTTCTGTATTTGTCAAAGTTTTGCAATGAACACGTGAGTTACACTTAAAAAATAAAACTATGAAGTTCACACACTTTGAGTAATGACGAGGAGTGATCTTCCCCACGCTGTGAAATAGTACACTTTGTACGATTTCTCCTTCCCAGCCCGTATTACTTCATCAAAAAGATAAAGGACACTTTTGCAAAAAAAATGATTGTATGACAAGAACCTTTAATGTTGAAAGTTTACTCATGGTGGGGGTGTAACTTGTGTTTAGGAAACTCTGCCAAGTGCCCACATTGAGACCCCTTCAGTCCACGTCACTGCACTCCACATGGCTGTCCCCTGTGCCCAGCGAGGTCACGGACAGAGGGGACCCTGACTTTTCTCCGGCTTAGGCCACCTCTGCTGGTGAGCCCTTTCAAACTCTCCAGGGGCAGTCCACCCAATACATATACATCACCTGTTCCATAGAAAAGAATAAGATGGAAAGTTTCTCAATGTATTTCGGAAGTTTAGCACATCTCTGGTACAAAAATTCAAGAAAGGTAGCACAAAAGCGAAAGCACCAACAGAGCTTACTTACAAACAGACATGCAGAAACCCTACACGCTACCTAAGAGTACTGAAATGAATACAACGTTGCATTGAAAGGTATAAAAGCACTGTACTGAAAACTTAAAAGGTACACGTGAAATACTGCACTGGAAATCCTGAATACTCTACTGTCCCACCCCGCCCCACCACCACCACCCCGTGAGGGTCAGAAACCACGGATCTGCCTCCAGACCTTGCTAGTCCTCGGAGACACTGTTGCGGGGGCAGGGAACAGGGGGGGCGGCCTCCCGCAGGGCTCTGGCCTCCTCCAGAGCTTCTCTGTACCGGGAAGGCCAGGCCTGGGGGTCTTTCTTAAAGACCCTGGCCAGGAACTCCATGATCTGCATCTTGGTGATTTCACGGCTGGCACGGGGACCCCAGAAGAACTCGTACTCGGGTGGCTCCACGTGGGGCACGCGCTGGTACTTCAGGTAGTTTTGCTGGACGAACTCCTCGGTGATGAGCTTTCTCACGTCTCCAAAGGTGGAGTGCTTCTTCCAGGGCCGCAGCCCCAGGATGCGCAGCACGTTCCAGACGGCACTCTCCCTGGCGCCCCGACCCTTCACGTAGATGAGGCTCAGGATCATCAGCAGGAGGCCTGTCATGGGCATACGGTTGCTCAGCGCCACCCTGTCCAGCTCCTCCGGCTCCAGCGCTTTGACCAGCGAAAACTCCATCGTATGCAGGCTGGTGAGCCTCAGGTGGAGCCCGAAGACTCGGGCGAGGATGAGGCTGGTGCGCCTGAGGATGCTGCGGCACCACTTCTTGTAGCTGCCAATGACATCCCTCACCATGTCTGGGAACCAGATGATCATCCTCTTCTGGTCCTTGACCAGCACGTACCACATGAGCTCGTGCGCCTTCTGCACCAGCTGGGCCGGGGCGGGCGGCGCGGGGCCCGGCTGGGCCGCGCTCGGGGCCTGGTGGGCGCAGCCCTCCTGCGCGGCCTGCTGCAGAGCCTTCGGGTCGTCCTCCTCGCTCTGGGCCTGGGGCGGCGGCGAGGCCGGAGGGGCGTCGGTGGGGCCTAGGGGTGGGCCGTCCGGCCCCGCGAGGGTCGCGGCCTGAGACGCGGGCGCAGGGGGCTCCCCGGGAACCTCGGGGCTGCCGCACTCCTCGGAGGTGGAGGCGTCGGCTGCAAAGTCGGGGCCGCACACATCCTTACTTTGTTCGGACATGTCTGCTCCGTCTGGCAAGGGCAGGGCCTCCGCGTCCAGGAGCTCTTCGAGCCTGCTCGGTCCGCGGGCTCCTGGAGAGGAAGTGCGCGTAGCTGCGCGCGGCGCCTTCCGCAGCGGCCGGGCGGGGCGGGGCGGCGGCGAGCCGCGCCAGTGCGCCTGCGCGCCCGCGAGCCGCGCGCCGAGCGGCCGGGAGGGGGGCGGGGCGCACGCCCGACGGGGCGGGTGAGGGCCAGCCCCCCAAGAGGGTAGAGACTCGGCGGCGGTAGAGACCCGAGGACGCCAGGTGACCTGCGTGCCCTAAGGCGGCCGCGGGGAGGCGGGGAGGGCGGACGCGCGCTGAGGAAGGAAGGCGCGAACGTGAGGGGAAAGGTGTTCGCCGACTTGGGAGGTGCTGAGGGCGCGTGTGCCGGGAGCGGGGAGCCCGGGGGACCCAGACGGACCTCAGAGGCGAGGCCCTGAGAAGGAGGCCGGCTGGGGTGGCACCTCGGCTTCCCTGGCGAGGCGCGGGAGCACCCGACGGCCAGCGGCCGCCCGCGACGGTCGGAGGAAGTGACCGCGTGGGGCTAAGGTTGCCTTGCCCAGCAAGTTCGAGGCCCTCCCCGGAGCCGAGGGGTTCTCATGACGTCACCACGGCAGCGCGTGGGCCGCCCACGCGCAGACGGGACTGTCCCCCGAGGTCCTAATACGCTAACGCCATCGGCAGCGCTTCCGTGATCACCGATTTGGGGCCCGTTTTATTTCGTTTCGATGTTTTCATCCAGATCCCGTCACTTGGCGATGGCCTGGCCGTCTTTCTAAGCACCAACTGGAACGGCCTCGCTTGTCCCCCGCGTTTGCCCAGCCCCCTTCTTCCCGGGGCGCCCGCTGGGGCCTCCCCTCTGCGGCCGCGGGGGCACGTGTCACCTGCCCCACCCACCCCCCCCCCCCCCGCGGACCGACGGCTCCCGCGCGGGCAGCCGCAGCCACGCCCACGGGGCGCCCTGGGTCACGTGAGGTGGGCGCTCTCCGCGCCCCGAATGTCCGTCTGGCACGCGGCCTGTTTGGAGGTTGCACGCCCCCCGCCCCCCCACCCCATTGGCGAGAGCGGGGTCCGCGCGCAGCGGAGCGAGGCTGCCGCCCCCCAGCGGGGGCGCCCTGCGCTGAGCCTGCAGCCCGGCCCCGGGCCCTCGGGGCCCGCGGGGCGGTCCAGACGGGCGCCACCTCCGGAGAGAAACCGGGCGCTCCGGTCCGTATCGTCCCGACCTAGCACCCTCTTTCTCGCGTCCCACTTCACTTTCCTCAAGAAGGTTGACTTCGCCCTGGCTGGTGTGGCTCAGTGGATTGAGCGCAAGCTGTGAACCGAAGGGTCACCGGTTCGATTCCCAGTCAGGGCACATGCCCGGGTTGCAGGCCAGGTCCCCAGTAGGGGGCGCTCCAGGGGCAACCACACATGGATGTTTCTCTCCCTCACTTTCTCCCTCCCTTCCTCTCTCTCTAAAAATAAATAAATAAAACCTTTAAAAAAAGGTTACATACTTAAAAAAAAAAGGTTGACTTCGAAGGCTGTGCAATGCTGCCTCTTTCTCTTTGGATTTTCACTGCTTTTGTGTCGCCTCGAGGGGCGTCCTCCCTCCAACAGGACTTCCTAACGTCTCCCTTTGAAAGGGCAACTCCTACGTATCTTTCAGATATGGCTTAGTTCGATTTTCCCCCCATTTATCGTGTCCTGCTTTAACGTATAACGTCTATTTTTCTAAGTGCATCTTAAAGAATTGTGTCAGTTATCGTTTTTTATTATTTAAAAATGGCTCTGCATCAGTTTATTGCCCGCACTCGTCTTAAAAATAACCCTCATTTCTTGATTTTTTATTCATTCATTTTTTTTCTTTCCCTTGGAGACTGATTATTTTCTAGTTATTCAGGTTAACTAGTTAGTTCACTTAAGGTATTTTTAATAATTAAAACGTTTGAGCCAATTCTTTAAATCTCAGCTCAGCTTGGGCCTTAGGCCATCATTTTTGCCATTGTAAGTTTATTAAAATTGCATCCTCATATTTTACCCTCCTGGATTAAATGGATTCATGAAATTAAATTCCAAGCTTACGCGCAATTGTGAAAACACACAATTACACATATAAAATGTATAAAAGCAATGATGAAACAGTTATGAAATTATAAAAGCTCCTGCTGCAATGAGATAGATACCAGAGCTCTGGCCGGAGGGCTGGCCGGGTTTCAGCTGCTGCCTGAGATGGTCCGCGCCTCATTCTGGTGAACTTGACCGTGGTCCACAGCAGGCCCCCCCACCTGTGCTGCGGCTCCCTTCCCGCCTCGCTGCTGACACCAGAGCTGTTTAACTCTGTACCAGGACCCCCGGGGAGGGCCGCTGCGAGGTAGCGTGTGCGCAGAGGCGGGTGTGGAGCGTCGGAACCGATGCCCAAGTTTGGAGCCAAGTATGAGGTAGACCCCTAGCAATGCCCACCCTCGGGGCACCACTGCGCGCTGCCAAAGGGGCATCGTTTCCACCCAGGAAAAGGTCTGCTGGAGAGGCGCCACTTCCCACCCAGAAGAAACCCCACGGACACCGTGGGGGCTGGGGATTCAGCTTGGGGTAGACTTCAAGGAGAGAAAGCGCTCCTAAACCTGTCTCAGCCAAGGGGTCGGCAGCTTGATCGCCACCTAATAAGGTGCCTCCCTACCCATAAACCAGAGATGCAGACCTTCTGCGTAAGGATAAGGAAGGGACAGGTGATACCGTGGAAAAGAAGAGAAAGCCATCGCAACATCTTTTTTTTTTATGGATTTTTTTTGAGACAGACAGACAGACAGACATGGAATTGTTGTTCCGCTGATTCATGCATCCATTGGTTGATTCCTGTACGCGCCTGGACCAGGGATCGAACCTGCAACCTTGGCATATTGGGTCGAGGTTCACACGAACCGAGCTACCGGGCCAGGGCCTTTCACAATTGTTTTTCATTCAAGTGTCGAGACTTGGGTCTGGTGCTGCAGTGATAAATGGGGTTGGTTCCCTGGGTTCTCCAAGGTTGACCCTATTTAATATGGAGAATGAGTCGTCTCAGGGCCAAGCAGCTTAGAAACCGAAGCCTGAGGTTTAGAAAACATCCCCCAAACAAACTCCCAAAGGGCTCCTCTGGAAATCAAGATTCTGTAAATCAAGTTCCACAGAGGCAGGAAGTACATGGAGAAGTTACAACAAATTATTCTGGTGCAGACAGTGTTGCTGGTGGGTTGCTTCAAACTCTGTAATGGGAAACAGATTACCCAGCTGTGCATAGGCCCTTCTTGGCAGCCTCGGGACTAGGGGGAGAGGCCTGGCCTGGCCCTGGTTTCCATGGTGAACCGGGGAGGGCGGGGGTTATCACCCCAGAGACGCGGTTGGGCAGCGCGCATGCTCACAGTGCAGAGGCCCGGGGGCCCTGGATGAAACGTGAGGCCTTGTGGCTCGCTCCTGTTCACTTAGCTGCAGCCTCCGCCTTGGAGCCCCCAGACCGGCCCCAAACGCCGGCTGAAGGATTGAGAAAGAGAACTCGCGTTACTGTGTTCAGCAAACATTGCGCAACGCGCCTGAAAGAATTACATTTTAGACTGGTAGCTCAGCCTGAAGGGGAAAAAAATCCATCTGGACTGTTCTGACAGCCTGGCCCCCTTTTTGTTAGAAAAGAATAAGAGGAGAGGCCCGGAAGTGCTGCTTTTCACAGTTGGGAGGGGCGGGGAGGGGACTCAACCCTGGCCCCTCGGCCCCTCCAGGCTCCCCCAAAGGCCCAGTGCGCAGACCTGGCCAACTGAGGCCCAAAGACACTGAAACGGACCTTGTGGTTCTTCCTAGGCCCTCAAGGCAGTCAGTCATTCTGCCTACACTCAGGGCTTGGTCTTCAGGAACCTCACCTGGACTCAGAGATAAACCTGGAAGTGGGGGAACAGGTGGATGAGAGGAGCACAGAGACCAATTAAGAGGCCTTTCCCGGGACGCTACGTGGAGGGGGAAAAAAAAAATGATGGCTTGCATCTCATCTTCGCTCTGTGACTATTTATTCAATGCTACGTTTCCCCAGCATTGTTCCTGGGGCTGGAATGAAGACAGTCACGGTGTCTGCAATGCGTAGTGAAGGGCGATGGTGGAGGAAAAGGGCCATCAGTAAACAAGAAACTGAGTAATCAGATAATCGAACGTGTGCTACATACTGGAAGGGAGACGCGAGGTTGTCACAGAGAACAGAGGGAACCAGTGATTGACAGGGATGGCGAAGCAGATGCGAATAATAAGCACATGTGAAGGGAGACCGAATACCAGAGACAGCCAGGATTCCGCCTTTGGGGTGGCACGGACTGAGCAGTGTTGGGTGTGGCTAGTTTATGGGTCTGTTTCCTGAGACCGCTCAGAGAACAGTGTGGACATGCCCAGGAAATGCCTGGCTATGCAGGTCTCACGAAAGAGGCCGGGGCTGGAAAGAGATCGGGAAGATAAAGTCAAGAACAGACGGCATGCTCTGCCTGGAGCGGGGATCCTTAAAGGGGGACCCTCGGGGCATGAGGGTGGGATAATCGTGCATTGTAGGAGAGTGGAGCGCACACAATAGAGGTTAACACCTCTGTCCCCAGGAACACACCTACAAATACCCTCCAGACATGCGTTGTGAGAAAAGCAAAAAGACGCCTTCTCCCCGCACTGCTGCGGGGCCTTCTACGGGCAGCGCAGTCTCTGCTCTAGCGCCACTGAAGAAAATAAACAGAGGGAGGTGGAGACGGAGCCCACCAGCAGGCCCAGGCCCCTTAAGCCCCTTTCCAGATGATCCGATGACTTCCCTCTCTCTATCTCTTTCTGGGACGTATCAAAACACATTGCTTCATCTTCATCAATCTTGTTGAGGATAAATCCTGTTTGAGCAGAGCCAGGGTTCGAGTTTGGGATGCATAATTCTTTTTTTTTTTTAGATTTTATTTATTTATTTTTAGAGAGAGGGGCAGGCAGGGAGAAAGAGAGGGAGAGAAACATCCCTGTGTGGTTGCCTCTCCCGTGCCGCCCCCCACCCCCCCGCCTGGGGACCTGGCCCACAGCCCAGGCATGTGCCCTGACTGGGAATCGAACTGGCGACCCTTTGGTTCTCAGCCTGCGCTCAAGCCACTGAGCTATGCCAGCCAGGGCACAGGATTCTTTTTACATACTTTTGAAATTGATTTGATAATATTTCATTGAGGAGTCTTGTCTGAGGGATATTGGTCTGTACTCACCTCTTTTTGTACTGTCCTTATCTTTGGCATGCGATATTGTATTAGTGTCCAGTGTACAACATAGCGATTTGACATTTATATACCTCCCTACGTAAGACTGTACTTTCGGGGATCATTTCTATAGTTTGTTACATAGCTCACTGTGTGTGGTCACCGCTGTACGCCTAGTACCCATCCGTCACTATGCAAAGTTACCGCAGTATTATTGACTGTACTCCCGTTCGCCTTTCACACACTTCCCTCCCTTTCTGGCAGCCATCACTTTGCTCCTTGTCTCTGTGAGTCTGTTTTCGTTTTGTTGCGTTTGCTCACTTGTTTTGATTTTTGAAAATTTCCACGTATAAGGGAAATAATGTGGTAATTGTCTTTCTCTAGCTGACTTATTTCACTTTGCCTAATCCCCTTTAAGTCCATCTATGGTGTCACACAAGGTTAGAGTTCATTCTTTTTTCATGGCTGAGTACTATCCCATTGTGCGAAGGTACCACCGCTTTTCTATCCGCTCATCTACTGATGGACTCTTGGGTTGTTTCCGTATCTTGGCTACTGTAAATAACACTGCAGTGAACATAGGAGTGCCTATTTCCTATTGAAGTCATTTTTTAAAAATTTCCTTGGGTAAATAAGAAGTGGAATCGCTGTGTCATACAGAAGCCCTATTTTTCGTTTTTTGAGGCATCTCCGTACTGTTTCCCATAGCAGTGCACATTCTCACCACTTGTTAGTTGTTGACTGTTCGATACTAGTCGTTCTGACAGGTGTGAGGTGGAATCTCGTTGTGGTGTTGATTTGCATTTCTCTGATGATTAGCGCCGTTGAGCATCTTTGCAATAGGACACGTATAACAGTATACTCTGATCAATGTGTGCCGATGTGGTCTCCAGCTCTCTCCCTGACAACCAATCAGGTGACGGAGATGGCAACTCAGTAGCGGCCAGGTAGCGTACCCAGGTAGTGCTCCAGACAAAAGGGCGATTCACCTCCTGGCCAGGACACAGTGCGATTTCATCGTGCTACTCAGAGCAGCTCACAATTTAAAATTGCAACTGGTTTCCTTCTGACATCTTTCCTTTAATATTTCTGGACCATGGTTGAACCTGGGTAACTGAAACCATGGAAAACCAGGTTGTGGATGAGGGGGGACCACGGTACTTTAAAGATATTGCTATCTTTTCTTTTTAGGTAATTTTCTTTTAATTTAATTTTTTTTTTATTTTTAGAGGCTATTTTATTTTAATTTTTTTATTTTAACTGTTGTCCAAGTACAGTCGTCTCCATTTTCACCCCACCACTCCCTCCTACCCCAGCTGACATTCGTCATTATCCTGTATTAGTTCCAGGGGTACAGCATAGTGGCTTAGGCAGTCTTACACTGTACAAAGTAGCACCCCAAATACCCCCTGTCCCATGCATACTTATTACAATATTATCAACTATATTCCTTATTGAGTCAATTTACCTCCCTGAGATTATCCCGCAACTACTGATTTGTACTTCTTAATGCCTGCCCCCTTTTTGCCCAGCCCCCCAAACCTTCTGACCTCTGACAACCATCAGTCTATTCTCTGTACCTGTGAGTCTGTTCCTTGATTTTGTTCTTTAGATTCCACATACAGGAGAAATTATGTGGCAGTCATGTTTCTCTATCTGACTTATTTCACTGGGCATAACACCCTTCAGGTCCATCCAGATCATCACAGATGGTAAGATTTATTCTTTTAGCGGTCAAGGAATACTCCGTTCTGTACAACTACGACCGCTTCTTCATCCATTCGTCTACTGATGGGCATTTGGGCTGCTTCCATATGTTGGCTATTGTAAATAATGCTGCGGTGAACGTAGGGGTGCATTCGTGTTTGGGCTTCTTCAGATGAACACCCAGGGCAGTCCCATTTTTAGTTTTCGAGGAGCCTCTGTCCTGGGCTGCCCAGGTTTTCGACGGCACTGTTCCCAACGACGTATCTGCGGTCACCCTTACCTTCGTTCCTCGGTCGGCGCTGTGCCTTTCACCCTTCTTGATGCTGTTAGGTTCTCCCTTTAGCATCGGGTTTGGGCCCTTGGACTAGGACGACCACGGAAGTCGTTTTCTTTGAAGTTTCTGGCCCTGGGTTTCATTAAGACTCTTGAATGCGCGTGTTTACGCTTCTCGTGAAATTCAGAACATTTTCCCTCCTCACTCTGTAGGGTTCTCTGGAGACGCAGGGCGGGTGTGCACAGTACGGTGCTGTGCTGCGCTGCTTGGGGTGGCTTCGCAGCCCGCCGCTCGCTGCTTTGCCGTTCCTTCTCTCCGCGTTCGCCTCGGGAGCAGTTCCCATCGCTGAGGTTTTAAATTCGCTAGGACCTCCTGCCCTGGCTGGCGTAGCTCAGTGGATTGAGCGCAGGCTGTGAACCAAAGGGCCGCGGTTCGATTCCCAGTCAGGGCACAGGCCTGGGTTGCAGGCCAGGTCCCCAGTGGGGGCTATGTGAGAGGCAACCACACATGGATGTTTCTCTCCCTCTCTTTCTCTTTTCCCTTCCCCTCTCTCTAAAAATAAAGAAATAAAATATTAAAAAAAAAATTCGCTAGGACTTCCTTACACCGTGTGTCTCCTCTCCCTGCTTCCCTGGAGTGTCGTTTCTGTCTCACACATTACAGTTTCCAGCGCCAGAAGTTGGATTTGGGTCTCTTTTTATCACTTCAGCGGCTCTGTCTAAATTTTCAAGCATGCGGAATGCAGTTATAATAACAGTTCCACTGTTTTCCTTTTTCTGCTAATTCCAGTATCTGTGTTAATTCTGGATCAATTTCAGTTTATTTATTTTTCTCTATTCTGTTGTATTTTTTGTGTTCCTGTCTATATATGGTGTTGAAACAGACACTTCAAAGTAATCATGTCACAACCAGTATCACTCTCCATACTCTTTTTAAAGTCATTTATTTATTTATATATTTTTAGAGAGAGGGGAAGGGAGGGAGAAAGGGAGAGAAATATCCATGTGTGGTTGCCTGTCACCTGTCCCCAACTGGGGACCTGGCCCGCAACCCAGGCATGTGCCCTGACTGGGAATCGAACCGGTGACCCTTTGGTTTGCAAGCTGGCGCTCAATCCACTGAGCGACACCAGCCAGGGCTCACTGTCCATACTCTTGATTCATCTATTTTGGGATTTAGTTGAGTTCTTAAATTTTTCAGGTTTGTTCGGGTGGATCAGGTCAGGCCTAATTGTTCTGCACACTTGAAGAAAACATTACGGTGTACCCCACCCAGTGCTACATGAATGGTGGAGTTTTCCACTGTTGCTGGTGGGAAGAAATGTTATTTTCAGTCCGTGTTAGGGACACGCTCTGTTAATTCTCGTATTCTCAGTCGATGTGCTTTGGTCTTGAGAAGTGTCTTCACACGGGCATCTTATTGTACTATAAAACCTTGGCTCTTCTCTTTCTCTATTAAATCCCTACTAATTTCCAAGCTGAAGCCCATTGGAGATACACAGATTTTCCACTTCTACCCAGGATTTTTTTTTATCGAAGTGAAGAAACAAGGTTAATAGACTTGTATTGTCATTTAAAATTCTTAAAATTTCTTGGGAGGTTCTAAAAAGGCAATCGTGCTCTCCTTTTTCCCATTTTTTAAATCCCCACACAAGGATATATTTACTGAGTTGATAGAGAGAAAATAAGGGAAGGAGGAGGGGAGGGAAGGAGGGAGAGAGAGAGAGAGGGAGATGGATATGTGAGAAACACTGATTGGTTGCCTCCGGTACATGCCCCAACCAGATATCGAACCCCCAACCTAAGTATGTGCCCTAACCAGGGATCGAACCTGCAGCCTTCTGGTGCATGGGATGACACTCTGACCAACTGAACAGCTTGGTCAGGGCTGTGCTGTTATGCTTCAGTGTGCCTTTGCTTTCCAGCTGGGACATAGAATTGGAAACCAGTCAAAGAACAGCATCATTCAGTGTTCAGTGGTGGCTTCCCCTAACCAAATGTACTTACTGAGAGAAATTGGATTTCTCATCAATCCCCTTGACCTCTGGTTCTGCTCAGTAGAAGTCATCATGTAGACGCCAGGTCAGAATAAATTAAATAAAACCTGTAAATTCCACTCTCTTCATCCGACTTACCACTGGGTACCTGCAGATTAATGCCATGCTGACATGGAGTGAAGAATGACGTTGTCACAGCAATCAGTGTGGCTCGGTTGGTTGGAGTGTCATCCCATAAACTGAAAACTTGTGACCAGGTTCAATTCCTGGTCAGAGCACATGGCTAGGTTGCAGGTTTGGTCCCCAGTAGGGCATGCACGGGTGGCAACTGATTGATGTTTCTCTCTCACATCCATGTTTCTCTCCCTCTCTCTCTCCTTCCCCTCCCCTCTCTCTAAAATCAGTGCATCCTTGGGTGAGGATAAAAAAATTACATCCTCAGAGGTAACTTTGGGTAATACTGAGATTGGGTTTTTTTTTTTTTGCCTTATTTATACAAGATGGTGTTTTGTGAATCTATAGTAATTATATACTATTCTACTTTAAACTCTTTAATTCTGAATAGTTCTTATCAATGGACAGTAGTTAGATCTCTTTCTAAATTGAGGCTTCAAATACCATTTATTTCTTCTTATTCTTCTGAGATTTTGTACGTAAGACTCATGGCCAGGTTAAGGGTTAGGTAAACGGAAGGGACACAAGTTAAGACAACTTTCTGGGGCATAGAGCAAATTCTTCAGTGAACTGTTTGCGTTAGAAAAGGGTTATTGCCCCCGTAGACTCCCAAGTAGCCAAAGCTCATTCTTCCTGTCTTGTCCATACTATTCACCACCAGCGAGTCCTGTCCAGCTGTGTTTCGTGTTTAATGTGCCAAAGCCTGCGGCTGTAAAATTCTACAGAACCCTAATTTTTTATTCTTCTCCAGTCCTATTTATTGAGTCATTAAAAAAATTTTTTTTTATTTCAAGGGGTTTTCAAGGAACATGATGATCAATAACCTTTGTAGAGAAATTATCGTCTAATCTCTTATTGTCTTCTTCATACCAATTCCTGAATGTGGAATATCTCAGAAAAAGAAAGTAAGGTGTTTTCAATGTACTTGCTAGGGTTTGCCCAGTTAATCCCCAGAGATGGAAAAGATTTTTTTTTTCTCATCAACATTGCAGCACATATTTTTATTTTTATTTTTTTAATATATTTTATTGATTATGCTATTACAGTTGTCCCATTTCTCCCCATCATTCCCCTCCACCCTGCACACCCCCTCCCACCCACATTCCCCCCCTTTAGTTCATGTCCATGTGTCATAAGTTCTTTAGCTTCTACATTTCCCACACTATTCTAGCCCTCCCCCTGTCTATTTTCTACCCACCGTCCATGCTACTCATTCTCTGTACCTTTTCCCCCTCTCTCCTCCTCCCACACCCCTGTTGCTAACCCTCCATATGATCTCCATTTCTGTGCAGCACATATTTTAAAATCCCTGACAGTGGGGTGTGTATTGGCCCCGGCCAGGTAGCTCAGTTGGTTAAAGCATCCTCCCAATACGCCAAGGTTGCAGGTTCGATTTCCAGTCAGGGCACACACAAGAATACACCAACGAATGTATAAATAAGTGAAACAAAATCGATCTCTCTCTTTCTCTCTCTAAAAATCAACAAATAATAAAAAATAAAATAAAATCAATAAAAATTTAACATGTATGAAAGTGTAAATAATTATGCCCACAGAGATGTGTGTAAGGAGAAAACACTCCAATAATTCCAGTGTGTGTACCTCCAAAGGTGGTGTACATGTGCGTACTGTATAAAAATGGGAAAATGTGTGTATACGCTTTCACATTACTTGTAATATTGAGAGTGTATTTCTACATCAATACACTTTAAGGAATGCTCAACATTTCATTATATTAACTCAATTTCAATGTATATCATACCAATGAGGCTGACCGTCTTATGATACATAGTGTCTCTCTGAGTTAATAGTTGTCTTTCCAAATTACTTCACAAAGGGATATTCCTGGGGTTTTTTCTTTGCCTTTTACTCATTGATAAGGTCAGGATTGTAACTACTTCTTGGCTACACATAAGGCAGATAATCGCTCATTATTTTAATTTTTTTTTGCCTGTTAACCTTATTACCACTTCTTATTTAGAACAGTATTTCTGAATCACATCAGTCCCTTGCTGTGATTTATTCTACTATTTCACAAATAGCTGGCCTTTTCTGGGCTACACTCTTAACTTGATCACAGCTTTAGGACAGATGTGAATACTTTGAGCAATATTCCAGCCTCAGAGGGCATTGTCGCAGGAAAGGACCTTGGTCAGTGTTTCGAGTACATGAGGGTATGTGTTCAAAAGATTAAAAGGACAAACACCTGAGCAGAGGGACCCGTGGCGAGATTATCTGTTCAAGGACACAGGTAGGGTCCTGGGTTCACGTAGAGACCGAGTCAGTACTGCTGAGTCAGTCCCGGGGGGAGTCCAGGGAATGTAAGCAAATCAGTTCACTGGGTCTTCATTCATTTTTATATAAATAGTGTACATTTCATCGTGAATTTTGAATAATGTGAAATAGAAGCAAAACATAATTTTTTAGATTTATTCATTCACTTTGAGAGACAGGGGAAGGGAGAGAGAAAGAGAGGGAGAAAAACATCCATGTGTGGTTGCCTCTCGCACGCCCCCAGCTGGGGACCTGGCCTGCAATCCAGGCCTGTGCCCTGACCAGGAATTAAACCGGGGACCTTGTGGTTTGCAGGCCAGTGCTCAGTCCACTGAGCTACACCCACCAGGGCAAAACCAAAATGCTTTGATAACCCCACAGCTCAAGTGCAATCACAGTGAATCGGGACAGCTGTCAGGGAGCCGTCCTGGTCACGGCTTGTTTCGTGAGTTGCATTCCTCCCTCTGTCATTCACCAGCGACTGTCGGTCACACATTTCTCATGCAGTGCAGCTCCCCCAGTTCACCCTGTAGCACGTTCCCCCGGTTCGTTCTCTCCCGCTGGGGTCTCCCCAGGTATAACCCCAAAGGGGGACCGGGGGCTTGTGCTTCTTCCTTCCCCTGGAGGAGAGGCCACATCTTGGTGGTCCTTCAGGTCCACCACCAGCACCTCCAACTTCTCAGCTCCCCTCATCCATCCCCAACAAATACCTGAGGGGTGAACCTGACTCCCCATTTTCGTTTTTATTTCAATAACGTAGGAGACCATGAATAAGTTTTGTGTGTCTGCTAACTCTTCACCTTGCCCAGAGAGACAAACGCTGCAAAACCCAATTTTCAGAAGAGCAAAGTAAGAAGCAAGAAGAAGTCAAAAGATCTAGAAATATGGTTACAGAGAATGAGGAGGAGGAGGAGGGGAGGGGAGGGGAGGGAAAGGGGGGACAGAAAGAGAAGGGGGAGAAGGAGAAAGAAGGAAGATGAGAATAAGCAGAAAGAAGGAGGAAGAAGAGGAGGAGGAGAAGGAGAAGAAAAGAAAGGGAGGGAGAAGGAGAAGAGAAGAAAGAGCGATTTTCAAGCTTGGCCCAGATCTCTATGTCCCCCCATTCTTTTCCAGGCACTGAGCATGTAGCTCAGGGTCTAAGTTACGGTCCGCTATTTGGGCGAAATTCTCGATCTTCCGTTCACTGGCTATGGGGTACAGAACAAGGCCCTTAACTTTTTCCACCTTAGTTGTCTTCTCTTTAAAATTAGAATACTGATGGGAACAACCGCATAGGCTGCATAAAAAGATGCTAAGAGGTAATTGCCTTCATTGACTAAATAATTAACAAACACTACTTAATATCTCCATTTCAATTTATTCCGATAGTCAGAAGGGCCATGTTACATTTGTTTTCTGGGGGATGTTTCCTGAAGAAAAATAATTCTTCCTCCTTTCGGACATGGGTTTTCTTTGAAAAAATAGCCTCACTATTTCCTTTTCCTTTATCCCCCCAGCCTCTGCCTGGGCTTAGAATTTCATCAACTCTCACCTTAGTAACCGGTCTCCCTGGCAACAGTTTCCACTCCACTCATTGCCAAAGGACTGCTTTTCCTCCCTTCTTCTCACCCCCTCCCATTATTTTATCTGCCCCATCAAATGGATTTTAATGCCACACTCACAATATATGTTATAATATTGTTTGTGTGCCTGACTCGTCCCTTTTGTATATGGAAAAAAGTGTCTTTTGCATAGTTGAAATGATTACTCTATACAATTTATATGCTGATTTTCACCTAGCAATAATTTCACCAGCCTTTCCCCTACTGCTTCAGAGAACTCTCATAATTATTTTTCTAGACAACACGCAGCTCTGTGGTCGGAGGAGGCCATTATTCAATTAATTATTGTATCCTGTTGTTAGAAATGGAGGTTGCTTTCCATTCTTCGGGGTGGTTTGAAATAATGTGACATTGAAGGTCCAGGTATGAATTGGTGTTTTTCCCATTTTCGACTGATTTTATTCTAAGGCAAATTTTTATCAGGTAGAGTCGGTGGAAAAAATGGAAATACTTTTACGGCGTCTGATTACGAGGTCAGCTTTCCACATGCGAAGGCTCCGTCTCTAGCCTAGTCTCTAGCTGGGATTGTGTGTTCGCGCACTTTTTTGTGCTACAAGACCTGAGAACCGCACATAACCACTTGGACTCATTTTACATCAAAGGAACAAACATTTCCCTCCATTTAACCAGCATGAATCAGGATCTTTGGTTTGACAACTAACGAGGTTCAAATCATCTGCACCTTTCTCTGTGTACGTGTGTGGTTTGGAGCAAAACCATTCCCGTAATTTGATTATTCATTGCTTATTGTTCTTATAGTCACCGAAAACACTTGATTCCTGGAGACAGCCGCCACGTGCTGTGCTGTCTCTTGCCGTGTTCCTTTCAGCTTTGGTTGCTTCGCTACCGCGGGCAGCGGCGAGGTCGTTCTCCGCTTGCGCACAGGTACACCTCGGTGCCTTCCCCGTCCCCACACTCTTACATTCTTTCCTTGCTTAAAGGAAACCATCCTTCCCTGCCATCTTTAAAAAAAACTTCTCGCATATTCTATTTTATCTTTATCTTTTAATTTCCTTTTTGTTTTTCAATTTCTTTTTTTCTGTTGTGGTTTAAGTGCAGCGGTCTCCATTTGCTCCTCATCACTCTCCCCCCTGCCCCGCCCACCCCCACCTCCCACCCTCAATCCTACCCCGCTTTGGCTTTGCCCGTGGGTCCTAGCTGACGTTCAATATTATGAGAGTCTCAGGTGTACAAAGGGGTCAGACATCGATGTCCCTGAGGATATGATCCCTCCGATAAGACTAGGCCCCACCATGCATGGTTTTTAGCACATGCCTATTATATTGTATGCATTAACACGTGTGATACTAATATTGACAATAATATAGTTCATATTAGTGACTGTACTCCCTGTGCTGGACTTTACACCCCCATGACTATTTTGTAACCACCACTTTGTACTTCTTAATCCCTTCACCTTTTTCACCCAGCCCCCCACCGCACTCCCACTTGGAAACCGTCAAGTTCTTCGTACCTACGATTTTGTTTCTGTTTTGTTTATTCATTTATCTCATTTTTTATTTTCTACATAAAAGTGAAACCATGTGGTATTTGCCTTTCTCTGCCTGAGTTATTTCACTTAGCATGACACCCTCTAGGTCCACCCATGTTGTTGCAAATAGTAAGATTTCCTTCTTTTAATAGCCAAGCAATATTCCATATATATATATATATATATATATATATATATATAAACATATTCTTTATCCACCCAACTATCATTAGGCCCTTGGGTCTTATTTCCTGATCCACTTAGCTACCCTAAGTCTTTTGATTGGAGCATTTAATCCATTTACATTGAAAGTAATTATTAATAGGCATGTAGTGTTTGCCATTTTATTACTCATATATTTTATTTCTTCTCCTTCTCCTCCTCCTCCTTCAAGAACACCCTTTAACATTTCATGTAATACTGGCTTAGTTTTGATGACATCCATTAGCTTTTTCCTATCTGGGAAGCTCTCTATTTTTCCTCCTATTCTAAACGATACCTTTGCTGGGTAGAGTAATCTTGGTCGTAAGTCCTTGCTTTTCATCAATCACTCCCGGCCTGAAGGGCCTGATGCAAAATCAGTTGACAGTCTTCTGGGAGTTTTCTTGCACATAACTAACTGCTTTTCTCCCGCTGCCTTTTTTTTTTATACAACAATTGTCCATTTTATTCCTCTGGCTAAGAGATTCAGAGGTGATTTGGGGGTTACACTTTACTAGTTATTTCATTAAGAATTTAGGTGCATGTTCTGTGGTTTTCCTTCACTTTCTTCAGAAAACTTTTGCATGCTGAGTATTTTTCTATTATTTCCTTTCCTTTCAAAAAATATTTTATTTATTTTTAGAGAGAGGGGAAGGGAGGGACAAAGAGAGGGAGAGAAACATCAATGTGTGGTTGCCTCTTGTGTGCCCCGAACTGGGGACCTGGCCCTCAACCCAGGCCTGTGCCCTGACCAGGAATCGGACCAGTGACTTTGCTTCGCAGAGTGATGCCCTACCAATGAGCCACACCAGTCAGTGCTAAAATGTATTTCTTAACTATTAAGACTTGGATGTTCAAATCACTCCCTGATCCGTGGGAAGCAGAATGGGTGTTGTGTTAGGGGGCATGAAAAAAATGTTAATCTTGTTTACATGTCATCCGAGCTCTTGTGGGGCCATGTGCGTTGTAAGTAAGCAGTAGTATTTCCGAAGGAATCTTGTTTTCCGAGTGGTGTGTCTCAACAGCGGGCTTAAAAGATTCAGTACACCGTGTGGCAGACAGATGTGCTGTCATCCGGGCTTCGTCGTCGTATTTGTAGAGCGCAGGCAGAACGGACTCAGCATGATTCTTTTTTCCAATCACGGTTGACATGCAATATTACTTTTATTAGTTTCAGGTGTGCAGCGTAGTGGCTCACAATCATACATCGTGTAAAGTGTTCCGCCCTAGTTCCATGACCCACCAGGCACCACGCTTAGTTCTTACAATATTATTGACTACACTCCCTGTGCTGTGCTCAACATCCCCATGACTGTTCTGTGGCTACCAGGCTGTACTTCTAATCCCTTCCCCCTTTTCACCCAGTGCCCCCAATCCCGTCCCCTCTGGCAACCCTCTGTCTGTTCTCTGTATCTATGAGCATTTCTGTTTTGCTGGTTTATGTTGTTTTTTAGATTCCACACGCAAGTGAAATCATGCGGTCTTTGTTCCTCTCAATCAGTTTTCCTTAGCATCATACCCTCTAGGTCCATCCGCGTTGTCACAAATGGTAAGATTTCCTTATCTCTGTGACCAAGTAATATTTCGTCGTGCACACGAACCACCACTTTTGTATCTACCCATCCATTAATGGGCACTTCGGTTGCTTGCATATCTTGGCTATTGTAAATAATGCTGCGATAACGATAGGGGTGCATATCTTCTTTCAAATTAGCGTTTGGGATTTATTCGGATATATTCCCAGACGTGGAATTGCCAGGGCATAAGGGAGCTCCATGATTAATTTTCTGAGGCAACTCCATGCTGTTGTCCACAGGGGCTGCCCCAGTCTGCATTCCCACCCACAGTGCACGAGGGTTCTCTTTTCTCCACACCCTCACTAACGCTGGCTGTTTGCTGATTTATTCATAATCGCCATTCGGAAAGGTGTGAGGTGGTATCTCATTGGGGTTTTAATTTGCAAATCTCTGATGATTAGTGACATCGAGCATCTTGTCATATGTCTGTGGGCCATCTGTATGTCCTTTTTACAAAAGAATCCATTGAGATTCTCTGCCCGTCTTTTCATTGGATTGGGATTATTTTTTTGGTGTTGAGTTATTGTATATGAATTCTTTATAAATTTTGGATATTAACTCCTTCGCAGATGTATCATTGGTGAGTATCCTCCTTTATTCAGAAGACCATCTTTTCGTTTTGTTGATGACTTACTTTGCTATGCAAAGACTTTTCAGTTTAATGTAGTCCCATGTGTTTATATTTTCTTTCGTTTCCCTTGCCCAAGGAGATAGATCAGAAAAATTATTGCTAAGAGAAGTGTCAGATCTTACTGCCTATGTTTTCTTCTAGGAGTGTTAGGGTTTCAAGTGTAACGTTTATGTTTTTAATCCATGTTAAGTTGATTCTTGCATATGATGTAAGAAGGGGGACTAACTTCATTTTTTGCCTGTGTGTGTTCAATTTTTCCCACACCGTTTATTGAAATAGACTCCCTTTACTCCATTGTTTGTTCTGGCCTCCTTTGTCATATTCGAATAGACCATATAGGTGTAGGTGTGGGTTTATTTCTGGGCTCTCCATTCTGTTCCACTGAGAGCTATATGTCTGTTTTTATGCCAGTACCATGATTTTTTGATTCCTATAACTGTGCAGTGTAGTTTGATATCAGGTAGAGTGATATCTCCAACTTTGTTCTTTTTTCTCAAGATTTCTGCAGATATTCAGGAACTTTTGTGGTTCCTTGTTTTTTTTAATTATTTCTTCTAGTTTTGTGGAAAATAAAATGCCATTAGTATTTTTGATAGACACTACATAGATTTGGCACAATTATTAAGGGCCCTAGGATTTTTGGAATGATAAATGAGCATTCACTTTAAATTAGAGTCACCAGCTCCATTAGCCCCTAACAAGAGAATCAGCCTTCCGTTGCAAACTTCGAAGCCAGGCACGGACTTCTCTTTAACTGTGAAAGTCCTAGACGGTATCTTCGTCCAATAGGAGGCTGTTTCATCCACGTGGAAAATCTGCTGGTTAGTGTCGCCGCCTTCAGCTGGGTAACCAGCTGCAGCTTCTGCATCAGCCCTTGCTGCTTCAGCCGGCACTTCTCCATTGCGGAGACGGCGTCTTTCCTTAAACCTCGTGAACCAGCCTCTGCAGCTTCCAACTTTCTTTCTGCAGTTCCCTCGCACCTCTCAGTCGTCACGGAATCGAAGAGATTTAGGGCCTTGTCTGGATGAGGCTTTGGCTTACGGCAGTGCCGCGGCTGGTCCGATCTTCTGTCCAGACCACCGACACTTTCTCCGGATCAGCAATCAGGCCGTTTTGCTTTCTTATCATTGATGTTCCCACTGAAGCAACACTTTTCATTTCCCCCAGGAATCCTTTTCTTTGCATTTACAGCTTCGTTAACTGTTTTGGGGGCAACGGGCCTCGTATTCATTCAGCCTATCTCAGCTTTTGACACATGCCTTTCTCTGTAAGATTAATCATTTTTTTATCATTTAAAGAGAAGACACACAGAGGCCAGTGCAGGGTTATTCATGGGCCGAACTTCAATATTGTTGTGCCTCAGAGAATAAGGAGGCCAGAGGAGAGGGGGCACATGGAAACGATGAATCTTTGGAGATGTCCAAACACACATAATATTCATCGATTATTCACTCTCTTATATGGGTGCGGGTTGTGGCACCCCAAAACAGTTATAGTGGTAACATCACAGGTCGCAATTACAGATCACAGCAACACATTTAGTAACAATGAAAACATTTGAAATATTGCAAGAGTTACCCAAATGTGACCCAGACACACGAGGTGAGCAAATGCTGTTGGAGAACTAAAGCCGATAAGCTTGCTTGATGCAGGGTTGCCACAAACCTTCCATTTTTGAAAATAACGGTATCTGAAAAGTGCTGTAGTACAAGGGGTGCCTGTAGGTATATGTCTTCTGCCAAATTTGGGGAGTTTTCAATCATTATTTCTTCCTTCAGCCTCACTGTCTTTCTCTTCTCTCTCTGGGACTCCAAAGATGTACAATGTAGACCTTTTATTATAGAGCCCTAGGTCCCTGAGGTTCTGTTTATTGTTTTAAGTCTGTTTGCTCCCTGATGTCCAGAGTGGGTAATTTCTAGGGTTCTGTCGTTAAGCTCCCCGATGCTTTTCTCTCTTCCCTTCATTCTGTTGAACTCATCCTGTGAAAACTGTGTTCCGCAGCTCTGCCAAATTCACCTCCCACTTGTCAGTCGTTTCCGCCGGAAGTCCTACACAGATGACCACGTCGCCTGTGACTACCCACCGCTTTGTTTAGTCCTTTACAACATGCGTAGATTTTTAAATTCTGGTCTGTCGCCTTAGCCAGACCCTCCGCTGGAATGTTGAGTAGAAATGGTGAAAGTGGACTTCCTTGTCTCATTCTTGAAATTGTTAAAACAGCACGCGGATCTTGTCATTAAGTATAATTTTCAGTGGAGGTTTGTCTTAGATGCCTTTTATTCGTTTGAGGGAGTTCTTTTCCGTGTCTACTTTGATAAGACATTTCATCAAGCATGGGTGTTGAATTTGGCCAAATGACTTTTCTACGTCTTTCGAGATGATTAAATAATTCCCCCCCCAGTCTATAAATGTGATGAATTATATTGATTGACTTTTTAATATTAAACCTAACTTTCAAAATCCTCACTAGGTCCTAAACTATTATATTTTGTACATATTGCTGGATTTATTATGCTAATATTTTATTAAGAAGTATTATATCTATGTTCATGAGGAAATTACTTTGTAGTTTCCTTATAATGCCTGTCTTTGATTTTGTTATCAGGGTAATCCTAATATAAAAATATAAGTTGGAAAAAGTTTCGTCCTTCCTTTTTAATGAGATTTTGACTAGGATTGATAAAATATCTTCCTTAAATTTTATAAAATTCACCAGCAAATCTAGATGGGTGGGATGTTTTATTTTTCTTAATGGTAAGGTTTATATTATGAATCCTTTAGAAAGATCTATAAAATTGATAAAGTTACAACTAATCAAATCAAAATAAGAAGATACAGATATCAGCAATTTCAGAAATGAAAAGATGATGTATCACTGAACATCCTGCAAACAAACAAAAAAGAATGATACAGAAATATTTTGAAAACCTTTAGACCAGCAAATTTGAGAAAATAATTTTTTTCAATTTTGTATTTATTGATGAGAGAGAGAGAGAGAGAGAGAGAGAGATTGATTTGTTGTTCCATTTAGTGATGTATTCATTGGTTGATTCTTATATGTGCCCTGACCAGGAATCAAACCTTCCACTTTGGCGTATGGGGCAGATGCTCTACCCAACAGAGCTACCCGGCCAGGGCAAATTTGACAACTTAGATGAACCGGACAAATTCCTTGATGTATTAACATCAGTAGGAGAACACTGGTGCTAACAAGTCCGGGGGTTATCAATGACCTTATCAGGGAAAAATGCAAAAATACCCTTCTTGTAGGTAGCATCTCACCTCCCTGCTGCTTTTCTTAGGGTGTCCCATTAGGGAAGAAGGCAAGTTCTTTCTTTGTCTTTCTTGTACAGAGACGATGCCGGATAACCTCTGTTACATGCACCCACTCCGTCTGAAGGGGCACCCCCCTCTCTGTCTCTCTCTGTCTGTCTCTCTGACTCTCTCTCTCTCTCTCTCTCTCTCTCTCTCTCTCTCTCTCTCTCTCTCTCTCTCATACTGACTGGTAGGGGAGTATTTTGAAGTTGTTAAAAAACAACTCTCAGGTCCCTGTTGGGAAGTTAGTGCCAGTTGTTCCCTGAAATACAATATGGGTCCCTTAGGCTCTTGTGCCCTCAGCTTGGTGCCTTCACAAAGATTCCGGAACAGCAGAGGAAGAGAAAATTCCCAGTTGTCACCCAGCAGTGCCCTGTCCATGCTTTGAGACATACGGTGAGGAGGTGGGAGTTTGGCAGGGCCAAGAACTCTCTCCCCAAGGCCAGGGTTTCACAGAGAACCCGTGCGAACTTACAGGATGGATTTTTCCCTAGGGCTGCTGTAGCAAATTCCCTCCAACGCTGCCGAAACAACAGGTATTGGTCCCCTTACAGTTCTGGAGGACATGCACCCAAAATCGAGGTGCCAGCAGGCTGTGTCCTTCTAGAGAATCTGGGGGACCACGCTCTCCACGCTGGGCCCCTGACTTCCGGTCGCTGTGGGCCCTTGTGGCATTTCCTTGGCTGGCGCTGTAGCCCTCCAGTCTCCGCTTTCATGTCCACATTCCCTTTGTTCTGTGTGTTAAACCTCTGTCACGTTTGCCACGTAAGCAAGCACACAAGTCATTGGAATTAGGGAACACTGCAAACCCAGGATTATCTCGAACCGAATATTGAACTCCACCGTGTCTGCCGAAGCCCTGTTTTCCCACAAGGCCACGTAGTTTCGGGTGTCAGGACCAGGACGTATTTTTGGAGATAGATGCGACTCGGTTTAAAACAGAGGCCCTCCCCGGAAATCGGGCTTGCGAGGCCCTCTGTGAGAACCGGGTTTATGGGGCTCAAGCGGGACGACCAAGGGGATGGAATGTGAGCAGCAGCAGCAGCGGGCGCAGGGAAGGGCTGTGTGGAATGTGCGGCCCCCGGCACGTGAGACCTTCCAGCTGCGGGCCCCTTCCGGGCCTGGCTTGCCAGGAGCCACCGAGGATTAGGGGATGTCACACAGAGCTGCAGCCCTGCTCTGGCTTCTCAGAAGGTCCCAGTGGTATTTCCTACACTCGGGGCTAAGGTTTATCTTAGGCCCCTCGTGCATGTTGTGAGAAAATATTTGAGATGTACTTGTTGTTGCTTTCCCAGGAGCACTGGTCAGAACGCTGGTCCTTTACCGTGCTGAGTTAGCTTGGCACTGCCGTCGAACATCAGTTGCCCACGTAAGTGTAGGTTTATCGCTGGAGTTCTTCTTCTGATCTGCTAATCTGTACGTCTCTCCTTAGGCAAGTCACAGCCTCCCCCCGTTGCTCGTGGCTTCATAGTATATCTTTTTACGAAAATGGCAAATAGGCAAACTATTGGTATTTGCCCGTGTCACATATATATCAGTATTTCCATATGAGTTTTAGAATCAGCTTGGTGATTTCTACCAAGAAAACCCTACTGACATGTGTTTTGTCTTTCATCAAAACTGTAAACTTGTTTTTAGAGAACTGACATCCCAGTAAAACTGTCTCCAGCCTATGACGGTCTTTAGGTTATGGCCAACTTTTTCTAGCAATGAGTTGTAGTTTTCAGTGTGGAACTATTGCACATATTTCATTAAATTTATTACATACATATTTCTATTTCTGGCACCAGCTTGAGAACGAGGTTTACAGAATGACCCTCAGGCCCAGTGACTGGCTAAAATGACTCATAAGACTTAGAAAAGCTGTTATATTCACCATATTGGTTATTACAGTAAAATAAAATGTTAAAATGTTTGAAAAAAAAAGGCGAATGGGCAAAGTCCAAGCAAAATCAGGTGCAAGTTTTCAGTAATCCTGAGTAATACCTGCACACACAGCATTTACATATATATGGCATTTAAACTAATTTGTATTTAAATGGCATTCTAAATAGTATGTTAAATTAATACTTGCCAGTTCTAAATGATGGCATATAGATATAAAATTTATTTTTGTATATTTTTGAATCCTGTGATCTTGCTGTCCTTATTACTAATTCTGGTGGTTATTTTTTTTAGACTCCTTAGAAGCTTCTACATTTAATCTACATAGAATGGCAGTTTTCCCCGTTACATTCTAACCTGTGTGGATTTTATTTTTTTTTCCTGCTTGATAGCAGGGCCTAGGAGCCGGAACCCAGCGTTGACCAGAAGCGGTGAGAAAGACCATCCTGCCCTATTTTTCCTCTTACACGGGGAGCGTTCAGTTTTTCCTCCACTCGGTAAGATGCTTGGAAAGCACCTCCATTCAGTAGTTGTTACATAGTTGCTTTTTTTAAAATCAGGTTGCCCTGGCTGGTGTGGCTCAGTGGATTGAGCACCAGCCTGGGAACCAAAGGGTGGCTGGTTCGATTCCCAGTCAGGGCACATGCCTGGGTTGCAGGCCAGGTCCCCAGATGGGGGCATGCAACAGGCAACCACACATTGATGCTTCTCTCCCTCTCTTTCTCCCTCCATTCCCCTCTCTCTAAGAATAAATAAGTAAAATCTTTAAAAAATAAAAATAATAAAATAATTTAAAAAATCAGGTTGAAGACATCTGTATGTAATCATAGATTTTCAACAAGTTTTATCCTAAATGGCTTTGATGAGTTATATGAATTATCTGCGTCTACTAAGATGATTATGATGGTCCTTATTTATTATGAAAATATGGTAGACTACATCGATTAACTTGTTTTTCATTGATTTGAGAGAGAGAGAGAGAGAGAGAGAGGAAGGGAGGGGAGAGACAGACAGACAGACAGACAGACATCTTGTACGTGCCCTGACTGGGAATGGAGTCTGCACCTCGGTGTATTGGGACAATGCTCTGCCCTCCTGATACCCAACCAGGGCAGATGCATTCATTAATTTTTTAAGTGCACAACCAACTTTATATTTCAGGGGAAAATCCTATTTGGCTCTCATCTGTTAGACATTTAAAATATTTCTGCATTCAGCTTACTAATATTTTCTCAGATATTTTTGCTTTTACGTGAGGAAAACTGATGTGCCAACTTTGCTTTTAAATTTTAAGTCCTTTTTTAAAAAATCAAGATAATGATGGACTCACACAAGTAGGTAGGAAATGTACAGAAAAGGGTTAACCCAGCAGGCTGGGGCTGCTCAACCCTGAATATTTCCAAGAAAAACATGTCTTTAGGACTCATCCTTGGCCTGGCCGTGGGAGGTAATCTCTTAAACCCTTGGAATATCCTATCTGATAAGAGTGGTCTTACATGCAGGCCTTGGACCCACAGTACACTGTGATAAGCTAGTTTATTCTGACAATGTGACTCAGGGTGGGTGACTTATTTTGCTCTGCAGGCTGGACTTTGAGCAGCTGTGGTGGGTTACGCAGATGCTGACCCGATAAGCGGCTCTAATGAAACCCCCTACGCAAAGATCCAGGTGAGATTTTCTTGTTGACAAGACCCCCCACCCCCTGTTATCGCACATCCCAGCTGGAAGAAACAGGCATGTCCTTGGGCTCCACTGGGAGAGGACACCTGAAAGTGTGATCTCCCTTGAACTTCGCCCAGGCACCTTTTTTTTCCTTGGTGATTTTTAAAATGAAATGTATTGCAGTGGCATTGGTTAACAATGTTATGTGATCGAGTATACCGCTCTGTGATGCATCGTCTGTGTACTGCATCGTGTGCCCGCCGCCCAGAGTCTGGTCCACTTCCACCACCATGTGTCTGACCCCCCTTACACTCCCCCTGCCCCTCTGGTAAAGGCCCTTCTGCTGTCTGTGTCTGTGACTTCGTCTTGTTTGTTCATTTGCTGCTTTCTGTTCTATATCCCACATGTGAGTGAAGTCATATGGTTCTTGCCCTTCTCCATCTGACTAATTTCAGTTGGCACGGCACTCTCAAGATTCATCCGTGTTATCTCAAATGGCAGGATTTCCTTCTTTTTACGGCTGAGCAGTATTCCATCGCATATCTGTGCCGTATCTTCTTTATCCAGTCATCTCTCAAAGCGCCTGTAGGTTGTTTCTGTGACTTGGCTACTTTGAACCATGGTGCAAAGAACATGGAGGCATGTGCATCATATAAAAAACATTTTCACTTTGGGGGATAGATACTCAGAAAAGGGATTGCTGGCTCCTATGGTAGCTCTAGTCTTCATTTTGTAAAAAGACTTTATTTACTTATTTTTAGAGAGGGGGAAGAAGGGAGGAAGAGTGGTAGAGAAACATCTGTGTGTGAGAGAAACATCAATTCTTGCCTCTCGCACACCCCCCTACTGGGGACCTGGCCCACAACCCAGGCATGTACCCTGACTGGGAATCAAACCAGCGACTCTTTGGTTCACAGGCTGGCGCTCAATCCACTGAGCCACACCAGCCATGGCTGCTTCTTCATTTTATGACATTTCTATTTATCTGTTCATTAAAAGTTTTACAAAAGCACACTACTTTTGGATATAGGGGAGATACTTACACGGGGGTGGGGGGGTAGGTTTATAGTTGTGAGTATTCAAAACACAGAGTTTGTTCTTGTATTCCTATTTATTAGTAATTGCATTATCTTCCATACACTTAGGTTGTTTCTATGTCTTGGCTAATGTAGATAAGGCTTCAGTGAACATAGGGTCAAGACGCCTATTCAGGACGGCCGTTTCATTCCCTTCAGATAAATGCCTGGAAGGGGAATTGCTGGGTCATACAGTAGTTCTCCTTTCAAGTTTCTGAGGAGCCTCCGTGCCGTTTCCCACAGGGGCCGCACCAATTTACATTCCCACCAACTGCGCGTAAAAGTCCCCGTTCCCCCTCAAACGTGGTGAGGTTAAGAAATCTCTCCCAGCTCTCGACTTTTCGATGGTAGCCATCCCACCAGGTGTGAGGCGCTGGCTGGTTCATTGTCACTTTCCTCTTTATCCTTCTGCTGACTAGTGATGGTGAGCATGTTTTCGTATACCCGCGGGCCCTTTCACTATCTTGGGAAAATGTCTCTGTGGGTCCTTTGCCCATTGTTTAACGTTAGATTTTTGGGGGGTACTTTTTGTTTAGATTTTTTCAAGACAAATGTCTCAGAGTGGCATTGGCGAATAAGATTATACAGGTGTCAAGCGTACATTTCTATAGTACATCATTTGTATATCGAGTTGTGTTGTATCAGCTCCCCACAAGCCTGGGATGGTCACTCCGTGTCAAACATGCGATCTGCAAATATTTTCCCATCCCAATGGCTATCTTTTCAGCCACAGTTCCTTAACTCTGTTTATTTTTGAATCTCTGTTCCTGTGTTTAGATAGTTTATTTTTGTAATATTTTGAATGTTTCTCAGTTTTCTGCAGTATTTAATCTTCAGCCTGTCCAGTGAGTGTTTCCCTTCACTTATGATACTTTCCAGCTCTCCAAGTTTCCTGTTTTCTTTTGTTTGTCCTCTTTCGTTTCTACCCTGTTCCAGTTTTCTTTAAACCCTTGGACATGGGTATAAAATGTGTTTTACTTTGTTATTGAATGATTCCATCCTCTTCGTCACTACTGGGTCTGTTTATTTTAACGGACTTTTCTCCTCATGGTGGGTCTCATAGTCCTGCTTCTTTGCATAGCTGGAGATTTTTTAATATTGGAATTGGTGGCTTTTACCTTGCCGATCATCTGAATGTTTTTGCCTTCTTTTAAAGAATGTTTAAATTGTTTGGACAGATGATTAAAATACAAGGGGGGACCCCAGAAAATTCCAAAATTATCTTCTAGAGGGCAGGACCCTTGTAGTACAGGCTTCCCCCACTAGGTGAGTGATCTAGAAACCCATGTGTATCAGTGTGCCAGCTGGCGTTGTTGTGAGAGGCTGCATTCGGCTTCAGGGAACGTTTTTTGAAGACTCCACATGTCTGCCCATTTCATCATGGGTAATTTACAAGTGCACCTGCCCACCCCGCACTGAGTGTTCGGCAGTTTTTGACCAAAAATAGCATGACCCCCATGCCCCACCCTCCCTATTCACCCAATCTCATCCCGAGCGACTTTTTTTTCTTTCCCTGGATGAAAAAAATCCTCAAAGGAAAACTCTTTGCGGATGTGGAAGAGGTGACACAAAAAAATGGCAGAAGCACTAAAAAGCATCAAAGTCACGGAGCTCAAAACCTGTTTTGAGCCGTGGAAAAAACGTGTCGATAGATGTCTTCTATCACGTGGAGAGTACTTGGAAGGCGACTAAAGTGTACACCTGCACGAATAAATACACAATTGTTTATGAGTAAGTTCCAGGTTTGGGGTGGTCCCTCTTGTGTGTGTGAATTGGTGTAACCCTTCTGAGACGTAGTTAAGCTTTGCTGTGATGTAGGGCAGCTTTTATCATGGAGATAGTTGGCCCCTCTAACGCCTGCCCCTTCCGGCATCTCTACTTAATGTCCTGGGTGCTCAGCAAAGACTCTTTCCTCCGCCTCTCACCCCGCTCTGCACTCTGCGAATTGCCCATGTCTCCAGCTCCCTCCAGCAACCTCTTTGCGCCGCCTCCTCGATGGCGCGTCTGCCTAGGGAAGTGCGGCTTCGGCTTCGTACTCAGCAGCAGCGCGGCAGAGAACGCCGGGCAGGCTTCCAGGTCCACGTCCTGGCCCGGCTCCCGCCTCTCTGCTTCTGCTCCCGACACACACCCCGTCGCCTTCCGCTGCTCCACTGCGAGCGCCGCGCTGCGTCCGCGCCTCGCGTGCTGGGGCAACGGGCCTGGGCGAAGTGTCGCCAGGGCGAGGCCCGCAGCAGAGGGCGGCTTGTCCACGGGGTTTCCGGCCCGCGGTTCCCGGCTGCCTGTTTCACAGTGTCTGGGACTGCTGTTTCGTCCATTTTTAACCACTTTTTCTTTTTCTTTTTCTAAGATTTGATTTCTGTATTTTTAGAGAGAGGGGAAGGAAGGGAGAAAGAGCGGGAGAGAGACATCAGTCAGGTTGCCTCTCACACACACCCTGACCAAGGATCACACCCGCAGCCCAGGCATGTGCCCTGACTGGGGATCGAACCCATGACCTTTCGCTTTGGGGGATGAAGCCCAAGCAACCGAGCCACGCTGGTCAGGGCTACTTTGTCTAGTTTTACAGAGGAAGGCCATGCCTAGAATCATTTGTTCCATCCTGGAAGGCTGCAGAAGTCTGTGATTATGATTTAAAAGTAAAGTTGAACATTCATTCATCATCATCAGGGAAATGCAAATCAAAATTAAAATGAGATTCCACGCACAATAGGATGGCTACAAAACAAAACAAAACAAAACAAAACAAAACAAAGCAAAGCCCCGAGCAGCGTGGCTCAGTTGGCTGTGTGACGTCCCACTAAGTGAAAGGTCTCGGTTCCATTGCTGGTGAGGGCACATTCCTGGGTTGCCGGTCAGGTCCCCAGTGGGGGCGTGTTCGAGAGGCAAGCAACTGACATGTCTTTCTCACATTGGTATTTCTCTCCCTCTCTTTCTCCCTCCATCCCTCTCTCTCTAAAAATAAATAAATAAAAAAAATTTTTTTAAATCACAGAAAATAACGAACGTTGGCCAGGATATGGAGAAATCGCAACTCCACGTGCCCCGTTGTGGAGAACGTAAAATGGCACAGCCACTGTTGAGAACCGTATGGGGGACTCCTCGGCAAGTTAAAAATAGAACGACAGTGCAATCTAGCCATTCCTCTTCTGGGAATATATCCAAAAGAATCGAAGGCAGGGTCTTGAAGAGATATTTGCACACCCATGTTTATAGCAACGTTATTCACAGTAGCCGAAACAGGGAAGTAGCCCAAGTGTCCGTTAACCAATGAATGGGTAAGCAAAATGCGGTCTGTGTGTACAATGGAATATTATGTGTCTGTTCATTATTCAACTCTCTTTCTTCTCTTCTTTAAATAAGGGGATTCTGGCACAGGCTACCCCGTGGATGAAACTTGAGGACATCATGCTAAGTTGAATAAACCGATGACAAGAAAGCAAGCACTGATTCCACTTCTACGAGGTAGGTGGAGCAGTCCGAATCCTAGAGACAGACAATGGAACAGGTCCTGGGCGAGGGGGAGAGCAGGACTCGTTGCGAGTGGGTGCCCAGTTTTGGTTTTGCGACATGAACAGTGGTGGGCGGTCATAGTGGTGGTGGGTGTACGACACTTAAAACTGGTTAAGATGGCAAATTTTATGGGATGTGCATTCTAGCACAATTTTGAGAAAGGTACGCAAACTCAGAAAAACACGGTGGCATATTTTCTTCAGACCCGTCTGGTTCTCAGGGGTGGGATAGGAAGTAAACAGAAGAGAGGGGCGAGGGGGTCTGTGGATGCACTGGGTGGAGGGCGGGGTGGAGAAGAGGCCGGGCTCAAAAAAAGTGATGAGACAGTGCAACGTAAATGTTCAAGAACGGGGATTTCGTGATGATCCCAGGACTGCTGACATTGCTTTTCTAGATAGAGAACATGCTCGGTTGATGGTTGGACTGTTTGAATTTGAGAGTTTTGCGAATATACATTCAAATGTAAGAATGACTTCAGTCCTGGCTGGTGTGGCTCAGTGTTGTTCAATACACCAAAGGGTCACAGGTTCGATTCCTGGTCAGGGCATGTGCCTGGGTTGTGGATTCAGTCCCTGGTCTGGGCACATCTGAGGGGCAACTGATCTCTCTCTCTCTCTCTCTCTCTCTCTCTCCCCTCCCCCTTTCTCTCTTCTTCCTTTTCCCTCCCATCCTCCCCCTCTCTCTAAAATTGATGAGCATGTCCTCAAGTGAGGATCAAAAAAGGGGGAAAAAAAAGATTGGCTTCAAACGAATGGCTCCATCCCACTCAGCAGCCTGTTCCTAAGCGGCTGGGTGGTGCTGGACCTTTGGGTCAGTCTGGAGGGCTCTGCGATGGAAGCAGCCGGCCATTGCTGCCCCTGGGCCATGGCGTGGGATTCTGGGAGCCTCTCCATCTCCGCGCACTTCCCTCCTTCGAGTGCGCTCCCCAGAGGGCCTGGACTTACACCAGCAGAGGCAGTGCATGGGCCTTTCACTCCTTTCCCCGCCACGCCCCTGCTCGCAGCCCCAGGTGTTTGATGAGCCACTTTTCTGTTTCTGAAGAGACCAGCCTAAGCTGGACTCAAGAACCCGCCACCTTGCTATTCTTCCTACGTGCGGTTGCAAGTCCTCGGGATTTGGAATGGACAACTGAGATTCCTGACGAATGTGTAGAGGGAAAAATTAAGCCCCCATAAGCTGTGTGTGTGTGTGTGTGTGAGAGAGAGAGAGAGAGAGAGAGAGAGAGAGAGAGAGATCAATTTGTTGTCCCACTCATGGATGCACTCATTGGTTGACTCTTACATGTACCCTGACCGGGGATCGAACCCACAACCTTGGCGTATCAGAACAGCTCTCTAACCCATGGAGCTACCTGGCCAGGGCCTAGTCGGGGGTATTGACAGGCAAAATCTGTGGTCCCCACAGAGCACCATGAACTTGGCCGCGCCTGGTTGACCCACGCAGTTTCTCTGGCTGATAGCTCCCTATGCTGGTGGGCGCTGAGTTCCCCGGCGGGTGAACCGGGTCCCCGGAGGTAGATATGCCTGAGACCGTGTAAAACTGCCCGTGGAAAGGATGTGTTCATGACGCCCATCCCGTGCTAGCGGCTCCGAGGGCCGCCGCGGTGCCGGAAGTCGGACAGAACGGCTGCCGGTTTGGAAAGGCCGCCTCCCCTTCAGAAAGGGGCCCCCCATCTCGGCATTCGCTTCGTTTCGCACGCTGGTCCTGGAGACAGGGACGGTGTGGGGTTCAGACAACGTGCCGCGTGGATGAACTCCGCGCAGGACGCTTGAAATCGGGGAACTTCCAAGAAGGGGGTGTCCAGGGTGTGCGTGTGGAGAGGCGGCGTGTGAGACCCAGCTGCTGGGAGCGTGGGGTGCGTTGTGTGGCGAGGGCACAAAGGGGGTCCCCTCTGTGCAGCACCGGCCTCCACAATGGCCTTTGTATGCCCAGGGGTCCTCTTTGCGCCTGGATTCTTTCCCCCTTTCACAGGGAAGGCCAACGGCTGGGGGCGGGGGTGGGGGAGGGGGAGAGGATGGCTGCGCTGGTTATTCTAATCCTCCAGCCTATTCTTCCGCCTGGCTCCAGAGCACCGGCCATCTATTTTATATTCTGTGACTGTCCCGGCTCAAGTCGCCTCCACTTCAGTTGCCTCAATGCGCTGATGGGCTTCAGCCACCTCTAAAGGGGTCTCTGGTTCCTGTGCGGGATGAAAGGGTCACACAAAGACCCCGGGTCCCCCTGGAGGCAGAGAGCGCATCAATTAAAGCCCGGGCTGGACGGTGTGAATGGGGAGTGCGCGAGAGCCAGGGGTCTCAGCAAAGTCTGCAACAATGACCAAGTCACAAACGCTGCAGGTAGCTCCAGCAAGATTTCCAAAACCCGACAGCCACACTCCTCCTTCCAACATCTCCCGAACCCAACGTTTTTGTTGCCGCTGACAGGCAGGGGTGTGTTCAGAACTGAGACGCCCCGCTCCTTGAGGAGGAGAATATTTGAGGTTAGGGGTGTTCTCGGGAACCGTGTCTGTGAACGCTTTGTTCCGGAGAACAAACGTGTGGACAGACAGCTGGGAAGGAGGGGGTGCGGGAGGGAGGGGCTAGCCGTGAGCCCTCCCGTTGAGAGGAGGGGGCTTCCGGCCTTGCCCTCTTCTTTGATGCCTGGCAAGTTCTTCATTGTGCTGGTTTCCTTTAGGGTCACAGCAGAAGCCGGGGTGGGCGTCTTAGGGGGACCCTCTGCCTCCCCTTCTAACCCGCCACGCTTTCCTTTGGGCTGACAGCCACTCATCGGCCATTTTCGACTCTGTTACTATGAAGACAGCCTTCAGTGGCTCCAAATAAATGGCCTTTCTGCCCATCTGCTCCCCCTCCACATGCAACTGGGGGTGTGCACCTTGGGGATGGAATACTGGTTGGGGGGGGGGTCTGCGATTCAGGTGTGGCTGAGTGAAGAAGACCTGATCGATCCATCACCTGGGGTGTAAGATGTGGAATGCAAAGGCAGATGGAATTCGACAACAGGTGAGTGAAGAACTTCGTAGAGCCAAGGGTGACTTCGAAAACAACTCAAAAGGAGGAAAAAAAAATTAAAAAGCAGAGCCTTAGCAGGCCCTACTACCAGACGTGTAGACTGTGGCCAGGGAGGCCCTTTTTCTCCGCGGTGCCTCGCCCAAGCCCAGAGGCAGGCCCGGCGCAGGCCTGGCGCAGGGCGCTGAAGCCCTGCTGTGTGCGTGGCCGACCAGGGGCCAAGTCCGTGTAGCGCAGGACACATGGCCGGGGCTGAGCAGGTGTTCCTTTTTTTTTTTTTTTTTTTGTCTTTTTAATGGCAAAGGTGATTGATTAGCCCACTGGAAGGACAATTTTTTTTTTAAACATCTGCTACCTTCTTCAGCGTGGTGAAGCTGGAATGTCTGAAACCCGGGCTCCTGGGGTAAAGTTGATTTCAGGCCCACGAGTGGAAGGCTGTGATTCAGAGTACAAAGCTCTTGATAAACTTGTGTCTGCAGCGGCAGAGGGGGCGGCGGGAGGGGGGGCCCCCGGGGCTCTCAGGCTGGGAGGGGGCTTCGGGGAGCGTGCGCAGACTGCTCACTGCACTGCGGGGTCCGCTCTGCTCCTGCGCCACAGCTGGGCTCTTGGGGGCGGGGGGCGGGGGGTTGTCTGTGCGTTGTCCTCGCCTCCCTGCCCCCCGTCCCTGCCTCCCTCTCACTGGCGTCACGATTATTAATAAACCATTTCCCACTTATCGCTGCCGAGGTAAACACTTCACTGGCATTGCGCAAGCCTTACGCGCGTCCTATTCAGGGAACCAGGGGGCTAGGATTTGGGGTGGGCCGTGATGGTTTCCAACTCAGACGTCAAATAGGTTTAAAATACACCGCTCTTCCGGAAATGGTGATATGGAATAAAAGAGCGGCCAACGCCTCCCGAAACGTAATTGAAGGCTCGAGGGAGTGAAATCTCATGACCGCTTTGCTGCGGACCCTTCTGCTCCGTTAACCCCCGGATTCCCGGGGCCCTGTCCACCCGAGCACCTGTCCAGGGTTCACGCCGGGCCTCTAGGGAATCCGGGCAGGTTCCTAGCGCGGAGATGCAGGTGCGGCATCTCAGCGGGAGGGTTAGGGGTCCAGGACGTGGGCACGGGGGCCTGACCCCTGGCCTCTGCTTGGGGAGTGAGCTTCCTGCAGTCAAACACCTGGTCGCGGGGACCCGGGTGGTTTGACCGTGAACCTGGGGTGTTGGGGAGGTTGCGCGTTACAGTTCTACAGGCCTAGGTCCATCAATGTCAGGTGGCGTTGACCCACTATTGCTGTCCCAGAGAGAGGACAGCTGTCGCTGCCCTGAACGGTGGGTGAGCTCCACGTGTCCCAGCATCCAGCGCCCTGAGCCTCTCCGACCCCCTGACGGGTCTCCGCGCTTCTGCCTTTTCCGGAACGGGGTAGAAGTGGAATTGTACAGCACGTGGCCTCCGCGGACGGGCTTCTTTCACTTGGCGATGGACATTCACGGTTTTTCCATGTTTTTGCAGGGCTCGATAGCTCGCTTATTTTAATCGTTGAAAGTATTCCGTTGCATTTACCTACTTTATTTATTTTTTAGTTGTGATTACACTTGACATTCAGTATTACATTAGTTTCAGGTGCACGGCACGGTGATCAGACACTTACAGAACTTATGAAGTGATCTCTCCAAGGAGTCTGGGGCCTGCCCGGCCCCATTCATGGTTACTGCAGTGTTACTGAGTGTACTCCCCCGGGCGGACCTCGCACCCCGTGACCGCTCCGTGGCTGCCCCTCGGCCCTTCTCCATGCCCTCACCGTCTCCACCAGCTTCCTGAGAGAGACCCCTCCCGCCTGGCAGCCGTCCGCTGGTGCTCTGTCTCTCCGCACTGGCTTCTCTTTTGTTTGTTTGTTTTGGTTTCTTAGATTTCACCTGTACGTGAAATCATACAGTCTTCGTCTTTCTCTGCATATCTCCCTTAGCTTCATTCCCTCTATCTATGGTGCTGCAAATGGGAAGGTTGTGTTGTTGTTTTTTTTTAATTGTTGAGGTTGGGTTCTTTTTTAGGGCTGAGTAATATTCCACTGTATGCACATCACGTCTTCATCCAATCATCTATCTGTGGACCCCTAGGTTGCTTCCGTGCATTGGCCGTTGTGTACGAAATGTCCTTCTTTGGCTCTTGCTGTATATGGTCTTTGTCTCGTATGAGTATGGCCACCTCATGTAAGTATTTGCCCAGCGGATTTTTCATTTCCAACAGCATGAAGTATCTTTTTCCATCCCTTACTTCCATCTGTGTGTGTCTTTCCATCTGAAGTGGGTCTCTGGAAGGCAGCAAACAAGAAGGCTCTTGTTTTCTTCTCCATTCAGCCACCCTATGTCTTTCTTTATAAAGATTTTATCTATTTATCTATCTATCTGTTTATTTATTTATAGACGAAGGGGAAGGGGGGAGAGAAACATCAATGTGTGGTTGCCTCTCACACGCCCCCTACTGGGGACTTGATGCGCAACCCAGGCATGTGCCCTGACTGGGATTCGAACCTGCAACTCTTTGGTTTGAAGGCCAGCACTCAATGCACTGAGCCACACCAGCCAGGGCAGCCACCCTGTGTCTTTTGATTAGAATGTTTCGTTGATTTACATTTAACATAATTACTGATAGGTATGTAGTGATTACCATTTTATTATTCATATTTTTATCTTTTCCCATTCTTCTTAAAGAAGTTCCTTTAACATCTCTGGCAATATTGGTTTGGTGATGACAAACTCCATTAGCTTTTTCTTGTCTGGAAGCTCTTCATCTGTCCTTTGATTCTACACGATAGCCTTGCTGGGTAGAGTCGCATTGTTGTAGGTGAACTTGGTGCCTGACTGCGCCTGCCGGCTCTGTGCAGGGGAGGGCTCGACAAAGGAACAATGGCACCTGCCAACCTTTATTCACATCTCTGGGAGAGCTCCCCACCCCGAAGCTCTCACCCTGATGCCAGTCAATTCATTTCCTCCCCGGGTGTCCCTGGGGCTTTTTGAACTGTTGTCTCTTGGCCGGAGTTTAGGGTGAGGGTTTGTGAGTGAGCCTGGGCTCAGGCCCTTTAAAGAGGGTGCCGGGGTTTCAAGGTGCCCCCATCTCACTCTGATGGGCTCCCCACTGATTTTCACAGCCAGATGTTCTGGGACTCCTCCTCCCAGAAAGGCTGGGACCCCACCCTCCTCAGGGGGGATCTGCTTAGCCCAGACGTCCCTCCCAATTCATTTTTCCTTTCTTTTTATTGAATTTATTGGGGTGACACTAGTTAACAAAATTATACAGGTTTCGGGTGCACACTCGCACAGCACATCATCGGAACCCTGCATCGTGTGTTCACCACCCCGAGGGAAGTCTTCATCTATCACCATCGACCCCCCCCTCAGTCTCCCCCACTCCCTTGCGTCCACGAGTTTTTTCTCTCTTCTCACTTTTTCGCTCAGTCCTGCCAAGCAGCTGTCAGCCCACTCTCCGCGAGTCTGTCTGTATTTTGCTTGTTAGTTTATTTCGCTCATCCACGGCCACACGCGATGAGGAACCAGCCCGTTTCGTGCCTTGGGCCCTCCTAGTGGTCTCAAGGTGGTTCTTCTTTATGCCCTCGGCTACGGGAGCTCTGTTCAGCCGGTCCCCAGGTGGTTTCCAAGGGTGGCTGCTCCCCAGTGTGGGTGCAATTTCAACGTGGTCGCGGAGGGGGGCGAGCAGAGCGTTCCCCTGCCCCGCCACCTTGACAGGAAGTCCTCACTCGCCCGAGAAAGGCCTTCTTGGTTGTTTCCGCTGTTCACTGATTTTGAGAAGAATTTGAGAAACCGTCCCCCAAAGCGGCCATGCCATTTTGCTTTGCTGAAAACAATGACTGGAAGTTCCCACCGCTCTGAATATTCACCCACAGATGGTTTGTTAGTTGTTTGGAATTCAGCCACCATAATAGACGTTATTAGTATCTCATTGTTTTAATTTGCATCTCTCTAAGCACAAATGACACTGAGCATCTTGGCGTATGTTTATTCCACATCTGCATATCTTCTTTGATGAGGTACCTGTTTAATCTTTTGCCTATTTTTTCAGTTGGGTTACTTGCTTTCTTGTTCGCATTAAGTGATTTTTGCATATTTTGGATATAGGTGCCTTATCTGATATCTGTTTTGCAGATTTTTTTTTTACTAATATGTGTCTTGACTTTTCATTCTCTTCATAGTGTTTTTCACAAAGCAGTTTTTAATTTTAATATAGTCCAACTTATCAATTTTTTATTTCAATTTTATTTCTTTGCTGTTGTACTTAGAAACTCTTGACCACACTCTAAGTCACAGAGACTTTTTTGTGTGTGTACTATCCTAGAATTTTTATGGTTTTGCTACAGGTCTGTGACCCATTTTTGGTTAATTTTTGTGTGAAGTGTAATGCTTCTACGTAGGTTCCTCTTTCAGCATACGGATGTCCAATTGTCCTCGCACCATACGTTGAAAAACTGTCCTTCGTCCATTGGGCTGCTTTTGTGCTTTTGTCAAAAATCAGTTGATTATGAGCCCTGGTTGGTGTGGCTCAGTGGGTTGAGTGCTGGCCTGTGAACCAAAGAGTTGCCGGTTCGATTCCCAGTCAGGGCACAGGCCTGGGTTGTGGGCCAGGTCCACACAGTGATGTTCTCTCCCTCTCTTTCTCCCTTCCTTCCCCTTTCTCTACAAATAAATAAGTAAAATATTTTTTAAATCACTTGACTATATGTGTATGGCTCTCTTTCTGGGCTCTGTTTTCTGTTTCATAGATCCATGTCCATTTTTTTGCCACTACCACACTGGCCTGATTACTGCGGGTTAATATTAAGTTTCGCATCTGGTACTGGGAGTCCTGGAGGGCTGTCCTTCTTTTGCAGTTTCGTGTTGGCTGTTTGAGTTCCGTGTGCACTTATAGGCATTTTGGAATCAGTCCGTCGATATCTACAAAATAGCTTCCTGGGATTGGGATTGGCATTTCATTGAGTCCGTAGATCAAGTTGGGAAAAATTCTCACTTTAGCATTAATTACCAAGCCTTCGAGACCATGCATAGTGAATAACACACCTCCATGTAGTCAAATCTACTTGAGTTTTTTCATCGCTTATGCACAGAGATCCTTTCTACATGTGTATACCTAAGTATTTAATTGTTTGATAATATTGTGAATAGTATTATTTTCTAATTTAAAGTTCCAGTAGTTAATTTTTTACTCATTGGAAAGAAATTGTATCTTGCGGATTTGTTTTGCTTGCTTATTGGTTCCAGGTTTCTTGTAAATGCTTTGAGAATTTCCACATAGACAATCATGTGATCGGGGAAGAGAGAAGTTTTTATTTCTTCCTTCTTTTGTCTACATGCCATTTTTTTGGTCTTGTTACATTAGCTAGGGCATGCAGTACAATGCTGAATAAGAGAAGCCCTGGCTGGTGTAGCTCAGTGGACTGAGCACAGGCCTGTGAACCAAGGGGTCACATGTTTGATTCCCAGTCAGGGCACAGGCCTGGGTTGCAGGCCAGTTCCCCAGTGAGGGTGTGTGAGAGACAACCACACATTGATGTTTTTCTCCTTCCCTTTCCCCCTCTCTAAAAATAAATAAATAAAATCTTTTAAAAAAAAGAGTGAAAAAGAGAGGGCATACTTGCTTTGTTCCTGCCCATAAAAAGAAAGAATTCAGTCTTTCGCCATTATGATATTAGATTTAGATTTAGATTTTAGATGTAGAATTTCCCACATATATGCTTTTTGAGGTTAAGAAAATTTCCATCTCTTCGTAGCTTTTTAGAGTTTTTATTATGACTAGATACTGCATATTGTCAAATACTTTTAATTCTTCTACTGGATAGGATCATGTGTTTTTTTTTCCTATCATGTGGTTGTTAACATGATGAATTACAATGACTGATTTACACGTGTTGAACCAGTCTTGACTTCGCAGATTTAATGTACACTGATTGTGCTAAAAACCTCTTTAAATATATTGTTGCATAATATTTTGTTAAGGATATGTGTATCTATATTGATGAGACATATTTGTCTTTAGTGTTCTTTTCATGCAATGCCTGGGTTTGAGATTAACGAAGTGTTGGCCTCACAAAATGAACTTCTATTTTGGGCAAAATATTGTAAAACATTAGCATCATTTCCTCCTTAAATGTTTGTTAGAATTCACCACTGAAACTTCGTGGTCCTAATGCTGTAGTTTTTGGAAGGTTTTAATGACCAAGTCCATTTATTTGGTAGATGGAGGACTATTCAGAACGTGTATTTCTCCTTGACTGAGTTTTCGTTGTTCTGTCCTTCACGGAAGTCATCCATTTTTACCTAAGTATTCAGATTTGTGGGCGTGGAATTCTGTGTGGTATGCCCTCACTATCCCTTTAATGTCCGTGGATCGGTAGTGGTCTACTCTGTTTCTTTAAACGTTTTATTGTTGTTCCGCTACAGTTGTCCCAAGCAAGCAAGCAAACCAGAACCAGGAGCATGGAAACAAGGCTCTCCTCTACTTGATTTGACACCCCTCGTCCCTCGCTTTTCTCTTTTTGATTTTCAGTACCTTAACTGGAGGCTTTCAAAGAACCATATTAGGTATTTTGCACTTTAATTCTTTTCCTTTTAGAGGTAACTTTACAGGTAGGTTTTTTAAACTTAAATTTATTGTTTTATAGGTCGGTTTGTTACATTTTAAATACTTCTTCTCTCCTTTTTTTCTCTTTCTTATTCTTCTGATATTCCCATTATGAGTGTGTTATATGTTTTTTTAAAAACACGTTATTTATTTTTAGGGAAAGGGGAAGGGAGGGAGAAAGAGAGGGAGAGAGCAACATCCATCGGTTGCCTCTTCCACGTGCCCCCGGCACCAGGGACGGAACCCGAAACCCAGGCACGTGCCCTGACGGGGAGTCACACCAGCGCCCTGCCTCTTTGTGGGATGGAGCCCAGCCAACTGAGCCACCTCCGGTCAGGGCTGAGGATGCCTTCTCGACACTGTCACGAGGCTCTGAACACTCTATTTTTTCTTGCTGCTGCTGCTGCCGCTGTTTTCCGTCTTCCACAGGAGGATTTGAAGCGACTTACCTGTGGATTCACTGACTGTCTCCTCGGCCACATCCAAAGCCTGTCCGAGACACTCCTCAGTTCGGTGACTGTGTTTTCCGTTTCCAGTATTTCTCTTGATTCATTTCGTAGAGTTTTCCTACCTCTGTTTGACCCTCAGGTTTCCCTTAGCCCTTACTATGTTCATCGTAAGTGTTTCAACCCGCCCCGCCCCCCGCCCCCCGCGGGTGGTTGCCACACCGGCGTCCTAGCTGAGTCTGGTTCCTCCAACGGCACTGTGTGGTCTGCAGCGCCCCTGGTCTCTGGGCGTGGATTCTTTGTCTTTCGTTGCAAGCTCAGCCTGCTGTGCGATCTAACAGGAGCGGAGATGCCTGGGGCTTCAGTGTGAGGATTGGCATCAGCTGGGCCAGGAGTTGTGTTGTATTTCTTGAGTGTCGTAGCTATAGGCCCCAGAGGCCTCGCATTCCGTTAGTGACCTTGGTTTTGGCTCCTCTTCTAGCTTGGAGCGTTCCCTCTGCCTTACACGTACAACGAGTGTGTCCCGTGCAGCTGTCTGTGTCCGAGGCGGCCTTGGTGTGGCCATTGGGCCTGAGAGGACGGGCGTTCCGCAGTCTTCGGAGCACAAACGGGGAGTTTTCCTTGCTGGTGTCTCGGCGCCCGGGGCCCTCACGAAGAGTTCCCGTTCCTCCTCCAACAGCGCAGCTCCCCCCACCCTGACTCCCACCCCTTTCTGTGGCCACAGCGTGGTGAACTCATTTCCTGGAAGCCCTCGCTGACGACTCTTTTCGTTTCGTTCTATGTTTGCCTTAGATGAGGCAGAAAGGCTGGCCGGGGGTGGAGTGGAGAACAGTCCCTTTCTCCCGATAAGGACACGGGGTCACAGCTGCGTGTAGGTGAAGTCCCTTCCCGCAGAGAGCGGCCACCCTCGACAGAAGGTGCGAGTCACACCCCGGGGGCGTCTCCTTCCCCCGGACAGGGCTGAGGGTGGGCCTGTCTGAGATGCTTACATCGAGAACCTAGTGGACTTCCCGGAGGGAAAGTTTTGGGTTTACTTTTAGCCTTATTTCTTGTTTTCCTTTCTTTTTATTACCGGCACCATGACAGACGTCCCCATTTTCCCCTCCCCCTTTGCCCACCTCCACCCAGCTGCTGCCCCCCTGCCCCCTGGCCGTCCCGGCACTGTTGTCCATGTCCCTGGGTCAGGCATATATGTTCTTTCGCTCACCCTTCACCTGCTTTCATCGCCCCCCTCCCCCCTCCCCTCTGACAGCTGTCCGTCTGCTCCATTTGTCCATACCTCTGGTTCTATTTTTGTCCGTTAGTTTATTTTGTTCATTAGATTCCACAAATAAGTGAGATCATATGTTATTTGTCTATCTCTGACTGGCTATTTCCCTCAGCATAAGAACCTCCATGTCCATCCATGCTGTCAAAAAAGATAAGGTTTTCTTCTTCTTTTGTTATGGTCACATAGTATTCCACCGTGTAAACACACCACAGCTTTTTTATCCACTCATCTACTGATGGGCACTTGGGCTGTTTCCAGATCTTGACTTTGAAATAAAGGTACTATTCTGCTTCTACCTTCAAGAAACTTTGTCTAGCAAATGAACAGAAATGAAGTCCTAAAGTCTTTTGGTATACATCAACCCATAACAGGCAAGAAATATGTGTATTTGCTCCTGCAACTTACACCATGTACAATAAACAATTTGAAATTAGTTAGGGACCTAACTGTGAAAGCTAACACAATTGAACTTTTAGAAAGACTAAAGACTAGGAAAATATCTTCATGATGTTAGACAAGGAGATATTTATTGAACATTATTAAAACAGAAATTATTGTTGAAAAGATTAACAATTTGGCCTTCATTAAAATTAAGAACTTTCTATCTCCAAAGGACTTACAGCCAGAATTTGTTTAAAAAAAAAAACCTTCAAATCAATAAAACAACTTAGACAACGACATTTAAAATGTGCAAAAGACTTGATCAGACACTTTTATTTATTTATTTATTTTTATTTTTATAGAGAGGGGAAGGGAAGGAGAGAGAAACATCAGTGTGTGGTTGTCTTGCATCTCCCCTACTGGGGACCTGGCCCACAACCCAGGCATGTGCCCTGACTGGGAATCGAACCAACAGCCCTTTGGTTTGCAGGCCCACGCTCAATCCACTGAGCCACACCAGCCAGGGCTGATCAGACACTTTTAAAAAATGATACTGAAATAGCCAACAAACATATGTAAAGGTGTTAAGCATTCAGAGAGATATAAATGAAAATATATAGATTTAGTCCCACTTCAATAACTAAAATTAAAAGACCAACAATGCCAATTACAGAGAAAATTACTGCTTACCCACTGCACGTGCGAACAAAAAGTGGTACCAAGACCTTTAGAATATGTTTGGCTGTATCTAGTAAAACTCAAAATGCATGAACCCTAGGACCCAACCAATTTCATCTCGAGTGCATACTCAAGGGAAGTGATTGCTTATGTCCACCAAACACGATTTATAATAACATCATAGCAGCTTCTTTATCAACAGCCAAAAATTGGGAGCAACTTAATGTCCATCATCAATGCCTCAGGGTAATAGATTGTGACATGCTCATGCATTGGAATATGACACAGCAGAGAAAAATAACAAAGTAAAACTCTAGGTACATACAATGAAAAGATTGACCTCACTGAACTAATGTGTTTTTTTAATAGTTTAGGACTTTCTTTATTTTTTTTAATTTAAACTTATTGGGATGATGTTCGCTAATAAGAGCACACAGGTTTCAAGCCCACCTTTCTGTGGTTCATGTTCCGGACAGAGCGCCATGCTGGTGACAAAGGATGATGGGACTCTGGGTGGTGGGCAGGCAGTGGGAACAGAGCTGACTAACGATGACCACCCACCGTGTGACTCCATTTCTGGGAAGCTCAGAAATACTCAACTCCAATCCATGGGGATACATACCAGAATCATGTTTCGGTCCGCAAGGTCTCCAGCTCGACACACCCAGGGACCTTCCCAAGGCTTTGGAAATGCTCTGTATGTTGGTCTAGGGAGCTGATGGCATGGGCGTGCACTTGGGTAACACTTCAGGAAGCTGTATATTTAAGGTTTGTGTACTTACTGAACACAGGGCGGGGCAAGAGTAGGTGTACCGTTGCTCGCATGGAAAAGAATATAGTAATAAATAAATAAATAAAAAGAAGGAACTCTGGTTTCCCATACTCACAACTGCAAACCTACTTTTTTTAAAAAAAATTTATTTTAGACAGAGGGGAAGGGAGGGAGAAAGAGGGAGAGAAACATCAGTGTGTGGTTGCCTCTTGAGCGCCCCCTACTGGGAACTGGCCTGCAACCCAGGCATGTGCCCTGACTGGGAATCGAACTGGCGACCCTTTGGTTCGAAGGCCAGCACTCAATCCACTGAGCCACACCAGCCAGGGCCCATAAACCTGTTTTTGTCCCACCCTGTATGATATATACTTCTGTTTGGGAAAAAAAAAGAAAAAAGAAAGAAAATGAGGCTTTGAGACGCTTGGGGCTTCCAGCCCGTCTTTGTGGAAACAAAGCTGGAGGAAGACAGTCTGTGCATTGCCTTGCGGGGAAAGGCGATCCGTATTTCCTCTGGTCCGTACATCCTGGTGCAAAGCCCTCCTCTGAACCCGCTGAGCTGAGGGCTCGTCTCTTCCCCAGCCCGTTCGTTCGCCAAACTCCGCCTGCACGCCTTCTCTGAGCTCATGGGTGTCCGCACAGTATCTTTTAGGCGTCACCAAAGACTTGATCATCAACGTGACTTCCCACAAATGGCTCCCTCCTGCCAGGAAAACCAACAGCTGAGGGATGGTAGAGTTTGGTGTGGGCCATGGGACTCTGATACCCATTTTCTTTGTTTATTTTAGAGAGAGGGGGAGGGAGGGAGAAAAACAGGGAGAGAAACAGCGATGGAAGACAGAAACATGGATTTTGGCTGCAGGTTGCTTCTTGCACACACCCAGCCCGGGACCTCACCAGCAACCCGGGCCTGTGCCTGGACCAGGAATCGACCCTGCAACCTTTCACTTTGCGGGATGATGCCCAACCCACCGAGCCATGCTGGCCAGGGCCCTGACACACATTTTTAAGCCCTGCTATTTTGTGAACATGGTTTTGAATGAACGGGAAGTTGCTGCAGTTTAATAAATGGGGTTGGAGTGAGGAGGGGAACTTAACTGAAGAGAAAAACCAAGAAGAAGGGGCACCAAGGTCAGAAATCTGAGCTCCGCTCCCTGTCAGCGCCAATCCTCCTTTTCATTCTCCGATGGCCCTTCCTGGATGTGGCGCTCCGGCAGGCCTTCTGAGCTCGTCACATCTAAATACTCACCAAAACGTGGGCATTGATCTTGTCTTAGGGACGAGAGTCCAGCCCTGCTGTGGGGTGAGGCCGCTCTGGATGGGAAGTGTCCTTCTGAGGCGTGACGATTTCTCAAGGGCGAGAGGACTTCGTTGGTATTAATCCTCCTCATAACTCTGCATGGAGGGCCGGGGAAAGGCATAGGACGTGGGGATGGAGGTGTCGGAAAGCAGTGGCTTCAGGTGCAGAGTGGACACCGGGGCACCAGCACTGGCTTCCCCATCCACATGGTCCTTGCCCCTAGTCAGCCTCTGCTGTAGGTATGGACTGAGCAAGACTCCTGTATTATCCTCGGTCTGTCCACCCCGTGCCCTGTGCCTGGGGCAGACCACGGAGGCATCTCACCTAAGTAGAAATGAAGATGAGCAAACCCACATAACCAAATGATGGAAGCTGGAGAGGGTTGGTTGAAAGTGGGGGATGCAAAGAGAGAGGAGCGTTCGGTGCGGGCACGTGACATCACTCTGGGCTGTGGCTGTGACCCCCTTTGACTCATGGCGGGCAAGGAGCAGAGGATGGTGCCTGTTCCCATGTCTCCTTTCTCTGCCCAACCCCCTCCTCTTTTTGAGCTTGTGTTTATCTGCAGGGTGTTTTTTGTGCGTCCCTATAGAGCGAGTCCTAAGTGCGACTTCGGACCCTTTCCCTCGGTCGACCCTCACATTTCCACTTACATGTGAAATACAGCAATAGGTGTTGGAGTTCATGCAGGGCCATTGCTTAGAAAGAGACTAAAATAACTCCTCTTGACGATCTATGACAAATGGTGAGGGGCAATGTCTATTCAGGTCCTCTGCCCATGTTTAAACCGGATTGTATGTCTGTTTGTCTTTTGGTATTAAGTTGTATTAGTTCCTTATAAATGTTGGATAGCAACCTCTTACTGGATTTATCGTTGGCAAATATCTTCTCCCATTCAGTAGGTGGCCTTTTCATTATGTTGATGGTTTTCTCTGCTGTGCAAAAATCTTTCAGTTGGACAGAACCCCATGTGATCACTTCTTAAGTTATAGAAATGTCTAACTGCAATGCTTTACACCTGAAACTTTTATAATGTCAACTGTAATGAAAAATCTTTCAAATTAAAAAAAAAGAAAACCATGCGTTCAACAAATCTTAAAAAAAGAAAAGAAGGAAGGAAGGAAGGAAGGAAGGGAAAGAAAGAAAGAAAGAAAGAGAGAGAGAGAGAAAGAAAGAAAGAAAGAAAGAGAAAGAAAGAAGGAAAGAAAGGGAGGGAGGGAGGGAGGGAGGAAGGAAGGAAGAAAAAGAAAGGAAGGAAGGAAGGAAGGAAGGAAGGAAGGAAGGAAGACGATGTGGGCCGGAGACAGGTGCACTTTCATGAAGGCTGCTTTAAGGCCCGTGGGGGTGAGATTTCAGGAGGACCAAATGTAGGCAGCCCTGAAGAATTAAGGCCCTTCCGCGAAACCCAGGCCAAACCCAGGCCGGCTGCTGCCCAGAGCGCTCCCCACTAAGCAGAGGTGGAGAAGCGCCATCGAGGGCATGGTGCATGACTCATCCCAGCCCAAGGCAGCGAGCTTGATATGGATTGCATTGCATCCACAATGTTCTAAATTGTTGTTCTTAAGAACTGGTCCCCAAGGCCATCCTGGCTGGGTGAACACATGCTTTTGTCACATCAGGAGGCCATCCTGCAGGCTGGGCACCTGTTCACTGCCCCAGGAGGTTCGCAGGCCAGTCAGGCCTAAGGAAGTCGAGTCAGCATCTTGATCCGACTTATTACAATGTCTATTGCCAGTTTCCACAGTTGCTGCCTGGCAACTTGCTGCACGCCGGGCCAGTACGCAGAGACTTTTGGAAATTGGTGTCCCTTGATTTAAAAACATATTATGTAGATATGAACCCCTTATGAGATGTTTCATCGGCAAATATCTTCTCCCATTCAGTAGGTTGCCTTTGAGTTTTGTTGATGGTTTTCTTTGCTGTGCAAAAAGGTCGTATTTGATATAATCCCATTTGATCATTTTATAAATTATGTAAATGTCTAACTACAACACTGCACATCTGAAATGGATATGATATTGCATGTCAATGACAGCTGTAATTGACATGCAATATCATATTAGTTGGTGTGCATTAGCATTAGGTTAGTATTGCACGTGGAATTACGATCCTGAAAATCTTTTTTGGACTACGGGTACATGGAGGGGACAGGTGGGTGTGGTCGTGGGCTGGGAGGGGGCTTCCTGACGCCTGCCCGCTCTTCGTGGTACACTGTGGGGTCTTCTTCCTGATTGGCCTCCTTACCGTGGGGTGAGGAGGGGGTGCCTCTCCATGCATGAGGCATGTCCAGGAGCACCTCCCTTTAAGGGGCTATGACCGCCTACTCACTGAAACGGAAGGTGACTATTGATTTGTCTTCGATTTAAAGAAAAATGGCAAAGACAGCACAGGCTTCACACATACCACACACCCCCTCTTTCCTGTTATTGACATGTTATTGTAGGGTGGCATCTTTGTCACAACTAATGAACCCACAGTGACACCTCACTCACTGTTAGCCGAAGTTTATTGAGATTTCCTTAGTTCTTTCCAAATGTCTTTTTTCCTGCCCACGACCCCAACCAGAGCACCTCGCTGCCGGCAGTGGGTCCGTCTCTCAGGCAAGGATGGTATCTCAGTATTTGATGACCACCACACTCTTGTGGGGTTGGTCAGGTATTCTGTCGACTGTTGCTCCATTGAAATGTACCTGTGTTTTGCCTTGTGATTAGACAGGGGTTATTGGTTTTGGGGAGAAAGACCAAAGAGGCAAGGGGCCATTTCCATCACGTCATATCAAGGTCGTAGGCCGTGGATGTGATTTGCCACTGTGGGTGTTGACTTTGATCGCCTGGCAGAGGTGGTGTCTGTCATACTGTCACCACTGGGAGGGAGTAGCTTTGAGCAGCCTGCGCTTGAGGTGCGGGAGTTATATGTCCTCTCCTTGAGCCTTGGGAAGCTCCATGTCTTACTTGGATTTTTCTTTTGAATTTATTGGGGGGGGGGGCATTGGACTGCCAAACCATGCGGATTTCAAGTGTACGGTTCAATAAAACATCTTCTGCAGCCTGCATGGTACACCCATCACCCCAAGCAAAGTCTCTTTCTGTCCCCACTTCCCCCCTTTACCCCCCTCCACCCAGCCCCCACCCCCCTTCCCTCTGGCCCTCACCTCACTGTTGTCTGTGTCGATGAGTTATGCATCTATGTTCTTTGACTAATCCCTTCACCTTGTTCCGTCCAGTGCCCCGGCCCCTCCCCTCGGACAGCTGTCAGCCTCCTCCGAGTGTCCATGCCTCTGTTTCTGTTTCGTTCATCCATTTATTTTGCTCATTAGATTTGGAATCCGTATGCCCGCAGCCCTCAGTTTAACCCTCTGATTCACAGACCCGCCGGGAGAGATAGGCTGTCAAGCGTTCACTAATTAGAAACAAGACGTTTAATTGGAAGCCCTTACGTAACCTGCTGTCTATTTGTTAGAAGTGATGTTGGGTGTTTGTTTTTTTTTTTTTTAATTCCTGAGGAAGCAAATTGGTAGCAGGAGTTTGGGAGAGTGTTTGGAGACCTGAGGAGAGGCATGGGATTCTCCATAATTCACCCATGAACCGTGGGCGTGGCTGGGTTATCCCGAGCGTGGGGACCCCGTCCTTGGAGCGTGGAGGCGGGCAAGAAAGGCTGCAAAAGGGAAGGCGGGCCTCTGTTTGGGGCTGGGGGACAGAACTTCAGTTGTGCTGGTCCAGCCCAAGGGAACGGAGCCCTGACAAGGTGAGGAAGATGGCCAAGGCCAAGGTCGAGCACAGGGGTTGCAATGGGTGAAAGCCCATTCTCCAAGGGTGCTCTACTGGGGGCCCGAAGGTCATTCTAAGTCTCCCATGGCCACAGGCTATTTTAACAGAGGCTGGCGGCCTCCGACAGCACAGCTCTCAAACTTAGCGTCCATTCGGTGTAAGTCCAATGAGCCAACGGCTACTCCCCAACTCTAAGACACTCTCCACTCGCAGTCCAAAGTAATCCGAGATAAGCCGGTATATCAGAAGCGAGTGGGCTTCTGAGAAAGAGTTACACTTAGTCTTTTTCGTTTCCTGAGATATTTTATACAAATAAAGTTGTTGACTGAATAGCCCTTCAATCAATGCAAAGGTTGGAACAAGCTCTTGATGAGGCATTAGCTATCCCGTTGAGTTTTAATCTTTGTTTCTCACGTTCATCTTTCTTTTAAAAAAAGATTTTATGTATTTATTTTTAGAGAGAGGGAGGGAGAAAGAAAGGGGGAGAAACATCCATGTGTGGTTGTCTCTAGCGCACCCTCTACTGGGGACCTGGCCTGCAACCCAGACATGTGCCCTGACTGGGAATTGAATCAACGACCCTTTGCTTTGAAGTTCGGCACCACAACCACTGAGCCACGCCAAAGGGTCAAGTTCATCTTTCATTTTTTGGAGAGGATAAATGATTCTGTTTCAATCTTGCTGTTAAATTTCCAAGTTGCTTGCTGAAATTAGCTCTTTCTTATCATACCTTTTCTAGAGTAGCGAGCGACAGTTAAGCCATGCTAATTACCTTCGTTTTCCCCCTCTCTTTGCCTAAACCTATATGCTTATTCCATGTTATCATGCACAAAGGTTTTAAGCAAGTGTTTTATCAGTAAAAACATGGAGCACTCCATTTTTAGGCATTAATAACAGCTTTGTAACTATAAATTTTTTTAATGTTTATTAATTTTAGAGTGGGAGGAAGGCAGAGAGACAAACATTGATGTGAGAGGGAAATATTGATGGGTTGCCCCCCATTCACATCCCAACCAGGGATCGAGCCCACGTCCTAGGTGTGCGCCCCAACGGGGGATCGAACCTGCGACTCTTTGGTGTCTGGGACGACACTCCAACCATCTGAGCCACACCAGGCAAGCCTGTAACTGCCTGTTGGTGGGACCTGACGCGAACATCTTAGTTTCCTGTTCTGGTTGCAAATTTCCTTATTCATTGTCTTCCACTAAGTTATTCCTGTGGTTAGAAATGGCCACTGAATCTGATGTATCCATAATTAAGAACCTTATTTTTTCATTCACATAAACAGCGGCTGTGTGTCTGACAGGGGCCAAGTACAGTTCTCCACATGCCTTCTTTATTTTAGGATCCACAGGGAAGGGTATGCCATTCTGGTGACAGAAGGAACAAAGGCAGTCACAGAAGCATGCGATGACACTTGGGCTTATGTGTGTGTGGCATTCGTCACTGCTGTTCACATTCCATTGCCAAAAGCGAGTCACATGTACAGGCATTCAATGGGACAAAAATATTCTAATAAGCAAGTGGGAGTCAATAATTGGTACCAATAACATAACGTGCTGCCATGTGACAGGGAGACAGGAAGAGGTACCTGATCTTGAGATGTCCTCACAGAACCCACATGATATGATTCGTGTCATAAATAGCTTTTTCTTTGTATCTGTGCTCCCCGCTTTGTTTATATATTTTTTCTAGAGGAAAAGGGGAGAAATTAGGCTGGGGACAAATGGAGAGAAGGAAGGAGCATTTTAATGCTTTGTTGGAACCCGGGTATCCAAATAGGCCTCTTTCTGTCCTGTTGCTATGGAGACAGAACAAAATATGACTCAGTATGTGCTCAGTGTTACCACCTGTTTCCCCGTCGACACGCACAGTGGTCACCAGGCTCTGAGATGGATTAAGCGGATCCCCGAGGAAGGCACGCAAAACACTGTGCTAATCAGAGATTCAAAACCAGTCACGAAATACGGAATTCTCCAGGGAGCAAGTCAATCGCTGAGCGAAGGCGGAGGAAGCACGAGGACATTCTCAGGAACAGAAGGGCTCGGCCTTCTGAAGGGGACTGTCCCCCGAGTAGACACGGTGTCCTGTTTGTTTCTCTCCTCATCCCATTTGCTCATTCCTAGAAGCATTTTCTGGCTTCAGGCTGGGGCAGCTGCTGAGGACATGTTATGCGATTCACACTTTTAGAAGCCAAAACATGTAAAACTGGGGCCAGGGATTTTTTTTTTTTTTTTTAAAAAGGGTTTCTTTCCTCCACAGTCCTGGTTGGGTCTCTTTGTCAATATTTGGCTCCTGGGAACGAAGTTGGGACACAGACACATGGCGGGGCGTATGTGGGGAGGGGGTTGGGTCACTGGTCTGGCCTGGGCGCTCAGGGCTTTATGTTTGCATTGAGAGCATCCTTCCTGCACACGGTCAGCTTCGCCTCCCTCCTGACGGGCAGGTGGCATGGCCTCCAGGAAGGAGTTACCAGGTCTTGTTCTCTCTGCCCGAGATGATCTTGTCGGGTCCTTTTAAACCGTCAATTTGGAGAAACACTGATATCCTGAATGAACCCATTCTGATATCCTGTCTGCATGATTTTTTTCGCACTAACTAGAAAGGTCTCCGAATTCACTCACATACTACCATTTATTTCTTAGCCATATCTGTGTCAATATCATTTGCTGGTATTTTGAAATGTGGGTGTGGGTGTGGGCATGGGTGGGAAAATGTGGCTTGTGCCATTTTTCCATTAAGTTATTTCCAATATTACTGATGGCTGTACTTCATGGTTAAATTTTTAAAATGACTGACACTTTAAATTGGCACTTTCCTGTACAACACATTTTAAATTGGAAAAAAATCCTACAGGTGTTGCAGAACCTGGTAGGTTGATATTCTCAGCAATATTTTTTCTCTATTTTACTAAAGTACAGAAAAATGTAAAAAGAGATAAAAACTTTTCCAAGTTGAAAAATGCATAAAAGACTCAACTAAAATTGTAGAAATAAAATGACAATAGCAAAAATTATGAACTCCATATGTAGTATAACAGCTCATATGATTGAATAATAAATAGGAAGATGGACCAAAAGCAAGTGTATGGAAATAATGACAAAGAATAAATAATTGAACATTTATTTTTGAGGCATCAGAACACAGTGAAAATATCTAACACATTTGGAATTAGAATTTTAAAAAGCTGAAGAGAGATAAATAGGGTTTAAATTAATATATGAAAAAATTATGCTTGAGAATTTTTTAAAATCAAAGAAGACATCAATCAACAGGATAAAGAAGCCCAATGAAAATGAAGTGAGATAAACACAAAGAAAACCACACCTGTGGCACACACAGTAAAAGCATGAAATACCGATTCAATGAGAGAAATATTGAAGGAAGCCAGAGAAAAACAGACATTATGTTTAATGGAGAAACAATAAAGCAGAGCAATTTCTAAACAAAAATAATGAAAGCCAGACAACAATGAAATGTTTCTCTAAAGTAACAACAGAAAATAACTTCTGACTCAGAATTCTACATTTTAAAATGAAGGTAGCCCTGGCCAGGTAGCTCAGTTGGTTGGAGAATCATTCTGTACACCAAAAGGTTGTGGGTTTGATCTCCAGTCAGGGCACATACCTAGGTTTCAGCCTTTACAGGAGGCAACCAATCTCAATCTCTCAATCAATCTCTCTCTCTCTCTCTCTCTCTCTCTCTCTCTCTCATCAATAAAAAACCTATCCTCAGGTGAAGATTTTTTTTAAAGGTTAAATAGATATGTCTTCAGAAAATGTGTTCCAACATATCTGCTCTAAAAGAAAAATCAAAAAGACTTTGTTAGGCAGAATAATTTCTAAGAGAAATATTAGAAATACAGGAAGATATGAAGGATGAGGGACTTCCAGTCAAGATGGAGGTGTAGGTGGACACACGGCACCTCCTCTCACAACCAAAATTAAGGACAGCAAAAATTTAGAACCAAAAAAAACAATCAGAACAGATAGAAAATTGAATTGTACGGAAGTCCAACAACCATTCACCCAGACCGGTAAGAGGGGCAGAGTCAGCGGCCGGCGGAGAGGGATCTCGGCAGGAAAAAGCAGTGGTTGGTGGTCCCGGATGCACAGGTGGTGGTTACCAGGCACAGGGCAGCAAGAAGAAGACCCAGCGAGGTGCACAAGGTGGCTGACTGCGGTCACACATTTGCACTCAGATAAACCAGGAGAAAACAGGCAGCTAGACAGACTGAGCAACCCAGGGCCCCAGTGCTGGGAAATAAAGCCTAAAAACACTGATTGAAAACACCTGTGAGGGTTGAGGTGCCGAGTGAGACTTCCAGCCTTACAGAGGGGACTGCAATCCGAGAGAGAGCAGAGCAAGCGCCATTGTTCCCTCTCTGACCCCGCCCCCACATACAGCCTCACAACTCTGCGAGTGGGTTGCCCTGCCCTGGTGAACATCTAAGGCTCCACCCCTCACTACGTAACAGGTGCGACCAGACCAAAAGAAAGAGAGAGAGAGACAGAAGAAGGAAGGAAGGAAGGAAGGAAGGAAGGAAGGAAGGAAGGAAGGAAGGAAGGAAGGAAGGGAAAGAAGGCCCAAACGAAAGAACAAATCAAAGCCCCAGAGCCAATACTTTTAAGCCACCAAGAGATAGCCAACCAATCAGATGCACAGTTCAAAGCCCTGGTGATCAGGATGCTCACAGAATTGGTTGATTTTGGTCGCAAATTACATGAACAAATGAAAGCTACAGTAAGTGAAATTGAGGGAAAACACACAGGGAACCAATAGTGATGGAAGGAAACTGCGACTCACCTTAATGGAGTGGACCAGAAGGAAGAAAGAAACAATCAAACAGAAAACAAGGAAGAAACAAGAATTCAAAAAAATGAGGAGAGGCTTAGGAACCTCCGGGACATCTTTAAATGTCCCAACATCCGAATTATAGGGGTACCAGAAGGGGAAGAGGAAGAGCAACAAGTGGAAAACTTATTTGAACAAATAATAAAGGAGAACTTCCCCAATCTGGCAAAGGAAATAGACTTCCAGGAAGTACAGGAAGCTCAGTGAGTCCCAAAGAAGTTGGACCCAAGGAGGAACACACCAAGGCACATCATCATTACAGTACCCAAGATTAAAGTGCAAGAGAGAATTCTAGAAGCAGCAAGACATAAGGGGACAGTCACCGACAAAGGAGTTCCCATCAGACTGTCAGCTGATTTCTCAAAAGAGACCTTCCAGGCAAGAGGGGCTGGAAAGAAGTATTCCAAGTCATGAAAGGCAAGGACCTCCATCCAAGATTGCTTTATCCAGCAAAGCTGTCATTTAGAATGGAAGGTCAGATAAAGTGCTTCTCAGGTAAGGTCAAGTTCAAGGAGTTCATCATCACCAAGCCCTTATTATATGAAATGTGAAAGGGACTTATCTAAGAAAAAGAAGATAAAAAATATGAGAGTGAAAAGACAGCAAACTCACAGCTATTAACAACCACACCTAAAACAAAAGCAAACTAAGCAAACAGCTAGAACAGGAACAGAACCACAGAAATGGAGATCACATGGAGGGTTAGCAACAGGGGAGTGGGAGGAGGAGAGAGGGGGGAAAAGGTACAGAGAATAAGTAGCATAGACGGTGGGTAGAAAATAGACAGGGGGAGGGCAAGAATAGTGTGGGAAATGTAGAAGCTAAAGAACTTATGACACATGGACATGAACTAAAGAGGGGGAATGTGGGTGGGAGGGGGTGTGCAGGGTAGAGGGGAATGGAGGGTGGGAATGGGACAACTGTAATAACAATCAATAAAATATATTTAAAAAAATATGAAGGATGAAATAAAGGCTAAATATGTGGTTTAAATATAAATGGATAATGGAGCCCTGGCTGGTGTAGCTCAGTGGATTGAGCACGGGCCTGCGAAGCAAAGGATCGCAGTTCGATTCCCAGTCAGGGCACATGCCTGGGTTGCAGGCCAGTTCCAGCATGGGACACACAAGAGGCAACCGTACATTGATATTTCTCTCCCTCTCCCCCTCTCCTACTCTTCCCCTCTAAAGATAAATAAATAAAAATCTTTAAAAAATAATGGATAATGGTATAAAAACAATGATCCTAAGATCTCATAGGATTCAAAATATAAGTATAATTAAATGCAAGGCAATAATCATGCACATTGTAGAAGAGTGGTATTGAGGTATTTCATATTTCTGTCATCACCAGGAAGGTGACAAAAATAGCAATTTATATTATAATAATAAATGACTAAAATATTTTATTGATTTTAAAGTAGTAAAGAAAGGAAAGAAAAAATATAAACTAAGCAAAGCCCAAATATAATAGAAATCACATTAAATATAAATGGACCGATTTCTCAAATTTAAACACAAAGATTGAAAGTCAACCTTATGCCCTGGCCCAATAGCTTAGTGGGTTAGAGCATCATCCCAACACACCAAGGTTGTGAGTTCGATCCCAGGTCAGGGCACATCCAAGAACCAACCAATGAGTGCATGAATGAGTGGAACAACAAATCGACATTTTTTTCCTCTCATCAATCAATCAATCGATCAATCAATTAAAAAAAACCAACTTCCCGTTTCCACCAGGATGTACAGTACTCACATCACTCCTACCCTTAGAATAAGAAAGAGCAGATTCACTTCACATTCCTGATTTTTTAGGATGCATTGGAGTGCTAAGGTTGGAAACCAAACAGCCTAACCCTAAGGAGACACACGCCCACAGGGAGATTCGAGACACAAACGCATACTCACCTAAGGTAAGCTTGACCGGACACCAGAGAGAACGGTTCAGAGAAGTTGACAAGTGTGTGAAGCCATGGACAGCAGCCTAAAAAAAACAAATACCTAGGATTAATTCTTATAAAAACGTGTCAGACCTCTTAACAACAGAACACTACTCAGCAACGAAAAAGGTCGAACTGCCGGTAGATGCAATGACGTGGAAAAGCCTCAAAAACGGTACTCCGATGAATAATCTCACAGAAGGAGCGCGCACTGTTTTATAGTCCGATGAGTTTCAGTAACAAGCAAAATAATCTCGTGCTACAAAAATCAGACCAACGCTGTGGACTGACCGGGAAGAAGCGCGAGGCCACTTTCTGCGTGGAGGTGACTTTCTGCGTCTTGACAGGGCTTCAGGGGCAAAACCAGGGAAGAGTAAACAAGTTCAGTATTTAGGGCTCAAATGCTGCATGCAGTCCAGTTCTTAAATGTTTAACTTGTTCTTTCAATTAGCACAGCATGTGGGAATCACTTTTTTTCTTTATTTATCCTGTTGACTCTGGATGATTATGTTCACTAATACCACAGGATACAGCTGAGAACCTTACGATTTTGCCACACCTAAGTGTGATAATGCAGCCAAAAAGCCACTGTAAATAAAGGCAACTTATCTGCCAAGGTTTTCCCTTAAAAGCATTTATTTGTGAAAGTTATTGGGAGGTAAATCTATATTGCCTTTGGAAACCCTCTAATGTTCAGCGTTTCACAGGAAGTGTAATTGAGAATCTGCCTGTGGTTTTGCTGGGGTTTTTTGTTTGTTTGTTTGGGTTGCTGAGGACGAGGTGGCTGTCATACCAGGGCAAAAGGTAGCATAGGGTTGGGGTGGGAGGAAGCCTGTGGGCGATGCTCTGGGATGAAAGGGGAAAGGTCATGTTCATGGGTGATGGGTCAGCACAGTGTTCCTCATCGTACCCGTGACCTGGCTGCGCTCATTGTCCTGGGGGAGTCCGGGGGGAGCCCGCAAGCACTCCCTGGCAGCCTAACCCCCAAATATCTTCATCTTCCTCTCTTCCTGCCCTCCTCGCCCTCCTTGTGAACATGCGCTTTGCAGTCAAAGGGCTTCTTGGAAGGTGGGGTTTGCAGCCCACTTTGGGGTGGCTTGCTGCAGAAACCGTCGCCCTGACAACTTACGACTTGGGTATCGGATAGCAGCTGCCTCCGGTTTCACAGGTTCTTGGTGAGATTGTAGGGAGAGGCAGGGCCTCCGGGATACCTAGGTGCTCTCATCCAGGCGCGCCCGCAGGGAACCCCCCGGCCCCTTTGCAGGGTGTGCTCCGGCCTTCCTTCAGCACGTTGTGGTTAGTGCCCACTGGGCCGGAACGCGCTAACCGGCGCCGGCCCTGTACCCGGGCAGGGCTGGGATTTTGGAGAGGCTCGTGAGCACTTGCACAACGGTTGTGATGTGCGCAGTGGTGTTCCCAGGACTTTAGGCAGTTAAATCATTTGAACATCGTTAGACAGCGTCATCCCAATAACCAGGGTTGCCAGTTCGGTCCCTGGTCAGGGCACGTACAAGAATCGGTGACTCGATGGATGAATGCATAAATAGGTGGAAGAAATTGGTGTCTCTCTCTTTCTCAAGTCAGTAAACACAAAGGAAAAACATCATGTCATCAGTGCTGCTATTATTCCCTCCGATACAAGGAACAGCACAGAGAGGGGACACGGTTTACAGAGTCACACAGCGAATGAGAGGCAGAATCAAGGTTTGAACCCAGGTGGTTGTGCGGCCAACTCTGAGCACATGGTGCCCCATCCCCTGTTGCTTCTCAGAGTGTCCAAAGAAACAAGGAGAGCAAGGCTTGACAAGGGGTTAAGCCACACGGAGAAGAACATGACGAGAACAGCTGCCCAGGACCTATTTAAGACGAGGAATGGAAAGTCCTGTGAAAGCTGACCAGGGGTGAGGTAAGAGCTCAGGGAGCCAGAGGGGTTCCTGGTGGCCAAATGGTCCAAATGTGGCGCCCCAGGAATGGCCCTTCCTGGTCGCAGAAACCTGAGCTTTGACCCTGCCAGCTGCCACCCTCGCCCCAGGTCCAGCCCCCGGGGAAGGGGGGTGGGGCTGGCAGGGTTTGAGCCACATTTGGGAACTGCGTCTGGGAATATGGGTGTCTAGTGGAGCCTGAAGCAGGATGGGCCCTCAGGGAACGTACGTGCCCCTGTTCCAGCAGGGGAGGGCACCCGGTGCGGGAAGGTAGGCAGTGGCCGCTCCTTCTGCCAGACGAGAGCATCTTCCAGGGACAGAGCCTTTTCTGTCCCTCCAGCTTCTTCCTTTGAACTCGTTCCTTTCCCATAGGTCACAGGACAGGGGCAGGGAAATAAGGTCGCTGCGTCTTTCTATTTTCTTCCCCATCTCAGGCGGCCCCTTTCCCTTACGCACCCAAAGCCCACGGTGTCTGGGGGATTGTTCTATCGTGCACAGGCGTGTTGAGGCTGAGGCAGCTGGTCCACCTGATTCTCTATCGACACATCGGTCTTTGGTCCAGGACTTGGGGTGGGGCTCTGCCTATCCCGGGTGTAGGTATCAGGTGCACAACCCCCCTGGTGTTCCAGGGCGCAAACTCTGGAAGGGGTGGGTTCACTAAGAGCGCCCGCCGCTGGTCTTAGATCGGCACGCGAGGCCAACCGTGTGAAGACAGTCGAGTTGCCCAGCGGTGCCCAGGAAGTGCCCCTGTCATCTCGCCCATCAGCATTCCTCCCTCTTGGTCCCCGGGGACTCGACACCATGAGGGCGCACTGGGTCCCATCCGTGGTATAACGAGGAGGGTGCCTTGCCCCTGTGGCATTTGTCCCCAAGACTCATACCCATCGTCTAACACTCAGAAAACATCAGACAGACTCAATTCAAAGGACCCGCTACCAAGTGCTCTTCGAAAGGGTCAAGGTCATGGAAAACTGAGACACTGGCACAGACTGGAGGAGACGAAGGAGTCAGGACGATTCCACTTGTGAAGCCTGAATCAGGACTAGTTGAGCTACGTTTTCTTCATTTTTTTATTGAATTTATCGGGGTGACACTGGTTGATAAAATTGTATGGGTTTCAGGTGTACAATTTGATGACACGCCATCTGTGTGTTGCATTGTGGGTTTACCCCCTGAAGTCACATGTCCTTCTGTCATCACAGAGTCGACCCCCTCTGCCCTTCACTACCCTCACCCCCCTTCCCTCTGGTCACCCCCCCCGCTGCTGTCTGCGTCTCTGAGGTTTTGTCTGCCTTGTTTGTTCATTTGCTGTAGTTTAGTTAACATTCCCTACCAGTGCTAATGTCTTAGTGTTTCCAGCTTTGCTGAGCTGTAACTGACAAATAAAAGTGGTATGTATTTAATCCGTACAACATGATGTTTTAATCTAACATACTTTGTGGAATGATTACCACGATCAAGCTAATGGACACGTCCACCACCTCACAGAGCTACTATTGTTTGGGGGTGTGTGTCGTGAACACAAGATCTCCTCTCTTGGAAAATTTCAAGTGTGCGATACGGCATTATTAACAACACCCACCATGCTGTTTATCGGATCGGAAGAGCTTACCCATCTCCAACCGAGACTTTGTATACTTTGACCAATATCCGCAATTTCTCTCAGGCCCCAGATCTGGGCAGCCACCATGCCACTCTCTGCTTTTCCGAGTGTGACTTTCTAGAATCCCACATATGAGTGAGATCGGAGAGTATGTATCTTTCCGTGTCTGGCTAATTTCATTAGGTTCATCCGTGTCACATGGGGCATGGAGTTCTTCTTTTTTAAGCCTGACTAGTATTCCATGGGGTGTGTGTGTGTGCGCGCACGCATGCGCATAAATAAATAAATACGCAGATGGAATACTAGTCAGCCTTCAAGAGGGAAAAACTGCCATCTGTGACAACATGACAGAACCAACCCCAGTGTGTTCTGTGTGTATCAGTCAACCTAAGTGTCCGTCAGTCTATCTGAGTGTCTCGTTGCCTGGACACTCAGGCACCGAGTCTGGGCAACGAGACACTCGGATTGCTTCCCTATTAGGGCTGTTGGGAGTAACGCTGTAGTGAACACAGCGGGGAAGCACACACAATGCCTTTCCAAGGTGGTGATTGCATTTCCTTTGCAAGTATGCTCAGAAGCGGGACTGCCGGGTAATACAGTAGTTCTGTCCTTAATTGTTGAGAGACCTCCGTAGCTGTTTCCATGACGGCTGTACCCATTTATATTCTTCTTTTTTTTTTTTAATGAATTTTTTTAAGATTTTTTATTTATTTATCTTTAGAGAGGAAGGGTAGGAGAGAGGGAGAGGGAGAGAAATATCAATGTGTGGTTGCCTCTCGTGTGTCCCCTGCTGGGAACTGGCCTGCAACCCAGGCATGTGCCCTGACTGGGAATCGAACCGCGATTGTTTGGTTCACAGGCTAGCACTCAATCCACTGAGCTACACCAGCCAGGGCCCCATTTATATTCCTACCAACAATGTGCAAGACAGTTCCTCTCTCTCCAGATCCTTGCTACCACTTGCCTTTTTAAACACAATAGTCATTCTAACAGATGCACAGTGATACCTCCTTAGGATTGTTATCTGCACTTATCTGATGATTCGTGACGCTGAGCAACTTTTCATGCACCTGTTGGCTCTAGTGTGTTCTTTTTTTAAATTTTTTAATTTTAATTGTTGTTCTTGTATCTAGTATGTTCTTTGAGGAAACAATTGACCAGAGTGAAATAACAACCTATAAAATGGGAGCAAATATTTGGAAAGCCAATATCTGAGAAGGGGTTGGTACTCTAAACATATAAGGAACTTAATTCAATAGTGAAAAAACATGCAAATAATGATTCAAAATGGGCAAAGGACCTAAAGTCTGAATTTTGATAAATGCTCCATGGTATATAATGTTAGCATTAGGGGAAGCTGGGAGAAGTGTATGTGTTAATTCATTATACTGTCTTTGCAATCATTCTGTAAATCTAAAATTATTTTTTTAGGATTTTATTTATTTTTAGAGAGAGGGAAAGGGAGGGAGAAAGAGAGGGAGAGAAACATCCATGTGTGGTTGCCTCTCACACACCTCCCACTGGGGACCTGGCCCTGCAACCCAGGCACGTGCCCTGACTGGGAACTGAACCAGCAGCCCTTTGGTTCGCAGGCCTGAGCTCAATCCAATGAGCGACACCAGCCAGGGAAATCTAAAATTACTTTAAATTAAAAAATTGTAGAAAGGCACTGGAATGCCATACAGCAATAGAAAGGAACAGCCTATCAACATCCACAACAGGATAGATGCATCAAAATCGTTATGCTGACTACAGAAGCCAGAAAAAAGTGCATGCTGTATTATTTACATATGCAAAATTCCAAAGAGTGGCAACTCATCTACAGCTGCCTATGGATGAAATTGGAGGGGGGATGGTGAGGTTATAGAGGGTCACAAAAATTTGTGGGGGGGTGATGAAAATGTTGTCTTGATGGTGCTCATTGTTTTGTGATTGTATAGACCAAATACTCATCAACTCTACGTCCTACATTACTTGCGGCTTTTAGATTTTGCTTCTGTGAAGATGGAGATCAATAGCGGGATAGACAGGTACATAATAGGAGACAGGGAGGTAGGTAGAGAGATGAAGGCATTCATGAGGAAGAGTTTGTCTTCTACGACTTAGCGACAACTACGGAAGGAGAGAGAGAAGTCAGAGATCAGCATTTCCCAATACCCAGTGTCGTACCTGGCTCAGGCAGCATCGTCTGTGAAGACGACAGTGTAGACCCCAGGATCGTCGTGGGGTCCCGGAGCATCACCTCACCCAGATAACTTCTCCACCCCGAAGGGGAAAACATCCTCATGTTATTAAATCCAGCATCACTGATGCTATGGCACCCGGACCCGAATCTAATCCCGAGGGGCTGAAAATCAGACAAAGCAAGGGCGTAGAACACTGTACAAGACAATAGACTCCAAACCACAGTGTTGCCCTGGCCAGGTAGCTCAGCGGGTGGGAGCATCATCCTGATAGGCCGAGGTTGCAGGTTCAGTCCCCGGTCAGGGCACAGACAAGGATCAACCAAGGAATGCATCGAAAAGTGGAACAATTAACCAAGGTTTCTTTCTCACATCGATGTTTCTGTCTCTCTCAAATCAATAGCTAAAAAAATGTTATATGTCATAAAAAGTGGACACGGGTGGAATCGAGGTAACTATCATCGAATAAAAGGGGCAAAACGATCAAATGCAATCGGACTTGGTTTTCATTCTGGATCCCACCCCGAAATAAAAAGCGTAAAAGATATTTGGGGCCCTGGCTGGTGTAGCTCAGTGGATTGAGCGCGGGCCTGTGAACCAAACAATCGCGGTTCGATTCCCAGTCAGGGCACACGCCTGGGTTGCAGGCCAGTTCCCAGCTAAGGGACACACGAGAGGCAACCGTACATTGATATTTCTCTCCCTCTCCCTCTCTCCTACCCTTCCTCTCTAAAGATAAATAAATAAAAAATCTTAAAAAAAATAAAATAAAATAAAACAACTAATAGTTAAAAAAAAAAAAAGATATTTGGGGAACAGTTGGGAAAATTTAAACCTGGACTACATAGCACATACTGTTGAGTTGCTCTTAATTTCCCTAGATGTGATTTCAGAGTCATGTCAGAGTAGAATGAGTATGGTAGACACACATGCACAGAAGTAGCTACCTGCAATATTGGAGTGCCAGATTGTCAACGACTGGTGAATTGAGGTGACAATATTACAGGGCTTCACCTTATTATCCTGTCAACTGTCCTTTGCAGAAAGAGCAGCCTTGTTCTGTTCTTGGCTGCCCAGCCTCTGCTCAGTCCATTTTATTAAGTCTTATTCTTTTAGAAAGAGGTAGGGGGAGAGGGAGAGACACATCGATTTTTGTTGTTCCGCTTACTGATGCATTGCGGGGTTGATTCCTGAATGTGCCCTGACCAGGGATGGAACCCGCAGCCGCGGTGTATGGGGAAGGTGCTCTAAGCACCTGGGCTCCCGCCCAGGGCCTCTGCTGCCGGCTCTTCCCTCCCTTAGTCACTGCAGGTCACAGGTCACTGATCCTCAGAAGGCCAGGCTCACAGATTGTGCATGGTGAAGTGGCCACATTGTCACCAGGCTGCGTGAAGGGGAGGCACTTCTGCCGAAAGGTGGCCGTGGGTGGGGACAGGATGGAGAGAGGGCCGTTGTCACCTGGGACGGCCCTCGTTCCTAGGTGTGACGCTTGTTTATGTCCCAGAGAGACGCGTGGGCAGGAAGAGGAGAAAAGGAAGCTTGGGGGCTTAGCTCGCTCTCCCAGCTCCGCCGCCCACGGTGGCTTATTATCCTTGATTGCCTGTTTTCGCCTGCCTGTTGCCATGGAGATGGGCTGAAACGTGACTGTACTCCGATTGACGCACTTTGCCCACCGGATGCCGCGCGCGCTTACCTGCTGAGCCCCGGCCTGCTGATTGCGTCCTGGCGGAGGCGTGCGATGAGCTCGGGGAGGGTCACGAGCCCCTGCCGGGGGCGGTGACAGCCTTTGGGGAGATGATGAGGACAGAGTTGCTGTCGGTCTCATTAGCCGGCCTGGCTGCTAAGTCTCGGAAAGGTTTTCAAGGCGGGGCGGGCGGGGGGCGTTGAGAACAACAGGCTGCGTGCTGAGGACACCCTGCCTTGGGAAGCAGCCTCGGGCCGTGTGGGCGCAGTCCGAACTGCGGAAGTGGGGTTCCTGGGTGGGGGCAGGGGGCGACTCACACGTACAGCATTGTCGCTAAGAACAGATTGCGTTCGCAGCCCGTCTTGGGGAGGCCCCAGTAGGCGAGTCTGGGCTGAGGAGGGGCTTTGCCAGGAGCACCAGTGGTTTCCTTAACAGGAGGGGGTCCTCTGGGAATGTGCACATTTTCAAGCGTTGAGACAAAACCTGGCATCAGGCATCTTCAAGGCAAGAGGGTGGGGCAAGGTACCTGGGGTATAACCTGGAAGACAACCAACAGGGCCCAGCAGAATGTTCTGGAAGCTCTGTGGCGCATGAGTAACAAATAGGCTTTTCCAGGTGTCTGGGTCCCTTCCTGGTGTAGGGAACTCCTGGGGGGGGGGGTTGCAGGTGTGGGACAGCAGGAGGGAAGCTTCGTTGCCATTCTTTCACCTGCCCCTTCCTGCACACGACCTCATGCTGCTACATCTACCCTTTGGTGGCCCCCGCAAACTCCCTGCTGAGCCATAAGGACACTTTTTGAGGCTGGAAGGGGTCCCTCTTTTAGTCATGGGTGCTAGCTACCCTAAGAGTCAGAAGCTAAAGAACTGGAGTGATCTGAGCTTTGAGTTGCATTCTGCTTTTCCAGGGTTGTGTGTTTTTTTTTTAATCCTCCCCCGAGGATCTGCCCACGGATTTTAAGGAGAGGGAGGTGGGGAGAGGGGAAGATGGACAGGAGACAGAAACATTGATCAGTGGCCCCTGCCGTGTACCCCAGCCGGGATCCAGCCGGCAACCTAGGTGTGTGCCCTGACCTGGAATCCAGGGCCCAACCCTTTGGTGCACAGGTCGGCGCGCCAATCAGCTGAGCCACCCAGCGGAGCAACTGTTCTGGGTACTTAAATGTAGGAAGCTGCATCGCAGGACCTTCCGCCCGGGTCTGTGAATTACGGAGCGGTGTTCCATCTCAGACACGTTTGGTGGAGCCGCAACTGACATGTAGGATTGCGTAAGTTTAAATGTGCGACAGGAGGACTGGGCACACACTTGTGCTGGGAGCCGATGGCCAGGACGCGTTTTACCACCTCCCTCGCCTCCCGCGATCTCATTCTTTTGTGGCTGAGAGAGCATCCGGTAAGAGCCGCCCCCTTAGCACCTTTCAAGTACACAGTGCAGTAGCCTTAACTGTAATCACCGCGCTGTGCCTCACCTCCCCAGAACTTGTTCATTCCACAGCTCGACGTGCTGACCCTCCGACCAGCATCTCTCCATTCCCCAAACCCCCAGCCCTCGGCCAACACCATTCTTCTCTCTGCTCCTGTGAGTTCAGCGTTTTATGCTTCTGCATATAAGTGAGATCATGCGGCATTTGTCTTCTTCTGAGTCATTTCCCTGCTCATAATGCCTTCAAGGTGCATCCATGTTGTCACAAATAGCAGGATTCCCTTCTTTTATATGGCTGAATAATATTCCACCCTATAAGGGGGGACCCCCAAAAAGCCAGAATTATGTTCTGGAGGGTGGGCCTCTTGGAGTACAGGCTTCCCCTGCTCGATGAGTGTTCTGAGAACCCATCTGTATCCGTGCACCAGCTGGCATTGCTGCAAGTGGCTGTGTTCAGCTTCAGTGAGGTTTTTTTTAAGACTCTTTCTGCATGCTTGCCCATGTCATCACGGGTGACTTACGAGTGCACCTGCCCACCCCATGCTGAGTGTTCGGCACTTTTGACCAAAAACAGCGTGACCCCCGTGCCCTGCCCTTCCTATTCACCCGGTCTTGCCCCGAGTGACTTTTTTTTTGTTTCCCCAGATGAAAAAGTTCTCAGAGGGAAATGTTTTGCCAATGTGGAAGAGGAGAAACAAACAAATAAACAAAAAAATGGCAGGAGCACTAAACGGCATCAAAAATTGATGAGTCCAAAAACTTTTTGAGCCGTGGGAGAAACATCTTGATAGGTGTATTGCACCAAATGGAGAGTACTTTGAAGGTGACTGAAGTTTACATGTGTACAAATGAATGCACGGTGTTTTATGAATAAATTCCAGTTTGGGGTCGGGGGCTCCGCTTCTATATTGATACCACCTGGTCTGTACCCATTCATCCATCGATGGACAGTTAGGTTGTTTCCATGTCTTTACGATTTTATTATGATGCCGCTGCAAATGTGGAAGTGAAGTTACCCTTCCAGACACATGCCCAGGTGCGGAATTGCCGGACCATGTAGCAGTTCTATTTTCAGCAATTAGAGGCAACTCCACAACGTTTTCCACGACGAATCTTCCAATGGATATTTTTACTAACAGTGTACAAGAGTTCCCTTTTCTCCAAGTTTTTCTGACACTTACTATCTCTTGTCTCGTTTTTTCTCTCTCTGAGGATCAAGACTACATTAATTCCTTTGTGCCCCAACCTATCCTTATCATAATGCGTGTTCGTGTAATCGAACTGTCTACCTTGGGGAAGAGCCATGAAAAGGCACAGAGGTGGCAGAAGGGGGTGGTGTCAGGGGACAGCAGGGCCACAGTTGAGGAAACGTGTCCTTTTCCTTCCTGGGACATCCTCTCTTTAAGTTTCGTGTGGTCAGTGAACTTTGACTGCCAAGGGTTGATGGAATTCAAGTTCAATACAAGAATAATCAGCTGGGCAGCAGCTCATATGAAAACAAAAAACGTATTTGTCATAGTCGATCATTTCCCCCCATCTCTGCGTGGGAAAGATTAGAAACTCCTGTAGCTCCCGTTATTTTAAAATGCAGTGAGGCTCAATCAGATGAGATTTGGCACCCACACCTCCCTCCCAAGACCGCCCGCCTCCTCTCAGAATGATGTCTGTCTATTCATCTTCTGTGTGCCTTGTAAAGGAAAACAATGACACGCTAGCGTGAATTAGATATTTGGAATCAAAGGAAGGATTTCTTAAGTCAAAGACGATCTTTAAATTGCATCAATGAATAAAAGCCCAACTGCTTGCAAAACTAATTTAGAAAGAGAAAAGTTACCAGAATCTGACCACCTTGTTGTTAAAGTGATGCTTTTCAACATTTAAACAGATCCTGAAGGTATTTAATCATTCCCCATGGAGTTCTCCGCTCTGCCTTCTTGGTGTGGTTGGGAAGAGGAGCCATAGGTCTAGAAACAGCGTCTTGTAGTTGGTATGTCTTGTCTGGTAAGCTAAGTAAAAATGTTCGCTATTTCTATATTTCCTGAAGTCAAGTTCTTTTCTGGAGTACTCTGGTGGCAAGATGTGTTGAAAGGCATCTGTTGGGTCCCAGTGAGGAAGACAATAAAAACTCCGCCCAGAATCCATCCATCTATCTACCTTCCTAAAATTCCACTTGCATTTCTCTTTATTTCCATTCCCTACCTCATCCTCTTTGGCGACCATCAGTTTCTTCTTTATATCTATCAGTCTATTTCTGTTTCATGTGTTTATTCCTTTTTTTAAAGGTTCCATATATAAGTGAGATCATATGGTATTTGATTTATTTTACGTGGCATAATACTCTCTAGATCCATCCATGTTGTTGCGAATGGCAGAATTTCATTTTTTATGGCTGAATAATATTCCATTGATTATATGTATCGCATCTTTTTTATCCATTCATCTCTCCATGAACATCCAGGTTGCTTCCATATCTTGACGATTGTAAATAATGTTGCAGCAAACATAGGGGTGCGTATATCTTTTCAAGTTAGTGTTTTTGTTTGCTTTGGATAAATTCCCAGAAGTGGAGTAACTGGATCATGTGGTAGTTTTATTCTTAATTTTTTGAAAAGTCTCTGTACCGTTTTCCACAGTGGCTGCACCAGTCTGCATTCCCACCAGCAGCACACAAAGGGTCCCCTTTCTCCACACCCTCATCAGCACCTGTTTGTTGATTTATTGATGGTAGCCATTCTGACAGGTGTGAGGTGATATCTCATTGTGGTTTTAATTTGCATTTCTCTGATGGTTAGTGATGTTGAGCATCTTTTCATATGTCTATTGGCCATCTGAATGTCCTTTCTAGAGAAACAATGTCTATTCAGGTGCTTTTCCCATTTTTAATTGGTTTGTTTTTTAGTGTTAAGTTATATGAGTTTTTTATACATTTTGGATATGAGTCTCTTAACACATATATATTTGTGAATATCTTCTCCCGTTCAGGAGATTGTCTTTTCATTTTGTTGATGATTTCCTTCCTTGTGAAAAATCTTGATGCAGTCAAGTTTATTTATTTTTCTTTTGTTCCTCTTGCCTGAGGGGACATGCACAAAAAGATATCGATAGGAATGATGTCAAAGAGTTTATAGCCTCCGTTTTCCCCTAGGAGTCTAATGGTTTAATGAGTTACATCAGAGTCTTCAATCCATTTCACCTTAATTTTAGGGTTGAAATATAGGAGTATGTTTTCATTATATTTATGTAAATATCCAGCTTTCCCAACACCATTTATGGAAGATATTACCCTTTGCTCATAGTGTATTCTTGGCTCCATTTATTAGTTGACCTAATGTGTATGGATTTATTTCTGCACTCTTGATTCTTTTCCATTTTCTATGTCTTTTTTATGCCAGTACTGCATGGTTTTGACTACTGTAGCTTTGTTATATACTTGGAAATAAGGAAGTGTGATGCCTCTGGCTTCGTTCTTTCTTGAGGTTGTTTTGGTCTTTGTGATTCAATGTGAATTTTAAGATTTTTTTTGTATTTCTGTAAGAAATGTCATTGGAATTTTAATAGGGACTGCACTGAATCTATTGGTGACTTTGGGAAGTGTGAATAGTTTAACAATAATAACTGTTATGATTCATGACTATCTTTCTATTTATTTGTGTTCTCTTCAATTTCCTCCATCAATGTCTTACAATTTTCACCTCCATTAAATTTGTTCTTGACTATTGCCTTGTTTTTGATGTTATTGTAAATGAAATTACTTTTGTTATTTCTTTTTCAGGTAGCTCATTGTTAGTATTCATGGAGACAACTGATTTTGCCTGTTAATTTTGTATCCTGAAACTTTATTTAAATGTATTGATTAGTTCTAACAGTTTTTCCGTAGAAAATTTTTAGAATTTTCTATATACAAGATTGTGTCATCTGCTAACAGAAGCCATTTTACTTCTTCCTTTATGATGTTTTAAAAAGATTTATGTATTTATTTATAGAGAGAGGGGAAGGGAGGAACAGAGGGAGAGTAACATGGATGTGTGAGAGATACAGCTGCCTCTCTCATGCCCCCTACTGGGGACCTGGCCCACAACCCAGGCATGTGCCCTGACTGGGTATCGAACCTGCGACCTTTTGGTTTGCATGCTGGCATCCAATCCACTGAGCCACACCAGCCAGGGCTGATTTTGATTTCTTTTAATTTTTTTTTTTTTTTTTACCTAGTTGGCCTAGCTAGGTCTTTCATTATTCTGTTGAATAAGTGTGGAGAGAGTGTTCACCCTTGCCTTGTCCCTGATCTTAGAGAAAATGCTTTCAACCTCTCACTACTGAGGATGACATCTGCTGAGGGCTCATCGTACATGGCCTTCAGTGTGCTGAGATACGTTCATTCTCTACCAAATTTTTTGAGAGCCTTTGTCATGAAAAGAGATCACATTTTGTCAAATCTAATGAGATGATCATACGGTTTGTGTATTTCATTCTGTCAATATGGTGCATCGCATCAGCTGATTTGCGCATGCCGAATTTTGCTTTATCCCAGGGATCAATCCCATGGGATCGAATGACTTTAATGTCCTTTTGAACCCAGTTTGCTAGTATTTTGTTTGGAGAATTTTGCATCAGCATTCATGAGGAATGTTAGCCTGCAGGTTTTTGCCTTGTGGTGTCCTCATCTGCCTTTGGTATCAGGGTAACTCTGACCTCGCAAAATGAGTTTGCAAGAGTTCCTTCCTCTTCCATTTTTTGGAAGAGTTTGGCTTAGTTCTTCTTGAAATGTTGGACGAAACTCATCCATGAAGCCATTTGGTTTGGGGATTTCCTTTGTCAGGAGATGTTAGATACTGATTCAGTTTCCTAACTTCTTATCGATCCGCTCAGATTTACTGTTTCTTCACGATTCAATCGTGGTAGGATGGGTGATTCTAGGAACTTACCAGATGTATTTCTCATCTCCTGATTTCCCCCAGCAGAAGTGCTTTGGCTGTACCCCTGCAGGGACCAGGAGCCGCCACTTCATGATGTCACTCCCCAAGGACTCTGGCTCAGCATCTCACCTCTGACCCCATCCACCTGTCGTGTCATGGTTTGGAATGAGCTATGCGGTCCACATGGCAAATGGTGAGTGAAGGAGAAACCTGGAAGCAACATGAATGGTCCCTGTTTAATATTTGGGACGAAGCTATGCCAGGATGGACCACACGAGACGGTCCGGGGCACCAGGGGGCTTCATGAAGCCCGGATGGAGAGAACAGCCCACCCCAGACACAGAAATATGAGCTGTGTGGCCGGTCAGCTACACTCTCCCTTCAGGCTTCTAATCCCCAGAACGCTCCCCTTGCAGCAGGGTGGGAATGTGGCATTAAGATCCGGCTTCAAATGCTGGTCTGATACACGCGTGCGTGTTTCAAATGGTTGTCTGCAGGTCTTGGGTTGCCCAGGCCAGAATCGTGCTCTGCTGGCAACAAGTAGCTTAGGGAGGCGGGGTAACTGTGTGCTTCTCCCTCTAAAAGTCCCGTGGCACCTGTTCACCCTGGTTAGAGCTTGGTGCACCATGGGACCTGGGGGACTGGCACCCGCGTGGGGGTCTGCTGCTCTTCCTCTTGGAAACACGGCCCCCAGTCTCCGTACAGTTTTGCCATTTTGTATGGAGTCACCGCACCTGTCGTTCCTCCCTCTAACTCTCACCTCTCTGGTGGCGGCCTGGCTTCCAAGAGGCTGTGCGGAGGCCTTGGAGGGACGACATCCTGGCTCGGGCACTGAAGAAGTCATTAGAACTCGGGAGGAAAGAGAATGGAAATCGGCCAACAGCTAAGCCCAGGTTCACAACGGGTTATCAGAACATACCCCAGCCCTGCCGAGTTAGACTCTCTATAGGTCAAGGCCAACGCTCCATGTTCTTCAGGCTCACGAGGTGGTTCTGATGCACCAGCCTGTGCACTGAGATAGGCTAAGGGTGGGTCAGTCTTGAGGAAGAAGCGAATGGAAAGCACAGCGCCCCGTGGCTTACTCAAGATGCGCTCTTGCCTCCGAGGGTGAGGGGTCTTCCTGCTCTCTGTTTGCAGTGCAAAGCTGGATCTTGCTCCCGGCTCGTCTCCATGGTGACCACGTAGGGAAGTTTAGAAAGATGGGGAGAAGCTGGGTTTCGTTGTTTCTGGCTGCCATCCTCTTCCTACCCGGCCATTTATCTCCCCCCGTCAATGTGCATGATCGGACATGTCATCTGTTCTCCCTGCGCTCCGTCTCCATGTAAATCCCCGAGCTGCAGTGACCTCTCAACCCACTCGATTGCCTACAGTAGGAGAGGCGCTATTGTGAAAACACGCAAGTCCTAATGTCTGTGGGGCTTATGAGAAAGTGATGAAATTTGTGACAGCAATTCAAGGCATGGGTTAAGAAGGAAAGAAACTTTGAGTCTAGGGTTTCTGGCAGCCAACACATTTCCTAAGTGCTGAGGGAGAAGGAACGGGACCTCAGGGGGGCCCCCTCTCTTCCTGGCCACTGCCGGGTGCCCATGCTTTGTGCATTCCTTGTTTGGGGTCTCTGACCCCCCAGAAGTTCCATCCATGAGGTGACTGGAGGTGCTGAGCCATACCTGTGATTCGGCACCCAAGTGTTGGAATCACTCGAAAGGGAACTTTACGCGGAAATTAAGCTATCACACTTCGGTTACAGACTCATTCTGTAGACTCGTAATTCTGTAGACTCGATTCCTGAAAACAGGGCCAGTGGCAGGCAGCCCAGAGGCAGAGGGGGCCACTGGTGGCTTTCTGATCTGGTCAAGGTTTTCCTCCAGAGTTTAAAAAGAAATTTTTTCTATTAATTGACTTTAGAAAAAGGAAATGAGAAAGGCATCCATCAGTGGCCAAATGTACACGCCCCGCATGTGGGGTCCAACTTGCAACCGAGGCCTGTGCCCTGACTGGGAATCAAACTGGCCACCTGTGCTTCATGGAACAGGGCTCCAACCAACTGAGCCGCCTGGCCAGGGCCGCTCCGGAGTCTCAGCCCCTGGTTCGCTCCGGTGCTCTCCGTCTGCGCTCTCCAAGGCTGACGGGAGGAGCGGAGACACGGAGCAGGCACTGCCTTGCCTTCTCTCTGCCCTTAGCTCATCCCTTCACCATGGAACACACAGCCCCGGGCCAGGGTACTAAGCTTGGATCGGTGGTCCCCGGTCAGATGCACTGGCCAAGCGTTGCTCTGGGTCAGCCGGTGGGAGTTCGCGGTGAAACCACATGGAGAGTGAAAACCTGAACTCTCCTGGGGGCGGGGGGGTGGTGCAAAAATGGGAGGTGGTGGAGGAGCACGGGCCTGTGAGTGCCGAGCAGGCGTCCGGGAGCCGGCCTGGACAGTCTGTCCCTCTTGCAGCTCCTCAGCCCCCAGCCGTGAGCTGGTTTTCCATCTGGCCTCATCCCGGAGGATGGGCTGCTGTTTCCTGGGCACACGTTTCAGCTCAGCACGCGGACGCGGAGCCCGGGATGGCGAAGAATGTTGAAAAAGGGCCGGGCTGGTTTTCACGGCAGCCTTTGGGTACGGCTGGTGTTTGGGTGTCTTTGTGCAAACTGTGTCTCTGTGTCACTCCTGCCCCGTGGGTCCCTGAACTGGGACAGATGACCCAGAAGCTCACTGTTTTGATTCTCTGTGACTGCTTCGTGTTTCTAAAACATAACGTATGTAGAATCCCATGAACAAAATACACTGACAGACAGAACAGAAACAGGCTCATCGTCGGTGGAGAACAGGCTGGCAGCTGTCAGGGGGCGGGGCTTGGAGGCTGGGGGAGAAAGTTGAGGGGATTAAGCAAGACAAAATCACAGAGATAAAACAACAGCATGATGATGAGCGGAGGGAAGGGGGTGGGGGCGGAAGAAGAGGGTCAAGGGGGAATGAAGGGTGAGGGAAGGAGGCCGGACTTGGGGTGGCGAACACGTAATACAATACACAGATGACGCGTTACAGAACTGCGCCCCTGAGACCTATATCATTTTATTAACCAGTGTCACCCCAACGAACTCAATAAAACTGTAACACAGTGAGATTTCAATACACAACTTCTGAACAACCCCCAAAACAAAACACCACCGTAAAATGGTGCCCAAAACATGGCCTTTTATTTACAACGCACGAAAAAATGGCTAACATTTTAGTCACAAACAAGTCCTTAGAAACCAGTAACGAAGACACTAATAATCCAGGGGAAATGGAGAAAAGAAAATGAAATACGAACGACTGTTTGGCCTTAAAGATACAGGACGCACCCCAGCACCCAGACGCCCCTCCCTTTTGAGTGCATCCTTGGTCAAGATCTGTGGTTTTGACCTTTCACTGTGAACACGGTCATCGGAACATCTCAGAAGTTTTCCCCGTCTGCCCCTCCGTGATCTCTGCCCGTGTGACTTGGAGCTATGCGGGGGGCCCGGGGTGGGGGGCGATGGCTCTGGAGCGGCCTCAGCATCGGACAGTTAGAGACGAGACTCTCACGCCCATAATGTTATAAATGAAAAGGAAGCCCGGGCCAGCGCTCCGGCAGGTGTGTGTTCCAGGATTCAGGGGACAGCGAGGAGGCCAGCGCGTTTGTGGAGAGAACAGCTGTGCGCGAAGAAACCGGATCTCAGAAAGCTGAGACCGCCTGCCCGCCCAGCCCTCACCACCCAGCCTCTGATCTCCCTAATCCCTCTCTGTCTAGGAGGCTGCCTGCGAGCTGAAGTCATGCTGCGGGGTGCGCTGTACCCGGGCAGGCTGCTGGGGAGAGACTCAGACCCCTGCTGGTGCATTTTCCCACGGGGCCCGAACAGCCGGGATCCCACCAGGGGAGGCCGGGGGCTGCGGGGGCACGGACCAAAGTCCGCCACCCTTTGAGATGACAGAGGTCTTCCTGGGGTGTCTGCTTGGTGTGCACGGGGCCTCTCGTGCCCCTGCGTGCCAGCTGCACCCTCCTCGTTTCCCAAAGACAAGCAGGGAAGTCTGGGGAGCGGAGGCCCCCCGGCCCCCCGCCGGTGGAGCGCACCCCAGACGCGGTGCCGACCTCCGGGCTCGCAGCGCGTCCTCCGTCGTGCGCTCAGTGGTTTCGGCCCAGAACCGAAAAGCAGCCCACCGCTCACGCGTCGCTGCAGGAACGGGCCCGGGGCCCGCACGCGCTTCCTGGCGAAGCGAGGGGCTGCGGGGGGCCCTCGCAAGGGCAGGGTGGGTCTCGGGCGGCGATCGCTGTTCTATCCCCGCGCGTATTCATTCATTCGTCCCACCGGGCTTCCCATCCGCGCCGTGAACTCCCTTCTCAGCGCAGCTCGCGTAAACCTTTCCAGTTCTGGTGCCCCATTCCACCAAACTGCGGCCTTGCTCGGAGACACGTATTGCGGCAACACGCCCATTTTCCCGAGTTACCGTCTTTGCACCAGTGGCATCTCGGGGTTGGGTCGTTATGTAATCGGCTACGCTCTTGCTTTTTGTTTTTCTTTTCTTCTTACTGTTACATACAAACAATGGTGCGTTGGAAACCGATGACCTGATTGAGTGAAACATGTATCTGAGATTTGGGGTGTGTAGTGGGGAGAGTCCCTGGGACCGGAAGGAAAAAGACAAATTCCGAATGTTGGGTTTTTTGTTTTTTTTTTTTAAGTATTCAATAAAAAGGATGGAGGAAAGGTGAAACAAGAGCTGGGTGGTCCCCACGACCCTGCAAAGGTGACCTGACTGACGTTGACAGTCCACCGCACCTCAGGCAGCCCACTCTGCGTACAGACGTGACTGGGGAAGGTGCTCTGTGGGGCAAACCCTCACCCCACCCCGCTGATGCCCAGGGCTCAAGGCTCAAGATTAAAGTGCTTGTGTAGGTGACTACCTTGGATTGAGTAATTTTATTTATTTATTTTTAAAAATTTTATTTATTTATTTTTAGAGAGAGGGGAAGGGAAGGAGAGAGAGAGAGAAACATCCGTGTGTGGTTGCCTCTCACGTGCCCCCTACTGGGGATCTGGCCAGCAACCCAGGCATGTGCCCCGACTGGGAATCATACCAGCGACCATTTGATTCACAGGCCTGTGCTCAGTCCACTGAGCTACACCAGCCAGGGCTTATTTATTTATTTTTAGAGTCAAGGGAAGGGAAGGAGATAGAGAGGGAGAGAAACGTCTGTGTGTGGTTGCCTCTCCCGCGCCCCCTACTGGGGACCTGGCCTGCAACCCAGACCTGTGCCCTGACTGGGAATCGAACCAGCAACCCTTGGGTTTTCAGGCAGGTGCTCAATCCACTGAGCCACACCAGACAGGACTCACTGAGTTTCCTAAGAGTATGAGATATCTGGGCTCTTAACTCTATATAGATTACTTCCTGGGATGGAGGTGCTAAGACCAACTGGGGGGGGGTGGGATATAGGACACACTTCTTAAACTTGAGTACTTGGAAGAGGCTTCCTGGAGCGTGAGTACTTCTAGGCGGTAGGGGCTTTGCACCTTCACCCTAGCATCCGGTGTGTAGGAAGCGGATTGGGTGGGCTGCCTGGCCCTCGCTGGCCTCTTCCCCCTCCGCTGAGCTCATGGGTCCTTGAGGGATATTCTGTATGCTTCCTTTGTGGAATGCAAGCAAAACGCAGCCCGCCAAAAATATATGCGTGCGTCACAGCACTGGGCTTTGGGACATTCATAAAGATTTCTGTGGGGGAGGCTGTGCACTTTACCAGGAAATGAGTAATAAGTCTTGATAAAAGGTGAATTAAGGGTCTTGAGATCCTTGAACTTCCAGAAAGCCCAGGAGCGGACTGGAGACTGCTAATGAACAGTTCCGATTTCAGAGCCATGAGTCACAGTCTCTGTTAATGTAATTCCTCGTCCTGGGCTACAGTTTCCTAGAATCATTTTCCACTAATGGAAAGGGGACAGACGGCTGATTGAACCTGGTACAAATCCGACGCTTCCAATCCACAGGAGGATTTTGTTAATCAGTGCCTCCGATGGAACCTGATGTTCAAGTTCGTCTGTAGGGACGCTGTTGCTGAGGACAGAGCTCAGCAGCAGGCAGCAGGGCAGGTGGCTGGGGTCCCTGCGGACCCTCCTCTCCCTGGAAGGGGTCTCAGTGTCACATCCAAGCTGGTCCCCGCTCCACGAAGGGGTGTTGGCCTGTGGCCTGATGCTCTCAGTGCTGTATGTGCACAAAGACAGAGAAGTAAATCAATGGAAACAGCAAGAGAGCTCAAGAATAGACACATGCCTATTAAAACAAGTAATTTATTTTTTTAAAAAATCTATGGGGAAAAGATGGACGTTTCAATAAATTTTCCAGCAGACCGAACGATCACAGAGGGAAACAAAACCTGACATTTAACCTTACATCACACAGAAAAGGAATCCTATGTGAATCAGAGACCTAAGGTATGCAAACAATTGAATACAGTATCTAGAACCTAATTTAGGAAAACAACTTCAGGAAATCGGGGCTGGGTAAATGAAATTCCTTAAAGTAGGTGTGGAAAGCATTTGCCACAAGAGAGAAATGATCGTCCACCATCGCTGATGCGGAGACTGGAGACCGCGTGAGTCATCTCGAGTTTCCTCCATCCCGGTCTAGCAGGGATTCTGCTCACAGGCAGAATGGGAACTTGGGAGAGATAGCGGCGCCTGTGCCCGCCCATGCGAGGACCGGATGAACTAATGATGCACAGAGCGTGCAGACTCATCCCAGGTCCAGATTAACCGGCAACTCGGTGTGTCCTCCCCCTGGCAGCTTCTCCTAAGTAACTGCAACACCGATCCGCGTCCATCCCCGGGCGCATCCTGAGCGCGCGCGTCACGCCGGATGAATGAAATCAACAAACCGTGGCGCAAACCTGTCTTATTCCTTAGAATTTTTATCTGGCAATTATTGAAAAGGCTCTTTTCAAATTAGATAAATGTGGATATTGGTTTTCTACCACGCTCACGATGACCAGAGATGGAAAATAGAAGCGAAATGCTGTGACGAATGAATTTCTAAAATTTAGCTCATGCGGAGTCCGACTCCTCCGAATCGCTTCTCAACTCCTGTTGCGCTGATTTCCCCCCACGTTGTCATCGGCGCTAATAAGGAGCTTTGGGGAGCCATGTTTCTTGAGAGAGTCCAACACTTCCCTCCGGGAGATGAACTTCCAACCGACCAACCCCAACTCTGCAAGTTTTGATGCAGATGATAGTAGCAGGTGTCCATAGAAGGTTTTTAGACCAAGTTCATGGCTAAGTGCACAATGACAGCCTCATTATTGTTATTGCTTTCCAGCCAACAGCGTTTGTTCGCTATCATTTGTTAGTTCCATCTCTACTGGAAGGATGAGCAAATGTGCATTCTAGCATCAATGAAAGGCACTGTTTTTCTATGCTCCCCTTTCTCAGAGGCTCAGAGCGGCTCATCTGTGGTGTTCTGGCTTATTATTTAGGAAACATAATTAAATGCAGTTCTCTATAAGTTTGCCAACTCTGCTTGCCTTCTCTCTGACTCTTAGAGATGTTCGAGTTTTTAGGGAACTATAGGAATTCCTACATTATTTAGGTAGGGATTATTTCATCAACTACGGCTTGAGAAATCCACTTAGAAGGACGGTGGAAACGGCTGAGAATTAGCTTAACTTTTTCACTGCAGTGGGAACTTCCCAAACGCTTAGAAGAAGCTGTGTCTTGAGAATCTCTGCCTTAATCTCAGAAATATGGGCAGTGCCCCCTGTACGGGGCATCCTCAGTTCAATTCTTCTACCGGAAGGGTACAATTGTAGATCTTCTTCCTCTTTTTCATTGCTCCTTCGAATCCGATAGACAAGGCTCAGAGAAATCTCTCACGATGGCTAGTGCCCAGGCGGGTGCGTTACAATCACACAGTGTTTTCTCTGCCCACTTGGTGCTCTGGCCAATTATATACTTTTCAGATGGACAATGGTTTGGTGTCCCTTGATGGGTGTGTTGACTGAAGAAAAAAGTCGTGGAGTTCATGACCTAGGATGTTGACGGAAAGGGCACCTAGATGTCAAACTGCGGGGAGGCTGAGTGAAGTGAGCGGCGAGCGCTGATCTCAAACGAGTGAGCCAGGCGTCATCGGGACACACCCTCAATTCAGGCTCCAGTGTGAAGACGGTGTGACGGCTTCTGGCTTTGTCATGTGCTCTGAGACGTCAGGATGTTGGGGTGGCATCTCTATGAGAACTGCGGTGGCCAGGACCCCCTCTGCGAAATCAGGCCACTGGTGGTTCTGTGGGCTGTGGGAAATGGAGTCATCGGTGCCGTGTGAGATAATGTTGGAGGACCTGGTGCTCAGCATTTTGTCACCTGAGCTTGTGCCCTGGCATCAGGACAGTTCCCTGTAGGTCATCTCCTGCCTCTCTGCACCCCGGGAAGGCTCATCAGTCGGATCTTTACTGGCCTCTTTCGAGTGGGTCATTACTGAACGAGATTGAATTGTGACCCTTTTATAGCCACTCAGGCTTTTTTTTAAATTTTTTTATTTTAATTGTTGATCTTGTACAGTTTTCTGTCTTTTACTCCCACCCCAGCCCACCACCCCAGCCCTCCCCACCTCCCTCCCACTTCCACCCCCCATAGTTTTTGTCCATGAGTCCTTTATACTTGTTCCTGTAAACCCTTCCCCTTTTCCTCTGAAATTCCCTCCCCTCTCCCCTCTGGTGACTGTCAGCCTGGTCTCCATTTCAGTGTCTTTGGTTATATTTTGCTTGTTTGTTTGTTTTGTCGATTAGGTTACTGTTAAAGGTGAGACCATATGGTATTTGTCTTTCACTGCCTGGCTTATTTCACTTAGCATGATGCTCTCCAGTTCCATCCATGCTGTTGCAAAGGGTAGGAGTTCCTTCTTTCTTTCTGCTGCATAGAATTCAGGCTTTTTGTTTTGTATTTCTTTTTAAAAATTTTTTCCAATTACAGTTGACATTCAGTATTATTGTATATTAGTTGCCGGAGCACAGCACAGTGGTCGGACCACTGTACACTTTACAAAGTGTTTCTCCTGGTATTTCCAGCACCCACCTGGCCCGTGCACAGTGATGACTATGTTATTGACTCTGTTCCCGGAGCTGCACTTCACACCCTCATGACTCCTCTGTAACTGCCAATCTGCACTTCCCAATCCCTCCACCTCTTCTGGCTTTTTAAAAAATTAAATGTGCCCTGGCTGGTGTAGCTCAGTGGACTGATTGCGGGCTGTGAACCAAAGGGTCACTGATTCAGTTCCCAGTCAGGGCACAGGCCTGGGTTGTGGGTCAGGTCCCCAGTGGGGGCCATGTGAGAGGCAACCACACATTGATGTGTCTCTCTCTCTTTCTCCCTTCCTTCCCCTCTCTCTAAAAGTAAATAAATAAAATCTTTTTAAAAAGAAAAATAAATAAAAATTAAAAAGTTAAATGTATTGGGGTGGCCTTAGTAAATAAAATGACATCGATTGCAAGTGTGCTGAGATTCTATGATGCGCCATCTGTAGTTGTGTGGCGGGTTTGCATTCTTGTTTTGGTCTTGGTCTCGGTAAAAAGTTTGGTGAGGAATGGCATTCATGGTGTCCATCGTGGTAGACGACCATGTGTGCCGTGGGATGAGGAGTAAAGGGGGTTGGGACAAGTCACTGCTCTGCTACAAGAACTCCAGGTAAAATGGAATGCATGGAATAACCCTCTATATTTTAATAAGTGGACTGTAATTAGGCTTTTTGTTGTTGTTGTTGTTAAAGAGGAAAGTTGGATCTTGGAGGAGTGAGAAGGTTTCTCAAATGACTAATGTCTGAAATGTAACTGCTATCCTCATCTCAGTTGTGAGAGATGGGGCCCAGGTCAGCTGTATTTCTCAGTCCATGCCTTAGCCTCCACGTTTACAAAACATTGTTTTGCACCCAGCCCACCTGCTACCATGACCATACCTCTTCTGTGATTTTCAGGCTTGGCATGGGTAATATAATTCTGCAGTGTTTGGCGTAATGGAACAGCGAAGTCATAGCTTGGAGTTTTCTTTATGATAAAGTTATATATTAAATTTATAAAGTTATAAATTCTTTAAAGATTTTATTTATTCACTTTTAGACAGGGGGAAGTGAGGGAGAAAGAGAGGTCGGCGAGAAGAAACATCAATGTGTGGTTGCCTCTCGCATGCCCCCTACTGGAGACCTGGCCTGTAACCCAGGCATGGGCCCTGACTGGGAATCGAACCAGTGACCTTTTGGTTCTCAGGTTGGTGTTCAATCCACTGAGCCACACCAGCCAGGGATAAAGTTGTAATTTTTTTGAAAGAGTCTTCAAAACAATTCACTGGAGCCAAACGCAGCCTCTCACAATACCACCAGCTGGTACACAGATCCAGATGGGCGGGTTCCTAGAACACTTGCCCAGCAAGGGGAAGCCTGTACTGCAAGGAGCCCGTCCTCAGAACACAATTCCAGGGGTTTTTGGGTCCTTCTCGTATTCTGCTGTTATTAGATGGAGTGTTCTAAGTTCTCTGTGAGGTTTAATTGATTTACTCTGTTGTTCAAATTTTCCGTTTTCTTGTTTGTCTTCCTTGTTGTTCTATTGGTTATTGAAAGTGGGCCATTTACATCTCCAACCATTATGTTTTTAATTGCCTATTTCTCCTGTAAATTATGTGAGTTTTGCTTCAGGTGGTTTGACTTCTGTTGTTAGATGCGTACAAGTTTAAAAGTATGCTTTCTTGATGCACTGATCGTTTTACCATTATCAAATGTCCTTCTTTTTCTTTCATTTTTGTTCTTAAAATCTATTTTTTTTTTGGTCTAACGTTTGTATAGCTCTTTGGTTCCCCTCTGGATAATGTTTTCATTGTACATATTCATCATCTTTTTATGTTAATCTCACTGTGTCTTTGTTTCTCAGGCATCTCCCTTATGGGAAACATTTATTCGGATCACGCTTTCCTATCAATCCTGACAATTTAGGCCTTTTGTAGGACTGTTAATCTATTCATCGCTAATGCAATTACAGGCGAAGAAGAATGAGTTTACATTTTGCATTCGGCGTTTGTTTTGGACATGCCTGAGCTCGTTTTTGTTCCACGCCCAACCGCGTTGCCCCCATTTGTAGTTTCCAGGGTACCCCTTTCATCCCCTTGTTGTTTTCCTACCTGTGCTTGGGAATCATTTGCTCATTGGTTGTCATGGTGACCACAATTAACATCTTAACTTGAAACACTCCAATTCCCATTAACACAAATGTAGTTTCATCACGCTAAACAAAATTGCTCTAACGTGACTCCGTTCCTTCCCTCGCTCCGTTGTCCTATTATTGTTGTACAAACTACAGCTTTATTCACTACAAGCTCATCAACCCAGTTTTAAAATGAATGATTAATGAAGTTGTACAGTTGTATTAAATCAGATAGGCAAAGAGAATGTTGCAGAAATCTAACAATATTCTCTTATATTCACCTGTGAACTTATCTTTATTTGTACTCTTATTTATGTCAATTCAAGTTGTTGTATAGCATCTTACCATTTTCCCTAAAGGGCTTTCTTTAGTATTTCTTTTTTTAAAAAAATTTATTGTAATTGTTGTTCTTGTACAGTTTTCTGTCTTTTACTCCCATCCCAGCCCACCGCCCCAGCCCTCCCCACCTCCCTCCCATTTCCACCCCTCCTTAGTATTTCTTGTAAAAGCATGAGGGTTAGTGACAAATTCTCCCTCTTTTGTTTTTTATTTTACTTATTTTTAGAGAAAAAGGAAGGAAGGGAGAAAGAGAAGGAGAGAAACATCGATTGGTTGCCTCTCGCATGCCCCCTTCCAGGGACTTAGGCAGGTGGTCTGACTGGGAATCAAACCAGCAACCTTTGGGCTCACAGGGCGGCACTCAATCCACTGAGCCACACAAGCCAGGGCCTTCCTCCTTTGATTTGGGAAGTGTCTTAACTTCTTTCTCAGTGTTGAAGGGTAGCTTTGTAAATACCAAATTCTCCTTGGACAGCTTTTGTTCTTTCACCGTTTTGACTATTTCATCCATTGCTTTCCGGATTTCTGTTTTCTGATGATAAGTCACCTTTAATCAATCAAGAATTCCTTGCATGTAACAAATCATTTTTCCTAGCTTTGAATATTCAACCTTCAGATGACTTCACTGTACCATATCTTTCTGCGGATCTCTAAGTTTATTCTATTTGTATTGCATTTGACTTCTTGAATGTGTAATGATTTCTATCATATTTAAGGAATTTTTGGCTATCGTTTCTTAAAATATTTCCTTGCCGATTTATCGCCTCTCTTTCTAGCACTTCTACAGTGTTATGTGTACGCTGATACACCTGCAGGTATCCCAAGGATGTGTAAAACTGTTCCATTTTCATTTGTTTTGGCTTCCTGTGCCCCATCTGGGTGATCTCACTGGTTTTTTTTTGTCAAGTTTGTCGATTCTTTTTTTCTGCCACTTCAAATGGGCTGTTGACCTCTTCAGTGATTTCTTTATTTCAGATACTTGCCTTTTTCAACTCCATAATTTCCATTGCAAACTAATCATTTGCGTCGGCATTCTCTGGCTGATATGTGAGTCTGGTTTTGACCATCCCCCTGTCCCTCCAGTCCGTGTTTGTTCTCGCCACTTCTCACAGCTGGACACGTGGCTTCCGCCAGTGGGAACTGGGAGAATGGAACTGTAGTGTGAGGACTTCTGTGAGCCTGGCTAGGACTTGGGGGGCCTTTAGTCTTTGTAGCAGCTGTGGGTACCAAAGTTTCAAATCTCTCCCAGCTCTGGAGAGTCCTCATGAACTACAACTTGAGGACAGCCTGTGTCTTGCCGTGATTACCGCGGTCATGGGTGACACCAAAGCCACCTTGCTGTGATGATGTCATCAGTCCCCTCATCTTCCGAATAAACCTCAACGCCTTCCCTGTCCTGAGTCCTGGCGCTATGGCCTTTACAAAGGTCTGTGGCCTCTTCTGGAGGTTTCCTAGCCCCTGCAGGCCTTTAGCCTTCCAAAGGACATGTCCTTAAGGACATGGGTCCTTAAGTCCCTGTCTTCAGTTTACTATTGGGTTCCACCCCCTCCCATGAGAAGGGAAGGGTATTGGATGCAGCATTAAAGAAAAGTCTCTTCCAACTACCTGGGACAAGGTTTCCAAATTGTTTTCTGGCAAAATTTGCTCCCCCAGAAGACTTGTCTTTTTTTTTTTTCCTTTTAGATTTTATTTATTTATCTTCAGAGGGGAAGGGAAGGAGAGAGGGAGAGAAACATCAATGTGCGGTTGCCTCTTGTACGTCCCCTGCCGGGAACTGGCCTGGCAACCCAGGCATGTGCCCTGACTGGGAATCGAACCGCGATCCTTCGGTTCGCAGGCCCGCGCTCAATCCACTGAGCTACACCAGCCAGGGCAGACTTGTCTTTTTTTTAATCAAGAAGGTTCTAGCCCTGGCCAGGGGGCTCAGTTGATTGCAGAATTGTCCTGTAACCAAAAGGTTGTGTGTTCAATCCCTGGTCATGGTGTGTACAAGAAGCGATCCATCGATGTTTTTCTCACATCCGTGTGTCTGTCCGTCTGTCTGTCAAAATCAATGAACGTATCCTTGTGTGAGGATTTTTTAAAAATGAAGGCTCTACACATGTAGACTTTTGTAAAGTTTTTTTTTAAGATTTTATTTATTTTTAGACAGAGGGGAAAGGAGAGAGAAAGAGGGAGAGAAACATCAATGTGTGGTTGCCTCTCTCGCGCCCCCTACTGGGGACCTGGCCTGCAACCCAGGCATGTTCCCTGACTGGGAATCGAACCCGTGACCCTTTGGTTTGCAATCCAGCACTAGGTCTACTGAGCCACACCAGCCAGCGTGGCCTGGCCATATTCCTTTTCTATGGTAAGAATATGTAACATCTACTTTCTTGGCAACTTTCAAGTATAGAATGTGGTATTTTTAAAAGTACTTCCTTACTTTCTGGCAATACCATGCTCATCTTGTATTTTTTCTGCCTTATCCGTGGAATCAAACATTCCTCCAAGGATCTCTGTGTTGCTGCTGCTGCTGCTGGGGCTGTTGGACGTTGGTATTCCAAACGAGTTGTGTTTGTTGATACCAGCATGTCGCTCCTTGTAGGCCCTTGCAACTAAGAGAAAGCTAGAAATATAGGTATATAATCATGCGTGCGCACCCAATATATCTATGGATCGATCAATCAATCGATCTAGATCTATAGGCATATATATTTCTGTATCTATTTTTCTAAATCTTTCTGACTATATGGACGAGTAAAAATAACCCTGAGTTGGGGCTGGCACCCACAACTGTGGTCCAGACTCATGGCATCCATTCTAGCCTCCCCCCCTTACTTACTCGGAACCCCTTTCTTTAACAATGAGACGACTTTCTCCGAGTTGCAGACTTTTAATCATTATTCTTGCTTTATGTAGGCACAGACGCTTAAATTCCCCTTCCTTTAGCTCGTGCCTCTGAGAAAACACACAGGGAGCATCAGACTCCATCATCTGTGTTTAGAGACACGAAATTGAAGGCAGATTGGAACTTGGCAAAGAGTCAAGTTGCGCGTTAGTGGAATGAGCGCCCTCCGTGAAGTCTCCAGGACCTAAGCAGCGGAATTCAGGGCACCTGGTCTGTTCTCGGGCCCGTTCGCGGTGACCCCCACGGGCTCAGCCTCGGCACCCCGTAAATACTGTCGGAGCAGGCCATGGAGTTAGATGCGAATACGTTCCTGCGATCGGGACGCCTGCGTTTCAGTCTGGACTTCCTGGGGGACATGTGGTCTAACCGTCCCTTCTGAGGACAAACCTGGACACCGCCGATGGCTGGGCTGAGAGCCTGGCGTGCCCTCCCGGTTTGGAAGGAGGTGTCCACCCGTCCTGACGTCCCCACTCTCCTTCCCGCAAACCTCTGCTCCCTGGCAGGCGGCTGTCACGGGACTCCCCGGGGAGGGACCAGAACAGGGCCTGACGCAGAAGAACGAGCTCTTGCCACCTCGGCCCCTCTCCGCCTTCCCCTGTGGACCTCAGCGTCCTGGCACGCCCGCCTCGGTGGCAGTGGCTTGAGCAAACACGCTCCGGTGATAAATGACCTCACCTGCCTGTGCCCTGACATGGATATGAGTCTCGGCGGAGGCACGGGGCCCGAGGACGACATCGTGAGCCGGACAGCTGGCGCCCTTGGGAGCTATTCTGGGCCCAGCGCGGCCACGGCCTCACCCCCACTTCTGGTCTGCACCATGTGTGAGGCGGTGTTTCGCTTTGGTCTCGACTTGCACCTCCCTCGTGATGACTGACGTTGAGCATCTTCTGTGTGCTTCTTTGCCGTTTCTGCATCTTTTTAAAAGAAATGGCGCCCTGGCTGGTGTAGCTCAGTGGATTGAGCGCGGGCCTGCGAACCGAAGGATCGGGGTTCGATTCCCAGTCAGGGCACATGCCTGGGTTGCCAGGCCAGTTCCTGTCAGGGGACATACAAGAGGCAACCGCACATTGATGTTTCTCTCCCTCTCTCCTTCCCTTCCCCTCTGAAGATAAATAAATAAAATCTAAAAGGAAAAAAAAAATTATTTAAAAAAAAAAAAAGAAAGAAATGGCTATCAGACCCTTTGGCCCTTATTCCGTGTTTTCGGTGGTGGTTTTTGTTTTTGTTTTTGTTTTTTGTTTTGTCTCATGAGTCTTAAAGAGCTGTTAGAATAACTCTCGCTGCAGAGAATTATTCAACAAACCTTCAAAGAAGTGTCTCTACTTGTACTCTTTCTTCCTGCAACCACGGGGCACACCCCAAGCACTGAGCAGGAGTCCATGGGGCAGACACGGCGGAGGGAGAAGGGCCTAGGAATGCGTGGATCAAGGCGCGTCGTCAGTCACAGCTGCAAGTTCAAATGCATCTAGGTCTTCGGCAGTGCGGAGCTGCAAAGGCCAAATTTATTTGTAGTAGAGAGAGAGGCGTTTCCGAGCGCAAGGCCTTTGCAAAGTCCGGCCCTTGTCCCCTGAGCCCTGCAGGTCAGGGGTGGTCTCTCCGTGACCCTGCTCTCCCTCGGCGAGGTAAGGTTACAAAGGGTTCCGTGGTCAGATTTAGAGAGTATGGGCGTGTCTCCCGTCACCTCTTCCCACCTGCCGGTCCTCCATCACCGGCTCGTCCGTCACCTGCTCCTCCCTGTGCTGACCAATGGGAGGAACGCTGGAAGGCAAACTTCCCGCCAGCTGCCTGTCCAGAAATAACTGCGTGGGCTTGGGTTTCTGCGGTCTACTTCAACTTAAACGAGGAAGGAAAACAATCTCACATTCTGTCATTTAATAAGCAGAATAAATAGGCAGCCTGAGCCTTCAAGAAGCAAATTAAAAGCCTGGCGGGTATAATCATCCAAAAAAAAAAAAAAAAACAACAAAACCCACAAGGAGGAAAAGTCACATCTTCCGTGACCCAAGAAAAATGAGCCGTGTTCCCTATATACCATATTACATTAATGGTTGTGTCTTTGTCTTCCTGGGCCCCTTTCTTTTTTATTTTTAATTGAACTTACGGGGATGACATTGGTCATGTGTACGTTTCAGGTAGGATCGTACTCGTTTCCAGCGTACGATTCGAGGCTACATCGTCGGTGTGCAGCCTTGTGTGCGCACCGCCCGGAGTCAAACAGACCTTTCGTGTATGAAATGTCCTGCTCACCCCAGTGGTAGATATGGCGCGGGCATCGGCTGCCGGTCGCCGTGTGACAAACCATCCCGGACGCAGTAGTGCGAAAGGACAACCATGCCATTGTGCTCATGGGCTTTGAGAGACAGGAGGGGAAACTTCATTGCTTTGGACCATCCAGGGCCTCGAATGGGAAAACGCAGGTGGATGGAGACTGATTCCAGCAACTGGGGGCTGGAGTCATCAAGGGGCCCCGGAATTCCAGCGCGCGCGGTGCCTCACTGGGGGCACTCCCAAATCCGGGCGCAGCTGGAGCCGCCTGCAGCAGGTCCCTCCGCGGCTGGTGCAGTGGGTCCGCTTTCCCAGCAGGAAAAACCAGTTGGACACAGAGCCTCAGGGCTGAGCGTTCAAGAGTAAGTGCTCCCCCGTGCCAAGCAGAGCAGCACACCTTTCGTGACCTTGACTCAGAGGTCACGGAGCAGCCTACCCACACTCTGGTCAGTGGAATCACTCGCACGTTCAGCCAGGTTCAAAGGCTGGGGGAGGTTTAACTTCTACCTCTTGATGGGAGTAATATCAAAGTAATTGTGGCAAATTTTTACCACTGCCCAAGTCTGGGAAGAGCTGCACGCTTCTCTCGTGGAACTATCGCAGGAGGAGGAAAATGCTGATGACTCACAATTTCAGACGTCATCTCTGATTACGCATGGGTTTTTGCCTACGTTCTTTAGAACGTACTTGGAAGAAGGGACCGAGTCAAGGATGATAAAATCAATTCCACGTCCCTGATTCTGGCGATATCAGTTACACTGTCTTAGTCGATCGATCCTCCAATCCCCATAAGACGTTTCTTGTGGAAGGTATGTAGGTACAGAGCAGGGTCACCGCTTCATGCTTGGGTCTGAAAGATAGAAGGATGTTTGCAATTTTAGGATTTGCTTGGACAATGCGCTAGGTCAGGCCAGTCTTTCTGGGAGCAGCTTCCTATTGGCCCCCTGCACTGAGCAGAGTCCATTTGCAACCTGTGTTTCATATTTGTTGCCCTGAGTGACGTTTGCCATTGTGCCCACCAGTCACTACTTTGCAGGACAACTTCCTGGCTCTTGACACAATGGCTTCTGAGCTTGTTGACCTCTTACTCCAATTATTTTGTAATTCCTACAAATGGTGGCTTTAAAACACATGTCTGTTCTTTATAGCTCCCCTGTCTCCATGGTTTGAAATACATTTGGACTAAATCTGATTTTTAAAAATAGCCTAGCCTGGCTGGCATAGCTCGGTGGATTGAGTTCAGGATGCAAACCAAAGGGTCACCGGTTCGATTCCCAGTCAGGGCACATGCCTGGGTTGCAGGCCAGGTCCCCAGTAGGGGGCGCATGTGAAAGGCAACCATGCATTGATATTTCTCTCTCTCCCTCTCTCTAAAAATAAATAAATAAAATCTTTTTTAAAAATAAAAATAGCCTAGCCCTGACCGGTGTGGCTCAGTTGGCTGGGTGTCATCCTACAAAATGAAAGGTCTTTGGTTTGATCCCCAGTCAGGGTGCACGTCTGGGTTGTGGGTTCAATCGCCAGTCAGTCAGGGACTGTGCGAGAAACAACCAATCGATGCTTCTCTCCCTCTCTTTATCCCTCCCTTTCCCTCTCTCTAAAAATAAAATAAATAAAATAGAATAAATAAATAAATTAATAAAATAGCCTATTTGTTGACTAGAGCTATAAATACAATAAGGTGGGACAGGGGGATAATGACTCCCATAGAAGGCTCGATATTAACAATATGTGAGCTAAGAGCTTAATGGAGCAGCAAAAAGTCTACATCAAGGTCACGGTCCCCAAGAGGACGTGTGGAGGACAAGGCACCTACCCTCGTGGTATGAGCAGCATGAGCAAGTAACACACTAACGGTATGTTAAGCCACAGATGCTTTTGGCTAAGCTTGTAACCGCAGTAGAGCCGAGCTTAATCTCATGTGGCATCATTAGTGAATTGGCATGCTGCAATAACACCGAAACCACGACATGTGGTGTTAGCTTATCCGTGAGCAGCAGGAAGCGCAGAAACTGATATCCGTGCCTAGAAATAGGATCGCCCAGCTTTTGCAGAGGCAAAATATAGGGTCGCCGCGCTGCGCTCAATATGCTGTGAGGTTAGCCACTTGCTTCCTGAGCCAGCAGCTTCAGGGGAACACTTGGGAAATGGAATCTTGGCTCTGAAGTTGGCGGCTACTGCCAGCAGCTAGTAAAGCACCTAAGAAAGAGATCAGCTCAGAGGGGAACAGGCCAGTTTGGAAGCAGGAGGAAAGGTGGGAAGAGGAGTGAGACGGAAAATACTTTATAAAGAAACTGGCCAGTAAAATCCATCCGGGCCTTGAACAAACCTCGTCCTGTATATCGAATGCAGGGTCTGGCACAATTAATGCCCCTTTTTCTTACAAAATCTTTTACTACAGAATCGTAAGCATGGCATTCTGTGACATACCAACATCACACCCAAGCACACCGCGTGACCCTTTAGGTGACATGTTCGAATAAAAACTCTACATTACGACACGGATATTACTGCCCTCGAGCAGGTGCTGCTTCTGCCACACCCTGGATGTTCTCCTTTGTGTTCTCGTTAGATTAAGGGCACGCCCTTTCCCCTCCCTCTACGCTGGAAGACAAAGGCGTGGGGGCAAGACCGCAAAGAAATGGCCAGTTGACAAATTCTCAGAAGTAACTGTGGGCATGGATGCCCGCGCAAGAGCCTGATTGACGTGATACAAGTTTCAGGTGCGCACTGTTATAATTCGACATCTCTATACACTACAGTGTGCTCAGCACCCAAGGTATGGTTCCCATCCATCCCCATACAGTCGACCCCCTCCACCCAGTGGGTCCTACCTCCACACAGAGGGAAGGGGAGAAGAGAGAGGGAAACACGCATGTGAGAAAGAAACATTCATCGGTTGCCTCCTGTACACGCCCCAATCTGGGACAGAGCCCACGACCCAGGAGTATACCCTAGCCGGGAATCAAACCTGCAGCCTTTCGGTGCACGGAACGGCACTCCAACCGACCGAGCCGCACTGGCCAGGGCGAGATGTGAACTTCTTGCGGCCGAGTCGTATTCCTCTGTGTGTGTGTGTGAGCGTGTGACATTTTCTTTACGCATCTGTGAATGAAAACTTAGGTTACTTCCATATCTTGGCTATTGCAAATACTGCTGCAACGACTATAGGGATGCATATGTATTTTTGAATTAGTATTTTTGTACTCTTTGGATAGGCGCCCTAAAGTGGAATAGCCGGATCATGTGATAATTTTGTTCTAAATATTTTTGAGGGATCCCCATACTGTTTTCCCCAGGGGCTGCACCAGTGGTAAATCCCACCAGCAGTGCATGAGGGTTCCCTTCCTCCATGTCCCGTCCAGCATTTTTTATTACTTTTCATTTTAATGGTCTTTCTAACAGGTGGGAGGGAGGTGGTATCTCATTGTGGTTTTGATCTGCGTTGCGCTTGTAACTAGTGATGTTGAGCATCTTCTCACGTACCTGTTGGCCATCTGCGCATCCTCATTGGCAAAATGTTTATTCAGACCCTCTTCCCATTTTTTTTAAGATTTTTATTTATTTATCTTTAGAGGGGAAGGGTAGGAGAGAGGGAGAGGGAGAGAAACATCAATGTATGGTTGCCTCCTGTGTGTCCCCTGCCGGGAACTGGCCTGCAACCCAGGCATGTGCCCTGACTGGGAATCGAACCGCGATCCTCTGGTTCGCAGGCCCGCGCTCAATCCACTGAGCTACAGCAGCCAGGGCCCTCTTCCCATTTTTAATCATGCTGTTTGTGGGATTTTTTTTTTTGTTGCGTTGAATCGTATAAATTTTTATATAATTTTAACACTCACTGGCTTAGAAATATCTCCACAAAAAGTAAACTCCCTTGTGCTGCTACCATGTCTACATGAAGCAGGATATGTTAGACTGGGATACAGCAATCTCTGAGCTAGGGCCGCGGGTTAAAAGTAAACCAGGCCTGGCTGGTGTGGCTCAGCGGGTTGAGCGCCGGCCTGCAAACCAAAGGGTCGCCAGTTCGATTCCCGGTCAGGGCACATGCCTGGGTTGTGGGCCAGGTCCCCAGGAGGGGAACTGTGCAAGAGGCGACTGATGGATGTTTCTCCCCCTCTCTTTCTCCCTCCCTTCCCCTCTCTGTAAAAACTAAATAATTTTTTAAACGGAGAAACCTGACATGCCACGCCATATGATGAAAAGTGAAGGGACACTGAACTGGAGCCCTGACCGTGGGGGGTGAGACAAGGAGCGTTCACCAGGAAGGGATGAAGGCTCGAGGATCGCCCGGATCTGCCGGCGCCATTCAGGCGCCAGGCGTGTTTGCACGTGCCCCTCGAATGGCGTTTCTCTGTCTAAGTCTCTGAACCCCAAAAGCTTCGTTACGCTAGCACCAGGGACGGGGGGCTGCGTACAGGACTGTGATTTGGCCACATAATTTATAGAATTTTTACATGGGGACTTCAGCAGAAATGTGGTACGCCGTCCTGCTCGTATGTGCTTCGTTCTGGGGAAGACACCAGGGAGCAGGTATTTGGGGAGGGGGCAAGAAGAGGGGCAAAGGACCGGCTGGGAAGGATCTTCCACGGTCAAGGGCATGTTCGCGGAGCAGGATGGGCACCGTCTTGGGACCCGTGCCTCTCTGTTGATGGATGCCGCCCCAGGCAGTGAGCAGACAGGCGAATTGAGACTGTCCCTCCTCCCTGTCTATCCCGCCATCCGAAATAATCGAGACTGACTAGCTTGTTTCTTACCTAAAAGTCTAAGACTGGATTTTTATTATAGTTTCACGTACGTGGCCAGCAGTGCCCGCTAATTATCCCCACAGAAGTAATTACGTGGTCTTGTCCTTTGACTGGGTTCTGGGTGCTGTTCTATCGCTTTACCGAAGATGCCTATTTCCTTCTTTGGGTTTCGGACTCAGCCTTAAAAAAATGAGATGAAGAGCCTGGAACTTGAACTTGGCGGGGAGTACATTAAGGCTTTGAAAGTAAGCCGTGGCTTCATAAAGACGGAATTAAGAAAACGGATGAGTCTCAGGAAGCTCTGCGCAGACCTGGGACAGGCCCTGTCAGAGCGCCCGGCCGGCCGCCTTCCTCCTGGTCCACCTTCTGACACTGCAGGGGACCAGTTAGCAGGCTCCATGGCAACGGTCTGACTCCACACCCAGCAGCTCTGGCCACAGGAAGCTCTGGGGGCTCAGGCTGGACACACGGAGGGTCCTGAAGTAGAGGCTGAGTGATGAAATCGTGACGTAAGGTGCTGAATACCTGACACCTCACGTTCCCCCCCCTGATTTTTAGGGTGACTTTGCAGGCAGGAAAATGTGGTTACATGTCTGTGAACCGTAGGGACACAGAATGCTAGACCCGGAGGCCGTGGCTCCCTGCGGAGCGCACCTGAGGTCCTCACATCTTTCTCTCCCCAACCTTAGCCTCAAATCGTAATTCGTGATTCGGCGTTCCAAATGAGAGTGGGTTTGAAGTTGCGATCTGGGGGACATCTTACAGAGCAACTGGAAGAGATGGCGGGTATAGGGGGGGCCTGTGTGTTCTGCAGGGGGCTTCTGCACCCAAGGCCAGTCACCGTTCTGGAACCTTCTTGGTAATCACACTATAGGCTCGCTCCTGTGCGCTCAAGACCTAGAACTCAACCGGCCGCCCAGGCCTCATCCTTTGCATGTGCGGTCACTGCTCATTCTCATTGAAACTCCAGACCCTGCCTGTCCGCCTGGGCTCGCTGACCGCACAGGGCACCCCTGCGGGCCGGCGTCTGTAGGGTGCAGTGGAATGGAGAACAGATCGCACGGAACGGCGAGAGACGTTTCACCCAAAGGCGGAGGGGGCGTCGTTGAGAGCGCGAGGCGCTGTGGGAGCGAAGTTCCTGTCCAACGGAAACGTTTTAAGCGTTCTCCACGATTTCAGCCTTGACCGGGATGGATGCTGGGTTTTCCCGAGGGGTGAGGTCAGCGCTTGGAGCGTCTAGACGCTTGAGGAGGCTTTTGATGGACAGCACAGCCACCTCTAAGGGGGGAAGTAAAGTCAAGCAGAACCGAGTTTCCTGCAGGCTGCTGCGCTCGTCCCAGGTCCCCAGCTCCCCGAAGGGGCTTCTGCCTCAAGCCGGGATGACAGTCTGGAGGCTGTGCCGTGTCATTTTGTTTATTAAAACCAACCGTGACGTTTTTGACGACGGGGGACAGTCACGCGAGTCTGAGGGGCCAGTGCTCCGACCACAGGGGTGACGGGGGGGGTGCAAGGGGAGGGTCCGCAGGCGGCCCTGCTGGGGACCACTGTCCCGGGAGCCCACAGCGTCTTGGTGGGCCTCTCCGGGTTGGTCGTTCCTCCTACGTCTTTCTTTCAGACGGCTGCATGGGAAGTCACCGTTTCGGCTTTATGAACCTTCGCGTCTGTCTCTTGTCTTCGCACTCCACACCGACACTTGTGGTGTCTGAAAATGCAATTTTCGGGCGTTTGTAGGTAGTGGGAGGCTCTGCCATTTAGTCATAGAAATGTACCTGTTCTGTCTGCCCCGAACACGTTTAACTCCGATCTTTGGATCGGTCCGCAGGCATTTCTTTTTTTCTTTTTCTTTTAAGTATTTCTCTTTTTAAAAGATTTTATTTATTCAATTTAGACAGAGCGAAGGGAAGGAGAAAGACAGGGAGAGAAACATCAATGTTGGTTGCCTGTCACACAACCCCCATTGGGGGACCTGACCTGGCCAGCAACCCAGGCATGTGCCCTGACTGGGAATCGAACCGGAGACCCTTTGGTCCACAGGCCAGCACTCAATCCACTGAGCCACACCAGCCAGGGCTCCCAGTGTTTCAAGCAAACCCACTTGGGGTTCTGCTTCAGGCCATGGTCAAGTATTCCTATGGAACCCACCGTCCCGCAGATAACAAAAATAAATAAATTTAGTTTTCAATATTAAAATATAAATAGCTATAACATATTTACCATATTTTTCAGACTATAAGACACACTTTTTTTTACCACATTTTTTGCTTCAAAATTGTTTTCCTATTTTTCTCCTCTAAAACCGAGGTGCATGTTATGGTGCGGACCCCAGAGGCACCTAGGTTTTAGAGAAGGAAAATGGGAAAAAATTTGAAGCAAAAAAATGTGGTAAAAAAGTGCATCTTATAGTCCAAAAAATACGGGTAAATATTTTCTATTAGTAATATTTTAGTATAGAATGCAAATGTTGCATTAATAACATAGTTCTAATATTGCATTGTCATCTCTTAAAATTCTTTAAAATACATTCTTTTAAATTTATTTTTGTTTTTTGTTTGTTTGTTTTTTATTTTAAGTGTTGTTCTTGCACAGTTTTCTGTCTTTTACTCCCAGCCCACCACCCCAGCCCTCCCCACCTCCCTCCCATTTCCACCCCCCATAGTTTCTGTCCATGTGTCCTTTATACTTGTTCCTGTAAACCCTTCCCCTTTTCCCCTGAAATTCCCTCCCCTCTCCCCTCTGGTCACTGTCAGCCTGATCTCCATTTCAGTGTCTTTGGTTATATTATGCTTGTTTGTTTGTTTTGTTGATTAGCTTCCTGTTAAAGGTGAGATCATAAAATATATTCTTTAAAATTTATAATATAATTTTGCCCTGGCTGGGTGGCTCAGTTACTTGGAGTGTCATCCCCTACTCCAAAACTTCGCAGGTTTGATTCCCGGTCAGGGCACATACCTAGGTTGCAGGTTCGATCCCCAACTGGGGTGCATATGGGTGGTGGCAGCCAATGGATTTCTCTTTCTCTCTTTCTCTCAAATCAATAAACATATCCTCAGGTGAGGATTTAAAAATAAATACAATAAAATAAAATGTATAATATAATTTTAACTTGAAACCTAGGACAAAATATAAACCAGCCCTTAGCAGCCACCGGAGAGCAATCGGATGCAGACACTAAGGAGGAGTGGACAGACACCTCCCTGTGAAGGTGTTTCCAGCCCGAGGGCCGTGTCAAGATCATGAAGGGCCAATAAAATTCCCACGAAGGATCAAACCTGCGGTTTTACTGGCGGGAACAAGCAGAGGAGAGAGACCGAGACAGCCCCACGAGCTGGAAACCAGGAGCAGGTCTCTGCAAGACCCAAAGGGAGGGGCTGCATTTCTGCTTACCACTCGGCCCAGCTCTCTGGGCGGCCCCGGCGACAGGCACACAGGGCAGACCCCACGCCACCCACCCGGCTCGGGCCTGAACCGTTCCCGCCAGCAGCAGGGGCAGGGGGTAGGATTTGCAGTCACCGTTGCACTAGAGTAGCTGTCTTCCTCACACACTCACACTCACACACATGACCTGTTCAGAGGGGGGGGAAAAGCTTCACAATCAAGCTTGTTTATAACTATCATTCAAAACGTCTAGGACACACGGCAAAATCATCCCGCACATGGAGGGACAGAAAAATGGGAGCGAAGACGATGATGAGCAGCGACCCAGCAGCCTTTCTTGAGGACTCCGTCTTTGGGACGACTGGGGTCACAAGCAAAAGGCCTAAGCAATGGCTCCAGGCTCCCCTGCAGACAAAGCAGACCTGGGAGTCTGGGGTGCACAGGCGTGCGCTTTGCTGCCGTCAGCCACACTTCCCATCCCGGCTGGGCACCCTGGGAGGGGCGCACAGAGGCACAGCCCTGCGCGCTGGGGCCAGGTAAGAACCTGGAGGTTTGAAATTGAGGCCGTCAGAAAGAAAAAATGAGTGCCCCGCCGTGCACCTGTCTCTGATGACCAGGACGGAGAGTGCGTGTCAGGGGTGGGTGCGCGGGTTGCGGGAGGGGCAGAAGAGAGCTCTCTTTGCGGGGAGGGGCGCTGGTTGCTCGTGTTTGCCTCCTGATGCAGCGTTGAGTACCTTACTTGCACCCTTGGCTGCGCTCCCTGCCGCCTTACGTCTGGGGTCGAGGAAGAGGAGGGTGATGTGGCGTGTGCCTGTGTGTGCATACGTGTGTATAGACCTGCGCGTGCATGCGCGTGTGTATTTGGTGGCCCATCCCTGCACTTAAAAGTTCCTGGCTCCTAAGGTTTGCTTCTTGTTTTACTTTTGATGGTGGTGGTGGCGGTGGCGGCGTATTCAGTTTTCATTTTCTTCCACAACACTAAAAAGCCTCGCGCACTCTGTACGTAAGTTTAATTTTTTTCCCGCAAGGTGAACACACCTGCGTATCCAACACTCAGTCCAGAAAGACACCACCAGGGTCTCAGGAGCTCCTCGTGGGCCCTCCCAGTCACCCCACCCGGACCGCGCCCCTGCATGTCCCGCCATGCAGCGTATTTTATACAGAAAAATACCCGGTTGTCCCTGGAGAGGGGCTGTCCACTCGCCAGTCGGCGGTGACCCTGACTAATCCGGAAGGGACAGAGCAGCCACCGAGGGTGAAAAGTGGACCTGATGATCCTGGAAGGCAAAGGCAGCTGCCTCTTTCACAGGAGTCCTCAAAGAGGGATGTGAAGAAGTTTCTGGAAGGGTGAACGAACTGGACAACAGCAGCAACCACGACAAAATCTCATGTTTGCACCTGCCCATCTCTATTCTCCGACCAGAGACCGCCCCCCCCCGCCCCGCACCCACAGCTGGGACCCGAACAGCGAGAGGGAGCGGGGGACACACAGGCGGGGTCAGACTCGGCCTGGCCCCATACAGGAGGTTCTAACAGCATCTGTCTGATGAAACCTGGGGTTCGCAGCCGTTTTCCTGCAGCTCCCCCACCTCCGCCCCTCCGGCGGCGCTCTCCTCCAGCTTCCTTAGAAACGGTTGCCAAGGTACCAAAGCGCGCCGGATCCCCAGCCCTGAGTGCCGGAAGCTGGAGCATGCGCAGTCGCCCTGGTGCAATGCAGGGGTCCCCTCTGCGCCTGCGCCAGTGGCCGCCGGCGGGAGCAGGGGTGTCTAGAGGTGTCGTGTCGCATCTGCTGCTTTTTCGCCACCTGCTTCCTACCCACCTCCCCCCCCCAGACCAAATGTGTCCCTGTATGCCCATGAGCGGGCCCGTCCGGATGTCAGCGGGTTTTCACATGGGTTCGGGGGGCGTGAGCTCGCAGGGGAGCCCAGCTGTGGCTGGGGTTCCACAGGGGTGAACGATGACCCCAGAGTGACTGTGACTTCCTACAGGACACACTTTTAAAAAAAAGCAGGGCCTTAAAAAGTGCACGAAGAGGCCGAAGCGGAAAGGTCCCAGGTGCAGGGGGGTGGGTGGGAGAGGAGCAGCTTCCGGGCGGAGACGGGCAAGTCCCCTGAGCGCACAGCTCAGACTCAACAACGTGAAGGTCCTCAGAGCCCTTTGGGGAAAGTCTTCGGTGGAAGGGATCAAGTAACCCCTGAAAAGTAACCCCCGAAAAGTAACCCCTGAAAAGAAAACGAGAACACGAACACTGTACAGCCCTAGAAAGAGACCCTTCTTCTGCCCATACCCCCTCCCTCTCGGGAGGCCCCCCCCCCCCGAAGCGCATGGTCTCCAACTCGGCCTCCTGGAACAAACCTAGTCACCACCCGCGGACATTCTAGGGCTAACCTCCAGCGACCCCGAGGGGGCACATTCCTGACCTCTGGACATATTTCGTGGTTTTAAAAGACATGTCATTCCAGGCTCTATTCCTGCCCTGGCCCGGCGCCCGGAGCGGGCTTATGGATGGATGGGGCCAGCTGGGAGCCTAAATAGCAGCAAGTCCTTAAGGTGGACATCTCTATGTGTGGGTGACACGGAGACTCGAGAGAAACACGACCCTCTGATTCACATTTTAAAACTATTTGGCCAAGAGTTCGCTGGGAGGGGTCAGCACCAAACTTTTAGAGTAGGGGAAAAAAAAAAGTAATACCGTCGACGATAAGGCACGTCCACGTTTTGAAAATGCTGTGACATTTTACTTGTTGAGAAATATTAAAGTCGCCAGCGGGCCAGTATCGATGACTTGCTCGTGACTGTCCTGGACTTCTCGAAGATAAAGGCACCGGAATGCTTCTCACGTACCCGTGGATTTCCGTCTCCCCACGGGGGCTTTCTGCTCAGTTTTTCCACGGGAAACTTTTTTGCAATCCCGCAGAAGAAGAAAACAGGGAGGAAATGGGATGGCTCGCTTGTCTTCCGTTCACATCCCTGTTTGTTCCCAGAGCTGGGCTTCCGCGGGAGCCTGGCCCCTGGCCCACGTCCACCGCTGGCTTAGGGGCCGCCGTGCGTTTGATTACATTTTCCTAGAACAGCGGCATGGGAATCCAAATCGCAGTAAACATGTTCAGTCCTACCCCGTGCTGCTGGACGCTGAATTTTCAAGCGATTGACCATCTTCCCGTTGCCTTCTTAGCTTTTTCTCTTACTAACGCATAGGCATCCTTTATCTAATCTAGTAATGAAACTTGCAAACAGGAGCACTAAGCATACAGCTTCTCTTTTCCCTCCCCCCTCCCCACTACCTGTTGCTGAGTTTAGACCACCGGGATTTAGGTTTATAATGGATTCAAATTAGGGATTTAGCGACAATTTTTTAAAATGGGTGAGAACCAAATGTTTGCAACACCATATTGTTAATGTCTTAACTTTATCCAATTAGGAATGCTCTAATGAGTTTGTATAAATTTCTGTGTACACTTTGGATTTACACAGATCTGAACTGTTTTCCTCTTATCTCATCATTCCTATCTATACTACAACCAGTTCTCAACTAAAAAAAAAAAAAAAAAAAAAAAAGCAAACTCCTAAATTGAGTTTTTTTTTCCCCAGGGACCAGTAGTCAAGAGTTCTTCCAAAAAACTACCTGTGACAGATTTTCCCTTACCATTAAAACAACTAACTTAAAGATAATTAAAATCGGAGGGGGGGTTAATTGACCATTCTTGTCACTCAAAGTCCATTATTTCAAGTGTCTTTTGTTTGTTTGCTTTGCTTTTGTTGGGGGGGAGGGTTGGGATTCAGTATCTGTCAACAACCCCCTCCTGGGCTTTTCCTGTTGGCTTATTTCTGCCGAGTCCAACCTGTAGGTAGGTCCTCAGGTGTGTGTTTGTCTGCTGGCTGGGAGCGGGGATCTGACAGATCTTCAGTTCCCGGCGGGGTCCCAGTCGTGCCCCTCACCCAAATCCCCCAATGTCCGCCCTAGAGCGAGGGCACCGGTACCCCTCCCACGAAGCCTGGACTATATCCCTAACCCATCCGAGCGCGCTGCTTTAACCCGATCTTTCTTCCCTCGCTCGAGGTCTCTTTGTTGGGACAGTCTTCAGCAAGCGGATAACAGCGCCATCTAGCATCCAAAACGGGGAGTCCCGGGCAAGAGGCGATCTGCTTCCAATAATCCCCCGAACCGAAGAGGGCTCTGAACTGAGTGGAGGGGGACAGAACAGACTCAAAAAAAAAAAAAAAAGGTGCAAAGGAACTGAGGATGTAGTGATGAGGGAGGTCAGTGCAGCAGGAACTTCGAAATAATAATGCGCCCTGGCTGGTGTGGCTCAGTGGATTGACGGAGGGACTGCGAGCCAATGGGTTGAGGGTTCGATTCCCAGTCAGGGCACATGCCTGGGTTGCGGGCCAGGTCCCCAGTAGGAGGGCGTGCAAGAGGCAGCCCCATAGTGATGCTTCCCTCCCTCTCTTCCCCTCTCTAAAGATAAATAAATAAAATCTTAAAAAATAATAATGAACAGTTGCCACAAACCCTAAAGCAACCTAAGGTCGTATAAATGTAGTGAATCAGGTGCCCAATCTTCCCGTCTCGTTTAACTTCATCGATGTCATCAGTATGCGAAGTGACCGGGACCCACGAAGGCGTTCGTGCTCATGCAAACAGAGTCAAAAGTACCTCCACAAATGTGCGTGTTGCTCTTAACTTATTTTTTAAACAGTTCTTATTTACAAGTATCGATTTTTTCCGTATTACCGTGGAAAGATCTTTCATTCTCTTTACCTCTGGGACATGCAGTATGACGGTCACCTTATTTCATGGTCAGCCGTCTATCTACAGATCATTAGATCATTTCTGATTTCCTCACCCTCACCAACAATGCTGCTGGAGGATGAACATTTGTGTTCTTTTTAAAGATCTATTTATGGGGGAAAAACTAGAATAGTTCGGTCTCAAGTGTAGGCACCGTTCACATTTTGCAAGATATTTAAAAACGTCTGTCCCAGAAGAGGCTCCCGGAGAGCCCCGCCCCGACCTCACACGGACAACGACGACCCCTGCCAGCCCGTCCTGCCCGGCCGCTAATCCCTCAAAGCCCTCCCTGCCTCTGGGGACCGGCTGCGTGATTGACACGCGCGGAGGCCAACTTCTTCAGACCGAAGCCACGCGAGCGGAGAAACGGAGGCCTGGAAGGGAAAACGCGTTTCGCGCCCTAGCGCGTGCCCCTGGCGCTCCAGGGAGCAGCTTCCCGCGGCGTGGGCTGCGGAGGCGGGAGGGAGGGAGCAGCCGTAGGTCGGTCACTCCGTCCGTCCGTCCGTCCGTCCGTCCGGCGCCGGTGCGGGCTTCTTGCCTCCCTACCACTTCGCGGCGCCCGCGCTGTCTACCCTCTTTGCTCTCAAAAGATGGTTTCGGAAGACTGCTTACGAGCCTAAGCATTTTGCTCTCCGCTTCTCCCACCCAACCCGCGGTTTCCAAACGGCCGTTCCATTGTGCCTCTCACTCCTGAGATTGAAATATTGATCGATCTAATAAGTACGCAGTGAATGCTTTCTCCACACTGAGCACTGGTTCGAGGGGCTTGAGCTATAACACAGTAAAGCGCTCCCTGCTATCATAAGTTCACCATTATGGTTTATTGACGTGTTGATGTATGACGGATGTCAAAGTAGAGAACGCGAAGAAGGCGATGAGTGCAGTGGGCAAAGAGAGCAGTGTAGCGCGGTAAGGCGACGGAGTGCGCTTGTCTGGGGGAGTGCGACTTCTGAAATTGAAGAGGGTGGCTGGGACAGGACTCGGCTCAGCGGACTTCCGAGCGGGCTCGAGGGAAGTGAAAGGGTTAATCCAGCTGGAGAGGAGCAGGGGTTGCTCTGGTCTGGGGGCTCATTCGTCGAGGGGGCCAGCGGGGCTGGAGCGTCGCCGAAGTCCGAAGGGTCATTCAGAGCCAATGGGTCACTCAGAGCCAATGGGTCGGTCATTCCGTAGCACTCCGGGATAAGGAGGCTCTGGTTTCCGGGGCGCGCAGTTGGGTCACTGGGTAGGGAAGGGGCCGGAGAAGAGAGGGGACTGGCACTGGCGTCACCCGAGTGAGCCTCCGTGTCAGCCAGGTCCTGTCCTCTTGCCGTTCAGTCTGATGGGACGGCGAGGCCGCCCGAGCCCCTGACCGCGTGTGGCGGCGCCCTAGTCTACGGAAGGCGGCAGCGGTCTCTGAGCAAGAAAACGCGCTGTGGTTTTAGCGAGTGTTGAAACGGTGCGAGAAATGAGGGCTTGGCTGCGCTACCCCAGCGCCCTGCCTCGATGGAGCCTCGTCTAGCGGGGCCCCGGGGCGGGACACCGACGGTTTGGAACAGTGGCCGGTACGAAACCGGGACGCGTCGATCCGAGCCTGGAGGGGGAACGCGGTTCTCGGCCGCAGAACAAAGGCGCAGCGCGAGGTCGCGCGAGCATCGGAGGGCCGACTCCGGGAAAGGGCCCGTAGGGGGCGTGCTCTCCCCGCCTCCCCTCCTCCGGCTCCGGATCGCGGGCTCCGACCCGACTGTCCGGCCCTCAGTAGGGCAGCAGAACGAGTAGGCCCTCTGGCCTGCCGTGATCCCGACTCCCGTACCCGCGAGAGGGGACTTTGGGAGAAGCTCTTCACCTCGTTGGTGGAGGTGTGTAGAGTTAAAGAAAAGCTCAAAAGTTACACGCCCCACGACCTGGGGAGCAGAAAAAGCACGCGAGTCGGTGGCAGGGCCCTAACAGGCCCTCGGAAAGCCTCAAGGGCGAGGATTTTTGAAGAAATTGGAGTGGATTACGAATCGCAGTTCTCAGGGAGCCCTAGGTCCAGAGACCAGAGCCTGTGGGACCTCAGCCCATTCTCAGCCCTGTCGGCTGAAGGACAGGGGCAGGTGCCTAGGGTGTGTCGCAGCAGCAGAAAACGTGTCTGTCGCATGTCGCACTGGTGTTTGGAAACCGACCCCCTGAGCCCACCACCACTCTGAAGCGCCGCACCGCTTCGGCCAGGTGGACTGTCAATCACCTGGAAGGGGCGCAGGGGAGGAGGTGGGTGGGAGGAGGGGGTGGAAGCCAGCTCAGGGCCTGGCGAAGGAGGGGGCCTCCTGGCGCCTGCGCACTCTGTTCCCCGCACTGCAGGGGTCTGCTTCTCGCGCGAAGGGGGTTTCTTGGCGCATGCGCACTCTTGGGGCACTGCGGGGCCCGCTTTGCTGGGGAGGGGGCTTGGCAGCGCCTGCGCACTTCTCTCACAGCATTGCGGAACCTGCTTTGAGGCTGCGCCAGTGTGGCACCTTCCAGAAAGCGGGAGGGTGGGGGGCCGGCGGGGAGGGGGTTTGGGCCAGGCGTTCCCTCCAGTGGCTCCTCCCTCCGCCCGGGCTCCCGGGCCCCAGGTGTCCATTGTCTGGCACGTCGCCGCATCCTCAGGCCCAAGCCCAGCTGCGCAAACATCGCCCCCTTCCGTTCCCTGACATTTTGCTGGGGCGTCGAGTCACCAGAGTAAGATTGCAGTCAATGACACACCCTGATACTGCTCCGGGAAGGCACTTGGGGAAGATTGACAGGCAGGAGGCGAAAGGCCCAAAGAGGTCCCACCTGGGGCCCGGAGCCCCACTCCCCGTCAGCCGCTGTGTCCCCGGGGCCACCCCCCGGGGCCGGGGCCGACGGAGAGCGAATCTCAGAGTTCTCCCTCCGGCCGCGGCTTGGCTGCAGACCATGTAGAAACACAGGCTCTCGGCCCCTCCAAGTCCTCTCCCGCTGAGGCTTTGGACGTGGCGCCACCAAGGTGGACAAGGCCCAACAACGGGTGATTGGGATGCCTGTCCTGACCTAGGGTCTCGGACGTGGTGCTGAGAGCTCGGGCTGGAAGCAGCCTCACAACCACTAGGAACTTTTCATTGCAACCACCCGAGGAAAGCTAGTTTCCAAGGTCTGCGCCACCAGGGTCTCCCCTCCCTGCCGGCCTGAACTAAGGGGGCGTCTGCCGTTTCCCGAGGGAATGGTGGGAGAGAGGAGAGAGACCGGCGGCCACCTTGTGACCCAGATGGGTCTTCTGGAAGCCTGTGTGTCATGGGTGTGCCACGACACCCTCACTGTGCCCCGTGTGCCTCCTGGCCGTGTCAAGAGACAGAATTCGGGGAGGGAGCTTTCCAGGAGGAATGGCGACTTCGGAAGGCTTCTTACCGACTGCCCCTTCTCCCCACAAGGCTGCTGGTGGCTGATCACTCATTGTCTGGTTGTTTGGCTGAGAAGCAGGCTTAAGGAGGGCTCCGCCCGGCTTGGCTCTCTCTGCCCAAGCTTTCTGGTGGGGCACAGGGAAGCCTGCGGTTCAGTCTGGAGTGGGAAATAAGCAGTAATGTGACAAGGAGTGAGTGACAAGCCTGAAGGAGTTGTATGGACTCCATCCGGGCTGAATCTCAGCGGAAGCAGCGACTCAGAAATCAGACCCCTCCCTCAGTCTCAGCCTCAGGTTTTCTGTATCCTCTTCTTGCCGGTAGGCAAGAATGAGAACTAGAGATTTTTCTTCGCCGGGGGGGGGGGGGGTAGGGGTTATTCATGTTGTCCCGGAAACACTTCTGTCCAGGCCTATGTCCCTGTGCACTGCTGCTAAGGGGGCCATGTAGGTGAGAAGCAGCCCAGCGCTCTCCTCCGCGGGAGGGGGGGTCTTCCTGAGCACCACACGTGCTCCTGCTGTTTTTGCTTTGTTTCATCGGGTCATTCATGCCTGTGCCCATGTGTGGTTAGCATGATTTGGGGACAGCCCGCTGTGCGCCCAGAGGGGATACAGGTCAACACAGAGGGCCGTCGTGATACAGACAGACCCCTGGTTTGTACAGACCCCAGATCGGACAGCAGTCGGCCCTGGAGTCCTCCTTGCCCTGCCCTGCCCTGCCCACAGAGTGTTTATTTCCACGAGATGCTGCCTTGTCTCTAGACAGAAGACGGGACAGGGAGCCCAAGTCCCCTCTGTGTCCAGGGCCTTCGGTGTTTTCCTCTCCCACTCATTTCTATTTTTTTTTAAAGATGTTATTTATTTTTAGAGAGAGGGGAAGGGCAGGGGAAACATCAGTCTGCTGCTTCTCACCCCCAACCAGGGACTTGGTCCACAGCCCAGGCGTGTGCCCTGACCAGGGATCGAACCAGCGACCATTCTGTCCGTGGGATGATGCTCAACCCAGGGTACCACACTGGTCAGGACTCACTTTGCTTCTTCCCTCAGCCCACGAAGCTCTCCTTCTGCTCTGGTGGATGGAGTCGCTTAGCTTCCCTGCCCCCCGCTTCTGGCTGAGGTGTTCTACTTCACCTTAAACCCTCTCTCCCGTGGAGGGTGCAGGCTGTGGAAGTGGAAGATGAAAGATTGGAAGAGTACTGCCCCTCTGAGTGCTGCTGAATCCTCCACTCATTTTAACGAGCCAAAACGTGGCCATCCCTTTGAATGGAAAAAACAGAGGGAAATGGGAGGAATAAAAAAGTAGTAAGTTTTTGAGTTGTCCAGGCAAGACATGATATGGCTCGAATTATCCTTGTGGGGAAAAAAAAAAACTGTATGTAGATTTCAGTTGTGTGTTTCAAGGTAGATAGATGGAATTTGACAGGCGGGTGGGTAGAGGAACCCAGTCACCAAGAACAAAGACATTGTCATTTACTGAGAGGTAGGACGGTGGGATAGGAGTATCAAGCAGGAAAGGGGGGAGTTCGATTTCTGACTTTTTACGTATGGAAAAAATCCGTGAAAATGGAGGTGGATTCCAGGTGGTCTGCAGGGTGTTTGCACGTGACGTTCCAGAGATAAAAGTGAGGAGTTATTCACATACCATCGTACTGTATTTTTCTGGGCATAATGCACACTTTCTTGCCCAGATTTTTTGAGAGAAAAATAGAGATGCTCATTATACATGGGTAGTACTAATTCCACTTCCATACGAATGTTTTTAATTTTTTCTTATTTACATTTATGCATTAAAATGTGTGTGCACATCATACACGGTAAAATACGGTATTTAATGCCAGAATGTATCAGTTAGTGTTGGTTGCACCAAAACCTAGTGTCTTAAAACCATCATCATTTATTATTTCAATTTACTGTTTGCCTCAGATTGTGAATGAGAGGTAGTTTTGTTTTCCAACCTAGCATGTTCTGGTTCCTCTGTTCCCCCTAAATTTTGCTTCTGTATGAACATGTCATTCTTTAGCTCAGTGGTCTCTTTTTAGCTTATACTTAGCTAAGACAGGTCAGTGCCCACTGTAAACACCGTACGTGGAAACCATCCTGCTAATGTACATGAAACCATTAGGTACAGGCCCTGGCTGGTGTGGTTCGGTGGACTGCGAACCAAAGGGTTGCAGGTTCGATTCCCAGGCAGGGCACATGCCTGGGTTGCTGGCCAGGTCTCCAGCAGGGGGTGTGCGAGAGGCAACCACACATTGAGGTTTCTCTCCCTCTCTTTCTCCCTCCTTTCCCATCCTTCTAAAATAAGTAAATAAAGTCCTTTTTTTAAAATTGCTAGATATCACCTTTAACAGGAACCTAATCAACAAAACAAACAAACAAGCATAATATAACCAAAGACACTGAAATGGAGAACAGGCTGACAGTGACCAGAGGGGAGAGGGGAGGAAATTTCAGGGGAAAAGGGGAAGGGTTTAGAGCAACAAGTATAAAGGACACGTGGACAAAAACTAGGGGGCGTTGAAATGGGAGGGAGGTGGGGAGGGCTGGGGTGGTGGGCTGGGGGTGGGGTAAAAGATAGAAAACCGTACAAGAACAACAATTAAAATTTTTTTAAAGAAAAAAAAGACTTTTCTTTCAGGGGAAAAAATCCTTAACTAGAGCCTCTGATTTACCACCAAGGGCTGCTTCCCCCTTCGTTCCGTCACTACGCCCTGTGCATGGATCATCGTTCCTCCAACCCGGGAGAGCTGATTCCTTGCCGCTTTTTGAGCCCCCATCCTCGGGAGGTCTGCTCGCCATGGACCAGTGGTTCCAAGAGGTTCCTTCGGTGCGTTTTCCACCTGTACCTACCGCCCCCACCTCAAAGCCAGCGCCACAAGCCTTCTAGTTTTGGGGCAGTGCCGCCACACTTTGTACCTGTGTGGGTGGCAGTCAGCTTTGGTGCATACCGAACTATCCCCCGAAAGGTGTGCGCCGTAAAGCAACGGTAATTACTTCTAATGTTTCTGTGGGTCAGCTTAGTGGTTCTTCTTCTCTGGGCCAGCTCCGCTGGGCTGGATGGTCTAGAAGGCCGCGCCTACAGATACATGCATAGGTTGGCTTGCTGGCAGGTTAGGTGACAGGGATTATAGGCAAATGTGCCTCTCGCCATCAATCAGCCTAGTCTGTCCTGCTTCGAGAAGCTATAATCACCTTACGGGCAGCAAGAGAAGGCAAGCCCCAAGGAGCAACTGTCTTCTCATCCCTGAATGTGTCACATTTGTGATTGTCCTGTTGCCAAAAGCAATACACGTGGCCAAGCCCAGAGTCAGGGCAGGTGGGGGCCGCCCAATGGCTCGGACGCACCATTTCTGCACCCATAGACATAGGTAATCTGGCGAGGCTACCACCATGGCTAAGGATTCCACTATTTTAGGGCTATGGACAGAGGGGAGGGAGCGGATGAATGAGACCGAATTAGAGCATTCAGAAAGTTCCGTGGACCGCAAGGAGAGGGGGGGCCCAGAGACAGAGGGGAGGCTACTTCGAAAGGAAGAGGCTCACGTACACATGACTGCAGCTGACCAGTCCAGTACGATGAACGGGGGATGTGGCCGCCGGATGTAACAGCCTGAAGGCCACGATGATGTCTGAAAGATTTGTTTTGGTGAGGTGAGGCGGAAACCACCCAGCACAGGGTGGAGGCTCGCAGGGAAACAGGTATTGCCTGCAGAGTGAGTCACTATGGTTCCTTCTGCTAGACTCTGTAGGGTATGGCATTCTGTTAACTCTTGGTCAGAATCACTCTAAATATTACCAGCCACGTGGGAAATAATTGCATACTTGTTTGTGATTCGTGGCAGTTGGAGGGCATGTGATCATTTCCGATGCATTTCTACGTCTTCAAAAATACATGCCAGCCTGCCTGGTGGGCTCAGTGGATTGAGCACCGGCTTGTGACTCAAACGGTCGCTGGTTCGATCCCCAGTCCGGGCACATGCCCAGGTTGCGGGCCAGGTCCCCGGTAGGGGGCACACGAGAGGCAACCACACATGGATGTTTCTCCCCTTCTTTCTCCCTCCCTTTCTCCCTCTCTAAAAATAAGTAAACGATATCTTTAAACAATAAAAATTAAAAAACTTTCCCCTCCAAGAATCGCTGCTTATTAAATGAGGATCCTGGGGCTTTGGAGTCTGAGAAATAGCCTGAGCCCCGGAAAAGAAAAAGGTTAGTTTACAAGAGGAACCAGCCGCAGACCTTTCAGTGAGTTTATTTTGCAAGCTTTTCTCGGCACAAGCAAAGAATCCTATGTTCACCTGTTGCTTAGAACCTGCCCGTGCAAGTTTATGTCAGTAGCCGTCTTCAAAGAACGTGCGAGCTCCGAGAATAACTCCGTCACCCTAGTGAGAACGCACCTTGTTCACTGGGAGGCGTGTCCGCGTTAGAACCGTCTGCAGCCGTCACAGAGCCGTGCTGCAGCGCCACCTGTCATCCAAAGATGGAATTAAATTGCTGAGAACCCACGCCGCCCGCAGCTGCTGAAGATTTTGGCGGTTATTGTGAGAAAAGAGATCAGAGTCCAAGAAACCACTGAGGACGACTTTAGTGGAGAGAGCATTTAAATACCTTTTAAATTACAGAATTAGTATAAGTCTGCTTCGAATGTTTCTTAATTACAGAAGTCTACAAAAATGAAAAGATACGTATATATCTTTTATATACATAGCCCTAGTCTATATATAAATCTTTTCATTTTTGTAAACTTCTGTAATTAAAAAATATTTGAAGCAGATTTATATTAATTCTATATATATTCTATTACTATTATTAACATATTAATGTATAGTATTCTATTAATATCATATATATAGTATTTCTTCCTTTAATTTCATTCCATACTACCTTTCAAACTAGACATTCAGATTTGCAGGACGTTTACAAATGTATTAGACAGAATCTATGCCTGTATCCATATCTGCCTACATAGAGATAGGGATTTGGACATGGGTTTAGATATAAAAATAGATCTCAGATTTCTCGTAACACTTCCACATATATTCAACTGAACATCTATACATTTACTTACACATATTTGTACATATTAACTGTATTAATATGTAGAAATATATATCGAATAGAACTAGATGTGACAGTCACATTTTATTTCCCAAACTGATTTTTATTTAGTTATTTATACTACATAACTAAAAATTGATTGATTGATTGATACTATAATGATTTTACTAGCTATACAGCTACATTACTTTTCTTAGCACTTTGAATTCTGTAAGTGTGCTCTTTAACTTGCCTATGCCCGGTTGCTAAACTTTTACTTCATTTCTTATTTTTCACTTTTGCAGAAAATGCTTCAGGGAACTTGCTCTTGCAAGTTTCATCCTTCAGTAAAAATAGAATTGGCAGGTCAAAACAGGCTACAGCAACACAGAGCTCACCTTAAACTGTGTATGTATCAAATATGCAGTTCTCAAATGTGAATATTAGTAAGTTCATTTTCCCTCCATCAGGCTAACATGATTTTTCTTACTACCTTATTTTAGTTTTAGAAAGTATGTAGTGCTGTGTTTATTTATTTTGTGTTCTCTTCTGAAAACAACCTGTTCATATGATTTAACGCACGTTTAAAATTAGGTTGCTTTCGTTTTTTTATTCATGTGAGGCCAGTCTATGCTGAGAATTACACCAAATACTGCATTGCACATATAACCAATATATTCAAAATATTTGACTATTTATGTGTAATTTTACTCCATCTATCATACCTAAACATTATTAATAATTTTATTAAAAAACATGTAAATCTTTCATTTTATTTCTGGATTTCATGTGGGCATCTATACTCTGACAAATATTTTATCATTGTTTTATTTTACTTTAAAAACACAGTAGTTTATTTCGCCTGGGACTTATGGCAAAGGATGAAGAGTCTGTTGTTTTATGAATGAATGGCTGGTACTGCTAAAATCTTTTAATTACCCACCCACTCTAGACGGGGATTTTAATCGCAAGCTCACCTTTATGAAGCCAAGTTCTACATTTCATAGAAAGTACATCCCGTGAAAAACCCATGCAAGTTGTGGGACAGCGCTCTCTTTGCAATTTTGGAGCAACGTGCTTTTTACTGGGCGTTTGCTGATTTGGGTGTGCTCGATTAAATACTGACCGCACGGGCCCCCGGATAGACCCGTTCGCTCCGTATTTCGAACTCGGCCCTTCAGAACCGATCTGTTAGCAAGCGGCTGCGGGACCCGTCGACTGGACAACGCGCCCCGAAGAAGGGCTTTGTGTCCCCGCGGCTGCGGTGCAGGGTCGATTGTGCACCGCTCTCGTCCTCTGCCGAACGATCGATCGGGAGGACGCGGGCGCCCATGGCCGGCGTGAGAAACACAGGCTTCTGGATTTTTTTCCCCTTTATTTATTTTTTTTTCCGTTTATGAACTGTCCGAAGTGACTCCGGTCCCTGGACACCGACCCGCCGCCGCCGCCGCCGCGCCCGGCGGCCGGGTCCCAGACGGAGCGCGGCGAGGGTCACGTGGCCCGACCGGCGGACGGTGGTCCGCAGGGGCCGGCGGCGGGCGCCTCGGGGCGGCCTCGGTGGGCGGAGCTGGGCGCAGTGTTTTGGTCCCTCCGGGCCCCGGTCTCTCGGCGGGCCGTTCGGATTTTAGGGTGCTCGCTGGGGGGGGGGAGGGTGGGCTTCCCGTTCCTGTGGGCGCCCGGGGCACTTGGCGGCCGGGGAGCGCGGGGTCGCCCCGAGCTGGTCCCTTCTGCACAGTTTGGACCCGCAGATTTTGCTCTTTGGCGTTCAACGTGTCGGGAGCACTTGCCTTCTTTTCTGGAAACTGTGGCGTGATGTCCATCGCTTTTTATACCTCTGTGAAAGTCCAGGAATAAAGTTAGAGTGGTTTTTACGTTAGTAATGTTTACCTTATTTAGCATTTTCCCAAGTGTTTTCATCTAAATTGGTGTTGAGGCGTTTTGCTTTTGTTTAAGGGGAAGCCAGCAATACTTAAGATCACTCGAGACTTGGCTACCGATCGCTTTATTGTTTCGGACTTTCTCATTCCCGCAATAACCCCGGGGAACAACGTTTCTTCCGGAATTTGACACCTTATCTTAAAAGTCCCGTAATGATTACTAGTGTAAAACGTTGCTTCCACTGACTTACCTCACTGAGTTTCCTGAGTAATAACTCAGGGATACAATCCATGGCACGTACACTGTTATAACCAGTGCGCACACAGGTGAGGGTGTATGGGGCAGCTAGTGTGCCTGGCGGAAGGTTGCCTAGCTATTCAGTGATGTAATCAGAACACTGTCACCTTCATTCTCTCAACACCACCAGCCTCTTTATCAGTGAGTGTGCATAAACATCTTGTACTCTCTCCTGCGCTGTGCATGTGTTAAAAACAAAAACAAAAACAAAAACAAAAACATGAGTGCTCACTGATGTCTCTTAACATTTCCATAGCAATCTGTTGTGAAAAAGGGTGCCATAATTTGTTTACCCACCTTTCCATTGTTCTTTGATGGGTATACTTGTATATAGTATTTCGCTTGTTTTCTTTCTTTCTTTTTTTAAAAAGACTTTGTTTACTTAGTTTTAGAGAGAGGGGAAGGGAAGGAGAAAGAGGGAGAGAAATAGCAATGTGTGGTTGCCTCTTGTGCACCCCCTACTGGGGACCTGGCCCGAAACCTAGGCATGTGCCCTGACTGGGAATTGAACCAGCAACCCTTTGGTTCACAAGCCAGCACTCAACCACTGAGCCACACCAGCCAGGGCTTGTTCTTTCTTTCTCTCTTTCTTTCTTTCTTTCTTTCTTTCTTTCTTTCTTTCTTTCTTTCTTTCTTTCTTTCTTTCTTTCTTTCTTTCTTTCTTTCTTTCTTTCTCTCTCTCTCTCTCTTTCTTTCTTTCTTTCTTTCTTCTTTTTCTTCCTTCCTTCCTCTCTCTCTCTCTCTCTCTTTCTTTCTCTCTCTCTCTCTTTCTCTCTCTCTTTCCCTTCCTTCCTTCTTTCTTTTTGCCAAAAATGCCCATAGTCTATACATTTATCTATGATATATAAATATACATATGTATATTTGTAGAATTTTAACTTTCAGGTCAAAGTGGGTGGCTCTCTGCAATCTTCACGCATCATTACAAATCATTCTCCAGGCTGTATTATTTCCTCCTACTACATACATGATCTCGTGGAGTTATGACATATGTGACAATATGAGAAGCATTTTTATATCAACAGAGTAGATTACCTCATTTTGAAATTAGAGTGCGCAATTCTTTCATTTTTCATTACTGGCTTCTCAGTACTGTTGCCTTTAGCTAAGTCTTTCCCACTGCACTGAAAATTTTCTTGGGGCGTGACGTGATTGGTGGACTGGGCACAGAGGGATAATAAACCCGGAAATAGAGTAGAGAGAATGCAAAACATAAAGGTGCTGTTTAGAGAGAACCCCTGGGCGAAGCACTCTGGGAGGCTTTTTGGGGGGATGGGGTTGGTGTAAGCGGTGCCAGAAATTAACACAAGCTCACTGACCATGTTTTGAGAATTCAAGTATTAAGGAAAAACCCTACCTTACTTTTTATAGATGCACTATTATTTTATTAAGAAATCAGGCCATGGTGCCCTGACTAGTGTAGCTCAGTGGATTGAGCGTGGGCCTACAAACGGAAGGGTGGAGGTTCCATTCCCAGACAGGGTTCAGTTCTTAGTCAAAGCACATGCCTGGGTTGCGGGCCAGGTCCCCATTAGGGGGGTATGTGAGAGGCAACCACACATGGATGTTTCCCTCCCTCTCTCCTTCCCTTTCCTTGTCTCTAGAAACAGATAAATAAAATCTTTTAAAAAATTTCAGGTCATGGTAAACCAACTTGCACTATCGTAAAAGCTCGGAAAGGTCCTCAGCGTCCGGCCCTTCTTCCGATTTCCTTTTCCACCATCGACCTGTGTCGCGTACTCCTCCAACAGCGGAGAAGGGGGCGCGGAAGGCAGTGGGTTGCCACTGCATCTCCTGACAGGCGACGCCTAGGTGGATCCTTGTCCTGCTGGGACGCTGACCTGCCTGCCGAGCTGTGGACAGGCTCCGTGTTCCCTTGGGGAGGGACCACGTCGTGTTGAATCTGAGCCGTGACGATGGCTGGATTTGGCGTGACGTCACTCACGCAAAGCGTTTTCCGGCTGCTTTTGAATCATAGAACGGACTGGATGATGATTTCGCCGTTATCTTGGTAGCTACATGCACTTACACATTTTAAAGATTTTATCCTTAAAATGGAACCCATGAGCACTCAAGAAAACCAGTCTTACGGAGGCAACACTCAGACCGACAGCATATTCCTTAAGGTCACACTTTCTGCAGAAGGGCTATGACATGAGCCCAAATACGACAGTACAGCACAGCTCAGTTTTAAGCGTTCAGCAGGGACTTCAGGAAGCGGTGCATGAGTTTTCTTTCCATGCCTCTGTTCTCCATGTATTATTGCCTCATCCGCCCGTGCTACAATGATGCATTCCTGGGCTGCTCTACTGAAGAATTGCCTTTAACCTGGGCCCTGGCTCCGTGTGAAAGACACGTCCCAATAGTTCCTTGTTTGGGAAAGTCTTTAACCGTGTTCGAGAATAAAAAGTGACAATTTACAGGAGTCATTAGCCCCCGCCATCGTCCTCTTCACTGGATGCAGAGGTCTCAAAAGGAAAACAAGTCGCCTCAGTGTGGACAAACCAAAGATGCAACGTTTGCCGTGAAAGGCCACATTGCCTGCCAACTGAGATCTTCAAGTGAGGAAAGGTATCCAGCTGAAAGGCAGACATTTAGTTCATGTGAGCGAACGCACTCGGAGACCGAAAAACTCCCCGAGAACATGCTGGCCCTGGCTGGGAACCTGCTGAGCAAAACCAGAACTGTCGGCTGTCTTTCCAGGCCACACGCCTGGGAGATCGTGAACACAGCGTCCCCTAGCGGCCTTCATCCAGGGCCCCGAGTGGTGGCCGCTTGCGTAGCTCCAGCCCAGTCTTCAAAACCAGGGACCTGGCCTGGGTGCAACACTATCAGCCTCACAGTTTCTGCGTGTTTTACCCATTTTTATAGACACTCATTTTTTAAAAAAATATTTTATTTATTCATTTAGAGAGAGTGGAAGGAAGGGAGAAAGAGAGGATGAGAAACATCACTGTGCGGTTGCCTCTCCCATGGCCCACCCTGGGGACCTGGCCCACAACCCAGGCAGGTGGCCTGACTGGGAATCGAACTGGCGACCCTTTGGTTCCCAGCCTGAGCTCAATCCACTGAGCCACACCAGCCAGGGCTACACTCACTTTTTGTACGTAATTCTATGACATTTGTATCCCATGAATAGGTTTGTGTGACAGCCTCTGCTGAATCAGGATGCAGAACTTCTCCGTCACCCTGACAAACACTGTCACGGGCTCCTCGGTGGCAGGCACACCCTCTCCCAACCCTGGTCTATTCTCCAGAACTGTGTGGGACCAGCAGTGCCTCAGCGGCGTGCCCCCTCTTCATCGCTGAGCATTGCTCCATCGGAGGCCCACGCTCTGCGGTGTTCCGCTGCGTTCACTCGTGGAAGGGTGTTTCGGGGTACTTCCTGTCTGAAGGAACGACAAGGAACGCTTTCGTGAATAGCGTGGGCAGGTTTTTGTGGGAACATGCATTTTCGTTTCTCCAAGATACAAGCCCGTTAGTGGTATTGTTTTGATTGTACGGGAAGCATATTTTTAACCTTGTAAGAAACGGGAAAACTGTGTATCAGAGTGGCTTTAAAATTCTACATTCTCAACACCATTGGATATTGTCGGATTTTTACAATTTCATTTTTATTTTTTTAGTTTCGGTTTTAGAGAAAGGGGAAGAGAGGGAGAAAGAAGGGAAAAGAACCGTTGATGGGTTGGTTGCCTCTTGCATGCACCCGGAACAGGGACAAAACCAGAAACCCAGGCGTGTGCCCTGACCCAGAATCAAACCTCGACCTTTCACCTTGCGGGACAATGCCCAGCCAGGGGGGCCACACCCTTCAGGGCAGGTCTTTTAATTTCAGTCATTTTAGTAAGTATAGCAGTATCTCGTAATGGCACAAACTCGAGTTTTTCTAACGGCTAATGATGCTGAATGTCGTCCATGTGCTTCTGTGCCATCCACGCCTTCCTTCTGGTGAAATGCCTAATCAAGGCTATCCCGTTATTTCATCCGATTTTTTATTTTCTTACTATTTGGTTTAGAGTGTTCTTCATAGTTTTGAGGGGTGAGTTGGTTGTCAGACCCATGATTTGCATATATTTTCACCAGCTTTCTGCATTTTCACCTTGACTTTTCAGTCTGTTAATATCTTTCCCAGAGCTGAAGTTATTAATTTTGAATAAGTCCAGTTTAATCCTTTTTTTTTTAATAGATTGCGCTTTTGGCATCACATCTAAGATCTCTTCTCCTAACTTGGAGTCAGCAAATTTTCTCCTATTTTTCTTGAAACACTTTTGTAGTTTAACACTTTACATGTAGATAAATGATCCAACTGAGTTTCTTTTTGTGTAACGTGTGAGGTATGAGTTGAAGTTCATTTTGTGTTTTCTGTATGGGCATGTTGAATATACAGCCACCATCAACTCTTTAAAGTTATTTTTTACTGAATTCCTTTTATGCTTTTGTCCAAAATGTTTTCGCTATTATTCTGTGGGTCTCTTTATAAACTCGGTTCTGTTCCATTGGCTCATGTCTCCGTCCCTCCACAAATATCCTGGTGCCTTGATTATTGTAGCTAACCACTGTGTCTTTTTTTAAAAGATTTTATTTACTTATTTTGAGAGGGGGGGAAGGAAGGAGAAAGAGAGGAAGAGAAACATCGATGTGAGAGAGAAACATTGGTCGGTCGCTGAACCTGCAACCCAGGCATGTGCCCTGACCAGGAACTGAACCGGTGACCTTCCGCTCTGCAGGATGATGCTCAGTGAAGTGAGCCACACCGGCCAGGGTGGTGTCATGCAGTTTCAAGAAGCCAAAATAACATTTCTAGAAAAGAACGTTTCCAGGCGAGTTATGTTTCAAATATACACTGAGTACGATTAGCAGCAGGTTAGAATTTTCAGAAAATATTAGTAAACAAGACAAAAGAAACCATCCCAAACAAAAAACAAAAAGAGAGATATAACCAGCCCTGACTGGTGTGGCTCAGTGGATGGAATGCTGGCCTGTGAACCCAAAGGCTATCAGTTCGATTCCCAGTCAGACCCCACCTACCGGGGTTGTGGGTTTGATCTCCATTTGGGGGCATGTGAGTGGCAATCCATCGAAACATTTCTCTCTCACGTGTATGAGTCTCTCCCTCTCTTTCTCCCTCCTTTCCCCTCTCTCTAAAAAAGAAGGAGAAGAAGAGGTGTAGATGGGGTGAGAAGCAGCCTGGTGCATTAGGGGGACTTGAAATAGTGGCTGGAAAATGAGGGGCTAGACGAGGTTGATGTGGAAGTCAGCTGGGGGTGCAGAGCTGCGCCTGGGACGCGGGCGGCAGGAGTCGGTCGTGGCGTGGGGCGCGCAGAGAGGGCCCCTGGGGGGACACGAGTGTGAGGATGAGCCATGCAGGGAGCCGGAGGGAGGAAGACCGCGGGTGGGAGAGGAGAAGCGAGTCCGTGCCCCCCGGGAAGGGCCTGTGAGAGGCCTATGCTCCCCAGGGAAACGGGTGGGGCGTCCGGAGCGTGCGGGGCGGCGCTGCACTGCACAGGTGGGAGGGAAAGTCGGGGGTGCGCGTGGTGCGGAGAAATTCGCAGCCTCGGGGTCCCTGTCCACCGAGCAGGTCCCTGGACGTCACCTGGGGAGGCTCTGGATGCCAGGGGGCAGCAGGGACTCTGCACGCTCCTGCTCGCCCTCCCATCTCCGTCCCGCACCCCCGACGCCTTCCTCCCCACCTGAGTGCGGGTTCCCTTCACTTACAAGTGCAGGTGCGAAGAAGACACAGGTCATGAAATTCAAAGCGCAAGCGCACAGCGCCATCTGGCGTCCACAAGGGGGAGACCACGCTGAGGATGTAGCGGGTCCCCAGCTGTGCAGAGAAGGAACCGAATTCAAAATGATTTGATAATGTTACAGAAAGATGGGAAATATTTAAGGGCATGAAATCGTTCACGAAGCATTTGATATCCTAATACCTTGAGAACTTTAGTACATAACTTGGCACATAACATTTTCCTTGAATAAAGATATTAATGTATAGTGAAAATTTTTTTTGAAAAGCAGAAAGAATTGTTTAATGAACATCTATATAGAACCACCCAGATTTGAAATTTTCAGCATGTTTCCAAGGCAAAGCCGTGTCTATACACACGTGTGAAGTAGACGGTGTTAGAGTGAATAAGGAGGCATCATGGTATCTCTGCCTGCTCGTTCACAAAATAAGGGCATTCTTATTTTTTAAAGATGCTTATTTGTTTTTATTTATTAATTTCAGAGGGAAAGGAAGGGGGAGAGAGAGAAAGAGAGAGAAACGTCGATGTGTTGTTCTGCTTGTTTAAGCAGTCATTGGTTGATTCTTGAACGGGGATCGAACCGGCCACCTTGGCGTATCGGACGTCGTTCTAACCAACTTAGCGACCCGGCCAGAGCGATGAGGGTATTTTTTTATGCTACCTAGAGCCCTCCTATCAAAAAACGAGGGGGCAGTCCCCTAAGGTCACGGTTCCTGTTCTGTAGGTCTCTACCTGCCCCTCCCACCCCGGCGCCGCGCCGGACCTTTAAGCTGACCCCCCCTCCCCCCCGCATCCAGGATGCGGTGGAAGAGGGTGAACCGGGTGCACCTAGAATCCTTGTTCATTTTGGGCGGTCTCCTCAACACCACTCCTTGCTCTAACTGCTTTGGGACATTCGCAGTGACTGGTGTTCCAGGACACGCCTCCTCTTTTTCTTCCCCGGCTCTCGGGAGCCTTCGGGACTGTCTTTGCACCGTGCACCGCAGCCCCCGCCGGCCGGGGTGGGCGCCTCCCGCGCAGGCGCACAGGCCCGCCTGCGCGCACTGGTCCCTCCGGACGTCGCCCACCCAGGGCGGGGCCGACCCCGCTGACCTCGCCGACCCCGCCGCCGTCGCCGCCACGCCGGGACGCCGCCGCGCCGGGACCCCGCCGCCCGCCCCTCGGCGAGGTCCGCCGCCCAGGCGAGGCCCGCGCTCTGCGCTTCCGCCGGGGTCGGTGGGCGACTCTGGTCCGAGGCCACGCTGCTTGCTGTGCGTTACCGCCTCGGGCTTGGCCTTCGGCGGTCCTCCTGGCTTTGTGTCCTGCGTGCCAAGGTCTCTAACTTGGGTGTGTAAACTCGCCTCGTTTTCAGTCGCATGGCTGTGACCCGCGACCAGGTTCGTCTGTTTTGTGTTGTGTATGCCTGTCGTTTTTGTTTTAAAAATGCGTTCATAATCATTTTTCTCTTTTGGTTTTTATTGTTTAATTAAATGTATTGGGGTGATATTGGTTCCTAGGATTATGTAGATTTTAAAAGTACAGTTCTATGACATATCATCTGTATATTGCATGTGCATGACCCTTTTTCAAAGAATCTTTTCAGTTATTGGAATCTCTTCAAGCACTCTTTACTAAACTGAATTTTCCTTTTCCTTCCTTCCTTCCTTCCTTCCTTCCTTCCTTCCTTCCTTCCTTCCTTCCTTCTAGAGGAAGACATTGCTTGTTGTAGTGTTTTCCAGAAATTGTATTTACCCACCTTTCTGGTAGTTAGCTGATTTCATTGACGTTCCCTTGTTTCGGGCTGAACCTTTGCCGCATCTCTGACTTGGTTCTTGGTGAGCGCAGGCTGCTCACTGTCCCGGACAGTGGGGTTTCCCAGTCTGTGTTGAACTGGGATTTCCTGGCGCGAAGCCAATAGACACAGGTACAACGTTAGGGCAGAGACATTTCAAGGCTCCAAGGAGCAGACCAGGATGTGTTCAGAGCCTGAATTGTGGAGCGTAGAGAGGCCTACAGGACTGTGTCGAAAGAAACACAACTTCTCGTGAAGGTAGCATCCGCCCAGGGTGCATCTCTGAGACTCAGTGGCTTGTGTCTTCTGTGCACGTAATGAAATCTTTGACTGAACTGTCTAAGAACTCTCCTGGAGAGACCATGTGTTCCAGGTTTGTGAGGTGGGGGCAACCAGCGGGGCAAAAGCGTCGTTCCTTTATGGATAGTTTTACTCCAAAGCGTCTGCCTGTAGGCAGGGCCTCTGAGGCTCAACACTCTACATGAAGAATCTAAAGGTCAGATCTCAGTGAAAACAAATACTTCTTCTTTTTTTTCTTTTTTAAATATATTTTATTAATTATGCTATTACAGTTGTCCCATTTCCCCCACTTCATTCCCCTCCACCCTGCACACCCCTCCCACCCACATTCCCCCCTTTAGTTCATGTCCATGTGTCATAAGTTCTTTAGCTTCTACATTTCCCACACTATTCTTGCCCTCCCCCTGTCTATTTTCTACCCACCGTCTATGCTACTCATTCTCTGTACCTTTTAATGTCGCTCTATTAAACTGTTAACCTTAATTTTACTACACGTGAAGAGCAATCCTCTGTTCCATGCAAATTACATAAAATGCGATGTTTATGTACCAAGATGATTCTGAAATTTAAAGAAAACTGGAGGTTTTTTTTTTTTTTTCAACGAACAGGTGATGAGCCTTGTTGGTTTCTCTTTCTTTTAATGATAATTTGCTCTTACAAACAGAACACTGTCCTTGAATTTTTTCCCTAATGCTGCAAGTTTATCAGCCACATATAAGAAATCACTGAGAAGGCAGATTAGGGTCCTTAGGAGTGGTTTCAATTTATACACTTTTTCCCCCTTTACCTCAAACAGGTAGCTTTTCATCATTGGCCTGTTGCAAGATGGCTTTGATCTGTAAAGACCTTTGTCTTCTGCAGTCAGGAAGATGAGAGGGTCAAAGGCCAAGTTCAGCTGACTTTTCCTTGTGTCTGCCTTTTTCTCCCACACTGTGACCCAGGTCTCCACGGAGTAAGGATGCTCGTAGCAACCCAGTCTGCGTGCGAGCTGACGTTATACGAGTTCCTCTCGTCACTGGCCTTAAAGGATGGTTCGATGAAGTGTCTGTCCCACTCTCCTGTCCTGCATCCGAGCAGAGCTCTGAGATGCCACAGGCAGAGCCACATCCCACGTGTAGTTTCCGGCTTTGCATGATCCTAAAAAGCTGGTGACAGGAGCCTGGGGACCTCGATGGGGGGCTTTCCTGCTTCCACTGAGGTGTTATGGTGAACACTGCTGGCCATTCATTAAATACCTCATTTCACTCTGCGCTCTGTGGTTACAACAACAATGGACACCTCATAAAGATTTGAGGAAGCTAAGCATGGGGCTAGTGCGTACTCGTGCGCAATAAACGTTCGGTTGTTCATTTCAGGGAGATGTCTTTTTAGGCTGGTGAGCAGCGGCGCAGAAAGGAGTAAGCCACAGAGAACAAATGATGTACCTTCTTCATCCGTCTCCAAACTGGCTGGCGATTGCTGCTTGGTTCGGGCTGTGGCGTCAGGAGGGAATCCCCCAGGAGGTATGCTGTCTGTGGCGTTAGAGTAGTCATCCGGAGGATGGGCGTGCAAAATTCGTTTGTGACCGTGCACGTGGAGCACCCACCGCCTATGTGAGGTCGGCGGGGTCCCTCCGGGAGACAGACGCTGACCTACGCCCCAGTTCCCACACTGCGAGAGTGTTCACGGAGAGTTTCTGGAACCACGCTTGGCAATACAGATGCCCATCTGCCTGAGCCATAGTATTAAGATCCAAATGGGCCATCACCTCGAAATTGCAAAATGTCGTATCAAGGCCCTTTTTACTCTTTTACAGCTGGGAAACCTGGCGTGCAGCCAGCTGAGGAAAGTTGCCCAGAGCCGCGGGGACAATGACAGGCCTGGAAAGTCAGCCCACGCTGCCGGACCACGCATCTCATTGCTCAGCATGCAAGCCCACTGCCCATCACGCGTGAGTAGCAACCAGTCTGGACGTTTCAATGTTGTGTCTGCCTCCTCGACTCCAAGGCTCTTCAGCAGCCCATTCTGTGGGCACCACGCTGAAAAAACGGCCTTGGCGCCTCCTTGGCCCTGCTGACAATACGACTCTCCCAGGAACCTCTCTGTGGGGCATGGCCTCAAGCTGCGGCCCGTAACATTAAGAAGCAGCCTCCGAAATCCAAGAACCTATTATATGGTGCCTAGTGAAATCCTGTTTTTATTTTTATTTTTATTTATCTTTAGGGGAGAAGGGTAGGAGAGAGGGAGAGGGAGAGAAATATCAATGGATGGTTGCCTCTCGTGTGTCCCCTGCTGGGAACTGTCACTAGGAACTGTCCTGCAACCCAGGCATGTGCTCTGACTGGGAATCGAACCACGATCCTTTGGTTCGCAGGCCCACCCTCAATCCACTGAGCTACACCAGCCAGGGCGAAATCCTGGTTTTTAAAAAAATTAAATGTATTCGGGTGACAGGGGTTAAAAAGTTTATGTGGAATTCAAGTGTATAATTCTAGGACACATCATCTGTATATTGTATATCCATAAGTCAGGTTTTCCTTTTTTTTTTTTTAAAGATTTTCTTTCTTTCTTTTTTAGAGAGGGGGAGGGAGAAAGAGAGGGAGAGAAACATCCATGTGTGGCTGCCTCTCTCATGCACCCCCTACAGAGGACCTGGCCTGCAACCCAGGCATGTGCCCTGACTGGGAATCGAACCAGCATCGCTTTGGTTTTCAGGCCAGAACTGAATCCACTGAGCCACGCCAGCCAGGACCCAAGGTCAGATTTTCCATTTTAAGAGTAAAACAGGAGGTCCACGAGCCCCCACCTGTCTTCTCCAAGAAAAACATACAGTGTAATGTTATTATCAAAGATCAGTGAAGCTGGGCACCACCTCACGTGGTGAGGGCAGAATTTTAATCAGTAATATTCCCACTGCAACAGGAGAGAGGGGTCAGCGTGAAATGAGCGCAACTGCTATTTGTACAGGAGCAACTGGGCATTTTAAAGATGAAGGAAGGGGTTTGGAGGCAAGAGGGGGCTCGGTAGAGTCTGGGGAGAGAGAAAATGACAATTAGGGGTGGGTCCGTGAGAAGCGACCAGGGCAACTGTGACCGCTAGCTGACAGCGATTGACGTTAAGAGTCTGTCTTCCCAGTGCGGTGAGCGGGCAGAGACCCTGTGCTTCTTCATTTCATTTCCAAGGAGCACCGTGCAGGTCCTTGAGAAGGGCACCCCCATGTCGAAGAAATACATACGCATCCCAAAGGGAGACAGGAAGTGTTCAGAGACGTAATCCCATTTTCGTAAGTGCCCTAAGAAAAAGGGCATCAGAGCCTGTTACCAGCGTTTGGCTAGGGCAAACAGTCAATTATTTTGGCCACCTTGAGTCATCCCAGGGATTGTGCTGCTGGACACTATGATAGTCTTTGTTCAAGTCTCTTAATGGAGAGGAGAAGAATGACAAAATGAGTGGCGCTGACAGTCTGTCGTTGTTCTTGGGCCGAGATTGAGAGCTAGTTTAAAAGAAGGGCTCAAGGGAGCCTGGCTAGGGCTGGAGACGATCTGTCCGTGTCAGAGACCGCACTGCATGCTGGGACGCACACGGCGTCTCCGCAGACCCCGCACCGTCAAAGCCCCCCCGAAAAGGGACGCGCATGAAGGTCTTGTCATTCTTGCTTTGCAAGCGTATTGCACAGCTACAGTAAAGCAAACGGCGTGGTACTCGCAGAAAGACAGCCACACAGGCCAGCGGGGTGGAAGAGATCGCTCAGGAATAAACTCTTGCCGCTACGGTCAAATGATGGCTGACACGGGTGCCGAGGCCACTCCGAGGGGCGGGCAGTCTTTGCTCCAAATGGCGTGGGGAAAGTGGAGAGCTGCGTGGGAAGTGGGCACTTTGACCTCGACCTTATCCCAGATACAAAAAAGAACTCAAAAGGGATCAAATACCCAAATGTAAGGTCTAACGCTCTCCAACTTCTCAAACAGAAAATAGAGGAAGGCTTCACGATGATACTACAGGGGAGAGGGAGAAACGGGGACTTGTTTAATGGGCCCAGAGTTTTGTTTTAACAAGAAGTAAAGAATTTTAGATACTGCCCTGGTGAGTGTGGCTCGGTGGATTGAGTGCCAGCCTGTGAACTAAAAGGTCACCGGTTCGATTCCCAGTCAGGGCACATGCCTGGGTTGCAGGCCAGGCCCCCAGTGGAGGCGTGTGAGAGGTAACCAGTCAGTGTTTCTCTTTCACACTGATGCTTCTCTCCCTCTCTTCTTCCCTCCCTTCCCCTCTCTCTAAAAATAAATAAACAAAATCTTTAAAAGAGAGAGGGGAAAGGAGGGATAAAGAAAGGGAGAGAAACATCAATGTGTGGTTGCCTCTCACACGCCCCCTACTGGGGACTTGATGCGCAACCCAGGCGTGTGCCCTGACTGGGAATCAAACTGGCGACCCTTTGGTTTGCAGGCCAGGGCTCAATCCATTGAGCCACACCAGCCAGGGCAGGGCATAAAATATTTTTTTAATCAATTTTAGATATTGGTTGCACAACAGTGTAAATGTACTTATTATTACTAAACTGTATGCTTAAAAATAGTTAAGATGGTAAAGTTTGTATTGCATGCAGTTTACCACAATCGAAAACTTTTAATTTTAATAGGATGATATTATCATACATACGTATTATACAGCTACCTTTTTATATGTGAATACATTAACTTAGGCTCTGCAAAATAACATCAGTAGCTCCACCATTTCCATATTTTACTCAACACTTGAAATCAAATGAATAATAAAAATTATCTTATTTTTATAGAGGACAAAATAGAGCTTATTATTTTAAACATTTTACTTACTTACTGGTTGAGTATTTATCCTTTTACTGCCGTTTTTGGTCTTCCTGGGGCCTTCTTGCCCTCTCCTCGAACCGGTCCCTCTAGGAGTAGCGCTGAGATGCGCTTAGGGAATCCGAAGATTCCGATCGAAGCCCATGAGGGCGCTCCATCTTTCCTTGTCCTCCCTCCCCACAAGTTGGTGTCATCTCTCTGATGACACAGTCTTCTTATCTATGTGCTAACCATTGGCTCTTTTAAAATTAAGAATATTAAATGGGAGCAGAACTACTGAGCGAGACGTACAACTAAAAAGTTATGTTATAATGGGGGAAAAGAGCGGCAGAACTGAAGTTCAGTGTATTTTATTAATTCAAGGGGAAAATATCCAAAAACAACCTGCGTTTTCAGGTCAGTTGCTAAAGGCAGATAACGACCCAGTGAGTTATTAGAATGCTGCATCAGCATGCTGGGGCTGCCATAGCAAAATGCCAGGGACTGGGCGACTTAGAAAGCAGAAACTTATTTTTCTCACAGTTCTGGAGCCCAGAAGTCCAAGGTCAAGGTAGTGGCAGGTTTGGTTACTTGTGAGCCCTTTCCTCTGGCTTGCAGATGGCCACATTCTCACTGTCCTCCTACGGTCTTTCCTCTCTGTGTTACCATCCCTGATGTCCCTTTAAGTGATCAAATTTTCTCTTCCAGAAAGGTACTAGTCAGACTGGTTAGGGCCCGCCCTAATGGCTTCGTTTTAACTCCCCCCCCCCCTTAATTTGCCTTTTTAAACGTCCTCACTCCAAGTGCATTCACATTCTGAGGTGTGGGGGTTTAAGGCTTCAACATAGGGATTTTGGGAGACACATTTTAGCGCATAACAAGCACTCATACTGATTTCAGGGTTACAGAAATAATGGGATTACTACTCCGAGGCATTCTTATGTGACAAGAACAACATGTTTGTAAAACAGGAGCGGACCCTGGGGCAAGAGATCAGTCTGAACGTGCAGGTAGCATGCTTATGACTTTACACAGGAGGTGTAACTGGAAAATATCTACTATGGGAAAGGGACAATCAAATTTTTCACATTTGGAGGCCACTGGTAATTTAAAGAAGGAAAGACTGAAAATGAGGAAATTGATGCAATCACCTATTGATTTTCAAGTTGGAATTTTTAAGGTAAAATTCATCCTTCTTCACTAGATAATTCACTGAATTTCAACAAATGCATCCAGGCATACAAGCACCACCATAATTAAGATTCAGAACATTTTCCACCCCCCCCCCAGATTTCTGTTGTGCCCCTTTGTAGTCCATCCCTATGTACATCATATTTCCTATGCTATTGTAAAATATATTTTAACTTCTATATTCAATTATTCATTCTCGGTATAGATAAAGACAACTGAGTTTGGTCCATTCATTTTTGAAAACTAAAAAAAAAAAATTGAGGGGCAACTTTGTGGCATGTGAGGATTGTTACGTGTGAGAACTGGCTAAGTGAACAACAAAGATAAAATTTTCTCCTTTACCAGAAACATTAGTTAAGTAGAAATTTACATCAGCAATGGAAGTCAGACTAGGTGTGCAGTAAAGGAGTATATACATCGTTCTGTTGCAACCACAGGATGTACTGGCAGGCCACCGGAATTTGAATAGTCATTGATGGTTTCCTGGAGGAAGCAATGTATGATTAACTACGTAAAGAATAAGTGGCAGAAGCTGTGTAAGTTAGAGCTAAGGAAGGCAGGAGACAGGCTTGTATTTTGGTAGGTTTATTGAATGTATAAAAGTCAAAAGATCTGAGATACCCCGTTGAAGGCAGCCATTTCAGTATACCTGAAGAGAGCTGGAAATAGATTTTTGAAGGACTTTATTCCATGTTAATGTGTTGGGATTTTATAGTTGTTGTGTTTTTTTTTTTTTTTTTTTTTAAGTTTCGTCACAGTCTGCTTACTAAGAACACAGCTGGTGTGACTACAATGAAAATTCTGGGAGTCGTGTATGAAGTTTGAAGGGGAAAAATACAGTGTTTAAAGTCAGATTCTGTATAGGCAAATGAAGAGTGTGGGGTGAGGAAAATTAAGGGACAAACCAAGCATCAGAATGGCCACAGAAAAAATTTAGTATTTTCAGGGAACAGCCTGGGAGGAGGCAATTCAGCGCTCAACGGCGGAGGTTACTTTCCTGCCTTAAGCTCACCTTCTCAAATTTCAGAGGTCCCTGCTAAGCTGTTTTGAGGAATCAAGGATTCCCTGGTCTCAGAGCGCCCTCTAGCGTCAACAAAAAAAAAGGGAGGTTAATGACAAGTGAAATAAAAAGTTCAGGGAAAAGATGGGATCCAGGGGCCAGAAATGCCTGTGTCCCTTTGAGCAGGGTTTTTAAAATACTCATTTCAAAAGTGAAACCGTGCATGGTTGCTGCGGCGCGAGAGGATGTGATTCTTAATTTTTTCTCAGTAAAGATGCAGGGAAGCCTGCCCCGATCCACTTTACATCTCCTTCTCGCCACTTAAAGGGTTAAAAGTTGGTGGGTCTGTTTGAAGAGCTGAGCGCAAACACAAACAGGTGCGCGCCCGCCGGAGCGTGTTACCGCGGACGCATCGCGCCCCTGGTTACCTAGGCAGCTAGTTCCGCTGACTGCACCGCCACAGGTGTTCGTCCTTGCGGCGCTGTAAACGCCCATTTGCAAACAGACCGTTTCCCTCTGCGATAGCGCCCGCAGTCTTGCGTGTAATTTCTTAGGCTAAAGCCCCGATAGGTGGTGGTGTAAAACGTCTTGCGAGCCAATAGGGAGGGCTGGCGCGTTTGTGCGCCGCTGCTGAGCCGCTGCGCCGCGCCCCCTGAGGCTCCTGGGGTCCCCCCGCCCCGCTGCGCGGACAGCGCTCAGAGAGTCTGGTTTAGCACTGCGGCTTGCAGGAAAGGCGCCATGACGGCCGGCCCGCTCGCGGTGCACGCCGGGAAGGTCACGTGGCGCCGGGCCCGCGGCAGCCTCGGGGCGCGTCCCCAGCGAGTCCGACCGGAGTGGGCGGGGCGAGGTGCGCCGTGCTTTCGTTCCCCTTCAGGGTTTCCGGTTCCGCAGTCGTCTCCCGGTCCTCCCTCTCTAAGGCCCCCCCTGAGAATTTCCTGTCTGTCGTTTACTCCCCTAAGACTTGAACGAATATGAGTGTTATTGTCCCCCAAAATTTTGCGTTCTGGCCTTCGTAGCATAGTTTTAGTCCTGGCTCTTAAGCTTTGTATTACGCTGGGGTTTTTTTGTGTGTGTTTTTTGTTTTTCAGAAGTATATGTACTGAGGCGTTTCCAAAGCCCTCTTCCCACTTTTATGGTTATGCAAACACTGCCTAAAACCATACACTCATAATCTTTAATTTAAAACATTAACTCCTTTCGGCTTGTTTATTGAGCTCATCTGGAAAATTTTTAATTATTTTTCAATTATGTATTTACGGATTTTAGAGAGCGAAACATGGGTTTGCACGTGTCTTGACCAGGGATCGAACCCACAGCCTCCCTGCATGAGGTGGGTTGCTTACTAGGAACCCAGCTGAGCTACCCCACAAGGACCGCTGAAATATATTTTTTAAATACTGAATTCGAGTGTCTTCTCTATGGGACGCTACTTTCATCACTTTTATATTGTTTTTAAGGTTCTCTATTGATTCCCTAATTTAAAAAATTTTTTTTTCCAACAAAGCATCTGAAATATGAGGGCCTCTTAGAAGTTTTAAAGTCAAACTCACCCCCATTACGTAATCACATTATGTAATACTTTATTATTCTATTTTAATTGTGCAGGTTTGGCAAAGTCCTACAACCTTTCAAATAGCTGTGGGGCCTTGCCTTTCTGTGGATGCTGATGTGTCTGACTCCCTTCCCCCGCTCTTGCCTTAGAACTGAACGGTCTGTCCCCATCCCTATTCCTCCCCCCCAAAAAATGGTACTACCTCCAGTTTACCTATGTTATTCTTCTAGTTCTGGTTTTTCTTAAAAAAAAAAAAATCCTCAAACTGTAATTCAAAGGCTGGGAATTTTTTTTCCCCCTGCAAAGGGCAAGATATTAAATAGTTTAAGCTTGGGGAGCTTTCTGGTCTCTGTGACAGTTGTTCATCTCTGCAGTCACATCGCGGAAGCAGCTGTGGCCCACACACAAATGGAAGGGCGTGGCTGTATTCCAGCAAAGCTCTTTTCTTTCTTTTCTTTTTTTTTAAACGTATGGTTTGAACCAGGAAAATAGTTTCTGACCCTGCAGCTTAATTAGCTCCTTGCTCATGGTAAACAACGCTGTAGTTTATACAGCCTCAAAAGTCATGTGCATTTTCGTTTTGTCAATGGTTTTTGTTTTACCTCCACTGTGCGCTTTATGACAGAATGTTTAAGCAGGACCACGGAAGGGAAGGGAAAGGAAGGGAATCCCAACATAAGGACACTGTGTTCTGCTGTGCTGATGAGTGGATTCTCTTGTTCCATGCCTGGGAAACGTCTTCATGTTGAGTATACTGTGGGGTTTTTTGAAAGAGGAATATATGCAGGTGGTAATGCTAAAGAAACAAATCCATTGACATTGAAGATGGTAAAGCAGACTTTATTCGGGACCATTTGTAATAGGTGTAGGGACCAGTGCAACGGGATTGTACAGTAAGGGAGAGAGATTAGGCTCAATTCCAAATACAGCAAGGGCAAGTGAGAATGTATAACCAAGGAGTAGGGGGGGAGTATCAGTATATTTAAAAAATTACTAAGAGGAGCCCTGACCTGTGTGGCTTAGTGGATTGGGCATCATCCTGCAGACCCAAAGGTCACAGGTTCAATGCCCAGTCAGGGCACAGGTCTGGGTTACCGATCAGGTTCCCGGTTGGGGGCAAACAAGAGGCAGCCAGTTGATGTTTCAAACACCAGATGTTTCAGACATCTCCCCCTCCCTCCCTCTCCCTCTCTCCTTTTCTCTCTCTCTAAAAATAAGTAAGTCAATAAATAAATAAATCTTTAAAAATGTACTAAGAGGAAACATCAGGGGTAAGAGAGGTTCTGGCTAACTTGACCAAACAGGATTCTTGCTGAAGGCAGACAGGGCTAATCAGACACAATCTGGGGGACGGTGGAGGATGGGCAACCTGATTAACTATTGAGGATGATTAATTATCTGGGCTGGGAGGGTCTGATTAAAGTGGCTGAGCAGGTTTCTTGCTAAAACTAGATTTGATAAGGAAGTGCACAGATGGGACTAGGGGAAGTTTCAGGAACTTGAGTCAAGTTGGGTCGAGCAAATATTTTTGGTGAAAAAGAAAGAAAATGGAAAAGAAAAAATATTACTTTTTTAGTTAAGGAAATTCCACCTTTCACCAGTGATTCCAGAAATTATATTATTCATAATCTATAAGGGTAATATTAATTTAATCCAGTACTTTGTGGGGGGGGTTGGCAAGCATTGTTCTGAAATGAAAACTCAGAGAAGATACATGGAGTGCATTCGATAAACTTAACCACTGTATAGATGAGAAAACAAGGTGAAGTTCATTTAAAATTCTAGAGCAGCAGGGAGTGATGGGATGGGCACGCCAAACCTCTCTGGCTGCAGAGACCGTGTCACCCCGCCGCGCTGGGGGGTCATCTCACACGTTCCTGTTGATTCAGGGCCTGAGAGGGAAGTCCTGCCCCAAACTGTTTGTATAGGTAAACCTTGATTGGAAGAGCCATGCTCGTTTATCATATTGTCGATGACTTCCTTCATGCAGCCATTGCAATGTGCAGTGATATTAAGAGAGAAACTAGATGTTTCATAAAGCCCCAAATAGCATCCGTTTGGCGCTTACACCACCCGGTTTCCACGCGGGTCCGGGCAGCTCAGTCTGTGAACGCTAAAAAGGTCCCTCCAGCACCAATCAGAGCGGGGCGGTCGTCCAGTGCATTCATAAATTACTTCTTCCTTCAGGTCCCTTCTGCACGACCTTCCAGTACTTTCTGCTGCCCACCGACTCCACTTTGCAGCCCTCTCACCATGAGTTTGTCCGTGTACTGGGGGAAGTGGTCCCAGGACAGGAAGAGGAAAAGAAGAACAATGGTGCTTGGCCCCACTGTCTTCAAACCGCAGCTGCTTCCAGTGGGGGAGAAAGGTTCCCTACGCCTGGTTTTGGTTTACAGTGGCCGCCATCAGCTGCCGCCGTCACCGTGACAACCGGGCGGGGGAGGGGAGGGATTTCTGCAGCCTCTGAGTGTTGAGGGTTCCCTCTCCCTCCTCAGACTGGAACGAGAGGGATGCTGCCTGCTGGGTGTCTGGCCAGGTCAGGTTCAGACGAGGGGATACACCGGAGGAAAGAGAAGGAAGCTCAGCCCCAGTGAGTTCAGCGGGGCTCCGGATCCCGGTGGTCCCCAGCTCTCCCTCGTTACCGTTCACTCTCGGGGCCTCAGTTCTCCGTAGCTACAGTCGGTGGGAAAGTCGGGGCCTGGTGTGCCTCCCGTCTCACCTGGGAGAGGGACCCTGGAGGCAGGGGGTGCCGACTTTTCCACTTTGGCCAAAGATGCATTTGACTTGTGCTCACAAATTCACATTTATACTCACAGAACATCGTGTGAAGCCCAGGTTCTTCATTTTAGCATTTAGGACTTCCCATTTAGTTTTCATCTACTACTTGTATGTAAATGTTCCAATACTTAGAAATTACCGTGGTGTTCAGTGTCACATTTTTTGTTATTTGAATAAGAATGCCACTTTCGTATGAAACGAAGATTTCAACACGTGTTTCCTCTCTTCGTATTTCTATGTTTTTCCACTGTAATAAGCCCCGTGGGTGTCAAAATGAGCAGAAGACTTTGCTCTGAGTCTTTTGCTGTATTTTAAATGTCCATGAATTCTACATAGCATGGCTTTCTCTCATCTTCAGATGGGTTGTTTTCTCCATCAAGATTCTGAAATCAGTATAACGGATGTGTTTATACCAACTGCCAAAGGGACACTTAGCATTTTTTTTAAAGATTTTTTATTTATTTATCTTTAGAGAGGAAGGGTAGGAGAGAGGGAGAGGGAGAGAAATATCAATGTATGGTTGCCTCTCGTGTGTCCCTTGCTGGGAACTGGCCTGCAACCCAGGCATGTGCCCTGACTGGGAATCGAACTGCGATCCTTCGGTTCGCAGGCCCGCGCTCAATCCACTGAGCTACACCAGCCAGGGCTGACACTTAGCATTTTTAAGTTCTCAGGGAGCTACGCGTAAGATCCAGAACTTGCCGAACGTGCGTTTGTGCCCGAGGGGGGCTGCCTTTCCACTGTTCGGTCAACGGGCAAAGAGTAGCACCTTCTCGAGCTGCGCCCTTCTGTATACCCTTTGCCCTTTATTCCTTCTCCTCCCCAAGACTGACCGTGGCAGTTGTAAGTTCTCCTCTGTCTGCCTTTGGGGTCGTCCCCGCTCCAGGGTCCCGGCACCGTTGTCATTTTTAGGCTCCTAGCCTCCTCCCTCAGGCCTTGCTGAGGTCTCCGTGTGGAGAGCCTGCAACTGCGGCTGTTATCGTGATTGTGATTACTCTGTGGTCTTCCCGTGTTCCCTTCTCTCCCCCCCCATCAGCTCTCCAGGCCACACAGAAATGTAACGTGCGTTTGCTTTCATTTGTGGCGAGTTAGTTGCAGGGACTGGAGTTTGGGGGAAGCTGCGGGGAATGCGCAGAGGGAGCCGGCAGAAGGTCCGCAGAGAAGCGGAGACTTCCGAGAATCCTACTTAGAAATGCTTTCTGATTTACATACATGTTCCTTAAAAGGTTGATACCTCTCCTAAATGTGCAAACACACCTCTGGCTTCACTGATTTTCATTTCCTCTTGGGAATGTGGAAGTTCCCAAGTGCAGGCCGTGAAAATCTGCACAGACCCTGAACGTCCTTTGGCTCGGCCTTCCGGCGGCGAGGATGTCACGATCTTGGCGTTTCTTTTCGAAACATGACCTCGGCTGATAAAACACTGCAGCGAATCAGTTCAGTGTGTGTTGGGTGTGTGCGCACAGATGTGTGTTTGCGTTTCTGTGAACACACATGTGACCCCAATCGTAGCTTCGAACGCTGATGGCACAGCACGTGCCAGAACTCTACTTGGGGGGGTTCTTTATTACAAACAATTTGCACAGTGTAGTATTATTTTACCCATTCAGTGGGTGAGGAAGTACTGATACTTCTTGAAACAACTGGTTCAGGTCTGGAAAGGCCTTCGTAGATACTGTCAAGCCCTGGAACCTATCTTAGGAAGTGTGGAGACCACCCCCTTTATCACGTTGATGGATAAACTCCTCCCATCAGTTTTTTCGGACTGGTGCATACTTGCTGGGGGTCACAAAGCCGCTGTCCTGTCTCACCTTCTCTCCCTCATGGGATGGCTTGGACGCAGATCTACGATATTCAGGACACAGCTGCACGTGCCCGAGGCCCCGGGGGCAACGAGAGAGGAAAGGGCTTCAGGCCTGTTGCTGTTGTTGGTTTGAGAGCTTGGTCCTGGTGCTCCGTCCGTGATTGTCAAACACGATTCAGAGACCAGGACTTGGACACAGAGCCTTCGTTTTTAGCATTTCTGCAGCAAAGTTTACTAATCCCAGCATTGTAACTGCATAGACCAAAACACAAGTGTCTAAAGTTCCTCTACCCATTCATCTCTCTTTTTTTCTCAGTTACAGTTTACACTCACCATTAGACACGGGATCGTCACCACCACAGCTGCACCCACAGGACCTGCTCACAAGGAAGAGCTGGACTTCCTCCTATTGACCCGGTACGTGTCTTTCGCGTGGATTCTGAAGATCGCACAAACCTGTGCTCAGTCCGAGTCATGCTTTGTTTTGATCTCAAGTTACCACAAAACAAAACACCCTAAACTTCTGAACTTCACCAGTCTCATCAACGATGCAGATGGTCAACAGGAAATGCAGTTGGAGAGAGAGCGTGTTTCATGTCTTCTTCACATTAAATCCAGTCACCAGGAGGCCCTGCTGAGCTCTAAAGAACTCACCATGACTGGAGTGAGCTGCAGGCTCCGTAAGAAACATGTCTAGTAGGATGAGGCTGCCGCAGCCCGCTGAGGCAAGGGTGGTCGTGAGGCTGGGCGAGGGACTGAATGTAGGAGAGGACCAAATGCTCTGCGGGCATAAGGCAAGTTTATTGCGCGGTCTTCAGGCTTAAATACAATCATGAGTGCATAGCGAACAAAGGAGAAGCCTTCTGGCACGAGATTATCTACTCCCTCAAGGTCGGGAAGTTCTCAGGCTAACATTGCTACCGGGTACGTGATGCGCAGGCCAATGTTATGAGAACAGTCAGAGCCCAAGACAGCCCCAAGGCCGGAAACCAGGCCCAGTCACCACACCTGCGGTGCAGGACCCTATCCTCGACCCCTCACAGGCCTCCTGGGCTCCAACATATCCCCCTTTTTTATTTTATATAATGCAGTGGAACTTCATTTTTGGTCATATCCAATTTCTGCCGCTTTAGATCAACGTACAAGCCGTTGATTTGGCTTACAAACACTCGGAAAGCACAGGGTATTAATAAGAGGAACAAAAGTACAAAAATTCCAACACCCATCCAATTATACATAAGCTGATTAAAGGTAGGGAACCGCTTGGCTAAGGCTGACAGAAAGTTCTGAGCGTCTCGAGCAATATCTATATCTATAGGGGGTGCTTCTGCCAAATCTCAGATTTCCTTGTGCAGGGCAGCAAGGTCTAAAGAAGTATTGCAGTTATGCCAAATACCCAATAAATGATTGCGTATCTTATCCCAAGGGAAGGTGGTAGAGTTATAAGGAAAGGGGGTAACACAAATGTGAGCAAACATGGCATGACACTGTAATGAGGACCGAACTTTCAAAGAATTCAACTCCTCCCCTACGACTCTGACCGTATCGTAGAGGGCATTCAGTTTCTGTTCTATTTTTCGATCCCAGTCCTCCTGAGTCTGAAAAGCCACAGAAACATTATGAGACAATTCATTAACAAATTCTGCCGTTTGAATTCCCTCTGTTAGGGCGATGGTGGCTGTGGCGGCAGTAGCTATAAGAGCTACAAGGGCAGTTATTCCTGCAATCGGCATCCCAACAAAGTGTTTGGAGCGAGCTAGTATGATTTCATTAGCCGCTCGAATGACAGCATAACCAGGATCATTGAACCAGGGAACAGTGAGATTAACAGGAACAAAAGAAAAAGCAGGTTGTTTAACAATAGCAAAAGAGCTTACATTCAAGGAGGAATTAAGACAGTTAGTTAAAATACAATCCTGACAGGTAAGATTATACATGGTATCCTGGACAAGCCGCAGATCCCCTGCAACAAACTCGAAGGGGTCAGGTACACAAGCTATGATAGATACATTTTTTTTTTGGCTTCCGTCCACAGAGATAGCGTCCTGTGTCCCTATATGCATCCGAGCTACCTGTCTCTTGGCTACGGTGACATATTGAAGGGAGGTGACTGCCTTCCAAAGCATAGTCTGATAGGTCCGGTTATTTCTTGTCCGTATTCCATACAACAGGTTCATGGGCCTGTAGGTCCCCTCTCGGTAATCACTCCAGTCACAAATCCCTAGATCACAAACGGTATAGTTGAGATGACAAATTCTCCACACCGGGCCCCGCTGGCTCTGAGGGGGCGTTCTTTGCTTACATACCGGGATGTCAGGAGGAGGGGACCCCTGGCCAACAGTAGTGGTGCTCACATTTCTGTGAAGATAAAGCATGTCCACACCCCAGTGAAGTCCATTAGTGAAATTACCGTCCCAATCCGTATATCTGGAGATAAAGATACACTTTCCTGATTTCAAAGAAAAGCAGATAGGTGGAGTAGTGGACAATCCGGTGTAATTATACTTAGCTGACATGGGCAGAATATGCCCGGTGGATGGCAGGCCGAGGACCTGGGTATTATTCACATAAACAGGCACAAAATCATTGTCCTCCCAAGTGACTGGATGCAGGACGGGAGGATTGGGAAGAAAAGCCCAATATTCTTCAGCCTTCACTTGAGTTTTCAGTATCCACAGGAGGCTCAAGATCAGCGCCAACTGCTGGAGTCTCCTCTGGGCTCTTCGAGGATGAGTCTCCTTCGAAGCTTCTCTATCTTGCTCTTGGGCATGGCGGACACACCTCTCGGGCAACCACCGTGGGTACTCAGCGTCTGTGGGAAAAACACAAACAGGCCCTCGGCCCCAAACTAGTACCAGGTCAGGCCCATGCCGAGACCCATCCATGGGGTCTCTCCAATATACTTAAGGGTAGTGCCGCATGCGCGGCCCCCAGTGCCTGTCCGCCGAGGAGCGCCCTTCCGAATCCATGGTTAAAAAGTTTAAAACAAATAAAGAATGAGATACAAGCAATTTTGCTATACCATCTCCCCCCTTTCAGTTTAGCAAATAGTTGTTTGAGGGAAAGGTGCACTCGTTCGATGACTCCTTGTCCTTGAGGGTCGAACAGGGACTTGAACCCCGGACCCTCAGATTAAAAGTCTGATGCTCTACCGACTGAGCTATCCGGGCTCCCTGTTCCTGCCAATTGCTCATATGTTATTCCAAGCCTGCGAGCAGCTTCAGACCTTGCCTGTTGCTCACAGCTCTCGTGATATTCAGCAAGCCATAACAAATAATCACCTCCAGTTAGCACTGCCTTACACATAGTTTTCCAATCTTGCGGGGGAAGAGCAAGGCTTGCGACAGTTTCCATGGTAGCGATAGTGAAGGGGGCTGTAGCCCCATATTGGGCACAGGCTAATTTTAACTCCTTCAAGGTCTTGTAAGGAATAGGCTCATAATCTCACCACTGTTGGCCCTGATCATTCTGCCTCTGAAGGACAGGAAAAATCTGTCTCTCGGGGGAGAAGCCATCTATTGACTCCCCATCACGAAGCGCGCGCCGCAGCGCAATCTGCAAAGGTGACGCTACAGCATCCTCCCGGGGGGGATGCGGGCGAAACCCCACTTGAGCTATTAACGGAGAGGTGGGATCTCTGGGAAACATAGGATCCTCAGAAACAGAGGTGCGCTCTCTATTTGCGACAATTTTCCCAGAACCCCGAGCCTGCTCCTGAAGGGAGTGTAACAACTGCAGAAGGTCTTTAAAGAGCACAGCCGGCTCTGGCTTATCTTTCTTAGTTTCTTCTGTCTCAGTGGCAACAAACGCTCCATGAGAGCGATCATAAGCCGCCGCCGCCTGTTCCTCTAGATCTTCCCAATCGACCTCCGCAGGGTCTGGGTCTCCAGATTCAAAACCCTCGGGCTTAACATCTGGTTGCTCATACCGCGGAGGCTCTAACGGCGGTGGAGGTGCAGGTGGCGGAGGCGGGGGGTTGTTAAACAAATCCTCTGCAGATCGAGTAGCCCGCAGCGTGAGACTGCCTCTAGTCCCGTTTTCCCATTTACCTAGCTCAGAGTCCCCTTTCAAACAATCCTTCACTAGGGACCGTAGGGAGAAGGCATCAACGGGAGTCTTTTCAGGACCGTGAGCTCGGTAATGCTCTCGAATCTGCTCGCCAATCTTCCTCCAAGTGTCAATATTTATGGTTCCCTCTTCAGGGAACCAAGGGCATACTTGTTGGATAAAATCTACAAAACGATGGATTTGTCCTTTTGAGGTCATGACACCTCATCCCCTTAATAGGGTGCACAATACTTGTTCAAACAACTTCCTTTCGGAAGAGTGGGAATTCCCCATTATTTTACTCTCCTGCTTTGCTCCCTGCTACTTTTACTTTTAACTTACCGGGCCCCCGTAGCAGCAGTCCTCTCGGGATCCCAAATCCTCACGCTTTCGGACTCTTCAGGTCCCTGTTTGGGGCGCCACTCTGCCGCAGCCCGCTGCGGCAAGGGTGGTCGTGAGGCTGGGCGAGGGACTGAATGTAGGAGAGGACCAAATGCTCTGCGGGCATAAGGCAAGTTTATTGCGCGGTCTTCAGGCTTAAGTACAATCATGAGTGCATAGCAAACAAAGGAGAAGCCTTCTGGCACGAGATTATCTACTCCCTCAAGGTCGGGAAGTTCTCAGGCTAACATTGCTACCGGGTACGTGATGCGCAGGCCAATATTATGAGAACAGTCAGAGCCCAAGATAGCCCCAAGGCCGGAAACCAGGCCCAGTCACCACACCTGCGGTGCAGGACCCTATCCTCGACCCCTCACAGGCCTCCTGGGCTCCAACATGAGGCCCCCCCCCAAAAAAAAAACCCCAGAAAAGTCACAGTGCTGCCGCTGAGCCTCAGCATAAAACCTTAAAGCACTGTGGACATGGGAACCATTGCCTGAAGTGTACTGGGTTTTGAAACTATCACAGGCCACACTCGTGAGTTCTGCATTTGTTAACTATCCCTCAGCTTTGTCGGGGGTATCAGTCTTAGGCACGCAAGGTCTACGATGCTCAAGCCTTGGGCCTAGAAAGGTGCTGAAACAGAGCGTGAGCCTTCAGGGCGGGTTCTGCACGAGCAAAGGAGCAAAGCCAAGACGTCCTGCCCACCTGAAGGGGCCACGGGTCCTCGGCTGGAAACCTTCTCAGCCCCTTCAGCATCCCTGGGTAGCTCTCAGAGGTGGACCATGACGGTGCCTTCCGGTTCACACTCTGGCCGCCTCTCTGTATCCTTCGTGCGTTTGTTTCTGCAGCTGCTGATGGTGTCGTAGTTGAACTTGACTTTTCATGGGCTTCTATGGAACGAATGGTTGCGTATTCAATACAGAAGTTCCTCCTCAAGGACCTGCATTTCTCAATATTTATTTTGCCAAAAAAAGTATTTTTTTAAATTAAGTCACACTAGATTAACATATTAACTAAAACTTCTTTTGAAGGTAAGCGTATTACATGAAATTTGGCTGAAAGGGAAGAAATGCAGCTAAAATTTTCGTGGTTGTCTACTCGTAACCTTTTAGAAAGCGTTAATGGTTTATCTCGTTTAGAAACCTTTCAATGGTTTATCTCTTTTCCACTCTCCTGAGATATAATTGACATACAGCATTATGTAAGTTCGTGTGCGTCGTGTTGATTTACTCCCCTTACATGTTCCAGAATGATTGTCACCTTAGTGTTAGCTAGCACTCAGCTATGTCACACAACTACTACGTCTTTTTGTGGTAGAGCGTTTGAGATCTACTCATTTAGCAGCGTCCAAGTATAGGATGTGGTATCATTGTCTATACGGTAATCACTACGCTGTGTGAATATTTCCCCAAAACATACTCATCTTGTAAGTAGAAGTCTGTACCCTTTGATTATCTCCCTACCTCTCCAGCCCCCACCCCCTGGTCCCTAGGAACGACCACTTTATCCTCTGTGTCTGAGGTCAGCTTTTCGAGATGACGTGTACAAGTCAGGTCCCACACTGTTTGTCCTTATCTGTCTGACTCCTCTCACTTGGCGTAATGCTGTCGGTTTCCGGAATGGCGGGGCTTCCTGCTCTCTGACGGCTCAACAGAGTTTCACTGCACGCGTGCGTGTCAGGTCTTCTTCACCCACTCATCCGTAGATACACTGTGGAATTGTGATGATACCGACGACTGCTAGTATTTATCGAGAATGCGTTATATCACAGGCACCAGTTTAAATGTCTTCCGCCATGTAATAAATCCTCATAACCGATGGGTGCGTCGTACAGTATGTTAAGCGTACAGAGAAATCAGCAGGAATTCCGTGCACAGTCCCAGAAGCAAGGCGTGCTGAGGTCAGGACATGGAGCCCAGGTTGCCTCTGCAGAGACACGCGTGTCCCTCCCCACTGTGCTGGGATGCTCTGAAGCCCCTCCTTGTTTGCTCTGGACACCTTTCAATCCGGGGCTCTCAAAAGTTGTCATAGTATTTCACTGTATCTGTGGGGTGCAGTGGTTTCCCAGCTCACTACTTTTCTTGGTATTTCAGTATTTCGTCTTCGTTCGGTTTTCGTTATTGCTTGCTCTCAGAGACAGCGCTGGAATAGGCCCCCTAGACGTAGGGCTGAACCCTTGTACTACACAAGTTCGTGGGAGAGATTCGGACGGCCAGGAGGTGTCCGTTCCGGTACCGTTAGGTTCTGCCCACCTGCCGGCCACGTTTCCTCAAAGTCACAGGCGGCCTGACCACCTTCACGCCTGACCACCTTTCCGGGTGGATTCAGACCCGTTCTCACATTTGTTAGTGCATTGCCTCGTACGCGGCATGCGAATAGCTGAACCGCTTTTCCGCTCCTAGCTACTTCGCTGATCTCTGTGCTTCCCGGAGGTTCGGGAGAGGAGACGCTGCTGCGGGAGGGCAGGGGCTGCGTCTCGCCGACCCCCGCTTTCCGGCTGTCGTCCAGGTGTCACGTGGGCATGCCTTCAGCAGCCAGGCATAGAACACAGCGCCACAGTCCCGCACGGAGGCCGCGGGCTTGCCGTTCACCTGCGCGAGAACGTCCCGGGATGAGCAGGTCAGGGCCCTGGGGGAGCTCCAGAAGGGCCTCGCGCACCCAGCCCCCACCCGGCGCGCTTTCCTGCACCCTCAGCGGGTAGCTCTCCCCGTGGGCCCCCGATTCCGAGGGGACCTGGAAGGAAATTGGGATTCCCACGGGGGGGGGCGGGGACAGGAGCGGCAGTCACGCGGGGGGCACTCACCCACCCCACATGCGGAGCACAAAGCAGCCAGGCCTGACGGGTCCCGAGAAGGGCTGTAGGTGGGGCGAACGAACGGGGCCACCTGGGCTGCTTCAGACCCCACCCCAAGTGGCAGGGCTGAGGGGTCGAGCGACGCCAGCGGAGACCATTGAACTTGCCAGTGAGTACGCGGTATCCCTGCCACCCCGGGACACTTGGCACGCTCACTGGCCCTTTCAGGCCTTCCCTCCGCCTTACCCTCTCGGGTGTCCCCGTTCGTGCGTGAGCTTCCTGTCTCGCAGCGGCGCATTCCACAGGCACACCCTGGCTCCGGCCCTGTGTGTCCTGTCCCGTCTGGGCTGGCGTGAACCCGTGGGAAGGACGTTCTTGGGGAGGCGTTAAAATCGGAGGGCAGCCCCCAGGTGGTGCTCAGCCAGCGGGTGGCCAGAATCATCTGAGATACGAGACCTTGGGCTTTTCGAGAGGTTAGCAGAGGCAGCGTTGTCAGCCGTGACCTTGACTGGAGGAAACGTGTGACTGTACAAGCCTGTGCCCCATTCCACTGGAACGAGGGGTGCACCAGGCAGGTAAAAATGGGCCCCAGCTCTCCGGGCGCCTCCTTGGCTCAACGGCAAGAGGGGGAACGCAAGCAATGGCGAGAACCCCCGCAGGTCTGCCTGGCATCCCCGGGGGTGGGGGGGGCGGGTACCAGGAGGCTGGGAGGACGTGCCCACAGCAGCCTGGCGCCCGATCTCGCTGTGGCCGTTGGTGGCACGGTGCATCTCTTGCAAGTTCATGTCCAAGTTGGTTTTTTTTTTTTTTTTTTTGTGGGGGGTTAAAATGAATCCTCATTGTTGTTGTGCTACAGTTGAAATGTAACGTCGTGTACATTTAGGGCGCACAAGGCGGTGTTGTGCTCACATGTGTGTGCGTTGTGATATGGGACCACTCTAGTCAGCTCACACCTCCCCCCCGTCACGGGGTCATCGTTTCTTTCCGGCAGGGAGACGTCTCACATCTCGTTTCTTAACGATGTTAAGCGTGCAGCACGGTGTTGATCGCTGTAATCGGCGTGCTGTGCCTTACACACTCAGCAGGTGTCCGTGTTCCTACTGCGTGTCTGCGCCTTCGGACCGGCGTCCCCCGCCCCCCCCCCCGCCATTGCCCCGCCCCCAGCTCCTGGTAGCCCCGCCTCCCCTGTTTCTGCACGCTTGGCTTTTTTCAGATTCCACATCCAAGTGACGCCAGGCAGCGTGTGTCGTTCTCCATCCTACTGATCCCTAGACAGACGCCTTCTCTGAGAGACCGGGCATGCCGAGAGAAGAGGGTGCACACAACCCTGTCCCGGACCCTGGACCATGTTAGACGCGTGTTGGAATGAAGCGCAGGTGATTCTGCGTGTTTCAGCGCAGCTCTAGCGCCATTTTCTATAAATCCTGTAGCAGGAGGGTTGTTTTTTTTTTTTTTTTTTAGATTTTATTTATTTATTTTCAGAGAGAGGGGAAGGAAAGGAGAAAGAGAGGGAGAGAAACATCAGTGTGTGGTTGCCTCTCATGCGCCCCCTCCTGGGGACCTGGCGCACAGCCCAGGCATGTGCCCTGCTCAGGAATCGAACCCGCCACTCCTTGGTTCACAGCCCAAACTGAGCTACACCAGCCAGGGCCTACAGAGGTTTTTATATCAAATATGTATTACTGAACAATTAGATACAGAACAATTCTTTTAATGTGGATAGAGCTGGTGTGGTAGCTCAGCCCAAATAATCAATCAGTTCAAGCCTCATGATCAATTTGATCACCAAGGTAATGGCACAAGAATAGCCGGTTGGTTTTTGAACTATTAGTAGAATAATTACGTATTTTACTCCTTCATACAAGGGGTCTGAGATTCATAAAGGATTTCAGGAGGAAGCTCCTCAGAATTTTCCATCTTTTAAAAATCAGTTTCCTGACAATTTTCTGATTCATTTCTTCTGCAAACCTTGATTGAAATATTTGTATGCTTTTGCTTAATAGTGTTTAGGCGAAAGAACAATTTAAGTAAAACCCACAAAAGAAGACAGACAAAACGCCTTGCAATTGTGTTACAAATAGGAATGTCAAAGAATTCTCACTGCTTTCCTTTGAAGGAAAATGGGTGGGACTTATATGTCATCAGGTCAAAGAACCATTATTTCAGAAGCTCCTTAATGAAAGAAAGTCGCCCAGTTGCATATAACATACTACTCATAATGCTCAGTTTGTTCTTATTCAAAGAGCCCTCTGCAACTTGTACAGAAATCTCTCTTATGCACATAACAATGAAACCAATTAGTTAGGTTCCCATAGGTATCCTCGCAGTCGGCATCCAATTCTTCAGCGTCAGGTTTAGCCTCAGAGTCATCAAAGTTCGTGGTGTTTCACGATGTATCTTTCTTTGCGTCCTTACTGGAGACGGTCATGTGGCATTTCCCAGTAAAAACACTCCTTCTTTACCCAGGGACCTCCCTCCACCACGCTGCCACCATTTCTGCAAAACTTTGTGCTGGTGCTCTTGCGGGACGATGCCAAATAGAGGTCTTAAGACCAGGTTTACATGGGGTTGCAGCGATAATGTGCTTCTAGAAGTGCCCTTTATTGTAAGAAGTTTTTTTTTTTTTTTTCTGCCTAGGATGGAAAATGGAAGAAAAGGTGCACATTGCAAGTGATGAAGTTCGGAATCGAGGTTTGAAATGGTTTATCAAAGCAGCTCTAACGACCGAGCTGCGGGAGTTCCCCACACATGCACAGGGAACTCGGATCCAGCCAGGCAGGACTCCCCACTGAGGTCAAACGCTGGCCACCCAAGACGTGAGCGCCGGAGTGCACATTCCAGCGGTTTACCAGCAGAACCCACTTTGCACGGGAGCTGGCTCGGCCCGCAGGCAGCACCCCATCCTGTCTGCTGACTCCAGAAGGGGCATCTGAAGGCCCGAACTCCACTCATATTGGCCCAGATCGGTGGCGCGGAGAGTCCAGGAAAGGTGAGACTGGACGGGAAAGACAGGGTTTGCTTCGTTTGCTTTCGACCCGCAGCAGAAGGGGGATCTGTATTACCCCGAGCGCACGCCATGCGAAGCAGCTCACAGAGGAGGAACCTCCACGAGGGTCCCCTGTTCTCAGAGGCGCAGCCCAGAGGGTCTCAGACCCTCAGAGCCTGAGCTGGGGGTGCAGAGCTGCGCTTGGGACGCGGGCGGCAGGAGTCGGACGTGGCGTGGGGCGCGCAGAGGGGGCCCCTGGGAGGACACGAGTGTGAGGATGAGCCATGCAGGGAGCCGGAGGGAGGAAGACCGCGGGCCGGAGAGGAGAAGCGAGTCCTTGCCCCCCGGGAAGGGCCTGTGAGAGGCCAGTGCTCCCCAGGGAAACGGGTGGGGCGTCCGGAGCGTGCGGGGCGGCGCTGCACTGCACACGTGGGAGGGAAAGTCGGGGGTGCGCGTGGTGCGGAGGAATTCGCAGCCTCGGGGTCCCTGTCCACCGAGCAGGTCCCTGGACGTCACCTGGGGAGGCTCTGGGTGCCAGGGGACAGCGGGGACTTTGCACGCTCCTGCTCGCCCTCCCATCTCCGTCCCGCACCCCCCTTTCCCCTGCCCTCCAGCCTTCTCGCTCGTGCAGGTGAAAGGGTTGCACTGACCACAAAACGCAGCCTGGCCAACCCACAGCGCCACACGGCGTCCGCGGGCGGAAAGCCAGGCGCGGCCTTCACCGGAAGCGGCGGGAAAGACTTGTGCGCAGCCGCAAACGCAGGGCCCAGAGGGGCGCTTCCCCAGGTGCGGCCGGCAGAGGGCGCCCAGGTGCCGCGGTCTGGCGGCCGGCGGGCCTTTCAAACCGGGTCTCCCCGGCGCCTCGCTCCCCTCGCTCCCGCGGAGCGCGCCTCTGGGCCTCGGTGGCCTCGGGGTCCCCGGTAGTCCCACGCAGAGGGCTCTCCTGCCGCGTCGTCTCCGTACGCTGTTTGGAGGGACGCACTGTTAGCGAAGCTGGCATTGGTCGTTTCTTACTTAAAATTTTGTATCGAGGAGGATCAATAGTGTGTGGTCCAGCATGGCACGCTTCTGTCTGATCGTTAATCGTGCCCAGCTTCCTCATTTCCTCTTCCCCCCTCCCTCCCAGCGTCCACCCGCTCTCTGGGCTGTCACCTGGAGCAAAGGTTCCCCTGGCCAGGTTCCTCTGGGCCCCGCGTCCATGTGCGCCTGGACATTGGCCTACGAAGATGGGGACAGGAACCACCAGGTTCTAACTGCTCCAGCTGCACCCCTAGCGTGGCCCCGGGGCCCCCTAAAGTGCCCCCTGATAAAACAGCCCAAACAACTTATGGGGCTGCTAGCTCCTGGAGGTCGGGCCCTACGCGCCCCCTCTGTGGGAAGGCAGGAGCCTGACCTTGATCAGCGCAGGTGAACAGACCCAGATGTCGACCACGCGTGGGGACCGCCCTCTTTGTCTGTCTGTAACTTTTCACTCCCCTGACGACCAGCCGAGTCCCCAGTCACCTCCCTCCCTTTCGGCTCCCTCTCCCCTTTAAAAGGCTCAGTCCCCTCGGAGCAAATCCCGGCGGAGGAGTTCAGTTCCTGCTGGTCTCTTTGCCCTCTTTGTGTCCCATGTTTCTGATTGAAATCTGTCCTGACGACGTTCAGGGCTGGTGGGCTTTCTCTCTGACAGCGATGTGGACCAGACCCATCAGGATGCTTGGACACGGGACTGGGTGTGTCACCAGCCCAGGGACCTTCGTGCGATCCCCGTGCTTCCTGCTCCTCCTTTTGGTGTCTCTGGGCACCCGTCCGACCCCATTCTCTGGACGCGTGTGCATGGCAGCGTGGGAAGGACAGGTTCTTACGTTTGTCATGGAGTCCCAGACTTCCCGCAAAATGCGTTGGCTAGAGAGGAAGCTCCTCCTGGCTCCTCGCTGCAGGGCTGGAGAAAACTGGTTTTCCTGGCTCTTTTATTTTAAATTGAGATACAATGGACATATAACATTGTATTAGGTTTAGGGGTCAACATATGATTGCATTTATGTTTTTAGTGTGAGATGATTATAAACGATATAAACAAACAATGATCATAGTTAACGTCCACCACCAAAAAGAGTTCCAATCTTTTTCTTGTGATGAGAACTTTGAAGATTTACTCTCTTGACAACTTCCGGATATGAAACCCAGTGTTGGTTACTATGGTGACCATGCTGTGCTTTACAGCCCCAGGACCGGTATCTGGGAGTTTGTCCCCTTCACCCCTTCACCCATTTCAACCACCGCCTACCTCTGGCAACCACCCATCTGTTCTCCGTATCCATGTGTTTGTTTTCTAATTCTACATGTAAGTGAGATCGTACAATATTTCTCTACCTCTGATTTATTTCACTTATGATGCCTTCAAGTCCACTCACTTCGTGTCACAAATGGCAGGATTTCCTTCTTTTTATGACAACCATATTCGTGTTATATACAAGGGGGACCCCAAAACCCAGAATTTATTTACACAAAGTTGCATATTTATTCGTACATGTTTAAACTTCCGTCAGTTTCAAGATATTTTCCATCTACACCTATTGAGACGTTTCTCCCACGGCTCAGAACAGTTGTTGACGTCATCAATTTTGATGCTTCTTAGTGCTTCTGCCATTTTTTGTTTCCCCTCTTCCACATATGCAAAATGTTTCCCTTGGAGGCCTTTTTTCATCCAGGGAAACAGAAAAAAGTCATTCAGGGTGAGATTGGGCGAATATAGGGGGTGGCGCATGAGGGTCATGCTGTTTTTGTTCAAAAAAGACTGAACACTCAACGTGGAGCGGGCAGGTGTGCTTTCAAATCACCCATCATGAGGTGGGCAAAGGCATTGATAGTGTCTTCAAAAAAAAATTAACTGAAGCCAAACGCAGCCTCTCACAACAACGCCAGCTGGTGCACTGATACAGATGGGTTCCTAAAACGCTTACCTAGCAGGAGAAGCATATACTACAGGGGGCCCACCCTTCAAAGGCAATTCCAGGGTTTTGTGGGTCACCCCTTTTATCTCTCAATGTCCTGGAGAAAGACACGCCCTGTGGACACTGCCAGGGTGCGGAATAGGACTTAAATGACAAATACACTTCAGTATTCCAGTCCCCTGAGCTTTCGAATTCTTTCTTGTACGTTGAAACAAGAGACAGTAGGCATTTCTGTGTTGCACTTACTGGGTGACCGTTGCATGCACTGTTTTAGCCAACCCTCCCAACAAACTTTTAGAGCCTTTTCCGTTGACCCAAGCTGCAGGCAAAAATGCAGAATCTATGCCTGGCGGGTCCTCGTTAATAAAAGTCACCTAATCCAGATTTATGTTTCCTATAACATCCCTGCCATTCACTATTATCACACGTACGACATATTTTCTGCTTGCATAAATTACAAAACTCACATAGTTTTCTTAAAGTGGAGCACACTTCCTCACGGTTCACTCTTTGTCCCTCAGCTTCAGGGCCTCGCAGGGACTCGAGTCTAGTCCAGGCGGCGCCGGCCTCAGGAGAGGTCGTTCCTGTGCTTGCCCCTGTGTGCTTCCTCTTGCCCCTTTTCCCAGTCTGTGACAAGTCCTGCATTGTCCTAGCTTGCTCCGACATTGGTTTCATCTCTACAGTTACTAACCTTTCCAGGTTTTCTCGCATCTGGCTTGGAACCCTTGGGAACTAACACGGCTCTTTCCCTGAGGCTCTTCAGCTGGATCTGGGGTCTTGGATGGGATCACGGAGACCGTCCCCGGTGACTACAAGGAGCGTGTCCACGTTCCCAGCCGTGGGCCACTCAGAAAGTCCTCAGCGTGTCCCTGCCGTCCCCGCAGACCCTGGACCTGGAGAGCAGGAGGCCCATGGGCTGCCCCGGCGGGCCCCCCTCCTGCGTCCAGAGATGCCGTGGCCCAGGACATAGACGTCGTCCTGAGTGGCTGGAGTCTGGAAGCGGAAATTATTTTTTTAATGAAAGATTTTCTTTTATCTTCAGAGAAACTGTTCCTCAGTCACCTTTGGATGGCAGGCACCACACAGCACACCCCCTATTACCGAGTCTCAACTGACCGCACTGCTGATCCTCGGTGAACGAAAGGTCGGTGAGCGAAAATATGTTGACGTTATTCAGAAGAAACGAAAGAAAGAAGGAGGTCTCGTCTTCAACCAGAGATGGTCTGACAAAGTTTTCTTTTCTGATTTGCACCTGAGGATAGGTGTACTGGTTTGAGAGGGAGACAGAGACAGAGACAGAGACGTGAGAGACAAACATCGACCTGTTGCTGCCCGTATCTGCCTCCACTCGGGATTGAACCCACAACCTAGGTACGTGCCCCGATCAGGAACGGAACCTGCAACCTTTTGATGTCTGGGGCAACGCTCCATCCAACGGAGCCACCTGGCCAGGGCCTGACAAAGCATCTTTTTAGGTTTTTTGTAATTGTCAAATTTCGCAGGTGAATAGGGGCGATAACATCGTGTATATTTTCCATGCACAACTTTGCAATACAACGTAAGGTACTCCGCTATTTGCTCACCACCCAAAGCCCAGGGTCCTTTCTTCATCCTGCACTTGACACTTTTGGCCCTCTGCCCCCTCCCCCCCACACGCCTTCCCCTCTGGTCACCACTGTCGGTTTCCAAGAAAAAAACGCTCAACTTCGGGCTACCAGGGCACCAAGGAACCTGAATTCTCCAGCAGGACCTGGGTCCGGTGGCACCCACGGAGTCACACAGAGGCCACGCGCAGGAAGGCCACAGAGTCCACTGAAGCGGCAGGGCCCTGCGGGCCTGTGTGTTGGCGGTTTTTCCGTTTCCTGTTTTGCAGATGACAGGACCTACGGAACGTGCCACCGCGTCCTCATGGTTGATAAAATCCTGCCCTTGGATCCGCAGCTGTGATGAGCATCACGTGAGACACAAATTATCTTTGTATGTTTTTGCCCAGAGGTGAGAACTGCCCACGAACCTTTTCTCGAGTTCCGTGAAGGATTACCAGTCGTGTGTCATCCGTGTCCTCCTGATACAGAACGGTGGCCAGAGCCGTGAGTCAGCACATACCTGTGTATCTGGTCCCTTGTCACCGGGGCAAAGGGAACGAGGAGATGAGCTGCTCCCGACTCTGCCCCTGGTGACGGTTTCCCTGACCCACCGTCCCGCTCAGCTCTCCACAGGCGGCCTGTCTCGCTGCAGCTGTCCACTTCCTGGCCGCTCATCGACATCAGGCCGACTGACGTGCAAGCCAGGCCACAGCCCCCCTCCCTGTGCTGGGGGTCCGGGCTGAGAGAGGGACCCACTGCAGAGTGGGAGGGACCGAGGGCCACTGGGCCACGGTGTGTATCACTGACGTGCGCCCGCAGGGTCCTGCCAGGTTGGACCCCGTATGGACCACTTCAGTGGACTCTGTGGCCTTCCTGTGTGTGGCCTCTGTGTGACGCCGTGGGTGCCATCAGACCCAGGTCCCAATGGAGAACTCAGGATCCTTGGTAGCCTGGTAGCCGGTAGTTCAGCATTTTTTCTTTGAAACCCAGGAAACCTCGTGGGACCAATCACAGCTCATTTTGAGGGGTGATGAGGCCCCTTCCCGTGACTGTCTGCCCCTCCAAGGTGGGACTGACCGCTTTGGGCCTCGGAGGGATGAAGGCACCGTGACGTCCAGCTGGACCTCAGCCTGCACCTGGGCCCCCTGCCCGCCCAGGCCCCTGCGGAGCTCAGCCTGCGGTGTGTTTCGTTATCTTTCTTAGCTTTACTTTTCTGTTGTTCGCACCAGTACAGACGTCCTTACCCCCCGCGGTGCCTCCTTCCGCTCAGCCCTCGCCCCGGTCTCCTGCCTGTCCTGTCCCTGTTCCTGTCCCCTTTCATCCAGCCCCTCCCCCCACCCTGACAGCTGTCGGTCTGCCCCATGTGGCCACGCCTCTGTTTCTGTTGGGTTCGTCGTATTTTGATCATTAGATTCATTTCATCATTGTCAGCGAGATCACGTGGTGTCTGTCTTTCCCTGACTGGCTAATTTCACTTAGCGTCACAATGTCCGGAGTCCACCCATGCCGTCACGAAAGGTGAGACTTCCTTCCTTTTCACGGCCGTGTGCTGTTCCATCGTGGGAATGTCCCACCGCCTTTTTATCCGCTCGCCGACCAGCGGGCGCTCAGACTGTCCCTAGATCTCGGCTGCTGTGACTAGCACTGCTGTGCGTAGGAGGCGCATGTGTGTACTTCTCTGAATCAGCGTTTCAGGATTTGTGGGACTTGTCCCCCAAAGTGAGATCACTGGGTCGACAGGCAGTTCTAATGTTCCCTTTCTGAGGAAACTCCATCCTGGTCCCCACGGTGGCGGCTCCGGTCTGCGTTCCCGCCCACAGCGCACAGGGGTCCGTTCCCTTTCTCCTCACACCCGCCAGCACTTGCTGTCCGGTTTATTGACGGTGGCCACTCTGGCCGGTGTCAGGAGGCACCACGTTACGGTTTGGTTTTCGCCTCTCTGAGGATTAGTGACGTGGGACATTTTCAAATATGTCTGTCGGCCATCTGTAGGTCCTCTTTGGAGAAGTGTCTGTTCGGGGTATTTGCCCGTATTTTAATTGGGCTGTTTGTCTTCCTGCTGTTGAGTCGTATAGGTTCTTCATAGCTTTTGGAAATTAACCCCTAATTTGCTGTATCGTTGGCAAATGTTCTCCCAGACAGGGGCTTCCCTTTTCGTGTTGTGGGTGGTTTCTTCAGCTGTGCAGAGGCTTCTTACTTGGGTGGAGTCCCCTTTATTTTCCCTTGCCCTAGGAGACGTACCAGCAAAGGTACTCTTACGAGAGATGCCTGAGATTTTACGGCATGCGCTTTCTTCTATGATTCTCATGGCTTTGTGACTTTTATTTAAGTCTTACATCTAATTTTAGTTTATTCTTGTGTGTGGTACAAGCTGGTGATCTCTTTTCATTTTTTGCATGAACCAGTCCAGTTCTCCCAACACCATTTATTGAAGACACTGTCTTTTTCTTAAAGGGGTCCCATAGCCAGTTATTCGTGCCCTGTATATTCCAGCTTTTTAAAAAAGATTTTTATTTATTTATCTTTAGAGGGGAGGGGTAGGCGAGAGGGAGAGGGAGGGAAATATCAATGTACGGTTGCCTCTCGTGTGTCCCCTGCCGGGACCTGGCCTGCAACCCAGGCATGTGCCCTGACTGGGAATCGAACCGCGATCCTTTGATTCGCAGGCCCGCGCTCAATCCACTGAGCCACACCAGCCAGGCTGAAGAGGCTGTTCTTACTCCCTTCTGTGCTCCTGCCCCCTTTGCCAAGTGTTAACTGACCGCAGAGACACGGGTTTATTTCCGGGCTCTCCATTCTGTTCCATGGATCTGTCCGCCTGTCCGCGTGTCAGTGCCGGCTGGTTTGGTCACGGTGTCCACGTAGTGCAGTCTGACATCAGGTACTGCGGGACCTACAGCTGCGTGCTTCATTCTCAAGACCGCTCATGCTATTCGGGGTCTGGTTCGGTTCCGTATAAACTTGGGGAATACTTATTCTGGATCTGTACAACGTGACAGTGGTGTTTTATAGCACTTTCACCTTTTGCAGATGGATGCCCCAAGGGGGACTGGCGGATCCCCTGGTAGTTTTTTACTTTAATTTTTGGAGAAGCTCCATGCTGTTCTCCAAGGGGCTGCACCGGTTTACAGCCCAACGCAGAGTGCGTAAGCGTTCTCTTTCCCGCGCATCCGCGCCAGGACCTGCTGTTCCGGACTTTGCGCTCATTCCCGTTGCCGGCTTAACCCTGGCTCTGCCTGAGGAATCTTTGTGCTCCCCGCCCGATCCTGCTGGTCCAGTGGGGACCTCTTGGCGACAAAAATGCGCCTTCTCAGACCACACCTACAGCCGGCCAACACGTCACCGACTCCCCCCACCTCTCTCCGTGGTGGTGTCGCCTTACCGAAGGTCACGAGGCTTCTTTGGGACACTCACGTTCTCCCCCCCACCCCTCCTCCCCCCTCCAGCTCCTCCAAGGCCTGTCTGTTCTGGCTGCCTCGACCCCGGCCTTCGCCACCTGAAACCTCACCGGCAGCTTCTGTGCACCCTTTCATGGGCCTCGCTTACCTCCCCCCACCTCGTTCACCGCCGCTGGACCTCTGGGTCCGGCCAGCTCCTCGTCCTCTAGGGGCTCTGCAACGGTGGGCTCCTGTCCATCAGAGGCTCTCAGGGACCCCCTCACCCCCGTCAGCAACTCCCGGAAACGGAAAAGAAAGGAAGACTCTGTGGAAACAGGCTGGAGGTTCCATCCATTTGGATGAAGCTTCGGAGACACGCAGACAGCGGCCTGAGGTCGCCTCGGAGTCTCACCTAAAGTGAAGGTCACAGCCCAGGTAAGATTGCGTGTCAGAGCGAAGAGACTCTTAGAGTTCTCCTCCATCTCAGTAACGAGCCCGGCCCTCTAGCTGAAGAGCTCACCTTGAACTCTCTCTGCCCTGAACACATTTCCAGGACCAGAGTGCAGCACGAAGCCACAAAAGGAAACAGCTCGTGGATAAACCAGTGGGACTTGAATTCTTTTGTTTATGGCTGGCCCATAGCTGATGGTTTTAAATGAAAACCATAAGACCTGTGTTTGCATCCGTGTGTATATGTGTGGGGGTGTGTATACACATTTATACATATACACACATGTGTATATACACATATATACACACCCGCATGTATACATATATATGCATGCCTACATAATCTCTCTCTATACATTTAAAAATGTAGAATTTCCCAGTCTCCTGATGGTATTACCTAATTCATTTTAAATATCCCTTAAAAGACTTCCATGCTAATCGGCTTAGAGTGATATAAGCGCTTAATATAAGTTAAAGGAAATCTTTTCGAGCTCCCTGACGTGTCAGAGCCAGCTCAAACGTGCGCCTGTTTGGGAGACTCTGCTGAAAAGAATACTTTGGTGCCATCGACGTAATGACGCAGGCAGGTCTTCGGGGTCGTCGGCATTAAATATGATGCAAGCATGTATCTCTGTGGTGCTTGGGTTTACTACTCAGATCACCTGAGTGTCTAAGATTATAAAAATGATATTTAATTTTAATAAAATGGAGTTGTTATTCTGACAAACTTTATTTTAATGACAATTGTGTTTTTCTAACATGTCCACCTAAATGTAGTTTCCCGAATACTTTTAGTAACTCGTAACCTTAGAGTTATGCAAAGTTGTGTAATAAATGTCTTTCGAAAATCTAAATAATTTATAAATAATATAAAGTACGAACACATTGATTAGTAAGGGTAAGTTTAAGTTTATATACATCTGGCTTCCTATTTTTTTTAAGATTTTATTTATTTATTTTTAGAGAGAGGGGAAGGGGAGAAAGAGAGGGAGAGAAACATCCATGTGCGGTTGCCTCTCATGTGTCCCCCATGGGGGACCTGGCCTGCAACCCAGGCACGTGCCCTGACCGGGAACCAAACCGGTGACCCTCTGGTTCACAGGCTGGTGCCCAATCCACTGAGCCACACCAGCCAGGGCTGGCTTCCTATTTTTATGTAGTACAGAGAGGCTAAAAATATTTGGGTCTGTTCATCAACATACTCTTGGCGCCTTAAAAAAATTGTGCCATATTCTTGCCACTACTGGAAACAGCTGTACTTGAACAACAATAAAAAATAAATAAAATAAAATAAACAGTATCTGAAAATTAACTCAGAATGGATCATAGGTCCTAATGTAAAGCGTAAAACAATAAAATTCTTAAGAGAAAGTCTTTTAAAAAATTGTACCATGAAACTGTACCTCTCTAGAGATTGTGAGGTGGTACCTTCACACAATCGGCTGATCAGTGATGTCTATAGACATCACTTTCACCCACGCTAAGTACTTAAATAAAGACACTAATAAGGCCCTGGCTGGTGTGGCTCAGTGGATTGAGTGCGGGCCTGCGAACCAAAGGATCGCGGTTCGATTCCCAGTCAGGGCACGTGCCTGGGTTGCAGGCCAGTTCCCAGCAGGGGATGCATGAGAGGCAACCACTCATTGATATTTCTCTCCTTCTCCCTCTCTCCTTCCCTTCCCCTCTAAAGATAAATAAATAAAATCTTTAATAAAAGACACTAGTAAGGGCATAATTCCAGCTCAAATGATAGAACTGCCCTGTATTCAGCCCAGAGCACTCTCGCCCCTTCCTCGGAAGAGCAGGTAAGTCTCTGAGTGGGGCTCAGTCTTCTCCTTGGTGCTCCGTGACAAGTAGCGGGACGTGTCTGGGTGTGGCCGACAGCTTGCCGTTGGCCACTTCCCGTTCTCTCTGCAACGCAGAGGTGACTAATAGCTACAGCTTACGATCAGCATGTGAAATAGACCTACTGGAGATGATAGGAGCGGGGTAAAATTTTCATACACCTGGTATGGCAGGAAATGAAGGTGTGTTCCTATAGGAAAAGTCTGTAAGGACTGTAGGACTTTTTAACAAAGAGTAGGAGTAATTTCGTTCTTAAGTAAAATGAGAGCAGAGAAGAAACAGGATAAAACCTGAGGATCGTTGCAGAAAAGGGAGTTTGTGTTTTGAGGTCTGTGCTGGGTAAAATTAAGTGAATTTATTTATCAGGATCAATGTAAAATCAGCCAAGTGATGCATTAATACAAACTAAGTGTTTTATTTTATTTTTTAAATAGATTTTTAATTTATTTTTAGGGAGAGGGGAAGGGAGGGAGAAAGAGAGGGAGAGAAACATCAGTGTGTGGTTGCCTCTCATGTGCCCCCTACTGGGGACTTGAACTGCAACCCGGGCAAGTGCCCTGACTGGGAATCGAACCAGCGACCCTTTGCTTCACAGGCCAGCACTCAGTCCACTGAGCCACACCAGCCAAGGCCAATCTGAACTTTTTATATTCTTCCTGTTAAAACGACAAAGTTTCTTAGATTACTGTTTGTTTCATCATAGACTATAAAAGGCTGTCCTCAACTTTCGAGTAATCTACCAAGGGAACAAAGATTCTGTGATGTTCAAAATAATATCCATGTTTCACGCTGCCTCTGTCATTCCCTAGATTACTAAGTGAACCAGATCTTCTCATTTTTTTGGATTATATTCGAAGTACTTTATTGCCCCTTTTGTTCAAGAGATAAGTAATTACCCATTCACAATGAAATGTAACATTAGCGTTCTCCAGAGAAACGGTAGCAGTAGGAGATCTGTACGTATATCACCTATCGTAGGTATTTGTAGTAAGTATTTATCTATGTGTCTATAACTATACAGCTTTCTACGTGTCCGTATCTGGTCAATGTCCGTAGATGTATTTTCCTCCATAGCTGTAGTTAGGGTGCACTAGGGGAACGGGCGTGCGCAGTCACGGAGGCTCGGCCGTCCTGTGCCCCGCCGTCAGCCGGGCCAGTGCCTTCCGGGGAACCGGGCCGCTGCAGCGCCCGAAGGGGTAGACCTGGCCACTCTTGTGTCCCAAGGCAAGAGAAGGAGGGTGGCCACGGTAAGAGAAAGAAGGCATCCGCCCTGTGTTGCGTTGGCTTTTCTGTTCCGGGCGGGCGGGCGGGCTGTTCAGACCGGACGACCCCGAAGGCACTGGTGAGGGTGGCTGTCTCCACTCAGTGCACCTACTGAAGTGCCGCTTCCTTGCAGACACGCCCAGAAGTAACGGGATACCAGCTGTTTCAGCTCGCGTCAGCCCTATCCAGCGGGCACAGAGCACTAACCACCAAAAGTCCACCCTTTGTCAGCGAGACACCTGTAGACGTCACTCTCAACCAAACAACCTTGGAGTAAAGGCCGTGATAAGGCCGTAATTCTGCCTGAAGGGATGAAAACCTGTCCTGCCTTCCACCAAAACCACTCTAGCCCCTGCCCCAGAGGAGCCGGTAAAGCCACTGAGTGAAGTTGACTCTCGTCATTGGTATTCTGTAACCAGTAGTAGGATGTAAAGTTGAGAATACTTAATACTGTGCTGCAAATTCAGTACATCTCATGCTACACGTGATAAAGAAGTAAGACGGGAGAAAACAAAGAAATTTGCTTAATGCGTGCGCGTGTACATACAAACGTATTCACAACAAAATGGGGAGGTAATTATGACGGTGACGGTCTTTGACTCTTCAGTTGCTCGCGTAGTAGTCGCTGGTATTCTTACTCACTCTCCTGCACTGAGAACTGCGTTCCTGTTCTCCAGCAAGCCGCTCAGCTGGCGTGGTTCTCTCCCTGGTGGGGCGCCCAGAGCTTCTGTGCCCGAGGGGGGTCTGGGCCATCGCCGGTGTTGCCGGGAGTAGGTCCTTGCAGCTTCTCGCTGACCTGAATGCCAGGACGTGGCAGCCCTAGGGGTCCCCGGGTTCCAGACATTCCTTCCTTCCTCCAGTGTGGAAGAGTGTGTCCGTTTCCCTGGGGTGACGACCAAGACGCTTGGCCTGACCAACGTGAGTCAGGCTCGGGAACCTTCTCCGAGACCCGTGTGGGCGCTCATCTGTAAATCCTCAGCCGAGAGAACCCTGCTGGGCCAGCTCAGCAAGCGTCCCGTCCTCCGTGTCTGGGCCCCCCCCGCCCCCCCGCCATCCGCCAGGCCTCTCGTCCTCCACCGCTCGCCCCGGGACACCCGGTCAGGTGGCGCTGCGCTCAGCACGGCTCCTGTTAGGTCGGTTACTCAGGAATCTCTTTGCTGCTGATGTGTCCTCTCAGTAATTTTCCATCTGCTGATGCCCACCAGTCTTGCGGGCTGTAAATTCCTACTTTTCTTCCTGTCGCATGCAAGCATTGAGCGGGTTCTACACTGAGACGTCCTTCCTCCTGTTGCATTAGCCTTGAATGAAATCTGTTTTGATCACCGTAATTAATGTCTGGTGATGTTATCTTTTCTTTCCCTCTTTTTTTTTTTTTTTTTTGACAGTCACGGTGCTGCACCTTGGACAGGATCAGCCTCCTCCCTGGAGCCCCGGCCCCCCGCCCCGCTCCCCGCACAGCAGCCCCGATGAGGGCATGCGCCTTTGAAGCCCTGGTCTCCATGCCTGACTTCCGACTTACTGATCGGGGAGCCATCGGTGAGTTCAGCTCCTAGACCGTTGGTCCTGTCCTGGCCCTGATTCTCAAGGACTGAGTGCAGTGCGTGAGGCAGCCTGGGGTCCCCGACAAAGAGGGGCTGCAGGAGAACACGGGGTTCGTGTTTGTGGAGGCCAGGCAGGTGCCAGGCGGGCTGTGGTCCCGAGCTTCTCTGTTCACGAGACGCAGGCTTCATTGGTGAGAACGTGGGAGCGTCTCCGTGGACTGAAACCCCCCGGAACTGCGCCCCGCCAGCCCTGTCCGTGTTATTCCTTGTGGGCACCATCTTACTGAGGGCGGTTTGCCGCTGTAATGGCTTCGCTGGGCCGCTCACAGTCCGCCCAGACCGGCTCCTCCGGAGGTCTCCATTCCCCTCGCAGCAGCCCCCAGGTGCTCCTTTCGGGGGCCTCTCGACTTCCTTTCAGCCCCTGGACAAGCCCCTCTCCCCCCTGTCCCCCGTCCGACATTTCCCTCCCCCCTCCGGCCCCTCAGCATCCTGAGGCCACTTTGGTTTGAGGAGCCCTGTCCTGGGTGGAGGGCTCCCAAGGGGCAGAAGACCCCCAAAGCAATCACCCCAAAGCAATCACCAGAGGCTAAAGAGAGGGGAAAAACAATTTGGAATGTAACTGGATGTTTGGTCCACTCCGGTGGGACCTGGAGGCTCCAGGACAGAAGCCAGGTGTCTCCTCGGCCACCTGCCGGAACTGGACTCACAGCCTGCGGGGGATTTCGGATCGGGGAGAAAAAGCCCGAAGCTCTCCTCCGTGCGCACTGCTAAGTGGGGGGCCTGAACTCTGACATCTGGCGGAAACGAGGATCAGATGCTATCATACATCAATTAGAGGTTGGAAACGTTGTGTGCGCCAGACTTTCAGCAGTTGCTCGCTTCCTAGTTTTCTTCTTCAATAATTATCCCATTAGGTAGTAATTCTAGTCAATATATGTTACTGTAACTCCTAGGACTAATAACGTAAAGGTTCTAATATTTCGGTAGGCATGGAAAGAAAGATGCAGTTTTATTTTTTATTGGGTTTTATTGTTTATGCTGTTACGGTTGTCCCTTTGTCCCTTCCCCAAGCACCCTCCACACCCGTCGGAAACATGTGGTTTTATTAGGGACAGGATGTGTTTTGGTTACGGTTAAGGGAGAGTAATTGTGTCCTAAATGAGAGAGAGAAACAAGAAGAGTAACACAAAACTGGATGAATGTATAGGTGTTTGACTGGATTTTTTTATGTTTATCTTTTTTAAAAAATATTTTATTGATTGTGCTATTACAGTTGTCCCATGTCTCCCCCATCATTCCCCTCCACCCTGCACACCCCCTCCCACCCACATTCCCCCCTTTAGTTCATGTCCATGGGTCAGAAGTTCTTTAGCTTCTACATTTCCCACACTATTCTTGCCCTCCCCCTGTCTATTTTCTACCCACCGTCTATGCTACTTATTCTCCGTACCTTTTCCCCCTCTCTCCTCCTCCCACTCCCCTGTTGGTAACCCTCCATGTATGAATATATTTTTTAAAAGTTGCACAAAGTTTGTGCGAAAGGAATCCTGGAGAAGGCACCATCTTATACGGTAGAGTTAGCTAACATTGCATGTACAGTGTCTGTTTATAAGGTTTTAACTGTTATTTCCTAGAATTAATAGTGCGTGAATGCACTATAAATCTAGGATTTGGTGCTCTTTCTCTGCAAAAACACAAAGTTCACTTAGACTATTCGTCTGCTTTTCATAAGGAATTAGAAAAAATATTTGACTTTTACATTTAAATTATTCTGCCTGAGAAACCAGTACTTTATATTTTAAAACAATTTCTTGGAGCCCCAGCCTGCAGGCGAGTCGACCCTCCTCCAGCGCCGCGACTAAGCGCCACGTTCTCCCCCGCGGGGGTGGGCGGCGGGCGGCACTGCCCCTTCTTCCGGCTGGTGACGAAGAAGAGGACCGGCTCCGGGCAGGCGGGCGGGCGGGGAGCTTGAGCCCACCGGGATGGCAGCCCCATCCCCGAAGGAGAGGCAGGCCTGCGGCGGACGGAGCCTGGGATGAGTGCTCGGACAGGAACGTGGGAGGCGCTGCACCTCTGATGCACTGATCGGGGAGCTCTTGGCGAGTTTGACTCCTGGACCCCATTATCGCATTAAAAGTGAAAAACTGCTGAGATGCTCGTTTGAATCAAGTCGTCCCCAGCGGTGGATAGAGTATTTTGCTAAAGGAAGACGCCACTTCAAATGTAAAGAAAAGCTGGAAGCAGGACAATTGCAGCCTTCAAAATCGACTGCAGAGTCCTAGGCCATTCCTGAGCTTTTCAGGGAGGGAGAAGCTGTTCTTCCTGGACAGCCAGACATGCACCGTGGACCGCGGGTCAGCGGGGGTTTGAGTCCTGGGAGCACCGATACTGCTTCCATCTGCACATGTAACATCACGATTCAGATGACCGAGTAACGGGGAGTCTGTCGTCCAGACCGTGAAGAACTGAAGTCAAATGGTATGAAACAGGCTTAGCTTTAATTTGGTAACAAGTCAGTATTACAAGAGAAAAATTAAAACCTGTTATAAAAACAAATAGTAATTTCCTGTGCTTCCTGTTGTCTTTATTTGGACTTTTATTACTGAAAAAAACCCTGAATTTTTAATAATCAAAGAGGTAGATAACCTACAGCTATGTGACCTACTACGTTTGCTTGTAATGTATGTGAATTATCACTTGGGTTTAGTAAACGACAACCTGCCGTTTCACAATGATCTCTCGTCTGGCCTGGAGCCCCTGAGAACGAACACGACGCTTTTCCGAGCCACTTCGCGCTGAGCCTGGGCTCCGTGATACGGTCTGCAAGGCCCTCCCGTCCCCACGGAGAGGATGAGTCTTGGCCTCGCGCTGGCCACCGTGTGGGCAGCTCAGAAGCTTCTTCGCACTTCTACACCGTCAACTCAGACACGGAGACTAGAAAGCAGGAAACGCGTCGGGTTGACGCTGTAGACTAACATTTAGAAATTTTGTTAAGTGGGTAGCATCTGGAATCATCAGTTGTTTTTTAATGATTAATCTTTGGTTTTCTTCCGTTTGTTTTCGTAGAATTCTTCCTCTGTAAATCTCCACGGGCTACAACACACAGCATATCCTTGCTCCCAAGTTCAACAAGCAACTAACCAGATCCTCGGTGAACAGCAGGTAACTAAACAAAAATGGACTTTTATGATTGAAAAGGAGGAAGAATGCCTCTTCCTCTCTTGAAAAAGAGGGGACTAAATAAGGTTTAAAAAGTTTTTTGTTATCAAATTCAGTTGGATAACACTGGTTAATAACACTACATGCATTTCAGGGGTGACACTGTAGGACACCCGCACACTCCACTGTGTGCCCACTTCCTGACCTCCTTTCTTCACAGTGTATTTGGTCCTTTGCACTCTGTCCTGCCCCCCGCCTCCTCTGGTGGCCATCACAGTGTTGCCTGTGCCTTTGAGGTTGTCGTTCGTTGGTTTGAGTGGGGCTTTTGGTTCCCGCTCCCTCGTAGGGGTGAGCCGGCCCACTGGGTCATCCTGACCTCTTGACTGACGGGACCCTCCTCTGTGAGGCCTCACTGTGATCCGTGTCACCCGAGACACAGATATCTCTCTATGTTGTTGCCCAGGGAGTGAGATGTGCCCACAAACTACTTCTGAATGTCACCGTAGGAATCGTCCGATCGTGTCTCTTATGTGTCCCTGACTATCGAGACAGACTATTGGCCAGAGCCGGGAAAGTCCTGCAGAATGCCCACGGGTGGGCTGTCTCACTGCAGCTGTCCACTTCCTGGTGGTTCGTGGACATCAGGCCGACTGACGTGCAAGCCAGGCCACAGCCCCCCTCCCTGTGTCAGTGGGGCCCAGGGAGCCCCCCGGGAGTCCGGGGGTCCGGGCTGAGAGAGGGACCCGCTGCAGAGCGGGAGGGACCGAGGGCCACTGGGCCATGATCTATATCACTGACTTGTGCCTTCAGTCCAGTCCCGTGTGGACCACTTTACTTACTCATTTATTTATATTTGATTGTTGTTCCTGTACAGTTTTCTGTCTTTTACTCCTACCCCAGCCCTCCCCACCTCCCTCCCATTTCCACCCCCCTAGTTTTTGTCCGTGTGTCCTTTATACTTGTTCCTGTAAACCCTTCCCCCTTTCCCCTGAAATTCTCTCCCCTCTCCCCTGTGCTGACTGTCAGCCTGGTCTCCATTTCAGTGTCTTTGGTTCTATTTTGCTTGTTTGTTTTGTTGTTTAGGTTCCTATTAAAGGTGAGTTCGGGTGCTCTACACGTTCAGAGAAACTTCTCTAGTAACAAACTATAGAAAGGATCGCTGAAAGTGTAGTCTCCTGCGTGGACCACTTTAAATGGGTGCTGGAGTCTTCCCGTGCGTGGCCTCTGTGTGACTCCATGAGTGACATCGTGCCCAGGTCCTGATGGGCAGCTCAGGGTGCATGGTAACTTGCTTCCATGGCTAAACGGCCCTCCTTTGAAACCAAGGGGCACCTCTAAGAGCAATCAGAGTCCATGGTCAAGGGCCGTGACAGATCACTTCCCTGAATGTTTGCGCCTCCTGGCTAGGAGCGCATAGGGATGCGGCGGGGTCGCAACCCACCTGCGATGCCCACATGGCCCTCAGCCAGAGCCTGCAGCTGCTGCCTCCCACGGGTCCCTATGAGGGGGGACCAGCGTCCCTGGGGGGACCAGGGAGGGCCGGGCAGCTTCTGCCTCCGGAGCTGCTTCTCTCCAGCTCTCTAGCCCGCAGCGAACCTTGGCTGAGCTCGCCAGCTTCCGGGCCTGTCCCTGCGGCTCCTCTGTGACTCGGGAGGAAGGAGGACACCGGGGGCTGCGGACCCGTGTCAGGTGTCGACGTGCTTCCTCAGGCATGACACGGGAGTGCGAGGAGAGGCAGACACGCAAATGCTTGTTTTCTGGGGGGAGGAGCTTGCAGAGGTCGAGTGATGGTCCGGCAACATGGCTGCGTTTTCAAGAAAGGACGTTTTTCGTAGTGTTGATAAAAAAAAAAAAAGTCAAGATTAGTTCCTCCAAAGAGCAGTAGTTATTCGTGCGTGATATCAAGTCCTTGGCTGAGAATCCTGAGCATCTACCCTGGGATCCACCTCCAGGTCCTCCTGAGGCCCCAGACAGAACCTCTGTCCCCCAGTGACACCTGTGGGACCATCGCGTCTGCAGCAAGACATGGCCCAGGTCACAGCGCAGCGGGCACAGGAGGCTGCCCCTGTCCCAGAGCCTTGTCCTTTTAGGCCCCACCCAAGACGAGCACCTTTTCAGGTCACTCTGCCAATTTGCTCGAGTCACAGGCTCAGCTGAGGAAGGTGCTGCCTCCAGCACCCAGAGACCACGAGGCGCTGGGCCTCCGTCTCGGTTGCAGGAGGGTCGTCCGGGTGCCACGGTTTTCATTTATGTTGAAACCGTGACCTGTCCTGCTCAGGACCACAGGGCCCAGAAACATTTCACTGAGGGAGAGGCTCCCCGCGTGTGAGTCAGATTCATTCTGAAATTCCGGCTCTCAGAGTCCGTCGGCACGTCCAGGGAAGTTCTGTTCGCACTCGCCGGGGGCAGGCAGCATCATCCTTGCCATGGACCCGCGGGGGTGGGGGTGTCTTGTGGATGGAACAGGCAGCAGGACCGCTGCAGACGAGGTGCAGACTCGGGGCTGCAGAGGGGGCGTGCCCCGAGGGGGGCCAGCGCTGGCCTTGCTGGCTGAGCAGAAACAACTTTAAGAAAAAAGCATTTGCCAGAACAGCAGCTGCGTGCGTGCGGGGCCCAGGTCGCATGTGAATCCGCTCAAGCAGTGAGACCACGCGGGTGCAGCGGCACAGCGGGGGTCCCCCGTGGGCGCGCCGTGCGTCCGCTCACGCACGTTTCGGCATTTCCTCTTCCCCTTCTCCCCACCCCCAGGCCACAGGAAGAGTCGAATGGAGACGGGGTGGGAATCGGCACCCCTGCACCTCTCGCACCCTGACGGTGGCGCACACACCTCTGCCGTCCCCCCAGGTGTGTGTGTGTGTGTGTGTGTGTGTGTGCAGCTTCTGACGCACTGGTTTCCCGGGTGCGGGCAGTTCTCACGGCTCCTGTTCACACTTTCCCGCCCCAGCCCCTCGCTGCCCAGTGAACCGGTGTGGGGGTCTCTCGGCTGCCACGCCCATTTCAGTTGTGCGTTCCAGGACGAGGGGGTGACCTCAGGACAGGCCCGGACATCAGGACACAAACTCCATTGGTCACATGACCCTCGAAGTCCCTCTCTGAATGTTGTCACGGTGACATTTGGGGTCCCACAGAAACAGGGTCCGTTCGGGGAAGGTCAGAATCCTCCGGCTACCTTCGTTTTGCCAGTGTGTAGTTGCCCGGGTGAAAGGCTGTCTGTCTGCCGGGGGAACGTTTGAAGTAAGATTATTGGTGTGAATTTCTGCTAATCTGTTGGGGCTCCTCTTCGAGGGGACCTGGGTGTCCCCTCTGTTCAGACACCTCTGGGAGTGTCACGTGGCTCAGGCCTGGCAGTCAGTTACGGGCAGACTCGGTGCTTTCGTGATGCAGTCACTCCCTCGTTCGTTTCACCTGGAAGTTTCCGCTTGTCCAGATCACGTAAGAATGCAGGGGGCTGGCCGTCTTCACCCCCAGGGACACCGGGACGCCTCCGCCAGCTCCGTGACCAGGACCCGTCAGACCGGTCGGGCGCCACATCGACTTGCTGCTGCCTGTCAGGGAAACCAGGCTGACGCGACTTCGGTGAGTGAGCGAGGACCCCCGGCCCCTGCCGCGCTGGCATCCGGTTACTTCCGTCACTTGTGGGTTTTCCGGGGGAGCGGCCACCAGCCCACCCAACGGTCTGGCCTTCAGAAAAGAGGAATCACAGCGGAGCCCCCCCAGTTTCTTAGCTTAGGTCTGCAGAGTTTCTCCGGCCTGTTCGACGTGTCTCCCCATGTGCTGGGGAGAGCGTGGCCGTCCGCACTGCCCCAGGTGTGGGACAGGGCCTCAGCGACAAGTGCTCCCTGCACCCCACTCTCCCCAAGCCTTTGGATTTTTCCCTCTGCGCCCGACCGGGGGAGCACGGGCGATCCCACGCCAGCGTCACCTCCGATGACACTCATCTCACAAACCGTTAGGGCCCTTTCCGATGCCCCCAGTTGCAGATATAGGTGCAGAATCTTTCCCTGTGGGTCTGAGTCCATAAATTCTTTCCGACCCTAACGTGCGCGCCTTCCTTTCTTATCACCCTCCGATAAGCATTCCCACACGCGTCCGTATTTTTCTGTTTGTGGACACGGGAAACTCGGAAAGTGCTTCGAAGGCAGAACACACTTCCTCATGGTGTCCTCTCTGTCCCCCACCTTTAGGGGCCTTTAGTCCAGGCACCAGCCGGCTCGCGGATGCCATCCTCGCCCTCACCTGTGTGTGTGTGTGTGTTCCACATTTTGCACATTTGGCTGATCCATGACAAATCCTGAGTTATCCTCATTTCCTTCCCTGTGCAGTTACAACTCTCCAAATTAACTTTTCCACTTTCCTCTCTTCTGAGCTGAAATCACTGAGCGCTACAACTACTCTGTTACCGCAGCTTTCCAAGCTGACCCTGGACACCTTCCTGGGCTCGTCCGGGAGATCAGCCCCTGTGATGAGGGGTCGCAGGCCCCCCGCCTGCTGCTGTGGGCACCACGCAGGGACTCGAGGACATCCCTGCCTTCCCCACAGACGCTGAGACTGCGCCCCAGGAAATACGGTGGGTCCTCACGCGGTACTCACCACACCCTCTGATGATGCCTCACCCTGACATTTAGATTCAACTTGACTGTCTGACCTCTGGAATCAGGAAGTGTCTTTTTACTGTTAATCTTTGTATGTTTTTATTTTCATAGAAACCCTTCCTCATTAAACGTCTGACGGATACACCATACAACACACTCTCCACTGCCCAGTTCACCAGCTGTTTCGCCAGATCCTCAGTGAACTACGGTAACTAAACCAAACTGGTCTTTGTTATTGAAACCAAGGAAGAATGTCGCCATTTTTTTATTGTTGTGCTTTTTCCTTTCTGTTGAATTTATTGGGGTGAGCCTGGCTAACAGAATTATATCGGGGTCAGGCACACGATTTCACAACCCGTCATCAGGACCCTGTACCGTGTGCTCCCCACCCCAAGTCAGGTCTCCGTCCATCACCATTCATCGCCCCCCATAGCCTCCCCCCCCACCACCCCCAACTCCTCCCCGGCGATCAGTCACCACATGCTGTCCCTGTCCAGCAGTTGTTGGGGGGCGGTTGGCGTTGTTCAATCCCTCTATCCATCCTCATGTCTCCCCTTTTGTGAACAAGAGGAGGACTCAGTGGGTTCTTTTCAGGTTTTGTATAGTTAAATTTATGGGGTAACACTGGTTAATAGCAGTATATTAATCTCAGATGTACAATTTTATAACACGCAGCACATGCATACTTCATTGCATGCTCCCTCTCAGAGTATTATGTTCTTTTCTCACCTTGTATTTGACCTCTGCCCTCTCTGTGCCCCTCCCCTCCCCTCCCCTCTGGTACCGCCAACCACGTGTGTATCTGTGAGTGTGTTTCTGCTTGTCTGTATGTTTTCTTGGTGGCCTTTGGTGTCATATCCCACAGTGAGTGACATGACCGACTGTGTCCCCCCATCACATGGTGACTGACGTCTTCCTCTCCAAGGCCATGCTGTCCCGGCATCACCTGAGACACAAGGTCTTCAGGGTCTGACTGCGCGTTGGGGGACCTGTCCACCCGCCTGTCCCCCAGAGTTCGGTGTCCCCATGCTCAGTACCGCGTTCCCTCAGGCCCCTGATCCCGGGTGCAGACTGCGGCCCAGAGCCCTGCACCAGCCTAGGATGCTGCATCCGGGCATTTTCCTCCCCAGCCAAGTGGAGGATGAGGGGCGCTGCCTGAATCTGTGTCCCTCGGGGGATGTTGGCCCACTGTCCTTCCTGGATGTCCACCGATGGCCTGCGGTTTTGTCCCCATCCTGCCAAAGGACCTAGAATTCAGGCACGATTCTCCGTCCTCCGTCCACAGAGCACAGCGGACCCCTTCAGGGCCGAGGCTGAGGGACCCACCCTGTACAGCGTGGGTTCCCAGGGCGGTGGGGCCACTGGGGACACCGCTGCTGCCTCCTGCAGGGTCTCCCCAGGTGCCGTCCTGTGGGGGCCACTGTGGGTGGGCGCTGGGGTCCCCCTGTGCGTGTCCTCTGTGTGACTCCGTGGGTGACATCACCCCCAGGTGATCCTGGGCAGCTCAGGTTCCAGGGTGACCTGGTGACCTGGGGTTCAACATCCCTCCTCTGAAACCAAGGACAGGCTTTGGGGCAAGTCACAGTCCATTCTGAGGGGCAATGGCGGTGCCTTTCCCTGAATCCTTGCTCTTTTTATCTGGAACTGCTTTGGCCTTCCGAGGGGGCGAACCCACCCGTGATGCCCCGTGGCCCTCAGCCAGAGCTGGAAGCCCTGCCTCCCCGAAGGTCCCCGTGGACAGGAGCCTGGGGAGACCAGACCCCTGCAGACACGGAGTCCTGCCCAGGTCTCCACGGCCCAGGACCCCTGAGTCTCAGCGTCCCCAGCGTCTGGGTCCAGAGTCTGCCCTTTCTCTGAGCCTCAGAGGTAAGGACACCTGGGAGGGTTTGCAGCCCTGTGGGCTGTCCTCCACACACTTTCTCAGTCATCACACAAGGGACAGAGGATTCAGGCTCTTAGATTCTAGTTTTCTGGGTGGAAATGATTTCTGAGTAAAGCAGGTGGTTGAACCACTCACGTTCATGCCTTATCAGAGATGAAGTATATTGGCCTATTTTGAGTAAAAAATAAGGTGACATGTTTTTCCTCGAAAGGACAGCAGTTATTTCTGTTTGATGTGAAGACCTTGGCTGAAAACACTGAGCATCTGCGCTGGGATTCACCCCCTGGTCTTCCTCAGGCCCCAAACAGAACCTCTGTCCACCGGGGACACTTGTAGGACCATCAGGTCTGCAGTACCACGTGGCCCAGGTCACAGGGCAGCTGGCACAGCAGGCTGCCCCCGTCCCAGACCCTCTGGGATTCTGGGCCCGTCCCCAACTGAGCAGCTTCTCAGCTCCCTGCACACCTGGGCTGGAGACCCCGGCGCAGCTGAGGAATGCGCTGCCTCCAGCATCAGAGGCCCCTGGGTGCTGGGCCCCTTCATCTCGTGTTGCAGGAGGGGCCGCATTCCGCAGATTAGCGCTCACCTTGGGGCTGCTCCCTGTCCTGCTCCGTGTCAGGGGACTGTGAATGTGTGACTGAGGGAGAAGCCCCCTGAATCTGAGTGAGACTCATTCTGACATTCTGACCCTCAGACTCTGTGAGGACGTCCTGGCAGCACCGGGCCCGCTCACCGGTCCAGGCAGCGTCACCTCGTCCAGTCTGGGGACAGTGGAAGGGGTGTTCTGGGGATGGAAAGCGTAGCAGGCTGTTTGCCGACTTGGTTGGAGACAGAGGACTTCAGAGGGGACATGCCTGAGGTTGGGTTGGGGTCTGCGGGCCTTGCAGGCTGAGTAAAAACAACTTTGGCCACCTTTGGGTGCCAGCGGAGGAGAGGCATTGGCCAGATGAGTGGGTGCTTTGCGTCCCAGGAGATGCGTGAACTGAGGTTGCTCGACCAGGTAACTACATGGCTGGTACTGCAGCAGTCACAGTCCCCGGTAGCTAAGGTTTCCCTTACTTTCTTCTCATTTTCTCAGATGTTCCTTCTCCTCCTCCTTCCTCTTTTTGCTGTTCCTTTGCTTCTCCACTTCCTCCTTTTCCTTCTGTTTCATTTTTTTCTGCACAGGCCGCATTAGAAGTGGAATGTTTCATTCTGGGTGAGGGTCAGACCCCTGCACATTCCAGATTCTACAGCATCGAAGCTCTGCCCTCCACCCAGGTGTGCGTGCAGCTTCCGATTCGCTAGATTTCCGGGCGCGGGCCGTTGTCACGGCTGCTGCTTAGACTTTCCCACCACAGAAGCCCGCACTGCCCGGTAAACCTGAGTGGGGAGTCTTTCAGCTGCGACGTACATTTCCCTTACGCATTCTAGAACAAACGGACAGGGACCGGAGGGGCCCCACAACATTTGGACCCACGTCCACATGGCCCTGATCTAACACTCCATCGGTCAGCTCCCCAGAAAGCTCCCAGTGTTGGTGCAGGGTCACGGTGACACCCTGGATCCCTAGTCCAAGTGCAGTTCCGAACCAGGGTCCTGTGGTCTGTGGATTATCTGTTTCCCTCCTTTCTCTCCAATACACAGTTACCCTGGTGAGGGCTCTCATTTTCCTGACTGTGGAGGAAGGCAGGAGGGAAGGGCGACAGGAGAAACGTTCTGTTGTCTGTTGGGGTTTTGTCCAGAGGCTCTGGTCTTTCCTTCACTGGAGAATCCTAAAAATGTCACTGTCTCAGGACACGGTATTGGTTAAGGGACAGACGGAGTGCCTTTATGGTTCCAGCTACACCCCTGTTCACTGCACCCGGGATGTTTCTGCTTGTACTGATCCCGCAGGAATGAGGGGGGCTTGGTGCCTTCACTTCCGGGAAACCGGGGAGTAGCCAGCCCACCCCGCAGCTCACTAGTGGCGAGACTCACTTGAGGACACTCTGATCTGCTGTCTTCTAGGGGGTCAGATTCACCTACTGTAGATCACTAATTGATAGCACAAGGCCCTTTGCCCCAGACCCAATTTCTCCACGGATGATTGTATTGGCTCTAATTGAATGTATTGGGATGACCCGGGTGAACAAAAGGGTCCAGGGTTTCGGTGGACAATTTAAAATCGCATCATCTGTACAATTTATTGTGGGTTTACCCACTTGAGTCAGGTCTTCCTTTTCACCATTCATCAACCTACGCCTTCTTCTCTCCTCCTCCTCCTCCCCTTCTGCCACAAGCACTGAAGTGGTTTCTGTGTCTGTGAGTTTGTCTTTCATTTTTTCTCATACCCCACCCCTGCCATCCATCCAGCCCTTCCCCACACCTGTGAGCCTGCTCTCTCCCGGTCACATCAGGTTTTAGGATTGAAAGGCTTCCGTTTCCCATGCCAGGTGTGGCCTGGAGAGAAGAGTGATCATGGAGACCCTCAAATATTTTATGTCTTTTCTCTAAAATGTGTTTCTCAATCTGCTGGTGGAATGTCTGTCATTAGGACACTCCCTGATTGCAAAACGGGCCTTAGAAGTCAAACCCACTCCATCATCCCTGTCCCCCTAAGCTCTTGGATTCCCACCTGAACAACAAAGGAAGGGGCTGGAGCTTCTCCATGTCACAGTTTCTGGGCCGTCACTGAATGCTTTCTTGAGCTAACCTCCCCCTAAACATTCAGAACCTTTTCTGTTGGCCCCGATATAGCTGCAGATGTAAATGCAGAATCTCTGCCTCGTGGGCCCGAATTAATGAACATTTAAACCAAATTTAGGTTTCTTTTTAACATTATTTTCCACCAATCATTCTTCAAAGACATATTCCATAATTCTCTCTTTTTTTTTTGTATGTATTTGAAAACGCAGGCTTTCTTCCAGTGGAGCACACTTCCTCATGGCCCCCTCTCTGTCCCTCCCCTTTAGGGCCCTGCAGGGACCTGAGTCAGGGCAGCAGTGGCCACAGGAGAGGTCACTGCCATTCTTACCCTTGTGTGTTTCCTCCTGCACATCTGTCCCGTCTGTGACAAGTCCTGAACTGCACTAGTTTCCTCAGTCACATCTCTGCAATGTGGTTGTGCCAAGTGGGTAGCCCTGTCTACTAAGCTGCCTTCGTCACTGGAAGTCCTGTGTGTACCACTGTAAATGCACATCATAGTCTTCCTCTGGGTGACGTCACACCCGGGTCATAATGGACACCTCAGGTTCTGTGGTACCCTGGTGACCTGTGGCAAAACATTCTTTCTTTGAAACCAAGGACAGCCTTTTGGGAAAATGACAGTCCATGTGGAGGGGCAATGGAAGTGCCTTCCCTGAATCTTTGCTCTTTTCAGCTCGTACTGTTTTGGCCTTCGGAGGTGGTGGATACCACCCGTGATGCCCTGTGGCCCTCAGCCAGAGCCTGGAAACCCTGCCTCCCTGCAGGTCCCTGTGGGCAGGACCCTGCCGACTTGGGACTCCTGGGAATACACTTTCCTTCCCAGGTCTCCAAGGCCAGTGACCAATGAGTCTCAGCTCCCCTAGCGTCTAGGAGCAGTTTTGCTCTTTCCTGGTGAGTCAGAGGCAGAGACACCTCGGACGCCTTGCCGCCCTGTGGTCCGACCTCCAATCGCTTTCTCAGTCATGACACGAGGGACAGGATGGGGAGCTCAGATTCTTGTTTTGTGGCTGGAGAGGATTTTGGAGGGTGAGGAAAGGCTTGTAGTTGCTCCGTTCATGGTGATGCATTTTCAGAGATGAGGTATGTTTGTCAATTTAATTAGAAAAATAAGGCCAAGCATTTTTACTCAAAAGGACAGCAGTTATTTGTGTGTGATATCAAGACCTTTTCTGAAACTCCTGAGTATCTTCCCCGGGATTCAGCCCCTGGTCTTCCTCAGGCTGCAAACAGGACCTCTGTCCACCAGGGACACTTGTAGGACCATCAGGTCCGCAGTAACACATGGCCCAGTGCACAGGGCAGCTGGCACAGCAGGCTGCCCCCGTCCCAGAGCCCTCTGCGATTCTGGGCCCGTCCCCAACGGAGCAGCTTCTCAGCTCCCTGCACACCTGGGCTGGAGACACTGGCGCAGCTGAGGAATGCGCTGCCTCCAGCATCAGAGGCCCCTGGGCGCTGGGCCCCTTCATCTCGTGTTGCAGGAGGGGCCGCATTCCACAGATTAGTGCTCACCTTGCGGCTGCTCCCTGTCCTGCTCCGTGTCAGGGGACTGTGAATATCTGACTGAGGGAGAAGCCCCCTGCATCTGAGTGAGACTCATTGTGACATTCTGACCCTCAGACTCTGTCAGGACGTCCTGGCAGCACCGGGCCCACTCACTGGTCCAGGCAGGGTCCCCTCACCCTCCTCCTGGACCCGCGGGAGGGGCGTGCTGTGGGTGGAACAGGCGGTCGGTTCCTCTGCAGACTGGGTGGGGACACAGGGCCGCAGTAGGACGTGCCCCGAGGGGGGACAGTGACGGGACGTGCAGGCCTGCTGGCTGAGTCAGGATAGCTGTGGGGACCTTTGGTCCGCGTGACTGGAAAGGCATTTGCAGATCAGTAGGAGCTCTGGGTACAAGGGAATGCGGGTACCAGGAGATGCGGGTACCAGGGGATTCCTGAGCTGAGGTTGCTCAACCAGGGTGACCACGTGGCTGGGGCAGCAGTTAGAGTCACGAGTAGTTACAGTTTGCCTCCATTTTACTGTTATTTTTGGAGTTTTGTCTCCTCCTTGTTCTTTCTGTTCCTCTCCTTCTCCTACTTCATTTTTGTTATTTGCAAAAGCGTAATTAGAAGTGGAACGTTGACGTGGTGGGAATCAGCACCACTGCACCTTCTAAATCCTTGTGTGGGAAGTACACACCTCTGCGATCCACCCAGGTTCCTTGTGTGCAGCTTCTGACCGACTAGATTCCTCGGTGCGGACAGTTCTCACGGCTTCTGTTCACACTTTCCCACCGGACAGCCTTACTCACTGCACACAGCTGCTACGTGTATTTCTCTTACACGTTCTAGAATGAGGGGAGGATGGCGGGATGGGCCCAATGACATCTGCACCCACTTCCAAATGGTCCTGAGCTAAAATTCCATTGGTCACCTGCCCTCAAAACCTCCTCGTGTAAGTCCAGGGTCAAGGTGACACTCTGGATTCCTAGTCCAAGTGCGGTTCCAAACCAGGGTCCTGTGGTCTGTGGGTTATCTGTTTCTCTGCTTTCTCTCCAATACACAGTTACCCTGGTGAGGGTTCTCATAATCTTGGGGATGAAGGGAGACAGTAGAGATGTTCTGTTGTCTGTTGGGGTTTTGTCCAGGGGCTCTGGTCTTTCCTTCACTGGAGAATTCTAAAAGGGTAACCGGCTCAGGACAGGTGATTGGTTAAGGGACAGACGGAGTGTGTTTCTGGTTCCAGCTACACCCCTGTTCACTGCACCCGGGATATTTCTGCTTGTACTGATCCCGCAGGAATGAGGGGGGCTTGGTGCCTTCACTTCCGGGAAACCGGGGAGTAGCCAGCCCACCCCGCAGCTCACTAGTGGCGAGACTCACTTGAGGACACTTCGATCTGCTGTCTTTTAGGGGGTCAGATCTACCGAGTGTCTCGTGATAGCACAAGGCCCTTTGCCCCCTGCTCCCCCAGGACCCAATTTCTCCACGGATGATTGTATTGGCTCTAATTGAATGCATTGGGGTCACCCTGGTGAACAAAAGGGTCCAGGGTTTCGGTGGACAATTTAAAATCGCATCATCTGTACAATTTATTGCGGGTTTACCCACTTGAGTCAGGTCTTCCTTCTCACCATTGATCAACCTACGCCTTCTTCTCTCCTCCTCCTCCTCCCCCTTCTGCCACAAGCACTGAAGTGGTTTCTGTGTCTGTGAGTTTGTCTTTCATTTTTTCTCATCCCCCGCCCCTGCCATCCATCCAGTCCTTCCCCACACCTGTGAGCCTGCTCTGTACCTGTCGCATTAGATTTAATACTGAGAGGCTTCCGTTTCCCATGCCAGGTGTGGCCTGGAGAGAAGAGAGAATACAGAGGCCCTCAAATACTTTATGTCTTTTCTCTGAAATGTGTTTCTCAACGTGCTGGTGGAATGTATGTCATTAGGACCCTCCCTGATTGCAAAACGGGCCTTAAAAGTCAAACCCACTCCATCATTCCTGTCCCCCTAAGCTCTTGGATTCCCACCTGCACATCAAAGGAAGGGGCTGGAGCTTCTCCCTGTGACAGTTTCTGGGCCGTCCCTGAGTGCTTTCTTGAGCTAACCTCCCCCTAAACATTCAGAACCTTTTCTGTTGGCCCCGATAGAGCTGCAGATATAAATGCAGAATCTCTGCCTCGTGGGCCCGAATCAATGAATTCATTTAAACCAAATTTATGTTTCTTTTTAACATTAGTTTCCACCAATCATTATTCAAAGACATATTCCATAATTCTCTTTTTTTTTTTTTGTATGTATTTGAACACGCAGGCTGCCTTCCGGTGGAGCACACTTCCTCATGGCCCCCTCTCTGTCCCTCACCTTTAGGGCCCTGCAGGGACCTGAGACAGGGCAGCAGTGGCCACCGGAGAGGTCACTGCCATTCTTACCCTTGTGTGTTTCCTCCTGCACATCTGTCCCGTCTGTGTCAGGGTCTGAACTGCACTAGTTTCCTCAGTCACATCTCTGCAATGTGGTTGTGCCAAGTGGTTGTGCCAAGTGGTTGTGCCAAGCCATGTCTACTAAGCTGCCTTCGTCACTGGAAGTCCTGTGTGAACCACTCTAAATGCATATCGTAGTCTTCCTCTGGGTGACGTCACACCCGGGTCATAATGGACACCTCAGGTTCTGTGGTACCCTGGTGACCTGTGGCAAAACATTCTTTCTTTGAAACCAAGGACAGCCTTTTGGGAAAATCACAGTCCATGTGGAGGGGCAATGGAAGTGCCTTCCCTGAATCTTTGCTCTTTTCAGCTCGTACTGTTTTGGCCTTCAGAGGTGGTGGGTAGCACCGGTGATGCCCTGTGGCCCTCAGCCAGAGCCTGGAAGCCCTGCCTCCCTGCAGGTCCCCGTGGGCAGGACCCTGCCGACTTGGGACTCCTGGGAATACACTTTCCTTCCCAGGTCTCCAAGGCCAGTGACCAATGAGTCTCAGCTCCCCTAGGGTCTAGGAGCAGTTTTGCTCTTTCCTGGTGAGTGAGAGGCAGAGACACCTCGGAGGCCTTGCCGCCCTGTGGTCCGACCTCCAATCGCTTTCTCAGTCATGACACGAGGGACAGGATGGGGAGCTCAGATTCTTGTTTTGTGGCTGGAGAGGATTTTGGAGGGTGAGGAAAGGCTGGTAATTGCTCCGTTCATGGTGATGCATTTTCAGAGATGAGGTATGTTTGTCAATTTAATTAGAAAAATAAGGCCAAGCATTTTTACTCAAAAGGACAGCAGTTATTTGTGTGTGATATCAAGACCTTTTCTGAAACTCCTGAGTATCTTCCCCAGGATTCAGCCCCTGGACTTCCTCAGGCTGCAAACAGGACCTCTGTCCACCGGGGACACTTCTAGGACCATCAGGTCCGCAGTAACACATGGCCCAGTGCACAGGGCAGCTGGCACAGCAGGCTGCCCCCGTCCCAGAGCCCTCTGCGATTCTGGGCCCGTCCCCAACTGAGCAGCTTCTCAGCTCCCTGCGCACCTGGGCTGGAGACCCCGGCGCAGCTGAGGAATGCGCTGCCTCCAGCATCAGAGGCCCCTGGGCGCTGGGCCCCTTCATCTCGTGTTGCAGGAGGGGCCGCATTCCACAGATTAGTGCTCACCCTGCGGCTGCTCCCTGTCCTGCTCCGTGTCAGGGGACTGTGAATATCTGACTGAGGGAGAAGCCCCCTGCATCTGAGTGAGACTCGTTCTGACATTCTGACCCTCAGACTCTGTGAGGACGTCCTGGCAGCACTGGGCCCACTCACCGGTCCAGGCAGGGTGTCCTCACCCTCCTCCTGGACCCGCGGGAGGGACGTGCTGTGGGTGGAACAGGCCGTCGGTTCCTCTGCAGACTGGGTGGGGACACAGGGCTCCAGTAGGACGTGCCCCGAGGGGGGACAGTGACGGGACGTGCAGGCCTGCTGGCTGAGTCAGGATAGCTGTGGGGACCTTTGGTCCGCGTGACTGGAAAGGCATTTGCAGATCAGTAGGTTCCTGGGGGTACCAGGGGATGCGGGTACCAGGAAATTCCTGAGCTGAGGTTGCTCCTCCAGGGTGACCACGTGGCTGGGGCAGCAGTTAGAGTCACGTGTAGTTACAGTTTGCCTCCATTTGCTGTCCTATTCTAAATTTCTTCTCCTTCTTCTCCTTATTCTTCCTGTTCTTCTCCTGCTATTTCTCCCCCTCCTTTTTCTTTTTTTTTTTTTTTGCTCAAGCGTAATTAGAAGTGGAATGTTCACGTGGTGGGAATCAGCACCACCCACACCTTCTTAATCCTTGTGTGTAGAGCGCACACCTCTGCCGTACCCCCAGGTGTGTGTGCGCAGCTCCTGACTCCCTGGTTTCCTGGGTGCGGGCAGTTCTCACGGCTTCTGTTCACACTTTCCCACCGGACAGCCTTACTCACTGCACACAGCTGCTATGTGTATTTGTCTTACACATTCTAGGATGAGGGGAGGATGGCGGGATGGGCCCGATGACATCTTCACCCACTTCCAAATGGTCCTGAGCTAAAATTCCATTGGTAACCCGCCCTGAAAACCTCCTCGTGTAAGTGCAGGGTCACGGTGACACTCTGGATCCCTAGTCCAAGTGCAGTTCCGAACCAGGGTCCTGTGGTCTGTGGGTTATCTGTTTCCCTCCTTTCTCTCCAATACACAGTTACCCTGGTGAGGGCTCTCATTTTCTTGGGGATGAAGGAAGGGCGACAGGAGAAACGTTCTGTTGTCTGTTGGGGTTTTGTCCAGAGGCTCTGGTCTTTCCTTCACTGAAGGGTTCCAAAGGATGTAATTGTTTCAGGACAGGTGGTTGGTTAAGGGACAGACGGAGTGCCTTTATGGTTCCAGCTACACCCCTGTTCACTGCACCCGGGATGTTTCTGCTTGTACTGATCCCGCAGGACTGCGAGGGGCTTGGTGCCTTCACGTCCAGGAAACCCGAGATTAGTCAGCCCACCCCGCAGCTCACTAGTGGCGAGACTCACTTGAGGACACTCTGATCTGCTGTCTTCTAGGGGATCAGATCTATCGAGTGTCTAGGGATAGCACAAGGCCCTTTGCCCCCTGCTCCCCCAGGACCCAATTTCTCCACGGATGATTGTATTGGCTCTAATTGAATGCATTGGGGTGACCCTGGTGAACAAAAGGGTCCCAGATTTTGGTGGACAATTTAAAATCGCATCATCTGTACAATTTATTGTGGGTTTACCCACTTGAGTCAGGTCTTCCTTTTCACCATTGATCAACCTACGCCTTCTTCTCTCCTCCTCCTCCTCCCTCTTCTGCCACAAGCACTGAAGTGTGTTCTGTGTCTGTGAGTTTATCTTTGATTTTTTCTCAGACCCCACCCCTGCCATCCATCAAGCCCTTCTCCAACCTGTTAGCCTGCTCTCTCCCGGTCACATCAGGTTTTAGGATTGAAAGGCTTCCGTTTCCCATGCCAGGTGTGGCCTGGAGAGAAGAGAGAATACAGAGGCCTTCAAATATTTTATGTCTTTTCTCTGAAATGTGTTTCTCAATCTGCTGGTGGAATGTATGTCATTAGGACCCTCCCTGATTGCAAAAGGGGCCTTAAAAGGCAAACGCACTTCATCATCCCTGTCCCCCTAAGCTCTTGGATTCCCACCCGCACATCGAAGGAAGGGGCTGGAGCTTCCCCATGTGACAGTTTCTGGGCCGTCCCTGAGTGCTTTCTGAGTAGCCAACTACCCCGTTAACATTCAGAGCCTGTGTTGTTTGCCCAAACGGCAGATGTAAATGCAGAGTGTCTGCCTCGTTGGCCCTAATTAATGAACATTTAAACCCAAATTATGTTTCTTTTCAACACTATTCTCCGTCATTCGTTATTCGCAGACATTTTGCATCGGTTTCTTCTTGTATGTATTTCAAATCGCAGGCCGTCTTCTCATGGACCACACTCCCTCACTCCTCATGGTTCACTGATGTTTTTAAAAATATATCGTATTGATTATGCGATTACAGTTTTCCCACTGTACCCCCTTATCCTCCTGCACGCTGCACCCCAACCCTCCAGCATTCCCCTCCTTAGTTCATGTACGTGGGTTGTACCCATAAGTTCTCTGAATTCTCTGTTTCGTACACCGTTCTAACCTCTTCCCATGTATTTTGTGTCTGCCAATCATCCTTCTTCCCCCTGTACCATTCCCCCACTGTGATTCCCCTCCCCTTCCCCACGGAGAACCCTCCATGTGATGTCCGTTTCTCTGATTCTGTTCCTGTTCTGGTTGTTTGCTTAGGTTTTCTTTTCCTTGTTTTTCTTTCTTTGTTTTTTTAGGTTCAGTTATTGACAGTTGTGAGTTTGTTGTCATTTTACTGTTCGTAGTTTTTGATCTTCTTTAATTTCTGAGATAGGTCTCTTTATCACTTCATACACCAAGGTCTTGTTGAGGATGAACTCCTTGAACTTGACCTTATCTGAGAAGCATTTCATCTGCCCCTCCATTCTGAATGACAGCTCTGCCGGATAGAGCAATCTTGGATGTGGGTCCTTGCCTTTTATGACTTTGACTATTTCATCCAGCCCCTTCTTGCCTGGAAGGTCTCTTTTGAGAAATCAGCTGATAGCCTTATGGGCACTCCTTTGTAGGCAACTGTCTCCTTTTCTCTTGCCGTTTGTAAGATTCTGCCCTATCTTTAATCTTGGGTAATGTGATGATGATGTGACTTGCTGTGTTCCTCTTTGGGTCCAATTTCTTTGGGACTCTCTGAGCTTCCTGGACTTCCTGGAAGTCTATTCCCTTTGCTAGATTGGGGAAGTTTTCCTTCATTTTTTTGTTCAAATAAGTTTTTAATTTCTTGCTCTTCCTCTTCTCCTTCTGGCACCCTTAAGATTTGGATATTGGGGTGTTTAAATCTGTCCCACAGGTTCCTAAGCCTCTGCTCATTTTTTTTTTTGAATTCTTCTTGCTTCATTCTGTTGCATTTGGGTGTTTATTTCTTCCTTTTGATCCAAGTTGCTGATTTGAGTCCCTGTTTTCTTCCGATCACTGCTGCTTCACTGTCCATTTTGCTTATTTCACTCTGGGTATCTTTTCATGTGTTCCTTCATTTTGGGACCAAGCTCCGTCAGTTCCGTGAGCATCCTGATATCCAGGGCTTTGAACTCCTCGTCAGATAAATTGTCTGCCTCCTCGTCCCTTAGCTCTTTTTCTGGTGTCTTGCTCCGTTCTTGCATTTGGGCCACACTTCTTTGCCTCTGTGCACCTGTCATGCTGTGAGAGAGCAGAGCCTTAGGTGTTCCCCAGGGCAGGGCCACGCTCCCTGCTGTGCTGTGGTGCCATCGGTGGGGACGGGCCAGAGAGGGGACCGTGGAGGTCGCTTGCTTCATCTGGCCGGAACTGCCTCGTGGTTCACTCTGTGTCCCTGACGTTCGGGGCTCTGCTGGGACCCGAGTCAAGGCATCAACTGTCACAGGAGAGGTCACCACCATTCATACCCTTGTGTGTTTCCTCCTGCACATCTGTCCCGTCTGTGACAAGTCCTGAATTACTCCAGTTTACTTCCGTATCGCTTACATCCGTGTAATTAATCATTGCAACTTTTCTCACATCAGGCTTGGAACCCTTGGGAACTAACACGGCTCTTTCCTGAGGCTCTTCAGCTGGATCTGGGGTCTTGGATGGGATCACGGAGACCGTCCCCGGTGACTACAAGGAGCGTGTCCACGTTCACAGCCCTGGGCCACTCAGAAAGTCCTCCGCGCGTCTGTGCGGTCCCCGCAGACCCTGGACCTGGAGAGCAGGAGGCCCATGGTCTGCCCCGGCGGGCCCCCCTCCTGCGTCCAGTGATGCCGTGGCCCAGGACGTAGACGTCGTCCTGAGTGGCTGTAGTCTGGAACCGGAAACGGGGTTTCAGTGCTTGTTCAGTGATTTTCTTCTATTTTCACAGACACCGTTCCTCATGGACAGTCCGATGGCCGACACCACCCGGCACAGCGTCCACTACCGCGTCCCAACCCCTGACCCCCCTGATCCTCGGTGAACAAAAGGTCAGTTCCCAGGAACATACTTCTGCTTTCAAAGAAAGAAAACATCTCTTCTCCTGATTCACAGGTGACCAACCGAAAGTCTTTTCAGTTTTTTATAATGATGTTGGTTGGGCACCTCTGGTGAACGGCGTGTAACCCTCAGGTGTACCACTTGTAACGTCCCGTCTGCCCACCTGTGAGCTCACTGTCCGGGGTCTAAGCTCCTCCGTCCCCTGGGGTTTGACCCCTTCAGTATCTTCATCCTTCCTCACCCCCTTCTTCTCTGGGATCAGCACCCTGCTGTCCGTGTCGGTGAGCGCGTCCGCTGTTCGTTTGTGGTGTTTATTCCTACGCTTTGTAGAAGGGACAGGACAGAACGTGTCATCCTGTCCACCTGATGATCAGTGTCCTCCTCTGTGAAGTCGCACTGTGATAGGAACCACCTGTGACAGACCAGTGTCTCCTGGGTTTTTACCCATAGAGAGAGAGATCTTTCCGCATGCCCCTTCCCTAGTTTTCTTGCCAAATCAACTGACATGTTTCAGTGAAGTTTCTAAACAGTGACTGAAAATCCTGGCCATCTCGGGCCGGGCAGCTCAGATGGTTAGAGCACCTTCCCCATCGGCCAGAGTTGCAGACTCCTCCCCTGTCAGGGCACAGGCAGGAATCCACCAGTGACTGTGTCACTGAAGGGAACAAGTCGCTGTTTGTCTCTCTTTCTCTTCCTGTCTATACTTTCTCTAAAAGTCAATACATTTGTCAGAACAATAATAACAATGAAGCACAACATTGGCCAGAGGAGAGAAGTCCTCCACTCGCATGTCTGGTCAGTTCCGCTCCCATCGGAGTCTATGATGGGCCGTGTTCCCGCGGGAGCCTCCCGTGGGAGGGTTTGGTGACCCTCTGCCCTTCAGGACTGCCCCTGAGACGGTGTGTCGTGGGGCAGAGGTCCCCCTCGCGGGGCCGCCTCCCTGCGGTGCTACGTGGTCTGCCCACCTGGCCGTGGCCTTCCCTCCTCCGCCCACAGGTCTGGGCGCTCCCAGGTGCGGGCCCGCAGGTGCGGGCTGAGCGGGACACGCGCTGCAGACCACGGCCTCTGGGCCGCGTCTTCATGCGCCGTGTTTTGCCGTGTGTGACACCCACCCACGTTTCTGGCCAAAATATTCAGGAAGAAAAGCTTTCATTTTGATGTTTTAATTCTATCTTTATTTATTTATATGTAGATATTTGCTTTTATGTTATATAAAGGATTTTTGTCATTTGTTTTGAACAGTTTATGGTACAAGAAGTTTTGTGTAACAAATAATGACAGAACAGAAGAAGAGCTACAAGGTATTCCTCTACTACCCATGTACGATGTGCTTCCTTATTTCCCCCCACAAATAAGGGCAGAAAGTGCCCATCATAGCAGCCAAATGCAGGAAGTGATATGGGTCCTGAGTGTTTGCCCAGGTGAAATGACATACAGACCACTTTTTTAATGACATTTTATTGATTATTCTATTACAGTTCTCATGATTTCCCCCCTTTGCCCCCCGACCCTTGCAGCCCCCACTCCCTCCGGCAGTCCCCCCACCACCGGTCCTGTCCCTGGGGCCTGCGGGTCGGTTCTCTGGCTGCGGCTCCGTCTCCTGTGCTGTGCTTTCCATCCCCCTGGCTGGTCAGTAACGATCCACCTGGGCTTCTCAACCCCCACCTCTTCGCCCATCGCCCACGGCCCCTCCCATCCGGCAGCCATCAAACCGCTTCCCAGAACCAGGATGCTGGCTCTGTTCTTCTTGTTTGCTTAGTTGTTTTTTAGAGTCAGTTGTTCATAGATGTGTATCTTTTCCCATTTTATCATTCATGGTTCTGATCTTCTCTTTCTTCAATAAGTCCCTTTAACATTCCACATAATAACGGTTTAGTGATGATGAACTCCTTCAGTTTGTTCTTCTCTGGGAAGCTCTTCATCTGCCCTTCGATTCTAAGTGATGTCTTTGCTGTCTTTGCCGTCTTGGCTGCACATCTCTGCTTTTCAGGACTTTGAACATTTCTCACCAGTCACCTCTAGGCTGCAAATTCTCTTTTCAGAACTCAGCAGGCAGACAGTGTTACGGGAACTCCCCTGTGGGTAACTTCTTTTCCCTTGCTGCTTTTAAGATCCTCTCTGTATCTTCAAGCTTTGACACCTTCATTTTGATGTGTCTTGGAGTGGGCCCCTTTGCATCCCTCTTGTTGGGGACTCTGTGCTCCTGGGTTTGCGTGTCTGTTTCCTTCACCAAAGTAGGGAGGGTTTCTTACATCAATTTCTCAAACCGCTTTCGCATTTCTTACACTTTCTCTTCTCCTTCCGGCACCCCTGTGATGCGAATGTTGGACTTCTTGAAGTTGTCCCAGAAGCTGCTTAAACTACCCTCAGTTTTTGGATTCTTTTTTCTTCTTGTTATTTTCACTGGCTGGTTTTTGATTCCTCATGTTCCAAATCATTGATGTGATTCCCAACTTCATCCAAATTACAGGTTGTCTCTTCATAATTGATTTCAATTAGTGTATACTTTATTTCGGACTGGATCTTTTTATGCTGTTGAGGACCTCGCTAAGTTCCTTGAGCATCCTTGTCACCAGTGTTTTGAGCTCTACAGGTGATAGATTCCTTATCTCCACGTCATTTACCTCTTTCTCTGGAGATTCAGCTGTTCTTTCATTTGGGCCACGTTTCTTGTCTCCTCATTTTGACAGCCTCCCTGTGTTTGTTTCTGTGTACTAGGTAGAGCTGCTTGAGTCTGCGCCTTGGTCGTGTGGCCTAATGTAGTGGGAGTCCTGCAGAGTCCAGTGGCACAGCCTCCCCTGTACCCCAAGGGGGATGCTCTCGGTGCGCCCTTCGTGTGGGCTGAGTACACCTTCCCCTTGTAGTTGAGCCTCGGTTGCTGTTGGCCGGTGAATGGGAGGGATTTCCCAGGCCAGGCAGCTGCAAGGACCAGCTGTGACCACTGACCACCAGCCTCTGCCCCCCGTGGAGGATCAGCAGTGCAGGGGCAAGGTTGGGGTGCTGGGGCGTGGCCTGTAGCTGTCCCCTGGGCTCACTGGCCCTGGGGTTTCCTGGGTGGTGCAGGCCAAGGTCAGCCCCCACATGCGTTTCTCCTGGAACACCTTGGCTGAGGTACAAAGCAGTCCGAGATGGCTGCCACTTGTCCTGGGCAGAGAGATTTCCAGGGGAGGCAAGCTGTGAATGTAGGCTGGTTGGTGCTAGAGCCCAGGCTGGGCTCACTGAGTGCAGCTGCTGGTTGGCTGAGAGGATTTAGGGATTGGTGAGGCCTCTGCCAGGCCAGCCGTTCTTGTGGAAAAGCATCTCGGGGGGGGCCCGTACGTTGGCGGTTGCAGAGTCTCTGGGCAAACAGAGGTTGCCAAGTAGATGGAGTCTCAGATGTGGCACCAGCTTGCCAGCTCCGTTGGGGGAGGGTTTAGAAAAGGGACAGTGGCCTCTGATCGCCTTGATGCCAGACCCTTCTGTTCCTCCCGGTGTAGCACTGGTGCCCTTCCAGGTGCTGCCCTGGGGCTGGGGCTCAGAGACGGTGAATCCGAGTAGGTGAGTCCGTGTGCGGGGTCTTTCAGGGGAACGGCTGGGGGCTGCAGCGGTTCCTGCCGCTGACTCGTTCCGACTTGTGTTTGCAGCCGGAAGTTGAGGGGACTTGTGTGCTGGCGCTGGAACCCTGGGCCGTGTGTTCGGGGTTGGGACGTAGACTCCTCCCTCCCGAGACGTCCCTCCCGACTTCATCCACCACCCGTGGACATGGGACCAGCCCTCCGAGTCTGCACCGATCCTACCGGTCGGCATGGATGTGGTTTCTGTTGTATCCCGATTGCAAGACAAATGACCAAGTCGGAGACAGGTGAAAGTGAGGATGGGATTTATGAACCTGCGCAGGGGCGAACTCCCGACCGCCTAGGCAGGAGATACAAATGGGAGTCGCGCCCTGCACTTAGAATGAGCTCCTTTTATGCATGATTAGCAAGCAAGCAGTTTACAGAAGCAGAAGTTGCGGTTATGGCTAGGGTACACAAGGGTCCTGGCTAGTGTCCTGATTTTACCTTGGAAACGTAAGGGTCCTTAGTATTGTTGTGTCAACGTTTCTCATTTCTTAGGGTTACGGAGGCCATCTCCTTGAGGTTCTGTGAGTTCTCCTTTGTTTCAAACCTAGGAGACCTTACCAAACTTCCTCCTCTAGGGTCCTATGACTTCTATGAATGATGGGTCGTTTGTTTGGAGGTCAGACAGTTTTAATTACTCATAAAACTGGCCTTCTACATTCCCCCATTTGCTTTTGGTAATATTTGAGTCAAATCCTTGACTCATTATCTCTCGGTATTATGGCATACGGTTGGGATAATACCATAAGTTTGACAGTGTCTACCCTGTCTTGGGTCTCTCTCTCTCTTTCTCAACAGAGTAATGTGCGGATCAGGACGGGATGGATCCCATCCCAGCGCTAGTGTTTCACAACCCCACTTTTTGCGGTAGTAATCACTGATAGATCCACATTCTTCCCTTCGTTCTGCTGGGGGTTCTGGGCACCCATAGTGTGGTGTAAACCATAAGGCCTGATTCGTCCCCCCGGAATTACAATTACTAGTACTCCGACCCCTATAGTCTCTGAGTAATGGCCCCTCAAGCAGATAGTTTCTTTGGGAGACTGGTGAGTCACAGAACCTGTCTCCGAAGAATTTGGGAAAATCAGTGGTTAAGGTTATAGCAGAATTATCCCAGGTATAGTTAGAAGCAATAACAGTTCCATCCGTTGTTCTTATCAGAACCCGTTCTTGCCTGCTTAGGGCCTGACTTACTGCAATGCAGATTAGCAATAGTCCTAGTTGGTAGTGAAAGTTACTTTGAGTGGCTGGTCTGGATGCTGCTTTACTCACCATCTCCTCTCGTTGTGGTCCTGATCTGAGTCAGCAGGCTTGAGGTGTGAGTTATGGACCCAGTAGGGTTTTTCTGCTACTTTCACCACGGTGGGGGGTGCTTAGTATTACCTGAAATGGTCCTTCCCACCTGGGTTCAAGGTTCTTTCTTCTGTGTCTTAGTGTCCATACCAACTGTCCTGGATCATATGCCGCTTGGGATGTAGAGGCTGCTGGCTGTTCCGACTGTCGTTGCCTGAGCGCTAGAGCTTCTTTCCTGATGTGCTGTAATGCCTGTAAGGACTTAAGAAAATGGTTGTTAGATATAGATAAAGCTTCAGTGGTAAGTTTTGGAATTATTGGCATGGGCTGTCCATATATGAGCTCATATGGGGTCCATCGGTTTAGATAAGGGGTACACCTTATCCTCAGTAGGTTAAAAGGGAGGAGCTCTACCCAGTTCTCGCCGGTCTCCTCTTGGAGTTTAATAATGGTTTCCTTTATAGTCCTGTTCATTCTTTCTACTTGCCCTGAACTCTGAGGTCTATAAATGCAGTGTAATTTCCAATCGATCCCTAACCTATTTGCTAACTCCTGGGAAATTTTTGAAATGAAAGCTGGTCCGTTGTCGGAACCTAGGGCAAGGGGTAGCCCATATCTCGGAATTATTTCTCTTAATAGTATTTTACATCTTGTTGAGGCAGTTTCTCCCTTAGTTGGGAAGGCCTCTACCCATCCAGAGTAGGTATCTACTAATACTAATAAGTACTTATGTCCAAATTTCCCAGGAGACATTTCAGTGAAATCAACTTCCCATAATTCACCCGGGACTTGCCCCCGATACCTTACCTGAAGAGGGAAACTTCTGACTGGGGAATTTACCTTTGCACATATTTTACATCTTGATACTATCGATGTTACTAGTTCTCTTAACCTTGGGGCATAATAATATTTCCTAACTAATAACTCTAACTTATTCTGTCCTAGATGGGTGCTTTCATGTAGTTCCCTATTTGTCTAGCTACTCCTTGTGGTAGGTAGAGTCTGTGATCTGGTAGTATAATCCATCCTTCTTCGTTCTGCTTTCCCCCAAATTCTAGCCCTTCGTGTTTTTCTTCTTTAGTATAGAAGGGTATTGCCGGTAGCTCAGGATGTGGTAACAGTGGCAGGAGAGCCGTAGGTTCTAGTTGGGCGGCGGTTCCTGCCGAGGCGTCAGCTAGTTGGTTTCCTCTTACGATGGGGCTATCTCCTTTCTGATGTCCTTTACAATGGATAATTGCTACTCTCTTTGGTAACCATATAGCATCTAGCAAGGCTAAAATCTCTTCTTTATTCTTGATCTCCTTTCCCCTGCTGTTAAAAGTCCTCTTTCTCTATAGAGTGCCCCATGGACATGTGCAGTTGCAAAAGCATATCTGCTATCGGTGTAAATGTTCACTGTCTTTTGTTCAGCTATTCTGAGGGCCTGGATGGGTCCTACTAGTTCTGCTTTTTGTGCAGATGTTCCCGCGGTAGGGCTGCTTGCCATATTATTTCAGTTTCTGAGGTTACTGCAGCTCCGGCATATCGTTGCCCTTCCTTGATAAAGCTGCTGCCATCGGAGAATAAATTCAATTCAGCTTGCTCATAAGCCTCATCCTTTCAGTCTGGCCTGACCCCAGCGATATGTTCTAGTATATTTTGGCAGTCCTGAACAATGGTGGGGTCAGAAGCTGGTAACATGGTGGCTGGATTTAAGGCAACAGTTTTCAAAAACTGTACCGCTGGTGGGTTCAGGATCTGTATCTGATATTGCGTCAACCGGGCGTTAGAGAGCCAACGGTCTGGTGGCGACTTCAAAATCCTTTCAATATGGTGCTCTCCGATCACTTGCACATTCTGCCCTAAGGTCAGCTTACTGGCCTCCTTAACCAGTAGGGCAGTTGCTGCTAAGGCCCTCAGACAAGCCGGCCATCCAGCTGCCACGGGATCTAATTTCTTGGACAGGTAGGCTACAGGCCTTCTCCAGGGTCCCAGAGTCTGGCTCAGTACTCCTTTTGCAATGCCAGTCTTTTCTGCTACAAATAGCTGAAAAGGCTTAGACATATTGGGTAAGGCTAATGCTGGTGCAGATACCAATGCTTCCTTGAGAGCCTGGAATGCCTTTTCCTCTGCTTCTGTCCATTGGAAGTTCCCCTCTTTCCCTCTGGTCAGGTCATGGAGGGGCCTGGCTAACTCAGCAAATCCCGTTATCCAAATTCTGCAGTATCCCACTGCCCCTAGAAATTCACGCACTTGTCTCTTGGTGGTGGGTGTAGGGATTTGCAGTATGGTCTGGATTCTCTGGGAGGAAAGGGCCCTCTTACCTTGTTGTAACACGTAGCCAAGGTAACTCACGGTCTGCACAGCAATCTGGGCCTTCTTTGCGGATACTCGATACCCCATCAGCTCCAGGTCCCTTGGGAGGTCTATGGTGGCTGCCAAGCCTTCCTCTTCTGTTTGGGCTGCCAGCAGTAGGTCATCTACATACTGTAGGAGCACTACGGTGGGGTGAAGGGTGCGAAAAGCCTGTAAATCCTTACCCAATGCTTCATTGAACAAGGTTGGAGAATTCTTGAAGCCTTGTGGCAGTCGAGTCCATGTAAATTGTCCTATTAGTCCGTTCTCTGGATCATTCCACTCAAAGGCAAATATCTCCTGGCTTGCCGGTGCCAAAGGGATAGTGAAGAAGGCGTCCTTTAAATCCAGTACTGAATAGTAGCTATGTGCTGGGGGCAAAGAACTTAACAAGGTGTATGGGTTAGGCACTGTTGGGTGGATGGTGTCTATCCTGGCGTTGACCTCTCGCAAGTCCTGTACTGGGCGATAATCGTCCGTCCCAGGTTTCTGCACTGGGAGTAAGGGCGTGTTCCACACTGACTGGCACGGCCTCAGTATTCCCGCCTGCAGTAATCGCCGAAGGTGTCTGGCGATACCTTGCCTCACCCGTGCCGGCACAGGGTACTGCCACACCCTAATAGGGGTGGCCGTACTGGCAAGCTGGACCAAAACAGGGGGTTGATGCGAGGCCAATCCGGGAGGGTTGGTCTCCGCCCATACTCCTGGTACCCGCTCTTGGACTTCAGTTATTCTACCCTGCTCCCGGCCGTTATCTTCCGTTACCGGAGACACTAAGTACTCCTCTGATGTGGGTACCGTTACATTGAGATTTATCACGGCCTCTTGACCTGGTTCCCCTTGAGGTCTGGCGTCTCCCCTGAAGGTAATGGTGGCCTGGAGTTTCTGGAGTAGGTCTCCGCCCATTAGTGGATAAGGGCAATCAGGAATTACTAGGAAGGAATGAGTAATTGTTCCTTTTCCTAAATCCATAATCCTTGCCGTTGCCCAGGGGTAGACTTGCGCCTTCCCTGTAGCCCCCACTATCTTTGTAGTTGCCTTTTGCATATGCCCTTGAGGCTGTTTAAGTACTGAGTAAGTGGCTCCCGTGTCTACAAGAAAGTCCACAGGCTTTCCTTCAATTTTGAGGGTTACCAAGGGCTCCTGGGAGCCAACAGAGATGGAGCCCCGGCCCCGTCAGTCTAAAGCTTGCAATAGGACCTCCGGTCCCTTTCCTTGGTGTCCTTGGGCCTCACGTAGTTTGGGGCACTCGTTTTTCCAATGTCCTTTTTCCTTGCAATAGGCACATTGATCCTTTTCGACTCTCCCTTTTCTTCCCTTGTTAACCTTGCCCTTCCCTTTCTGAGGGGGTTTCTGAGCTGCAATTAGAATCTTGGCTACTTCTTTTGCTTTTCCTATTTCCGGATCATCCCGATTCACATAAACCTTCTGAGCTATCTCTAATAGCTTGTTCCTATTTTCCCCTTCACATCCTTCTATTTTCTTTAATTTTCTTCTTATGTCTGCAGCTGATTGTGTCACAGATGCTATATTTACTAGCCGCCGGTTTTCATCAGCTTCGGGGTCTAGGGGAGTATATACTCTGTACGCCTCTATCAACCTCTCTAAGAAGGCCGCTGGCGACTCATCTTTCCCCTGAATTACCTCCCCTATCTTTCCGAAGTTTGTGGGTTTTCTAGCTGCTGCCTTTAGCCCTCGAAATGGAGCCCGGCGGTACTGCAAGAGCGCCTCCCTTCCCCCTGGGGTGTTAGCATTCCAATTTGGGGGCTGTGAGGGAAGAATGTCTTCTAGCTCCTGCCTAGCTGCAGGAGAATTTCCCTCTTCCCCTAGTACAGCCTTGGCTGCTTCTCTTAAGATTCTTTCCCTCTCTTCGGAGGTAAACAATGTATACATTATTTGTTGGCAATCATCCCAAGTCGGCTGATGGGTTCTATTGTCTCAAGTAAAGCAATTAACCCCTGTGGTTTTTCATAAAATGGGGGATTTTGGTGTTTCCAATCATACAAATCGCTGGTGGAAAACAGCACATATATTAGCCGTGAGGGAGCCCCGGAGGGGGCATCAGGTGTAGGAGCAACCTCCCGCAAGGGCATAATGGCTGCTCCCTCTCCCGTCGATGCCTGTTCCTGTCCATATCTGGTTCCCCCCCGAGTATGAGGTGGACTGGCATAGGAATCCTTGCCTTCGGGCTGGGTGGAATAGGGTTCTTCCCTCCGAGGGTAAGGAGGTGGGGAATTCAAAGGATCCAAGGGGTCTTCGATTGCCCCTGGTAACACCGGATATAAGCTGGGGTTTTTCCGGTCTGGGGGTGCAGTGGGCATCTGCAGTCTTCTGTCTCGCCCTGTTCCTGTGGCTAACAGAATGGCCCTTCTGCTTCCTGTTCTCTGTCTTATGCACCTCTGCACATAACCTGGCTTGTCCATTGCTATATCTATCCACACATCTATATAGACTATCTGGTCTGGGTGAGGTACTCTATACACTACCGATCTTACAGCAAATAACACTGGTAAGTCAAAAGTTCCCTCAGTTGGCCACCCCACCTCAAACGTAGGCCACTCCTGTCCGGACAAGGTTCTTAAAATTTCTGGATTTACCTCATAACTACCATAGCCACGAGCACGGCGCTGGAAGTCAGAAAAATTATTCATTAGACATTCTAGAGGAGTACTAGGTCTTGATCCCCTCTGGCCCATTCTTATAAATATTAGTATCACAAAACAGACGACAACACTGAGGACAACACACAGAGACACAACAGATGCGCGCGACACAATGTAACTTGGCATAAGTTACTCAAAACAGAAACCAAATCAGAGAGCAGCGTCCTGCTTCTGAACTCCTGGGTAGGTCTCAGGCGGCGTCCCACCTACTACCACACAGGACAAGGCTCCGGAGCACTTCCCAAAGAGGATCCTCGTACTTACTCAGTTCGAACTGCCCATCCAGTCTCCAGAATGCAAACTCCTCCAAAGGAGATCTCGCTGGGGCCTCCAATAGTTGCATCCCGATCACGAGACAAATGACCAAGTCGGAGACAGGTGAAAGTGAGGATGGGATTTATGAACCTGCGCAGGGGCGAACTCCCGACCGCCTAGGCAGGAGATACAAATGGGAGTCGCGCCCTGCACTTGCAGTGAGCTCCTTTTATGCACGATGAGCAAGCAAGCAGTTTGCAGAAGCAGAAGTTGCAGTTATTGCTAGGGTACACAAGGGTCCTGGCTTGTGTCCTGATTTTACCTTGGAAACGTCTAGTTCCTTAGTAGTGTTGTGTCAACGTTTCTTGTTTCTTAGGGTTACAGAGGCCACATCCTTGAGGTTCTGTTAGTTCTCCTTTGTTTCAAACCTAGGAGACCTTACCGAACTTCCTCCTCTAGGGTCCTATGACTTCTATGAATGATGGGTCGTTTGTTTGGAGGTCCGACAGTTTTAATTACTCATAAAACTGGCCTTCTACAGTTTCGTCAATTCCGTAGTTGTTAGACATCAGTTCAGTTCGATTCCTGATGGTTCAGAGTGACGGTAGGTCTATATTTTAGTTGTAATTTTGATGTGGTTGTGCAAAGATGTAGGCCATGTGTACTAAGATGCCCTGGTCACCGGAGGTCCACTATGGACCACTTTAAATGGACGTCATAGTCGTCCCGTGTGTGACATCACCCCCAGGTCATAATGCACAGCTCGGGATCCATGGTACCCTGGTGGCCATGGTCCTTGTTTGTTCTGTGAAACCCAAGAAACCCTGTGGGACCAATCACCGCTCATGTTAAGGGGTGATGAGAGTCCTGTGAGGTGGGACTGACCGCTTTGGGCCTCAGAGGGATGAAGGCACCGTGATGTCCAGATGGACGTCAGCCTGCATCTGGGGCCCCTGCCCCGCCCAGGGCCCTGCAGAGTCAAGGTCCCTGTGGAGCTTTGGGACTGGACTTCCGTCCACCATGAGCTCTGACAACCGAGTGACCCACGAGGATGAGGTCCTCCAGCATGTGGGCCCAGGCCCTGCTGTGTCCCCCAAAGGTCAGGAGCTCCTGCAGGGCCGCAGCCCTGGGTCCGTCCTGCACAGGCTGTCCCAGTCGTGAGACGACAGTGAGAGAGGATCAGGGTTCTGTCATCCCTCGTTCCTGCCGGGCACAGGATTTGGGGGTTGGGTGAAGGCCCACGACAGATCCAGTCCCAGGGCCGCATTTGCACGATGGAACTCTGTTTGCCGAATGTGACTGACGGTAAAATGCCAAACTGTTGCTCAAAGGTGCCGTCCTTGGTTTCCTGTGACAGCAAGTCCTCGATTCCAAACCCTGTCCACCCTGTCTGTGCCCCACCTCCTGGTCCTCCTGAGGCTCCAAACAGAGTCCCCATCCCCCAGTGACACTGGCGGGACCATCACGTCTGTGACGACATGTGGCCCTGGTATCAGAGGGGTGGGCCCAGCAGCCTGGACCAGGGACAGGGCCCTGCATTCTCCTGGGTCCATCTCTGACTGAGCAGCCGCTCAGGCAACGGCCCAACTCGATGCAGAAAGTGGTCCTGAGACACGCGCCGCGTGCAACACGCACACACAGCTGGGCGGGGGGGGGGGGGGGGTCCCTGTTGGCCGCAGGAGGGAGCGGAGGGCGGGAGTCGCCGTTTCCCGTGGAGCCGGGACCTGTCCTGCTCGGTACCCTGGACTATAAACGTTTCCTGAGATAGAGACCCCTGGGTTTCAGGCGGAGTTTCCCACAACTTCCGACTCTGCGGGCGTCAGATCACCGGCTCCTCGGCAGGGGGCAGCGGGAGGGGCGGCCCGGGCAGGGAAGAGGCAGCCAGGACTCTGCAGAGCAACGGTGACGCAGCGCTGAGGGGCGGGGGGCTCTGGGGGGAGAGAGAGAGGGCGAGTTTCTCCCCTTGACCCGAGAAGAAGCCGCCCTGGTGGACGTGGGCCACGTGTGCAGGAGGAGACAGCTTCCAGGTCGCTGGTTGCACACGGTGGTCAGGTGAGGGGGGAGGGTGCTCCCCAACATCCTGGTTGTACGGCAGCGGGAAGAGGGGTGACCTGTGTGATCATGGACGGTCCTTCTTTAAGTTTGTTTGTTTGTTTGTTTATTCATTTTGTCTCAAGCAGAGGGACAGATGACCATATGGTGGGAATCACCCCCCTGCAGTTTCACATCCTTGGGGGTGGCGCACACCTCGGCCGTCCCCCCAGGTGTGGGTGTGTGCAGCTTCTGACGCACTGGTTTCCTGGGTGCGGGCAGGGCTCACGGCTTCTGTTCAGACCTTCCCACCCCTGCAGCCTTCCCTCCCCAGGGATCCCTCGTGGGGACCTGTCAGCTGCGACGTCTGTTTCAGTTGTGGGATCGGGAACTAGGGACAATGACACGTGGGGCCTGGATGGACAAGACAGACCTGAGCCAGAACGCCGTTGGTCAGCTGACCCTCAGTGCCTTTTCTTTCTTTTTTTTTTTTTTTGTTTAGATTTTATTATATTTTTAGAGAGGGGAAGGGAGGAAGAAGGAGAGGGAGAGAAACATCAATGTGTGGTTGCCTCTCACGTGGCCCCCAGTAGGGGCCTATCCTGCCAGCCAGGCCTGTGCCCTGACTGGGAATTGAACCTGCGAACCTCTGGTTCTCAGCCTGCGCTCAATCCACTGAGCTACGCCAGCCAGAGCCCTTTTCTTTTTTTTTTTAAATGTATTTTATTGATTATGCTATTACAGTTGTCCCATTTCTCCCCCATCATTCCCCTCCACCCTGCACACCCTCTCCCACCCACATTTCCCCCCTTTAGTTCATGTCCATGTGTCATAAGTTCTTTAGCTTCTACATTTCCCACACTATTCTTGCCCTTCCCCTGTCTATTTTCTACCCACCATCTGTGCTACTTATTCTCTGTACCTTTTCCCCCTCTCTCCTCCTCCCACTCCCCTGTTGCTAACCCTCCATGTGATCTCCATTTCTGTTCTGTTCCTGTTCTACTTGTTTGCTTAATTTGCTTTTGTTTCAGGTGTGGTTGTTAAATATATGTGAGTTTGCAGTCTTTTTACTGTCCTATTTTTTATCTTCTTTTTCTTAGATAAGTCCCTTTAACATTTCATATAATAAGGGCTTGGTGATGATGAACTCCTTGAACTTGACCTTATCTGAGAAGCACTTTATCTGCCTATCCATTCTAAATGACAGCTTTGCTGGATAGAGCAATCTTGCATGTAGGTCCTTGCCTTTCATGACTTGGAATACTTCTTTCCAGCCCCTTCTTGCCTGCAAGGTCTCTTTTGAGAGATCAGCTGACAGTCTGATGGGAACTCCTTTGCAGGTGACTGTCCCCTTATCCCTTGCTGCTTCTAGAATTCGCTCCTTCATTTGAATCTTGGATAAGCTCAGAGAGTGCCAAAGAGATTGGACCCAAGGAGGAACACACCAAGGCACATCGTAATTACATTACCCAAGATCAATGCCTTTCCTTTGATGGAGGGTCACAGTCACCTGTTGGGTCTCATAGCAGCAATGTCCGTTCTGAACCTGCCCCCCACCAGTATCAGGTCCCTTACACCCCACCAGGAAGCATTCCCACACACATTCCCTTTTCTCTCACTGTGTGCACTGGAGAACGCAGAAAGTGTTGCATAGTTCCTAAGGTTCAGTCCACGGCCCTCACCTTCAGGGTCCTGTGGGCACTGAGTCTGCTCAACATGCCACCTGGCTGCAGGGAGGCCATTCCTGTTCTTTCTTTTGAGTGTTTTTCTGCACATTTTGCCAGTCTGAGACGAGTGCTAAATTGTTCCAGTTTTTTCCACCTTGTGGTTACAACTCTCCCAATTGACCCTTCTGCTTTCTTCTCTTCTGAGCTGGGGTCACTGAGAGCTACAACTCTTCTGTTACTGAGACTTCTCAAGCTGAATCTGGGCCCTTGGGTGGAATCTTCCAGGAGATCAGCCTCTGTGATGAGGGATCACAGACCCCCCGCCTGCTGCTGTGGGGACCACGCAGGATTCTAGAACATCCCTGCCTTCCCCACAGACGCTGAGACTGCGCCTAGGAAATTCGGTGGGTCCTCACGCTGTTCTCCCACCACCGTCTGATGATGCCTCACCCCGACATGTAGAGTCTTCTTGACTGCGTGACCTTTGGAATCATGACTTGCCTCTTTAACTGTTCATCTCTGTATGTTTTTATTGTCATAGAAACTCTTCCTCATTTCCAATATCGTCCAGATAGCTGACGGATACACCATCCAACACACTCTCCGCTGCCCAGTGCAACACGTGTTTCGCCAGATCCTCAGTGAACTAAGGTAATTAAACAAAAATATCTTCCAAAAAAAGTTGAATTTATGGAGGTCCCACTGGCTAACAAAGTGATCCCGGGTTGTGGTGAACAATTTTAAATCACACCAGCTGTACGATTGACTGCGGTTTTCCTCACTGAGTGAACTCTTTTTTTTTCACCATTTATCAGCACTTCTCTCCTCCTCCTCCTCCTTCTGCCACAAACACGAAGGATACGACTTCATCTTTCACATTTTCTGCTCAATCCCATACCCCTCCCCCTACCGTCCATCACGCCCTTCCCCACAGCTGTGAGCCTGCTCCCTCCCGGTCACATCAGGTTTCAGGATTGGGGGGCCTCAGTTTCCCATGCCAGGTGTGGCCTTGAGAGAAGAGTGAACAGGGAGGCCCTCAAATATTTTATGTTTTTCCTCTGACATGTGCTTCTCAATGTGCTGGTGTAAGATGAGCCATCGGAGCACTCCCGGATTGGGAAACAGGACTTAAATGATAAGCCCGCTCCAACGTTCCTCTGCCCCTAAGCTCCTGAATTCCTACCCGCACATCAAAGGCACCAGCTGTAGCTTTTCCCTGTGATGATTTGTGGGTCATCACTGAGTGTTTTCTTGAGTCAACCGTCCCCTAAACATTCACAGCCTTTTCTGTTGCCCCGATGTAACTGCAGATATAAATGAAGAATCTTTGCCTCCTGGGCCTGAATTCTTAAATTCATTTGAACCAAATTTATGTTCCTTTTTAACATTGTTGTCCACCAATCATTATTCACACACATATTGCATGTTTCTCTTTTTGTAAATGTTTCAGAACGCAGGCTGCCTTCCAGTGGAGCACACTTCCTCATGGCCCCCTCTCTGTCTCTCATCTTTAGGGCCTGCAGGGACCTGAGTCAGGGCAGCACTGGTCACAGGAGAGGTCACTGCCATTCTTACCCCTCTGGGTTTCCTCGTGGTCACTGTCCAGTCTGTGACCCCTCCTGGATTGTTCCAGTTCCCTTCAGTCTCAGGTGATCTCTACAATGTGGTTGTGCCAAGTTGTTAGCCATGTCAACTAGGTTGCTATTCTCGCTGGAATATCAGTATGTACCACTTTAAATGGATGTCATAGTCTGTCTTCCTGTGACATCACACCAGGTGATAATGAGCAGCTTAGGTTCCCTGGTACCTGGGTGTCCTGTGGCAAAACATTCTGTCTTTGAAACCAAGGACAGACTTTTGGGCAAGACAGCGTCCATTGTCAGGGGCGATCTCCGTGTCTTTCCCCGAATCTTTGCTCTTTTCAGCGAGGACTGCTTTGGGCTTCAGATGGGATGGAAGGTGCCTGTGAGGCCCGATGGCCCTCAGCCAGAGTCTGGCAGCCCGGCCTCCCTGCAGGTCAGTGGAGGCACGATCCTGCATAGGCAGACCCCTGTGGAGGAAAATTACTTCCCAGAACTCCACAGCCCAGTGAGCAGTGAGTCCCAGCTTCCCCAGCGTCTAGGTGCAGTTTTGCTCTTTCCTGGTGTCAGAGGCAGAGACATGTCGGAGGCCTTGCCGCCCTGTGGTCTGACCTCCAGTCGCTTTCTCAGTCATGACTGAGGGACAGGATGGGGAGCTCAGATTCTTGTTTTGTGGCTGGAGAAGATTTTGGAGGGTGAGGAAAGGCTGGTAGTTGCTCCGTTCATGGTGACGCATTTTCAGAGATGAGGTATGTTTGCCAATTGAACTAGAAAAATAGGCCAAGTGTTTTTACTCAAGAGGACAGTCGTTTTTCGCGTGTGATGTGGAGGTCTGGCTGAGAATCCTGAGTATCTGCCCCGGGATTCAGCCCCCGGTCTTCCTCAGGCCCCAAACAGAACCTCCGTCCCCCAGTGACACTTGTAGGACCATCAGGTCTGCAGTAACACGTGGCCCAGGTCACAGAGCAGCTGACACAGCAGGCTGCCCCCGTCCCAGAGCCCTCTGAGTTTCTGGGCCCATCCCCAACTGAGCAGCTTCTCAGCTCCCTGCACACCTGGGCTGGACACCCCGGCCCAGCTGAGGAATGCGCTGCCTCCAGCATCTGAGGCCCCTGGGTTCTGGGCCTCTGCATCTCGTGTTGCAGGAGGGGCCGCATTCCCCAGATTACTGCTCACCCTGCGGCTGCTCCCTGTCCTGCTCCGTGTCAGGGGACTGTGAATATGTGACTGAGGGAGAAGCCCCCTGAATCTGAGTGAGACTCATTGTGACATTCTGACCCTCAGACTCTGTCAGGACGACCTGGCAGCACTGGGCCCGCTCACTGGTCCAGGCAGGGGCACCTCACCCTCCTCCTGGACCCGCGGGAGGGACGGGCTGTGGGTGGAACAGGCGGTCGGTTCCTCTGCAGACTGGGTGGGGACACAGGGCTCCAGTAGGACGTGCCCCGAGGGGGGACAGTGACGGGACGTGCAGGCCTGCTGGCTGAGTCAGGATAGCTGTGGGGACCTTTGGTCCGCGTGACTGGAAAGGCATTTGCAGATCAGTAGGTTCCTGCGGGTACCAGGGGATGCGGGTACCAGGAGATTCCTGAGCTGAGGTTGCTCCTCCAGGGTGACCATGTGGCTGGGGCAGCAGTTAGAGTCACGTGTAGTTACAGTTTGCCTCCATTTGCTGTCCTATTCTAAATTTCTTCTCCTTATTCTTCTTGTTTCTCTACTCCTTCTTCTTCCTTCTACCCCAACAACTCTAATCAGAAGTGGAACGTTGACGTGGTGGGAATCAGCACCCCCGCACCTTCTAAATCCTTGTGCGTAGAGCGCACACCTCTGCCGTCCACCCAGGTGTGTGTGCAGCTCCTGCCTCCCTGGTTTCCTGGGTGCCGGCAGTTCTCACGGCTTCTGTTCACAGTTTCCCACCCCAGCCCCTCACTGCCCAGTGAACGGGTGTGGGGAATCTTCCAGCTGCTACGTCTGTTTCTCTTACGCAGTCTAGATGGAAGGGACAGGGACCTCTTGGGTCAGACCACATTTCCACCCACATCCACATGGCCCTGACCTAACACTCCATTGGTCAGCTCCCCTAGGAGCTCCTCATGTCAGTGCAGGGTCACGGTGACACCCTGGATTCCCAATCCAATTCGGTTCAGAAGCAGGGTCCTCTGTTCTGTGGATTATCAGTTCCTCTGCTTTCTCTCCAATACACAGTTACCCTGGTGAGGGCTCTCATTTTCCTGACTGTGGAGGAAGGCAGGAGGGAAGGGCGACCGGAGAAACGTTCTGTTGTCTGTTGGGGTTTTGTCCAGAGGCTCTGGTCTCTCCTTCACTGGAGAATCCTGAAAATGTCACTGTCTCAGCGCAGGGTTGGTAAAGGACGGACTGGACATCTTTATGATTCCAGGTAGACAGACCCCTGTTCACTTCCCCCGGGATGTTTCTGCTTCCACAGATCCCGTGGGAATGCGGGGGGCTTGCTGCCTTCACTTCCAGGAGACCCCGGATTGCCTCCCAACCCCGCGGCTCAGTTCCTGGGGCTTTTATTTTCCGTCCCGTAGGCGATCAGATCTACCGAGTGCTTAGGGATACGACAAGGCCCTTTGGCCCCTGCTATTCCGAGACCCAGTTTATCCCCAGGCGATTATTTGGTTTTTTATTGAATTTATTGGGGTGACAATGGCTAACAAAATGATACGGGGTTGTGGTGCCCAGTTTTACATTTTTACATTTTATTGTGCGTTTACTACTTAAGTCTTCGTTTTCACCATTCATCACCCCTCCACCCTCCTCCTGCTCCGCCCAGCAACCGCCAAAATGTTTTCCGTGTCTACGAATCTTTCTCCTTTTTTCCCTCCATCTCATACCCCTCCCCTCCCTGCCCTCCATCACACCCTTCCCCACACCTGTGAGCCTGCTCCCTCCAGGTAGCATCACATTTTCTTACTGAGAGGCTTCCGTTTCCCATGCCAGGTGTGGCCTGGAGAGAAGAGTGAACACGGGGGCCCTCAGATACTTTATGTCTTTTCTCTGAAAGGTGTTTCTCAATCTGCTGGTGGAATGTCTGTCATTAGGACACGCCCAGATTGCAAAACGGGCCTTAAAAGGCAAACCCACTCCATCATGCCTGTCCCCCTAAGCTCTTGGATTCCCACCTGCACATCAAAGGAAGGGGCTGGAGCTTCTCCATGTGACAGTTTCTGGGCCGTCCCTGAGTGCTTTCTTGAGCTAACCTCCCCCTAAAGATTCAGAGCCTTTTCTGTTGTCCCTGATAGAGCTGCAGATATAAATGCAGAATCTCTGCCTCGTGGGCCTGAATTAATGAATTCATTTAAACCAAATTTATGTTTCTTTTTAACATTATTTTCCACCATTCATTATTCACAGACATATTCCATAATTCTCTCTCTTTTTTTTGTATGTATTTGAAAACGCAGGCTGCATTCTGGTGGAGCACACTTCCTCATGGTCCCCTCTCTGTGCCTCACCTTTAGGGCCCTGCAGGGACCTGAGTCAGGGCAGCAGTGGTGACAGGAGAGGTCACTGCATTCTTACCCAGTGTGTTTCCTCCTGCACATCTGTCCCGTCTGTGACAAGTCCTGAGTTATTCCAGTTTACTTCCGTATCGCTTACATCCGTGTAATTAATCATTGCAACTTTTCTGACATCAGGCTTGGAACCCTTGGGAACTAACACGGCTCTTTCCTGAGGCTCTTCAGCTGGATCTGGGGTCTTGAGTGGGATCACGGAGACCGTCCCCGGTGACTACAAGGAGCGTGTTCACGTTCACAGCCGTGGGCCACTCAGAAAGCCCTCAGCGTGTCCCTGCCGTCCCCGCAGACCCTGGACCTGGAGAGCAGGAGGCCCATGGGCTGCTCCGGCGGGCCCCCCTCCTGCGTCCAGAGATGCCGTGGCCCAGGACGTAGACGTCGTCCTGAGTGGCTGGAGTCTGGAACCGGAAACGGGGTTTCAGTGCTTGTTCAGTGATTTTCTTCTATTTTCACAGACGCCGTTCCTCACGGACAGTCCGATGGCCGACACCACCCGGCACAGCGTCCACTACCGAGTCCCAACCCCTGACCCCCCTGATCCTCGGTGAACAGAAGGTAACTTCATGGAAACATATTTCTATTACTCAGAGAAAGAAACATCTCTTCTCCTGATTCACAGGTGACCAACTGAAAGTCTTTTAAGTTTTTTATAATGCAGTTGGTTGGGCACCTTTGGTGAACGGGGTGTAACCCTCAGGTGTACCATTTGTAACGGCCCGTCTGCCCACCTGTGAGCTCACCGTCCGGGGTCTGAGCTCCTCCGTCCCCTGGGGTTTGACGCTTCGGTCCCTTTGTCCTTCCTCACCCCCTTCTTCTCTGGGATCAGCATCCTGCAGTCCGTGTCGGTGAGCGCGTCTGCTGTTCGTTTGTGGTGTTTATTCCTACGCTTTGTAGAAGGGACAGGACAGAACGTGTCATCCTGTCCACCTGACGATCAGTGTCCTCTGTGAGGTCGCACTGTGATAGGAGTCACCCGACAGACCAGTGTCTCCTGGGATTTTGCCCATAGAGAGAGAGATCTTTCCGCATACCCCTTCCCTAGTTTTCTTGCCAAATCAACTGACATGTTTCAGTGAAGTTTCTAAACAGTGACTGAAAGTCCTGGCCATCTCGGGCCGGGCAGCTCAGATAGTTAGAGCACCTTCCCGATCGGCCAGAGGTGCAGACTCTTCCCCTGTCAGGGCACAGGCAGGAATCCACCAGTGACTGTGTCACTGAACGGAACAAGTCGCTGTTTGTCTCTCATCTCCTCCTGTCTATACTTTCTCTAAAAGTCAATACATTTGTCAGAACAATAATAACAATGAAGCACAACATTGGCCGGAGGAGAGAACTCCTCCACTCGCATGTCTGGTCAGTTCCGCTCCCATCGGAGTCTGTGATGGGCCGTGTTCCCGCGGGAGCCTCCCGTGGGAGGGTTTGGTGACCCTCTGCCCTTCAGGACTGCCCCTGGGACGGTGTGTCGTGGGGCAGAGGTCCCCCTCCCGGGGCCGCCTCCCTGCGGTGCTACGTGGTCTGCCCACCGGGCCGTGGCCTTCCCTCCTCTGCCCACAGGTCTGGGCGCTCCCAGGTGCGGGCCCGCAGGTGCGGGCTGAGCGGGACACGCACTGCAGACCACGGCCTCTGGGCTGCGTCTTTATGCGCCGTGTTTTGCCGTTTGTGACACCCACCCACGTTTCTGGCCAAAATATTCGGGGGAAAAAAGCTTTCATTTTAATGTTTTAATTCAATTTTTATTTATTTATATGTAGATATTTGCTTTTATGTTATATAAAGGATTTTTGTCATTTGTCTTTGAACAGTTTATGGTACAAGAAGTTTTGTGTAACAAATAATGACAGAACAGAAGAAGAGCTACAAGGTATTCCTGTACTACCCATGTACGATGTGCTTCCTTATTTCCCCCCACAAATAAGGGCAGAAAGTGCCCATCATAGCAGCCAAATGCAGGAAGTGATATGGGTCCTGAGTGTTTGCCCAGGTGAAATGACATACCGACCACTTTTTTAATGACATTTTATTGATTATTCCATTACAGTTCTCATGATTTCCCCCCTTTGCCCCCCGACCCTTGCAGCCCCCACTCCCTCCGGCAGTCCCCCCACCACCGGTCCTGTCCCTGGGGCCTGCGGGTCGGTTCTCTGGCTGCGGCTCCGTCTCCTGTGCTGTGCTTTCCATCCCCCTGGCTGGTCAGTAACGATCCACCTGGGCTTGTCAATCTCCCACCTCTTCGCCCACCGCACACGGCTCCTCCCATCCGGCAGCCATCAAACCGCTCCCCAGAACCAGGATGCTGGCTCTGTTCTTCTTGTTTCCTTAGTTGTTTTTTAGAGTCAGTTGTTCATAGATGTGTATCTTTTCTCATTTTATCATTCATGGTTCTGATCTTCTTTTTCTTCAATAAGTCCCTTTAACATTCCATATAATAATGGTTTAGTGATGATGAACTCCTTCAGTTTGTTCTTCTCTGGGAAACTCTTCATCTGCCCTTGGATTCTAAGTGATGTCTTTGCTGTCTTTGCAGTCTTGGCTGCACATCTCTGCTTTTCAGGACTTTGAACATTTCTCACCAGTCACCTCTAGGCTGCAAATTCTCTTTTCAGAACTCAGCAGGCAGACAGTGTTACGGGAACTCCCCTGTGGGTAACTTCTTTCCTTTGCTGCTTTTAAGATCCTCTCTGTATCTTCAAGCTTTGACATCTTCATTTTGATGTGTCTTGGAGTGGGCCCCTTTGCATCCATCTTGTTGGGGACTCTGTGCTTCCTGGGTTTGCGTGTCTGTTTCCTTCACCAAAGTAGGGAGGGTTTCTTACATCAATTTTTTTCAAACCGATTTCCCATTTCTTACACTTTCTCTTCTCCTTCCAGCACCCCTGTGATGCGAATGTTGGACTTCTTGAAGTTGTCCCAGAAGCTGCTTAAACTACCCTCAGTTTTTGGATTCTTTTTTCTTCTTGTTATTTTCATTGGCTGGTTTTTGATTCCTCATGTTCCAAATCATTGATGTGATTCCCAACCTCATCCAAATTACAGGTTGTCTCTCTATAATTAGTTATTTCAATTAGTGTATGCTTTATTTCTGACTGGGTCTTTTTATGCTGTTGAGGTCCTCACTAAGTCCCTTGAGCATCCTTATCACCAGTGTTTTGAGCTCTGAATGTGATAGATTGCTTATCTCTGTATCATTTACCTCTTTTTCTGGAGATTCAGCTGTTCTTTCATTTGGACCATGTTTCTTGTCTCCTCATTTTGACAGCCTCCCTGTGTTTGTTTCTGTGTACTAGGTAGAGCGGCTTGAGTCTGCGCCTTGGTCGTGTGGCCTAATGTAGTGGGAGTCCTGCAGAGTCCAGTGGCACAGCCTCCCCTGTACCCCAAGGGGGATGCTCTCGGTGCGCCCTTCATGTGGGCTGAGTACACCTTCCTCTTGTAGTTGAGCCTTGGTTGCTGTTGTCAGGTGAATGGGAGGGATTCACCAGGCCAGGCAGCTGCAAGGACCAGCTGTGACCACTGACCACCAGCCTCTGCCCCCCGTGGAGGATCAGCAGTGCAGGGGCAGGGTGGGGGTGCTGGGGCGTGGCCTGAGGCTGTCCCCTGAGTGTGCAGGCTCTGGGGTTTCCTGGTGGTGCAGGCCAAGGTCAGCCCCCGCATGAGTTTCTCCTGGAACACCTTGGCTGACGTACAAAGCAGTCTGAGATGGCTGCCACTTGTCCTGGGCAGAGAGATTTCCAGGGGAGGCAAGCTGTGAATGTAGGCTGGTTGGTGCTAGAGCCCAGGCTGGGGCTCACTGAGTGCAGCTGCTGGTTGGCTGAGAGGATTTAGGGATTGGTGAGGCCTCTGCCAGGCCAGCCGTTCTTGTGGAAAAGCATCTCGGGGGCGGGGGCGTACGTTGGGGGTTGCAGAGTCTCTGGGCAAACAGAGGTTGCCAAGTAGATGGAGTCTCAGATGTGGCACCAGCTTGCCAGCTCCGTTGGGGGAGGGTTTAGAAAAGGGACAGTGGCCTCTGATCGCCTTGATGCCAGACCCTTCTGTTCCTCCCGGTGTAGCACTGGTGCCCTTCCAGGTGCTGCCCTGGGGCTGGAGCTCAGAGACGGTGAATCCGAGTAGGTGAGTCCGTGTGCGGGGTCTTTCAGGGGAACGGCTGGGGGCTGCAGCGGTTCCTGCCGCTGACTCGTTCCGACTTGTGTTTGCAGCCGGAAGTTGAGGGGACTTGTGTGCTGGCGCTGGAACCCTGGGCCGTGTGTTCGGGGTTGGGACGTAGACTCCTCCCTCCCGAGACGTCCCTCCCGACTTCATCCACCACCCGTGGACATGGGACCAGCCCTCCGATTCTGCACCGATCCTACCGGTCGGGATGGATGTGGTTTCGTCAATTCCGTGGGTGTTAGACATCAGTTCAGTTCGATTCCTGATGGTTCAGAGTGACGGTAGGTCTATATTTTAGTTGTAATTTTGATGTGGTTGTGCAAAGATGTAGGCCATGTGTACTAAGATGCCCTGGTCACCGGAGGTTCAATATGGACCACTTTAAATGGACGTCATAGTCTTCCCGTGTGTGACATCATCCCCAGGTCATAATGCACAGCTCAGGGTCCCTGGTATCCTGGTGGCCATGGTCCTCGTTTGTTCTTTGAAACCCAGGAAACCCTGTGGGACCAATCACCGCTCATTTTGAGGGGTGATGAGAGCCCTGTGAGGTGGGACTGACCGCCTTGGGCCTCAGAGGGATGAAGGCACCGTGATGTCCAGATGGACGTCAGCCTGCATCTGGGGCCCCTGCCCCGCCCAGGGCCCTGCAGAGTCAAGGTCCCTGTGGAGCTTTGGGACTGGACTTCCGTCCACCATGGGCTCTCACAACCGCATGACCCACGAGGATGAGGTCCTCCAGCCTGTGGGCCCAGGCCCTGCTGTGTCCCCCAAAGGTCAGGAGCTCCTGCAGGGCCGCAGCCCTGGGTCCGTCCTGCACAGGCTGTCTCAGTCGGGAGACGACAGTGAGAGAGGATCAGGGTTCTGGCATCCCTCGTTCCTGCCGGGCACAGGATGTGGGGGTTGGGTGAAGGCCCACGACAGATCCAGTCCCAGGGCCGCATTTTCATGATGGGACTCTGTTTGCCAAATGTGACTGACGATAAAATGCCAAACTGTGGCTCAAAGGTGCTGTCCTTGGTTTCATGTGACAGCAAGTCCTCAATTCCAAACCCTGCACACCCTGTCTGAGCCCGACCTCCTGGTCCTCCTGAGGCTCCAAACAGAGTCCCCATCCCCCAGTGACACTGGCAGGACCATCACGTCTGTGACGACATGTGGCCCTGGTGTCAGAGCGGTGGGCCCAGCAGCCTGGACCAGGGACAGGGCCCTGCATTCTCCTGGGTCCAACTCTGACTGAGCAGCCGCTCAGGCGACGGCACAACGTGATGCAGAAAGTGGTCCTGGGACACGAGCCGCGTGCAACACGCAGACACAGCTGGGCGGGGGGGGGGGGTCCCTGTTGGCCGCAGGAGGTAGCGGAGGGCGGGAGTCGCCGTTTCCCGTGAAGCCGGGACCTGTCCTGCTCGGCACCCTGGACTATAAACGTTTCCTGAGATAGAGACCCCCGGGTTTCGGTCGGAGTTTCCCACAACTTCCGACTCTACGGGCGTCAGATGCGGAGCGGAGCAGGACCGTTCGCGGGGCTGGGTGCAGCCGGCAGCATCACCGGCTCCTCATCAGGGGGCAGCGGGAGGGGCGGCCCGGGCAGGGAAGAGGCAGCAAGGACTCTGCAGAGCAACGGTGACCCTGGGCTGAGGGGCGGGGGGCCCCGGGGGGAGAGAGTGAGGGTGCGTTTCTCCCCTTGACCCGAGCGGAAGCCGCTCCGGTGGACGTGGGCCACGTGTGCAGGAGGAGACAGCTTCCAGGTCGCTGGTTGCACACGGTGTCAGGTGAGGGGTCAGGGTGCTCCCCAACAACCCGGAGTCATACGGCAGCGGGAAGAGGGGTGACTGTGTGATCATGGACGGTCCTTCTCCCAGTTGGTTTGTTTGTTTGTTTGTTCATTTTGTCTCAAGCAGATGGACAGATGACGTTATGGTGGGAATCAGCCCCCCTGCAGTTTCACATCCTTGGGGGTGGCGCACACCTCGGCCGTCCCCCCAGGTGTGGGTGTGCGCAGCTCCTGACGCACTGGTTTCCTGGGTGTGGGCTGGTCTCACGGCTTCTGTTCAGACCTTCCCACCCCTGAAGCCTTCCCTCCCCAGGGATCCCTCGTGGGGATCTGTCAGCTGAGACGTCTGTTTCAGTTGTGGGATCGGGAACTAGGGACAATGACACGATGGGGCCTGGATGGACAAGACAGACCTGAGCCAGAACCCCGTTGGTCAGCTGACCCTCAGTGCCTTTTCTTTCTTTCTTTCTTTTTTTTTTTTTTTTGGTTAAGATTTTATTATATATTTATTTTTAGAGAGGGGAAGGGAGGGAGAAAGAGAGACAGAAACATCCATGTGTGGTTGCCTCTCACGTGGCCCCCACTAGGGGCCTGGCCTGCAACCGAGGCCTGTGCCCTGACTGGGAATTGAACCTGCGACCCTTTGGTTCGCAGCCTGTGCTCAATCCACTGAGCTACACCAGCTAGGGCCCTTTACTTTTCTTTTTAAATGTATTTTATTGATTGTGCTATTACAGTTGTGCCATTTCTCCCCCATCATTCCCCTCCACCCTGCACACCCCTCCCACCCACATTCCCCCCTTTAGTTCATGTCCATTGGTCGTAAGTTCTTTAGCTTCTACATTTCCCACACTATTCTTGCCCTCCCCCTGTCTATTTTCTACCCACCGTCTATGCTGCTTATTCTCTGTACCTTTTCCCCCTCTCTCCTCCTCCCACTCCCCTGTTGCTAACCCTCCATGTGATCTCCATTTCCGTGGTTCTGTTCCTGTTCTACTTTTTGCTTAGTTTGCTTTTTTTTTAGGTGTGGTTGTTAATAGCTGTGAGTTTGCTGTCATTTTACTGTCCTATTTTTTATCTTCTCTTTCTTAGATAGGTCCCTTTAACATTTCCTATAATAAGGGCTTGGTGATGATGAACTCCTTGAACTCGACCTTATCTGAGAAGCGCTTTATCTGCCCTTCCATTCTAAATGAAAGCTTTGCTGGATAGAGCCATCTTGGATGTAGCACCTTGCCTTTCATGACTTGGAATACTTCTTTCCAGCCCCTTCTTGCCTGTAAGGTCTCTTTGGAGAAATCAGCTGACAGTCTGATGGGACTCCTTTGTACATGACTGTCCCCTTATCCCTTACTGCTTCTAGAATTCTCTCTTTCATTTTAATCTTGGATAACCTCAGAGAGTGCCAAAGAGATTGGACCCAAGGAGGAACACACCAAGGCACATCGTAATTACGTTACCCAAGATCAATGCCCTTCCTTTGACGTCAGGTCACAGTCACCTTTTGGCTCTCATAGCAGCAATGTCCGTTCTGAACCTGCCCCCCACCAGTACCAGGTCCCTTACACCCCACCAGGGAGCATTCCCACACATACTCCCTTTTCTCTCACTGTGTGCACTGGAGAACGCAGAAAGTACTGCATAGTTCCTAAGGTTCAGTCCACGGCCCTCACCTTCAGGGTCCTGTGGGCACTTGAGTCTGCTCAACATGCCACCTGGCTGCAGGGAGGCCATTCCTCTTCTTACTTTTGAGTGTTTTTTCCTGCACATTTTGTCAATCTGAGACCAGTCCTGAATTATTCCAGTTTTCTCCACCTTGTGGTTACAACTCTCCCAATTGACCCTTCTGCTTTCTTCTCTTCTGAGCTGGGGTCACTGAGAGCTACAACTCTTCTGTTACTGAGACTTCTCAAGCTGAATCTGGGCCCTTGGGTGGAATCTTCCAGGAGATCAGCCCCTGTGATGAGGGATCACAGACCCCACGCCTGCTGCTGTGGGGACCACGCAGGATTCTAGAACATCCCTGCCTTCCCCACAGACGCTGAGACTGCACCAAGGAAATTCGGTGGGTCCTCACGCTGTTCTCCCACCACCGTCTGATGATGCCTCACCCCGACATGTAGAGTCTTCTTGACTGCGTGACCTTTGGAATCATGACTTGCCTCTTTAACTGTTCATCTCTGTATGTTTTTATTGTCATAGAAACTCTTCCTCATTTCCAATATCTTCCAGATAGCTGACGGATACACCATACAACACACTCTCCGCTGCCCAGTGCAACACGTGTTTCGCCAGATCCTCAGTGAACTAAGGTAATTAAACAAAAATATCTTCCAAAAAAAGTTGAATTTATGGGGGAGCCACTGCTTAACAAAGTGATCCAGGGTTTTGGTGAACAATTTTAAATCACACCAGCTGTACGATTGACTGAGGTTTTCCTCACTGAGTGAACTCTTTTTTTTTCACCATTTATCAGCATTTCTCCTCTCCTCCTCCTCCTCCTTCTGCCACAAACACGAAAGATGTGACTTCATCTTTCACATTTTCTGCTCAATCCCATACCCCTCCCCCTGCCGTCCATCACGCCCTTCCCCACAGCTGTGAGCCTGCTCCCTTCCGGTCACATCAGGTTTCAGGATTGGGGGGCCTCAGTTTCCCATGCCAGGTGTGGCCTTGAGAGAAGAGTGATCATGGAGGCCCTCAGATATTTTATGTTTTTCCTCTAGAATGTGCTTCTCAATGTGCTGGTGTAAGATGAGCCATCGGAGCACTCCCGGATTGCGCAACAGGACTTCAATGATAAGCCCGCTCCAACGTTCCTGTGCCCCTAAGCTCCTGAATTCCTACCCGCACATCAAAGGCACCAGCTGTAGCTTCTCCATGTGACAGTTTCTGGGTCGTCACTGAGTGTTTTTTTGAGTCAACGGTCCCCTAAACATTCACAGCCTTTTCTGTTGGCCCCGATATAGCTGCAGATATAAATGCAGAATCTCTGCCTCGTGGGCCTGAATTAATGAATTCATTTAAACCAAATTTATGTTTCTTTTTAACATTATTTTCCACCAATCATTCTTCAAAGACATATTCCATAATTCTCTTTTTTTTTTTTTTTTTGTATGTATTTGAAAACGCAGGCTGCCTTCCGGTGGAGCACACTTCCTCATGGCCCCCTCTCTGTCCCTCACCTTTAGGGCCCTGCAGGGACCTGACTCAGGGCAGCAGTGGCCACCGGAGAGGTCACTGCCATTCTTACCCTTGTGTGTTTCCTCCTGCACATCCGTCCCGTCTGTGTCAGGGCCTGAACTGCCCTAGTTTCCTCAGTCACATCTCTGCAATGTGGTTGTGCCAAGTGGGTAGCCCTGTCTGCTAAGCTGCCTTCATCACTGGAAGTCCTGTGTGTACCACTGTAAATGCATATCGTAGTCTTCCTCTGGGTGACGTCACACCCGGGTCATAATGGACACCTGAGGTTCCATTGTACCCTGGTGACCTGTGGCAAAACATTCTTTCTTTGAAACCAAGGACAGCCTTTTGGGAAAATCACAGTCCATGTCGAGGGGCAATGGAAGTACCTTTCCCTGAATCTTTATGCTTTTCAGCTCATTCAGCTCGTACTGGAATTCAGAGGGGGTGGATAGCACCCGTGATGGCCCAGTGGACCTCAGCCAGAGCCTGGCAGCCCTGCCTCCCTGCAAGTCCCCGGGGGCAGGACCCTGCCGACTTGGGACTCCTGGGAATCCACATTCCTGCCCAGGTTTCCAAGGCCAGTGACCAATGAGTCTCAGCTCCCCTAGGGTCTAGATGCAGTTTTGCTCTTTCCTGGTGAGTCAGAGGCAGAGACATCTCGGAGGCCTTGCCGCCCTGTGGTCCGACCTCCAATCGCTTTCTCAGTCATGACTGAGGGACAGGATGGGGAGCTCAGATTCTTGTTTTGTAGCTGGAGAAGATTCTGGAGGGTGAGGAAAGGCGGGTAGTTGCTCCGTTCATGGTGACGCATTTTCAGAGCTGAGGTATGTTTGCCAATTGAAGTGGAAAAATAAGGCCAAGTGTTTTTAATCAAGAGGACAGTCGTTTTTAGAGTGTGATATGGAGGTCTGGCTGAGAATCCTGACTGTCTACCCTGGGATTCAGCCCCCGGTCTTCTTCAGGCCCCAAACAGAACCTCTGTCCACCAGGGACACTTGTAGGACCATCAGGTCTGCAGTAACACGTGGCCCAGGTCACAGGGCAGCTGGCACAGCAGGCTGCCCCCATCACAGGGCCCTCTGGGATTCTGGGCCCGTCCCCAACTGAGCAGCTTCTCAGCTCCCTGCACACCTGGGCTGGAGACCCCGGCGCAGCTGAGAAATGTGCTGCCTCCAGCATCAGAGGCCCCTGGGCGCTGGGCCCCTTCATCTCGTGTTGCAGGAGGGGCCCCATTCCACAGATTAGTGCTCACCTTGGGGCTGCTCCCTGTCCTGCTCCGTGTGAGTGGACTGTGAATATCTGACTGAGGGAGAAGCCCCCTGCATCTGAGTGAGACTCGTTCTGACATTCTGACCCTCAGACTCTGTCAGGACGTCCTGGCAGCACCGGGCCCACTCACTGGTCCAGGCAGGGTCCCCTCACCCTCCTCCTGGACCCGCGGGAGGGACGTGCTGTGGGTGGAACAGGCGGTCGGTTCCTCTGCAGACTGGGTGGGGACACAGGGCCGAAGTAGGACGTGTCCCGAGGGGGGACAGTGACGGGACGTGCAGGCCTGCTGGCTGAGTCAGGATAGCTGTGGGGACCTTTGGTCCGCGTGACTGGAAAGGCATTTGCAGATCAGTAGGAGCTCTGGGTACCAGGAGATGCGGGTACCAGGGGATTCCTGAGCTGAGGTTGCTCCACCAGGGTGACCACGTGGCTGGAGCAGCAGTCAGAGTCACGTGTAGTTTGCCTCATTTTACTGTTATTTTCGGAGTTTTGTCTCCTCCTTGTTCTTTCTGTTCCTCTCCTTCTCCTACTTCATTTTTGTTATTTGCAGAAGCGTAATTAGAAGTGGAACGTTGACGTGGTGGGAATCAGCACCCCTGCACCTTCTAAATCCTTGTGTGGGAAGTACACACCTCTGCGATCCACCCAGGTTCCTTGTGCGCAGCTTCTGACCGACTAGATTCCTCGGTGCGGACAGTTCTCACGGCTTCTGTTCACACTTTCCCACCGGACAGCCTTACTCACTGCACACAGCTGCTATGTGTATTTGTCTTACACATTCTAGAATGAGGGGAGGATGGCGGGATGGGCCCAATGACATCTGCACCCACTTCCAAATGGTCGTGAGTTAAAATTCCATAGGTCACCTGCCCTCAAAACCTCCTTGTGTAAGTCCAGGGTCAAGGTGACACTCTGGATTCCTAGTCCAAGTGCAGGGTCCTGTGGTCTGTGGATTATCTGTTTCTCTGCTTTCTCTCCAATACACAGTTACCCTGGTGAGGGTTCTCATAATCTTGGGGATGAAGGAAGGGAGACAGTAGAGATGTTCTGTTGTCTGGTGGGGTTTTGTCCAGGGGCTCTGGTCTCTCCTTCACTGAAGGGTTCCAAAGGATGTAATTGTTTCAGGACAGGTGATTGGTTAAGGGACAGATGGAGTGAGTTTATGGTCCCAGCTACACCCCTGTTCACTGCACCCGGGATGTTTCTGCTTGTACTGATCCCGCAGGAACGAGGGGGGCTTGGTGCCTTCACGTCCAGGAAACCCGGGAGTAGTCAGCCCACCCCGCAGCTCACTAGTGGCGAGACTCACTTGAGGACACTTCGATCTGCTGTCTTCTAGGGGGTCAGATCTACCGAGTGTCTCGTGATAGCACAAGGCCCTTTGCCCCCTGCTCCCCCAGACCCAATTTCTCCACGGATGATTGTATTGGCTCTAATTGAATGTATTGGGGTCACCCTGGTGAACAAAAGGGTCCAGGGTTTTGGTGGACAATTTAAAATCGCATCATCTGTACAATTTATTGTGGGTTTACCCACTTGAGTCAGGTCTTCCTTTTCACCATTGATCAACCTACGCCGCCTTCTCTCCTCCTCCTCCTCCCCCTTCTGCCACAAGCAACGAAGTGGTTTCTGTGTCTGTGAGTTTCTCTTTCACTTTTTCTCATACCCCGCCCCTGCCGTCCATCCAGCCCTTCCCCACACCTGTGAGCCTGCTCTCTCCTGGTCACCTCAGGTTTTAGGATTGAAAGGCTTCCGTTTCCCATGCCAGGTGTGGCCTGGAGAGAAGAGTGAACACGGCGGCCCTCAAATATTTTATGTCTTTTCTCTGAAAGGTGTTTCTCAACGTGCTGGTGGAATGTCTGTCATTAGGACCCTCCCTGATTGCAAAACGGGCCTTAAGAGGCAAACCCGCTCCATCATCCCTGTCCCCCTAAGCTCTTGGATTCCCACCCGCACATCGAAGGAAGGGGCTGGAGCTTCCCCATGTGACAGTTTCTGGGCCGTCCCTGAGTGCTTTCTGAGTAGCCAACTACCCCGTTAACATTCAGAGCCTGTGTTGTTTGCCCAAACGGCAGATGTAAATGCAGAGTGTCTGCCTCGTTGGCCCTAATTAATGAACATTTAAACCCAAATTATGTTTCTTTTCAACACTATTCTCCGTCATTCGTTATTCGCAGACATTTTGCATCGGTTTCTTCTTGTATGTATTTCAAATTGCAGGCCGTCTTCTCATGGACCACACTCCCTCATTCCTCATGGGTCACTGATGTTTTTAAAAATATATCGTATTGATTATGCGATTACAGTTTTCCCAATGTACCCCCTTATCCTCCTCCACGCTGCACCCCAACTCTCCAGCATTCCCCTCCTTAGTTCATGTACGTGGGTTGTACCCATAAGTTCTCTGGATTCTCTGTTCCGTACACCGTTCTAACCTCTTCTCATGTATTTTGTGCCTGCCAATCACGCTTCTTCCCCCTGTACCATTCCCCCACTGTGATTCCCCTCCCCTTCCCCACGGAGAACCCTCCATGTGATGTCCGTTTCTCTGATTCTGTTCCTGTTCTGGTTGTTTGCTTAGGTTTTCTTTTCCTTGTTTTTCTTTCTTTTTTTTTTTAGGTTCAGTTACTGACAGTTGTGAGTTTGTTGTCATTTTACTGTTCGTAGTTTTTGATCTTGTTTATTTTCTGAGATAGGTCTCTTTATCACTTTATACACCAAGGTCTTGTTGAGGATGAACTCCTTGAACTTGACCTTATCTGAGAAGCACTTCATCTGCCCCTCCATTCTGAGTGACAGCTCTGCCGGATAGAGCAATCGCGGATGTGGGTCCTTGCCTTTCATGCCTTTGAATATTTCATCCAGCCCCTTCTTGCCTGGAAGGTTTCTTTTGAGAAATCAGCTGATAGCCTTATGGGCACTCCTTTGTAGGCGACTGTCTCCTTTTCTCTTGCTGTTTTTAAGATTCTCCCCTATCTTTAATCTTGGGCAATGTGATGATGATGTGCCTTGCTGTGTTCCTCTTTGGGTCCAATTTCTTTGGGACCCTCTGAGCTTCCTGGACTTCCTGGAAGTCTATTTCCTTTGCCAGATTGGGGAAGTTTTCCTTCATTTTTTTGTTCAGATAAGTTTTTAATTTCTTGCTCTTCCTCTTCTCCTTCTGGCACCCTTAGGATTTGGATATTGGGGTGTTTAAAGCTGTCCCGTAGGTTCCTAAGCCTCTGCTCTTTTTTTTTTTTTTTAATTCTTCTTGCTTCATTCTGTTGCATTTGGGTGTTTATTTCTTCCTTTTGATCCAAGTTGCTGATTTGAGTCCCTGTTTTCTTCCGATCACTGTTGGTTCACTGTCCATTTTGCTTATTTCACTCCGGGTATCTTTCATGTGTTCCTTCATTTTGGGACCAAGCTCAGTCAGTTCCGTGAGCATCCTGACATCCAGGGCTTTGAACTCCTCATCAGATAAACTGTCTGCCTCCTCGTCCCTTAGCTCTTTTTCTGGAGTCTTGCTCCGTTCTTGCATTTGGGCCACACTTCTTTGCCTCTGCGCACCTGTCATGCTGTGAGAGAGCAGGGCCTTAGGTGTTCCCCAGGGCAGGGCCAGGCTCCCTGCTGCGCTGTGGTGCCATCGGTGGGGACGGGCCAGAGAGGGGACCGTGCAGGTCGCTTGCTCCGTCTGGCCAGAACTGCCTCGTGGTTCACTCTGTGTCCCTGACGTTCGGGGCTCTGCTGGGACCCGAGTCAAGGCATCAACAGTCACAGGAGATGTCACCCGAGTCAAGGCATCAACAGTCACAGGAGAGGTCACCACCATTCTTACCCTTGTGTGTGTACTCTTGCAGCCTTTCCAGTCTGTGACAAGTCCTGAATTACTCCAGTTTACTTCCGTATCGCTTACATCCGTGTAATTAATCATTGCAACTTTTCTCACATCAGGCTTAGAACCCTTGGGAACTAACACGGCTCTTTTCCTGAGGCTCTTCAGCTGGATCTGGGGTCTTGGATGTGATCACGGAGACCGTCCCCGGTGACTGTAATGAGCGTGTCCACGTTCACAGCCGTGGGCCACTCAGAAAGTCCTCCGCGCGTCCCTGCCGTCACCATGGACACAGGGTCCAGGAAGCCCATGGGCTGCCCGAGCAGGCTTCACTCCTGCGTCCAGAGATGCCGTGGCCCAGGACGTAGACGTCGTCCTGAGTGGCTGGAGTCCGGAACCGGAAATGGGGTTTCAGTGCTTGTTCAGTGATTTTCTTCTATTTTCACAGACGCCGTTCCTCACGGACAGTCCGATGGCCGACACCACCCGGCACAGCGTCCACTACCGCGTCCCAACCCCTGACCCACCTGATCCTCGGTGAACAAAAGGTCAGTTCATGGAAACATACTTCTATTACTCAGAGAAAGAAAACATCTCTTCTCCTGATTCACAGGTGACCAACTGAAAGTCTTTTCAGTTTTTTATAATGCAGTTGGTTGGGCACCTCTGGTGAACGGCGTGTAACCCTCAGGTGTGCCATTTGTAACGTCCCGTCTGCCCACCTGTGAGCTCACTGTCCGGGGTCTGATCTCCTCCGTCCCCTGGGGTTTGACCCTTCGGTCCCTTTGTCCTTCCTCACCCCCTTCGTCTCTGGGATCAGCATCCTGCTGTCCGTGTCGGTGAGCACTTCTGCTGTTCGTTTGTGGTGTTTATTCCTACGGTTTGTAGAAGGGACAGGACAGAACGTGTCATCGTGTCCACCTGATGATCAGTGTCCTCCTCTGTGAGGTCGCACTGTGATAGGAGTCACCTGACAGACCAGTGTCTCCTGGGTTTTTGCCCGTAGAGGGAGAGATCTTTCTGCATACCCCTTCCCTAGTTTTCTTGCCAAATCAACTGACATGTTTCAGTGAAGTTTCTAAACAGTGATTGAAAATCCTGGCCATCTCGGGCCGGACAGCTCAGATGGTTAGAGCACCTTCCCGATCGGCCAGAGTTACAGACTCCTCCCCTGTCAGGGCACAGGCAGGAATCCACCAGTGACTGTGTCACTGAACGGAACAAGTCGCTGTTTGTCTCTCTTTCTCCTTCTGTTTATACTTTCTCTAAAAGTCAATACATTTGTCAGAACAATAAAGCACAACATTGGCCGGAGGACAGAAGTCCTCCACTCCCATGTCTGGTCAGTTCCGCTCCCATCGGAGTCTATGATGGGCCGTGTTCCCACGGGAGCCTCCCGTGGGATGGTTTGGTGACCCTCTGCCCTTCAGGACTGCCCCTGAGACGGTGTGTCGTGGGACAGAGGTCCCCCTCCCGGGGCCGCCTCCCTGCGGTGCTACGTGGTCTGCCCACCTGGCCGTGGCCTTCCCTCCTCTGCCCACAGGTCTGGGCGCTCCCAGGTGCGGGCCCGCAGGTGCGGGCTGAGCGGGACACGCGCTGCAGACCACGGCCTCTGGGCCGCGTCTTTGTGCGCCGTGTTTTGCCGTGTGTGACACCCACCCACGTGTCTGGCCAAAATATTCAGGAGGAAAAGCTTTCATTTTAATGTTTTAATTCTATCTTTATTTATTTATATGTAGATATTTGCTTTTATGTTATATGAAGGATTTTTGTCATTTGTTTTTCACCATTTTATGGTACAAGAAGTTGTGTGTAACAGATAATTACAGAACAGAAGAAGAGCTACAAGGTATTCCTGTACTACCCATGTGCGATGTGCTTCCTTATTTCCCCCCACAAATAAGGGCACAAAGTGCCCATCATAGCAGCCAAATGCAGGAAGTGATATGGGTCCTGAGTGTTTGCCCAGGTGAAATGACATACAGACCACTTTTTTAATGACATTTTATTGATTATTCCATTACAGTTCTCATGATTTCCCCCCTTTGCCCCCCGACCCTTGCAGCCCCCACTCCCTCCGGCAGTCCCCCCACCACCGGGCCTGTCCCTGGGGCATGCGGGTCGGTTCTCTGGCTGCGGCTCCGTCTCCTGTCCTGTGCTTTCCATCCCCCTGGCGGGTCAGTGACGATCCACCTGGGCTTCTCAATCTCCCAACTCTTCGCCCATCGCCCACGGCCCCCTCCCATCCGGCAGCCATCAAACCGCTCCCCAGAACCACGATGCTGGCTCTGTTCTTCTTGTTTGCTTAGTTGTTTTTTAGAGTCAGTTGTTCATAGATGTGTATCTTCTGCCATTTTATCATTCATGGTTCTTCTCTTTCTTCAATAAGTCCCTTTAACATTCCCCATAATAATGGTTTAGTGATGATGAACTCCTTCAGTTTGTTCTTCTCTGGGAAGCTCTTCATCTGCCCTTCGATTCTAAGTGATGTCTTTGCTGTCTTTGCCGTCTTGGCTGCACAGCTCTGCTTTTCAGGACTTTGACCATTTCTCGCCAGTCACCTCTAGGCTGCAAATTCTCTTTTCTGAAATCAGCAGGCAGACGGTGTTGCGGGAACTCCCCTGTGGGTAACTTCTTTCCTTTGCTGCTTTTAAGATCCTCTCTGTGTCTTCAAGCTTTGACACCTTCATTTTGATGTGTCTTGGAGTGGGCCCCTTTGCATCCCTCTTGTTGGGGACTCTGTGCTTCCTGGGTTTGCGTGTCTGTTTCCTTCACCAAAGGAGGGAGGGTTTCTTACATCAATTTCTCAAACCGATTTCGCATTTCTTACACTTTCTCTTCTCCTTCCGGCACCCCTGTGATGCGAATGTTGGACTTCTTGAAGTTGTCCCAGAAGCTGCTTAAACTACCCTCAGTTTTTGGATTCTTTTTTCTTCTTGTTATTTTCCCTGGCTGGTTTTTGGTTCCTCATGTTCCAAATCATTGATGTGATTCCCAACTTCATCCAAATTACAGGTTGTCTCTCTATAATTAGTTATTTCAATTAGTGTATGCTTTATTTCTGACTGGGTCTTTTTATGCTGTTGAGGTCCTCACTAAGTCCCTTGAGCATCCTTATCGCCAGTGTTTTGAGCTCTGCAGGTGATAGATTGCTTACCTCTGTATCATTTACCTCTTTTTCTGGAGATTCAGCTGTTCTTTCATTTGGACCATGTTTCTTGTCTCCTCATTTTGACAGCCTCCTTGTTTTTGTTTTTATGTATTAGGTAGAGCTGCTTGAGTCTGCGCCTTGGTCGTGTGGCCTACTGTAGTAGGAGTCCTGCAGAGTCCAGTGGCACAGCCTCCCCTGTACCCCAATGGGGATGCTCTCGGTGCGCCCTTCCTGTGGGCTGAGCACACCTTCGTCTTGTAGTTGAGCCTCGGTTGCTGTTGTCAGGTGAATGGGAGGGATTCACCAGGCCAGGCAGCTGCAAGGACCGGCTGTGACCACTGACCACCAGCCTCTGCCCCCCTTGGAGGATCAGCAGTGCAAGGGCAGGGTGCGGGTGCTGGGGCGTGGCCTGTAGCTGTCCCCTGGGTGCACTGGCCCTGGGGTTTCCTGGGTGGTGCAGGCCAAGGTCAGCCCCCGCATGAGTTTCTCCTGGAACACCTTGGCTGAGGTACAAAGCAGTCCGAGATGGCTGCCACTTGTCCTGGGCAGAGAGATTTCCAGGGGAGGCAAGCTGTGAATGTAGGCTGGTTGGTGGTAGAGCCCAGCCTGGGGCTCACTGAGTGCAGCTGCTGGTTGTCTGAGAGGATTTAGGGAGTGGTGAGGCCTCTGCCAGGCCAGCCGTTCTTGTGGAAAAGCGTCTCGGGGGGGGGGGCGTACGTTGGGGGTTGCAGAGTCTCTGGGCAAACAGAGGTTGCCGAGTAGATGGAGTCTCAGATGTGGCACCAGCTTGCCAGCTCCGTTGGGGGAGGGTTTAGAAAAGGGACAGTGGCCTCTGATCGCCTTGATGCCAGACCCTTCTGTTCCTCCCGGTGTAGCACTGGTGCCCTTCCAGGTGCTGCCCTGGGGCTGGGGCTCAGAGACCGTGAATCCGAGTAGGTGAGTCCGTGTGCGGGGTCTTTCAGGGAAACGGCTGGGGGCTGCAGCGGTTCCTGCCGCTGACTCGTGCCGACTTGTGTTTGCAGCCGGAAGTTGAGGGGACTTGTGTGCTGGCGCTGGAACCCTGGGCCGTGCGTTCGGGGTTGGGACGTAGCGTCCTCCCTCCCGAGACGTCCCTCCCGACTTCATCCACCACCCGTGGACATGGGACCAGCCCTCCGAGTCTGCACCGATCCTACCGGTCGGCATGGATGTGGTTTCGTCAATTCCGTGGGTGTTAGACATCAGTTCAGTTCGATTCCTGATGGTTCAGAGTGACGGTAGGTCTATATTTTAGCTGTAATTTTGATGTGGTTGTGCAAAGAGGTGGGCTGTGTCTACTAAGGTGCCCTGGTCACCGGAGGTCCAATATGGACCACTTTAAATGGACGTCATAGTCTTCCTTCGTGTGACATCACACCCAGGTCACAATGGACAGCTCAGGGTCCCTGGTATCCTGGTGACCTGTGGTTCAACATTCTTCCTTTGAAACCAAGGACAGCCTTGGGGATGAATCACAGTCCATTCTAAGGGACAATGACAGTGCCCTTCCCAAATTTTTGTTCATCTATGCCATTTTGGGGCTTCGGAGGGGATGGAAACCACCTGTGATGCGAGGTGGCCCTCAGGCCTCCCCAAGGCCACCGTGGGCAGTGACCTGTGGAGGTCAGACAGCTGTGGATCCGGATTCCTGCCCAGTGACCCCTGAGTGTCAGCTTCCCCAGCATCTGCGTCCAGCCTTGCCCTTGCTCTGAGACTCAGAGGTAAGGACACCTGGGAGGGCTTGCAGCCCTGTGGTCGGACCTCCACACACTTTCCCGGTCGTGACACGAGGGACAGCGTCTGCGGACTCCTAGATCCTTGCTCTGTGGCTGGAGAAGCGTTTGGAGGGTGAGGGACAGCTGGTTTTGCTCCGATCGTGCAGCTGCATTTTCAGACATGAAGTGCGTTTGTCAGTTTTGACTCAAAACAAGGCCAAGTGCTTTTACTCCGACTGTCAGTAGTTACTTGTGTGCGGTGTGAAGACTTTGAGCATCCTGAGCATCCTCCCCGGGACTCACCTGCACGTCTTCCTCAGGCTGCAAACAGAGCCTCTGTCCGCCAGGGACGCTGGTAGGACCATCACGTGTGTGGCAACCCGGGGCCCAGGTCACAGAGCAGCTGGCGCAGCGGGAGGGGCGTGCTGTGGCTGGAACAGGCCGTCGGTTGCTCTGCGGACGAGGTGGGGACACAGGGCCGCAGAGGATCGTGCCCCGAGGGGGGACAGTGACGGGGTGTGCAGGCCTGTTGACAGGTGAAAACAACTGTGGTGAGCTGTGGTTGGTATGACCGGGAAGGCCTTGGTCAGATCAGTGGGTCCACGCGGGTACCAGGTGCTTTGGGTACCAGGGGATGCGGGTCCCAGGGGATGCGGGTCCCAGGTGCTTTGGGTACCAGGGGATGCGGGTACCAGGTGCTTTGGGTACCAGGGGATGGGGGTACCAGGGGATGGGGGTACCAGGGGATGGGGGTACCAGGGGATGCAGGTACCAGGGATACCAGGGGATGCGGGTACCAGGGATACCAGGGGATGCGGGTACCAGGGGATGGGGGTACCAGGGGGTGCGGGTACCAGGGATACCAGGGGATGCGGGTACCAGGGGATGGGGGTACCAGGGGATGCGGGTCCCAGGGGATGCCTAAACCGACGTCACTCAACCAGGGTAACCGTGTGGCTGCCGCAGCAGTGAGACTCACGTGTGGTTACAGTTTGCCTCCATTTACCGTCATTTTCTCAGTTTTACCTCCTGCTTCTCCTCATCATTCTGTCTGTTCCTTTCCTTCTCCTACCCCAGTGTTTTTTACACAAGTCTACTGAGAAGTGGAATGTTTACCTGGTGGGAATCAGCCCTCTGGCACCTTCTAAATCCTTGTGTGTAGAGCGCACACCTCTGCCGTCCGCCCAGCGTCTGACGCCAGTTTCCTGGGTGCGGGCACCTGCCCACCATACACCCTTACTCACCGTACACAGCTGCTGTGTCTATTTCTCCTGTGCATTCTAGAATGTGGGGAGAATGGCAGAGTGGGCCCGACGACATTGGGACCCAGGTCCCAATGGTCCTGAGCTAAAATTCCATTGGTCAGCTCCCCTAAAAGCTCCCAGTGTTGGTGCAGGGTCACGGCGACACCCTGGATTCATCCAAGTGCAGTTCAGAGACAGGGTCCTGTGGTCTGTGGATTATCTGTTTCTCTGCTTTCTCTCCAATCCAGACTTTCCCTGGTGAAGGGTCTCATTTTCTTGGGGATGAAGGAAGGGCGTCCACAGAAATGTTCCTTGTCTGTTGGGGTTTTGTCCAGACGATCTGGTCTCTCCTTCACTGGAGAATTCTAAAAGGGTAACCGGCTCAGGACAGGGTATTGGTTAAAGGACAGACTGAGTACGTTTCTGATTCCAGCTTCCCCATTGTTTCTGCCCCTGGGACACTTCTGCTTGCACAGGTCACGTGGAATGCAGGCGGCGAATGTGTTCGCTTCCGGGAGACCCGGGATTAGTCAGCCAAGCCCACAGCTCACTACTGGTCACACTCATTTGATGGCACGTCGATCTGCTGTCTCTTAGGTGATCGGATCCACTGAGTGTCTCGTCGTAGGTCAGGGCCCTTTGGCTGAAATTTGTCCCCAGACAATTGTTTGCTTTTTGCTGAACTTATTGGGGTGACCCTGGTTAACAGACTGTTCCAGGGTTTGGGTGCACAGTTTGACATCCCATCACCTGCACACTTCAGCGTGGGTTTGCCCACTTCCGTCCTCTTTTTCACCCCTCGTCCCTCCCACGGCCTTGTTCTCTCCCCTCCTCTCCCTCCCGCCACAAGCACTGAGCGTGTTCTGTGTCTGTGAGTTTACCTTTCGTATTTTCTCATACCCCACCCCCGTCGTCCATCCCCCCCTTCCCCACAGATGTGAGCCTGCTCCCTCCCGGTCACATCAGGTGTTAGGATTGGGGGGCCTCAGTTTCCCATGCCAGGTGTGGCCTTGAGAGACGAGTGATCATGGAGGCCCTCAAATATTTTATGTTTTTCCTCTGACATGTGCTTCTCAATGTGCTGGTGTAAGATGAGCCATCGGAGCACTCCCGGATTGCAAAACAGGACTTCAATGATAAGCCCGCTCCAACGTTCCTCTGCCCCTAAGCTCCTGAATTCCTACCCCCTCATCAAAGGCACCAGCTGTAGCTTTTCTCTGTGACGGTTTCTGGGTCGTCACTAACTTCTTTCTTGAGTCAACCGTCCCCTAAACATTCAGAGCCTTTTCTGTTGCCCCAATACAGCTGCAGATATAAATGCAGAATCTCTGCCTCATGGGCCCGAATCAATGAATTCATTTAAACCAAATTTATGTTTCTTTTTAACATTATTTTCCACCATTCATCATTCACAGACATATTGCATGTTTCTCTTTTCGTATGTATTTGAAAACGCAGGCTGCCTTCCGGTGGAGCACACTTCCTCATGACCCCCGCTCTGTGCCTCACCTTTAGGGCCCTGCAGGGACCTGAGTCAGGGCAGCAGTGGTCACAGCAGAGGTCACTGCCATTCTTACCCTTGTTTGTTTCCTCCTGCACATCTGTCCCGTCTGTGACAAGTCCTGAACTGCCCTAGTTTCCTCAGTCACATCTCTGCAATGTGGTTGTGCCAAGTGGTTGTGCCAAGTGGTTGTGCCAAGTGGGTAGCCCTGTCTACTAAGCTGCCTTCGTCACTGGAAGTCCTGTGTGTACCACTCTAAATGCATATCGTAGTCTTCCTCTGTGTGACGTCACACCCGGGTCATAATGGACACCTCAGGTTCTGTGGTACCCTGGTGACCTGTGGCAAAACATTCTTTCTTTGAAACCAAGGACAGCCTTTTGGGAAAATCACAGTCCATGTGGAGGGGCAATGGAAGTGCCTTCCCTGAATCTTTGCTCTTTTCAGCTCGTACTGCTGTGGCCTTCAGAGATGGTGGATAGCACCCGTGATGCCCTGTGGCCCTCAGCCAGAGCCTGGAAGCCCTGCCTCCCTGCAGGTCCCCGTGGGCAGGACCCTGCCGACTTGGGACTCCTGGGAATACACTTTCCTTCCCAGGTCTCCAAGGCCAGTGACCAATGAGTCTCAGCTCCCCTAGGGTCTAGGTGCAGTTTTGCTCTTTCCTGGTGAGTGAGAGGCAGAGACATCTCGGAGGCCTTGCCGCCCTGTGGTCCGTCCTCCAATCGCTTTCTCAGTCATGACACGAGGGACAGGATAGGGAGCTCAGATTCTTGTTTTGTGGCTGGAGAGGATTTTGGAGGGTGAGGAAAGGCTGGTAATTGCTCCATTCATGGTGATGCATTTTCAGAGATGAGGTATGTTTGTCAATTTAATTAGAAAAATAAGGCCAAACATTTTTACTCAAAAGGACAGCAGTTATTTGTGTGTAATATCAAGACCTTTTCTGAAACTCCTGAGTATCTTCCCCAGGATTCAGCCCCTGGACTTCCTCAGGCTGCAAACAGGACCTCCGTCCACCGAGGACACTTGTAGGACCATCAGGTCTGCAGTAACACGTGGCCCAGGTCACAGGGCAGCTGGCACAGCAGGCTGCCCCTGTCCCAGAGCCCTCTGGGATTCTGGGCCCGTCCCCAACTGAGCAGCTTCTCAGCTCCCTGCGCACCTGGGCTGGAGACCCCAGCGCAGCTGAGGAATGCGCTGCCTCCAGCATCAGAGGCCCCTGGGCGCTGGGCCCCTTCATCTCGTGTTGCAGGAGGGGCCGCATTCCGCAGATTAGTGCTCACCCTGCGGCTGCTCCCCGTCCTGCTCCGTGTCAGGGGACTGTGAATATGTGACTGAGGGAGAAGCTCCCTGAATCTGAGTGAGACTCATTCTGACATTCTGACCCTCAGACTCTGTCAGGCCGTCCTGGCAGCACTGGGCCCGCTCACTGGTCCAGGCAGGGTCACCTCACCCTCCTCCTGGACCCGAGGGAGGGATGTGCTGTAGATTGAGCAGGCGGTCGGTTCCTCTCCAGACTGGGTGGGGACACAGGGCTCCAGTAGGACGTGCCCCGAGGGGGGACAGTGACGGGACGTGCAGGCCTGCTGGCTGAGTCAGGATAGCTGTGGGGACCTTTGGTCCGCGTGACTGGAAAGGCATTTGCAGATCAGTCGGTTCCTGCGGGTACCAGGAGATGCGGGTACCAGGAGATTCCTGAGCTGAGGTTGCTCAACCAGGGTGACCACGTGGCTGGGGCAGCCGTGAGAGTCACGTGTAGTTTGCCTCATTTTACTGTTATTTTCGGAGTTTTGTCTCCTCCTTGTTCTTTCTGTTCCTCTCCTTCTCCTACTTCATTTTTTTTATTTGCAGAAGCGTAATTAGAAGTGGAAAGTTGACGTGGTGGGAATCAGCACCCCTGCACTTTCTAAATCCCTGTGTGTAGAGCGCACACCTCTGACGTCCCCCCAGGTGTGTGTGCAGCTTCTGACCGACTAGATTCTTCGGTGCGGGCAGTTCTTACGGCTTCTGTTCAGACTTTCCCACCGGACAACCTCACTCACTGCACACAGCAGCTGTGTGTATTATTCTTACACATTCTAGAATGAGGGGAGGATGGCGGGATGGGCCCAACGATATCGGAACCCACTTCCAAATGGTCCTGAGCTAAAACTACATTGGTAACCTGCCCTCAAAAGCTCCTCGTGTTAGTGCAGGGTCACGGTGACACTCTGGATTCCTAGTCCAAGTGCAGTTCCGAACCAGGGGCCTGGTTTCCCTCCTTTCTGTCCAATACACAGTTACCCTGGTGAGGGCTCTCATAATCTTGGGGATGAAGGAAGGGCTATAGGAGAAATGTCCTGTTGTCTGTTGGGGTTTTGTCCATGGGCTCTGGTCTTTCCTTCACTGGAGAATCCTAAAAATGTCACTGTCTCAGCGCAGGGTTGGTAAAGGACGGACTGGACATCTTTATGATTCCAGGTAGACAGACCCCTGTTCACTTCCCCCGGGATGTTTCTGCTTCCACAGATCCCATGGGAATGCGGGGGGCTTGCTGCCTTCACTTCCAGGAAACCCCGAATTGCCTCCCAGCCCCGCGGCTCAGTTCCTGGGGCTTTTATTTTCCGTCCCGTAGGCGATCGGATCTACCGAGTGCTTAGTGATACGACAGCGCCCTTTGGCCCCTGCTATTCCGAGACCCAGTTTATCCCCAGGCGATTATTTGGCTTTTTATTGAATTTATTGGGGTGACAATGGCTAACAAAATGATACGGGGTTGTGGTGCCCAGTTTTACATTTTTACATTTTATTGTGCGTTTACCACTTAAGTCTTCGTTTTCACCATTCATCACCCCTCCACCCTCCTCCTGCTCCGCCCAGCAACCGCCAAAATGTTTTCCGTGTCTACGAATCTTTCTCCTTTTCCCCCCTCAATCTCATACCCCTCCCCTCCCTGCCGTCCATCACACCCTTCCCCACACCTGTGAGCCTGCTCTCTCCCGGTCACATCAGGTTTTAGGATTGAGAGGCTTCCGTTTCCCATGCCAGGTGTGGCCGGGAGAGAAGAGTGAACACGGGGGCCCTCAAATACTTTATGTCTTTTCTCTGAAATGTGTTTCTAAATGTACTGGTGGAATGTCTGTCATTAGGACCCTCCCAGATTGCAAAACGGGCCTTAAAAGGCAAACCCACTCCATCATGCCTGTCCCCCTAAGCTCTTGGATTCCCACCTGCACATCAAAGGAAGGGGCTGGAGCTTCTCCATGTGACAGTTTCTGGGCCGTCCCTGAGTGCTTTCTTGAGCTAACCTCCCCCTAAATATTCAGAGCCTTTTCTGTTGTCCCTGATAGAGCTGCAGATATAAATGCAGAATCTCTGCCTCGTGGGCCTGAATTAATGAATTCATTTAAACCAAATTTAGGTTTCTTTTTAACATTATTTTCCACCAGTCATTATTCAAAGACATATTCCATAATTCTCTTTTTTTTTTTTTTTTTGTATATATTTGAAAACGCAGGCTGGTTTCCGGTGGAGCACACTTCCTCATGGTCCCCTCTCTGTCCCTCACCTTTAGGGCCCTGCAGGGACCTGAGTCAGGGCAGCAGTGGCCACCGGAGAGGTCACTGACATTCTTACCCTTGTGTGTTTCCTCCTGCACATCTGTCCCGTCTGTGCCAAGTCCTGAATTATTCCAGTTTACTTCCGTATCGCTTACATCCGTGTTATTAATCATTGCAACTTTTCTGACATCGGGCTTGGAACTCTTGGGAACTAACATGGCTCTTTTCCTGAGGCTCTTCAGCTGGATCTGGGGTCTTGGATGTGATCACAGAGACCGTCCCCGGTGACTACAAGGAGCGTGTCCACGTTCACAGCCGTGGGCCACTCAGAAAGCCCTCCGCGCGTCCCTGCCGTCACCATGGAGACATGGTCCAGGAAGCCCATGGGCTGCCCGAGCAGGCTTCACTCCTGCGTCGAGTGACGCTGTGGTCCAGGACCTAGAAAGTGTCTTGATTGGCCAGACTCCGGAAGCAGGAATTGGTTTGGAACTCTATTGATTTCTTTGTTTTATTTGCGCAGACACCGTTCCTCACGGACTGTCCGATGGCCGACAGCACACAGCACACCTCCTGCTGCCGAGTCTCTACCCACGATCCTCCTGAGAATCCGTGAACAAATGGTGAGTAAACGAAAATATGTTTATGTTCACCAAAGGAAGAAAACATTCGTTCTCCTTATTAAGAGGTGAGCAGTTAATGATCTTTTGAGTTTTTTAGAATGCAATCGGTTGGGCACCTTTGGTGAACGGGGTGTAAATCTCAGGTGTACCATATCGCACGCCCGAGTGACATGACCGACTGTGTCCCCCCATCACGTGATGACTGACGTCTTCCTCTCCGAGGCCACGCTGTCCCGGCATCACCTGAGACACAAGGTCTTCAGGGTCTGACTGCCCGTTGGGGAGACCTGTCCATCCGCCTGTCCCCCCAGAGTTCGGTGTCCCCATGCTCAGTATCGCGTTCCCTCAGGCCCCTGATCCCGGGTGCAGACTGCGGCCCAGAGCCCTGCACCAGCCTAGGATGCTGCATCCGGGCATTTTCCTCCCCAGCCAAGTGGAGGATGAGGGGCGCTGCCTGAATCTGTGTCCCTCGGGGGGTGTCGGCCCACTGTCCTTCCTGGATGTCCACAGATGGCCTGCAGTTTTGTCCCCATCCTGCCAAAGGACCTAGAATTCAGGCACGATTCTCCGTCCTCCGTCCACAGAGCTCAGCGGACCCCTTCAGGGCCGAGGCTGAGGGACACACCCTGTACAGCGTGGGTTCCAAGGGCGGTGGGGTCACGGGTGACACCGCTGCTTCCTCCTGCAGGGTCTGCCCAGGTGCCGTCCTGTGGGGGCCACTGTGGGTGGGCGCGGGGGTCTCCCTGTGCGTGTCCTCTGTGTGACTCCGTGGGTGACATCACCCCCAGGTGATCCTGGACAGCTCAGGTTCCAGGGTGACCTGGGGACCTGGGGTTCAACATCCCTCCTCTGAAACCAAGGACAGGCTTTGGGGCAAGTCACAGTCCATTCTGAGGGGCAATGGCGGTGCCTTTCCCTGAATCCTTGCTCTTTTTATCTGGAACTGCTTTGGCCTTCCGAGGGGGTGAACCCACCCGTGATGCCCCGTGGCCCTCAGCCGGAGCTGGAAGCCCTGCCTCCCCAATGGTCCCCGTGGGCAGGAGCCTGGTGAGACCAGACCCCTGCAGACACGGAGTCCTGCCCAGGTCTCCACGGCCCAGGGCCCCTGAGTCTCAGCGTCCCCAGCGTGTGGGTCCGGAGTCTGCCCTTTCTCTGAGCCTCAGAGGTAAGGACACCTGGGAGGGTTTGCAGCCCTGTGCTCTGTCCTCCACACACTTTCTCAGTCATGACACAAGGGACAGGGGATGGGGACACGTAGATTCTGGTTTTCTGGGAGGAAGTGATTTCTGAGTAAAGCAGGTGGTGGAACCACTCACGTTGCCGCCTTATCAGAGATGAAGCGTGTTTGCCAATTTCAACTCAGAAATAAGGAAAAGCGTTTTTACTCAGAAGGCCAGTAGTTAGTTGTGTGTGATGTCAAGACCTTGGCTGAAAACACTGAGCATCTGCCCTGTGACTCAGCCCAGGGCTTTCTTGGTCTCTGAACAGGACCTCTGTCCACCGGGGACACTTGTAGGACCATCAGGTCCGCAGTAACACGTGGCCCAGGTCACAGGGCAGCTGGCACAGCAGGCTGCCCCCGTCCCAGAGCCCTCTGTGATTCTGGGCCCGTCCCCAACTGAGCAGCTTCTCAGCTCCCTGCACACCTGGGCTGGAGACCCCGGCGCAGCTGAGGAATGCGCTGCCTCCAGCATCAGAGGCCCCTGGGCGCTGGGCCCCTTCATCTCGTGTTGCAGGAGGGGCCGCATTCCGCAGATTACTGCTCACCTTGCGGCTGCTCCCCGTCCTGCTCCGTGTCAGGGGACTGTGAATGTGTGACTGAGGGAGAAGCCCCCTGAATCTGAGTGAGACTCATTGTGACATTCTGACCCTCAGACTCTGTCAGGACGACCTGGCAGCACTGGGCCCGCTCACTGGTCCAGGCAGGGGCACCTCACCCTCCTCCTGGACCCGCGGGAGGGACGGGCTGTGGGTGGAACAGGCGGTCGGTTCCTCTGCAGACTGGGTGGGGACACAGGGCTCCAGTAGGACGTGCCCCGAGGGGGGACAGTGGCGGGACGTGCAGGCCTGCTGGCTGAGTCAGGATAGCTGTGGGGACCTTTGGTCCGCGTGACTGGAAAGGTATTTGCAGATCAGTAGGTTCCTGCGGGTACCACGGGATGCGGGTACCAGGAGATTCCTGAGCTGAGGTTGCTCCTCCAGGGTGACCACGTGGCTGGGGCAGCAGTGAGAATCCCCTGTAGTTTGCCTCATTTTACTGTCATTTTCTGAGTTTTGTCTCCTCCTTGTTCTCCTTATTCTTTCTGTTCGTCTCCTTCTCCTACTTCATTTTTTATTTGCAGGAGTGTAATTAGAAGTGGAACGTTGACGTGGTGGGAATCAGCACCCCTGCACCTTCTAAATCCTTGTGTGTAGAGCGCACACCTCTGCCGTCCACTCATGTGACTGTGTGCAGCTCCTGAGTCAGTACTTTCCTGGGTGCGGGCGGTTCTCACGGCTTCTGTTCAGACTTTCCCACCGGACAACCTTACTCACTGCACACAGCTGCTGTGTGTATTATTCTTACACGTTCTAGAATGAGGGGAGGATGGCAGGATGGGCCCAATGACATCTGAACCCACTTCCAAATGGTCCTGAGCTAAAATTCCATTGGTAACCTGCCCTGAAAACCTCCTCGTGTTAGTGCAGGGTCACGGTGACACTCTGGATTCCTAGTCCAAGTGCAGTTCCGAACCAGGGGCCTGGTTTCCCTCCTTTCTCTCCAATACACAGTTACCCTGGTGAGGGCTCTCATAATCTTGGGGATGAAGGAAAGGCTACAGGAGAAATGTTCTGTTGTCTGTTGGGGTTTTGTCCAGACGATCTGGTCTTTCCTTCACTGGAGAATTCTAAAAGGGTAACCGGCTCAGGACAGGTGATTGGTTAAAGGACACATGGAGTGTGCTTCTGGTCCCAGCTACACCTCCGTTCACCGCACCCGCGATGCTCCTGCTTGTACAGGTCAGGTGGAATGCAGGGGGCATAAGGGTTCACTTCTAGGGGACCCGGGATTAGCCAACCACGCAGCTCCCTACTGACCATCAACTGGTCAGACTCATTTCATGATACTTTGATCTGCCGTCACTTAGGTGATCAGATGTCCTGAGTGCTTAGTGGTAGGACAAGGCCCTCTGCCCCCTGCTACCCCGGACCCAAAGTTGAATTTATGGGGGTCCCACTGGCTAACACAGTGATCCAGGGTTTTGGTGAACAATTTTAAATCACACCAGCTGTACGATTGACTGCGGTTTGCCTCACTGAGTGAACTCTTTTTTTTTCACCATTTATCAGCACTTCTCTCCTCCTCCTCCTCCTTCTGCCACAAACACGAAAGATATGACTTCATCTTTCACATTTTCTGCTCAATCCCATACCCCTCCCCCTGCCGTCCATCACGCCCTTCCCCACAGCTGTGAGCCTGCTCCCTTCCGGTCACATCAGGTTTCAGGATTGGGGGGCCTCAGTTTCCCATGCCAGGTGTGGCCTTGAGAGAAGAGTGAACAGGGAGGCCCTCAGATATTTTATGTTTTTCCTCTAGAATGTGCTTCTCAATGTGCTGGTGTAAGATGAGCCATCGGAGCACTCCCGGATTGCGAAACAGGACTTAAATGATAAGCCCGCTCCAACGTTCCTGTGCCCCTAAGCTCCTGAATTCCTACCCCCTCATCAAAGGCACCAGCTGTAGCTTTTCTGTGTGACGGTTTCTGGGTTGTCACTGAGTGTTTTTTTGAGTCAACGGTCCCCTAAACATTCACAGCCTCTTCTGTTGGCCCCGATATAGCTGCAGATATAAATGCAGAATCTCTGCCTCGTGGGCCTGAATTAATGAATTCATTTAAACCAAATTTATGTTTCTTTTTAACATTATTTTCCACCAATCATTCTTCAAAGACATATTCCATAATTCTCTTTTTTTTTTTTTTGTATGTATTTGAAAACGCAGGCTGCCTTCCAGTGGAGCACACTTCCTCATGGCCCCCTCTCTGTCCCTCCCCTTTAGGGCCCTGCAGGGACCTGAGTCAGGGCAGCAGTGGTGACAGCAGAGGCCACTGCCATTCCTACCCTTGTGTGTTTCCTCCTGCACATCTGGCCCGTCTGTGTCAGGGCCTGAACTGCACTAGTTTCCTCAGTCACATCTCTGCAATGTGGTTGTGCCAAGTGGGTAGCCCTGTCTGCTAAGCTGCCTTCATCACTGGAAGTCCTGTGTGAACCACTGTAAATGCATATCATAGTCTTCCTCTGGGTGACGTCACACCCGGTCATAATGGACACCTGAGGTTCCATCGTACCCTGATGTCCTGTGGCAAAACATTCTGTCTTTGAAACCAAGGACAGCCTTCTGGGAAAATCACAGTCCATGTCGAGGGGCAAGTGCCCTCCCCTGAATCTTTGTTCTTTTCAGCTCGTACTGCTGTGGCCTTCAGAGGGGGTGGGTAGCACCCGTGATGGCCCAGTGGACCTCAGCCAGAGCCTGGCAGCCCTGCCTCCCTGCAGGTCCCCGGGGGCAGGACCCTGCCGACTTGGGACTCCTGGGAATCCACATTCCTGCCCAGGTCTCCAAGGCCGGTAGCCAATGCGTATCTGCTCCCCTAGGGTCTAGGTGCAGTTTTGCTCTTTCCTGGTGAGTGAGAGGCACAGACATCTCGGACGCCCTGCCGCCCTGTGGTCCGACCTCCAATCGCTTTCTCAGTCATGGCTGAGGGACAGGATGGGGAGCTCAGATTCTTGTTTTGTGGCTGGAGAGGATTCTGGAGGGTGAGAAAGGCTTGTAGTTGCTCCATTCCTGGTGATGCATTTTCAGGTGCATTTCCTGGTGATGTATGTTTGCCAATTGAACTAGAAAAATAGGCCAAATGTTTTTACTCAAGAGGACAGTCGTTTTTCGCGTGTGATATGGGGATCTGGCTGAGAATCCTGAGTATCTGCCCCGGGATTCAGCCCCCAGGTCTTCCTCAGGCCCCAAACAGAACCTCCATCCACCAGTGACACTTGTAGGACCATCAGGTCTGCAGCAACACGTGGCCCAGGTCACAGGGCAGCTGGCACAGCAGGCGGCCCCCGTCATAGAGCCCTCTGGGATTCTGGGCCGGTCCCCAACTGAGCAGCTTCTCAGCTCCCTGCACACCTGGGCTGGAGACCCCGGCGCAGCTGAGGAATGCGGTGCCTCCAGCATCGGAGGCCCCTGGGCGCTGGGCCCCCTCATCTCATGTTGCAGGAGGGGCCGCATTCCCCAGATTAGTGCTCACCTTGGGCTGCTCCCCGTCCTGCTCCGTGTCAGGGGACTGTGAATGTGTGACTGAGGGAGAAGCCCCCTGAATCTGAGTGAGACTCGTTCTGACATTCTGACCCTCAGACTCTGTCAGGAAGTCCTGGCAGCACCGGGCCCGCTCACTGGTCCAGGCAGGGTCACCTCACCCTCCTCCTGGACCCGAGGGAGGGACGTGCTGTGGGTGGAACAGGCTGTCGGTTCCTCTGCAGACTGGGTGGGGACACAGGGCTCCAGTAGGACGTGCCCCGATGGGGGACAGTGGCGGGACGTGCAGGCCTGCTGGCTGAGTCAGGATAGCTGTGGGGACCTTTGGTCCGAGTGACTGGAAAGGCATTTGCAGATCAGTAGGTTCCTGGGGGTACTAGGGGATGCGGGTACCAGGAAATTCCTGAGCTGAGGTTGCTCCTCCAGGGTGACCACGTGGCTGGGGCAGCAGTTAGAGTCACGTGTAGTTACAGTTTGCCTCCATTTGCTGTCCTACTCTAAATTTCTTCTCCTTCTTCTCCTCCTTCTTCCTGTTCCCCTCCTGCTATTTCTCCCCCTCCTTTTTTTTTAATTTTTTTTGCTCAAGCGTAATTAGAAGTGGAACGTTGACGTGGTGGGAATCAGCACCCCTGCACCTTCTAAATCCCTGTGTGTAGAGCGCACACCTCTGCCGTCCCCCCAGGTGTGTGTGCGCAGCTCCTGACTCACTGGTTTCCTGGGTGCGGGCAGTTCTCACGGCTTCTGTTCACACTTTCCCACCGGACAACCTTACTCACTGCACACAGCTGCTACGTGTATTTGTCTTACACGTTCTAGAATGAGGGGGGGATGGCGGGATGGGCCCGATGACCTTTGCACCCTCTTCCAAATGGTCCTGAGTTAAAATTCCATTGGTAACCTGCCCTCAAAAGCTCCTCGTGTTAGTGCAGGGTCACGGTGACACTCTGGATCCCTAGTCCAAGTGCAGTTCCGAACCAGGGTCCTGTGGTCTGTGGGTTATCTGTTTCTCTGTTTTCTCTCCAATACACAGTTACCCTGGTGAGGGCTGTCATTTTCTTGGGGATGAAGGAAGGGAGACAGGAGAAATGTTCTGTTGTCTGTTGGGGTTTTGTCCAGAGGCTCGGGTCTTTCCTTCACTGAAGGGTTCCAAAAGATGTAATTGCTTCAGGACAGGTGGTTGGTTAAGAGACAGACGGAGTGTGTTTCTGGTTCCAGCTACACCCCTGTTCACTGCACCCGGGATATTTCTGCTTGTACTGATCCCGCAGGACTGCGAGGGGCTTGGTGCCTTCACGTCCAGGAAACCCGGGAGTAGCCAGCCCACCCCGCAGCTCACTAGTGGCGAGACTCACTTGAGGACACTTCGATCTGCTGTCTTCTAGGGGGTCAGATCTACCGAGTGTCTCGTGATAGCACAAGGCCCTTTGCCCCCTGCTCCCCCAGACCCAATTTCTCCACGGATGATTGTATTGGCTCTAATTGAATGCATTGGGGTGACCCTGGTGAACAAAAGGGTCCAGGGTTTCGGTGGACAATTTAAAATCGCATCATCTGTACAATTTATTGTGGGTTTACCCACTTGAGTCAGGTCTTCCTTTTCACCATTGATCAGCCTACGCCTTCTTCTCTCCTCCTCCTCCCCCTTCTGCCACAATCACTGAAGTGGTTTCTGTGTCTGTGAGTTTGTCTTTCATTTTTTCTCATACCCCGCCCCTGCCGTCCATCCAGCCCTTCCCCACACCTGTGAGCCCGCTCTGTACCTGTCGCATTAGATTTAATACTGAGAGGCTGCCGTTTCCCATGCCAGGTGTGGCCTGGAGAGAAGAGTGAACACGGGGGCCCTCAAATATTTTATGTCGTTTCTCTGAAATGTGTTTCTCAACGTGCTGGTGGAATGTCTGTCATTAGGACCCTCCCTGATTGCAAAGCAGGCCTTAGAAGTCACACCCACTCCATCATCCCTGTCCCCCTAAGCTCTTGGATTCCCACCTGCACATCAAAGGAAGGGGCTGGAGCTTCTCCATGTGACAGTTTCTGGGCCATCCCTGAGTGCTTTCTTGAGCTAACCTCCCCCTAAACATTCAGAACCTCTTCTGTTGGCCCCGATAGAGCTGCAGATATAAATGCAGAATCTCTGCCTCGTGGGCCTGAATTAATGAACATTTAAACCGAATTTATGTTTCTTTTTAACATTGTTGTCCACTATTCATCATTCACAGACATATTGCATGTTTCTCTTTTTGTATGTATTTGAAAACGCAGGCTGTCTTCCAGTGGAGCACACTTTCTCATGGCCCCCGCTCTGTCCCTCACCTTTAGGGCCCTGCAGGGACCTGAGTCAGGGCAGCAGTGGTCACAGCAGAGGTCACTGCCATTTTTACCCAGTGTGTTTCCTCCTGCACATCCGTCCCGTCTGTGCCAAGTCCTGAGTTACTCCAGTTCACTTCAGTATCTACAGTCTCATCCCTACAACGAGCCATTCCCAGATGTCCCACCTCTGTCTGGGTTGGAACCCGTGGGAACTAACACGGCTCTTTTCCTGAGGCTCTTCAGCTGGATCTGGGGTCTTGGATGGGATCACGGAGACCGTCCCCGGTGACTACAAGGAGCGTGTCCACGTTCACAGCCGTGGGCCACTCAGAAAGCCCTCCGCGCGTCTGTGCCGTCAGTGCAGACCCTGGAACTGGAGAGCAGGAGGCCCATGGGCTGCCCCGGCGGGCCCCCCTCCTGCGTCCAGAGATGCTGTGGTCCAGGACGTAGACGTGGTCCTGAGTGGCTGGAGTCCGGAACCGGAAACGGGGTTTCAGTGCTTGTTCAGTGATTTTCTTCTATTTCACAGACACCGTTCCTCACGGACAGTCCGATGGCCGACACCACCCGGCACAGCGTCCACTACCGCGTCCCAACCCCTGACCCACCTGATCCTCGGTGAACAAAAGGTCAGTTCCCAGGAACATATTTCTGCTTTCAAAGAAAGAAAACATCTCTTCTCCTGATTCACAGGTGACCAACCGCAAGTCTTTTAAGTTTTTTATAATGCAATTGGTTGGGCACCTCTGGTGAACGGTGTGTAACCCTCAGGTGTACCATTTGTAACGTCCCGTCTGCCCACCTGTGAGCTCCCTGTCCGGGGTCTCATCTCCTCCGTCCCCTGAGGTTTGACCCTTCGGTCCCTTTGTCCTTCCTCACCCCCTTCGTCTCTGGGATCAGCATCCTGCTGTCCGTGTCGGTGAGCGCGTCTGCTGTTCGTTTGTGGTGTTTATTCCTACGCTTTGTAGAGGGACAGGTCAGCATGTGTCATCCTGTCCACCTGACGATCAGTGTCCTCCTCTGTGAGGTCGCACTGTGATAGGAGTCACCTGACAGACCAGTGTCTCCTGGGATTTTGCCCGTAGAGAGAGAGATCTTTCTGCATACCCCTTCCCCAGTTTTCTTGCCAAATCAACTGACATGTTTCAGCGAAGTTTCTAAACAGTGACTGAGAGTCCTGGCCATCTCGGGCCGGGCAGCTCAGATGGTTAGAGCACCTTCCCGATCGGCCAGAGTAGCAGACTCTTCCCCTGTCAGGGCACAGGCAGGAATCCACCAGTGACTGTGTCACTGAACGGAACAAGTCGCTGTTTGTCTCTCATCTCCTCTGTCTATACTTTCTCTAAAAGTGAATTCATTTGTCAAAACAATAAGAACAATGAAGCACAACATTGGCCGGAGGAGAGAACTCCTCCACTCGCATGTCTGGTCAGTTCCGCTCCCATCGGAGTCTGTGATGGGCCGTGTTCCCGCGGGAGCCTCCCGTGGGAGGGTTTGGTGACCCTCTGCCCTTCAGGACTGCCCCTGAGACGGTGTGTCGTGGGGCAGAGGTCCCCCTCCCGGGGCCGCCTCCCTGCGGAGCTACGTGGTCTGCCCACCGGGCCGTGGCCTTCCCTCCTCTGCCCACAGGTCTGGGCGCTCCCAGGTGCGGGCCCGCAGGTGCGGGCTGAGCGGGACACGCGCTGCAGACCACGGCCTCTGGGCCGCGTCTTTGTGCGCCGTGTTTTGCCGTGTGTGACACCCACCCACGTTTCTGGCCAAAATATTCAGGAAGAAAAGCTTTCATTTTAATGTTTTAATTCAATTTTTATTTATATGTAGATATTTGCTTTTATGTTATAGAAAGGATTTTTGTCATTTGTTTTGAACAGTTTATGGTACAAGAAGTTTTGTGTAACAAATAATGACAGAACAGAAGAAGAGCTACAAGGTATTCCTGTACTACCCATGTACGGTGTGCTTCCTTATTTCCCCCCACAAATAAGGGCAGAAAGTGCCCATCAGAGCAGCCAAATGCAGGAAGTGATATGGGTCCTGAGTGTTTGCCCAGGTGAAATGACATACAGACCACTTTTTTAATGACATTTTATTGATTATTCCATTACAGTTCTCATGATTTCCCCCCTTTGCCCCCCGACCCTTGCAGCCCCCGCTCCCTCCGGCAGTCCCCCCACCACCGGTCCTGTCCCTGGGGCATGCGGGTCGGTTCTCTGGCTGCGGCTCCGTCTCCTGTGCTGTGCTTTCCATCCCCCTGGCTGGTCAGTGACGATCCACCCGGGCTTCTCAATCCCCCACCTCTTCGCCCATCGCCCACGGCCCCCTCCCATCCGGCAGCCATCAAACCGCTCCCCAGAACCACGATGCTGGCTCTGTTCTTCTTGTTTGCTTAGTTGTTTCTTAGAGTCAGTTGTTCATAATGTGTATCTTTTCCCATTTTATCATTCATGGTTCTGATGTTCTCTTTCTTCAATAAGTCCCTTTCCTTTAACATTCCACATAATAATGGTTTAGTGATGATGAACTCCTTTAGTTTGTTCTTGTCTGGGAAGCTCTTCATCTGCCCTTGGATTCTAAGTGATGTCTTTGCTGTCTTTGCCGTCTTGGCTGTACATCTCTGCTTTTCAGGACTTTGAACATATCTCACCAGTCACCTCTAGGCTGCAAATTCTCTTTTCGGAACTCAGTAGGCAGACAGTGTTACGGGAACTCCCCTGTGGGTAACTTCTTTGCCCTTGCTGCTTTTAAGATTCTCTCTGTATCTTCAAGCTTTGACATCTTCATTTTGATGTGTCTTGGAGTGGGCCCCTTTGCATCCCTCTTGTTGGGGACTCTGTGCTTCCTGGGTTTGCGTGTCTGTTTCCTTCACCAAAGTAGGGAGGGTTTCTTACATCAATTTCTCAAACCGATTTCGCATTTCTTACACTTTCTCTTCTCCTTCCGGCACCCCTGTGATGCGAATGTTGGACTTCTTGAAGTTGTCCCAGAAGCTGCTTAAACTACCCTCAGTTTTTGGATTCTTTTTTCTTCTTGTTATTTTCACTGGCTGGTTTTGGGTTCCTCGTGTTCCAAATCATTGATGTGATTCCCAACTTCATCCAAATTACAGGTTGTCTCTCTATAATTAGTTATTTCAATTAGTGTATGCTTTATTTCTGACTGGATCTTTTTATGCTGTTGAGGACCTCGCTAAGTTCCTTGAGCATCCTTATCGCCAGTCTTTTGAGCTCTGCAGGTGATAGATTCCTTATCTCCACGTCATTTACCTCTTTCTCTGGAGATTCAGCTGTTCTTTCATTTGGGCCACGTTTCTTTGTCTCCTCATTTTGACAGCCTCCCTGTGTTTGTTTCTGTGTACTAGGTAGAGCTGCTTGAGTCTGCGCCTTGGTCGTGTGGCCTAATGTAGTGGGAGTCCTGCAGAGTCCAGTGGCACAGCCTCCCCTGTACCCCAAGGGGGATGCTCTCGGTGCGCCCTTTGTGTGGGCTGAGTACACCTTCCTCTTGTAGATGAGCCTCGGTTGCTGTTGTCAGGTGAATGGGAGGGATTTCCCAGGCCAGGCAGCTGCAAGGACTGGCTGTGACCACTGACCACCAGCCTCTGCCCCCTGTGGAGGATCAGCTGTGCAGGGGCAGGGTTGGGGTGCTGGGGCGTGGCCTGTAGCTGTCCCCTGGGTGCACTGGCCCTGGGGTTTCCTGGGTGGTGCAGGCCAAGGTCAGCCCCCGCATGCGTTTCTCCTGGAACACCTTGGCTGAGGTACAAAGCAGTCCGAGATGGCTGCCACTTGTCCTGGGCAGAGAGATTTCCAGGGGAGGCAAGCTGTGAATGTAGGCTGGTTGGTGCTAGAGCCGAGGCTGGGGCTCACTGAGTGCAGCTGCTGGTTGGCTGAGAGGATTTAGGGAGTGGTGAGGCCTCTGCCAGGCCAGCTGTTCTTGTGGAAAAGCGTCTCGGGGGGGGGGGCGTACGTTGGGGGTTGCAGAGTCTCTGGGCAAACAGAGGTTGCCGAGCAGATGGAGTCTCAGATGTGGCACCAGCTTGCCAGCTCCGTTGGGGGAGGGTTTAGAAAAGGGACAGTGGCCTCTGATCGCCTTGATGCCAGACCCTTCTGTTCCTCCCGGTGTAGCACTGGTGCCCTTCCAGGTGCTGCCCTGGGGCTGGGGCTCAGAGACGGTGAATCCGAGTAGGTGAGTCCCTGTGCGGGGTCTTTCAGGGGAACGGCTGGGGGCTGCAGCGGTTCCTGCCGCTGACTCGTTCCGACTTGTGTTTGCAGCCGGAAGTTGAGGGGACTTGTGTGCTGGCGCTGGAACCCTGGGCCATGCGTTCGGGGTTGGGACGTAGACTCCTCCCTCCCGAGACGTCCCTCCCGACTTCATCCACCACCCGTGGACATGGGACCAGCCCTCCGAGTCTGCACCGATCCTACCGGTCGGGATGGATGTGGTTTCTTCAATTCCGTGGGTGTTAGACATCAGTTCAGTTCGATTCCTGATGGTTCAGAGTGACGGTAGGTCTATATTTTAGCTGTAATTTTGATGTGGTTGTGCAAAGAGGTGGGCAGTGTCTACTAAGGTGCCATCGTCACCGGAAGTCCAATACGGACCACTTTAAATGGACGTCATAGTCTTCCTTCGTGTGACATCACACCCAGGTCACAATGGACAGCTCAGGGTCCCTGGTAACCTGGTGACCTGTGGTTCAACATTCTTCCTTTGAAACCAAGGACAGCCTTGGGGATGAATCACAGTCCATTCTAAGGGACAATGACAGTGCCCTTCCCAAATTTTTGTTCATCTATGCCATTTTGGGGCTTCGGAGGGGATGGAAACCACCTGTGATGCGAGGTGGCCCTCAGGCCTCCCCAAGGCCACGTGGGCAGTGCCCTGTGGAGGTCAGACAGCTGTGGATCCGGATTCTTGCCCAGGTCTCCACAGCCCAGTGACCCCTGAGTGTCAGCTTCCCCAGCGTCTGCGTCCAGCCTTGCCCTTGCTCTGAGACTCAGAGGTAAGGACACCTGGGAGGGCTTGCAGCCCTGTGGTCGTTCCTCCACACACTTTCCCAGTCGTGACACGAGGGACAGCGTCTGCGGACTCCTAGATCCTTGCTCTGTGGCTGGAGAAGCGTTTGGAGGGTGAGGGACAGCTGGTTTTGCTCCGTTCGTGCAGCTGCATTTTCAGACATGAAGTGCGTTTGTCAGTTTTGACTCAAAACAAGGCCAAGTGCTTTTACTCCGACTGTCAGTAGTTACTTGTGTGCGGTGTGAAGACTTTGAGCATCCTGAGCATCCTCCCCGGGACTCACCTGCACGTCTTCCTCAGGCTGCAAACAGAGCCTCTGTCCGCCAGGGACGCTGGTAGGACCATCACGTGTGTGGCAACCCGGGGCCCAGGTCACAGAGCAGCTGGCGCAGCGGGAGGGGCGTGCTGTGGCTGGAACAGGCCGTCGGTTGCTCTGCGGACGAGGTGGGGACACAGGGCCGCAGAGGATCGTGCCCCGAGGGGGGACAGTGACGGGGTGTGCAGGCCTGTTGACAGGTGAAAACAACTGTGGTGAGCTGTGGTTGGTATGACCGGGAAGGCCTTGGCCAGATCAGTGGGTCCACGCGGGTACCAGGTGCTTTGGGTACCAGGGGATGGGAGTACCAGGGGATGCGGGTACCAGGGGATGGGGGTACCAGGGGATTGGGGTACCAGGGGATGGGGGTACCAGGGGATGCGGGTACCAGGGATACCAGGGGATGCGGGTACCAGGTGCTTTGGGTACCAGGGGATGCGGGTCCCAGGGGATGCGGGTCCCAGGGGATGGGGGTACCAGGGGATGCGGGTCCCAGGGGATGGGGGTACCAGGGGATGGGGGTACTAGGGGATGCGGGTACCAGGTGCTTTGGGTACCAGGTGCTTTGGGTACCAGGGGATGCGGGTCCCAGGGGATGCGGGTACCAGGGGATGCCTGGACCGACGTCACTCAACCAGGGTAACCGTGTGGCTGCCGCAGCAGTGAGACTCACGTGTCGTTACAGTTTGCCTCCATTTACCGTCATTTTCTCAGTTTTACCTCCTGCTTCTCCTCATCATTCTGTCTGTTCCTTTCCTTCTCCTACCCCAGTGTCTTTTACACAAGTCTACTGAGAAGTGGAATGTTTACCTGGTGGGAATCAGCCCTCTGGCACCTTCTAAATCCTTGTGTGTAGAGCGCACACCTCTGCCGTCCGCCCAGCGTCTGACGCCAGTTTCCTGGGTGCGGGCACCTGCCCACCATACACCCTGACTCACCGTACACGGCTGCTGTGTCTATTTCTCCTGTGCATTCTAGAATGTGGGGAGAATGGCAGAGTGGGCCCGACGACATTGGGACCCAGGTCCCAATGGTCCTGAGCTAAAATTCCATTGGTCAGCTCCCCTAAAAGCTCCCAGTGTTGGTGCAGGGTCACGGCGACACCCTGGATTCATCCAAGTGCAGTTCAGAGACAGGGTCCCGTGGTCTGTGGATTATCTGTTTCTCTGCTTTCTCTCCAATCCAGACTTTCCCTGGTGAAGGGTCTCATTTTCTTGGGGATGAAGGAACGGTGACAATAGAAATGTTCCTTGTCTGTTGGGGTTTTGTCCAGAGGCTCTGGTATTTCCTTCACTGGAGAATTCTAAAAGGGTAACCGGCTCAGGACAGGGTATTGGTTAAAGGGCACACTGAGTACGTTTCTGATTCCAGCTTCCCCATTGTTTCTGCCCCTGGGACGCTTCTGCTTGCACAGGTCACGTGGAATGCAGGCGGCGAATGTGTTCGCTTCCGGGAGACCCGGGATTAGTCAGCCAAGCCCACAGCTCACTACTGGTCACACTCATTTGATGGCACGTCGATCTGCTGTCTCTTAGGTGATCGGATCCACTGAGTGTCTCGTCGTAGGTCAGGGCCCTTTGGCTGAAATTTGTCCCCAGACAATTGTTTGCTTTTTGCTGAACTTATTGGGGTGACCCTGGTTAACAGACTGTTCCAGGGTTTGGGTGCACAGTTTGACATCCCATCACCTACACACTTCAGCGTGGGTTTGCCCACTTCCGTCCTCTTTTTCACCCCTCGTCCCTCCCACGGCCTTGTTCTCTCCCCTCCTTGCCCTCCCGCCACAAGCACTGAAGTGCGTTCTGTGTCTGTGAGTTTACCTTTCGTATTTTCTCATACCCCACCCCCGTCGTCCATCCCCCCCTTCCCCACAGATGTGAGCCTGCTCCCTCCCGGTCACATCAGGTGTTAGGATTGGGGGGCCTCAGTTTCCCATGCCAGGTGTGGCCTTGAGAGACGAGTGATCATGGAGGCCTTCAAATATTTTATGTTTTTCCTCTGACATGTGCTTCTCAATGTGCTGGTGTAAGATGTGCCATCGGAGCACTCCCGGATTGCGAAACAGGACTTCAATGATAAGCCCGCTCCATAATTCCTGTGCCCCTAAGCCCCTAAATTCCTACCCCCTCATCAAAGGCACCAGCTGTAGCTTTTCTCTGTGACGGTTTCTGGGTCGTCACTAACTTCTTTCTTGAGTCAACCGTCCCCTAAACATTCAGAGCCTTTTCTGTTGCCCCAATACAGCTGCAGATGTAAATGCAGAATCTCTGCCTCGTGGGCCCGAATCAATGAATTCATTTAAACCAAATTTATGTTTCTTTTTAACATTATTTTCCACCATTCATCATTCACAGACATATTGCATGTTTCTCTTTTCGTATGTATTTGAAAACGCAGGCTGCCTTCCGGTGGAGCACACTTCCTCATGGCCCCCTCTCTGTCCCTCAGCTTTAGGGCCCTGCAGGGACCTGAGTCAGGGCAGCAGTGGTCACAGGAGAGGTCACTGCCATTCTTACCCTTGTGTGTTTCCTCCTGCACATCTGTCCCGTCTGTGACAAGTCCTGAACTGCACTAGTTTCCTCAGTCACATCTCTGCAGTGTGGTTGTGCCAAGTGGGTAGCCCTGTCTACTAAGCTGCCTTCGTCACTGGAAGTCCTGTGTGTACCACTCTAAATGCATATCGTAGTCTTCCTCTGTGTGACGTCACACCCGGGTCATAATGGACACCTCAGGTTCTGTGGTACCCTGGTGACCTGTGGCAAAACATTCTTTCTTTGAAACCAAGGACAGCCTTTTGGGAAAATGACAGTCCATGTGGAGGGGCAATGGAAGTGCCTTCCCTGAATCTTTGCTCTTTTCAGCTCGTACTGTTTTGGCCTTCAGAGGTGGTGGATAGCACCCGTGATGCCCTGTGGCCCTCAGCCAGAGCCTGGAAGCCCTGCCTCCCTGCAGGTCCCCGTGGGCAGGACCCTGCCGACTTGGGACTCCTGGGATTGCACTTTCCTTCCCAGGTCTCCAAGGCCAGTGACCAATGAGTCTCAGCTCCCCTGGGTCTAGGTGCAGTTTTGCTCTTTCCTGGTGAGTGAGAGGCAGAGACATCTCGGAGGCCTTGCCGCCCTGTGGTCCGTCCTCCAATCGCTTTCTCAGTCATGACACGAGGGACAGGATGGGGAGCTCAGATTCTTGTTTTGTGGCTGGAGAGGATTTTGGGGGGTGAGGAAAGGCTGGTAATTGCTCCATTCATGGTGATGCATTTTCAGAGATGAGGTATGTTTGTCAATTTAACTAGAAAAATAAGGCCAAGCATTTTTACTCAAAAGGACAGCAGTTATTTGGGTGTGATATGGAGGTCTGGCTGAGAATCCTGACTTTCTACCCCGGGATTCAGCCCCTGGTCTTCCTCAGGCCCCAAACAGAACCTCTGTCCACCAGGGACACTTGTAGGACCATCAGGTCAGCAGTAACACGTGGCCCAGGTCACAGGGCAGCTGGCACAGCAGGCTGCCCCCGTCCCAGAGCCCTCTGGGATTCTGGGCCCGTCCCCAACTGAGCAGCTTCTCAGCTCCCTGCACACCTGGGCTGGAGACCCCGGCGCAGCTGAGGAATGCGCTGCCTCCAGCATCAGAGGCCCCTGGGCGCTGGGCCCCTTCATCTCGTGTTGCAGGAGGGGCCGCATTCCGCAGATTAGTGCTCACCCTGCGGCTGCTGCCTGTCCTGCTCCGTGTCAGGGGACTGTGAATATGTGACTGAGGGAGAAGCCCCCTGAATCTGAGTGAGACTCATTCTGACATTCTGACCCTCAGACTCTGTCAGGACGTCCTGGCAGCACTGGGCCCGCTCACTGGGCCAGGCAGGGTCACCTCACCCTCCTCCTGGACCCGTGGGAGGGACGTGCTGTGGGTGGAACAGGCCGTCAGTTCCTCTGCAGACTGGGTGGGGACACAGGGCCGCAGTAGGACGTGCCCCGAGGGGGGACAGTGGCGGGAGGTGCAGGCCTGCTGGCTGAGTCAGGATAGCTGTGGGGACCTTTGGTCCGCGTGACTGGAAAGGCATTTGCAGATCAGTAGGAGCTCTGGGTACAAGGGAATGCGGGTACCAGGAGATGCGGGTACCAGGGGATTCCTGAGCTGAGGTTACTCCACCAGGGTGACCACGTGGCTGGGGCAGCCGTGAGAGTCCCGGGTAGTTTGCCTCATTTTACTGTTATTTTCGGAGTTTTGTCTCCTCCTTGTTCTTTCTGTTCCTCTCCTTCTCCTACTTCATTTTTCTTATTTGCAGAAGCGTAATTAGAAGTGGAACGTTGACGTGGTGGGAATCAGCACCCCTGCACCTTCTAAATCCTTGTGTGGGAAGTACACACCTCTGCGATCCACCCAGGTTCCTTGTGTGCAGCTTCTGACCGACTAGATTCCTCGGTGCGGACAGTTCTCACGGCTTCTGTTCACACTTTCCCACCGGACAGCCTTACTCACTGCACACAGCTGCTACGTGTATTTCTCTTACACATTCTAGAATGAGGGGAGGATGGCGGGATGGGCCCAATGACATCTGCACCCACTTCCAAATGGTCCTGAGCTAAAATTACATTGGTCACCTGCCCTCAAAACCTCCTCATGTAAGTCCAGGGTCAAGGTGACACTCTGGATTCCTAGTCCAAGTGCAGTTCCGAACCAGGGTCCTGTGGTCTGTGGATTATCTGTTTCTCTGCTTTCTCTCCAATACACAGTTACCCTGGTGAGGGCTCTCATTTTCTTGGGGATGAAGGAAGGGCGACAGGAGAAATGTCCTGTTGTCTGGTGGGGTTTTGTCCAGAGCCTCTGGTCTTTCCTTCACTGAAGGGTTCCAAAAGATGTAATTCTTTCAGGACAGGTGGTTGGTTAAGGGACAGACGGAGTGTGTTTCTGGTCCCAGCTACACCCCTGTTCACTGCACCCGGGATGTTTCTGCTTGTACTGATCCCGCAGGACTGCGAGGGGCTTGGTGCCTTCACGTCCAGGAAACCCGGGAGTAGTCAGCCCACCCCGCAGCTCACTAGTGGCGAGACTCACTTGAGGACACTTCCATCTGCTGTCTTCTAGGGGGTCAGATCTACCGAGTGTCTCGTGATAGCACAAGGCCCTTTGCCCCCTGCTCCCCCAGACCCAATTTCTCCACGGATGATTGTATTGGCTCTAATTGAATGCATTGGGGTCACCCTGGTGAACAAAAGGGTCCAGGGTTTCGGTGGACAATTTAAAATCACATCATCTGTACAATTTATTGTGGGTTTACCCACTTGAGTCAGGTCTTCCTTTTCACCATTGATCCACCTACGCCTTCTTCTCTCCTCCTCCTCCTCCCCCTTCTGCCACAAGCACTGAAGTGGTTTCTGTGTCTGTGAGTTTATCTTTCATTTTTTCTCATACCCCACCCCTGCCATCCATCCAGCCCTTCCCCACACCTGTGAGCCTGCTCTGTACCTGTCGCATTAGATTTAATACTGAGAGGCTGCCGTTTCCCATGCCAGGTGTGGCCTGGAGAGAAGAGAGAACACAGAGGCCCTCAAATACTTTATGTCTTTTCTCTGAAATGTGTTTCTCAACGTGCTGGTGGAATGTCTGTCATTAGGACCCTCCCTGATTGCAAAACGGGCCTTAAAAGGCAAACCCACTCCATCATCCCTGTCCCCCTAAGCTCTTGGATTCCCACCTGCACATCAAAGGAAGGGGCTGGAGCTTCTCCATGTGACAGTTTCTGGGCCGTCCCTGAGTGCTTTCTTGAGCTAACCTACCCCTAAATATTCAGAGCCTTTTCTGTTGCCCAGATATACCTGCAGATATAAAAGCAGAATCTCTGCCTCCTGGGCTCGAATTGATGAACATTTAAACCGAATTTATGTTTCTTTTGACCATTGTTGTGCACTATTCATCATTCACAGACATATTCCATGTTTCTCTTTTTTTTTTGTATGTATTTGAAAACGCAGGCTGCCTTCGAGTGGAGCACACTTCCTCATGGTCCCCGCTCTGTCCCTCACCTTTAGGGCCCTGCAGGGACCTGAGTCAGGGCAGCAGTGGTGACAGGAGAGGCCACTGCCATTCGTACGCTTGCGTGTTTCCTCTTGCACAGTGTCCCGTCTGTGACAAGTCCTGAATTACTCCAGTTTACTTCCGTATCGCTTACATCTGTGTAATTAATCATTGCAACTTTTCTCACATCAGGCTTGGAACCCTTGGGAACTAACACGGCTCTTTCCTGAGGCTCTTCAGCTGGATCTGGGGTCTTGGATGGGATCACGGAGACCGTCCCCGGTGACGACAAGGAGCGTGTCCACGTTCACAGCCGTGGGCCACTCAGAAAGTCCTCAGCACGTCCCTGCCGTCAGTGCAAACCCTGGAACTGGAGAGCAGGAGGCCCATGGGCTGCCCCGGCGGGCCCCCCTCCTGCGTCCAGAGATGCCGTGGCCCAGGACGTAGACGTCGTCCTGAGTGGCTGGAGTCCGGAACCGGAAACGGGGTTTCAGTGTTTTTTCAGTGATTTTCTTCTATTTTCACAGACGCCGTTCCTCACGGACAGTCCGATGGCCGACACCACCCGGCACAGCGTCCACTACCGCGTCCCAACCACTGACCCACCTGATCCTCGGTGAACAAAAGGTCAGTTCCCAGGAACATATTTCTATTACTCAGAGAAAGAAAACATCTCTTCTCCTGATTCACAGGTGACGAACTGAAAGTCTTTTCAGTTTTTTATAATGATGTTGGTTGGGCACCTCTGGTTAACGGCGTGTAACCCTCAGGTGTACCATTTGTAACGTCCCGTCTGCCCACCTGTGAGCTCCCTGTCCGGGGTCTGATCTCCTCCGTCCCCTGGGGTTTGACCCTTCAGTCCCTTCATCCTTCCTCACCCCCTTCTTCTCTGGGATCAGCACCCTGCTGTCCGTGTCGGTGAGCACGTCTGCTGTTCGTTTGTGGTGTTTATTCCTACGCTTTGTAGAAGGGACAGGACAGCATGTGTCATCCTGTCCACCTGACGATCAGTGTCCTCCTCTGTGAGGTCGCACTGTGATAGGAGTCACCCGACAGACCAGTGTCTCCTGGGTTTTTGCCCATAGAGGGAGAGGTCTTTCTGCATACCCCTTCCCCAGTTTTCTTGCCACATCAACTGACATGTTTCAGCGAAGTTTCTAAACAGTGACTGAAAATCCTGGCCATCTCGGGCCGGGCAGCTCAGATGGTTAGAGCACCTTCCCGATCGGTCAGAGGTGCAGACTCTTCCCCTGTCAGGGCACAGGCAGGAATCCACCAGTGACTGTGTCACTGAACGGAACAAGTCGCTGTTTGTCTCTCTTTCTCCTTCTGTCTATACTTTCTCTAAAAGTCAATACATTTGTCAGAACAATAATAACAATGAAGCACAACATTGGCCGGAGGACAGAAGTCCTCCACTCACATGTCTGGTCAGTTCCGCTCCCATCGGAGTCTATGATGGGCCGTGTTCCCACGGGAGCCTCCCGTGGGAGGGTTTGGTGACCCTCTGCCCTTCAGGACTGCCCCTGGGACGGTGTGTCGTGGGGCAGAGGTCCCCCTCCCGGGGCCGCCTCCCTGCGGTGCTACGTGGTCTGCCCACCTGGCCGTGGCCTTCCCTCCTCTGCCCACAGGTCTGGGCGCTCCCAGGTGCGGGCCCGCAGGTGCGGGCTGAGCGGGACACGCGCTGCAGACCACGGCCTCTGGGCCGCGTCTTTGTGCGCCGTGTTTTGCCGTGTGTGACACCCACCCACGTTTCTGGCCAAAGTATTCAGGAAGAAAAGCTTTCATTTTAATGTTTTAATTCAATCTTTATTTATTTATATGTAGATATTTGCTTTTATGTTATATAAAGGATTTTTGTCATTTGTTTTGAACAGTTTATGGTACAAGAAGTTTTGTGTAACAAATAATGACGGAACAGAAGAAGAGATACAAGATATTCCTCTACTACCCATGTACGATGTGCTTCCTTATTTCCCCCCACAAATAAGGGCAGAAAGTGCCCATCATAGCAGCCAAATGCAGGAAGTGATATGGGTCCTGAGTGTTTGCCCAGGTGAAATGACATACAGACCACTTTTTTAATGACATTTTATTGATTATTCTATTACAGTTCTCATGATTTCCCCCCTTTGCCCCCCGACCCTTGCAGCCCCCACTCCCTCCGGCAGTCCCCCCACCACCGGTCCTGTCCCTGGGGCCTGCGGGTCGGTTCTCTGGCTGCGGCTCCGTCTCCTGTGCTGTGCTTTCCATCCCCCTGGCTGGTCAGTAACGATCCACCTGGGCTTCTCAATCCCCCACCTCTTCCCCCATCGCCAACAGCCCCCTCCCATCCGGCAGCCATCAACACGCTCCCCAGAACCACAATGCTGGCTCTGTTCTTCTTGTTTGCTTAGTTGTTTTTTAGATTCGGTTGTTCATAGATGTGTATCTTTTCCCATTTTATCATTCATGGTTCTGATCTTCTCTGTCTTCAATAAGTCCCTTTAACATTCCACATAATAATGGTTTAGTGATGATGAACTCCTTCAGTTTGTTCTTGTCTGGGAAACTCTTCATCTGCCCTTGGATTCTAAGTGATGTCTTTGCTGATGATAAGTGATGTCTTTGCTGTCTTTGCCGTCTTGGCTGCACATCTCTGCTTTTCAGGACTTTGAACATTTCTCGCCAGTCACCTCTAGGCTGCAAATTCTCTTTTCTGAAATCAGTAGGCAGACGGTGTTACGGGAACTCCCCTGTGGGTAACTTCTTTCCTTTGCTGCTTTTAAGATCCTCTCTGTGTCTTCAAGCTTTGACATCTTCATTTTGATGTGTCTTGGAGTGGGCCCCTTTGCATCCCTCTTGTTGGGGACTCTGTGCTCCTGGGTTTGCGTGTCTGTTTCCTTCACCAAAGTAGGGAGGGTTTCTTACATCAATTTCTCAAACCGCTTTCGCATTTCTTACACTTTCTCTTCTCCTTCCGGCACCCCTGTGATGCGAATGTTGGACTTCTTGAAGTTGTCCCAGAAGCTGCTTAAACTACCCTCAGTTTTTGGATTCTTTTTTCTTCTTGTTATTTTCACTGGCTGGTTTTGGGTTCCTCATGTTCCAAATCATTGATGTGATTCCCAACTTCATCCAAATTACAGGTTTTCTCTCCATAATTTCTTATATCAATTAGTGTATGCTTTATTTCTGACTGGGTCTTTTTATGCTGTTGAGGTCCTCACTAAGTCCCTTGAGCATCCTTATCACCAGTGTTTTGAGCTCTGCAGGTGATAGATTGCTTATCTCTGTATCATTTACCTCTTTTTCTGGAGATTCAGCTGTTCTTTCATTTGGACCATGTTTCTTCTCTCCTCATTTTGACAGCCTCCCTGTGTTTGTTTCTGTGTACTAGGTAGAGCTGCTTGAGTCTGCGCCTTGGTCATGTGGCCTAATGTAGTAGGAGTCCTGCAGAGTCCAGTGGCACAGCCTCCCCTGTACCCCAAGGTGGATGCTCTCGGTGCGCCCTTCCTGTGGGCTGAGTACCCCTTCCCCTTGTAGTTGAGCCTCGGTTGCTGTTGTCAGGTGAATGGGAGGGATTCACCAGGCCAGGCAGCTGCAAGGACCGGCTGTGACCACTGAGCACCAGCCTCTGCCCCCCTTGGAGGATCAGCAGTGCAGGGGCAGGGTGGGGGTGCTGGGGCGTGGCCTGAGGCTGTCCCCTGGGTGCACTGGCTCTGGGGTTTCCTGGGTGGTGCAGGCCAAGGTCAGCCCCCGCATGCGTTTCTCCTGGAACACCTTGGCTGAGGTACAAAGCAGTCTGAGATGGCTGCCACTTGTCCTGGGCAGAGAGATTTCCAGGGGAGGCAAGCTGTGAATGTAGGCTGGTTGGTGCTAGAGCCCAGCCTGGGGCTCACTGAGTGCAGCTGCTGTTTGGCTGAGAGGATTTAGAGATTGGTGAGGCCTACGCCAGGCCAGCTGTTCTTGTGGAAAAGCATCTCGGGGGGGGGGGGGGCGTACGTTGGGGGTTGCAGAGTCTCTGGGCAAACAGAGGTTGCCAAGTAGATGGAGTCTCAGATGTGGCACCAGCTTGCCAGCTCCGTTGGGGGAGGGTTTAGAAAAGGGACAGTGGCCTCTGATTGCCTTGATGCCAGACCCTTCTGTTCCTCCCGGTGTAGCACTGGTGCCCTTCCAGGTGCTGCCCTGGGGCTGGAGATCAGAGACGGTGAATCCGAGTAGGTGAGTCCGTGTGCGGGGTCTTTCAGGGGAACGGCTGGGGGCTGCAGCGGTTCCTGCCGCTGACTCGTTCCGACTTGTGTTTGCAGCCGGAAGTTGAGGGGACTTGTGTGCTGGCGCTGGAACCCTGGGCCGTGCGTTCGGGATTGGGACGTAGACTCCTCCCTCCCGAGACGTCCCTCCCGACTTCATCCACCACCCGTGGACATGGGACCAGCCCTCCGAGTCTGCACCGATCCTACCCGTCGGGATGGATGTGCTTTCTTCAATTCCGTGGGTGTTAGACATCAGTTCAGTTCGATTCCTGATGGTTCAGAGTGACGGTAGGTCTATATTTTAGCTGTAATTTTGATGTGGCTGTGCAAAGATGTAGGCCGTGTGTACTAAGATGCCCTGGTAACCGGAGGTCCAATATGGACCACTTTAAATGGACGTCATAGTCTACCCGTGTGTGACATCACACCGAGGTCACAATGGACAGCTCAGGGTCCCTGGTACCCTGGTGCCATGGACCTTGTTTGTTCTTTGAAACCCAGGAAACCCTGTGGGACCAATCACCGCTCATTTTGAGGGGTGATGAGAGCCCTCTGAGGTGGGACTGACCGCTTTGGGCCTCAGAGGGATGAAGGCACCGTGATGTCCAGATGGACGTCAGCCTGCATCTGGGGCCCCTGCCCCGCCCAGGGCCCTGCGGAGTCAAGGTCCCTGTGGAGCTTTGGGACGGGACTTCCGTCCACCATGGGCTCTGACAACCGCGTGACCCACGAGGATGAGGTCCTCCAGCATGTGGGCCCAGGCCCTGCTGTGTCCCCCAAAGGTCAGGAGCTCCTGCAGGGCCGCAGCCCTGGGTCCGTCCTCCACAGGCTGTCTCAGTCGTGAGACGACAGTGAGAGAGGATCAGGGTTCTGGCATCCCTCGTTCCTGCCGGGCACAGGTTCTGGGGGTTGGGTGAAGGCCCACGACAGATCCAGTCCCAGGGCCGCATTTGCACGATGGAACTCTCTTTGCCGAATGTGACTGACGGTAAAATGCCAAACTGTTGCTCAAAGGTGCCGTCCTTGGTTTCCTGTGACAGCAAGTCCTCGACTGCAAACCCTGCACACCCTGTCTGAGCCCCACCTCCTGGTCCTCCTGAGGCTCCAAACAGAGTCCCCGTCCCCCCGTGACACTGGCAGGACCATCACGTCTGTGACGACATGTGGCCCTGGTGTCAGAGCGGTGGGCCCAGCAGCCTGGACCAGGGACAGGGCCCTGCATTCTCCTGGGTCCAACTCTGACTGAGCAGCCGCTCAGGCAACCAAAAAATGTGATGCAGAAAGTGGTCCTGGGACACGCGCCGCGTGCAACACGCAGACACAGCTGGGCGGGGGGGTGGGGGTCCCTGTTGGCCGCAGGAGGGAGCGGAGGGCGGGCATCGCTGTTTCCCGTGAAGCTGGGACCTGTCCTGCTCGGCACCCTGGACTATAAACGTTTCCTGAGATAGAGACCCCCGGGTTTCGGTCGGAGTTTCCCACAACTCCTGACTCTACGGGCGTCAGATGCGGAGCGGAGCAGGACCGTTCGCGGGGCTGGGTGCAGCCGGCAGCATCACCGGCTCCTCGTCAGGGGGCAGCGGGAGGGGCGGCCCGGGCAGGGAAGAGGCAGCCAGGACTCTCCAGAGCAATGGTGACGCAGGGCTGAGGGGCGGGGTCCCCCGGGGGGAGAGAGAGAGGGTGCGTTTCTCCCCTTGACCCGAGAGGAAGCCGCTCCGGTGGACATGGGCCACGTGTGCAGGAGGAGACAGCTTCCAGGTCGCTGGTTGCACGTGGTGGTCAGGTGAGGGGTCAGGGTGCTCCCCAACAATCCGGGTCGTACGGCAGCTGGAAGAGGGGTGACCTGTGTGATCATGGACGGTCCTTCTCCCAGTTTGTTTGTTTGTTTGTTTATTCATTTTGTCTCAAGCAGAGGGACAGATGACCATATGGTGGGAATCACCCCCCTGCAGTTTCACATCCTTGGGGGTGGCGCACACCTCGGCCGTCCCCCCAGGTGTGGGTGTGCGCAGCTCCTGACGCACTGGTTTCCTGGGTGCGAGCAGGGCTCACGGTTTCTGTTCAGACCTTCCCACCCCGGAAGCCTTCCCTCCCCAGGGATCCCTCGTGGGGACCTGTCAGCTGCCAAGTCCGTTTCAGTTGTGGGATCGGGAACTAGGGACAATGACACGTGGGGCCTGGATGGACAAGACAGACCTGAGCCAGAACCCCGTTGGTCAGCTGACCCTCAGTGCCTTTTCTTTTTTTTGTTGTTGAGATTTTATTATATTTTTAGAGAGGGGAAGGGAGGAAGAAGGAGAGGGAGAGAAACATCAATGTGTGGTTGCCTCTCACGTGGCCCCCACTAGGGACCTATCCTGCCACCCAGGCCTGTGCCCTGACTGGGAATTGAACCTGTGAACCTTTGGTTCTCAGCCTGTGCTCAATCCACTGAGCTACGCCAGCCAGGGCCCTTTTCTTTTTTTTTAATGTATTTTATTGATTATGCTATTACAGTTGCCCCATTTCTCCGCCATCATTCCCCTCCACCCTGCACACTGCCTCCCACCCACATTCCCCCCTTTAGTTCATTTCCATGTGTCATAAGTTCTTTAGCTTCTACATTTCCCACACTATTCTTGCCCTCCCCCTGTCTATTCCCTACCCACCGTCTGTGCTACTTATTCTCTGTACCTTTTCTCACTCTCTCCTGCTCCCACTCCCCTGTTGCTAACCCTCCACGTGATCTCCATTTCTGTGGTTCTGTTCCTGTTCTAGTTGTTTGCTTAGTTTGCTTTTGTTTTAGGTGTGGTTATTAATATCTGTGAGTTTGCTGTCATTTTACTGTCCTATTTTTTATCTTCTCTTTCTTATATAAGTCCCTTTAACATTTCATATAATAAGGGCTTGGTGATGATGAACTCCTTGAACTCGACCTTATCTGAGAAGCGCTTTATCTGCCCTTCCATTCTACATGACAGCTTTGCTGGATAGAGCAATCTTCGATGTAGCACCTTGACTTTCATGACTTGGAATACTTCTTTCCAGGCCCTTCTTGCCTGCAAGGTCTCTTTTGAGAAATCAGCTGACAGTCTGATGGGACTCCTTTGTACATGACTGTCCCCTTATCCCTTACTGCTTCTAGAATTCTCTCCTTCATTTTAATCTTGGATAACTTCAGAGAGTGCCAAAGAGATTGGACCCAAGGAGGAACACACCGAGGCACATCGTAATTACGTTACCCAAGATCAATGACCTTCCTTTGACATCGGGTCACAGTCACCTGTTGGGTCTCATAGGAGCAATGTCCGTTCTGAACCTGCCCCCCACCAGTATCAGGTCCCTTACACCCCTCCAGGAAGCATTCCCACACATACTCCCTTTTCTCTCACTGTGTGCACTGGAGAACGCAGAAAGTGCTGCATAGTTCCTAAGGTTCAGTCCACGGCCCTCACCTTCGGGGTCCTGTGGGCACTGAGTCTGCTCAACATGCCACCTGGCTGCAGGGAGGCCATTCCTGTTCTTTCTTTTGAGTGTTTTTCTGCACATTTTGCCAGTCTGACACGAGTCCTGAATTATTCCAGTTTTCTCCACCTTGTGGTTACAACTCTCCCAATTGACCCTCTGCTTTCTTCTCTTCTGAGCTGGGATCACTGAGAACTACAACTCTTCTGTTACTGAAACTTCTCAAGCTGAAACTGGGCCCTTGGGTGGAATCTTCCAGGAGATCAGCCTCTGTGATGAGGGATCACAGAACCCCCGCCTGCTGCTGTGGGGACCACGCAGGATTCTAGAACATCCCTGCCTTCCCCACAGACGCTGGGACTGCGCCTAGGAAATTCGGTGGGTCCTCACGCTGTTCTCCCACCACTGATGATGCCTCACCCCGACATGTAGAGTCTTCTTCACTGCGTGACCTTTGGAATCACGACTTGCCTCTTTAACTGTTCATCTCTGTATGTTTTTATTGTCATGGAAACTCTTCCTCATTTCCAATATCGTCCAGATATCTGACGGATACACCATCCAACACACTCTGTGCTGCCCAGTGCAACACGTGTTTCGCCGGATCCTCAGTGAACTAAGGTAATTAAACAAAAATATCTTCCAAAAAAAGTTGAATTTATGGGGGTCCCACTGGCTAACAAAGTGATCCAGGGTTTTGGTGAACAATTTTAAATCACACCAGCTGTACGATTGACTGCGGTTTTCCTCACTGAGTGAACTCTTTTTTTTTCACCATTTATCAGCACTTCTCTCCTCCTCCTCCTCCTTCTGCCACAAACACGAAAGAGATGACTTCATCTTTCACATTTTCTGCTCAATCCCATACCCCTCCCCCTGCCGTCCATCACGCCCTTCCCCACAGCTGTGAGCCTGCCTCCTCCCGGTCACATCAGGTTTCAGGATTGGGGGGCCTCAGTTTCCCATGCCAGGTGTGGCCTTGAGAGAAGAGTGATCAGGGAAGCCCTCAGATATTCATGACTCGGAATACTTTCTTCCAGCCCCTTCTTGCCTGCAAGGTCTCTTTAGAGAAATCAGCTGAAGGTCTGATGGGAACTCCTTTGCAGGTGACTGTCCCCTTATCCCTTGCTGCTTCTAGAATTCTCTCCTTCATTTTAATCTTGGATAAGCTCAGAGAGTGCCAAAGAGATTGGACCCAAGGAGGAACACAGCAAGGCACATGGTAATTACGTTACCCAAGATCAATGCCTTTTCTATGACATAGGGTCACAGTCACCTGTTGGGTCTCATAGGAGCAATGTCCGTTCTGAACCTGCCCCCCACCATTATCAGGTCCCTTACACCCCACCAGGAAGCATTCCCACACACATTCCCTTTTCTCTCACTGTGTGCACTGGAGAACTCAGAAAGTACTGCGTAGTTCCTAAGGTTCAGTCCACGGCCCTCACCTTCGGGGTCCTGTGGGCACTGAGTCTGCTCAACCTGGCACCTGGCTGCAGGGAGGCCATTCCTGTTCTTTCTTTTTAGTGTTTTTCTGCACATTTTGCCAATCTGACACGAGTCCTGAATGATTCCAGTTTTCTCCACCTTGTGGTTACAACTCTCCCAATTGACCCTTCTGCTTTCTTCTCTTCTGAGCTGGGGTCACTGAGAGCTACAACTCTTCTGTTACTGAAACATCTCAAGCTGAATCTTGGCCCTTGGGTGGAATCTTGCAGGAGATCAGCCCCTGTGATGAGGGATCACAGACCCCACGCCTGCTGCTGTGGGGACCACGCAGGATTCTAGAACATCCCTGCCTTCCCCACAGACGCTGAGACTGCGCCTGGAAATTCGGTGGGTCCTCACGCTGTTCTCCCACCACCGTCTGCTGATGCCTCACGCCGACATGTAGAGTCTTCTTGACTGTGTGACCTTTGGAATCACGACTTGCCTCTTTAACTGTTCATCTCTGTATGTTTTTATTGTCATAGAAACTCTTCCTCATTTCCAATACCGTCCAGATAGCTGACGGATACACCATACAACACACTCTCCGCTGCCCAGTGCAACACGTGTTTCGCCAGATCCTCAGTGAACTAAGGTAATTAAACAAAAATATCTTCCGAAAAAAGTTGAATTTATGGGGGTGCCACTGGCTCACAAAGTGATCGAGGGTTTTGGTGAACAATTTTAAATCACACCAGCTGTACAATTTACTGCGGTTTTCCTCACTGAGTGAACTCTTTTTTTTTCCCCATTTATCAGCACTTCTCTCCTCCTCCTCCTCCTTCTGCCACAAACACGAAAGATATGACTTCATCTTTCACATTTTCTGCTCAATCCCATACCCCTCCCCCTGCCGTCCATCCCGCCCTTCCCCACAGCTGTGAGCCTGCTCCCTTCCGGTCACATCAGGTTTCAGGATTGGGGGGCCTCAGTGTCCCATGCCAGGTGTGGCCTTGAGAAAAGAGTGAACAGGGAGGCCCTCAGATATTTTATGTTTTTCCTCTGACATGTGCTTCTCAATGTGCTGGTGTAAGATGAGCCATCGGAGCACTCCCGGATTGCGAAACAGGACTTAAATGATAAGCCCGCTCCAACGTTCCTGTGCCCCTAAGCTCCTCAATTCCTACCCGCACATCAAAGGCACCAGCTGTAGCTTCTCCATGTGACAGTTTCTGGCTCGTCACTGAGTGTTTTTTTGAGTCAACGGTCCCCTAAACATTCACAGCCTTTTCTGTTGGCCCCGATATAGCTGCAGATATAAAAGCAGAATCTCTGCCTCATGGCCCTGAATCATAATTTCATTTAAACCAAATTTATGTTTCTTTTTAACGTTGTTGTCCACCATTCATTATTCACAGACATATTGCATGTTTTTTTTTTTTTTTTTTTTGTAAATGTTTCAAAACGCAGGCTGCCTTCGAGTGGAGCACACTTCCTCATGGCCCCCTCTCTGTCCCTCACCTTTAGGGCCCTGCAGGGACCTGAGTCAGGGCAGCAGTGGTCACAGGAGAGGTCACTGCCATTCCTACCCCTCTGGGTTTCCTCATGGTCACTGTCCAGTCTGTGACCCGTCCTGGATTGTTCCAGTTCCCTTCAGTCTCAGGTGATCTCTACAACGTGGTTGTGCCAAGTTGTTAGCCATGTCAACTAGGTTGCTATTCTCGCTGGAAAAGCAGTATGTACCACTTTAAATGGATGTCATAGTCTGTCTTCCTGTGACATCACACCAGGTGATAATGAGCAGCTTAGGTTCCCTGGTACCCTGGTGACCTGTGGCAAAACATTCTGTCTTTGAAACCAAGGACAGCCTTTTGGGCAAGACAGCGTCCATTGTCAGGGGCGATCTCCGTGTCTGTCCCCGAACCTTTGCTCTTTTCAGCGAGGACTGCTTTGGGCTTCAGACGGGATGAACCCACCTTTGATGCCCCGATGGCCCTCAGCCAGAGTCTGGAAGCCTGGCCTCCCTGCAGATCCCCGTGGGCAGGAGCCTGCGGCGATGGAACTCATGTGAATACAAATTCCAGCCCAGGTCTCCAATGCCAGTGACCCCTGAGTCTCAGCGTCCCCGGCGTCTAGGGCCAAGTTTGCTCTTTCTCTGAGTTTCAGACGTGAGGAAATCTCGGAGGTCGTGCAGCCCTGTGGTCCGACCTCCAGTCGCTTTCTCAGTCATGACACGAGGGACAGAGGATGGACAGCCTTAGATTCCTGTTTTGTGGCTGCAGAAGGTTCTGGAGGGTGAGGAAATGCTGGTAGTCGCTCCATTCCTGGTGCATTTTGAGACATGAACTGTGTTTGCCAACTTGACTCAGAAAATAAGGCCAAGTGTTTTTACTCAAGAGGACAGCAGTTATTTGGGTGTGATATGGAGGTCTGGCTGAGAATCCTGACTTTCTACCCGGGGATTCAGCCCCCTGTCTTCCTCAGGCCCCAAACAGAACCTCCGTCCACGGGGGACACTTGTAGGACCATCAGGTCTGCAGTAACACGTGGCCCAGGTCACAGGGCAGCTGGCACAGCAGGCTGCCCCGGTCCCAGAGCCCTCTGTGATTCTGGGCCCGTCCCCAACTGAGCAGCTTCTCAGCTCCCTGCACACCTGGGCTGGAGACCCAGGCGCAGCTGAGGAATGCGCTGCCTCCAGCATCAGAGGCCCCTGGGCGCTGGGCCCCCTCATCTCGTGTTGCAGGAGGGGCCGCATTCCGCAGATTAGTGCTCACCGTGCGGCTGCTCCCTGTCCTGCTCCGTGTCAGGGGACTGTGAATGTGTGACTGAGGGAGAAGCCCCCTGCATCTGAGTGAGACTCATTGTGACATTCTGACCCTCAGACTCTGTGAGGACGTCCTGGCAGCACTGGGCCCACTCACAGGTCCAGGCAGGGTCCCCTCACCCTCCTCCTGGACCCGCGGGAGGGACGGGCTGTGGGTGGAACAGGCGGTCGTCTCCTCTGCAGACTGGGTGGGGACACAGGGCTCCAGTAGGACGTGCCCCGAGGGGGGACAGTGACGGGACGTGCAGGCCTGCTGGCTGAGTCAGAATAGCTGTGGGGACCTTTGGTCCGCGTGACTGGAAAGGCATTTGCAGATCATTAGGTTCATGCGGGTACCAGGGGATGCGGGTACCAGGAGATTCCTGAGCTGAGGTTGCTCAACCAGGGTGACCACGTGGCTGGGGCAGCAGTGAGAATCCCCTGTAGTTTGCCTCATTTTACTGTCATTTTCTGAGTTTTGTCTCCTCCTTGTTCTCCTTATTCTTTCTGTTCGTCTCCTTCTCCTACTTCATTTTTTATTTGCACAAGCGTAATTAGAAGTGGAACCTTGACGTGGTGGGAATCAGCACCCCTGCACCTTCTAAATCTTTGTGTGTGTAGAGCGCACACCTCTGCCGTCCCCCCAGGTGTGTGTGCGCAGCTCCTGACTCACTGGTTTCCTGGGTGGGGGCAGTTCTCACGGCTTCTGTTCACACTTTCCCACCGGACAACCTTACTCACTGTACACAGCTGCTGTGTGTATTTGTCTTACACATTCTAGAATGAGGGGGGGATGGCAGGATGGGCCCAATGACATCTGAACCCACTTCCAAATGGTCCTGAGCTAAAATTGCATTGGTCACCTGCCCTCAAAACCTCCTCGTGTCAGTGCAGGGTCACGGTGACACTCTGGATCCCTAGTCCAAGTGCAGTTCCGAACCAGGGGCCTGATTTCCCTCCTTTCTCTCCAATACACAGTTACCCTGATGAGGGCTCTCATAATCTTGGGGATGAAGGAAGGGCTACAGGAGAAATGTTCTGTTGTCTGTTGGGGTTTTGTCCAGAGGCTCTGGTCTTTCCTTCACTGGAGAATTCTAAAAGGGTAACCGGCTCAGGACAGGTGATTGGTTAAAGGAAGTTGGAGTGTGTTTATGGTCCCAGCTACACCCCCGTTCACTGCACCCGGGATGCTCCTGCTTGTACAGGTCACGTGGAATGCAGGGGGCGTAAGGGTTCACTTCTAGGAGACCCGGGATTAGCCAACCACGCAGCTCACTACTGACCATCAACTGGTCAGACTCATTTCATGATACTTTGATCTGCCGTCTCTTAGGTGATCAGATGTCCTGAGTGCTTAGTGGTAGGACAAGGCCCTCTGCCCCCTGCTACCCCGGACCCAAAGTTGAATTTATGGGGGTGCCACTGGCTAACAAAGTGATCCAGGGTTTTGGTGAACAATTTTAAATCACACCAGCTGTACGATTGACTGCGGTTTTCCTCACTGAGTGAACTCTTTTTTTTTCACCATTTATCAGCACTTCTCTCCTCCTCCTCCTCCTTCTGCCACAAACACGAAAGAGATGACTTCATCTTTCACATTTTCTGCTCAATCCCATACCCCTCCCCCTGCCATCCATCCCGCCCTTCCCCACAGCTGTGAGCCTCCTCCCTTCCGGTCACATCAGGTTTCAGGATTGGGGGGCCTCAGTTTCCCATGCCAGGTGTGGCCTTGAGAAAAGAGTGAACAGGGAGGCCCTCAGATATTTTATGTTTTTCCTCTAGAATGTGCTTCTCAATGTGCTGGTGTAAGATGAGCCATCGGAGCACTCCCGGATTGCGAAACAGGACTTCAATGATAACCTGCTCCAACGTTCCTGTGCCCCTAAGGCCCTGAATTCCCACCCCCACATCAAAGGCACCAGCTGTAGCTTCTCCATGTGACAGTTTCTGGCTCGTCACTGAGTGTTTTTTTGAGTCAACGGTCCCCTAAACATTCACAGCCTCTTCTGTTGGCCCCGATATAGCTGCAGATGTAAATGCAGAATCTCTGCCTCGTGGGCCCGAATTAATGAATTCATTTAAACCAAATTTATGTTTCTTTTTAACATTATTGTCCACCATTCATCATTCACAGACATATTGCATGTTTCTCTTTTCGTATGTATTTGAAAACGCAGGCTGCCTTCCAGTGGAGCACACTTCCTCATGGCCCCCTCTCTGTCCCTCACCTTTAGGGCCCTGCAGGGACCTGAGTCAGGGCAGCAGTGGTCACAGGAGAAGTCACTGCCATTCTTACCCTTGTGTGTTTCCTCCTGCACATCTGGCCCGTCTGTGTCAGGGCCTGAACTGCACTAGTTTCCTCAGTCACATCTCTGCAATGTGGTTGTGCCAGGTGGGTAGCCCTGTCTGCTAAGCTGCCTTCATCACTGGAAGTCCTGTGTGTACCACTGTAAATGCATATCGTAGTCTTCCTCTGGGTGATGTCACACCCGGGTCATAATGGACACCTGAGGTTCCATTGTACCCGGGTGTCCTGTGGCAAAACATTCTGTCTTTGAAACCAAGGACAGCCTTTTGGGAAAATCACAGTCCATGTCGAGGGGCAATGGAAGTACCTTTCCCTGAATCTTTATGCTTTTCAGCTCATTCAGCTCGTACTGGAATTCAGAGGGGGTGGATACCACCCGTGATGCCCTGTGGCCCTCAGCCAGAGCCTGGCAGCCCTGCCTCCATGCAGGACCCCGTGGGCAGGACCCTGCCGACTTGGGACTCCTGGGAATACACTTTCCTTCCCAGGTCTCCAAGGCCAGTGACCAATGAGTCTCAGCTCCCCTAGGGTCTAGGTGCAGTTTTGCTCTTTCCTGGTGAGTGAGAGGCAGAGACATCTCGGAGGCCTTGCCGCCCTGTGGTCCGACCTCCAATCGCTTTCTCAGTCATGACACGAGGGACAGGATGGGGAGCTCAGATTCTTGTTTTGTGGCTGGAGAGGATTTTGGGGGGTGAGGAAAGGCTGGTAATTGCTCCGTTCATGGTGATGCATTTTCAGAGATGAGGTATGTTTGTCAATTTAATTAGAAAAATAAGGCCAAACATTTTTACTCAAAAGGACAGCAGTTATTTGTGTGTGATATCAAGACCTTTTCTGAAACTCCTGAGTATCTTCCCCAGGATTCAGCCCCTGGTCTTCCTCAGGCTGCAAACAGGACCTCTGTCCACCAGGGACACTTGTAGGACCATCAGGTCTGCAGTAACACGTGGCCCAGTGCACAGGGCAGCTGGCACAGCAGGCTGCCCCCGTCCCGGAGCCCTCTGTGATTCTGGGCCCGTCCCCAACTGAGCAGCTTCTCAGCTCCCTGCACACCTGGGCTGGAGACCCCGGCGCAGCTGAGGAATGCGCTGCCTCCAGCATCAGAGGCCCCTGGGCGCTGGGCCCCTTCATCTCGTGTTGCAGGAGGGGCCGCATTCCACAGATTAGTGCTCACCCTGCGGCTGCTCCCCGTCCTGCTCCGTGTCAGGGGACTGTGAATGTGTGACTGAGGGAGAAGCCCCCTGAATCTGAGTGAGACTCATTCTGACATTCTGACCCTCAGACTCTGTCAGGACGTCCTGGCAGCACCGGGCCCGCTCACTGGTCCAGGCAGGGTCCCCTCACCCTCCTCCTGGACCCGCGGGAGGGACGGGCTGTGGGTGGAACAGGCCGTCGGTTCCTCTGCAGACTGGGTGGGGACACAGGGCTCCAGTAGGACGTGCCCCGAGGGGGGACAGTGAGGGGACGTGCAGGCCTGCTGGCTGAGTCAGGATAGCTGTGGGGACCTTTGGTCCGCGTGACTGGAAAGGCATTTGCAGATCAGTAGGAGCTCTGGGTACAAGGGAATGCGGGTACCAGGAGATGCGGGTACCAGGGGATTCCTGAGCTGAGGTTGCTCAACCAGGGTGACCACGTGGCTGGGGCAGCAGTTAGAGTCACGAGTAGTTTGCCTCATTTTACTGTTATTTTCGGAGTTTTGTCTCCTCCTTGTTCTTTCTGTTCCTCTCCTTCTCCTACTTCATTTTTGTTATTTGCAAAAGCGTAATTAGAAGTGGAACGTTGACGTGGTGGAAATCAGCACCACTGCACCTTCTAAATCCTTGTGTGGGAAGTACACACCTCCGCCATCCCCCCAGGTTCCTTGTGTGCAGCTTCTGACTGACTAGATTCCTTGGTGCGGACAGTTCTCACGGCTTCTGTTCACACTTTCCCACCGGACAGCCTTACTCACTGCACACAGCTGCTACGTGTATTTCTCTTACACGTTCTAGAATGAGGGGAGGATGGCCGGATGGGCCCAATGACATCTGCACCCACTTCCAAATGGTCCTGAGCTAAAATTCCATTGGTCACCTGCCCTCAAAACCTCCTCGTGTAAGTCCAGGGTCAAGGTGACACTCTGGATTCCTAGTCCAAGTGCGGTTCACAACCACGGTCCTGTGGTCTGTGGGTTATCTGTTTCTCTGCTTTGTCTCCAATACACAGTTACCCTGGTGAGGGTTCTCATAATCTTGGGGATGAAGGAAGGGAGACAGTAGAGATGTTCTGTTGTCTGGTGGGGTTTTGTCCAGAGGCTCTGGTCTTTCCTTCACTGAAGGGTTCCAAAAGATGTAATTGCTTCAGGACAGGTGGTTGGTTAAGGGACAGATGGAGTGTGTTTCTGGTCCCAGCTACACCCCTGTTCACTGCACCCGGGATGTTTCTGCTTGTACTGATCCCGCAGGACTGCGAGGGGCTTGGTGCCTTCACGTCCAGGAAACCCGGGAGTAGTCAGCCCACCCCGCAGCTCACTAGTGGTGAGACTCACTTGAGGACACTTTGATCTGCTGTCTTCTAGGGGATCAGATTCACCTACTGTAGATCACTAATTGATAGCACAAGGTCCTTTGCCCCCTCCTCCCCCAGGACCCAATTTCTCCACGGATGATTGTATTGGCTCTAATTAAATGTATTGGGGTGACCCTGGTGAACAAAAGGGTCCAGGGTTTCGGTGGACAATTTAAAATCGCATCATCTGTACAATTTATTGTGGGTTTACCCACTTGAGTCAGGTCTTCCTTTTCACCATTGATCAACCTACGCCTTCTTCTCTCCTCCTCCTCCTCCCCCTTCTGCCACAAGCACTGAAGTGGTTTCTGTGTCTGTGAGTTTGTCTTTCATTTTTTCTCATACCCGCCCCTGCCGTCCATCAAGCCCTTCCCCACACCTGTGAGCCCGCTCTGTACCTGTCGCATTAGATTTAATACTGAGAGGCTGCCGTTTCCCATGGCAGGTGTGGCCTGGAGAGAAGAGAATACAGAGGCCCTCAAATACTTTATGTCGTTTCTCTAAAATGTGTTTCTCAACGTGCTGGTGGAATGTCTGTCATTAGGACCCTCCCAGATTGCAAAACGGGCCTTAAAAGTCAAACCCACTCCATCATCCCTGTCCCCCTAAGCTCTTGGATTCCCACCTGCACATCAAAGGAAGGGGCTGGAGCTTCTCCATGTGACAGTTTCTGGGCCGTCCCTGAGTGCTTTCTTGAGCTAACCTACCCCTAAATATTCAGAGCCTTTTCTGTTGCCCAGATATACCTACAGATATAAAAGCAGAATCTCTGCCTCCTGGGCCCGAATTAATGAACATTTAAACCGAATTTATGTTTCTTTTTAACATTGTTGTCCACCATTCATCATTCACAGACATATTGCATGTTTCTCTTTTCGTATGTATTTGAAAACGCAGGCTGTCTTCCGGTGGAGCACACTTCCTCATGGTCCCCGCTCTGTCCCTCACCTTTAGGGCCCTGCAGGGACCTGAGTCAGGGCAGCAGTGGTGACAGGAGAGGTCACTGCCATTCGTACCCTTGTGTGTCTCCTCCTGCACATCTGTCCCGTCTGTGACAAGTCCTGAATTATTCCAGTTTACTTCCGTATCGCTTACATCTGTGTAATTAATCATTGCAACTTTTCTCACATCAGGCTTGAAACCCTTGGGAACTAACACGGCTCTTTCCTGAGGCTCTTCAGCTGGATCTGGGGTCTTGGATGTGATCACGGAGACCGTCCCCGGTGACTACAAGGAGCGTGTCCACGTTCACAGCCGGGGGCCACTCAGAAAGCCCTCCGAACGTCCGTGCCGTCAGTGCAGACCCTGGACCTGGAGAGCAGGAGGCCCATGGGCTGCCCCGGCGGGCCCCCCTCCTGCGTCCAGAGATGCTGTGGTCCAGGATGTAGACGTCGTCCTGAGTGGCTGGAGTCTGGAACCGGAAATGGGGTTTCAGTGCTTGTTCAGTGATTTTCTTCTATTTTCACAGACACTGTTCCTCACGGACAGTCCGATGGCCGACACCACCCGGCACAGCGTCCACTACCGCGTCCCAACCCCTGACCCCCCTGATCCTCGGTGAACAAAAGATCAGTTCACAGAAACATACTTCTGCTTTCAAAGAAAGAAAACATCTCTTCTCCTGATTCACAGGTGACCAACTGAAAGTCTTTTCAGTTTTTTATAATGCAGTTGGTTGGGCACCTCTGGTTAATGGTGTGTAACCCTCAGGTGTACAACTTGTACTCAGGTGCACCTTCCCGATCGGCCAGAGTTGCAGACTCTTCCCCTGTCAGTGCACAGGCAGGAATCCACCAGTGACTGTGTCACTGAACGGAACAAGTCGCTGTTTGTCTCTCTTTCTCCTTCTGTCTATACTTTCCTAAAAGTCAATACATTTGTCAGAACAATAAGAACAATGAAGCACAACATTGGCCGGAGGACAGAAGTCCTCCACTCGCATGTCTGGTCAGTTCCGCTCCCATCGGAGTCTGTGATGGGCCGTGTTCCCACGGGAGCCTCCCGTGGGAGGGTTTGGTGACCCTCTGCCCTTCAGGACTGCCCCTGAGACGGTGTGTCGTGGGGCAGAGGTCCCCCTCCCGGGGCCGCCTCCCTGCGGTGCTACGTGGTCTGCCCACCTGGCCGTGGCCTTCCCTCGTCTGCCCACAGGTCTGGGCGCTCCCAGGTGCGGGCCCGCAGGTGCGGGCTGAGCGGGACACGCGCTGCAGACCACGGCCTCTGGGCCGCGTCTTTGTGCGCCGTGTTTTGCCGTGTGTGACACCCACCCACGTTTCTGGCCAAAATATTCAGGAGGAAAAGCTTTCATTTTAATGTTTTAATTCAATCTTTATTTATTTATATGTAGATATTTGCTTTTATGTTATATAAAGGATTTTTGTCATTTGTCTTTGAACAGTTTATGGTACAAGATATTTTGTGTAACAAATAATTACAGAACAGAAGAAGAGCTACAAGGTATTCCTGTACTACCCATGTACGATGTGCTTCCTTATTTCCCCCCACAAATAAGGGCAGAAAGTGCCCATCATAGCAGCCAAATGCAGGAAGTGATATGGGTCCTGATGTTTGCCCAGGTGAAATGACATACCGACCACTTTTTTTAATGACATTTTATTGATTATTCTATTACAGTTCTCATGATTTCCCCCCTTTGCCCCCTGACCCTTGCAGCCCCCACTCCCTCCGGCAGTCCCCCCACCACCGGTCCTGTCCCTGGGGCCTGCGGGTCGGTTCTCTGGCTGCGGCTCCGTCTCCTGTGCTGTGCTTTCCATCCCCCTGGCTGGTCAGTAACGATCCACCTGGGCTTGTCAATCTCCCACCTCTTCGCCCACCGCACACGGCCCCCTCCCATCCGGCAGCCATCAAACCGCTCCCCAGAACCACGATGCTGGCTCTGTTCTTCTTGTTTGCTTAGTTGTTTTTTAGAGTCAGTTGTTCATAGATGTGTATCTTTTGCCATTTTATCATTCATGGTTCTGATCTTCTCTTTCTTCAATAAGTCCCTTTAACATTCCACATAATAATGGTTTAGTGATGATGAACTCCTTTAGTTTGTTCTTGTCTGAGAAACTTTTCATCTGCCCTTCGATTCTAAGTGATGTCTTTGCTGTCTTTGCCGTCTTGGCTGCACATCTCTGCTTTTCAGGACTTTGAACATATCTCACCAGTCACCTCTAGGCTGCAAATTCTCTTTTCAGAACTCAGCAGGCAGACAGTGTTACGGGAACTCCCCTGTGGGTAACTTCTTTTCCCTTGCTGCTTTTAAGATCCTCTCTGTGTCTTCAAGCTTTGACACCTTCATTTTGATGTGTCTTGGAGTGGGCCCCTTTGCATCCCTCTTGTTGGGGACTCTGTGCTTCCTTGGTTTGCGTGTCTGTTTCCTTCACCAAAGTAGGGAGGGTTTCTTACATCAATTTTTTTCAAACCGATTTCGCATTTCTTACACTTTCTCTTCTCCTTCCGGCACCCCTGTGATGCGAATGTTGGACGTCTTGAAGTTGTCCCAGAAGCTGCTTAAACTACCCTCAGTTTTTGGATTCTTTTTTCTTCTTGTTATTTTCATTGGCTGGTTTTTGATTCCTCATGTTCCAAATCATTGATGTGATTCCCAACTTCATCCAAATTACAGGTTGTCTCTCTATAATTTGTTATTTCAATTAGTGTATGCTTTATTGCTAACTGCGTCTTTTTATGCTGTTGCGGTCCTCACTAAGTCCCTTGAGCATCCTTATCACCAGTGCTTTGAGCTCTGCAGGTGATAGATTGCTTATCTCTGTACCATTTACCTCTTTTTCTGGAGATTCAGATGTTCTTTCATTTGGACCATGTTTCTTGTCTCCTCATTTTGACAGCCTCCCTGTTTTTGTTTCTGTGTACTAGGTAGAGCTGCTTGAGTCTGCGCCTTGGTCGTGTGGCCTAATGTAGTGGGAGTCCTGCAGAGTCCAGTGACACAGCCTCCCCTGTCCACCAATGTGGATGCTCTCGGTGCGCCCTTCCTGTGGGCTGAGTACCCCTTCCCCTTGTAGTTGAACCTCAGTTGCTGTTGTCAGGTGAATGGGAGGGATTCACCAGGCCAGGCAGCTGCAAGGACTGGCTGTGACCACTGACCACCAGCCTCTGTCCCCTGTGGAGGATCAGCAGTGCAGGGGCAGGGTGGGGGTGCTGGGGCGTGGCCTGTAGCTGTGCCCTGGGTGCACTGGCCCTGGGGTTTCCTGGGTGGTGCAGGCCAAGGTCAGCCCCCACATGCGTTTCTCCTTGAACACCTTGCCTGAGGTACAAAGCAATCCGAGATGGCTGCCACTTGTCCTAGGCAGAGAGATTTCCAGGGGAGGCAAGCTGTGAATGTAGGCTGGTTGGTGCTAGAGCCCAGCCTGGGCTCACTGAGTGTAGCTGCTGGTTGGCTGAGAGGATTTAGGGATTGGTGAGGCCTGCGCCAGGCCAGCCGTTCTTGTGGAAAAGCGTCCCGGAGGGGGGGGGCCCGTAGGTTGCGGGTTGCAGAGTCTCTGGGCAAACAGAGGTTGCCGAGTAGATGGAGTCTCAGATGTGGCACCAGCTTGCCAGCTCCGTTGGGGGAGGGTTTAGAAAAGGGACAGTGGCCTCTGATCGCCTTGATGCCAGACCCTTCTGTTCCTCCCGGTGTAGCACTGGTGCCCTTCCAGGTGCTGCCCTGAGGCTGGGGCTCAGAGACCGTGAATCCGAGTAGGTGAGTCCGTGTGCGGGGTCTTTCAGGGGAACGGCTGGGGGCTGCACCGGTTCCTGCCGCTGACTCGTTCCGACTTGTGTTTGCAGCCGGAAGTTGAGGGGACTTGTGTGCTGGCGCTGGAACCCTGGGCCGTGTGTTCGGGGTTGGGACATAGACTCCTCCCTCCCGAGACGTCCCTCCCGACTTCATCCACCACCCGTGGACATGGGACCAGCCCTCCGAGTCTGCACCGATCCTACCGGTCGGCATGGATGTGGTTTCTTCAATTCCGTGGGTTTGAAGAAGACATCAGTTCAGTTCGATTCCTGATGGTTCAGAGTGATGGTAGGTCTATATTTTAGTTGTAATTTTGATGTGGTTGTGCAAAGAGGTGGGCAGTGTCTACTAAGATGCCCTGGTCACCGGAAGTCCAATATGGACCACTTTAAATGGACGTCATAGTCTTCCTTCGTGTGACATCACACCCAGGTCACAATGGACAGCTCAGGGTCCCTGGTAACCTGGTGACCTGTGGTTCAACATTCTTCCTTTGAAACCAAGGACAGCCTTGGGGATGAATCACAGTCCATTCTAAGGGACAATGACAGTGCCTTTCCCAAATTTTTGTTCATCTATGCCATTTTGGGGCTTCGGAGGGGATGGAAACCACCTGTGATGCGAGGTGGCCCTCAGGCCTCCCCAAGGCCTCCGTGGGCAGTGACCTGTGGAGGTCAGACAGCTGTGGATCCGGATTCCTGCCCAGTGACCCCTGAGTGTCAGCTTCCCCAGCGTCTGCGTCCAGCCTTGCCCTTGCTCTGAGCCTCAGAGGTAAGGACACCTGGGAGGGCTTGCAGCCCTGTGGTCAGACCTCCACACACTTTCCCAGTTGTGACACGAGGGACAGCGTCTGCGGACTCCTAGATCCTTGCTCTGTGGCTGGAGAAGCGTTTGGAGGGTGAGGGACAGCTGGTTTTGCTCCGTTCGTGCAGCTGCATTTTCAGACATGAAGTGCGTTTGTCAGTTTTGACTCAAAACAAGGCCAAGTGCTTTTACTCCGACTGTCAGTAGTTACTTGTGTGCGGTGTGAAGACTTTGAGCATCCTGAGCATCCTCCCCGGGACTCACCTGCACGTCTTCCTCAGGCTGCAAACAGAGCCTCTGTCCGCCAGGGACGCTGGTAGGACCATCACGTGTGTGGCAACCCGGGGCCCAGGTCACAGAGCAGCTGGCGCAGCGGGAGGGGCGTGCTGTGGCTGGAACAGGCCGTCGGTTGCTCTGCGGACGAGGTGGGGACACAGGGCCGCAGAGGGGTCGTGCCCCGAGGGGGGACAGTGACGGGGTGTGCAGGCCTGTTGACAGGTGAAAACAACTGTGGTGAGCTGTGGTTGGTATGACCGGGAAGGCCTTGGCCAGATCTGTGGGTCCACGCGGGTACCAGGTGCTTTGGGTACCAGAGGATGCGGGTCCCAGGGGATGCGGGTCCCAGGGGATGCGGGTACCAGGGGATGCGGGTACCAGGTGCTTTGGGTACCAGGGGATGGGGGTACCAGGGGATGCGGGTACCAGGGGATGGGGGTACCAGGGGATGGGGGTACCAGGGGATTGGGGTACCAGGGGATGGGGGTACCAGGGGATGCGGGTACCAAGTGCTTTGGTACCAGGGGATGGGGGTACCAGGGGATGCGGGTACCAGGGGATGGGGGTACCAGGGGATGCAGGTACCAGGGGATGCAGGTACCAGGGATACCAGGGGATGCGGGTACCAGGGGATGCGGGTACCAGGGGACGCGGGTACCAGGGGATGGGGGTACTAGGGGATGCGGGTACCAGGTGCTTTGGGTACCAGGGGATGGGGGTACCAGGGGATGCGGGTACCAGGGGATGCGGGTACCAGGGGATGGGAGTACCAGGGGATGCGGGTACCAGGGGATGCGGGTACCAAGTGCTTTGGTACCAGGGGATGGGGGTACCAGGGGATGCGGGTACCAGGGGATGCAGGTACCAGGGATACCAGGGGATGCGGGTACCAGGGGACGCGGGTACCAGGGGATGCGGGTACCAGGGGACGCGGGTACCAGGGGATGGGGGTACCAGGGGATGCGGGTACCAGGGGATGGGAGTACCAGGGGATGTGGGTACCAGGGGATGCGGGTACCAAGTGCTTTGGGTACCAGGGGATGCGGGTACCAGGGATACCAGGGGACGCGGGTACCAGGGGACGCGGGTACCAGGGGATGCGGGTACCAGGGGATGGGGGTACCAGGGGATGCGGGTACCAGGGGATGCGGGTACCAGGGGATGCGGGTACCAGGGGATGGGGGTACCAGGGGATGCAGGTACCAGGGGATGCAGGTACCAGGGATACCAGGGGACGCGGGTACCAGGGGATGTGGGTACCAGGGGATGTGGGTACCAGGGGACGCGGGTACCAGGGGATGCGGGTACCAGGGGACGCGGGTACCAGGGGATGGGGGTACCAGGGGATGCGGGTACCAGGGGATGGGAGTACCAGGGGATGTGGGTACCAGGGGATGCGGGTACCAAGTGCTTTGGGTACCAGGGGATGCGGGTACCAGGGATACCAGGGGACGCGGGTACCAGGGGACGCGGGTACCAGGGGATGCGGGTACCAGGGGATGGGGGTACCAGGGGATGCGGGTACCAGGGGATGCGGGTACCAGGGGATGCGGGTACCAGGGGATGGGGGTACCAGGGGATGCAGGTACCAGGGGATGCAGGTACCAGGGATACCAGGGGACGCGGGTACCAGGGGATGTGGGTACCAGGGGACGCGGGTACCAGGGGATGGGGGTACCAGGGGATGCGGGTACCAGGGATACCAGGGGATGCGGGTACCAGGGGATGCGGGTACCAAGTGCTTTGGTACCAGGGGATGGGGGTACCAGGGGATGCGGGTACCAGGTGCTTTGGGTACCAGGGGATGCGGGTACCAGGGGATGCGGGTCCCAGGGGATGCCTGGACCGACGTCACTCAACCAGGGTAACCGTGTGGCTGCCGCAGCAGTGAGACTCACGTGTGGTTACAGTTTGCCTCCATTTACCGTCATTTTCTCAGTTTTACCTCCTGCTTCTCCTCATCATTCTGTCTGTTCCTTTCCTTCTCCTACCCCAGTGTTTTTTACACAAGTCTACTGAGAAGTGGAATGTTTACCTGGTGGGAATCAGCACCCCTGCACCTTCTAAATCCTTGTGTGTAGAGCGCACACCTCTGCCGTCCGCCCAGCGTCTGACGCCAGTTTCCTGGGTGCGGGCACCTGCCCACCATACACCCTTACTCACCGTACACAGCTGCTGTGTCTATTTCTCCTGTGCATTCTAGAATGTGGGGAGAATGGCAGAGTGGGCCCGACGACATTGGGACCCAGGTCCCAATGGTCCTGAGCTAAAATTCCATTGGTCAGCTCCCCTAAAAGCTCCCAGTGCTGGTGCAGGGTCACGGTGACACCCTGGATTCATCCAAGTGCAGTTCAGAGACAGGGTCCTGTGGTCTGTGGATTATCTGTTTCTCTGCTTTCTCTCCAATCCAGACTTTCCCTGGTGAAGGGTCTCATTTTCTTGGGGATGAAGGAACGGTGACAATAGAAATGTTCCTTGTCTGTTGGGGTTTTGTCCAGAGGCTCTGGTCTCTCCTTCACTGAAGGGTTCCAAAAGATGTAATTGCTTCAGGACAGGTGGTTGGTTAAGGGACAGATGGAGTGTGTTTATGGTCCCAGCTACACCCCTGTTCACTGCACCCGGGATGTTTCTGCTTGTACTGATCCCGTAGGACTGCGAGGGGCTTGGTGCCTTCACGTCCAGGAAACCGGGGAGTAGCCAGCCCACCCCGCAGCTCACTAGTGGCGAGACTCACTTGAGGACACTTTGATCTGCTGTCTTCTAGGGGGTCAGATCTACCGAGTGTCTCGTGATAGCACAAGGCCCTTTGCCCCCTGCTCCCCCAGACCCAATTTCTCCACGGATGATTGTATTGGCTCTAATTGAATGTATTGGGGTCACCCTGGTGAACAAAAGGGTCCAGGGTTTTGGTGGACAATTTAAAATCGCATCATCTGTACAATTTATTGCGGGTTTACCCACTTGAGTCAGGTCTTCCTTTTCACCATTGATCCACCTACGCCTTCTTCTCTCCTCCTCCTCCTCCCCCTTCTGCCACAAGCAACGAAGTGGTTTCTGTGTCTGTGAGTTTGTCTTTCATTTTTTCTCATACCCGCCCCTGCCATCCATCAAGCCCTTCCCCACACCTGTGAGCCCGCTCTGTACCTGTCGCATTAGATTTAATACTGAGAGGCTGCCATTTCCCATGCCAGGTGTGGCCTGGAGAGAAGAGAGAATACAGAGGCCCTCAAATATTTTATGTCGTTTCTCTAAAATGTGTTTCTCAATCTGCTGGTGGAATGTGTGTCATTAGGACCCTCCCTGATTGCAAAACGGGCCTTAGAAGGCAAACCCACTCCATCATGCCTGTCCCCCTAAGCTCTTGGATTCCCACCTGCACATCAAAGGAAGGGGCTGGAGCTTCTCCATGTCACAGTTTCTGGGCCGTCACTGAGTGCTTTCTTGAGCTAACCTACCCCTAAACATTCAGAACCTTTTCTGTTGGCCCCGATAGAGCTGCAGATGTAAATGCAGAATCTCTGCCTCGTGGGCTCGAATCAATGAATTCATTTAAACCGAATTTATGTTTCTTTTTAACATTATTTTCCACCAATCATTCTTCAAAGACATATTCCATAATTCTCTTTTTTTTTTTTTGTATGTATTTGCAAACGCAGGCTGCCTTCCGGGGGAGCACACTTCCTCATGGTCCCCTCTCTGTCCCTCACCTTTAGGGCCCTGCAAGGACCTGAGTCAGGGCAGCAGTGGTCACAGCAGAGGTCACCGCCATTCTTACCCTTGTGTGTTTCCTCCTGCACATCCGGCCCGTCTGTGTCAGGGCCTGAACTGCACTAGTTTCCTCAGTCACATCTCTGCAATGTGGTTGTGCCAAGTGGGTAGCCCTGTCTGCTAAGCTGCCTTCATCACTGGAAGTCCTGTGTGAACCACTGTAAATGCATATCATAGTCTTCCTCTGGGTGACGTCACACCCGGTCATAATGGACACCTGAGGTTCCATCGTACCCTGGTGTCCTGTGGTAAAACATTCTTTCTTTGAAACCAAGGACAGCCTTTTGGGAAAATCACAGTCCATGTCGAGGGGCAAGTGCCCTCCCCTGAATCTTTGCTCTTTTCAGCTCGTACTGTTTTGGCCTTCGGAGGTGGTGGGTAGCACCCGTGATGGCCCAGTGGACCTCAGCCAGAGCCTGGCAGCCCTGCCTCCCTGCAGGTCCCCGGGGGCAGGACCCTGCCGACTTGGGACTCCTGGGAATCCACATTCCTGCCCAGGTCTCCAAGGCCGGTAGCCAATGCGTATCTGCTCCCCTAGGGTCTAGGAGCAGTTTTGCTCTTTCCTGGTGAGTCAGAGGCAGAGACATCTCGGAGGCCCTGCCGCCCTGTGGTCCGACCTCCAATTGCTTTCTCAGTCATGACTGAGGGACAGGATGGGGAGCTCAGATTCTTGTTTTGTGGCTGGAGAGGATTCTGGAGGGTGAGGAAAGGCTTGTAGTTGCTCCGTTCATGGTGACGCATTTTCAGGTGCATTTCCTGGTGATGTACGTTTGCCAATTGAACTAGAAAAATAAGGCCAAATGTTTTTACTCAAGAGGACAGTCGTTTTTCGCGTGTGATGTGGAGGTCTGGCTGAGAATCCTGAGTATCTGCCCCGGGATTCAGCCCCTGGTCTTCCTCAGGCCCCAAACAGAACCTCCATCCACCAGGGACACTTGTAGGACCATCAGGTCTGCAGTAACACGTGGCCCAGGTCACAGGGCAGCTGACACAGCAGGCTGCCCCTGTCCCAGAGCCCTCTGCGATTCTGGGCCCGTCCCCAACGGAGCAGCTTCTCAGCTCCCTGCACACCTGGGCTGGAGACCCCGGAGCAGCTGAGGAATGCGCTGCCTCCAGCATCAGAGGCCCCTGGGCGCTGGGCCCCTTCATCTCGTGTTGCAGGAGGGGCCGCATTCTGCAGATCACTGCTCACCTTGCGGCTGCTCCCTGTCCTGCTCCGTGTCAGGGGACTGTGAATGTGTGACTGAGGGAGAAGCCCCCTGCATCTGAGTGAGACTCGTTCTGACATTCTGACCCTCAGACTCTGTCAGGACGTCCTGGCAGCACTGGGCCCGCTCACTGGGCCAGGCAGGGTCCCCTCACCCTCCTCCTGGACCCGCGGGAGGGACGTGCTGTGGGTGGAACAGGCGGTCGGTTCCTCTGCAGACTGGGTGGGGACACAGGGCTCCAGTAGGACGTGCCCCGAGGGGGGACAGTGACGGGACGTGCAGGCCTGCTGGCTGAGTCAGGATAGCTGTGGGGACCTTTGGTCCTCGTGACTGGAAATGCATTTGCAGATCAGTAGGTGATGCTGGTACCAGGAGATTCCTGAGCTGAGGTTGCTCCTCCAGGGTGACCACGTGGCTGGGGCAGCAGTTAGAGTCACGTGTAGTTTGCCTCATTTTACTGTTATTTTCGGAGTTTTGTCTCCTCCTTGTTCTTTCTGTTCCTCTCCTTCTCCTACTTCATTTTTGTTATTTGCAGAAGCGTAATTAGAAGTGGAACGTTGACGTGGTGGGAATCAGCACCACTGCACCTTCTAAATCCTTGTGTGGGAAGTACACACCTCTGCGATCCACCCAGGTTCCTTGTGCGCAGCTTCTGACCGACTAGATTCCTCGGTGCGGACAGTTCTCACGGCTTCTGTTCACACTTTCCCACCGGACAGCCTTACTCACTGCACACAGCTGCTATGCGTATTTGTCTTACACGTTCTAGAATGAGGGGAGGATGGCAGGGTGGGCACAGTGACATCTGCACCCACTTCCAAATGGTCCTGAGCTAAAATTGCATTGGTCACCTGCCCTCAAAACCTCCTCGTGTAAGTGCAGGGTCACGGTGACACTCTGGATCCCTAGTCCAAGTGCACTTCCGAACCAGGGGCCTGGTTTCCCTCCTTTCTGTCCAATACACAGTTACCCTGGTGAGGGCTCTCATTTTCTTGGGGTTGAAGGAAGGGAGACAGTAGAAATGTCCTGTTGTCTGTTGGGGTTTTGTCCAGAGGCTCTGGTCTGTCCTTCACTGGAGAATTCTAAAAATGTCACTGTCTCAGGACACGGTATTGGTTAAGGGACAGACTGAGTGTGTTTCTGGTCCCAGCTACACCCCCGTTCACTGCACCAGGGATGCTCCTGCTTGTACAGGTCAGGTGGAATGCAGGGGGCGTAAGGGTTCACTTCTAGGGGACCCGGGATTAGCCAACCACGCAGCTCCTTACTGACCATCAACTGGTCAGACTCATTTCATGATCTCATTTCATGATACTTTGATCTGCCGTCACTTAGGTGATCAGATGTCCTGAGTGCTTAGTGGTAGGACAAGGCCCTCTGCCCCCTGTTACCCCGGACCCAAAGTTGAATTTATGGGGTCCCACTGGCTAACAAAGTGATCCAGGGTTTTGGTGAACAATTTTAAATCACACCATCTGTACGATTGACTGCGGTTTTCCTCACTGAGTGAACTTTTTTTTTCACCATTTATCAGCACTTCCCCTCTCCTCCCCCTCCTCCTTCTGCCACAAACACGAAAGATATGACTTCATCTTTCACATTTTCTGCTCAATCCCATACCCCTCCCCCTGCCGTCCATCACGCCCTTCCCCACAGCTGTGAGCCTGCTCTCTTCGGGTCACATCAGGTTTCAGGATTGGGGGGCCTCGGTTTCCCAATCCAGGTGTGGCCTTGAGAGACGAGTGAACAGGGAGGCCCTCAGATATTTTATGTTTTTCCTCTGACATGTGCTTCTCAATGTGCTGGTGTAAGATGTGCCATCGGAGCACTCCCGGATTGCGAAACAGGACTTCAATGATAAGCCCGCTCCATAATTCCTGTGCCCCTAAGCCCCTGAATTCCTACCCCCTCATCAAAGGCACCAGCTGTAGCTTTTCTCTGTGACGGTTTCTGGGTCGTCACTAACTTCTTTCTTGAGTCAACCGTCCCCTAAACATTCAGAGCCTTTTCTGTTGCCCCAATACAGCTGCAGATATAAATGCAGAATCTCTGCCTCGTGGGCCCGAATCAATGAATTCATTTAAACCAAATTTATGTTTCTTTTTAACATTATTTTCCACCATTCATCATTCACAGACATATTGCATGTTTTTATTTTTGTATATATTTGAAAACGCAGGCTGCCTTCCGGTGGAGCACACTTCCTCATGGCCCCCTCTCTGTCCCTCACCTTTAGGGCCCTGCAGGGACCTGAGTCAGGGCAGCAGTGGTCACAGCAGAGGTCACTGCCATTCTTACCCTTGTTTGTTTCCTCCTGCACATCTGTCCCGTCTGTGACAAGTCCTGAACTGCACTAGTTTCCTCAGTCACATCTCTGCAATGTGGTTGTGCCAAGTGGGTAGCCCTGTCTAAGCTGCCTTCGTCACTGGAAGTCCTGTGTGTACCACTCTAAATGCATATCGTAGTCTTCCTCTGGGTGACGTCACACCCAGGTCATAATGGACACCTCAGGTTCTGTGGTACCCTGGTGACCTGTGGCAAAACATTCTTTCTTTGAAACCAAGGACAGCCTTTTGGGAAAATGACAGTCCATGTGGAGGGGCAATGGAAGTGCCTTCCCTGAATCTTTGCTCTTTTCAGCTCGTACTGTTTTGGCCTTCAGAGGTGGTGGGTAGCACCGGTGATGCCCTGTGGCCCTCAGCCAGAGCCTGGAAGCCCTGCCTCCCTGCAGGTCCCCGTGGGCAGGACCCTGCCAACTTGCGACTCCTGGGAATCCACTTTCCTTCCCAGGTCTCCAAGGCCAGTGACCAATGAGTCTCAGCTCCCCTAGGGTCTAGGTGCAGTTTTGCTCTTTCCTGGTGAGTCAGAGGCAGAGACATCTCGGAGGCCTTGCCGCTCTGTGGTCCGACCTCCAATCGCTTTCTCAGTCATGACACGAGGGACAGGATGGGGAGCTCAGATTCTTGTTTTGTGGCTGGAGAGGATTTTGGAGGGTGAGGAAAGGCTTGTAGTTGCTCCGTTCATGGTGATGCATTTTCAGAGATGAGGTATGTTTGTCAATTTAATTAGAAAAATAAGGCCAAGCATTTTTACTCAAAAGGACAGCAGTTATTTGTGTGTGATATCAAGACCTTTTCTGAAACTCCTGAGTATCTTCCCCAGGATTCAGCCCCTGGACTTCCTCAGGCTGCAAACAGGACCTCTGTCCACCGGGGACACTTCTAGGACCATCATGTCCGCAGTAACACATGGCGCAGTGCACAGGGCAGCTGGCACAGCAGGCTGCCCCCGTCCCAGAGCCCTCTGGGATTCTGGGCCCGTCCCCAACTGAGCAGCTTCTCAGCTCCCTGCACACCTTTAAAATCGCATCATCTGTACAATGTATTGTGGGTTTACCCACTTGAGTCAGGTCTTCCTTTTCACCATTGATCAACCTACGCCTTCTTCTCTCCTCCTCCTCCTCCCCCTTCTGCCACAAGCACTGAAGTGTTTTCTGTGTCTGTGAGTTTATCTTTCATTTTTTCTCATACCCCTCCCCTGCCATCCATCAAGCCCTTCCCCACACCTGTGAGCCCGCTCTGTACCTGTCGCATTAGATTTAATACTGAGAGGCTGCCGTTTCCCATGCCAAGTGTGGCCTGGAGAGAAGAGTGAACACAGAGACCTGCAATTATTTTATGTTTTTCCTGTAAAATGTGTTTCTCAATCTGCTGGTGGAATGTATGTCATTAGGACCCTCCCTGATTGCAAAACGGGCCTTAAAAGTCAAACCCACTCCATCATCCCTGTCCCCCTAAGCTCTTGGATTCCCACCTGCACATCAAAGGAAGGGGCTGGAGCTTCTCCATGTGACAGTTTCTGGGCCGTCCCTGAGTGCTTTCTTGAGCTAACCTTCCCCCTAAAGACTCAGAACCTTTTCTGTTGGCCCCGATAGAGCTGCAGATATAAATGCAGAATCTCTGCCTCGTGGGCCTGAATTAATGAATTCATTTAAACCAAATTTATGTTTCTTTTTAACATTATTTTCCACCAATCATTCTTCAAAGACATATTCCATAATTCTCTTTTTTTTTTGTATGTATTTGAAAACGCAGGCTGCCTTCCAGTGGAGCACACTTCCTCATGGTCCCCTCTCTGTCCCTCAGCTTTAGGGCCCTGCAGGGACCAGAGTCAGGGCAGCAGTGGTCAAGGGGAGGTCACTGCCATTCTTACCCAGTGTGTTTCCTCTTGCACAGTGTCCGGTCTGTGACAAGTCCTGAGTTATTCCAGTTTACTTCAGTATCTACAGTCTCATCCCTACAACGAGCCATTCCCAGATGTCCCACCTCTGTCTGGGTTGGAACCCTTGGGAACTAACACGGCTCTTTTCCTGAGGCTCTTCAGCTGGATCTGGGGTCTTGGGTGGGATCACGGAGACCGTCCCCAGTGACTACAAGGAGCGTGTCCACGTTCACAGCCGTGGGCCACTCAGAAAGTCCTCAGCGTGTCCCTGCCGTCCCCGCAGACCCTGGACCTGGAGAGCAGGAGGCCCATGGGCTGCCCCGGCGGGCCCCCCTCCTGTGTCCAGAGATGCTGTGGCCCAGGACGTAGATGTCGTCCTGAGTGGCTGGAGTCTGGAACCGGAAATGGGGTTTCAGTGCTTGTTCAGTGATTTTCTTCTATTTTCAGAGACGCCGTTCCTCACGGACAGTCCGATGGCCGACACCACCCGGCACAGCGTCCACTACCGCGTCCCAACCCCTGACCCACCTGATCCTCGGTGAACAAAAGGTAACTTCATGGAAACATATTTCTATTACTCAAAGAAAGAAAACATCTCTTCTCCTGATTCACAGGTGACCAAGTGAAAGTCTTTTCAGTTTTTTATAATGATGTTGGTTGGGCACCTCTGGTTAACGCTGTGTAACCCTCAGGTGTACCATTATTAACGTCCCGTCTGCCCACCTGTGAGCTCCCTGTCCGGGGTCTGAGCTCCTCCATCCCCTGGGGTTTGACCCTTCGGTCTCTGCGTCCTTCCTCACCCCCTTCTTCTCTGGGATCAGCATCCTGCTGTCCGTGTCGGTGAGCGCGTCAGCTGTTCGTTTGTGGTGTTTATTCCTACGCTTTGTAGAAGGGACAGGACAGAACGTGTCATCGTGTCCACCTGACGATCAGTGTCCTCCTCTGTGAGGTCGCACTGTGATAGGAGTCACCTGACAGACCAGTGTCTCCTGGGTTTTTGCCCGTAGAGAGAGAGATCTTTCCGCATACCCCTTCCCTAGTTTTCTTGCCAAATCAACTGACATGTTTCAGTGAAGTTTCTAAACAGTGACTGAGAGTCCTGGCCATCTCGGGCCGGGCAGCTCAGATGGTTAGAGCACCTTCCCGATCGGCCACAGTTACAGACTCCTCCCCTGTCAGGGCACAGGCAGGAATCCACCAGTGACTGTGTCACTGAACGGAACAAGTCGCTGTTTGTCTCTCATCTCCTCTGTCTATACTTTCTCTAAAAGTGAATTCATTTGTCAGAACAATAAGAACAACGAAGCACAACATTGGCCGGAGGACAGAAGTCCTCCACTCGCATGTCTGGTCAGTTCCGCTCCCATCGGAGTCTGTGATGGGCCGTGTTCCCACGGGAGCCTCCCGTGGGAGGGTTTGGTGACCCTCTGCCCTTCAGGACTGCCCCTGAGACGGTGTGTCGTGGGGCAGAGGTCCCCCTCCCGGGGCCGCCTCCCTGCGGTGCTACGTGGTCTGCCCACCTGGCCGTGGCCTTCCCTCCTCTGCCCACAGGTCTGGGCGCTCCCAGGTGCGGGCCCGCAGGTGCGGGCTGAGCGGGACACGCGCTGCAGACCACGGCCTCTGGGCCACGTCTTTGTGCGCCGTGTTTTGCCGTGTGTGACACCCACCCACGTTTCGGGCCAAAATATTCAGGAGGAAAAGCTTTCATTTTAATGTTTTAATTCAATTTTTATTTATTTGTATGTAGATATTTGCTTTTATGTTATATAAAGGATTTTTGTCATTTGTCTTTGACCATTTTATGGTACAAGAAGTTGTGTGTAACAGATAATTACAGAACAGAAGAAGAGCTACAAGGTATTCCTGTACTACCCATGTACGATGTGCTTCCTTATTTCCCCCCACAAATAAGGGCAGAAAGTGCCCAGCATAGCAGCCAAATGCAGGAAGTGATATGGGTCCTGAGTGTTTGCCCAGGTGAAATGACATACAGACCACTTTTTTAACGACATTTTATTGATTATTCCATTACAGTTCTCATGATTTCCCCCTTTGCCCCCCGACCCTTGCAGCCCCCACTCCCTCCGGCAGTCCCCCCACCACCGGTCCTGTCCCTGGGGCATGCGGGTCGGTTCTCTGGCTGCGGCTCCGTCTCCTGTGCTGTGCTTTCCATCCCCCTGGCTGGTCAGTGACGATCCACCTGGGCTTCTCAATCCCCCACCTCTTCGCCCACCGCCCACGGCCCCCTCCCATCCGGCAGCCATCAAACCGCTCCCCAGAACCACGATGCTGGCTCTGTTCTTCTTGTTTGCTTAGTTGTTTTTTAGAGTCAGTTGTTCATAGATGTGTATCTTTTCCCATTTTATCATTCATGGTTCTGATCTTCTCTTTCTTCAATAAGTCCCTTTAACATTCCCCATAATAATGGTTTAGTGATGATGAACTCCTTCAGTTTGTTCTTCTCTGGGAAGCTCTTCATCTGCCCTTGGATTCTAAGTGATGTCTTTGCTGTCTTTGCCGTCTTGGCTGCACATCTCTGCTTTTCAGGACTTTGAACATATCTCACCAGTCACCTCTAGGCTGCAAATTCTCTTTTCAGAACTCAGCAGGCAGACAGTGTTACGGGAACTCCCCTGTGGGTAACTTCTTTGCCCTTGCTGCTTTTAAGATCCTCTCTGTATCTTCAAGCTTTGACACCTTCATTTTGATGTGTCTTGGAGTGGACCCCTTTGCATCCCTCTTGTTGGGGACTCTGTGCTTCCTGGGTTTGCGTGTCTGTTTCCTTCACCAAAGTAGGGAGGGTTTCTTACATCAATTTTTTTCAAACCGCTTTCGCATTTCTTACACTTTCTCTTCTCCTTCCGGCACCCCTGTGATGCGAATGTTGGACTTCTTGAAGTTGTCCCAGAAGCTGCTTAAACTACCCTCAGTTTTTGGATTCTTTTTTCTTCTTGTTATTTTCACTGGCTGGTTTTTGGTTCCTCATGTTCCAAATCATTGATGTGATTCCCAACTTCATCCAAATTACAGATTGTCTCTCCATAATTTCTTATTTCAATTAGTGTATGCTTTATTTCTGACTGGGTCTTTTTATGCTGTTGAGGTCCTCACTAAGCCCCTTGAGAATCCTTATCACCAGTGTTTTGAGCTCCGCAGGTGATCGATTGCTTATCTCTGGATCATTTACCTCTTTTTCTGGAGATTCAGCTGTTCTTTCATTTGGACCATGTTTCTTGTCTCCTCATTTTGACAGCCTCCCTGTGTTTGTTTCTGTGTACTAGGTAGAGCTGCTTGAGTCTGCGCCTTGGTCGGGTGGCCTAATGTAGTAGGAGTCCTGCAGAGTCCAGTGGCACAGCCTCCCCTGTACCCCAAGGTGGATGCTCTCGGTGCGCCCTTCGTGTGGGCTGAGTACCCCTTCCCCTGTAGTTGAGCCTCGGTTGCTGTTGTCAGGTGAATGGGAGGGATCACCAGGCCAGGCAGCTGCAAGGACCAGCTGTGACCACTGACCACCAGCCTCTGTCCTCTGTGGAGGATCAGCAGTGCAGGGGCGGGGTGGGGGTGCTGGGGCGTGGCCTGTAGCTGTCCCCTGAGTGTGCAGGCTCTGGGGTTTCCTGGTGGTGCAGGCCAAGGTCGGCCCCCGCATGAGTTTCTCCTGGAACACCTTGGCTGAGGTACAAAGCAGTCCGAGATGGCTGCCACTTGTCCTGGGCAAAGAGATTTCCAGGGGAGGCAAGCTGTGAAGGTACGCTGGTTGGTGCTAGAGCCTAGGCTGGGGCTCACTGAGTGCAGCTGCTGGTTGGCTGAGAGGATTTAGGGAGTGGTGAGGCCTGCGCCAGGCCAGCCGTTCTCGTGGAAAAGCATCTCGCGGGGGTGGAGGGGGGGCGTACGTTGGGGGTTGCAGGGTCTCTGGGCAAACAGAGGTTGCCGAGTAGATGGAGTCTCAGATGTGGCACCAGCTTGCCAGCTCCGTTGGGGGAGGGTTTAGAAAAGGAACAGTGGCCTCTGATCACCTTGATGCCAGACCCTTCTGTTCCTCCCGGTGTAGCACTGGTGCCCTTCCAGGTGCTGCCCTGGGGCTGGGGCTCAGAGACGGTGAATCCGAGTAGGTGAGTCCGTGTGCGGGGTCTTTCAGGGGAACGGCTGGGGGCTGCAGCGGTTCCTGCCGCTGACTCGTTCCGACTTGTGTTTGCAGCCGGAAGTTGAGGGGACTTGTGTGCTGGCGCTGGAACCCTGGGCCGTGTGTTCGGGGTTGGGACGTAGAGTCCTCCCTCCCGAGACGTCCCTCCCGACTTCATCCACCACCCGTGGACATGGGACCAGCCCTCCGAGTCTGCACCGATCCTACCGGTCGGCATGGATGTGGTTTCGTCAATTCCGTGGGTGTTAGACATCAGTTCAGTTCGATTCCTGATGGTTCAGAGTGACGGTAGATCTATATTTTAGCTCTAATTTTGATGTGGCTGTGCAAAGAGGTGGGCAGTGTCTACTAAGGTGCCCTGGTCACCGGAGGTCCAATATGGACCACTTTAAATGGACGTCATAGTCTTCCTTCGTGTGACATCACACCCAGGTCACAATGGACAGCTCAGGGTCCCTGGTAACCTGGTGACCTGTGGTTCAACATTCTTCCTTTGAAACCAAGGACAGCCTTGGGGATGAATCACAGTCCATTCTAAGGGACAATGACAGTGCCCTTCCCAAATTTTTGTTCATCTATGCCATTTTGGGGCTTCGGAGGGGATGGAAACCACCTGTGATGCGAGGTGGCCCTCAGGCCTCCCCAAGGCCACCGTGGGCAGTGCCCTGTGGAGGTCAGACAGCTGTGGATCCGGATTCCTGCCCAGTGACCCCTGAGTGTCAGCTTCCCCAGCGTCTGCGTCCAGCCTTGCCCTTGCTCTGAGACTCAGAGGTAAGGACACCTGGGAGGGCTTGCAGCCCTGTGGTCGTTCCTCCACACACTTTCCCAGTCGTGACACGAGGGACAGAGTCTGCGGACTCCTAGATCCTTGCTCTGTGGCTGGAGAAGCATTTGGAGGGTGAGGGACAGCTGGTTTTGCTCCGTTCGTGCAGCTGCATTTTCAGACATGAAGTGCGTTTGTCAGTTTTGACTCAAAACAAGGCCAAGCGCTTTTACTCCGACTGTCAGTAGTTACTTGTGTGCGGTGTGAAGACTTTGAGCATCCTGAGCATCCTCCCCGGGACTCACCTGCACGTCTTCCTCAGGCTGCAAACAGAGCCTCTGTCCGCCAGGGACGCTGGTAGGACCATCACGTGTGTGGCAACCCGGGGCCCAGGTCACAGAGCAGCTGGCGCAGCGGGAGGGGCGTGCTGTGGCTGGAACAGGCCGTCGGTTGCTCTGCGGACGAGGTGGGGACACAGGGCCGCAGAGGGGTCATGCCCCGAGGGGGGACAGTGACGGGGTGTGCAGGCCTGTTGACAGGTGAAAACAACTGTGGTGAGCTGTGGTTGGTATGACTGGGAAGGCCTTGGCCAGATCTGTGGGTCCACGCGGGTACCAGGTGCTTTGGGTACCAGGGGATGCGGGTCCCAGGGGATGCGGGTACCAGGGGATGGGGGTACCAGGGGATGCGGGTACCAGGGGATGCGGGTACCAGGGGATGGGGGTACCAGGGGATGCGGGTACCAAGTGCTTTGGGTACCAGGGGATGCGGGTCCCAGGGGATGCGGGTACCAGGGGATGGGGGTACCAGGGGATGCGGGTACCAAGTGCTTTGGGTACCAGGGGATGCGGGTCCCAGGGGATGCGGGTACCAGGGGATGGGGGTACCAGGGGATGCGGGTACCAAGTGCTTTGGGTACCAGGGGATGCGGGTCCCAGGGGATGGGAGTACCAGGGGATGTGGGTACCAGGGGATGCGGGTACCAAGTGCTTTGGGTACCAGGGGATGCGGGTCCCAGGGGATGCGGGTACCAGGGGATGGGGGTACCAGGGGATGCGGGTACCAGGGATACCAGGGGATGCGGGTACCAGGGGATGGGAGTACCAGGGGATGCGGGTACCAGGGGATGCGGGTACCAGGGGATGCGGGTACCAGGTGCTTTGGGTACCAGGGGATGGGGGTACCAGGGATACCAGGGGACGCGGGTACCAGGGGATGCGGGTCCCAGGGGATGCGGGTACCAGGGGATGCGGGTACCAGGGGACGGGGGTACTAGGGGATGCGGGTACCAGGTGCTTTGGGTACCAGGGGACGCGGGTACCAGGGGACGCGGGTACCAGGGGATGCCTGGACCGACGTCACTCAACCAGGGTAACCGTGTGGCTGCCGCAACAGTGAGACTCACGTGTGGTTACAGTTTGCCTCCATTTACCGTCATTTTCTCAGTTTTACCTCCTGCTTCTCCTCATCATTCTGTCTGTTCCTTTCCTTCTCCTACCCCAGTGTTTTTAACACAAGTCTACTGAGAAGTGGAATGTTTACCTGGTGGGAATCAGCACCCCTGCACCTTCTAAATCCTTGTGTGTAGAGCGCACACCTCTGCCGTCCACCCAGCGTCTGACGCCAGTTTCCTGGGTGCGGGCACCTGCCCACCATACACCCTTACTCACCGTACACAGCTGCTGTGTCTATTTCTCCTGTGCATTCTAGAATGTGGGGAGAATGGCAGAGTGGGCCCGATGACATTGGGACCCAGGTCCCAATGGTCCTGAGCTAAAATTCCATTGGTCGGCTCCCCTAAAAGCTCCCAGTGTTGGTGCAGGGTCACGGCGACACCCTGGATTCATCCAAGTGCAGTTCAGAGACAGGGTCCCGTGGTCTGTGGGTTATCTGTTTCTCTGCTTTCTCTCCAATCCAGACTTTCCCTGGTGAAGGGTCTCATTTTCTTGGGGATGAAGGAACGGTGACAATAGAAATGTTCCTTGTCTGTTGGGGTTTTGTCCAGAGGCTCTGGTATTTCCTTCACTGGAGAATTCTAAAAGGGTAACCGGCTCAGGACAGGGTATTGGTTAAAGGGCACACTGAGTACGTTTCTGATTCCAGCTTCCCCATTGTTTCTGCCCCTGGGACGCTTCTGCTTGCACAGGTCACGTGGAATGCAGGCGGCGAATGTGTTCGCTTCCGGGAGACCCGGGATTAGTCAGCCAAGCCCACAGCTCACTACTGGTCACACTCATTTGATGGCACGTCGATCTGCTGTCTCTTAGGTGATCGGATCCACTGAGTGTCTCGTCGTAGGTCAGGGCCCTTTGGCTGAAATTTGTCCCCAGACAATTGTTTGCTTTTTGCTGAACTTATTGGGGTGACCCTGGTGAACAGACTGTTCCAGGGTTTGGGTGCACAGTTTGACATCCCATCACCTACACACTTCAGCGTGGGTTTGCCCACTTCCGTCCTCTTTTTCACCCCTCGTCCCTCCCACGGCCTTGTTCTCTCCCCTCCTCTCCCTCCCGCCACAAGCACTGAGTGTGTTCTGTGTCTGTGAGTTTACCTTTCGTATTTTCTCATACCCCACCCCCGTCCTCCATCCCCCCCTTCCCCACAGCTGTGAGCCTGCTCCCTCCCGGTCACATCAGGTGTTAGGATTGGGGGGCCTCAGTTTCCCATGCCAGGTGTGGCCTTGAGAGACGAGTGATCATGGAGGCCTTCAAATATTTTATGTTTTTCCTCTGACATGTGCTTCTCAATGTGCTGGTGTAAGATGTGCCATCGGAGCACTCCCGGATTGCGAAACAGGACTTCAATGATAAGCCCGCTCCATAATTCCTGTGCCCCTAAGCCCCTAAATTCCTACCCCCTCATCAAAGGCACCAGCTGTAGCTTTTCTCTGTGACGGTTTCTGGGTCGTCACTAACTTCTTTCTTGAGTCAACCGTCCCCTAAACATTCAGAGCCTTTTCTGTTGCCCCAATACAGCTGCAGATATAAATGCAGAATCTCTGCCTCGTGGGCCCGAATCAATGAATTCATTTAAACCAAATTTATGTTTCTTTTTAACATTATTTTCCACCATTCATCATTCACAGACATATTGCATGTTTCTCTTTTCGTATGTATTTGAAAACGCAGGCTGCCTTCCGGTGGAGCACACTTCCTCATGGCCCCCGCTCTGTCCCTCACCTTTAGGGCCCTGCAGGGACCTGAGTCAGGGCAGCAGTGGCCACCGGAGAGGTCACTGCCATTCTTACCCTTGTTTGTTTCCTCCTGCACATCTGTCCCGTCTGTGTCAGGGCCTGAACTGCCCTAGTTTCCTCAGTCACATCTCTGCAGTGTGGTTGTGCCAAGTGGGTAGCCCTGTCTACTAAGCTGCCTTCGTCACTGGAAGTCCTGTGTGTACCACTCTAAATGCATATCGTAGTCTTCCTCTGTGTGACGTCACACCCAGGTCATAATGGACACCTCAGGTTCTGTGGTACCCTGGTGACCTGTGGCAAAACATTCTTTCTTTGAAACCAAGGACAGCCTTTTGGGAAAATGACAGTCCATGTGGAGGGGCAATGGAAGTGCCTTCCCTGAATCTTTGGTCTTTTCAGCTCGTACTGTTTTGGCCTTCAGAGGTGGTGGGTAGCACCGGTGATGCCCTGTGGCCCTCAGCCAGAGCCTGGAAGCCCTGCCTCCCTGCAGGTCCCCGTGGGCAGGACCCTGCCGACTTGGGACTCCTGGGAATCCACTTTCCTTCCCAGGTCTCCAAGGCCAGTGACCAATGAGTCTCAGCGCCCCTAGGGTCTAGGAGCAGTTTTGCTCTTTCCTGGTGAGTCAGAGGCAGAGACATCTCCGAGGCCTTGCCGCCCTGTGGTCCGACCTCCAATCGCTTTCTCAGTCATGACACGAGGGACAAGATGGGGAGCTCAGATTCTTGTTTTGTGGCTGGAGAGGATTTTGGGGGGTGAGGAAAGGCTGGTAATTGCTCCGTTCATGGTGATGCATTTTCAGAGATGAGGTATGTTTGTCAATTGAATTAGAAAAATAAGGCCAAACATTTTTACTCAGAAGGACAGCAGTTATTTGTGTGTGATATCAAGACCTTTTCTGAAACTCCTGAGTATCTTCCCCAGGATTCAGCCCCTGGACTTCCTCAGGCTGCAAACAGGACCTCTGTCCACCAGGGACACTTGTAGGACCATCAGGTCTGCAGTAACACATGGCCCAGGTCACAGGGCAGCTGGCACAGCAGGCTGCCCCGGTCACAGAGCCCTCTGGGATTCTGGGCCCGTCCCCAACTGAGCAGCTTCTCAGCTCCCTGCGCACCTGGGCTGGAGACCCCGGCGCAGCTGAGGAATGCGCTGCCTCCAGCATCAGAGGCCCCTGGGCGCTGGGCCCCTTCATCTCGTGTTGCAGGAGGGGCCGCATTCCGCAGATTAGTGCTCACCCTGCGGCTGCTCCCTGTCCTGCTCCGTGTCAGGGGACTGTGAATGTGTGACTGAGGGAGAAGCCCCCTGAATCTGAGTGAGACTCGTTCTGACATTCTGACCCTCAGACTCTGTCAGGACGTCCTGGCAGCACCGGGCCCACTCACAGGTCCAGGCAGGGTCACCTCACCCTCCTCCTGGCCCCGCGGGAGGGATGTGCTGTGGGTGGAACAGGCGGTCGGTTCCTCTGCAGACTGGGTGGGGACACAGGGCTCCAGTAGGACGTGCCCCGAGGGGGGACAGTGACGGGACGTGCAGGCCTGCTGGCTGAGTCAGGATAGCTGTGGGGACCTTTGGTCCGCGTGACTGGAAAGGCATTTGCAGATCAGTAGGTTCCTGCGGGTACCAGGAGATTCCTGAGCTGAGGTTGCTCCTCCAGGGTGACCAGGTGGCTGGGGCAGCAGTTAGAGTCACGTGTAGTTACAGTTTGCCTCCATTTGCTGTCAGTTTCTACGTTTTCTTCTTCTTTTTTTCCTTATTCTTTCTGTTCCTCTCCTCCTCCTCCTACTTCATCCTTTCTTTCTTTCTTTCTTTCTTTCTTTTTTATTTGCACAAGCGTAATTAGAAGTGGAACGTTGACGTGGAGGGAATCAGCACCCCTGCACCTTCTGAATCCTTGTGTGTAGAGCGCACACCTCTGCCGTCCGCCCAGGTGTGTGTGCGCAGCTCCTGACTCCCTGGTTTCCCGGGTGCGGGCAGTTCTCACGGCTTCTGTTCACACTTTCCCACCCCAGCCCCTCGCTGCCCAGTGAACGGGTGTGGACAATCTTCCAGCTGCTACGTCTGTTTCTCTTACGCAGTCTAGATGGAAGGGACAGGGACCTCTTGGGTCAGACCACATTTCCACCCACATCCAAATGGTCCTGATCTAACACTCCATTGGGCAGCTCCCCTAAGAGCTCCTCGTGTCAGTGCAGGGTCACGGTGACACCCTGGATCCCCAGTCCAATTCGGTTCAGAACCAGGGTCCTGTGGTCTGTGGGTTATCTGTTCCTCTGCTTTCTCTCCAATACACAGTTACCCTGGTGAGGGCTCTCATTTCCTGACTGTGGAGGAAGGCAGGAGGGAAGGGCGACAGGAGAAACGTTCTGTTGTCTGTTGGGGTTTTGTCCAGGGGCTCTGGTTGTTCCTTGACTGGAGAATCCTAAAAATGTCGCTGTCTCAGGACCGGGTATTGGTTAAGGGACAGACTGAGTGTCTTTATGGTCCCAGCCTCACCCCTGTTCACTTCCCCCAGGATGTTTCCGCCTGTTCAGATCTCGTAGAAATGCGGGGGGCCAGGTGCCTGCACTTCCAGGAGCCCCGGGATTAATGAGCCAACCCCCAGCTTAGTTCCCGTCAGACTCATTTCCTGTGACTTTGAGTCATTTCCTGTGTCCTTTAGGTGATCAGATCTACCGAGTGTTTAGTGATTGGACCAGGCCCACTGGCCCCTCGTTCCCTGATACCCAGTATATCCCAAGATGCTGATTTGCCTTTTATTGAACTTCTTGGGGTGATGCTATTTAACAAAAGGTACAGGTTTAGGTGCAGAATTTTACAGCATCTGTAGGTTTGATGTACGTTTACGGCCTTCAGTCAAGTCTTCGTTGTCACCATTTATGACCCCTACACCCTCCTCCTCCACCCCCCTTCCCATTCCCCCAGCTGTCACCAAAATGTTTTCTGTGTCTATGGATCGTTCTCTCTTTTTTTGCTCAATCTCATACCCCTCCACCACCTGCCGTCCATCCAGTCCTTCCCCAAACCTGTGAGCCTGCTCGCTACCGGTCACATCAGGTTTTAGGATTGGGAGGCTTCCATTTCCCATGCCAGGTGTGGCCTTGAGAGAAGAGTGAACAGGGAGACCCTCAAATATTTTATGTCTTTTCTCTGAAATGTGTTTCTCAACGTGCTGGTGGAATGTCTGTCATTAGGACCCTCCCAGATTGCAAAACGGGCCTTAAAAGTCAAACCCACTCCATCATCCCTGTCCCCCTAAGCTCTTGGATTCCCACCTGCACATCGAAGGAAGGGGCTGGTGCTTCTCCTTGTCACAGTTTCTGGGCCGTCCCTGAGTGCTTTCTTGAGCTAAGCATCCCCTAACCATTCCCGGCCTTTTCTGTTGGCCCAGATATAGCTTCATATATAAATGCAGAATCTCTGCTTGGTGGGCCTGGATGAATAAACTTTATTTATATCAATTTACATCACAAACTTCATTTCTAACATTTATATCGATGTTACTTTTTCACATTATTGGTCACCAGTCGTTATTCACAGACATACTGTGCATTTCTCTCTTTGTATATGTGTCTAACTCACACAGTTCTTCCAAATTAACCGCACTTCCTCATGGCCCCCTCTCTGTGCCTCCCCTTAAAGGTCCTGCAGGGACCTGAGTCAAGGCTGCAAAGGCCTCGAGTGCTCACCACCATTCTCACACTTGCATGTCTCCTCCTGCACATCTGGCCCGTCTGTGACAAGTCCTGAGTTATTCCAGTTTACTTCAGTATCTACAGTCTCATCCCTACAACGAGCCATTCCCAGATGTCCCACCTCTGGGTTGGAACCCTTGGGAACTAACACGGCTCTTTCCCTGAGGCTCTTCAGCTGTATCTGGGGTCTTGGATGGGATCACGGAGACCGTCCCCGGTGACTACAAGGAGCGTGTCCACGTGAGCAGGCTTCACTCCTGCGTCGAGTGACGCTGTGGCCCAGGACCTAGAAAGTGTCTTGATTGGCCAGAGTCCGGAAGCAGTAATTGGTTTGGAACTCTTTTGATTTCTTTTTTCTTTTTTTTAATTTTTATTTTAATTGTTGGTCTTGTACAGTTTTCTGTCTTTTATTCTCACCCCAGCCCACCACCCCAGCCCTCCCCACCTCCCTCCCATTTCCACCCCCCCATAGTTTTGTCCATGTGTCGTTTATACTTGTTCCTGTAAACCCTTCCCCTTTTCCCCTGAGATTCTTCCCCTCTCCCCTCTGGTGACTTTCATCCTGTTCTCAATTTCCATGTGTTTGGTTATACTATGCTTGTTTGTTTGTTTTGTTGATTAGCTTCCTGTTAAAGGTGAGATCATATGGTATTTGTCTTTCACTGCCTGGTTAATTTCCCTAAGCATGATGCTGTCAAGTTCCATCCGTGCTGTTGCAAAGGGTAGGAGCTCCTTCTTTCTTTCTGCTGCATAGAATTCCATTGTGCAAATGTACCACAGTTTTTTGATGCATTCATTTACTGATGGGCACCTAGGTTGTTTCCAACACTTGGCTATTGTAAATTGTGCTGCTATAAACATAGGGGTGCATAGGTTCTTTTGGATGGTGTTTCAGGGTTCTTAGGATATAGTCGTAGCAGTGGAATTGCTGGGTCAAAAGGTATATCCATAATGAAACTCGAGCACCAACTTACACCATACACAAAAATAAATTCAAGGTGGATAAAAGATTTAAACGTAAGCTGTAACACTATTAAAGTCCTAGAGGAGAACATAGGCAGGAAAATCTCAGATATTCCACGAAGCAACCTTTTTACTGATATGTCCCCTAAAGCAAGGGGCATAAAGGAAAGAATAAACAAATGGGATCTCATCAAAATAAAAAGCTTCTGCATGGCCAAGGAAAACAGTATTAAAATAAAAAGAGAACCAACTGTGTGGGAAAACATATTTGACAATGATACCTCAGACAAGGGTTTAGTCTCTGAAATATACAAAGAACTTACACGACTCCACTCTAAGACGACAAGCAACCCAATTAAAAAATGGGCAAAGGACTTGAACAGACACTCCTCCAAGGGGGACATACAGAGGATCCAGAGACACATGAAAAGATGCTCAGTATCACTAGCTATCAGAGAGATGCCAAGTAAAACCACAATGAGATACCACTTGACACCGGTCAGAATGGCCATCATAAACAAAGCAACAAACAGCAAGTGTTGGAGAGGTTGTGGAGAAAAGGGGACCCTAGTGCCCCGTTGGTGGGAGTGCAGAGTGGTACAACCACTGTGGAAAACAGGATGGAATTTTCTAAGAAAACTAAAAATGGATATGCCTTTTGATTTCTTTGTTTTATTTTCGCAGACACCATTCCTCACGGACTGTCCGATGGCCGACAGCACACAGCACACCTCCTGCTGCCGAGTCTCTACCCACGATCCTCCTGATAATCCGTGAACAAATGGTGAGTAAACGAAAATATGTTTATGTTAACCAAAGGAAGAAAACATTCGTTCTCCTTATTAAGAGGTGAGCAGTTAATGATCTTTTGAGTGTTTTAGAATGCAATGGGTTGGGCACCTTTGGTGAACGGCGTGTAAATCTCAGGTGTACCATATCGCACGCCCAAGTGACATGACCCACTGTGTCCCCCCATCACGTGATGACTGACGTCTTCCTCTCCGAGGCCACGCTGTCCCGGCATCACCTGAGATACAAGGTCTTCAGGGTCTGACTGCGTGTTGGGGAGACCTGTCCACCCGCCTGTCCCCCAGAGTTCGGTGTCCCCATGCTCAGTATCACGTTCCCTCAGGCCCCTGATCCCGGGTGCAGACTGCGGCCCAGAGCCCTGCACCAGCCTAGGATGCTGCATCCGGGCATTTTCCTCCCCAGGCAAGTGAAGGATGAGGGGCGCTGCCTGAATCTGTGTCCCCTGGGGGTGTTGGCCCACTGTCCTTCCTGGATGTCCACAGATGGCCTGCAGTTTTGTCCCCATCCTGGGAAAGGACCTAGAATTCAGGCACGATTCTCCGTCCTCCGTCCACAGAGCACAGCGGACCCCTTCGGGGCCGAGGCTGAGGGACCCACCCTGTACAGCGTGGGTTCCAAGGGCGGTGGGGCCACTGGGGACACAGCTGCTTCCTCCTGCAGGGTCTGCCCAGGTGCCGTCCTGTGGGGGCCACTGTGGGTGGGCGCTGGGGTCTCCCTGTGTGTGTCCTCTGCATGACTCCGTGGGTGACATCACACCGAGGTGATCCTGGACAGCCCAGGTTCCATGGTGACCTGGTGCCCTGGGGTTCAACATCCCTCCTCTGAAACCAAGGACAGCCTTTGGGGCAAGTCACAGTCCATCCTGAGGGGCAATGGCGGTACCTTTCCCTGAATCCTTGCTCTTTTTAGCCTGGACTGCTTTGGACTTCCGAGGGGGTGAACCCACCCGTGATGCCCCGTGGCCCTCAGCCGGAGCTGGAAGCCCTGCCTCCCCGCAGGTCCCCATGGGCAGGAGCCTGGGGAGACCAGACCCCTGCGGATACAGAGTCCTGCCCAGGTCTCCACGGCCCAGGGCCCCTGAGTCTCAGCGTCCCCAGCGTGTGGGTCCGGAGTCTGCCCTTTCTCTGAGCCTCAGAGGTAAGGACCTCTGGGAGGGTTTGCAGCCCCGTGGTCTGTCCTCCACACACTTTCTCAGTCATGACACAAGGGACAGGGGATGGGGACACTTAGATTCTGGTTTTCTGGGAGGAAGTGATTTCTGAGTAAAGCAGGTGGTGGAACCACTCACGTTGCCGCCTTTTCAGAGCTGAAGCGTGTTTGCCAATTTCAACTCAGAAATAAGGAAAAGCGTTTTTACTCAGAAGGCCAGTAGTTAGTTGTGTGTGATGTCAAGACCTTGGCTGAAAACACTGAGCATCAGCCCTGTGACTCAGCCCAGGGCTTTCTTGGTCTCTGAACAGAGCCTCTGTCCACCAGGGACACTTGTAGGACCATCAGGTCCGCAGTAACACGTGGCCCAGGTCACAGGGCAGCTGGCACAGCAGGCTGCCCCCGTCCCAGAGCCCTCTGGGATTCTGGGCCCGTCCCCAACGGAGCAGCTTCTCAGCTCCCTGCACCCCTGGGCTGGAGACCCCGGCGCAGCTGAGGAATGCGCTGCCTCCAGCATCAGAGGCCCCTGGGCGCTGGGCCCCTTCATCTCGTGTTGCAGGAGGGGCCGCATTCCGCAGATTAGTGCTCACCTTGCGGCTGCTCCCTGTCCTGCTCCGTGTGAGGGGACTGTGAATGTGTGACTGAGGGAGAAGCCCCCTGAATCTGAGTGAGACTCGTTCTGACACTCTGACCCTCAGACTCTGTCAGGACGTCCTGGCAGCACCGGGCCCACTCACTGGTCCAGGCAGGGTCCCCTCACCCTCCTCCTGGACCCGCGGGAGGGGCGTGCTGTGGGTGGAACAGGCGGTCGGTTCCTCTGCAGACTGGGTGGGGACACAGGGCTCCAGTAGGACGTGCCCCGAGGGGGGACAGTGACGGGACGTGCAGGCCTGCTGGCTGAGTCAGGATAGCTGTGGGGACCTTTGGTCCGCGTGACTGGAAAGGCATTTGCAGATCAGTAGGTTCCTGCGGGTACCAGGGGATACTTGAGCTGAGGTTCATCATCCAGGGTGACCACGTGGCTGCCGCAGCAGTTAGAGTCACGTGTAGTTACAGTTTGCCTCCATTTGCTGTCCTATTCTAAAATTCTTCTCCTTCTTCTCCTTATTCTTCTTGTTTCTCTACTCCTTCTTCTTCCTTCTACCCTGACAACTCTAATCAGAAGTGGAACATTGATGTGGGTGGAATCGCCACCTTTGCACCTCCTAAATCCCTGTGTGGGAAGTACACACCTCTGCTGTCCACCCAGGTGTGTGTAGCTTCTGACCCCCTGGTTTCCTGGGTGGGGGCAGTTCTCACGGAATCTGTTCACACTTTCCCACCGGATAACCTTACTGTACACAGCTGCTATGTGTATTTCTCTTACACGTTCTAGAATGAGGGGAGAATGGCAGGGTGGGCCCAGTGACATCTGAATCCACTTCCAAATGGTCCTCAGCTAAAATTGCATTGGTAACCTGCCCTCAAAAGCTCCTCGTGTTAGTGCAGGGTCAAGGTGACACTCTGGATTCCTAGTCCAAGTGCAGTTCCGAACCAGGGGCCTGGTTTCCCTCCTTTCTCTCCAATACACAGTTACCCTGGTGAGGGCTCTCATAATCTTGGGGACGAAGGAAGGGCGACAGGAGAAACGTTCTGTTGTCTGTTGGGGTTTTGTCCAGAGGCTCTGGTCGTTCCTTCACTGGAGAATCCTAAAAATGTCACTGTCTCAGCGCAGGGTTGGTAAAGGACGGACTGGACATCTTTACGATTCCAGGTAGACAGACCCCTGTTCACTTCCCCCGGGAAGTTTCTGCTTCCACAGATCCCATGAGAATGCGGGGGGCTTGCTGCCGTCACTTCCAGGAGACCCCGGATTGCCTCCCAACCCCGAGGCTCAGTTCCAGTCCGACTCAGTTCCTGGGGCTTTTATTTTCCGTCCCGTAGGCGATCGGATCTACCGAGTGCTTAGTGATACGACAGCGGCCTTTGGCCCCTGCGATTCCGAGACCCAGTTTATCCCCAGGTGATTATTTGGTTTTTTATTGAATTTATTGGGGTGACAATGGCTAACAAAATGATACGGGGTTGTGGTGCCCAGTTTTACATTTTTACATTTTATTGTGCGTTTACTACTTAAGTCTTCGTTTTCACCATTCATCACCCCTCCACCCTCCTCCTGCTCCGCCCAGCAACCGCCAGAATGTTTTCTGTGTCTACGAATCTTTCTCCTTTATTTCCCTCAATCTCATACCCTCCACCACCTGCCGTCCATCACACCCTTCCCACACCTGTGAGCCTGCTCTGTACCCGTCAACTCAGGTTTTAGGATTGAAAGGCTTCGGTTTCCCATGCCAGGTGTGGCCTGGAGAGAAGAGAGAATACAGAGGCCCTCAAATACTTTATGTCTTTTCTCTGAAAGGTGTTTCTCAACGTGCTGGTGGAATGTCTGTCATTAGGACCCTCCCAGATTGCAAAACGGGCCTTAAAAGGCAAACCCACTCCATCATGCCTGTCCCCCTAAGCTCTTGGATTCCCACCTGCACATCAAAGGAAGGGGCTGGAGCTTCTCCATGTGACAGTTTCTGGGCCGTCATCGAATGCTTTCTTGCGGTAACCGCGCCTTAAAGATTCAGAACCTTTTCTGTTGGCCCCGATATACCTGCAGATGTAAATGCAGAATCTCTGCCTCGTGGGCCCGAATTAATGAACATTTAAACCAAATTTATGTTTCTTTTTAACATTATTGTCCACCATTCATCATTCACAGACATATTGCATGTTTTTATTTTTGTAAATGTTTCAAAACGCAGGCTGCCTTCCGGTGGAGCACACTTCCTCACGGCCCCCTCTCTGTCCCTCAGCTTTAGGGCCCTGCAGGGACCTGAGTCAGGGCAGCAGTGGTCACAGGAGAGCTCAGTGCCATTCTTACCCTTGTGTGTTTCCTCCTGCACATCTGTCCCGTCTGTGACAAGTCCTGAATTACTCCAGTTTACTTCCGTATCGCTTATATCTGTGTAATTAATCAACTGTGCAACTTTTCTCACATCAGGTTTGGAACCCTTGGGAACTAACACGGCTCTTTTCCTGAGGCTCTTCAGCTGGATCTGGGGTCTTGGATGGGATCACGGAGACCGTCCCCGGTGACTACGATGAGCGTGTCCACGTTCACAGCCGTGGGCCACTCAGAAAGTCCTCCGCACGTCCGTGTGGTCCCCGAAGACCCTGGACCTGGAGAGCAGGAGGCCCATGGGCTGCCCCGGCGGGCCCCCCTCCTGCGTCCAGAGATGCTGTGGCCCAGGACGTAGACGTCGTCCTGAGTGGCTGGAGTCTGGAACCGGAAATGGGGTTTCAGTGCTTGTTCAGTGATTTTCTTCTATTTTCACAGACACCGTTCCTCACGGACAGTCCGATGGCCGACACCACCCGGCACAGCGTCCACTACCGCGTCCCAACCCCTGACCCACCTGATCCTCGGTGAACAAAAGGTCAGTTCATGGAAACATACTTCTATTACTCAGAGAAAGAAAACATCTCTTCTCCTGATTCACAGGTGACCAACTGAAAGTCTTTTCAGGTTTTTAGAGTGCAATTGGTTGGGCACCTCTGGTTAATGCTGTGTAACCCTCAGGTGTACCATTTGTAACGTCCCGTCTGCCCACCTGTGAGCTCCCTGTCCGGGGTCTGATCTCCTCCGTCCCCTGGGGTTTGACCCTTCGGTCCCTTCGTCCTTCCTCACCCCCTTCTTCTCTGGGATCAGCATCCTGCTGTCCGTGTCGGTGAGCGCGTCTGCTGTTCGTTTGTGGTGTTTATTTTTTTTTTTTATTTTTATTTTTTTAAAGAATTTATTTATTTATCTTTAGAGAGGAAGGGTAGGAGAGAGGGAGAGGGAGAGAAACATCAATGTATGGTTGCCTCTCATATGTCCCCTGCCGGGAACTGGCCTGCAAGCCAGGCATGTGCCCTGACTGGGAATCGAACCGCGATCCTCTGGTTCGCAGGCCCGCGCTCAATCCACTGAGCTACACCAGCCAGGCTGTTTGTGGTGTTTATTCCTACGGTTTGTAGAAGGGACAGGACAGAACGTGTCATCGTGTCCACCTGATGATCAGTGTCCTCCTCTGTGAGGTCGCACTGTGATAGGAGTCACCTGACAGACCAGTGTCTCCTGGGTTTTTACCCGTGGAGGGAGAGATCTTTCCGCATACCCCTTCCCTAGTTTTCTTGCCAAATCAACTGACATGTTTCAGTGAAGTTTCTAAACAGTGACTGAGAGTCCTGGCCATCTCGGGCCGGGCAGCTCAGATGGTTAGAGCACCTTCCCGATCGGCCAGAGTTGCAGACTCCTCCCCTGTCAGGGCACAGGCAGGAATCCACCAGTGACTGTGTCACTGAACGGAACAAGTCGCTGTTTGTCTCTCATCTCCTCCTGTCTATACTTTCCTAAAAGTCAATACATTTGTCAGAACAATAATAACAACGAAGCACAACATTGGCCGGAGGACAGAAGTCCTCCACTCGCATGTCTGGTCAGTTCCGCTCCCATCGGAGTCTGTGATGGGCCGTGTTCCCGCGGGAGCCTCCCGTGGGAGGGTTTGGTGACCCTCTGCCCTTCAGGACTGCCCCTGAGACGGTGTGTCGTGGGGCAGAGGTCCCCCTCCCGGGGCCGCCTCCCTGCGGTGCTACGTGGTCTGCCCACCTGGCCGTGGCCTTCCCTCCTCTGCCCACAGGTCTGGGCGCTCCCAGGTGCGGGCCCGCAGGTGCGGGCTGAGCGGGACACGCGCTGCAGACCACGGCCTCTGGGCCACGTCTTTATGCGCCGTGTTTTGCCGTGTGTGACACCCACCCACGTTTCTGGCCAAAATATTCAGGAGGAAAAGCTTTCATTTTAATGTTTTAATTCAATTTTTGTTTATTTATACGTAGATATTTGCTTTTATGTTATATAAAGGATTTTTGTCATTTGTCTTTGACCATTTTATGGTACAAGAAGTTTTGTGTAACAGATAATGACAGAACAGAAGAAGAGCTACAAGGTATTCCTGTACTACCCATGTATGATGTGCTTCCTTATTTCCCCCCACAAATAAGGGCAGAAAGTGCCCAGCATAGCAGCCAAATGCAGGAAGTGATATGGGTCCTCAGTGTTTGCCCAGGTGAAATGACATACAGACCACTTTTTTAAATGACATTTTATTGATTATTCTATTACAGTTCTCATGATTTCCCCCCTTTGCCCCCCGACCCTTGCAGCTCCCACTCCCTCCGGCAGTCCCCCCACCACCGGTCCTGTCCCTGGGGCATGCGGGTCGGTTCTCTGGCTGCGGCTCCGTCTCCTGTGCTGTGCTTTCCATCCCCCTGGCTGGTCAGTAACGATCCACCTGGGCTTCTCAATCTCCCCACCTCTTCGCCCATCGCCCACGGCCCCTCCCATCCGGCAGCCATCAAACCGCTCCCCAGAACCACGATGCTGGCTCTGTTCTTCTTGTTTGCTTAGTTGTTTTTTAGAGTCAGTTGTTCATAGATGTGTATCTTTTCTCATTTTATCATTCATGGTTCTGATCTTCTCTTTCTTCAATAAGTCCCTTTAACATTCCACATAATAATGGTTTAGTGATGATGAACTCCTTCAGTTTGTTCTTCTCTGGGAAGCTCTTCATCTGCCCTTCGATTCTAAGTGATGTCTTTGCTGTCTTTGCCGTCTTGGCTGCACATCTCTGCTTTTCAGGACTTTGAACATTTCTCGCCAGTCACCTCTAGGCTGCAAATTCTCTTTTCAGAACTCAGCAGGCAGACAGTGTTGCGGGAACTCCCCTGTGGGTAACTTCTTTCCTTTGCTGCTTTTAAGATTCTCTCTGTGTCTACAAGCTTTGACACCTTCATTTCGATGTGTCTTGGAGTGGGTCCCTTTGCATCCCTCTTGTTGGGGACTCTGTGCTTCTTGGGTTTGCGTGTCTGTTTCCTTCACCAAAGTAGGGAGGGTTTCTTACATCAATTTCTCAAACCGATTTCCCATTTCTTACACTTTCTCTTCTCCTTCTGGCACCCCTGTGATGCGAATGTTGGACGTCTTGAAGTTGTCCCAGAAGCTGCTTAAACTACCCTCAGTTTTTGGATTCTTTTTTCTTCTTGTTATTTTCACTGGCTGGTTTTGGGTTCCTCATGTTCCAAATCATTGATGTGATTCCCAACTTCATCCAAATTACAGGTTGTCTCTCCATAATTTCTTATTTCAATTAGTGTATGCTTTATTTCTGACTGGGTCTTTTTATGCTGTTGAGGTCCTCACTAAGTCCCTTGAGCATCCTTATCACCAGTGTTTTGAGCTCTGCATGTGATAGATTGCTTATCTCTGTATCATTTACCTCTTTTTCTGGAGATTCAGCTGTTCTTTCATTTGGACCATGTTTCTTGTCTCCTCATTTTGACAGCCTCCCTGTGTTTGTTTCTGTGTACTAGGTAGAGCTGCTTGAGTCTGCGCCTTGGTCGTGTGGCCTAATGTAGTGGGAGTCCTGCAGAGTCCAGTGGCACAGCCTCCCCTGTACCCCAAGGGGGATGCTCTCGGTGCGCCCTTCCTGTGGGCTGAGCACACCTTCCTCTTGTAGTTGAGCCTTGGTTGCTGTTGTCAGGTGAATGGGAGGGATCACCAGGCCAGGCAGCTGCAAGGACCAGCTGTGACCACTGACCACCAGCCTCTGTCCTCCGTGGAGGATCAGCAGTGCAGGGACAGGGTGGGGGTGCTGGGGCGTGGCCTGTAGCTGTCCCTTGAGTGTGCAGGCTCTGGGGTTTCCTGGTGGTGCAGGCCAAGGTCAAGCCCCCGCATGCGTTTCTCCTGGAACACCTTGGCTGAGGTACAAAGCAGTCCGAGATAGCTGCCACTTGTCCTGGGCAGAGAGATTTCCAGGGGAGGCAAGCTGTGAATATAGGCTGGTTGGTGGTAGAGCCCAGGCTGGGGCTCACTGAGTGCAGCTGCTGGTTGGATGAGAGGATTTAGGGATTGGTGAGGCCTCTGCCAGGCCAGCCGTTCTTGTGGAAAAGCGTCTCGGGGGGGGGGGCGTACGTTGGGGGTTGCAGAGTCTCTGGGCAAACAGAGGTTGCCAAGTAGATGGAGTTTCAGATGTGGCACCAGCTTGCCAGCTCCGTTGGGGGAGGGTTTAGAAAAGGGACAGTGGCCTCTGATCGCCTTGATGCCAGACCCTTCTGTTCCTCCCGGTGTAGCACTGGTGCCCTTCCAGGTGGTGCCCTGGGGCTGGGGCTCAGAGACGGTGAATCCGAGTAGGTGAGTCCGTGTGCGGGGTCTTTCAGGGGAACGGCTGGGGGCTGCAGCGGTTCCTGCCGCTGACTCGTTCCGACTTGTGTTTGCAGCCGGAAGTTGAGGGGACTTGTGTGCTGGCGCTGGAACCCTGGGCCGTGTGTTCGGGGTTGGGACGTAGACTCCTCCCTCCCGAGACGTCCCTCCCGACTTCATCCACCACCCGTGGACATGGGACCAGCCCTCCGAGTCTGCACCGACCCTACCGGTCGGGATGGATGTGGTTTCTTCAATTCCGTGGGTGTTAGACATCAGTTCACTTCGATTCCTGATGGTTCAGAGTGACGGTAGGTCTATATTTTAGTTGTAATTTTGAGGTGGCTGTGCAAAGAGGTGGGCCGTGTCTACTAAGATGCCCTGGTCACCGGAGGTCCACTATGGACCACTTTAAATGGACGTCATAGTCTTCCCGTGTGTGACATCATCCCCAGGTCATAATGCACAGGTCAGGGTCCCTGGTACCCTGGTGGCCATGGTCCTTGTTTGTTCTGTGAAACCCAGGAAACCCTGTGGGACCAATCACCGCTCATGTTGAGGGGTGATGAGAGCCCTCTGAGGTGGGACTGACCGCTTTGGGCCTCAGAGGGACGAAAGCACCGTGATGTCCAGATGGACGTCAGCCTGCATCTGGGGCCCCTGCCCTGCCCAGGGCCCTGCAGAGTCAAGGTCCCTGTGGAGCTTTGGGACGGGACTTCCGTCCACCATGAGCCCTCACAACCGCGTGACCCACGAGGATGAGGTTCGCCAGCATGTGGGCCCAGGCCCTGCTGTGTCCCCCAAAGGTCAGGAGCTCCTGCAGGGCCGCAGCCCTGGGTCCGTCCTGCACAGGCTGTCTCAGTCGTGAGACGACAGTGAGAGAGGATCAGGGTTCTGTCCTCCCTCGTTCCTGCCGGGCACAGGTTTTGGGGGTTGGGTGAAGGCCCACGACAGATCCAGTCCCAGGGCCGCATTTGCACGATGGAACTCTGTTTGCCGAATGTGACTGACGGTAAAATGCCAAACTGTGGCTCAAAGGTGCTGTCCTTGGTTTCCTGTGACAGCAAGTCCTCGATTCCAAACCCTGCACACCCTGTCTGAGCCCCACCTCCTGGTCCTCCTGAGGCTCCAAACAGAGTCCCCGTCCCCCAGTGACACTGGCAGGACCATCACGTCTGTGACGACATGTGGCCCTGGTGTCAGAGCGGTGGGCCCAGCAGCCTGGACCAGGGACAGGGCCCTGCATGGTCCTGGGTCCAACTCTGACTGAGCAGCCGCTCAGGCAACCAAAAAATGTGATGCAGAAAGTGGTCCTGGGACACGCGCCGCGTGCAACACGCAGACACAGCTGGGCGGGGGGGAGGGGGGGTCCCTGTTGGCCGCAGGAGGGAGCGGAGGGCGGGAGTCGCCGTTTCCTGCGAAGCCGGGACCTGTCCTGCTCGGCACCCTGGACTATAAACGTTTCCTGAGATAGAGACCCCTGGGTTTCGGTCGGAGTTTCCCACAACTTCCGACTCTACGGGCCTCAGATGCGGAGCGGAGCAGGACCGTTCGCGGGGCTGGGTGCAGCCGGCAGCATCACCGGCTCCTCGTCAGGGGGCAGCGGGAGGGGCGGCCCGGGCAGGGAAGAGGCAGCCAGGACTCTGCAGAGCAACGGTGACCCTGGGCTGAGGGGCGGGGGGGCCCCCGGGGGGAGAGAGAGAGGGTGCGTTTCTCCCCTTGACCCGAGAGGAAGCCGCTCCGGTGGACGTGGGCCACGTGTGCAGGAGGAGACAGCTTCCAGGTTGCTGGTTGCACACGGTGGTCAGGTGAGGGGTCAGGGTGCTCCCCAACAACCCGGGTCGTACGGCAGCGGGAAGAGGGGTGACTGTGCGATCATCGACGGTCCTTCTCCCAGTTGGTTTGTTTGTTTGTTTGTTTATTCATTCTGTCTCAAGCAGAGGGACAGATGACGACGTGGTGGGAATCACCCCCCTGCAGTTTCACATCCTTGGGGGTGGCGCACACCTCGGCCGTCCCCCCAGGTGTGGGTGTGCGCAGCTCCTGATGCACTGGTTTCCTGGGTGCGGGCAGGTCCCTCGGCTTCTGTTCACACTTTCCCACCCCTGCAGCCTTCCCTCCCCAGGGATCCCTCATGGGGACCTGTCAGCTGCGACATTTGTTTTAGTTGTGGGATCTGGAACTAGGGACAATGACACGGTGGGGCCTGGATGGACAAGACAGACCTGAGCCAGAACGCTGTTGGTCAGCTGACCCTCAGTGCCTTTTCTTTTTTTTCTTAATATATTTTATTGATTATGTTATTACAGTTGTCTCATTCCCCTACTTCATTCCCCCCACCCTACACACCCTCTCCCACCCACATTCCCCCCCTTTAGTTCATGTCCATGTGTCATAAGTTCTTTAGCTTCTACATTTCCCACACTATTCTTGCCCTCCCCCATCTATTTTCTACCCACCGTCTATGCTACTTATTCTCTGTACCTTTTCCCCCTCTCTCCTCCTCCCACTCCCCTGTTGCTAACCCTCCATGTGATCTCCATTTCTGTGGTTCTGTTCCTGTTCTAGATGTTTTCTTAGTTTGCTTTTGTTTCAGGTGTGGTTGTTAATAGCTGTGAGTTTGCTGTCTTTTTACTGTCCTATTTTTTATCTTCTTTTTCCTAGGTAAGTCCCTTTAACATTTCATATAATAAGGGCTTGGTGATGATGAACTCCTTGAAGTTGACTGAGAAGCACTTTATCTGCCCTTCCATTCTAAATGACAGCTTTGCTGGATAGAGCAATCTTGTATGTAGGTCCCTGCCTTTCAAGACTTGGAATACTTCTTTCCAGCACCACCTTGCCTTAAGGTATCTTTTGAGAACGCAGCTGACAATCTCATGGGAACTCCTTTGTAGGTGACTCTCCTTATCCCTTGCTGCTTCTAGAATTCTCTCCTTTATTTTAATCTTGGATAAGCTCAGAGAGTGCCAAAGAGATTGGACCCAAGGAGGAACACACCAACGCACGTTGTAATTACGTTACCCAAGATCAATACCTATCCTTTGATGGAGGGTCACAATCACCTGTTGGGTCTCATAGCAGCAATGTCCATTCTGAACCTGACCCCACCAGTATCAGGTCCCTTACACCCCACCAGGAAGCATTCCCACACATATTCCCCTTTCCCTCACTGTGTGCACTGGAGAACTCAGAAACAGTTGCATAGTTCCTAAGGTTCAGTCCACGGCCCCCAACTTCAGGGTCCTGTGGGCACTTGAGTCTGCTCAACATGCCACCTGGCTGTAGGGAGGCCATTCCTCTTACTTTTGAGTGTTTTTCTGCATATTTTGCCAATCTGAGACCAGTCCTGAATTATTCCAGTTTCCTCCACCTTGTGGTTACAACTCTCCCAATTGACCCTTCTGCTTTCTTCTCTTCTGAGCTGGGGTCACTGAGAGCTACAACTCTTCTGTTACTGAGACTTCTCAAACTGAGTCTGGGCCCTTGGGTGGAATCTTGCAGGAGATCAGCCCCTGTGATGAGGGATCACAGACCCCCCCCCCCACCGCCTGCTGCTGTGGGGACCACGCAGGATTCTAGAACATCCCTGCCTTCCCACAGACCCTGAGACTGCGCCTGGAAATTCGGTGGGTCCTCACGCTGGTCTCCCACCACCGTCTGCTGATGCCTCACCCCGACATGTAGAGTCTTCTTGACTGTGTGACCTTGGGAATCACGACTTGCCTCTTTAACTGTTCATCTCTGTATGTTTTTATTGTCATAGAAACTCTTCCTCATTTCCAATATCATCCAGATAGCTGACGGATACACCATCCAACACACTCTCCGCTGCCCAGTGCAACACGTGTTTCGCCGGATCCTCAGTGAACTAAGGTAATTAAACAAAAATATCTTCAAAAAAAGTTGAATTTATGGGGGTCCCACTGGCTAACAAAGTGATCCAGGGATTTGGTGAACAATTTTAAATCACACCAGCTGTACGATTGACTGCGGTTCTCCTCGCTGAGTGAACTCTTTTTTTTTCACCTTTTATCAGCACTTCCCCTCTCCTCCTCCTCCTCCTTCTGCCACAAACACGAAAGATGTGACTTCATCTTTCACACTTTCTGCTCAATCCCATACCCCTCCCCCTGCCGTCCATCCCCCCCTTCCCCACACCTGTGAGCCTGCCCCCTCCCGGTCACATCAGGTTTCAGGATTGGGGGGGGGAGCTCAGTTTCCCATGCCAGGTGTGGCCTTGAGAGAAGAGTGAACAGGGAGGCCCTCAGATATTTTATGTTTTTCCTCTGACATGTACTTCTCAATCTGCTGGTGTAAGATGAGCCATCGGAGCACTCCCGGATTGGGAAACAGGACTTAAATGATAAGCCCGCTCCAACGTTCCTGTGCTCCTAAGCCCCTGAATTCCCACCCCCACATCAAAGGCACCAGCTGTAGCTTCTCCATGTGACAGTTTCTGCGTCGTCACTGAGTGTTTTTTTGAGTCAACGGTCCCCTAAATATTCACAGCCTTTTCTGTTGGCCCCGATATAGCTGCAGATGTAAATGCAGAATCTCTGCCTCGTGGGCCCAAATCAATGAATTCATTTAAACCAAATTTATGTTTCTTTTTAACATTGTTCTCCACCATTCATTATTCACAGACATATTGCATGTTTTTTTTTTATTTTTTTTGTAAATGTTTCAAAACGCAGGCTGCCTTCCAGTGGAGCACACTTCCTCATGGCCCCCTCTCTGTCCCTGACCTTTAGGGCCCTGCAGGGACCTGAGTCAGGGCAGCAGTGGTCACAGCAGAGGTCACTGCCATTCTTACCCTTGTGTGTCTCCTCCTGCACATCCGGCCCGTCTGTGTCAGGGCCTGAACTGCACTAGTTTCCTCAGTCACATCTCTGCAATGTGGTTGTGCCAAGTGGTTGTGCCAATCCATGTCTACTAAGCTGCCTTCATCACTGGAAGTCCTGTGTGTACCACTGTAAATGCATATCGTAGTCTTCCTCTGGGTGACGTCACACCCGGTCATAATGGACACCTGAGGTTCCATTGTACCCTGGTGTCCTGTGGCAAAACATTCTTTCTTTGAAACCAAGGACAGCCTTCTGGGAAAATCACAGTCCATGTCGAGGGGCAAGTGCCCTCCCCTGAATCTTTGTTCTTTTCAGCTCGTACTGCTTTGGCCTTCAGAGGGGGTGGGTAGCACCGGTGATGCCCTGTGGCCCTCAGCCAGAGCCTGGCAGCCCTGCCTCCCTGCAGATCCCCGGGGGCAGGACCCTGCCGACTTGGGACTCCTGGGAATCCACATTCCTGCCCAGGTCTCCAAGGCCGGTAGCCAATGCGTATCTGCTCCCCTAGGGTCTAGGTGCAGTTTTGCTCTTTCCTGGTGAGTCAGACGCAGAGACATCTCCGAGGCCCTGCCGCCCTGTGGTCTGACCTCCAATCGCTTTCTCAGTCATGACACGAGGGACAGGATGGGGAGCTCAGATTCTTGTTTTGTGGCTGGAGAGGATTTTGGAGGGTGAGAAAAGGCGGGTAGTTGCTCCGTTCATGGTGATGCATTTTCAGAGATGAGGTATGTTTGCCAATTGAACTAGAAAAATAAGGTCAAGTGTTTTACTCAAGAGGACAGTCATTTTCGAGTGTGATATCGAGGTCTGGCTGAGAATCCTGAGTTTCTACCCCAGGATTCAGCCCCTGGACTTCCTCAGGCTGCAAACAGGACCTCTGTCCACCAGGGACACTTGTAGGACCATCAGGTCCGCAGTAACACGTGGCCCAGGTCACAGGGCAGCTGGCACAGCAGGCTGCCCCCGTCCCAGAGCCCTCTGGGATTCTGGGCCCGTCCCCAACTGAGCAGCTTCTCAGCTCCCTGCGCACCTGGGCTGGAGACCCCGGCGCAGCTGAGGAATGCGCTGCCTCCAGCATCAGAGGCCCCTGGGCGCTGGGCCCCTTCATCTCGTGTTGCAGGAGGGGCCGCATTCCACAGATTAGTGCTCACCTTGCGGCTTCTCCCCGTCCTGCTCCGTGTCAGGGGACTGTGAATGTGTGACTGAGGGAGAAGCCCCCTGAATCTGAGTGAGACTCATTCTGACATTCTGACCCTCAGACTCTGTGAGGACGTCCTGGCAGCACCGGGCCCGCTCACTGGTCCAGGCAGGGTCCCCTCACCCTCCTCCTGGACCCGCGGGAGGGACGTGCTGTGGGTGGAACAGGCGGTCGGTTCCTCTGCAGACTGGGTGGGGACACAGGGCTCCAGTAGGACGTGCCCCGAGGGGGGACAGTGACGGGACGTGCAGGCCTGCTGGCTGAGTCAGGATAGCTGTGGGGACCTTTGGTCCGCGTGACTGGAAAGGCATTTGCAGATCAGTCGGTTCATGCGGGTACCAGGGGATTCCTGAGCTGAGGTTGCTCCTCCAGGATGACCACGTGGCTGCCGCAGCAGTCAGAGTCACGTGTAGTTACAGTTTGCCTCCATTTGCTGTCGTTTTCTAAATTTCTTCTCCTTCTTCTCCTTATTCTTCTTGTTTCTCTACTCCTTCTTCTTCCTTCTACCCCGTCAACTCTAATCAGAAGTGGAACGTTGACGTGGTGGGAATCAGCACCCCCACACCTTCTAAATCCCTGCGTGTAGAGCGCACACCTCTGCCGTCCCCCCAGGTGTGTGTGCGCAGCTCCTGACTCCCTGGTTTCCCGGGTGTGGGCAGTTCTCACGGCTCCTGTTCACACTTTCCCACCCCAGCCCCTCGATGCCCAGTGAACGGGTGTGGACAATCTTCCAGCTGCTACGTCTGTTTCTCTTACGCAGTCTAGATGGAAGGGACAGGACCACTTGGGTCAGACCACATTTCGCCCCACATCCACATGGCCCTGAGCTAACACTCCATTGGTCAGCTCCCCTAAGAGCTCCTCATGTCAGTGCAGGGTCACGGTGACACCCTGGATCCCTAGTCCAATTCAGTTCAGAGCCAGGGTCCTGTGGTCTGTGGGTTATCTGTTCCTCTGCTTTCTCTCCACTACACAGTTACCCTGGTGAGGGCTCTCATTTTCCTGACTGTGGAGGAAGGCAGGAGGGAAGGGCGACAGGAGAAACGTCCTGTTGTCTGTTGGGGTTTTGTCCAGAGGCTCTGGTCTCTCCTTCACTGGAGAATCCTAAAAATGTCACTGTCTCAGCGCAGGGTTGGTAAAGGACGTACTGGACATCTTTACGATTCCAGGTAGACAGACTCCTGTTCACTTCCCCCGGGATGTTTCTGCTTCCACGGATCCCGTGGGAATGCGGGGGGCTTGCTGCCTGCACTTCCAGGAGACCCCGGATTGCCTCCCAGCCCCGCGGCTCAGTTCCAGTCCGACTCAGTTCCTGGGGCTTTTATTTTCCGTCCCGTAGGCGATCGGATCTACCGAGTGCTTAGTGATACGACAGCGCTCTTTGGCCCCTGCTATTCCGAGACCCAGTTTATCCCCAGGCGATTATTTGGCTTTTTATTGAATTTATTGGGGTGACACTGGCTAACAAAATGATACGGGGTTGTGGTGCCCAGTTTTACATTTTTACATTTTATTGTGCGTTTACCACTTAAGTCTTCGTTTTCACCATTCATCACCCCTCCACCCTCCTCCTGCTCCGCCCAGCAACCGCCAAAATGTTTTCTGTGTCTACGAATCTTTCTCCTTTTCCCCCCTCAATCTCATACCCTCCACCACCTGCCGTCCATCACACCCTTCCCACACCTGTGAGCCTGCTCTATACCCGTCATTTCAGGTTTTATTACTGAGAGGCTTCCGTTTCCCATGCCAGGTGTGGCCTGGAGAGAAGAGAGAACACAGAGGCCCTCAAATACTTTATGTCTTTTCTCTGAAAGGTGTTTCTCAACGTGCTGGTGGAATGTCTGTCATTAGGACCCTCCCTGATTGCAAAACGGGCCTTAAAAGTCAAACCCACTCCATCATGCCTGTCCCCCTAAGCTCTTGGATTCCCACCTGCACATCAAAGGAAGGGGCTGGAGCTTCTCCATGTGACAGTTTCTGGGCCGTCCCTGAGTGCTTTCTTGAGCTAACCTACCCCTAAAGATTCAGAGCCTTTTCTGTTGGCCCCGATAGAGCTGCAGATATAAATGCAGAATCTCTGCCTCGTGGGCCTGAATTAATGAATTCATTTAAACCAAATTTATGTTTCTTTTAACATCATTTTCCACCAGTCATTATTCAAAGACATATTCCATAATTCTCTCTCTTTTTTTTGTATGTATTTGAAAACGCAGGCTGCCTTCCGGTGGAGCACACTTCCTCATGGTCCCCTCTCTGTCCCTCACCTTTAGGGCCCTGCAGGGACCAGAGTCAGGGCAGCAGTGGTCACAGGAGAGGTCACTGCCATTCTTACCCTTGTGTGTCTCCTCCTGCACAGTGTCCCGTCTGTGACAAGCCCTGCGTTATTCCAGTTTACTTCAGTATCAGTCACATCCCTACAACGAGCCATTCCCCGATGTCCCACCTCTGTCTGGGTTGGAACCCGTGGGAACTAACACGGCTCTTTTCCTGAGGCTCTTCAGCTGGATCTGGGGTCTTGGGTGTGATCACGGAGACCGTCCCCGGTGACTACAAGGAGCGTGTCCACGTTCACAGCCGGGGGCCACTCAGAAAGTCCTCAGCGTGTCCCTGCCGTCCCCGCACCCTGGAACTGGAGAGCAGGAGGCCCATGGGCTGCCCCGGCGGGCCCCCCTCCTGCGTCCAGAGATGCTGTGGCCCAGGACGTACATGTGGTCCTGAGTGGCTGGAGTCTGGAACCGGAAACGGGGTTTCAGTGCTTGTTCAGTGATTTTCTTCTATTTTCACAGACACCGTTCCTCACGGACAGTCCGATGGCCGACACCACCCGGCACAGCGTCCACTACCGCGTCCCAACCCCTGACCCCCCTGATCCTCGGTGAACAAAAGGTCAGTTCCCAGAAATGTATTTCTGCTTTCAAAGAAAGAAAACATCTCTTCTCCTGATTCACAGGTGACCAACTGAAAGTCTTTTAAGTTTTTTATAGTGATGTTGGTTGGGCACCTCTGGTTAACGGCGTGTAACCCTCAGGTGTACCATTTGTAACGTCCCATCTGCCCACCTGTGAGCTCCCTGTCCGGGGTCTGATCTCCTCCGTCCCCTGGGGTTTGACCCTTCGGTCTCTGCGTCCTTCCTCACCCCCTTCTTCTCTGGGATCAGCATCCTGCTGTCCGTGTCGGTGAGCGCGTCTGCTGTTCGTTTGTGGTGTTTATTCCTACGCTTTGTAGAAGGGACAGGACAGCATGTGTCATTTTGTCCACCTGATGATCAGTGTCCTCCTCTGTGAGGTCGCACTGTCATAGGAATCACCTGACAGACCAGTGTCTCCTGGGATTTTGCCCGTGGAGGGAGAGATCTTTCTGCCTACCCCTTCCCCAGTTTTCTTGCCAAATCAACTGACATGTTTCATCGAAGTTTCTAAACAGTGACTGAAAATCCTGGCCATCTCGGGCCGGGCAGCTCAGATGGTTAGAGCACCTTCCCGATCGGCCAGAGTTGCAGACTTCTCCCCTGTCAGGGCACAGGCAGGAATCCACCAGTGACTGTGTCACTGAACGGAACAAGTCGCTGTTTGTCTCTCATCTCCTTCTGTCTATACTTTCTCTAAAAGTCAATACATTTGTCAGAACAATAAGAACAACGAAGCACAACATTGGCCGGAGGACAGAAGTCCTCCACTCGCATGTCTGGTCAGTTCCGCTCCCATCAGAGTCTGTGATGGGCCGTGTTCCCGCGGGAGCCTCCCGTGGGAGGGTTTGGTGACCCTCTGCCCTTCAGGACTGCCCCCGAGACGGTGTGTCGTGGGGCAGAGGTCCCCCTCCCGGGGCCGCCTCCCTGCGGAGCTACGTGGTCTGCCCACCTGGCCGTGGCCTTCCCTCCTCTGCCCACAGGTCTGGGCGCTCCCAGGTGCGGGCCCGCAGGTGCGGGCTGAGCGGGACACGCGCTGCAGACCACGGCCTCTGGGCCGCGTCTTCGTGCGCCGTGTTTTGCCGTGTGTGACACCCACCCACGTTTCTGGCCAAAATATTCAGGAGGAAAAGCTTTCATTTTAATGTTTTAATTCAATCTTTATTTATTTATATGTAGATATTTGCTTTTATGTTATATGAAGGATTTTTGTCATTTGTTTTGAACAGTTTATGGTACAAGAAGTTGTGTGTAACAAATAATGACAGAACAGAAGAAGAGCTACAAGGTATTCCTGTACTACCCATGTGCGATGTGCTTCCTTATTTCCCCCCACAAATAAGGGCAAAAAGTGCCCATCATAGCAGCCAAATGCAGGAAGTGATATGGGTCCTGAGTGTTTGCCCAGGTGAAATGACATACAGACCACATTTTTAACGACATTTTATTGATTATTCTATTACAGTTCTCATGACTTTCCCCCTTTGCCCCGCGACCCTTGCAGCCCCCACTCCCTCCGGCAGTCCCCCCACCACCGGTCCTGTCCCTGGGGCATGCGGGTCGGTTCTCTGGCTGCGGCTCCGTCTCCTGTGCTGTGCTTTCCATCCCCCTGGCTGGTCAGTAACGATCCACCTGGGCTTCTCAATCCCCCACCTCGTCCCCCACCGCCCACGGCCCCCTCCCATCCGGCAGCCATCAAACCGCTCCCCAGAACCACGATGCTGGCTCTGTTCTTCTTGTTTGCTTAGTTGTTTTTTAGAGTCAGTTGTTCATAGATGTGTATCTTCTGCCATTTTATCATTCATGGTTCTGATCTTCTTTTTCTTCAATAAGTCCCTTTAACATTCCACATAATAACGGTTTAGTGATGATGAACTCCTTCAGTTTGTTCTTCTCTGGGAAGCTCTTCATCTGCCCTTGGATTCTAAGTGATGTCTTTGCTGTCTTTGCCGTCTTGGCTGCACATCTCTGCTTTTCAGGACTTTGAACATTTCTCGCCAGTCACCTCTAGGCTGCAAATTCTCTTTTCAGAACTCAGCAGGCAGACAGTGTTGCGGGAACTCCCCTGTGGGTAACTTCTTTCCTTTGCTGCTTTTAAGATCCTCTCTGTATCTTCAAGCTTTGACACCTTCATTTTGATGTGTCTTGGAGTGGGCCCCTTTGCATCCCTCTTGTTGGGGACTCTGTGCTTCCTGGGTTTGCGTGTCTGTTTCCTTCACCAAAGTAGGGAGGGTTTCTTACATCAATTTTTTTCAAACCGCTTTCGCATTTCTTACACTTTCTCTTCTCCTTCCGGCACCCCTGTGATGCGAATGTTGGACTTCTTGAAGTTGTCCCAGAAGCTGCTTAAACTACCCTCAGTTTTTGGATTCTTTTTTCTTCTTGTTATTTTCACTGGCTGGTTTTTGATTCCTCATGTTCCAAATCATTGATGTGATTCCCAACTTCATCCAAATTACAGATTGTCACTCCATAATTTCTTATTTCAATTACTGTATGCTTTATTTCTGACTGGGTCTTTTTATGCTGTTGAGGTCCTCACTAAGTCCCTTGAGCATCCTTATCGCCAGTGTTTTGAGCTCTGCAGGTGATAGATTGCTTATCTCTGTACCATTTACCTCTTTTTCTGGAGATTCAGCTGTTCTTTCATTTGGACCATGTTTCTTGTCTCCTTATTTTGACAGCCTCCTTGTTTTTGTTTTTATGTATTAGGTAGAGCTGCTTGAGTCTGCGCCTTGGTCGTGTGGCCTAATGTAGTGGGAGTCCTGCAGAGTCCAGTGGCACAGCCTCCCCTGTACCCCAAGGGGGATGCTCTCGGTGCGCCCTTCCTGTGGGCTGAGCACACCTTCCTCTTGTAGTTGAGCCTCGGTTGCTGTTGTCAGGTGAATGGGAGGGATTTCCCAGGCCAGGCAGCTGCAAGGACCGGTTGTGACCACTGACCACCAGCCTCTGCGCCCTGTGGAGGATCAGCTGTGCAGGGGCAGGGTTGGGGTGCTGGGGCGTGGCCTGTAGCTGTCCCCTGGGCTCACTGGCCCTGGGGTTTCCTGGGTGGTGCAGGCCAAGGTCAGCCCCCACATGCGTTTCTCCTGGAACACCTTGGCTGAGGTACAAAGCAGTCCGAGATGGCTGCCACTTGTCCTGGGCAGAGAGATTTCCAGGGGAGGCAAGCTGTGAATATAGGCTGGTTGGTGGTAGAGCCCAGGCTTGGGCTCACTGAGTGTAGCTGCTGGTTGGCTGAGAGGATTTAGGGATTGGTGAGGCCTGCGCCAGGCCAGCCATTCTTGTGGAAAAGCATCTCGGTGGGGGGGGGCATACGTTGGGGGTTGCAGAGTCTCTGGGCAAACAGAGGTTGCCAAGTAGATGGAGTCTCAGATGTGGCACCAGCTTGCCAGCTCCGTTGGGGGAGGGTTTAGAAAAGGGACAGTGGCCTCTGATCGCCTTGATGCCAGACCCTTCTGTTCCTCCTGGTGTAGCACTGGTGCCCTTCCAGGTGCTGCCCTGGGGCTGGAGCTCAGAGACGGTGAATCCGAGTAGGTGAGTCCCTGTGCGGGGTCTTTCAGGGGAACGGCTGGGGGCTGCAGCGGTTCCTGCCGCTGACTCGTTCCGACTTGTGTTTGCAGCCGGAAGTTGAGGGGACTTGTGTGCTGGCGCTGGAACCCTGGGCTGTGTGTTCGGGGTTGGCACGTAGAGTCCTTCCTCCCGAGACGTCCCTCCCGACTTCATCCACCACATGTGGACATGGGACCAGCTCTCCGTGTCTGCACCGATCCTACCAGTCGGCATGGATGTGGTTTCTGTTGTATCCCGATTGCGAGACAAATGACCACGTCGGAGACAGGTGAAAGTGAGGATGGGATTTATGAACCTGCACAGGGGCGAACTCCCGACCGCCTAGGCAGGAGATACAAATGGGAGTCGCGCCCTGCACTTAGAATGAGCTCCTTTTATGCATGATTAGCAAGCAAGCAGTTTACAGAAGCAGAAGTTGCAGTTATGGCTAGGGTACACAAGGGTCCTGGCTTGTGTCCTGATTTTACCTTGGAAACGTAAGGGTCCTTAGTATTGTTGTGTCAACGTTTCTCATTTCTTAGGGTTACGGAGGCCATCTCCTTGAGGTTCTGTGAGTTCTCCTTTGTTTCAAACCTAGGAGACCTTACCACACTTCCTCCTCTAGGGTCCTATGACTTCTATGAATGATGGGTCGTTTGTTTGGAGGTCTGACAGTTTTAATTACTCATAAAACTGGCCTTCTACATTCCCGCATTTGCTTTTGGTAATATTTGAGTCAAATCCTTGACTCATTATCTCTCGGTATTATGGCATACGGTTGGGATAATACCATAAGTTTGACAGTGTCTACCCTGTCTTGGGTCTCTCTCTCTCTTTCTCAACAGAGTAATGTGCGGATCAGGACGGGATGGATCCCATCCCAGCGCTAGTGTTTCACAACCCCACTTTTTGCGGTAGTAATCACTGATAGATCCACATTCTTCCCTTCGTTCTGCTGGGGGTTCTGGGCACCCATAGTGTGGTGTAAACCATAAGGCCTGATTCGTCCCCCCGGAATTACAATTACTAGTACTCCGACCCCCATAGTCTCTGAGTAATGGCCCCTCAAGCAGATAGTTTCTTTGGGAGACTGGTGAGTCACAGAACCTGTCTCCGAAGAATTTGGGAAAATCAGTGGTTAAGGTTATAGCAGAATTATCCCAGGTATAGTTAGAAGCAATAACAGTTCCATCCGTTGTTCTTATCAGAACCCGTTCTTGCCTGCTTAGGGCCTGACTTACTGCAATGCAGATTAGCAATAGTCCTAGTTGGTAGTGAAAGTTACTTTGAGTGGCTGGTCTGGATGCTGCTTTACTCGCCATCTCCTCTCGTTGTGGTCCTGATCTGAGTCAGCGGGCTTGAGGTGTGAGTTATGGACCCAGTAGGGTTTTTCTGCTACTTTCACCGCGGTGGGGGTGCTTAGTATTACCTGAAATGGTCCTTCCCGCCTGGGTTCAAGGTTCTTTCTTCTGTGTCTTAGTGTCCATACCAACTGTCCTGGCTCATATGCCGCTTGGGATGTAGAGGCTGCTGGCTGTTCCGACTGTCGTTGCCTGAGCGCTAGAGCTTCTTTCCTGATGTGCTGTAATGCCTGTAAGGACTTAAGAAAATGGTTGTTAGATATAGATAAAGCTTCAGTGGTAAGTTTTGGAATTATTGGCATGGGCTGTCCATATATGAGCTCATATGGGGTCCATCGGTTTAGATAAGGGGTACACCTTATCCTCAGTAGGTTAAAAGGGAGGAGCTCTACCCAGTTCTCGCCGGTCTCCTCTTGGAGTTTAATAATGGTTTCCTTTATAGTCCTGTTCATTCTTTCTACTTGCCCTGAACTCTGAGGTCTATAAAGGCAGTGTAATTTCCAATCGATCCCTAACCTATTTGCTAACTCCTGGGAAATTTTTGAAATGAAAGCTGGTCCGTTGTCGGAACCTAGGGCAAGGGGTAGCCCATATCTCGGAATTATTTCTCTTAATAGTATTTTACATCTTGTTGAGGCAGTTTCTCCCTTAGTTGGGAAGGCCTCTACCCATCCAGAGTACGTATCTACTAATACTAATAAGTACTTATGTCCAAATTTCCCAGGAGACATTTCAGTGAAATCAACTTCCCATAATTCACCCGGGACTTGCCCCCGATACCTTACCTGAAGAGGGAAACTTCTGACTGGGGAATTTACCTTTGCACATATTTTACATCTTGATACTATCGATGTTACTAGTTCTCTTAACCTTGGGGCATAATAATATTTCCTAACTAATAACTCTAACTTATTCTGTCCTAGATGGGTGCTTTCATGTAGTTCCCTGACTATTTGTCTAGCTACTCCTTGTGGTAGGTAGAGTCTGTGATCTGGTAGTATAATCCATCCTTCTTCGTTCTGCTTTCCCCCAAATTCTAGCCCTTCGTGTTTTTCTTCTTTAGTATAGAAGGGTATTGCCGGTAGCTCAGGATGTGGTAATAGTGGCAGGAGAGCCGTAGGTTCTAGCTGGGTGGCGGTTCCTGCCGAGGCGTCAGCTAGTTGGTTTCCTCTTACGATGGGGCTATCTCCTTCTGATGTCCTTTACAATGGATAATTGCTACTTTCTTTGGTAACCATATAGCATCTAGCAAGGCTAAAATCTCTTCTTTATTCTCGATCTCCTTTCCCCCTGCTGTTAAAAGTCCTCTTTCTCTATAGAGTGCCCCATGGACATGTGCAGTTGCAAAAGCATATCTGCTATCGGTGTAAATGTTCACTGTCTTTTGTTCAGCTATTCTGAGGGCCTGGATGAGTCCTACTAATTCTGCTTTTTGTGCAGATGTTCCCGCGGTAGGGCTGCTTGCCATATTATTTCGGTTTCTGAGGTTACTGCAGCTCCGGCATATCGTTGCCCTTCCTTGATAAAGCTGCTGCCATCGGAGAATAAATTCAATTCGGCTTGCTCATAAGCCTCATCCTTTCAGTCTGGCCTGACCCCAGCGATATGTTCTAGTATATTTTGGCAGTCCTGAACAATGGTGGGGTCAGAAGCTGGTAACATGGTGGCTGGATTTAAGGCAACAGTTTTCAAAAACTGTACCGCTGGTGGGTTCAGGAGCTGTATCTGATATTGTGTCAACCGGGCGTTAGAGAGCCAACGGTCTGGTGGCGACTTCAAAGTCCTTTCAATATGGTGCTCTCCGATCACTTGCACATTCTGCCCTAAGGTCAGCTTACTGGCCTCCTTAACCAGTAGGGCAGTTGCTGCTAAGGCCCTCAGACAAGCCGGCCATCCAGCTGCCACGGGATCTAATTTCTTGGACAGGTAGGCTACAGGCCTTCTCCAGGGTCCCAGAGTCTGGCTCAGTACTCCTTTTGCAATGCCAGTCTTTTCTGCTACAAATAGCTGAAAAGGCTTAGACATATTGGGTAAGGCTAATGCTGGTGCAGATACCAATGCTTCCTTGAGAGCCTGGAATGCCTTTTCCTCTGCTTCTGTCCATTGGAAGTTCCCCTCTTTCCCTCTGGTCAGGTCATGGAGGGGCCTGGCTAGCTCAGCAAATCCCATTATCCAATTCTGCAGTATCCCACTGCCCCTAGAAATTCACGCACTTGTCTCTTGGTGGTGGGTGTAGGGATTTGCAGTATGGTCTGGATTCTCTGGGAGGAAAGGGCCCTCTTACCTTGTTGTAACACGTAGCCAAGGTAACTCACGGTCTGCACAGCAATCCGGGCCTTCTTTGCAGATACTCGATACCCCATCAGCTCCAGGTCCCTTGGGAGGTCTGTGGTGGCTGCCAAGCATTCCTCTTCTGTTTGGGCTGCCAGCAGTAGGTCATCTACATACTGTAGGAGCACTACGGTGGGGTGAAGGGTGCGAAAAGCCTGTAAATCCTTACCCAATGCTTCATTGAACAAGGTTGGAGAATTCTTGAAGCCTTGTGGCAGTCGAGTCCATGTAAATTGTCCTATTAGTCCGTTCTCTGGATCATTCCACTCAAAGGCAAATATCTCCTGGCTTGCCGGTGCCAAGGGATAGTGAAGAAGGCGTCCTTTAAATCCAGTACTGAATAGTAGCTATGTGCTGGGGGCAAAGAACTTAACAAGGTGTATGGGTTAGGCACCGTTGGGTGGATGGTGTCTATCCTGGCGTTGACCTCTCGCAAGTCCTGTACTGGGCGATAATCGTCCGTCCCAGGTTTCTGCACTGGGAGTAAGGGCGTGTTCCACACTGACTGGCACGGCCTCAGTATTCCTGCCTGCAGTAATCGCCGAAGGTGTCTGGCGATACTTGCCTCGCCTGTGCCGGCACAGGGTACTGCCGCACCCTAATAGGGGTGGCTGTACTGGCAAGCTGGACCAAAACAGGGGGTTGATGCGAGGCCAATCCGGGAGGGTTGGTCTCCGCCCATACTCCTGGTACCCGCTCTTGGACTTCAGTTATTCTACCCTGCTCCCGGCCGTTATCTTCCGTTACCGGAGACACTAAGTACTCCTCTGATGTGGGTACCGTTACATTGAGATTTATCACGGCCTCTTGACCTGGTTCCCCTTGAGGTCTGGCATCTCCCCTGAAGGTAATGGTGGCCTGGAGTTTCTGGAGTAGGTCTCCGCCCATTAGTGGATAAGGGCAATCAGGAATTACTAGGAAGGAATGAGTAATTGTTCCTTTTCCTAAATCCATAATCCTTGCCGTTGCCCAGGGGTAGGCTTGCGCCTTCCCTGTAGCCCCCACTATCTTTGTAGTTGCCTTTTGCATATGCCCTTGAGGCTGTTTAAGTACTGAGTAAGTGGCTCCCGTGTCTACAAGAAAGTCCACAGGCTTTCCTTCAATTTTGAGGGTTACCAAGGGCTCCTGGGAGCCAACAGAGATGGAGCCCCGGCCCCGTCAGTCTAAAGCTTGCAATAGGACCTCCGGTCCCTTTCCTTGGTGTCCTTGGGCCTCACGTAGTTTGGGGCACTCGTTTTTCCAATGTCCTTTTTCCTTGCAATAGGCACATTGATCCTTTTCGACTCTCCCTTTTCTTCCCTTGTTAACCTTGCCCTTCCCTTTCTGAGGGGGTTTCTGAGCTGCAATTAGAATCTTGGCTACTTCTTTTGCTTTTCCTATTTCCGAATCATCCCGATTCACATAAACCTTCTGAGCTATCTCTAATAGCTTGTTCCTATTTTCCCCTTCAAATCCTTCTATTTTCTTTAATTTTCTTCTTATGTCTGCAGCTGATTGTGTCACAGATGCTATATTTACTAGCCGCCGGTTTTCATCAGCTTCGGGGTCTAGGGGAGTATATACTCTGTACGCCTCTATCAACCTCTCTAAGAAGGCCGCTGGCGACTCATCTTTCCCCTGAATTACCTCCCCTATCTTTCCGAAGTTTGTGGGTTTTCTAGCTGCTGCCTTTAGCCCTCGCAATGGAGCCCGGCGGTACTGCAAGAGCGCCTCCCTTCCCCCTGGGGTGTTAGCATTCCAATTTGGGGGCTGTGAGGGAAGAATGTCTTCTAGCTCCTGCCTAGCTGCAGGAGAATTTCCCTCTTCCCCTAGTACAGCCTCGGCTGCTTCTCTTAAGATTCTTTCCCTCTCTTCGGAGGTAAACAATGTATACATTATTTGTTGGCAATCATCCCAAGTCGGCTGATGGGTTCTATTGTCTCAAGTAAAGCAATTAACCCCTGTGGTTTTTCATAAAATGGGGGATTTTGGTGTTTCCAATCATACAAATCGCTGGTGGAAAACGGCACATATATTAGCCGTGAGGGAGCCCCGGAGGGGGCATCAGGTGTAGGAGCAACCTCCCGCAAGGGCATAATGGCTGCTCCCTTTCCCGTCGATGCCTGTTCCTGTCCATATCTGGTTCCCCCCCGAGTATGAGGTGGACTGGCATAGGAATCCTTGCCTTCGGGCTGGGTGGAATAGGGTTCTTCCCTCCGAGGGTAAGGAGGTGGGGAATTCAAAGGATCCAAGGGGTCTTCGATTGCCCCTGGTAACACCGGATATAAGCTGGGGTTTTTCCGGTCTGGGGGTGCAGTGGGCATCTGCGGTCTTCTGTCTCGCCCTGTTCCCGTGGCTAACAGAATGGCCCTTCTGCTTCCCGTTCTCTGTCTTCTGCACCTCTGCACATAACCTGGCTTGTCCGTTGCTATATCTATCCACACATCTATATAGACTATCTGGTCTGGGTGAGGTACTCTATACACTACCGATCTTACAGCAAATAACACTGGTAAGTCAAAAGTTCCCTCAGTTGGCCACCCCACCTCAAACGTAGGCCACTCCTGTCCGGACAAGGTTCTTAAAATTTCTGGATTTACCTCATAACTACCATAGCCACGAGCACGGCGCTGGAAGTCAGAAAAATTATTCATTAGACATTCTAGAGGAGTACTAGGTCTTGATCCCCTCTGGCCCATTCTTATAAATGTTAGTATCACAAAACAGACGACAACACTGAGGACAACACACAGAGACACAACAGATGCGTGCGACACAATGTAACTTGGCATAAGTTACTCAAAACAGAAACCAAATCAGAGAGCAGCGTCCTGCTTCTGAACTCCTGGGTAGGTCTCAGGCGGCGTCCCACCTACTACCACACAGGACAAGGCTCCGGAGCACTTCCAAAAGAGGATCCTCGTACTTACTCAGTTCGAACTGCCCATCCAGTCTCCAGAATGCAAACTCCTCCAAAGGAGATCTCGCTGGGGCCTCCAAATGTTGCATCCCGATTACGAGACAAATGACCAAGTTGGAGACAGGTGAAAGTGAGGATGGGATTTATGAACCTGCGCAGGGGCGAACTCCCGACCGCCTAGGCAGGAGATACAAATGGGAGTCGCGCCCTGCACTTGCAGTGAGCTCCTTTTATGCACGATGAGCAAGCAAGCAGTTTACAGAAGCAGAAGTTGCAGTTATTGCTAGGGTACACAAGGGTCCTGGCTTGTGTCCTGATTTTACCTTGGAAATGTCTACTTCCTTAGTATTGTTGTGTCAACGTTTCTCGTTTCTTAGGGTTGCTGAGGCCATATCCTTGAGGTTCTGTTAGTTCTCCTTTGTTTCAAACCTAGGAGACCTTACCACACTTCCTCCTCTATGGTCCTATGGCTTCTATGAATGATGGGTCGTTTGTTTGGAGGTCTGACAGTTTTAATTACTCATAAAACTGGCCTTCTACAGTTTCGTCAATTCCGTAGTTGTTAGACATCAGTTCAGATCGATTTCTGATGGTTCAGAGTGACGGTAGGTCTATAATTTAGTTGTAATTTTGATGTGGTTGTGCAAAGATGTAGGCCATGTGTACTAAGATGCCCTGGTCACCGGAGGTCCAATATGGACCACTTTAAATGGACGTCATAGTCTTCCCGTGTGTGACATCATCCCCAGGTCATAATGCACAGCTCGGGATCCATGGTACCCTGGTGGCCATGGTCCTTGTTTGTTCTGTGAAACCCAGGAAACCCTGTGGGACCAATCACAGCTCATGTTGAGGGGTGATGAGAGCCCTCTGAGGTGGAACTGACCGCTTTGGGCCTCAGAGGGATGAAGGCACCGTGACGTGCAGATGGACGTCAGCCTGCATCTGGGGCCCCTGCCCCGCCCAGGGCCCTGCAGAGTCAAGGTCCCTGTGGAGCTTTGGGACGGGACTTCCGTCCACCATGAGCCCTCACAACCGCGTGACCCACGAGGATGAGGTCCTCCAGCATGTGGGCCCAGGCCCTGCTGTGTCCCCCAAAGGTCAGGAGCTCCTGCAGGGCCGCAGCCCTGGGTCCGTCCTGCACAGGCTGTCTCAGTCGGGAGACGACAGTGAGAGAGGATCAGGGTTCTGTCCTCCCTCGTTCCTGCCGGGCACAGGATTTGGGGGTTGGGTGAAGGCCCACGACAGATCCAGTCCCAGGGCCGCATTTGCACGATGGAACTCTGTTTGCCAAATGTGACTGGCGTTAAAATGCCAAACTGTTGCTCAAAGGTGCCGTCCTTGGTTTCCTGTGACAGCAAGTCCTCGATTCCAAACCCTGTCCACCCTGTCTGTGCCCTACCTCCTGGTCCTCCTGAGGCTCCAAACAGAGACCCCGTCCCCCCGTGACACTGGCAGGACCATCACGTCTGTGACAACATATGGTCCTGGTGTCAGAGCGGTGGGCCCAGCAGCCTGGACCAGGGACAGGGCCCTGCATTCTCCTGGGTCCAACTCTTGACTGAGCAGCCGCTCAGGCAATGGCCCAAGGCGGTGCAGAAAGTGGTCCTGGGACACACACCGCGTGCAACACGCAGACACAGCTGGGCGGGGGGCGGGGGGTCCCTGATGGCCGCAGGAGGGAGCGGAGGGCGGGAGTCGCCGTTTCCCGTGAAGCCGGGACCTGTCCTGCTCGGCACCCTGGACTATAAACGTTTCCTGAGATAGAGACCCCTGGGTTTCGGTCGGAGTTTCCCACAACTTCCGACTCTACGGGCGTCAGATGCGGAGCGGAGCAGGACCGTTCGCGGGGCTGGGTGCAGCCGGCAGCATCACCGGCTCCTCGTCAGGGGGCAGCGGGAGGGGCGGCCCGGGCAGGGAAGAGGCAGCCAGGACTCTGCAGACCAATGGTGACCCTGGGCTGAGGGGCGGGGGGCTCTGGGGGGAGAGAGTGAGGGTGCGTTTCTCCCCTTGACCCGAGAGGAAGCCGCTCCGGTGGACGTGGGCCACGTGTGCGGGAGGAGACAGCTTCCAGGTCGCTGGTTGCACACGGTGGTCGGGTGAGGGGGGAGGGTGCTCCCCAACAACCCGGGTCGTACGTACGGCAGTGGGAAGAGGGGTGACCTGCGTGATCATGGACGGTCCTTCTCCCAGTTTGTTTGTTTGTTTGTTTCTTCATTTTGTCTCAAGCAGAGGGACAGATGACGACGTGGTGGGAATCACCCCCTGCAGTTTCACATCCTTGGGGGTGGCGCACACCTCGGCCGTCCCCCCAGGTGTGGGTGTGCGCAGCTCCTGACGCACTGGTTTCCTGGTTGCGGGCAGGTCTCTCGGCTTCTGTTCAGACCTTCCCACCCCTGAAGTCTTCCCTCCCCAGGGATCCCTCGTGGGGACCTGTCAGCTGCGACATTTGTTTTAGTTGTGGGATCTGGAACTAGGGACAATGACACGGTGGGGCCTGGATGGACAAGACAGACCTGAGCCAGAACCCTGTTGGTCAGCTGACCCTCAGTGCCTTTTCTTTTTTTTCTTAATATATTTTATTGATTATGTTATTACAGTTGTCTCATTCCCCTACTTCATTCCCCCCACCCTACACACCCTCTCCCACCCACATTCCCCCCTTTAGTTCATGTCCATGGGTCAGAAGTTCTTTAGCTTCTACATTTCCCACACTATTCTTGCCCTCCCCCTGTCTATTTTCTACCCACCGTCTATGCTACTTATTCTCTGTACCTTTTCCCCCTCTCTCCTCCTCCCACTCCCCTGTTGCTAACCCTCCACGTGATCTCCATTTCTGTGGTTCTGTTCCTGTTCTAGTTGTTTGCTCAGTTTGCTTTTGTTTTAGGTGTGTTTGTTAATATCTGTGAGTTTGCTGTCTTTTTACTGTCCTATTTGTTATCTTCTTTTTCTTAGATAAGTCCCTTTAACATTTCATATAATAAGGGCTTGGTGATGATGAGCTCCTTGAACTTGACCTTACCTGAGAAGCGCTTTATCTGCCCTTCCATTCTAAATGAAAGCTTTGCTGGATAGAGCAATCTTGGATGTAGCACCTTGCCTTTCATGACTTGGAATACTTCTTTCCAGCCCCTTCTTTCCTGCAAGGTCTCTTTTGAGAAATCAGCTGTCAGTCTGATGGGAACTCCTTTGTAGGTGACTGTCCCCTTATCCCTTACTGCTTCTAGAATTCTCTCCTTAATTTTAATCTTGGATAAGCTCAGAGAGTGCCCAAGAGGTTGGACCCAAGGAGGAACACACCAAGGCACATCGTAATTACGTTACCCAAGATCAATACCTTTCCTTTGACATCGGGTCACAGTCACCTGTTGGGTCTCATAGGAGCAATGTCAGTTCTGAACCTGCCCCCCACCAGTACCAGGTCCCTTGCACCCCACCAGGAAGCATTCCCACACACATTCCCTTTTCCATCACTGTGTGCACTGGAGAACGCAGAAAGTGTTGCATAGTTCCTAAGGTTCAGTCCACGGCCCTCACCTTCAGGGTCCTGTGGGCACTTGAGTCTGCTCAACATGCCACCTGGCTGCAGGGAGGCCATTCCTCTTCTTACTTTTGAGTGTTTTTTCCTGCACATTTTGCCAATCTGAGACCAGTCCTGAATTATTCCAGTTTTCTCCACCTTGTGGTTACAACTCTCCCAATTGACCCTTCTGCGTTCTTCTCTTCTGAGCTGGGGTCACTGAGAGCTACAACTCTTCTGTTACTGAGACTTCTCAAGCTGAGTCTGGGCCCTTGGGTGGAATCTTGGCGGAGATCAGCCCCTGTGATGAGGGATCACAGACCCCACGCCTGCTGCTGTGGGGACCACGCAGGATTCTAGAACATCCCTGCCTTCCCCACAGACGCTGAGACCGCGCCAAGGAAATTCGGTGGGTCCTCACGCTGTTCTCCCACCACCGTCTGCTGATGCCTCACCCCGACATGTAGAGTCTTCTTCTCTGTGTGACCTTTGGAATCATGACTTGCCTCTTTAACTGTTCATCTCTGTATGTTTTTATTGTCATAGAAACTCTTCCTCATTTCCAATATCGTCCAGATAGCTGACGGATACACCATACAACACACTCTCCGCTGCCCAGTGCAACACGTGTTTCGCCAGATCCTCAGTGAACTGAGGTAATTAAACAAAAATAATCTTACATTATTTTTTTAAAAAGAAGGTCTTTAGTTTTTATTGTTGTATGTTTCTTTTCCTTTTTATGGAATTTAGTAAGTGACATGAATTGACAGATCACACTGGTTTCAGGTGCACAGTTGTACAACTCAACATCAGCACCCTGTCCTGTGAGCTCCCCACCCCCGGTCCAGTCTCCTTCCTTCAACATGTGTACCCCATAACCTCCTCCATCACCCCAACTCCATGCTGGCAGTCCCCACAGGGTTGTCCGTGTCCATGACACTGGTTAATAACATCATAGCAATTTGAGGTGCGCAACTGCGTGTATACAACTCCTACGTACTCCAGTGTGAGCTCACCCCAAACTCTTACGTTGTTTCAGTACGCTGTATTTGACCTCTGCCCTCTCTGGGCCCCTCCCCTCCCCTCCCCTCTGGTACCCGCCACTCCACGTGTGAATCTGTGAGTGTGTTTGCCACCCTTTTACCTGTATTTTCTTTGTTGGTGGCTTTTGGTGTCATATCGCAAGCCCGAGTGACATGACCGACTGTGTCCCCCCATCACGTGATGACTGACGTCTTCCTCTCCGAGGCCACGCTGTCCCAGCATCACCTGAGACACAAGGTCTTCAGGGTCTGACTGCCCATTGGGGGGACCTGTCTACCCGCCTGTCCCCCAGAGTGGGGTGTCCCCATGCTCAGTATCGCGTTCCCTCAGGCCCCTGATCCCGGGTGCAGACTGCGGCCCAGAGCCCTGCACCAGCCTAGGATGCTGCATCCGGGCATTTTCCTCCCCAGCCAAGTGGAGGATGAGGGGCGCTGCCTGAATCTGTGTCCCTCGGGGGGTGTTGGCCCACTGTCCTTCCTGGATGTCCACCGATGGCCTGCAGTTTTGTCCCCATCCTGGGAAAGGACCTAGAATTCAGGCACGATTCTCCGTCCTCCATCCACAGAGCTCAGCGGACCCCTTCAGGGCCGAGGCTGAGGGACCCACCCTGTACAGCGTGGGTTCCCAGGGCGGTAGGGCCACTGGGGACACCGCTGCTTCCTCCTGCAGGGTCTGCCCAGGTGCCGTCCTGTGGGGCCCACTGTGGGTGGGCGCTGGGGTCTCCCTGTGCGTGTCCTCTGTGTGACTCCGTGGGTGACATCACACCCAGGTGATCCTGGACAGCTCAGGTTCCAGGGTGACCTGGTGCCCTGGGGTTCAACATCCCTCCTCTGAAACCAAGGACAGCCTTTGGGGCAAGTCACAGTCCATCCTGAGGGGCAATGGCGGTGCCTTTCCCTGAATCCTTGCTCTTTTTATCTGGAACTGCTTTGGCCTTCCGAGGGGGCGAACCCACCCATGATGCCCCGTGGCCCTCAGCCGGAGCTGGAAGCCCTGCCTCCCCGCAGGTCCCCGTGGGCAGGAGCCTGGTGAGACCAGACCCCTGCGGACACGGAGTCCTGCCCAGGTCTCCACGGCCCAGGGCCCCTGAGTCTCAGCGTCCCCAGCGTGTGGGTCCGGAGTCTGCCCTTTCTCTGAGCCTCAGAGGTAAGGACACCTGGGAGGGTTTGCAGCCCTGTGCTCTGTCCTCCACACACTTTCTCAGTCATGACACAAGGGACAGGGGATGGGGACACTTAGATTCTGGTTTTCTGGGAGGAAGTGATTTCTGAGTAAAGCAGGTGGTGGAACCACTCACGTTGCCGCCTTTTCAGAGCTGAAGCGTGTTTGCCAATTTCAACTCAGAAATAAGGAAAAGCGTTTTTACTCAGAAGGCCAGTAGTTAGTTGTGTGTGATGTCAAGACCTTGGCTGAAAACACTGAGCATCTGCCCTGTGACTCAGCCCAGGGCTTTCTCGGTTTCTGAACAGGACCTCTGTCCACCGGGGACACTTGTAGGACCATCAGGTCTGCAGTACCACGTGGCCCAGGTCACAGGGCAGCTGGCACAGCAGGCTGCCGCCGTCCCAGAGCCCTCTGTGATTCCGGGCCCGTCCCCAACTGAGCAGCTTCTCAGCTCCCTGCACCCCTGGGCTGGAGACCCCGGCGCAGCTGAGGAATGCGCTGCCTCCAGCATCAGAGGCCCCTGGGCGCTGGGCCCCTTCATCTCGTGTTGCAGGAGGGGCCGCATTCCGCAGATTAGTGCTCACCCTGCGGCTGCTCCCCGTCCTGCTCCGTGTCAGGGGACTGTGAATGTGTGACTGAGGGAGAAGCCCCCTGCATCTGAGTGAGACTCGTTCTGACATTCTGACCCTCAGACTCTGTGAGGACGTCCTGGCAGCACCGGGCCCGCTCACTGGTCCAGGCAGGGTCCCCTCACCCTCCTCCTGGACCCGCGGGAGGGACGGGCTGTGGGTGGAACAGGCGGTCGGTTCCTCTGCAGACTGGGTGGGGACACAGGGCTCCAGTAGGACATGCCCCGAGGGGGGACAGTGGCGGGACGGGCAGGCCTGCTGGCTGAGTCAGGATAGCTGTGGGGACCTTTGGTCTGCGTGACTGGAAAGGCATTTGCAGACCAGTAGGTTCCTGCGGGTACCAGGGGATTCCTGAGCTGAGGTTGCTCCTCCAGGGTGACCACGTGACTGCGGCAGCAGTGAGAATCCCCTGTAGTTTGCCTCATTTTACTGTCATTTTCTGAGTTTTGTCTCCTCCTTGTTCTCCTTATTCTTTCTGTTCGTCTCCTTCTCCTACTTCATTTTTTATTTGCACAAGCGTAATTAGAAGTGGAACGTTGATGTGGTGGGAATCAGCACCCCTGCACCTTCTAAATCTTTGTGTGTGTAGAGCCCACACCTCTGCCGTCCACCCAGGTGTGTGTGTGCAGCTCCTGAGTCAGTACTTTCCTGGGTGCGGGCGGTTCTCACGGCTTCTCTTCAGACTTTCCCACCGGACAGCCTTACTCACTGCACACAGCTGCTACGTGTATTTCTCTTACACATTCTAGAATGAGGGGAGGATGGCGGGATGGGCCCAATGACATCTGCACCCACTTCCAAATGGTCCTGAGCTAAAATTCCATTGGTCACCTGCCCTCACAACCTCCTCGTGTAAATCCAGGGTCAAGGTGACACCTGGATTCCTAGTCCAAGTGCGGTTCACAACCAGGGTCCTGTGGTCTGTGGATTATCTGTTTCTCTGCTTTGTCTCCAATACACAGTTACCCTGGTGAGGGTTCTCATAATCTTGGGGATGAAGGAAGGGAGACAGTAGAGATGTTCTGTTGTCTGTTGGGGTTTTGTCCAGAGGCTCTGGTCTTTCCTTCACTGAAGGGTTCCAAGAGATGTAATTGCTTCAGGACAGGTGGTTGGTTAAGGGACAGATGGAGTGCCTTTATGGTTCCAGCTACACCCCTGTTCACTGCACCCGGGATGTTTCTGCTTGTACTGATCCCGTAGGACTGCGAGGGGCTTGGTGCCTTCACGTCCAGGAAACCGGGGAGTAGTCAGCCCACCCCGCAGCTCACTAGTGGTGAGACTCACTTGAGGACACTTCGATCTGCTGTCTTCTAGGGGGTCAGATCTACCGAGTGTCTAGGGATAGCACAAGGCCCTTTGCCCCCTGCTCCCCCAGGACCCAATTTCTCCACGGATGATTGTATTGGCTCTAATTGAATGTATTGGGGTCACCCTGGTGAACAAAAGGGTCCAGGGTTTTGGTGGACAATTTAAAATCTCATCATCTGTACAATTTATTGTGGGTTTACCCACTTGAGTCAGGTCTTCCTTTTCACCATTGATCAACCTACGCCTCTTCTCTCCTCCTCCTCCTCCCTCTTCTGCCACAAGCACTGAAGTGGTTTCTGTGTCTGAGAGTTTATCTTTCATTTTTTCTCATACCCCGCCCCTGCCATCCATCCAGCCCTTCTCCAACCTGTTAGCCTGCTCTCTCCTGGTCACCTCAGGTTTTAGGATTGAAAGGCTTCCATTTCCCATGCCAGGTGTGGCCTGGAGAGAAGATAGAATACAGAGGCCCTCAAATACTTTATGTCGTTTCTCTAAAATGTGTTTCTCAACGTGCTGGTGGAATGTATGTCATTAGGACCCTCCCAGATTGCAAAACGGGCCTTAAAAGTCAAACCCGCTCCATCATCCCTGTCCCCCTCAGCTCTTGGATTCCCACCCGCACATCGAAGGAAGGGGCTGGAGCTTCCCCATGTGACAGTTTCTGGGCCGTCCCTGAGTGCTTTCTGAGTAGCCAACTACCCCGTTAACATTCAGAGCCTGTGTTGTTTGCCCAAACTGCAGATGTAAATGCAGAGTGTCTGCCTCGTTGGCCCTAATTAATGAACATTTAAACCCAAATTATGTTTCTTTTCAACACTATTCTCCGTCATTCGTTATTCGCAGACATTTTGCATCGGTTTCTTCTTGTATGTATTTCAAATTGCAGGCCGTCTTCTCATGGACCACACTCCCTCATTCCTCATGGGTCACTGATGTTTTTAAAAATATATCGTATTGATTATGCGATTACAGTTTTCCCAATGTACCCCCTTATCCTCCTCCACGCTGCACCCCAACCCTCCAGCATTCCCCTCCTTAGTTCATGTACGTGGGTTGTACCCATAAGTTCTCTGGATTCTCTGTTCCGTACACCGTTCTAACCTCTTCTCATGTATTTTGTGCCTGCCAATCATGCTTCTTCCCCCTGTACCATTCCCCCACTGTGATTCCCCTCCCCTTCCCCACGGAGAACCCTCCATGTGATGTCCGTTTCTCTGATTCTGTTCCTGTTCTGGTTGTTTGCTTAGGTTTTCTTTTCCTTGTTTTTCTTTCTTTTTTTTTTTAGGTTCAGTTACTGACAGTTGTGAGTTTGTTGTCATTTTACTGTTCGTAGTTTTTGATCTTGTTTATTTTCTGAGATAGGTCTCTTTATCACTTTATACACCAAGGTCTTGTTGAGGATGAACTCCTTGAACTTGACCTTATCTGAGAAGCACTTCATCTGCCCCTCCATTCTGAGTGACAGCTCTGCCGGATAGAGCAATCGCGGATGTGGGTCCTTGCCTTTCATGCCTTTGAATATTTCATCCAGCCCCTTCTTGCCTGGAAGGTTTCTTTTGAGAAATCAGCTGATAGCCTTATGGGAAGTCCTTTGTAGGCGACTGTCTCCTTTTCTCTTGCTGTTTTTAAGATTCTCCCCTATCTTTAATCTTGGGCAACATGATGATGATGTGCCTTGCTGTGTTCCTCTTTGGGTCCAATTTCTTTGGGACCCTCTGAGCTTCCTGGACTTCCTGGAAGTCTATTTCCTTTGCCAGATTGGGGAAGTTTTCCTTCATTTTTTTGTTCAGATAAGTTTTTAATTTCTTGCTCTTCCTCTTCTCCTTCTGGCACCCTTAGGATTTGGATATTGGGGTGTTTAAAGCTGTCCCGTAGGTTCCTAAGCCTCTGCTCTTTTTTTTTTTTTTTTAATTCTTCTTGCTTCATTCTGTTGCATTTGGGTGTTTATTTCTTCCTTTTGATCCAAGTTGCTGATTTGAGTCCCTGTTTTCTTCCGATCACTGTTGGTTCACTGTCCATTTTGCTTATTTCACTCCGGGTATCTTTCATGTGTTCCTTCATTTTGGGACCAAGCTCCGTCAGTTCCGTGAGCATCCTGACATCCAGGGCTTTGAACTCCTCATCAGATAAACTGTCTGCCTCCTCGTCCCTTAGCTCTTTTTCTGGAGTCTTGCTCCGTTCTTGCATTTGGGCCACACTTCTTTGCCTCTGCGCACCTGTCATGCTGTGAGAGAGCAGGGCCTTAGGTGTTCCCCAGGGCAGGGCCAGGCTCCCTGCTGCGCTGTGGTGCCATCGGTGGGGACGGGCCAGAGAGGGGACCGTGCAGGTCGCTTGCTCCGTCTGGCCAGAACTGCCTCGTGGTTCACTCTGTGTCCCTGACGTTCGGGGCTCTGCTGGGACCCGAGTCAAGGCATCAACAGTCACAGGAGATGTCACCCGAGTCAAGGCATCAACAGTCACAGGAGAGGTCACCACCATTCTTACCCTTGTGTGTGTACTCTTGCAGCCTTTCCAGTCTGTGCCAAGTCCCGAATTACTCCAGTTTACTTTTGTATCGCTTACATCCGTGTAATTAATCATTGCAACTTTTCTCACATCAGGCTTGGAACCCTTGGGAACTAACACGGCTCTTTTCCTGAGGCTCTTTAGCTGGATCTGGGGTCTTGGATGAGATCACGGAGACCGTCCCCGGTGACGGTAATGATCGTGTCCACGTTCACAGCCGTGGGCCACTCAGAAAGTCCTCCGCACGTCCCTGCCGTCAGTGCAGACCCTGGACCTGGAGAGCAGGAGGCCCATGGGCTGCCCCGGCGGGCCCCCCTCCTGCGTCCAGAGATGCTGTGGCCCAGGACGTAGACGTCGTCCTGAGTGGCTGGAGTCCGGAACCGGAAATGGGGTTTCAGTGCTTGTTCAGTGATTTTCTTCTATTTTCACAGACACCGTGCCTCACGGACAGTCCGATGGCCGACACCACCCGGCACAGCGTCCACTACCGCGTCCCAACCCCTGACCCACCTGATCCTCGGTGAACAAAAGGTCAGTTCATGGAAACATACTTCTATTACTCAGAGAAAGAAAACATCTCTTCTCCTGATTCACAGGTGACCCACTGAAAGTCTTTTCAGTTTTTTATAATGCAGTTGGTTGGGCACCTCTGGTTAACGGCGTGTAACCCTCAGGTGTGCCATTTGTAACGTCCCGTCTGCCCACCTGTGAGCTCCCTGTCCGGGGTCTGATCTCCTCCGTCCCCTGGGGTTTGACCCTTCGGTCTCTGCGTCCTTCCTCACCCCCTTCTTCTCTGGGATCAGCACCCTGCTGTCCGTGTCGGTGAGAGTGTCTGCTGTTCGTTTGTGGTGTTTATTCCTACGCTTTGTAGAGGGACAGGACAGAACGTGTCATCTTGTCCACCTGATTATTACATGTCCAGTGCGGAGCGGAGCAGGACCGTTCGCGGGGCTGGGTGCAGCCGGCAGCATCACCGGCTCCTCGTCAGGGGGCAGCGGGGGGCGGGCGTGCCCTGGGCAGGGAAGAGGCAGCCAGGACTCTGCAGAGCAACGGTGACACAGGGCTGAGGGGCGGGGGGCCCTGCGGGGAGAGAGTGAGGGTGCGTTTCTCCCCTTGATCCCAGAGGAAGCCGCTCCGGTGGACGTGGGCCACGTGTGCAGGAGGAGACAGGTTCTGGTCGCTGGTTGCACACGGTGGTCAGGTGAGGGGGGAGGGTGCTCCCCAACAACCCGGGTCGTACGGCAGCGGGAAGAGGGGTGACTGTGCGATCATCGACGGTCCTTCTCCCAGTTGGTTTGTTCATTCCATTTTTATTTTTTTAACTGTTGTTCAAATATCATTTCCCTCATTTCCCCTGTTTCTCTCCCTGCCCAACCCACCCCACCTCCCACATTACACCCCACCTCCCACATTACACCCCTGCCCTTGTCTCTGTCCACGGGTCCTTCATACCTGTTCCTTGCATTGTCCCCTCTCCCTCTCTCCCCTATTCTACCTCTCCCCCTCCCCTCTGGTCACTGTTAGTTTGTCCTTTATTTCCATGTCTCTGGTTTTATTTTGCTAGCTTGTTAGTTTGTTGATTAGGTTCCTCTTACAGGTGAGGTCATACGGTATTTGTCTTTCAGCGCCTGGCTAATTTCGCTTAGCATGATGCTCTCCAGTTCCATCCACGCTGTGGCAAAGAATGAGAGTTAGTTCTGCTGTTCTGCTGTGTAGTGTTCCTTGTGTGAATGGACCACAGTTCCTTCACCACTCATTTACTGATGGGCAGGTAGGCTGTTTCCTGCCTAAATGCCATAAATGGGTCTATTTATTCTTTTTTTTTTTTTTTTTTTTTGCTCAAGCAGATGAGGGGTTGAATGGAGACGTGGTGGAAATCAGCACCCCTGCACCTTTCGCACCCTTGACGGTGGCGCACCAACCTCTGCCATCCACCCAGGTGTGTGCGCGCGGCTTCTGACTCCCTGGTTTCCCGGGTGCGGGCAGTTCTCACGGCTTCTGCTCACACTTTCCCGCCCCAGCCCCTCGCTGCCCAGTGAACCGGCGTGGGGGTCTCTCGGCTGCCATGCCGATTTCAGTTGTGTGATCTAGAATGAGGGTCAATGGGAGGATGGGTCCAGGACATTAGGATCCACTTCCACAAGGATCTGAGCTAAAGCTCCGATTCACCTGACCTGCAGCAGTCTCTACTCTGAGAGTAGGGTCACAGAGACACGTTGGGTGTCCCATAAACAATGGCAGTGCAGAACCAGTGTCCTGTCATTTCTAGATAAAGCTGTGGGACCCTTGGGACAGGCTTGAAGTGAGATCAACAACACAATATTTTGGCCGTGTGCGAGGGCCCCTCCTCACATGGGTGTGGTGTCTCCCCTCATTCCATGGGGCCTGGGGTGTGAAGTGGCTCAGGTCTGAGAACGGTTCCCAGGCTCATACAGCACATTTATGGCAGGTCACCCCATTGTTCGTCTCCCCAAGAACATCCCTGCTTACGCAGGTCACGTAAGGATGTGGCGGGGCGGGCTGGGCTGATGCTGCTTGGACTCAGCGTCCGGGGAAGAGACCAGGCCTGCCGGAGGTGACTGAGGGTGCAGGGCCCCCGGGCCCCCCGAAGGCACCACCTCTGTCACGTTCGGCTGCCCCGCCCCGCTCCACTGTAGTCCCCGGGGTCGGGTCTGGTGTTCAAGGAAGCGCGACCTCGGGACCCCGCAGAGATGTCAGTGCGTCCCCCCAGCGCGTGTCCGCACACGTGGGGGGAGGCGTCCCTGCAGCGCGCTCCCCGAGTGTCAGTGAGGCTCAAGTGACTCTCACCTCTTGAACCCCTTCCTCTCCATGAAGCCGGGGGCAGTGGGCACGTTCCTGTCACTCACGATGGACCCATGGTGCCGGGGGTCCTGTCTCAGCCACACGTGCCAGCGCATGGTTGGAGCCCTGCCCAGCGGGCCAGGTGCAGATGGACACACAGCCTCTCCGCTCAGCGAGCCCCGTCGCTCAGCCCCTGCTTCCCCGACGTCGTGTGCCTCCCCCGCCCCGCCCCGCCCCGCCCCGCACACACTCCGTGCACTCCTGCGTGTGCAAACCGGGCCCTCAGGAAGTCCTCTGGGAGTGGAGCACGCTTGCTCGGTGTCCACCGTGTGTCCCTCGGCTTTAGGGTCCTGCTGGGACAGGAGTGTGGTCAAGGCGGCAGCTGGCTCAGTCACTACTGTTGTGACGCTGGTGTGATTCCTCTTGCACATTCCTGCAGTCTGTGAAGAGTTTGGGGGGGCTGTGATTTGAACTGTGGAACCTAGGTCTTCCCCTGTCCGCACTTGTGTGTTGGGGTCACCGAGCACTGAACCCACTGTGTGATGGAAGCTTCTCAAGCTGACCTTGGGCCCTTGGGTGGAATCTTGGAGGAGATCAGCCCCTGCGATGAGGGGTCACAGGCCCCAGGCCTGCTGCTGTGGGGACCACACAGGGACTCCAGAACATCCCTGCCTTCCCCACAGACGTGAGACTGCGCCCCAGGCAGTATGGTGGGTCCTCGGGCGGTTCTCACGGCGCCCTCTGAGGATGCCTCACCCCGACATGTAGAGTCGTCTTGACTGTGTGACCTCTGGAATCAGGAAGGGTCTTTTTACTGTTAATCTTCGTATTTTTCATTCTCATAGAAACTTTTCCTCTCTAAAAGTCTGACGGAAACACCATAAAACATTCTGAATATCCAAGTTCAACAGATGTTTCGCCGGATCCTTAGTGATCTAAGGTAACCAAAGAAACGTGGTCTTGTGTTACTTCGATGAAAGGAGAGTATCTTCATATTCTTCGCTGTGTTTTCTCTTTTCATTGATTTCTTGGGTGATGTCGATTGGAAAAATGATACAGGTTCCAGGAGCACATTTCTACAGACCTCATCCGTGTGCTGCACTCACCACCACTTGTCACCATCGCCGCCGCCATAACCTCCTCCCTCTGCATCTCCATTGAGCTGCACCCGATGGAGAAACGTGCTCTCGAGAAATGTGCTGGGTGCAACACCCAGCTGGGGGCTGGGCCTCCGTCCTGCTGTCCCGGCTTCACCTGAGACACAAGGTCTTCAGGGTCTGACTGCCCGTTGGGGAGACCTGTCCACCCGCCTGTCCCCCAGAGTTCGGTGTCCCCATGCTCAGTATCGCGTTCCCTCAGGCCCCTGATCCCGGGTGCAGACTGCGGCCCAGAGCCCTGCACCAGCCTAGGATGCTGCATCCGGGCATTTTCCTCCCCAGCCAAGTGAAGGATGAGGGGCGCTGCCTGAATCTGTGTCCCTCTGGGGGTGTTGGCCCACTGTCCTTCCTGGATGTCCACAGATGGCCTGCGGTTTTGTCCCCATCCGACAAAAGGACCTAGAATTCGGGCACGATTCTCCGTCCTCCGTCCACAGAGCACAGCGGACCCCTTCAGGGCCCAGGCTGAGGGACCCACCCTGTACAGCGTGGGTTCCCAGGGCGGTGGGGCCACTGGGGACACCGCTGCTTCCTCCTGCAGGGTCTGCCCAGGTGCCGTCCTGTGGGGGCCACTGTGGGTGGGCGCTGGGGTCTCCCTGTGCGTGTCCTCTCTGTGACTCCGTGGGTGACATCACACCCAGGTGATACTGGACAGCTCAGGTTCCATGGTGACCTGGTGACCTGTGGCAAAGCATTCTTTCTTTGATACCAAGGACAGCCTTTTGGGCAAAACACTGTCCATTTTGAGGGGCAATGGAAGTGCCTTTCCTGAATCTTTGCTCTTTTCAGCTTGTGCTGCTTTGGGCTTCAGAAGGGATGAACCCACCTTTGATGCCCCGATGGACCTCATCCAGAGTTTGGAAGCCCTGACTCCCCACAGGTCCCTGTAGGCCAGATCCTGGGGAGATGGGGCCCTGGTGAATGCAGATTCCTGCCCAGGTCTTTACAGTCCAGTGACGCCTGAGTATCAGCTTCCCCAGCATCTGGGTCCAGTCTTACCCTTGCTCTGTGACACACAGGGAAGGACATCTCAGAGGCCTTGCAGCCCTGTGGTCCGACCTCCAATTACTTCCTCAGTCATGACGTGAGAGATAGAGCATTGGGAGCCTTAGATTCTTGGTTAGTGGCTGGAGAAGATTTTGGAGGGTGAGGAAGGGACAGCAGTTGCTCCATTCATGTTCCCGCATTTTCAGACATGAATTATGTTCGCCATTTTTGACTGAAAAAATAAGACCATGTGCGTTTACTGAGAAGTACCACAGTTATTTTGTATGATATGGAGGTCTGGCTGAAACTCCTGAGTATCTACCCCGGGATTCAGCCCCTGGTCTTCCTCAGGCCCCAAACAGAACCTCTGTCCACCGGGGACACTTGTAGGACCATCAGGTCCGCAGTAACACGTGGCCCAGGTCACAGGGCAGCTGGCACAGCAGGCTGCCCCCGTCCCGGTCCCGGAGCCCTCTGTGATTCTGGGCCCGTCCCCAACGGAGCAGCTTCTCAGCTCCCTGCACACCTGGGCTGGAGACCCCGGCGCAGCTGAGGAATGCGCTGCCTCCAGCGTCAGAGGCCCCTGGGCGCTGGGCCCCTTCATCTCGTGTTGCAGGAGGGGCCGCATTCCACAGATTAGTGCTCACCCTGCGGCTGCTCCCTGTCCTGCTCCGTGTCAGGGGACTGTGAATGTGTGACTGAGGGAGAAGCCCCCTGCATCTGAGTGAGACTCGTTCTGACACTCTGACCCTCAGACTCTGTCAGGACATCCTGGCAGCAACGGGCCCGCTCACTGGTCCAGGCAGGGTCCCCTCACCCTCCTCCTGGACCCGCGGGAGGGACGGGCTGTGGGTGGAACAGGCGGTCGGTTCCTCTGCAGACTGGGTGGGGACACAGGGCTCCAGTAGGACGTGCCCCGAGGGGGGAGAGTGACGGGACGCGCAGGCCTGCTGGCTGAGTCAGGATAGCTGTGGGGACCTTTGGTCCCCGTGACTGGAAAGGCATTTGCAGATCAGTAGGAGCTCTGGGTACAAGGGAATGCGGGTACCAGGAGATGCGGGTACCAGGGGATTCCTGAGCTGAGGTTGCTCCACCAGGGTGACCACGTGGCTGGGGCAGCCGTGAGAGTCACGTGTAGTTTGCCTCATTTTACTGTTATTTTCGGAGTTTTGTCTCCTCCTTGTTCTTTCTGTTCCTCTCCTTCTCCTACTTCATTTTTTTTATTTGCAGAAGCGTAATTAGAAGTGGAACGTTGACGTGGTGGGAATCAGCACCCCTGCACCTTCTAAATCCCTGTGTGTAGAGCGCACACCTCTGACGTCCACCCAGGTGTGTGTGCAGCTTCTGACCGACTAGATTCCGCGGTGCGGACAGTTCTCACGGCTTCTGTTCACACTTTCCCACCGGACAACCTTACTCACTGCACACAGCTGCTATGTGTATTTGTCTTACACATTCTAGAATGAGGGGAGGATGGCGGGATGGGCCCAATGACATCTGCACCCACTTCCAAATGGTCCTGAGCTAAAATTCCATTGGTAACCTGCCCTCAAAAGCTCCTCGTGTTAGTGCAGGGTCAAGGTGACACTCTGGATTCCTAGTCCAAGTGCAGTTCTGAACCAGGGGCCTGGTTTCCCTCCTTTCTGTCCAATACACAGTTACCCTGGTGAGGGCTCTCATAATCTTGGGGATGAAGGAAGGGCTATAGGAGAAATGTTCTGTTGTCTATTGGGGTTTTGTCCAGGGGCTCTGGTCGTTCCTTCACTGGAGAATCCTAAAAATGTCACTGTCTCAGCGCAGGGTTGGTAAAGGACGGACTGGACATCTTTACGATTCCAGGTAGACAGACCCCTGTTCACTTCCCCCGGGATGTTTCTGCTTCCACAGATCCCGTGGGAATGCGGGGGGCTTGCTGCCTTCACTTCCAGGAAACCCCGGATTGCCTCCCAACCCCGAAGTTCAGTTCCTGGGGCTTTTATTTTCCGTCCCGTAGGCGATCGGATCTACCGAGTGCTTAGTGATACGACAAGGCCCTTTGGCCCCTGCGATTCCGAGACCCAGTTTATCCCCAGGCGATTATTTGGTTTTTTATTGAATATTGGGGTGACAATGGCTAAAAAATGATATGGGGTTGTGGTGCCCAGTTTTACATTTTTACATTTTATCGTGCGTTTACTACTTAAGTCTTCGTTTTCACCATTCATCACCCCTCCACCCTCCTCCTGCTCCGCCCAGCAACCGCCAAAATGTTTTCTGTGTCTACGAATCTTTCTCCTCTTCCCCCCTCAATCTCATACCCTCCACCACCTGCCGTCCATCACACCCTTCTTCACACCTGTGAGCCTGCTCTATACCCGTCATTTCAGGTTTTATTACTGAGAGGCTTCCGTTTCCCATGGCAGGTGTGGCCTGGAGAGAAGAGAGGATACAGAGGCCCTCAAATACTTTATGTCTTTTCTCTGAAATGTGTTTCTCAACGTGCTGGTGGAATGTCTGTCATTAGGACCCTCCCTGATTGCAAAACGGGCCTTAAAAGACGAACCCACTCCATCATCCCTGTCCCCCTAAGCTCTTGGATTCCCACCTGCACATCAAAGGAAGGGGCTGGAGCTTCTCCATGTGACAGTTTCTGGGCCGTCCCTGAGTGCTTTCTTGAGCTAACCTACCCCTAAATATTCAGAGCCTTTTCTGTTGTCCCTGATAGAGCTGCAGATATAAATGCAGAATCTCTGCCTCGTGGGCCCGAATCAATGAATTCATTTAAACCGAATTTATGTTTCTTTTGACCATTGTTGTTCACTATTCATCATTCACAGACATAATGCATGTTTCTCTTTTTTTTTGTATGTATTTGAAAATGCAGGCTGCCTTCCGGTGGAGCACACTTCCTCATGGTCCCCTCTCTGTCCCTCAGCTTTAGGGCCCTGCAGGGACCTGAGTCAGGGCAGCAGTGGCCACAGCAGAGGTCACTGTCATTCTTACCCTTGTGTGTCTCCTCCTGCACATCTGTCCCGTCTGTGACAAGTCCTGCGTTATTGCAGTTTACTTCAGTATCTACAGTCACATCCCTACAACGAACCGTTCCCAGATGTCCCACATCTGTCTGGGTTGGAACCCTTGGGAACTAACACGGCTCTTTCCTGAGGCTCTTCAGCTGGATCTGGGGTCTTGGATGGGATCACGGAGACCGTCCCCGGTGACTACAAGGAGCGTGTCCACGTTCACAGCCGTGGGCCACTCAGAAAGTCCTCAGCGCGTCCCTGCCGTCAGTGCAGACCCTGGAACTGGAGAGCAGGAGGCCCATGGGCTGCCCCGGCGGGCCCCCCTCCTGCGTCCAGAGATGCTGTGGTCCAGGACGTACATGTGGTCCTGAGTGGCTGGAGTCCGGAACCGGAAATGGGGTTTCAGTGCTTGTTCAGTGATTTTCTTCTATTTTCACAGACACCGTGCCTCACGGACAGTCCGATGGCCGACACCACCCGGCACAGCGTCCACTACCGCGTCCCAACCCCTGACCCACCTGATCCTCGGTGAACAAAAGGTCAGTTCATGGAAACATACTTCTATTACTCAGAGAAAGAAAACATCTCTTCTCCTGATTCACAGGTGACCAAGTGAAAGTCTTTTCAGTTTTTTATAATGATGTTGGTTGGGCACCTCTGGTTAACGGCGTGTAACCCTCAGGTGTACCATTTGTAACGTCCCGTCTGCCCACCTGTGAGCTCCCTGTCCGGGGTCTCATCTCCTCCGTCCCCTGAGGTTTGACCCTTCGGTCTCTGCGTCCTTCCTCACCCCCTTCTTCTCTGGGATCAGCATCCTGCTGTCCGTGTCGGTGAGCGCGTCTGCTGTTCGTTTGTGGTGTTTATTCCTACGCTTTGTAGAGGGACAGGACAGCATGTGTCATCGTGTCCACCTGATGATCAGTGTCCTCCTCTGTGAGGTCGCACTGTGATAGGAATCACCCGACAGACCAGTGTCTCCTGGGATTTTGCCCATACAGGGAGAGATCTTTCCGCATACCCCTTCCCTAGTTTTCTTGCCAAATCAACTGACATGTTTCAGTGAAGTTTCTAAACAGTGACTGAAAATCCCGGCCATCTCGGGCCGGGCAGCTCAGATGGTTAGAGCACCTTCCCGATCGGCCAGAGGTGCAGACTCTTCCCCTGTCAGGGCACAGGCAGGAATCCACCAGTGACTGTGTCACTGAACGGAACAAGTCGCTGTTTGTCTCTCATCTCCTTCTGTCTATACTTTCTCTAAAAGTCAATACATTTGTCAGAACAATAAGAACAACGAAGCCCAACACTGGCCGGAGGACAGAAGTCCTCCACTCACATGTCTGGTCAGTTCCGCTCCCATCGGAGTCTGTGATGGGCCGTGTTCCCGCGGGAGCCTCCCGTGGGAGGGTTTGGTGACCCTCTGCCCTTCAGGACTGCCCCTGGGACGGTGTGTCGTGGGGCAGAGGTGCCCCTCCCGGGGCCGCCTCCCTGCGGTGCTACGTGGTCTGCCCACCTGGCCGTGGCCTTCCCTCCTCTGCCCACAGGTCTGGGCACTCCCAGGTGCGGGCCCGCAGGTGCGGGCTGAGCGGGACACGCGCTGCAGACCACGGCCTCTGGGCCGCGTCTTCGTGCGCCGTGTTTTGCCGTGTGTGACACCCACCCACGTTTCTGGCCAAAATATTCGGGGGAAAAAAGCTTTCATTTTAATGTTTTAATTCAATTTTTATTTATGTATATGTAGATATTTGCTTTTATGATATATAAAGGATTTTTGTCTTTTGTTTTGAACAGTTTATGGTACAAGAAGTTGTGTGTAACAGATAATGACAGAACAGAAGAAGAGCTACAAGGTATTCCTGTACTACCCATGTACGATGTGCTTCCTTATTTCCCCCCACAAATAAGGGCAGAAAGTGCCCATCATAGCAGCCAAATGCAGGAAGTGATATGGGTCCTGAGTGTTTGCCCAGGTGAAATGACACACAGACCACTTTTTTAATGACATTTTATTGATTATTCCATTACAGTTCTCATGATTTCCCCCCTTTGCCCCCCGACCCTTGCAGCCCCCACTCCCTCCGGCAGTCCCCCCACCACCGGTCCTGTCCCTGGGGCCTGCGTGTCGGTTCTCTGGCTGCGGCTCCGTCTCCTGTGCTGTGCTTTCCATCCCCCTGGCTGGTCAGTGACGATCCACCTGGGCTTCTCAATCCCCCACCTCTTCCCCCATCGCCAACAGCCCCCTCCCATCCGGCAGCCATCAACACGCTCCCCAGAACCACGATGCTGGCTCTGTTCTTCTTGTTTGCTTAGTTGTTTTTTAGAGTCAGTTGTTCATAGATGTGTATCTTCTGCCATTTTATCATTCATGGTTCTTCTCTTTCTTCAATAAGTCCCTTTAACATTCCCCATAATAATGGTTTAGTGATGATGAACTCCTTCAGTTTGTTCTTCTCTGGGAAGCTCTTCATCTGCCCTTGGATTCTAAGTGATGTCTTTGCTGTCTTTGCCGTCTTGGCTGCACATCTCTGCTTTTCAGGACTTTGAACATTTCTCACCAGTCACCTCTAGGCTGCAAATTCTCTTTTCAGAACTCAGCAGGCAGACAGTGTTACGGGAACTCCCCTGTGGGTAACTTCTTTGCCCTTGCTGCTTTTAAGATCCTCTCTGTATCTTCAAGCTTTGACATCTTCATTTTGATGTGTCTTGGAGTGGGCCCCTTTGCATCCCTCTTGTTGGGGACTCTGTGCTTCCTGGGTTTGCGTGTCTGTTTCCTTCACCAAAGTAGGGAGGGTTTCTTACATCAATTTTTTTCAAACCGCTTTCGCATTTCTTACACTTTCTCTTCTCCTTCCAGCACCCCTGTGATGCGAATGTTGGACTTCTTGAAGTTGTCCCAGAAGCTGCTTAAACTACCCTCAGTTTTTGGATTCTTTTTTCTTCTTGTTATTTTCACTGGCTGGTTTTGGGTTCCTCATGTTCCAAATCATTGATGTGATTCCCAACTTCATCCAGATTACAGGTTGTCTCTCCATAATTTCTTATTTCAATTACTGTATGCTTTATTTCTGACTGGGTCTTTTTATGCTGTTGAGGTCCTCACTAAGTCCCTTGAGCATCCTTATCACCAGTGTTTTGAGCTCTGCAGGTGATAGATTGCTTATCTCTGTACCATTTACCTCTTTCTCTGGAGATTCAGCTGTTCTTTCATTTGGACCATATTTCTTGTCTCCTCATTTTGACAGCCTCCCTGTGTTTGTTTCTGTGTACTAGGTAGAGCTGCTTGAGTCTGCGCCTTGGTGGTGTGGCCTAATGTAGTAGGAGTCCTGCAGAGTCCAGTGGCACAGCCTCCCCTGTACGCCAAGGGGGATGCTCTCGGTGCACCCTTCCTGTGGGCTGAGCACACCTTCCTCTTGTAGTTGAGCCTCGGTTGCTGTTGTCAGGTGAAAGGGAGGGATTTCCCAGGCCAGGCAGCTGCAAGGACCGGCTGTGACCACTGACCACCAGCCTCTGCCCCCTGTGGAGGATCAGCTGTGCAGGGGCAGGGTTGGGGTGCTGGGGCGTGGCCTGTAGCCGTCCCCTGGGCTCACTGGCCCTGGGGTTTCCTGGGTGGTGCAGGCCAAGGTCAGCCCCCGCATGCGTTTCTTCTGGAACACCTTGGCTGAGGTACAAAGCAGTCCGAGATGGCTGCCACTTGTCCTGGGCAGAGAGATTTCCAGGGGAGGCAAGCTGTGAATATAGGCTGGTTGGTGGTAGAGCCCAGGCTGGGACTCACTGAGTGCAGCTGCTGGTTGGCTGAGAGGATTTAGGGAATGGTGAGGCCTGCGCCAGGCCAGCCGTTCTTGTGGAAAAGCATCTCGGGGGGGGGGGGGGCCCGTACGTTGGAGGTTGCAGAGTCTCTGGGCAAACAGAGGTTGCCGAGTAGATGGAGTCTCAGATGTGGCACCAGCTTGCCAGCTCCGTTGGGGGAGGGTTTAGAAAAGGGACAGTGGCCTCTGATCGCCTTGATGCCAGACCCTTCTGTTCCTCCCGGTGTAGCACTGGTGCCCTTCCAGGTGCTGCCCTGGGGCTGGAGCTCAGAGACCGTGAATCCGAGTAGGTGAGTCCGTGTGCGGGGTCTTTCAGGGGAACGGCTGGGGGCTGCAGCGGTTCCTGCCGCTGACTCGTTCCGACTTGTGTTTGCAGCCGGAAGTTGTGGGGACTTGTGTGCTGGCGCTGGAACCCTGGGCCGTGCGTTCGGGGTTGGGACGTAGACTCCTTCCTCCCGAGACGTCCCTCCCGACTTCATCCACCACCCGTGGACATGGGACCAGCCCACCATGTCTGCACCAATCCTACCCGTCGGCATGGATGTGGTTTCTGTTGTAGCCCGATTGCAAGACAAATGACCAAGTCGGAGACAGGTGAAAGTGAGGATGGGATTTATTAACCTGCGCAGGGGCGAACTCCCGACCGCCTAGGCAGGAGATACAAATGGGAGTCGCGCCCTGCACTTAGAATGAGCTCCTTTTATGCATGATTAGCAAGCAAGCAGTTTACAGAAGCAGAAGTTGCAGTTATTGCTAGGGTACACAAGGGTCCTGGCTTGTGTCCTGATTTTACCTTGGAAACGTAAGGGTCCTTAGTATTGTTGTGTCAACGTTTCTCATTTCTTAGGGTTACGGAGGCCATCTCCTTGAGGTTCTGTGAGTTCTCCTTTGTTTCAAACCTAGGAGACCTTACCACACTTCCTCCTCTAGGGTCCTATGACTTCTATGAATGATGGGTCGTTTGTTTGGAGGTCTGACAGTTTTAATTACTCATAAAACTGGCCTTCTACATTCCCCCATTTGCTTTTGGTAATATTTGAGTCAAATCCTTGACTCATTATCTCTCGGTATTATGGCATACGGTTGGGATAATACCATAAGTTTGACAGTGTCTACCCTGTCTTGGGTCTCTCTCTCTCTTTCTCAACAGAGTAATGTGCGGATCAGGACGGGATGGATCCCATCCCAGCGCTAGTGTTCCACAACCCCACTTTTTGCGGTAGTAATCACTGATAGATCCACATTCTTCCCTTCGTTCTGCCGGGGGTTCTGGGCACCCATAGTGTGGTGTAAACCATAAGGCCTGATTCGTCCCCCCTGGAATTACAATTACTAGTACTCCGACCCCTATAGTCTCTGAGTAATGGCCCCTCAAGCAGATAGTTTCTTTGGGAGACTGGTGAGTCACAGAACCTGTCTCCGAAGAATTTGGGAAAATCAGTGGTTAAGGTTATAGCAGAATTATCCCAGGTATAGTTAGAAGCAATAACAGTTCCATCCGTTGTTCTTATCAGAACCCATTCTTGCCTGCTTAGGGCCTGACTTACTGCAATGCAGATTAGCAATAGTCCTAGTTGGTAGTGAAAGTTACTTTGAGTGGTTGGTCTGGATGCTGCTTTACTCGCCATCTCCTCTCGTTGTGGTCCTGATCTGAGTCAGCGGGCTTGAGGTGTGAGTTATGGATCCAGTAGGATTTTTCTGCTACTTTCACCGCGGTGGGGGTGCTTAGTATTACCTGAAATGGTCCTTCCCACCTGGGTTCAAGGTTCTTTCTTCTGTGTCTTAGTGTCCATACCAACTGTCCTGGCTCATATGCCGCTTGGGATGTAGAGGCTGCTGGCTGTTCCGACTGTCGTTGCCTGAGCGCTAGAGCTTCTTTCCTGATGTGCTGTAATGCCTGTAAGGACTTAAGAAAATGGTTGTTAGATATAGATAAAGCTTCAGTGGTAAGTTTTGGAATTATTGGCACGGGCTGTCCATATATGAGCTCATATGGGGTCCATCGGTTTAGATAAGGGGTACACCTTATCCTCAGTAGGTTAAAAGGGAGGAGCTCTACCCAGTTCTCGCCGGTCTCCTCTTGGAGTTTAATAATGGTTTCCTTTATAGTCCTATTCATTCTTTCTACTTGCCCTGAACTCTGAGGTCTATAAAGGCAGTGTAATTTCCAATCGATCCCTAACCTATTTGCTAACTCCTGGGAAATTTTTGAAATGAAAGCTGGTCCGTTGTCGGAACCTAGGGCAAGGGGTAGCCCATATCTCGGAATTATTTCTCTTAATAGTATTTTACATCTTGTTGAGGCAGTTTCTCCCTTAGTTGGGAAGGCCTCTACCCATCCAGAGTAGGTATCTACTAATACTAATAAGTACTTATGTCCAAATTTCCCAGGAGACATTTCAGTGAAATCAACTTCCCATAATTCACCCGGGACTTGCCCCCGATACCTTACCTGAAGAGGGAAACTTCTGACTGGGGAATTTACCTTTGCACATATTTTACATCTTGATACTATCGATGTTACTAGTTCTCTTAACCTTGGGGCATAATAATATTTCCTAACTAATAACTCTAACTTATTCTGTCCTAGATGGGTGCTTTCATGTAGTTCCCTGACTATTTGTCTAGCTACTCCTTGTGGTAGGTAGAGTCTGTGATCTGGTAGTATAATCCATCCTTCTTCGTTCTGCTTTCCCCCAAATTCTAGCCCTTCGTGTTTTTTTCTTTAGTATAGAAGGGTATTGCCGGTAGCTCAGGATGTGGTAATAGTGGCAGGAGAGCCGTAGGTTCTAGCTGGGTGGCGGTTCCTGTCGAGGCGTCAGCTAGTTGGTTTCCTCTTACGATGGGGCTATCTCCTTCTGATGTCCTTTACAATGGATAATTGCTACTCTCTTTGGTAACCATATAGCATCTAGCAAGGCTAAAATCTCTTCTTTATTCTTGATCTCCTTTCCCCCTGCTGTTAAAAGTCCTCTTTCTCTATAGAGTGCCCCATGGACATGTGCAGTTGCAAAAGCATATCTGCTATCGGTGTAAATGTTCACTGTCTTTTGTTCAGCTATTCTGAGGGCCCGGATGAGTCCTACTAATTCTGCTTTTTGTGCAGATGTTCCCGCGGTAGGGCTGCTTGCCATATTATTTCGGTTTCTGAGGTTACTGCAGCTCCGGCATATCGTTGCCCTTCCTTGATAAAGCTGCTGCCATCGGAGAATAAATTCAATTCGGCTTGCTCATAAGCCTCATCCTTTCAGTCTGGCCTGACCCCAGCGATATGTTCTAGTATATTTTGGCAGTCCTGAACAATGGTGGGGTCAGAAGCTAGTAACATGGTGGCTGGATTTAAGGCAACAGTTTTCAAAAACTGTACCGCTGGTGGGTTCAGGAGCTGTATCTGATATTGCGTCAACCGGGCGTTAGAGAGCCAACGGTCTGGTGGCGACTTCAAAATCCTTTCAATATGGTGCTCTCCGATCACTTGCACATTCTGCCCTAAGGTCAGCTTACTGGCCTCCTTAACCAGTAGGGCAGTTGCTGCTAAGGCCCTCAGACAAGCCGGCCATCCAGCTGCCACGGGATCTAATTTCTTGGACAGGTAGGCTACAGGCCTTCTCCAGGGTCCCAGAGTCTGGCTCAGTACTCCTTTTGCAATGCCAGTCTTTTCTGCTACAAATAGCTGAAAAGGCTTAGACATATTGGGTAAGGCTAATGCGGGTGCAGATACCAATGCTTCCTTGAGAGCCTGGAATGCCTTTTCCTCTGCTTCTGTCCATTGGAAGTTCCCCTCTTTCCCTCTGGTCAGGTCATGGAGGGGCCTGGCTAGCTCAGCAAATCCCATTATCCAATTCTGCAGTATCCCACTGCCCCTAGAAATTCACGCACTTGTCTCTTGGTGGTGGGTGTAGGGATTTGCAGTATGGTCTGGATTCTCTGGGAGGAAAGGGCCCTCTTACCTTGTTGTAACACGTAGCCAAGGTAACTCACGGTCTGCACAGCAATCTGGGCCTTCTTTGCAGATACTCGATACCCCATCAGCTCCAGGTCCCTTGGGAGGTCTGTGGTGGCTGCCAAGCCTTCCTCTTCTGTTTGGGCTGCCAGCACTAGGTCACCTACGTACTGTAGGAGCACTACGGTGGGGTGAAGGGTGCGAAAAGCCTGTAAATCCTTACCCAATGCTTCATTGAACAAGGTTGGAGAATTCTTGAAGCCTTGTGGCAGTCGAGTCCATGTAAATTGTCCTATTAGTCCGTTCTCTGGATCATTCCACTCAAAGGCAAATATCTCCTGGCTTGCCGGTGCCAAAGGGATAGTGAAGAAGGCGTCCTTTAAATCCAGTACTGAATAGTAGCTATGTGCTGGGGGCAAAGAACTTAACAAGGTGTATGGGTTAGGCACCGTTGGGTGGATGGTGTCTATCCTGGCGTTGACCTCTCGCAAGTCCTGTACTGGGCGATAATCGTCCGTCCCAGGTTTCTGCACTGGGAGTAAGGGCGTGTTCCACACTGACTGGCACGGCCTCAGTATTCCCGCCTGCAGTAATCGCCGAAGGTGTCTGGCGATACCTTGCTTCGCCCGTGCCGGCACCCTAATAGGGGTGGCTGTACTGGCAAGCTGGACCAAAACAGGGGGTTGATGCGAGGCCAATCCGGGAGGGTTGGTCTCCGCCCATACTCCTGGTACCTGCTCTTGGACTTCAGTTATTCTACCCTGCTCCCGGCCGTTATCTTCCGTTACCGGAGACACTAAGTACTCCTCTGATATGGGTACCGTTACATTGAGATTTATCACGGCCTCTTGACCTGGTTCCCCTTGAGGTCTGGCGTCTCCCCTGAAGGTAATGGTGGCCTGGAGTTTCTGGAGTAGGTCTCCGCCCATTAGTGGATAAGGGCAATCAGGAATTACTAGGAAGGAATGAGTAATTGTTCCTTTTCCTAAATCCATAATCCTTGCCGTTGCCCAGGGGTAGGCTTGCGCCTTCCCTGTAGCCCCCACTATCTTTGTAGTTGCCTTTTGCATATGCCCTTGAGGCTGTTTAAGTACTGAGTAAGTGGCTCCCGTGTCTACAAGAAAGTCCACAGGCTTTCCTTCAATTTTGAGGGTTACCAAGGGCTCCTGGGAGCCAACAGAGATGGAGCCCTGGCCCCGCCAGTCTAAAGCTTGCAATAGGACCTCCGGTCCCTTTCCTTGGTGTCCTTGGGCCTCACGTAGTTTGGGGCACTCGTTTTTCCAATGTCCTTTTTCCTTGCAATAGGCACATTGATCCTTTTCGACTCTCCCTTTTCTTCCCTTGTTAACCTTGCCCTTCCCTTTCTGAGGGGGTTTCTGAGCTGCAATTAGAATCTTGGCTACTTCTTTTGCTTTTCCTATTTCCGGATCATCCCGATTCACATAAACCTTCTGAGCTATCTCTAATAGCTTGTTCCTATTTTCCCCTTCAAATCCTTCTATTTTCTTTAATTTTCTTCTTATGTCTGCACCTGATTCTGTCACAAATGCTATATTTACTAGCCGCCGGTTTTCATCAGCTTCGGGGTCTAGGGGAGTATATACTCTGTACGCCTCTATCAACCTCTCTAAGAAGGCCGCTGGCGACTCATCTTTCCCCTGAATTACCTCCCCTATCTTTCCGAAGTTTGTGGGTTTTCTAGCTGCTGCCTTTAGCCCTCGCAATGGAGCCCGGCGGTACTGCAAGAGCGCCTCCCTTCCCCCTGGGGTGTTAGCATTCCAATTTGGGGGCTGTGAGGGAAGAATGTCTTCTAGCTCCTGCCTAGCTGCAGGAGAATTTCCCTCTTCCCCTAGTACAGCCTTGGCTGCTTCTCTTAAGATTCTTTCCCTCTCTTCGGAGGTAAACAATGTATACATTATTTGTTGGCAATCATCCCAAGTCGGCTGATGGGTTCTATTGTCTCAAGTAAAGCAATTAACCCCTGTGGTTTTTCAGAAAATGGGGGATTTTGGTGTTTCCAATCATACAAATCGCTGGTGGAAAACGGCACATATATTAGCCGTGAGGGAGCCCCGGAGGGGGCATCAGGTGTAGGAGCAACCTCCCGCAAGGGCATAATGGCTGCTCCCTCTCCCGTCGATGCCTGTTCCTGTCCATATCTGGTTCCCCCCCCGAGTATGAGGTGGACTGGCATAGGAATCCTTGCCTTCCTGCTGGGTGGAATAGGGTTCTTCCCTCCGAGGGTAAGGAGGTGGGGAATTCAAAGGATCCAAGGGGTCTTCGATTGCCCCTGGTAACACCGGATATAAGCTGGGGTTTTTCCGGTCTGGGGGTGCAGTGGGCATCTGCAGTCTTCTGTCTCGCCCTGTTCCTGTGGCTAACAGAATGGCCCTTCTGCTTCCCGTTCTCTGTCTTCTGCACCTCTGCACATAACCTGGCTTGTCCGTTGCTATATCTATCCACACATCTATATAGACTATCTGGTCTGGGTGAGGTACTCTATATACTACCGATCTTACAGCAAATAACACTGGTAAGTCAAAAGTTCCCTCAGTTGGCCACCCCACCTCAAACGTAGGCCACTCCTGTCCGGACAAGGTTCTTAAAATTTCTGGATTTACCTCATAACTACCATAGCCACGAGCACGGCGCTGGAAGTCAGAAAAATTATTCATTAGACATTCTAGAGGAGTACTAGGTCTTGATCCCCTCTGGCCCATTCTTATAAACGTTAGTATCACAAAACAGACGACAACACTGAGGACAATACACAGAGACACAACAGATGCGCGCGACACAATGTAACTTGGCATAAGTTACTCAAAACAGAAACCAAATCAGAGAGCAGCGTCCTGCTTCTGAACTCCTGGGTAGGTCTCAGGCGGCGTCCCACCTACTACCACACAGGACAAGGCTCCGGAGCACTTCCCAAAGAGGATCCTCGTACTTACTCAGTTCGAACTGCCCATCCAGTCTCCAGAATGCAAACTCCTCCAAAGGAGATCTCGCTGGGGCCTCCAAATGTTGCATCCCGATCGCGAGACAAATGACCAAGTCGGAGACAGGTGAAAGTGAGGATGGGATTTATGAACCTGCGCAGGGGCGAACTCCCGACCGCCTAGGCAGGAGATACAAATGGGAGTCGCGCCCTGCACTTGCAGTGAGCTCCTTTTATGCATGATTAGCAAGCAAGCAGTTTACAGAAGCAGAAGTTGCGGTTATGGCTAGGGTACACCAGGGTCCCGGCTGGCGTCCTAATTTTACCTTGGAAACGTAAGGGTCCTTAGTATTGTTGTGTCAACGTTTCTTGTTTCTTAGGGTTACAGAGGCCACATCCTTGAGGTTCTGTTAGTTCTCCTTTGTTTCAAACCTAGGAGACCTTACCGAACTTCCTCCTCTAGGGTCCTATGACTTCTATGAATGATGGGTCGTTTGTTTGGAGGTCCGACAGTTTTAATTACTCATAAAACTGGCCTTCTACAGTTTCGTCAATTCCGTAGTTGTTAGACATCAGTTCAGTTCGATTCCTGATGGTTCAGAGTGACGGTAGGTCTATATTTTAGTTGTAATTTTGATGTGGTTGTGCAAAGATGTAGGCCATGTGTACTAAGATGCCCTGGTCACCGGAGGTCCACTATGGACCACTTTAAATGGACGTCATAGTCGTCCCGTGTGTGACATCACCCCCAGGTCATAATGCACAGCTCGGGATCCATGGTACCCTGGTGGCCATGGTCCTTGTTTGTTCTGTGAAACCCAGGAAACCCTGTGGGACCAATCACCGCTCATGTTAAGGGGTGATGAGAGTCCTGTGAGGTGGGACTGACCGCTTTGGGCCTCAGAGGGATGAAGGCACCGTGATGTCCAGATGGACGTCAGCCTGCATCTGGGGCCCCTGCCCCGCCCAGGGCCCTGCAGAGTCAAGGTCCCTGTGGAGCTTTGGGACTGGACTTCCGTCCACCATGAGCTCTCACAACCGAGTGACCCACGAGGATGAGGTCCTTCAGCATGTGGGCCCAGGCCCTGCTGTGTCCCCCAAAGGTCAGGAGCTCCTGCAGGGCCGCAGCCCTGGGTCCGTCCTGCACAGGCTGTCCCAGTCGTGAGACGACAGTGAGAGAGGATCAGGGTTCTGGCATCCCTCGTTCCTGCCGGGCACAGGATTTGGGGGTTGGGTGAAGGCCCACGACAGATCCAGTCCCAGGGCCGCATTTGCACGATGGAACTCTGTTTGCCGAATGTGACTGACGGTAAAATGCCAAACTGTTGCTCAAAGGTGCCGTCCTTGGTTTCCTGTGACAGCAAGTCCTCGATTCCAAACCCTGTCCACCCTGTCTGTGCCCCACCTCCTGGTCCTCCTGAGGCTCCAAACAGAGTCCCCATCCCCCAGTGACACTGGCGGGACCATCACGTCTGTGACGACATGTGGCCCTGGTATCAGAGGGGTGGGCCCAGCAGCCTGGACCAGGGACAGGGCCCTGCATTCTCCTGGGTCCATCTCTGACTGAGCAGCCGCTCAGGCAACGGCCCAACTCGATGCAGAAAGTGGTCCTGAGACACGCGCCGCGTGCAACACGCACACACAGCTGGGCGGGGGGGGGGGGGTCCCTGTTGGCCGCAGGAGGGAGCGGAGGGCGGGAGTCGCCGTTTCCCGTGGAGCCGGGACCTGTCCTGCTCGGTACCCTGGACTATAAACGTTTCCTGAGATAGAGACCCCTGGGTTTCAGGCGGAGTTTCCCACAACTTCCGACTCTGCGGGCGTCAGATCACCGGCTCCTCGGCAGGGGGCAGCGGGAGGGGCGGCCCGGGCAGGGAAGAGGCAGCCAGGACTCTGCAGAGCAACGGTGACGCAGCGCTGAGGGGCAGGGGGCTCTGGGGGGAGAGAGAGAGGGCGAGTTTCTCCCCTTGACCCGAGAAGAAGCCGCCCTGGTGGACGTGGGCCACGTGTGCAGGAGGAGACAGCTTCCAGGTCGCTGGTTGCACACGGTGGTCAGGTGAGGGGGGAGGGTGCTCCCCAACATCCTGGTTGTACGGCAGCGGGAAGAGGGGTGACCTGTGTGATCATGGACGGTCCTTCTTTAAGTTTGTTTGTTTGTTTGTTTATTCATTTTGTCTCAAGCAGAGGGACAGATGACCATATGGTGGGAATCACCCCCCTGCAGTTTCACATCCTTGGGGGTGGCGCACACCTCGGCCGTCCCCCCAGGTGTGGGTGTGTGCAGCTTCTGACGCACTGGTTTCCTGGGTGCGGGCAGGGCTCACGGCTTCTGTTCAGACCTTCCCACCCCTGCAGCCTTCCCTCCCCAGGGATCCCTCGTGGGGACCTGTCAGCTGCGACGTCTGTTTCAGTTGTGGGATCGGGAACTAGGGACAATGACACGTGGGGCCTGGATGGACAAGACAGACCTGAGTCAGAACGCCGTTGGTCAGCTGACCCTCAGTGCCTTTTCTTTCTTTTTTTTTTTTTTCGTTTAGATTTTATTATATTTTTAGAGAGGGGAAGGGAGGAAGAAGGAGAGGGAGAGAAACATCAATGTGTGGTTGCCTCTCACGTGGCCCCCAGTAGGGGCCTATCCTGCCAGCCAGGCCTGTGCCCTGACTGGGAATTGAACCTGCGAACCTCTGGTTCTCAGCCTGCGCTCAATCCACTGAGCTACGCCAGCCAGGGCCCTTTTCTTTTTTTTTTTAAATGTATTTTATTGATTATGCTATTATAGTTGTCCCATTTCTCCCCATCATTCCCCTCCACCCTGCACACCCTCTCCCACCCACATTTCCCCCCTTTAGTTCATGTCCATGTGTCATAAGTTCTTTAGCTTCTACATTTCCCACACTATTCTTGCCCTTCCCCTGTCTATTTTCTACCCACCATCTGTGCTACTTATTCTCTGTACCTTTTCCCCCTCTCTCCTCCTCCCACTCCCCTGTTGCTAACCCTCCATGTGATCTCCATTTCTGTTCTGTTCCTGTTCTACTTGTTTGCTTAATTTGCTTTTTTTTCAGGTGTGGTTGTTAAATATATGTGAGTTTGCAGTCTTTTTACTGTCCTATTTTTTATCTTCTTTTTCTTAGATAAGTCCCTTTAACATTTCATATAATAAGGGCTTGGTGATGATGAACTCCTTGAACTTGACCTTATCTGAGAAGCACTTTATCTGCCTATCCATTCTAAATGACAGCTTTGCTGGATAGAGCAATCTTGGATGTAGGTCCTTGCCTTTCATGACTTGGAATACTTCTTTCCAGCCCCTTCTTGCCTGCAAGGTCTCTTTTGAGAGATCAGCTGACAGTCTGATGGGAACTCCTTTGCAGGTGACTGTCCCCTTATCCCTTGCTGCTTCTAGAATTCGCTCCTTCATTTGAATCTTGGATAAGCTCAGAGAGTGCCAAAGAGATTGGACCCAAGGAGGAACACACCAAGGCACATCGTAATTACATTACCCAAGATCAATGCCTTTCCTTTGATGGAGGGTCACAGTCACCTGTTGGGTCTCATAGGAGCAATGTCCGTTCTGAACCTGCCCCCCACCAGTATCAGGTCCCTTACACCCCACCAGGAAGCATTCCCACACACATTCCCTTTTCTCTCACTGTGTGCACTGGAGAACGCAGAAAGTGTTGCATAGTTCCTAAGGTTCAGTCCACGGCCCTCACCTTCAGGGTCCTGTGGGCACTGAGTCTGCTCAACATGCCACCTGGCTGCAGGGAGGCCATTCCTGTTCTTTCTTTTGAGTGTTTTTCTGCACATTTTGCCAGTCTGAGACGAGTGCTAAATTGTTCCAGTTTTTTCCACCTTGTGGTTACAACTCTCCCAATTGACCCTTCTGCTTTCTTCTCTTCTGAGCTGGGGTCACTGAGAGCTACAACTCTTCTGTTACTGAGACTTCTCAAGCTGAATCTGGGCCCTTGGGTGGAATCTTCCAGGAGATCAGCCTCTGTGATGAGGGATCACAGACCCCCCGCCTGCTGCTGTGGGGACCACGCAGGATTCTAGAACATCCCTGCCTTCCCCACAGACGCTGAGACTGCGCCTAGGAAATTCGGTGGGTCCTCACGCTGTTCTCCCACCACCGTCTGATGATGCCTCACCCCGACATGTAGAGTCTTCTTGACTGCGTGACCTTTGGAATCATGACTTGCCTCTTTAACTGTTCATCTCTGTATGTTTTTATTGTCATAGAAACTCTTCCTCATTTCCAATATCGTCCAGATAGCTGACGGATACACCATCCAACACACTCTCCGCTGCCCAGTGCAACACGTGTTTCGCCAGATCCTCAGTGAACTAAGGTAATTAAACAAAAATATCTTCCAAAAAAAGTTGAATTTATGGGGGTGCCACTGGCTAACAAAGTGATCCCGGGTTGTGGTGAACAATTTTAAATCACACCAGCTGTACGATTGACTGCGGTTTTCCTCACTGAGTGAACTCTTTTTTTTTCACCATTTATCAGCACTTCTCTCCTCCTCCTCCTCCTTCTGCCACAAACACGAAGGATACGACTTCATCTTTCACATTTTCTGCTCAATCCCATACCCCTCCCCCTGCCGTCCATCACGCCCTTCCCCACAGCTGTGAGCCTGCTCCCTCCCGGTCACATCAGGTTTCAGGATTGGGGGGCCTCAGTTTCCCATGCCAGGTGTGGCCTTGAGAGAAGAGTGAACAGGGAGGCCCTCAAATATTTTATGTTTTTCCTCTGACATGTGCTTCTCAATGTGCTGGTGTAAGATGAGCCATCGGAGCACTCCCGGATTGGGAAACAGGACTTAAATGATAAGCCCGCTCCAACGTTCCTCTTCCCCTAAGCTCCTGAATTCCTACCCGCACATCAAAGGCACCAGCTGTAGCTTTTCCCTGTGACAGTTTCTGGGTCGTCACTGAGTGTTTTCTTGAGTCAACCGTCCCCTAAACATTCACAGCCTTTTCTGTTGCCCTGATATAACTGCAGATATAAATGAAGCATCTTTGCCTCCTGGGCCTGAATTCTTAAATTCATTTGAACCAAATTTATGTTTCTTTTTAACATTGTTGTCCACCAATCATTATTCACACACATATTGCATGTTTCTCTTTTTGTAAATGTTTCAAAACGCAGGCTGCCTTCTGGTGGAGCACACTTCCTCATGGCCCCCTCTCTGTCCCTGACCTTTAGGGCCCTGCAGGGACCTGAGTCAGGGCAGCAGTGGTGACAGGAGAGGTCACTGCCATTCCTACCCCTCTGGGTTTCCTCGTGGTCACTGTCCAGTCTGTGACCCGTCCTGGATTATTTCAGTTCCCTTCAGTCTCAGGTGATCTCTACAACGTGGTTGTGCCAAGTTGTTAGCCATGTCAACTAGGTTGCTATTCTCGCTGGAAAACCAGTATGTACCTCTTTAAATGAATGTCATAGTCTATCTTCCTGTGACATCACACCAGGTGATAATGAGCAGCTTAGGTTCCCTGGTACCTGGGTGTCCAGTGGCAAAACATTCTGTCCTTGAAACGAAGGACAGACTTTTGGGCAAGACAGCGTCCATTTTCAGGGGCAATCTCTGTGTCTTTCCCCGAATCTTTGCTCTTTTCAGCGAGGACTGCTTTGGTCTTCAGACGGGATGGCACCCGCCTGTGAGGCCCCGATGGCCCTCAGCCAGAGTCTGGCAGCCCGGCCTCCCTGCAGGTCAGTGGAGGCACGATCCTGCGTAGGCAGACCCCTGTGGAGGAAAATTACTCCCCAGAACTCCACAGCCCAGTGAGCAGTGAGTCCCAGCTTCCCCAGCGTCTAGGGCCAGTTTTGCTCTTTCCTGGTGAGTCAGAGACAGAGACATGTCGGAGGCCTTGCCGCCCTGTGGTCTGACCTCCAATCGCTTTCTCAGTCATGACTGAGGGACAGGATGGGGAACTCAGACTCTTGTTTTGTGGCTGGAGAAGATTTTGGAGGGTGAGGAAAGGCTGGTAGTTGCTCCGTTCATGGTGACGCATTTTCAGAGATGAGGTATGTTTGCCAATTGAACTAGAAAAATAAGCCAAGTCTTTTTACTCAAGAGGACAGTCGTTTTTCGCGTGTGATGTGGAGGTCTGGCTGAAACTCCTGAGTATCTGCCCCGGGATTCAGCCCCCGGTCTTCCTCAGGCCCCAAACAGGACCTCTGTCCACCAGGGACACTTGTAGGACCATCAGGTCTGCAGTAACACATGGCCCAGGTCACAGGGCAGCTGGCACAGCAGGCTGCCCCCGTCCCAGAGCCCTCTGGGATTCTGGGCCCGTCCCCAACTGAGCAGCTTCTCAGCTCCCTGCACACCTGGGCTGGAGACCCCGGCGCAGCTGAGGAATGCGCTGCCTCCAGCATCAGAGGCCCCTGGGCGCTGGGCCCCTTCATCTCGTGTTGCAGGAGGGGCCGCATTCCGCAGATTAGTGCTCACCTTGCAGCTGCTCCCTGTCCTGCTCCGTGTCAGGGGACTGTGAATGTGTGACTGAGGGAGAAGCCCCCTGCATCTGAGTGAGACGCATTCTGACATTCTGACCCTCAGACTCTGTCAGGCCGTCCTGGCAGCACCGGGCCCGCTCACTGGTCCAGGCAGGGTCACCTCACCCTCCTCCTGGACCCGCGGGAGGGACGTGCTGTGGGTGGAACAGGCGGTCGGTTCCTCTGCAGACTGGGTGGGGACACAGGGCTCCAGTAGGACGTGCCCCGAGGGGGGACAGTGACGGGACGTGCAGGCCTGCTGGCTGAGTCAGGATAGCTGTGGGGACCTTTGGTCCGCGTGACTGGAAAGGCATTTGCAGAGCAGTAGGTGCTGCGGGTACCAGGGGATTCCTGAGCTGAGGTTGCTCAACCAGGGTGACCACGTGGCTGGGGCAGCAGTGAGAATCCCCTGTAGTTGGCCTCATTTTACTGTCATTTTCTGAGTTTTGTCTCCTCCTTGTTCTTCTTGTTCTTTCTGTTCGTCTTCTTCTCCTACTTCATTTTTTATTTGCACAAGCGTAATTAGAAGTGGAACGTTGACGTGGTGGGAATCAGCACCCCTGCACCTTCTAAATCTTTGTGTGTGTAGAGCGCACACCTCTGCGGTCCACTCATGTGACTGCATGCAGCTCCTGAGTCAGTACTTTCCTGGATGCGGGCGGTTCTCACGGCTGCTGTTCAGACTTTCCCACCGTACAACCTTATTCACTATACACAGCTGCTCTGTGTATTATTCTTACACATTCTAGAATGAGGGGAGAATGGCAGGATGGGCCCAATGACATCTGAACCCACTTCCAAATGGTCCTGAGCTAAAATTCCATTGGTCACCTGCCCTCAAAACCTCCTCGTGTCAGTGCAGGGTCACGGTGACACCCTGGATCCCTAGTCCAATTCGGTTCAGAACCAGGGTTCTGTGGTCTATGGATTATCTGTTTCTCTGCTTTCTCTCCAATACACAGTTACCCTGGTGAGGGCTCTCATTTTCCTGACTGTGGAGGAAGGCAGGAGGGAAGGGCGACAGGAGAAACGTTCCGTTGTCTGTTGGGGTTTTGTCCAGAGGCTCTGGTCTCTCCTTCACTGGAGAATCCTGAAAATGTCACTGTCTCAGGACTGGGTATTGGTTAAGGTACAGACTGAGTGTCTTTATGGTCCCAGCTACACCCCTGTTCACTTCCCCCTGGATGTTTTTGCCTGTTCAGATCTCGTACGAATGCGGGGGGCTTGGTGCCTTCACTTCCAGGAGCCCTGGGATTAATGAGCCAACCCCCAGCTTAGTTCCCGTCAGACTCCTTTCCTGTGACTTTGAGTCATTTCCTGTGTCCTTTACGTGATCAGATCTACCGAGTGTTTAGTGATTGGACCAGGCCCACTGGCCCCTCGTTCCCCGATACCCAATATATCCCAAGATGATGATGTGCCTTTTGGTGAACTTCTTCAGGTGATGCAATTTAACAAAAGGGTACAGGTTTCGGTGCAGAATTTTACAGCATATGTACGTTTGATGTACGTTTACTGCCTTCAGTCAAGTCTTCGTTGTCACCATTTATGACCCCTACACCCTCCTCCTCCACCCCCTTCGCATTCCCCAGCTGTCACCAAACTGTTTTCTGTGTCTACGGATCGTTCTCTCTTTTTTTGCTCAATCTCATACCCCTCCACGACCTGCCGTCCATCCAGCCCTTCCCCACACCTGTGAGCCTGCTCTGTACCCGTCACCTCAGGTTTTGTTACTCAGAGGCTTCCGTTTCCCATGCCAGGTGTGGCCTGGAGAGAAGAGTGAACAAGGGGGCCCTCAAATACTTTATGTCTTTTCTCTGAAAGGTGTTTCTCAACGTGCTGGTGGAATGTCTGTCATTAGGACCCTCCCAGATTGCAAAACGGGCCTTAAAAGGCAAACCCACTCCATCATCCCTGTCCCCCTCAGCTCTTGGATTCCCACCTGCACATCAAAGGAAGGGGCTGGAGCTTCTCCATGTGACAGTTTCTGGGCCGTCCCTGAGTGCTTTCTTGAGCTAACCTACCCCTAAATATTCAGAGCCTTTTCTGTTGTCCCTGATAGAGCTGCAGATATAAATGCAGAATCTCTGCCTCGTGGGCCTGAAGTAATGAATTCATTTAAACCAAATTTATGTTTTTTTAACATTATTTTCCACCAATCATTCTTCAAAGACATATTCCATAATTCTTTTTTTTTTTTTTGTATGTATTTGAAAACGCAGGCTGCCTTCCGGTGGAGCACACTTCCTCATGGTCCCCGCTCTGTCCCTCAGCTTTAGGGCCCTGCAGGGACCTGAGTCAGGGCAGCAGTGGTCACAGGAGAGGTCACTGCCATTCTTACCCTTGTGTGTCTCCTCTTGCACAGTGTCCAGTCTGTGACAAGTCCTGAATTACTCCAGTTTACTTCCGTATCGCTTACATCCGTGTAATTAATCATTGCAACTTTTCTGACATCGGGCTTGGAACCCTTGGGAACTAACATGGCTCTTTTCCTGAGGCTCTTCAGCTGGATCTGGGGTCTTGGATGGGATCACGGAGACCGTCCCCGGTGACTACAAGGAGCGTGTCCACGTTCACAACCATGGGCCACTCAGAAAGTCCTCAGCAGTTCTCTGCCGTCACGATGGAGACATGGTCCAGGAAGCCCATGGGGTGCCCGAGCAGGCTTCACTCCTGCGTCGAGTGACGCTGTGGCCCAGGACCTAGAAAGTGTCTTGAGTGGCCAGACTCCGGAAGCAGGAATTGGTTTGGAACTCTATTGATTTCTTTGTTTTATTTTCGCAGACACCGTTCCTCACGGACTGTCCGAGGGCCGACAGCACACACCACACCTCCTGCTGCCGAGTCTGTACCCACGATCCTCCTGAGAATCCGTGAACAAATGGTGAGTAAACGAAAATATGTTTATGTTCACCAAAGGAAGAAAACATTCGTTCTCCTTATTAAGAGGTGACCAGTTAATGATCTTTTGAGTTTTTTAGAATGCAATGGGTTGGGCACCTCTGGTTAACGGGGTGTAAATCTCAGGTGTACCGTATCGCAAGCCCGAGTGACTGACCGACTGTGTCCCCCCATCACGTGATGACTGACGTCTTCCTCTCCAAGGCCACGCTGTCCCGGCATCACCTGAGACACAAGGTCTTCAGGGTCTGACTGCGCGTTGGGGAGACCTGTCCACCCGCCTGTCCCCCAGAGTTCGGTGTCCCCATGCTCAGTACCGCGTTCCCTCAGGCCCCTGATCCCGGGTGCAGACTGCGGCCCTGAGCCCTGCACCAGCCTAGGATGCTGCATCCGGGCATTTTCCTCCCCAGCCAAGTGAAGGATGAGGGGCGCTGCCTGAATCTATGTCCCTCGGGGGGTGTTGGCCCACTGTCCTTCCTGGATGTCCACAGATGGCCTGCAGTTTTGTCCCCATCCTGGGAAAGGACCTAGAATTCAGGCACGATTCTCCGTCCTCCGTCCACAGAGCACAGCGGACCCCTTCAGGGCCGAGGCTGAGGGACCCACCCTGTACAGCGTGGGTTCCCAGGGCGGTGGGGCCACTGGGGACACCACTGCTTCCTCTTGCAGGGTCTGCCCAGGTGCCGTCCTGTGGGGGCCACTGTGGGTGGGCGCTGGGGTCTCCCTGTGCGTGTCCTCTGTGTGACTCCGTGGGTGACATCACACCCAGGTGATACTGGACAGCTCAGGTTCCATGGTGACCTGGTGCCCTGGGGTTCAACATCCCTCCTCTGAAACCAAGGACAGGCTTTGGGGCAAGTCACAGTCCATCCTGAGGGGCAATGGCGGTGCCTTTCCCTGAATCCTTGCTCTTTTTATGTAGAACTGCTTTGGACTTCCGAGGGGGTGAACCCACCCGTGAAGCCCCGTGGCCCTCAGCCGGAGCTGGAAGCCCTGCCTCCCCGCAGGTCCCCGTGGGCAGGAGCCTGGGGAGACCAGACCCCTGCAGGCACGGAGTCCTGCCCAGGTCTCCACGGCCCAGGGCCCCTGAGTCTCAGCGTCCCCAGCGTGTGGGTCCGGAGTCTGCCCTTTCTCTGAGCCTCAGAGGTAAGGACACCTGGGAGGGTTTGCAGCCCTGTGCTCTGTCCTCCACACACTTTCTCAGTCATGACACAAGGGACAGGGGATGGGGACACTTAGATTCTGGTTTTCTGGGAGGAAGTGATTTCTGAGTAAAGCAGGTGGTGGAACCACTCACGTTCATGCCTTATCAGAGATGAAGTATATTGGCCTATTTTGAGTAAAAAATAAGGTGACATGTTTTTCCTCGAAAGGACAGCAGTTATTTCTGTTTGATGTGAAGACCTTGGCTGAAAACACTGAGCATCTGTGCTGGGATTCACCCCCTGGTCTTCCTCAGGCCCCAAACAGAACCTCTGTCCACCGGGGACACTTGTAGGACCATCAGGTCTGCAGTACCACGTGGCCCAGGTCACAGGGCAGCTGGCACAGCAGGCTGCCCCCGTCCCAGAGCCCTCTGGGATTCCGGGCCCGTCCCCAACGGAGCAGCTTCTCAGCTCCCTGCACACCTGGGCCGGAGACCCCGGCGCAGCTGAGGAATGCGCTGCCTCCAGCATCAGAGGCCCCTGGGCGCTGGGCCCCTTCATCTCGTGTTGCAGGAGGGGCCGCATTCCGCAGATTAGCGCTCACCTTGCGGCTGCTCCCTGTCCTGCTCCGTGTCAGGGGACTGTGAATGTGTGACTGAGGGAGAAGCCCCCTGCATCTGAGTGAGACTCGTTCTGACATTCTGACCCTCAGACTCTGTCAGGCCGTCCTGGCAGCACTGGGCCCGCTCACTGGTCCAGGCAGGGTCACCTCACCCTCCTCCTGGACCCGCGGGAGGGACGGGCTGTGGGTGGAACAGGCTGTTGGTTCCTCTGCAGACTGGGTGGGGACACAGGGCTCCAGTAGGACGTGCCCCGAGGGGGGACAGTGACGGGACGTGCAGGCCTGCTGGCTGAGTCAGGATAGCTGTGGGGACCTTTGGTCCCCGTGACTGGAAAGGCATTTGCAGATCAGTAGTTTCCTGCGGGTACCAGGGGATGCGGGTACCAGGGGATTCCTGAGCTGAGGTTGCTCCTCCAGGGTGACCACGTGGCTGGGGCAGCAGTTAGAGTCACGTGTAGTTACAGTTTGCCTCCATTTACCCTCATTTTCTAAGTTTTTTCTCCTTCTTTTCCTCCTTCTTCCTGTTCCTCTCCTACTATTTCTTCCCCTCTTTTTTTTTTTCCTCAAGCGTAATTAAAAGTGGAACGTTCACGTGGTGGGAATCAGCCCCCCCGCACCTTCTAAATCCTTGTGTGTAGAGCGCACACCTCTGCCGTCCACCCAGGTGTGTGTGCGCAGCTTCTGACTCCCTGGGTTCCTGGGTGGGGGCAGTTCTCACGGCTTCTGTTCACACTTTCCCACCGGACAACCTTACTCACTGCACACAGCTGCTGTGTGTATTATTCTTACACATTCTAGAATGAGGGGGGGATGGCGGGATGGGCCCAGTGACATCTGAAGCCACTTCCAAATGGTCCTGAGCTAAAATTCCATTGGTCACCTGCCCTCAAAACCTCCTCGTGTAAGTGCAGGGTCACGGTGACACTCTGGATCCCTAGTCCAAGTGCAGTTCCGAACCAGGGGCCTGGTTTCCCTGCTTTCTCTCCAATACACAGTTACCCTGGTGAGGGCTCTCATTTTCTTGGGGATGAAGGAAGGGCGACAGGAGAAACGTTCTGTTGTCTGTTGGGGTTTTGTCCAGAGGCTCTGGTTGTTCCTTGACTGGAGAATCCTAAAAATGTCGCTGTCTCAGGACCGGGTATTGGTTAAGGGACAGACGGAGTGTCTTTATGGTCCCAGCTACAGCCCTGTTCACTTCCCCCAGGATGTTTTTGCCTCTTCAGATCTCGTAGAAATGCGGGTGGCTTGGTGCCTTCACTTCCAGGAGCCCTGGGATTAATGAGCCAACCCCCAGCTTAGTTCGCGTCAGACTCATTTCCTGTGACTTTGAGTCATTTCCTGTGTCCTTTACGTGATCAGATCTCCGAGTGTTTAGTGATTGGACCAGGCCCACTGGCCCCTCGTTCCCCGATACCCAATATTTCCCAAGATGATGATGTGCCTTTTGGTGAACATCTTCAGGTGATGCAATTTAACAAAATGATACAGGTTTCGGTGCAGAATTTTACAGCATCTGTACGTTTGATGTACATTTAGTGCCTTCAGTCAAGTCTTCGTTGTCACCATTTATGACCTCTACCCCCTCCTCCTCCACCCCCTTCCCATTCCCCAGCTGTCACCAAAATGTTTTCTGTGTCTATGGATCATTCTCTGTTTTTTTTCTCAATCTCATACCCTCCATGACCTGCCGTCCATCACGCCCTTCCCCACCCATCTGATCCTGCTCTGTACCCGTCACCTCAGGTTTTGTTACTCAGAGGCTTCCGTTTCCCATGCCAGGTGTGGCCTGGAGAGAAGAGTGAACACGGGGGCCCTCAGATATTTTGTTTTTTCTCTAAAATGTGTTTCTCAATCTGCTGGTGGAATGTCTGTCATTAGGACCCTCCCAGATTGCAAAACGGGCCTTAAAAGGCAAACCCACTCCATCATGCCTGTCCCCCTAAGCTCTTGGATTCCCACCTGCACATCAAAGGAAGGGGCTGGAGCTTCTCCATGTGACAGTTTCTGGGCCGTCCCTGAATGCTTTCTTGAGCTAACCTACCCCTAAATATTCAGAGCCTTTTCTGTTGTCCCTGATAGAGCTACAGATATAAATGCAGAATCTCTGCCTCGTGGGCCTGAAGTAATGAATTCATTTAAACCAAATATATGTTTCTTTTTAACATTATTTTCCACCAATCATTCTTCAAAGACATATTCCATAATTCCCTTTTTTTTTTTTGTATGTATTTGAAAACGCGGGCTGCCTTCCGGTGGAGCACACTTCCTCATGGTCCCCTCTCTGTCCCTCACCTTTAGGGCCCTGCAGGGACCAGAGTCAGGGCAGCAGTGGTCACAGGAGAGGTCACTGCCATTCCTACCCAGTGTGTTTCCTCTTGCACATCTGTCCCATCTGTGACAAGCCCTGAATTACTCCAGTTCACTTCAGTATCAGTCTCATCCCTACAACGAGCCATTCCCCGATGTCCCACCTCTGTCTGGGTTGGAACCCTTGGGAACTAACAGGGCTCTTTTCCTGAGGCTCTTCAGCTGGATCTGGGGTCTTGGATGGGATCACGGAGACCGTCCCCGGTGACTACAAGGAGCGTGTCCACGTTCCCAGCCGTGGGCCACTCAGAAAGTCCTCTGCGCGTCTGTGCCGTCAGTGCAGACCCTGGAACTGGAGAGCAGGAGGCCCATGGGCTGCCCCGGCAGGCCCCCCTCCTGCGTCCAGAGATGCTGTGGCCCAGGACGTAGACGTCGTCCTGAGTGGCTGGAGTCTGGAACCAGAAATGGGGTTTCAGTGTTTGTTCAGTGATTTTCTTCTATTTTCACAGACGCCGTTCCTCACGGACAGTCCGATGGCCGACACTACCCGGCACAGCGTCCACTACCGCGTCCCAACCACTGACCCACCTGATCCTCGGTGAACAAAAGGTAAGTTCCCAGAAACATACTTCTGCTTTCAAAGAAAGAAAACATCTCTTCTCCTGATTCACAGGTGACCAACCGAAAGTCTTTTAAGTTTTTTATAATGCAATTGGTTGGGCACCTTTGGTTAACGGGGTGTAACCCTCAGGTGTACCATTTGTAACGTCCCGTCTGCCCACCTGTGAGCTCCCTCTCCGGGGTCTCATCTCCTCCGTCCCCTGGGGTTTGACCCTTCGGTCCCTTCGTCCTTCCTCACCCCCTTCTTCTCTGGGATCAGCATCCTGCTGTCCGTGTCGGTGAGCGCGTCTGCTGTTCGTTTGTGGTGTTTATTCCTACGCTTTGTAGAGGGACAGGACAGCATGTGTCATCCTGTCCACCTGACGATCAGTGTCCTCCTCTGTGAGGTCGCACTGTGATAGGAGTCACCCGACAGACCAGTGTCTCCTGAGTTTTTGCCCATAGAGGGAGAGATCTTTCCGCATACCCCTTCCCTAGTTTTCCTGCCAAATCAACTGACATGTTTCAGTGAAGTTTCTAAACAGTGACTGAAAACCCTGGCCATCTCGGGCCGGGCAGCTCAGATGGTTAGAGCGCCTTCCCCATCGGCCAGAGTTGCAGACTCCTCCCCTGTCAGGGCACAGGCAGGAATCCACCAGTGACTGTGTCACTGAACGGAACAAGTCGCTGTTTGTCTCTCATCTCCTCCTGTCTATACTTTCTCTAAAAGTGAATTCATTTGTCAGAACAATAATAACAATGAAGCACAACATTGGCCAGAGGAGAGAAGTCCTCCACTCGCATGTCTGGTCAGTTCCGCTCCCATCGGAGTCTGTGATGGGCCGTGTTCCCACGGGAGCGTCCCGTGGGAGGGTTTGGTGACCCTCTGCCCTTCAGGACTGCCCCTGAGACGGTGTGTCGTGGGGCAGAGGTCCCCCTCCCGGGGCCGCCTCCCTGCGGTGCTACGTGGTCTGCCCACCTGGCCGTGGCCTTCCCTCCTCTGCCCACAGGTCTGGGCGCTCCCAGGTGCGGGCCCGCAGGTGCGGGCTGAGCGGGACACGCGCTGCAGACCACGGCCTCTGGGCCGTGTCTTCGTGCGCCGTGTTTTGTCGTGTGAGACACCCACCCACGTTTCTGGCCAAAATATTCAGGAGGAAAAGCTTTCATTTTAATGTTTTAATTCAATCTTTATTTATTTATATGTAGATATTTGCTTTTATGTTATATGAAGGATTTTTGTCATTTGTTTTGAACAGTTTATGGTACAAGAAGTTTTGTGTAACAAATAATGACAGAACAGAAGAAGAGCTACAAGGTATTCCTGTACTACCCATGTGCGATGTGCTTCCTTATTTCCCCCCACAAATAAGGGCAGAAAGTGCCCATCATAGCAGCCAAATGCAGGAAGTGATATGGGTCCTGAGTGTTTGCCCAGGTGAAATGACATACAGACCACTTTTTTAAATGACATTTTATTGATTATTCTATTACAGTTCTCATGATTTCCCCCTTTGCCCCCCGACCCTTGCAGCTCCCACTCCCTCCGGCAGTCCCCCCACCACCGGTCCTGTCCCTGGGGCATGCGGGTCGGTTCTCTGTCTGCGGCTCCGTCTCCTGTGCTGTGATTTCCATCCCCCTGGCTGGTCAGTGATGATCCACTCGGGCTTCTCAATCCCCCACCTCTTCGCCCACCGCCCACAGGCCCCTCCCATCCGGCAGCCATCAAACCGCTCCCCAGAACCAGGATGCTGGCTCTGTTCTTCTTGTTTGCTTAGTTGTTTTTTAGAGTCAGTTGTTCATAGATGTGTATCTTTTGCCATTTTATCATTCATGGTTCTGATCTTCTTTGTCTTCAATAAGTCCCTTTAACATTCCCCATAATAATGGTTTAGTGATGATGAACTCCTTTAGTTTGTTCTTGTCTGAGAAACTCTTCATCTGCCCTTCGATTCTAAGTGATGTCTTTGCTGTCTTTGCAGTCTTGGCTGTACATCTCTGCTTTTCAGGACTTTGAACATATCTCACCAGTCAGTTCTAGGATGCAAATTCTCTTTTCAGAAATCAGCTGGCAGACAGTGTTACGGGAACTCCCCTGTGGGTAACTTGTTTCCTTTGCTGCTTTTAAGATCCTCTCTGTATCTTCAAGCTTTGACATCTTCATTTTGATGTGTCTTCGAGTGGGCCCCTTTGCATCCCTCTTGTTGGGGACTCTGTGCTTCCTGGGTTTGCGTGTCTGTTTCCTTCACCAAAGTAGGGAGGGTTTCTTACATCAATTTCTCAAACCGATTTCCCATATCTTACACTTTCTCTTCTCCTTCTGGCACCCCTGTGATGGGAATGTTGGACTTCTTGAAGTTGTCCCAGAAGCTGCTTAAACTACCCTCAGTTTTTGGATTCTTTTTTCTTCTTGTTATTTTCACTGGCTGGTTTTGGGTTCCTCATGTTCCAAATCATTGATGTGATTCCCAACTTCATCCAAATTACAGGTTGTCTTTCTATAATTAGTTATTTCAATTAGTGTATGCTTTATTGCTGACTGCGTCTTTTTATGCTGTTGAGGTCCTCACTAAGTCCCTTGAGCATCCTTATCACCAGTGTTTTGAGCTCTGCAGGTGATAGATTGCTTATCTCTGTATCATTTACCTCTTTTTCTGGAGATTGAGCTGTTCTTTCATTTGGACCATGTTTCTTGTCTCCTCATTTTGACAGCCTCCTTGTTTTTGTTTTTATGTATTAGGTAGAGCTGCTTGAGTCTGCGCCTTGGTCGTGTGGCCTAATGTAGTAGGAGTCCTGCAGAGTCCAGTGGCACAGCCTCCCCTGTACCCCAAGGTGGATGCTCTCGGTGAGCCCTTTGTGTGGGCTGAGTACACCTTCCTCTTCTAGTTGAGCCTTGGTTGCTATTGTCAGGTGAATGGGAGGGATTCACCAGGCCAGGCAGCTGCAAGGACCGGCTGTGACCACTGACCACCAGCCTCTGCCCCCCTTGGAGGATCAGCAGTGCAGGGGCAGGGTGGGGGTGCTGGGGCGTGGCCTGTAGCTGTCCCCTGAGTGTGCAGGCTCTGGGGTTTCCTGGGTGGTGCAGGCCAAGGTCGGCCCCCGCATGAGTTTCTCCTGGAACACCTTGGCTGAGGTACAAAGCAGTCTGAGATGGCTGCCACGTGTCCTGGGCAGAGAGATTTCCAGGGGAGGCAAGCTGTGAATGTAGGCTGGTTGGTGCTAGAGCCCAGGCTGGGGCTCACTGAGTGCAGCTGCTGGTTGGCTGAGAGGATTCAGGGAGTGGTGAGGCTTCTGCCAGGCCAGCCGTTCTTGTGGAAAAGTGTCTCGGGGGGGGGGGGGGGCGTACGTTGGGGGTTGCAGAGTCTCTGGGCAAACAGAGGTTGCCAAGTAGATGGAGTCTCAGATGTGGCACCAGCTTGCCAGCTCCGTCGGGGGAGGGTTTAGAAAAGGGACAGTGGCCTCTGATCGCCTTGATGCCAGACCCTTCTGTTCCTCCCGGCGTAGCACTGGTGCCCTTCCAGGTGCCGCCCTGGGGCTGGGGCTCAGAGACGGTGAATCCGAGTAGGTGAGTCCGTGTGCGGGGTCTTTCAGGGGAACGGCTGGGGGCTGCAGCGGTTCCTGCCGCTGACTCGTTCCGACTTGTGTTTGCAGCCGGAAGTTGAGGGGACTTGTGTGCTGGCGCTGGAACCCTGGGCCGTGTGTTCGGGGTTGGGACGTAGACTCCTCCCTCCCGAGACGTCCCTCCCGACTTCATCCACCACCCGTGGACATGGGACCAGCCCTCCGAGTCTGCACCGATCCTACCGGTCGGGATGGATGTGGTTTCTTCAATTCCGTGGGTGTTAGACATCAGTTCAGTTCGATTCCTGATGGTTCAGAGTGACGGTAGGTCTATATTTTAGTTGTAATTTTGATGTGGCTGTGCAAAGAGGTGGGCTGTGTCTACTAAGATGCCCTGGTCACCGGAGGTCCAATATGGACCACTTTAAATGGACGTCATAGTCTACCCGTGTGTGACATCACACCCAGGTCACAATGGACAGCTCAGGGTCCCTGGTATCCTGGTGACCTGTGGTTCAACATTCTTCCTTTGAAACCAAGGACAGCCTTGGGGATGAATCACAGTCCATTCTAAGGGACAATGACAGTGCCTTTCCCAAATTTTTGTTCATCTATGCCATTTTGGGGCTTCGGAGGGGATGGAAACCACCTGTGATGCGAGGTGGCCCTCAGGCCTCCCCAAGGCCACCGTGGGCAGTGACCTGTGGAGGTCAGACAGCTGTGGATCCGGATTCCTGCCCAGGTCTCCACAGCCCAGTCACCCCTGAGTGTCAGCTTCCCCAGCGTCTGCATCCAGATTCTGCCCTTGCTCTGAGACTCAGAGGTAAGGACACCTGGGAGGGCTTGCAGCCCTGTGGTCAGACCTCCACACACTTTCCCAGTCGTGACACGAGGGACAGAGTCTGCGGACTCTTAGATCCTTGCTCTGTGGCTGGAGAAGCGTTTGGAGGGTGAGGGACAGCTGGTTTTGCTCCGTTCGTGCAGCTGCATTTTCAGACATGAAGTGCGTTTGTCAGTTTTGACTCAAAACAAGGCCAAGTGCTTTTACTCCGACTGTCAGTAGTTACTTGTGTGCGGTGTGAAGACTTTGAGCATCCTGAGCATCCTCCCCGGACTCACCTGCACGTCTTCCTCAGGCTGCAAACAGATCCTCTGTCCGCCAGGGACGCTGGTAGGACCATCACGTGTGTGGCAACCCGGGGCCCAGGTCACAGAGCAGCTGGCGCAGCGGGAGGGGCGTGCTGTGGCTGGAACAGGCCTTCGGTTGCTCTGCGGACGAGGTGGGGACACAGGGCCGCAGAGGGGTCGTGCCCCGAGGGGGGACAGTGACGGGGTGTGCAGGCCTGTTGACAGGTGAAAACAACTGTGGTGAGCTGTGGTTGGTATGACCGGGAAGGCCTTGGCCAGATCAGTGGGTCCACGCGGGTACCAGGTGCTTTGGGTACCAGGGGATGCGGGTCCCAGGGGATGCGGGTACCAGGGGATGCGGGTTCCAGGGGATGTGGGTACCAGGTGCTTTGGGTACCAGGGGATGGGAGTACCAGGGGATGCGGGTACCAGGGGATGGGGGTACCAGGGGATTGGGGTACCAGGGGATGGGGGTACCAGGGGATGTGGGTACCAGGGATACCAGGGGATGCGGGTACCAGGGGATGGGGGTACCAGGGGATGGGGGTACCAGGGGATTGGGGTACCAGGGGATGGGGGTACCAGGGGATGCGGGTACCAGGGATACCAGGGGATGCGGGTACCAGGGGATGGGAGTACCAGGGGACGTGGGTACCAGGGGATGCGGGTACCAAGTGCTTTGGGTACCAGGGGATGGGGGTACCAGGGGATGCGGGTACCAGGGGATGGGGGTACCAGGGGATGCGGGTACCAGGGATACCAGGGGATGCGGGTACCAGGGGACGCGGGTACCAGGGGACGGGGGTACCAGGGGATGCGGGTACCAGGTGCTTTGGGTACCAGGGGATGCGGGTCCCAGGGGACGCGGGTACCAGGGGATGCGGGTACCAGGGGATGCGGGTACCAGGGGATGCGGGTACCAGGGGATGCGGGTCCCAGGGGATGCCTAAACCGACGTCACTCAACCAGGGTAACCGTGTGGCTGCCGCAGCAGTGAGACTCACGTGTGGTTACAGTTTGCCTCCATTTACCGTCATTTTCTCAGTTTTACCTCCTGCTTCTCCTCATCATTCTGTCTGTTCCTTTCCTTCTCCTACCCCAGTGTTTTTTACACAAGTCTACTGAGAAGTGGAATGTTTACCTGGTGGGAATCAGCCCTCTGGCACCTTCTAAATCCTTGTGTGTAGAGCGCACACCTCTGCCGTCCGCCCAGCGTCTGACGCCAGTTTCCTGGGTGCGGGCACCTGCCCACCATACACCCTGACTCACCGTACACGGCTGCTGTGTCTATTTCTCCTGTGCATTCTAGAATGTGGGGAGAATGGCAGAGTGGGCCCGACGACATTGGGACCCAGGTCCCAATGGTCCTGAGCTAAAATTCCATTGGTCAGCTCCCCTAAAAGCTCCCAGTGTTGGTGCAGGGTCACGGCGACACCCTGGATTCATCCAAGTGCAGTTCAGAGACAGGGTCCCGTGGTCTGTGGGTTATCTGTTTCTCTGCTTTCTCTCCAATCCAGACTTTCCCTGGTGAAGGGTCTCATTTTCTTGGGGATGAAGGAACGGTGACAATAGAAATGTTCCTTGTCTGTTGGGGTTTTGTCCAGAGGCTCTGGTCTTTCCTTCACTGGAGAATTCTGAAAAGGTCACCGGCTCAGGACAGGTGGTTGGTTAAAGGACAGATGGAGTGTGTTTCTGGTCCCAGCTACACCCCTGTTCACTGCACCCCGGACGCTTCTGCTTGCACAGGTCACGTGGAATGCAGGCGGCGAATGTGTCCACTTCCGGGAGACCCGGGATTAGTCAGCCAAGCCCACAGCTCACTACTGGTCACACTCATTTGATGGCACGTCGATCTGCTGTCTCTTAGGTGATCGGATCCACTGAGTGTCTCGTCGTAGGTCAGGGCCCTTTGGCTGAAATTTGTCCCCAGACAGTTGTTTGCTTTTTGCTGAACTTATTGGGGTGACCCTGGTTAACAGACTGTTCCAGGGTTTGGGTGCACAGTTTGACATCCCATCACCTGCACACTTCAGCGTGGGTTTGCCCACTTCCGTCCTCTTTTTCACCCCTCGTCCCTCCCACGGCCTTGTTCTCTCCCCTCCTCTCCCTCCCGCCACAAGCACTGAGCGTGTTCTGTGTCTGTGAGTTTACCTTTCGTATTTTCTCATACCCCACCCCCGTCGTCCATCCCCCCCTTCCCCACAGCTGTGAGCCTGCTCCCTCCCGGTCACATCAGGTGTTAGGATTGGGGGGGCCTCAGTTTCCCATGCCAGGTGTGGCCTTGAGAGACGAGTGATCATGGAGGCCCTCAAATATTTTATGTTTTTCCTCTGACATGTGCTTCTCAATGTGCTGGTGTAAGATGAGCCATCGGAGCACTCCCGGATTGCAAAACAGGACTTCAATGATAAGCCCGCTCCAACGTTCCTCTGCCCCTAAGCTCCTGAATTCCTACCCCCTCATCAAAGGCACCAGCTGTAGCTTTTCTCTGTGACGGTTTCTGGGTCGTCACTAACTTCTTTCTTGAGTCAACCGTCCCCTAAACATTCAGAGCCTTTTCTGTTGCCCCAATACAGCTGCAGATATAAATGCAGAATCTCTGCCTCATGGGCCCGAATCAATGAATTCATTTAAACCAAATTTATGTTTCTTTTTAACATTATTTTCCACCATTCATCATTCACAGACATATTGCATGTTTCTCTTTTCGTATGTATTTGAAAACGCAGGCTGCCTTCCGGTGGAGCACACTTCCTCATGACCCCCGCTCTGTGCCTCACCTTTAGGGCCCTGCAGGGACCTGAGTCAGGGCAGCAGTGGTCACAGCAGAGGTCACTGCCATTCTTACCCTTGTTTGTTTCCTCCTGCACATCTGTCCCGTCTGTGACAAGTCCTGAACTGCCCTAGTTTCCTCAGTCACATCTCTGCAATGTGGTTGTGCCAAGTGGTTGTGCCAAGTGGTTGTGCCAAGTGGGTAGCCCTGTCTACTAAGCTGCCTTCGTCACTGGAAGTCCTGTGTGTACCACTCTAAATGCATATCGTAGTCTTCCTCTGTGTGACGTCACACCCGGGTCATAATGGACACCTCAGGTTCTGTGGTACCCTGGTGACCTGTGGCAAAACATTCTTTCTTTGAAACCAAGGACAGCCTTTTGGGAAAATCACAGTCCATGTGGAGGGGCAATGGAAGTGCCTTCCCTGAATCTTTGCTCTTTTCAGCTCGTACTGCTGTGGCCTTCAGAGGTGGTGGGTAGCACCCGTGATGCCCTGTGGCCCTCAGCCAGAGCCTGGAAGCCCTGCCTCCCTGCAGGTCCCCGTGGGCAGGACCCTGCCGACTTGGGACTCCTGGGAATACACTTTCCTTCCCAGGTCTCCAAGGCCAGTGACCAATGAGTCTCAGCTCCCCTAGGGTCTAGGTGCAGTTTTGCTCTTTCCTGGTGAGTGAGAGGCAGAGACATCTCGGAGGCCTTGCCGCCCTGTGGTCCGTCCTCCAATCGCTTTCTCAGTCATGACACGAGGGACAGGATAGGGAGCTCAGATTCTTGTTTTGTGGCTGGAGAGGATTTTGGAGGGTGAGGAAAGGCTGGTAATTGCTCCATTCATGGTGATGCATTTTCAGAGATGAGGTATGTTTGTCAATTTAATTAGAAAAATAAGGCCAAACATTTTTACTCAAAAGGACAGCAGTTATTTGTGTGTAATATCAAGACCTTTTCTGAAACTCCTGAGTATCTTCCCCAGGATTCAGCCCCTGGACTTCCTCAGGCTGCAAACAGGACCTCCGTCCACCGAGGACACTTGTAGGACCATCAGGTCTGCAGTAACACGTGGCCCAGGTCACAGGGCAGCTGACACAGCAGGCTGCCCCCGTCCCAGAGCCCTCTGGGATTCCGGGCCCGTCCCCAACTGAGCAGCTTCTCACCTCCCTGCGCACCTGGGCTGGAGACCCCGGCGCAGCTGAGGAATGCGCTGCCTCCAGCATCAGAGGCCCCTGGGCGCTGGGCCCCTTCATCTCGTGTTGCAGGAGGGGCCGCATTCCGCAGATTAGTGCTCACCCTGCGGCTGCTCCCTGTCCTGCTCCGTGTCAGGGGACTGTGAATATGTGACTGAGGGAGAAGCTCCCTGAATCTGAGTGAGACTCATTCTGACATTCTGACCCTCAGACTCTGTCAGGCCGTCCTGGCAGCACTGGGCCCACTCACTGGGCCAGGCAGGGTCACCTCACCCTCCTCCTGGACCCGAGGGAGGGATGTGCTGTAGATTGAGCAGGCGGTCGGTTCCTCTCCAGACTGGGTGGGGACACAGGGCTCCAGTAGGACGTGCCCCGAGGGGGGACAGTGACGGGACGTGCAGGCCTGCTGGCTGAGTGAGGATAGCTGTGGGGACCTTTGGTCCGCGTGACTGGAAAGGCATTTGCAGATCAGTCGGTTCCTGCGGGTACCAGGAGATTCCTGAGCTGAGGTTGCTCAACCAGGGTGACCACGTGGCTGGGGCAGCCGTGAGAGTCACGTGTAGTTTGCCTCATTTTACTGTTATTTTCGGAGTTTTGTCTCCTCCTTGTTCTTTCTGTTCCTCTCCTTCTCCTACTTCATTTTTTTTATTTGCAGAAGCGTAATTAGAAGTGGAAAGTTGACGTGGTGGGAATCAGCACCCCTGCACTTTCTAAATCCCTGTGTGTAGAGCGCACACCTCTGCCGTCCCCCCAGGTGTGTGTGCAGCTTCTGACCGACTAGATTCTTCGGTGCGGGCAGTTCTTACGGCTTCTGTTCAGACTTTCCCACCGGACAACCTCACTCACTGCACACAGCAGCTTTGTGTATTATTCTTACACATTCAAGAATGAGGGGAGGATGGCGGGATGGGCCCAACGATATCGGAACCCACTTCCAAATGGTCCTGAGCTAAAACTACATTGGTAACCTGCCCTCAAAAGCTCCTCGTGTTAGTGCAGGGTCAAGGTGACACTCTGGATTCCTAGTCCAAGTGCAGTTCCGAACCAGGGGCCTGGTTTCCCTCCTTTCTGTCCAATACACAGTTACCCTGGTGAGGGCTCTCATAATCTTGGGGATGAAGGAAGGGCTATAGGAGAAATGTCCTGTTGTCTGTTGGGGTTTTGTCCATGGGCTCTGGTCTTTCCTTCACTGGAGAATCCTAAAAATGTCACTGTCTCAGCGCAGGGTTGGTAAAGGACGGACTGGACATCTTTACGATTCCAGGTAGACAGACCCCTGTTCACTTCCCCCGGGATGTTTCTGCTTCCACGGATCCCATGGGAATGCGGGGGGCTTGCTGCCTTCACTTCCAGGAAACCCCGAATTGCCTCCCAACCCCGAAGTTCAGTTCCTGGGGCTTTTATTTTCCGTCCCGTAGGCGATCGGATCTACCGAGTGCTTAGTGATACGACAGCGCCCTTTGGCCCCTGCGATTCCGAGACCCAGTTTATCCCCAGGCGATTATTTGGCTTTTTATTGAATTTATTGGGGTGACAATGGCTAACAAAATGATACGGGGTTGTGGTGCCCAGTTTTACATTTTTACATTTTATTGTGCGTTTACTACTTAAGTCTTCGTTTTCACCATTCATCACCCCTCCACCCTCCTCCTGCTCCGCCCAGCAACCGCCAAAATGTTTTCCGTGTCTACGAATCTTTCTCCTTTTCCCCCCTCAATCTCATACCCTCCACCACCTGCCATCCATCACACCCTTCCCCACACCTGTGAGCCCGCTCTGTACCCGTCATGTCAGGTTTTATTACTGAGAGGCTTCCGTTTCCCATGCCAGGTGTGGTCTTGAGAGAAGAGAGAACACAGAGGCCCTCAAATATTTTATGTCTTTTCTCTGAAAGGTGTTTCTCAACGTGCTGGTGGAATGTCTGTCATTAGGACCCTCCCAGATTGCAAAAGGGGCCTTAAAAGTCAAACCCACTCCATCATCCCTGTCCCCCTAAGCTCTTGGATTCCCACCTGCACATCGAAGGAAGGGGCTGGAGCTTCTCCATGTGACAGTTTCTGGGCCGTCCCTGAGTGCTTTCTTGAGCTGACCTACCCCTAAAGATTCAGAACCTTTTCTGTTGGCCCAGATATACCTGCAGATGTAAATGCAGAATCTCTGCCTCGTGGGCCTGAATTAATGAATTCATTTAAACCAAATTTATGTTTCTTTTTAACATTATTTTCCACCAATCATTATTCAAAGACATATTCCATAATTCTCTTTTTTTTTGTATATATTTGAAAACGCAGGCTGCCTTCCAGTGGAGCACACTTCCTCATGGTCCCCGCTCTGTCCCTCACCTTTAGGGCCCTGCAGGGACCTGAGTCAGGGCAGTAGTGGCCACCGGAGAGGTCACTGACATTCGTACCCTTGCGTGTCTCCTCCTGCACATCTGTCCCGTCTGTGACAAGTCCTGAATTATTCCAGTTTACTTCCGTATCGCTTACATCCGTGTTATTAATCATTGCAACTTGTCTGATATCAGGCTTGGAACCCTTGGGAACTAACACGGCTCTTTTCCTGAGGCTCTTCAGCTGTATCTGGGGTCTTGGATGTGATCACGGAGATCGTCCCCGGTGACTACAATGAGCGTGTCCAGGTTCATAGCCGTGGGCCACTCAGAAAGTCCTCAGCACGACCTGCCGTCACCATGGACACATGGTCCAGGAAGCCCATGGGCTGCCCGAGCAGGCTTCACTCCTGCGTCGAGTGATGCTGTGGCCCAGGACGTAGAAAGTGTCTTGATTGGCCAGACTCCGGAAGCAGGAATTGGTTTGGAGCTCTATTGATTTCTTTCTTTTTTCTTTTTTAAAAAATTTTTATTTTAATTGTTGATCTTGTACAGTTTTCTGTCTTTTATTCTCACCCCAACCCACCACCCCAGCCCTCCCCACCTCCCTCCCAATTCCACCCCCCACCCCCATAGTTTTTGTCCATGTGTCCTTTGTACTTGTTCCTGTGAACCCTTCCCCTTTTCCCCTGATATTCCCTCCCCTCTCCCCTCTGGTGACTTTCAGCCTGTTCTCAATTTCCATGTCTTTGGTTATACTATGCTTGTTTGTTTGTTTTGTTGATTAGTTTCCTCTTAAAGGTGAGATCATATGGTATTTGTCTTTCACTGCCTGGCTTATTTTGGTTAGCATGATGCTCTCAATTTCCATCCGTGCTGTTGCAAAGGGTAGGAGCTCCTTCTTTCTTTCTGCTGCATAGAATTCAATTGTGTAAATGTACCACAGTTTTTTGATGCATTCATTTACTGATGGGCACCTAGGTTGCTTCCAGCACTTGGCTATTGTAAATTGTGCTGCTATGAACATAGGGGTGCATAGGTTCTTTTGGATGGTGTTTCAGGGTTCTTAGGATATAATCCTAGCTGTGGAATTGCTGGGTCAAAAGGTATATCCATAATGAAACTCGAGCACCATCTTACACCATACACAAAAATAAATTTAAGGTGGATAAGAGATTTAAATGTAAGCTGTAACACCATTAAAGTCCTAGAGGAGAACATAGGCAGGAAAATCTCAGATATTCCACGCAGCAACCTTTTTACTGATATGTCCCCTAGAGCAAGGGACATAAAGGAAAGAATAAACAAATGGGATCTCATCAAAATAAAAAGCTTCTGCGTGGCCAAGGAAAACAGTATTAAAATAAAAAGAGAACCAACCATATGGGAAAACATATTTGACAATGATACCTCAGATAAGGGTTTAGTCTCTAAAATATACAAAGAACTTACACGACTCCACTCTAAGAAGACAAGCAACCCAATTAAAAAATGGGCAAAGGACTTGGGCAGACACTTCTCCAAGCAGGACATACAGAGGATCCAGAGACACATGAAAAGATTCTCAGTATCTCTAGCTATCAGAGAGATGAAAATTAAAACCACAATGAGATACCACTTGACACCAGTCAGAATGGCCATCATAAACAAAGCAACAAACAGCAAGTGTTGAGAGGTTGTGGAGAAAAGGGGACCCTAGTGCACCGCTGGTGGGAGTGCAGACTGGTACAACCACTGTGGAAAACAGGATGGAATTTTCTAAGAAAACTAAAAATGGATATTCCTTTTGATTTCTTTTGTTTTCTTTTCGCAGACACCGTTCCTCACGGACTGTCCGATGGCCGACAGCACACAGCACACTTCCTGCTGCCGAGTCTCTACCCACGATCCTCCTGATAATCCGTGAACAAAAGGTGAGTAAATGAAAATATGTTTATGTTCACCAAAGGAAGAAAACATTCGTTCTCCTTATTAAGAGGCGACCAGTTAATGATCTTTTGAGTTTTTTAGAATGCAATGGGTTGGGCACCTTTGGTGAACGGTGTGTAAATCTCAGGTGTACCATATCGCACGCCCGAGAGACATGACGGACTGTGTCCCCCCATCACGTGATGACTGACGTCTTCCTCTCCGAGGCCACACTGTCCCGGCATCACCTGAGACACAAGGTCTTCAGGGTCTGACTGCCCGTTGGGGAGACCTGTCCACCCGCCTGTCCCCCAGAGTTCGGTGTCCCCATGCTCAGTACCGCGTTCCCTCAGGCCCCTGATCCCGGGTGCAGACTGCGGCCCAGAGCCCTGCACCAGCCTAGGATGCTGCATCCGGGCATTTTCCTCCCCAGCCAAGTGGAGGATGAGGGGCGCTGCCTGAATCTGTGTCCCTCTGGGGGTGTTGGCCCACTGTCCTTCCTGGATGTCCACAGATGGCCTGCGGTTTTGTCCCCATCCTGGGGAAGGACCTAGAATTCAGGCACGATTCTCCGTCCTCCGTCCACAGAGCTCAGCGGACCCCTTCAGGGCCGAGGCTGAGGGACACACCCTGTACAGCGTGGGTTCCAAGGTCGGTGGGGCCACTGGGGACACAGCTGCTTCCTCCTGCAGGGTCTGCCCAGGTGCCGTCCTGTGGGGGCCACTGTGGGTGGGCGCTGGGGTCTCCCTGTGCGTGTCCTCTGTGTGACTCCGTGGGTGACATCACCCCCAGGTGATCCTGGACAGCTCAGGTTCCATGGTGACCTGGTGACCTGGGGTTCAACATCCCTCCTCTGAAACCAAGGACAGCCTTTGGGGCAAGTCACAGTCCACTCTGAGGGGCAATGGCGGTGCCTTTCCCTGAATCCTTGCTCTTTTCATGTAGAACTGCTTTGGACTTCCGAATGGGTGAACCCACCCGTGATGCCCCGTGGCCCTCAGCCGGAGCTGGAAGCCCTGCCTCCCCGCAGGTCCCCGTGGGCAGGAGCCTGGGGAGACCAGACCCCTGCAGACACGGAGTCCTGCCCAGGTCTCCACGGCCCAGGGCCCCTGAGTCTCAGCGTCCCCAGCGTGTGGGTCCGGAGTCTGCCCTTTCTCTGAGCCTCAGAGGTAAGGACACCTGGGAGGGTTTGCAGCCCTGTGGTCTGTCCTCCACACACTTTCTCAGTCATCACACAAGGGACAGAGGATGGGGAAACGTAGATTCTAGTTTTGTGACCGGATAAGATTTTGGAGGGTGCAGGAAGGCAGGTTTTGCCCCATTTATGTTGCCGCATTGCCCCCATGAAGTATGTTTGCCAACGTTGACTCAAAAAAATAAGGCCAAGCATTTTCACTCAAAAGGACAGCAGTTATTTGTGTGTGATATGGAGGTCTGGCTGAGAATCCTGAGTATCTACCCCGGGATTCAGCCGCAGGGCTTCCTCAGGCCCCAAACAGGACCTCTGTCCACCAGGGACACTTGTAGGACCATCAGGTTTGCAGCACCACGTGGCCCAGGTCACAGGGCAGCTGGCACAGCAGGCTGCCCCGGTCCCAGAGCCCTCTGTGATTCCGGGCCCGTCCCCAACTGAGCAGCTTCTCAGCTCCCTGCACACCTGGGCTGGAGACCCCGGCGCAGCTGAGGAATGCGCTGCCTCCAGCATCAGAGGCCGCTGGGCGCTGGGCCCCTTCATCTCGTGTTGCAGGAGGGGCCGCATTCCCCAGATTACTGCTCACCCTGCGGCTGCTCCCTGTCCTGCTCCGTGTCAGGGGACTGTGAATGTGTGACTGAGGGAGAAGCCCCCTGCATCTGAGTGAGACTCATTCTGACATTCTGACCCTCAGACTCTGTCAGGACGTCCTGGCAGCACCGGGCCCACTCACTGGTCCAGGCAGGGTCCCCTCACCCTCCTCCTGGACCCGAGGGAGGGACTTGCTGTGGGTGGAACAGGCCGTCGGTTCCTCTGCAGACTGGGTGGGGACACAGGGCTCCAGTAGGACGTGCCCCGAGGGGGGACAGTGGCGGGACGTGCAGGCCTGCTGGCTGAGTCAGGATAGCTGTGGGGACCTTTGGTCCGCGTGACTGGAAAGGCATTTGCAGATCAGTAGGTTCCTGGGGGTACCAGGGGATGCGGGTACCAGGAGATTCCTGAGCTGAGGTTCGTCATCCAGGGTGAGCACGTCGCTGCCGCAGCAGTTAGAATCCTGTGTAGTTTGCTGCATTTTACTCGTTTTGTCTCCAACTTGTTCTCCTTATTCTTTTTGTTCCTCTCCTTCTCCTACTTTATTGTTTTTATTTTCAGAAGTGTAATTAGAAGTGGAATGTTGACGTGGTGGGAATCAGCACCCCCCCACCCTCTAAATTCTCGTGTGTAGAGCGCACACCTCTGCCATCCACCCAGGTGTGTGTGCGCAGCTCCTGACTCACTGGTTTCCTGGGTGCGGGCAGTTCTCACGGCTTCTGTTCACACTTTCCCACCCCAGCCCCTTGCTGCCCAGTGAACGGGTGTGGACAATCTTCCAGCTGCTACGTCTGTTTCTCTTACGCCGTCTAGATGGAAGGGACAGGGACCTCTTGGGTCAGACCACATTTCCACCCACATCCACATGGCCCTGAGCTAACACTCCTTTGGTCAGCTCCCCTAAGAGCCCCTCGTGTCAGTGCAGGGTCACGGTGACACCCTGGATCCCTAGTCCAAGTGCAGTTCCGAACCAGGGTCCTGTGGTCTGTGGGTTATCTGTTCCTCTGCTTTCTCTCCAATACACAGTTACCCTGGCGAGGGCTCTCATTTTCCTGACTGTGGAGGAAGGCAGGAGGAAAGGGCGACAGGAGAAACGTTCTGTTGTCTGTTGGGCTTTTGTCCAGAGGATCTGGTCTTTCCTTCACTGGAGAATCCTAAAAATGTCACTGTCTCAGGACAGGGTATTGGTTAAGGGAAGACTGAGTGTCTTTATGGTCCCAGCTACACCCCGGTTCACTTCCCCCAGGATGTTTTTGCCTCTTCAGGTCCTGTAGGAATGCGGGGGGCTTGGTGCCTGCACTTCCAGGAGCTCTGGGATTAATGAGCCAACCCCCAGCTTAGTTCCCGTCAGACTCATTTCCTGTGACTTTGAGTCATTTCCTGTGTCCTTTACGTGATCAGATCTACCGAGTGTTTAGTGATTGGACCAGGCCCACTGGCCCCTCGTTCCCCGATACCCAATATATCCCAAGATGCTGATGTGCCTTTTGGTGAACTTCTTCAGGTGATGCAATTTAACAAAAGGGTACAGGTTTCGGTGCAGAATTTTACAGCATCTGTACGTTTGATGTACGTTTACTGCCTTCAGTCAAGTCTTCGTTGTCACCATTTATGACCCCTACCCCCTCCTCCTCCACCCCCTTCCCATTCCCCAGCTGTCACCGAAATGTTTTCTGTGTCTATGGATCGTTCTCTGTTTTTTTGCTCAATCTCATACCCCTCCACCACCTGCCGTCCATCACGCCCTTCCCCACACCTGTGAGCCTGCTCTCTCCCGGTCACCTCAGGTTTTAGGATTGAAAGGCTTCCGTTTCCCATGCCAGGTGTGGCCTGGAGAGAAGAGGGAACACGGGGTCCCTCAAATATTTTATGTCTTTTCTCTGAAAGGTGTTTCTCAACGTGCTGGTGGAATGTCTGTCATTAGGACCCTCCCTGATTGCAAAACGGGCCTTAGAAGTCAAACCCACTCCATCATCCCTGTCCCCCTCAGCTCTTGGATTCCCACCTGCACATCAAAGGAGGGGGCTGTAGCTTCTCCATGTCACAGATTCTGGGCCGTCCCTGAGTGCTTTCTTGAGCTAACCTCCCCCTAAAGATTCAGAACCTTTTCTGTTGGCCCCGATAGAGCTGCAGATACAAATGCAGAATCTCTGCCTCGTGGGCCCGAATTAATGAACATTTAAACCAAATTTATGTTTCATTTTAACATTATTTTCCACCATTCATCATTCACAGACATATTGCATGTTTCTCTTTTTGTAAATGTTTCAAAACGCAGGCTGCCTTCCGGTGGAGCACACTTCCTCATGGCCCCCTCTCTGTCCCTCAGCTTTAGGGCCCTGCAGGGACCTGAGTCAGGGCAGCAGTGGTCACAGGAGAGGTCACTGCCATTCCTACCCCTCTGGGTTTCCTCGTGGTCACTGTCCAGTCTGTGACCCGTCCTGGATTGTTCCAGTTCCCTTCAGTCTCAGGTGATCTCTACAATGTGGTTGTGCCAAGTTGTTAGCCATGTCAACTAGGTTGCTATTCTCGCTGGAAAACCAGCGTGTACCACTTTAAATGGATGTCATAGTCTGTCTTCCTGTGACATCACACCAGGTGATAATGAGCAGCTTAGGTTCCCTGGTACCATGGTGACCTGTGGCAAAACATTCTGTCTTTGAAAGCAAGGACAGCCTTTTGGGGAAAACACCGTCCATTTTCAGGGGTGATCTCAGTGCCTTTCCCCGAAGCGTTGCTCTCTTCAGCTTGTACTGCTTTGGTCTTCAGACGGGATGGCATCCGCCTGTGAGGCCCCGATGGCGCTCAGCCAGAGTCTGGAAGCCCGGCCTCCCTGCAGGTCCCCGTGGGCAGGAGCCTGCGGAGATGGGACTCATGAGAATCCAAATTCCTGCCCAGGTCTCCACAGGCCAGTGATCAATGAGTCTCAGCTTCCCCAGCGTCTAGGGCCAGTTTTGCTCTTTCTGTCTCAGAGGCAGAGACATCTCGGAGGCCTTGCCGCCCTGTGGTCTGACCTCCAATCGCTTCCTCAGTCATGACACGACGGAGAGAGAATGGACAGCCTTAGATTCCTGTTTTGTGGCCGCAGAAGATTTTGGAGGGTGAGGAAAGGCTGGTAGTCGCTCCATTCCTGGTGCATTTTGAGACATGAACTGTGTTTGCCAACTTGACTCAGAAAATAAGGCCAAGCATTTTTACTCAAAAGGACAGCAGTTATTTGGGTGTGATATGGAGGTCTGGCTGAGAATCCTGAGTATCTACCCCAGCATTCAGCCCCCGGTCTTCCTCAGGCCCCAAACAGAGCCTCTGTCCACCAGTGACACTTGTAGGACCATCAGGTCTGCAGTAACACGTGGCCCAGGTCACAGGGCAGCTGGCACAGCAGGCTGCCCCCGTCCCAGAGCCCTCTGGGATTCTGGGCCCGTCCCCAACTGAGCAGCTTCTCAGCTCCCTGCGCACCTGGGCTGGGGACCCCGGCGCAGCTGAGGAATGTGCTGCCTCCAGCGTCAGAGGCCCCTGGGCGCTGGGCCCCTTCATCTCGTGTTGCAGGAGGGGCCGCATTCCGCAGATTAGTGCTCACCTTGGGGCTGCTCCCCGTCCTGCTCCGTGTCAGGGGACTGTGAATGTGTGACTGAGGGAGAAGCCCCCTGCATCTGAGTGAGACTCGTTCTGACATTCTGACCCTCAGACTCTGTCAGGACGTCCTGGCAGCACCGGGCCCGCTCACTGGTCCAGGCAGGGTCACCTCACCCTCCTCCTGGACCCGCGGGAGGGACGTGCTGTGGGTGGAACAGGCCGTCGGTTCGTCTGCAGACTGGGTGGGGACACAGGGCTCCAGTAGGACGTGCCCCGAGTGGGGACAGTGGCGGGACGTGCAGGCCTGCTGGCTGAGTCAGGATAGCTGTGGGGACCTTTGGTCCGCGTGACTGGAAAGGCATTTGCAGATCAGTAGGTTCATGTGGGTACCAGGAGATTCCTGAGCTGAGGTTGCTCAACCAGGGTGACCACGTGACTGCGGCAGCAGTGAGAATCCCCTGTAGTTTACCTCATTTTACTGTTATTTTCGGAGTTTTGTCTCCTCCTTGTTCTCCTTATTCTTTCTGTTCGTCTCCTTCTCCTACTTCATTTTTTATTTGCACAAGCGTAATTAGAAGTGGAACGTTGACGTGGTGGGAATCAGCACCCCTGCACCTTCTAAATCTTTGTGTGTGTAGAGCGCACACCTCTGCCGTCCACTCATGTGACTGTGTGCAGCTCCTGAGTCAGTACTTTCCTGGGTGCGGGCGGTTCTCACGGCTTCTGTTCAGACTTTCCCACCGGACAACCTTACTCACTGCACACAGCTGCTGTGTGTATTATTCTTACACATTCTAGAATGAGGGGGGGATGGCGGGATGGGCCCAGTGACATCTGAACCCGCTTCCAAATGGTCCTGAGCTAAAATTCCATTGGTCACCTGCCCTCAAAAGTTCCTCGTGTTAGTGCAGGGTCACGGTGACACCCTGGATTCCCAATCCAATTCGGTTCAGAACCAGGGTCCTGTGGTCTGTGGGTTATCTGTTTCTCTGCTTTCTCTCCATTACACAGTTACCCTGGTGAGGGGTCTCATTTTCCTGACTGTGGAGGAAGGCAGGAGGGAAGGGCGACAGGAGAAACGCTCCGTTGTCTGTTGGGGTTTTGTCCAGAGGCTCTGGTCTTTCCTTCACTGGAGAATTCTAAAAGGGTAACCGGCTCAGGACAGGTGATTGGTTAAAGGACAGACTGAGTGCCTTTATGGTCCCAGCTACACCCCTGTTCACTGCACCCGGGATGCTCCTGCTTGTACAGGTCACGTGGAATGCACGGGGCGTATGTGTTCACTTCTAGGGGACCCGGGATTAGTCAGCCAACCATGCAGCTCCCTACTGACCATCAAATGCTCAGACTCATTTCATGATACTTTGATCTGCCGTCTCTTAGGTGGTCAGATGTCCTGAGTACTTAGTGGTAGGACAAGGCCCTTTGCCCCCTGCTACCCCGGACCCAAAGTTGAATTTATGGGGGTCCCACTGGCTAACAAAGTGATCCCGGGTTTTGGTGAACAATTTTAAATCACACCAGCTGTACAATTGACTGCGGTTTTCCTCACTGAGTGAACTCTTTTTTTTTTCACCATTTATCAGCTCTTCCCCTCTCCTCCTCCTCCTCCTTCTGCCACAAACACGAAAGATATGACTTCATCTTTCACATTTTCTGCTCAATCCCATACCCCTCCCCCTGCCGTCCATCCCCCCCTTCCCCACAGCTGTGAGTCTGCTCCCTTCCGGTCACATCAGGTTTCAGGATTGGGGGGCCTCAGTTTCCCATGCCAGGTGTGGCCTTGAGAAAAGAGTGATCATGGAGGCCCTCAGATATTTTATGTTTTTCCTCTAGAATGTGCTTCTCAATGTGCTGGTGTAAGATGAGCCATCGGAGCACTCCCGGATTGCGAAACAGGACTTCAATGATAAGCCCGCTCCAACGTTCCTGTGCCCCTAAGCTCCTGAATTCCTACCCGCACATCAAAGGCACCAGCTGTAGCTTCTCCGTGTGACAGTTTCTGGGTCGTCACTGAGTGTTTTTTTGAGTCAACGGTCCCCTAAACATTCACAGCCTTTTCTGTTGGCCCCGATATAGCTGCAGATATAAATGCAGAATCTCTGCCTCGTGGGCCTGAATTAATGAATTCATTTAAACCAAATTTATGTTTCTTTTTAACATTATTTTCCACCAATCATTCTTCAAAGACATATTCCATAATTCTCTTTTTTTTTTTTTTTTGTATGTATTTGAAAACGCAGGCTGCCTTCCGGTGGAGCACACTTCCTCATGGCCCCCGCTCTGTGCCTCACCTTTAGGGCCCTGCAGGGACCTGAGTCAGGGCAGCAGTGGTGACAGGAGAGGTCACTGCCATTCTTACCCTTGTGTGTTTCCTCCTGCACATCCGTCCCGTCTGTGTCAGGGCCTGAACTGCACTAGTTTCCTCAGTCACATCTCTGCAATGTGGTTGTGCCAAGTGGGTAGCCCTGTCTGCTAAGCTGCCTCCATCACTGGAAGTCCTGTGTGAACCACTGTAAATGCATATCGTAGTCTTCCTCTGGGTGACGTCACACCCGGGTCATAATGGACACCTGAGGTTCCATTGTACCCTGATGTCCTGTGGCAAAACATTCTTTCTTTGAAACCAAGGACAGCCTTTTGGGAAAATCACAGTCCATGTCGAGGGGCAATGGAAGTACCTTTCCCTGAATCTTTATGCTTTTCAGCTCATTCAGCTCGTACTGGAATTCAGAGGGGGTGGGTAGCACCCGTGATGGCCCAGTGGACCTCAGCCAGAGCCTGGCAGCCCTGCCTCCCTGCAAGTCCCCGGGGGCAGGACCCTGCCGACTTGGGACTCCTGGGAATCCACATTCCTGCCCAGGTTTCCAAGACCAGTGACCAATGAGTCTCAGCTCCCCTAGGGTCTAGATGCAGTTTTGCTCTTTCCTGGTGAGTCAGAGGCAGAGACATCTCGGAGGCCTTGCCGCCCTGTGGTCCGACCTCCAATCGCTTTCTCAGTCATGACTGAGGGACAGGATGGGGAGCTCAGATTTTTGTTTTGTAGCTGGAGAAGATTCTGGAGGGTGAGGAAAGGCGGGTAGTTGCTCCGTTCATGGTGACGCATTTTCAGAGCTGAGGTATGTTTGCCAATTGAAGTGGAAAAATAAGGCCAAGTGTTTTTAATCAAGAGGACAGTCATTTTTCGAGTGTGATATGGAGGTCTGGCTGAGAATCCTGACTTTCTACCCTGGGATTCAGCCCCCGGTCTTCTTCAGGCCCCAAACAGAACCTCTGTCCACCACGGACACTTGTAGGACCATCAGGTCTGCAGTAACACGTGGCCCAGGTCACAGGGCAGCTGGCACAGCAGGCTGCCCCGGTCCCAGAGCCCTCTGGGATTCTGGGCCCGTCCCCAACGGAGCAGCTTCTCAGCTCCCTGCGCACCTGGGCTGGAGACCCCGGCGCAGCTGAGGAATGCGCTGCCTCCAGCATCAGAGGCCCCTGGGCGCTGGGCCCCTTCATCTCGTGTTGCAGGAGGGGCCGCATTCCGCAGATTAGTGCTCACCTTGCGGCTGCTCCCTGTCCTGCTCCGTGTCAGGGGACTGTGAATGTGTGACTGAGGGAGAAGCCCCCTGCATCTGAGTGAGACTCGTTCTGACATTCTGACCCTCAGACTCTGTCAGGCCGTCCTGGCAGCACTGGGCCCGCTCACTGGGCCAGGCAGGGTCCCCTCACCCTCCTCCTGGACCCGCGGGAGGGACGTGCTGTGGGTGGAACAGGCCGTCGGTTCCTCTGCAGACTGGGTGGGGACACAGGGCTCCAGTAGGACGTGCCCCGAGGGGGGACAGTGACGGGACGTGCAGGCCTGCTGGCTGAGTCAGAATAGCTGTGGGGACCTTTGGTCCACGTGACTGGAAAGGCATTTGCAGATCAGTAGGTGCTGTGGGTACCAGGTGATACCTGAGCTGAGGTTCGTCATCCAGGGTGACCACGTGGCTGGGGCAGCTGTTGGAGTCACGTGTAGTTACAGTTTGCCTCCATTTGCTGTCCTATTCTAAATTTCTTCTCCTTCTTCTCCTTATTCTTCCTGTTCTTCTCCTGCTATTTCTCCCCCTCCTTTTTTTTTTTTTTGCTCAAGCATAATCAGAAGTGGAACGTTGACGTGGAGGGAATCAGCACCCCTGCACCTTCTAAATCCCTGTGTGTAGAGCGCACACCTCTGCAGACCACCCAGGTGTGTGTGCGCAGCTCCTGACTCCCTGGTTTCCCGGGTGTGGGCAGTTCTCACGGCTTCTGTTCACACTTTCCCACCCCAGCCCCTCGCTGCCCAGTGAACGGGTGTGGGGAATCTTCCAGCTGCTATGTCTATTTCTCTTACGCAGTCTAGATGGAAGGGACAGGGACCTCTTGGGTCAGACCACATTTCCACCCACATCCAAGTGGTCCTGACCTAACACTCCATTGGTCAGCTCCCCTAAGAGCTCCTCATGTCAGTGCAGGGTCACGGTGACACCCTGGATTCCCAATCCAATTCGGTTCAGAACCAGGGTCCTGTGGTCTGTGGATTATCTGTTTCCCTCCTTTCTGTCCAATACACAGTTACCCTGGTGAGGGCTCTCATTTTCTTGGGGATGAAGGAAGGGCGACAGGAGAAACGTTCTGTTGTCTGTTGGGGTTTTGTCCAGAGGCTCTGGTCTCTCCTTCACTGGAGAATCCTAAAAATGTCACTGTCTCAGGACCGGGTATTGGTTAAAGGACACACTGAGTGTCTTTATGGTTCCAGCTTCACCCCTGTTCACTTCCCCCAGGATGTTTCTGCTTACACAGATCCCGTAGGAATGCGGGGGGCTTGCTGTGTGTTCTTCCAGGAGCCCCGGGATTAATCACCACCACCCCCAGCTTGGTCTGGTCAGACTCTTTTCCTCCTGCTTTGATCTGCTGTCTCCTAGGTGATCAGATCTATGGAGTGGTCAGTGATCGATCAAGGCCCCTTGGCCCCTTCTTCCCCCAGATCCAGTTTATCCACCGACGATTATTTTTTTATTGAGTTTATTGGGGTGACACTGGCTAACAAAATGATACAGGTTTCAGTGCACAATTTTACAGCATCTGTGCATTTTATTGTGCGTTTCCTGCCTTCAGTCAAGTCTTCGTTGTCACCATTTATGACCCCTACACCCTCCTCCTCCACCCCCCTTCCCATTCCCCCAGCTGTCGCCAAACTGTTTTCTGTGTCTACAAATCTTTCTCTTTTTTCCTCAATCTCATACCCTCCACCTCCCACCATCCATCCAGCCCTTCCCCACACCTGTGAGCCCGCTCTGTACCTGTCACATTAGATTTAATACTGAGAGGCTTCCGTTTCCCATGCCAGGTGTGGCCTGGAGAGAAGAGAGAACACAGAGGCCCTCAAATACTTTATGTCGTTTCTCTAAAATGTGATTCTCAATCTGCTGGTGGAATGTCTGTCATTAGGACCCTCCCTGATTGCAAAACGGGCCTTAGAAGTCAAACCCACTCCATCATCCCTGTCCCCCTAAGCTCTTGGATTCCCACCCGCACATCGAAGGAAGGGGCTGGAGCTTCCCCATGTGACAGTTTCTGGGTTGTCACTGAGTGCTTTCTTTTTTTTTAAAGATTTTATTGACTTATTTTTAGGGAGAGAGGAAGGGAGGGAGAAAGAGAGGGAGAGAAACATCCATGTGTGGTTGCCTCTCACACGCCCTCCGCTGGGGACCTGGCCTGCAATCCAGGCATGTGCCCTGACTGGGAATTGAACCGGGAACCCTTTGGTTCACAGCCCACACTCAGCCCACTGAGCCACACCAGCCAGGGTGAATGCATTCTTGAGTCAACCATCCCCTAAACTTTCAGACCCTTCTCTGTTGGCCCAGATACAGCTGCAGATATAAATGCAAAATGTTTCCTTCATCGGCCTGAATTAATGAATTCATTTAAACCAAATTTATGTTTCTTTTTAACGCTGTTGTCCACCATTCATCATTCACAGACATATTGCATGTTTCTCTTTTCGTATGTATTTGAAAACGCAGGCTGCCTTCGAGTGGAGCACACTTCCTCATGGTCCCCTCTCTGTGCCTCACCTTTAGGGCCCTGCAGGGACCTGAGTCAGGGCAGCAGTGGCCACAGCAGAGGTCACTGCCATTCGTACCCTTGTGTGTCTCCTCCTGCACATCTGTCCCATCTGTGACAAGTCCTGAATTATTCCAGTTTCCTTCAGTATCAGTCACATCCCTACAACGAGCCATTCCCAGATGTCCCACCTCTGTCTGGGTTGGAACCCTTGGGAACTAACACGGCTCTTTCCCTGAGGCTCTTCAGCTGGATCTGCGGTCTTGGATTATAATCCAAGCAAAATGTCACTGGACTGATTCCCAGTTAGGGCACAGGCCTGGTTGGGGCCCGTGGGCGAGGCAGCTGATCGATGTTTCGTGAACATTGTTTCTCTCCCTCTTTCTCCCTCCCTTCCCCTGTAAACATAAACAAATGAAGTATTTTGAAGGAAAAAAAGGCCAGCAGGCACAGAGCAGGAATAGGAGTGTTTTGGCCCCCGGGGCTCTTCGGTGGCGACTAGCCGAGGGAGGACCCCCAGCACTGATGGGGTGGGAGGCCTGCCGGAGCGTTGTTTGGTGTGTGAGGGAGGAGAAGCAAACCTGCTCCTGGTTCCCAGCAAGTTTCCAGCGTGGCGCTACGTAGACCAGCAAAGGCCGGTTCCGTGTAGTTTACAAGCAGACACGAAAGGCAGCCCTGTTTGACCGTAGGTGGGCACGTTCTCAACGGGCGGCTGGACCTTCCACCACCGTTGGCTGCTCTGCCCAGACCACAGAAGGGCCCGAACGCTTGATCTGGGGGCCCCAGAAGATTTTAGTGAGCCGGTGGATTTGAAAATGCAGACTGCAACAAGTAACTAAGAGCCACCGTATGTGATTTTTACTTTATTGGTATTGTCAACACTGTGACCGATGTCCCCGTTTTCCTGCTCTTTGCCCGCCTCTTCCCCGCCGCCCCCTTCCCTCTGACCGTCCCCGTGCTGCTGTCTGTGTCCCTGGATCCCGCATTTGTGGTCTTTGATTCATCTTCCCCCTCCTTTCATCCAGTCCCTCCTCTCCTCTGACAGCAGCCGGGCGGTTCCACGTGTCCATGCCTCTGGTTCCGTTTCGTTCGTCACCATGACATTCACACAATGGAATGCCACCAGGCTGAAAAAAAAGAAGGAACTCTTACTGAAACCGGAAAAGATAACCTGCGTTCGGGTTGCCTGTCACGTACCCAACCCAATAAGCAGAGACAGGGAGTGAATCTTTATGGGTGCTTTATCAGATAGTGGGTTCTTTCCAAGCCAGCGTTTTTATAACAGAGCAAAGTGGGGTGATGGGTTTTGAAATTCAGGGAAAATTAGATTAAAAAAAAAAACCTGCAGTAGTCTTGCCCTGGGCAGTGAGCTGTTCCCAGGGGTGGGTGGTGTCTGTCTCTCCCTGGAACACGATGGTCCAGACGCCTCCACTTGTCCCCCAGGCAGTAATCTTCATCAGCAACCCAGGAGGTCGGCCCGGATGCGCCCTAGCTGCAGTTTCTGAAACAATAGCTTTAACACACGTAGTACTGAGGCAGGAGACAGCATAGGAAGAACTCTGAGACCGCAGTCCTGTTACTGGCCAGCATGGAGCACCCTGGTTGCCAGGAAACATCTTTTACCAATTCTACCAAGTAGAATAAATAGTAAACCGAGGCAGGGAGGAGGGAGACAGGTCTCACACACAAACTCAGCAGTCCTGAGTCTGGTCTGATAATGTTGCCAGGTGTTCCGACATCACAAGAAATGCTATGTGAGCAAGAAAGAAGGGAAGTCCTTGAAATTCTATGTAGCATTTCCACTTTCTGGGAAAGAAAGCCTTGAAACTGTGCTTTCATCCCAAGGCCTGGAATGTGGGAGAGGGTCCCCGGTGCCCAAAGAAGAAGCCCATAGAACCACTTTGGTGAATCGCCTGCCTCTGGTCACTATCTGTTTTACGAGGTAGTCTCTGATGCTCACAGAAAGAGCCCATAAATAACTCTGGAAAGTGCCCCAACTTTAATGAACTGCCTCCTGTCACGTATTCGTTTTACAACAAGATGAACAAATGGGGTCTGGAGCAAGATAAAAATTCAGGCTAACAGACACCCACACATACCTCAGTTTGGGATGGTCACATTCCCCCAGGAAAGCTGGCACCACATGTACCTGTTAATCAATATGTAACTTTTTCCCCTCCTATCCCACCCACTATGTAAGTCCTGAGAACAAAGGACACTCACTCTCTCTCTCTCAGGGGCTCAGGGTACTCTTTGTTCTCGGGCCACTGGGCCTCTGGCCACCCTGCCTCAGGCTGCCCAGGGGCTTGCCACCCTGGTCTTCAGCCTCTCTTGATTTCGTCACCCTGCTTTGTCCTGAAACTTTGCCTTTCACCCCCTGCTCTACCCAGTCCTGTTCCCTTCCATGGGAACGGGCCACTAATAAACTGATTTCATACTATAAGAGTTGCTGATATGTAATTGTTTACACGCATCAGCAAGAAGAACCAGGTCTCTCCCGTCAACTGTACTTACTAGGCTTATAACTATTTACCTTAAAGGAAAACTTTCCAACTCTTGAGTCCCTTATCATTACTTTTTGCACCAGTATGGATGCACCTGGAGATTATTATATTAGGCAAATCAAGCCGGTCAGAGAAAGAAATGTACAATATGATTTCACTCATATGTGAATCAACTTAAAAGAACAAACATGAGATGAACAAGTTTCTGAAATAAGATAATGAACAAGTTTATAATTTTTTTAAGTATTTCATTTATTTATTCTTAGAGAGAGGGGAAGGGAGGGAGAAAGAGAGGGAGATAAACATTGATTTGAGAAACATGAATTTGTTGCTTCTCACATGCCCCCAACTTGGAACTTGCCTGGTAACCCACTCAGTTCACTGAGCCACACCAGCCAGAGCTGAACAAGTTAATTTTTAGAAGGTAAATTAAGATTTCAAGTGCAGAAAACTTAGAAAGGAAAGGACAGGCGAATGGGAAAATTTGCCAGTGTGAGAAGGCAAAAAGGGCCTGCACTTGGAGAAGCTACCGAGCAGTCATGGGAACGGCCACTGCGTGCGTTGACCTGGAAGGTGTGGGGAGGAGATGAGGGGACTGGAAAAGTCAGTGTTCCCATCACGACCGGACCCAAAAAGCCGAGAGAGGGACTGAATCTTTGTGGCCGCTTTATTCAGATGGCCGGCGATCTGAGAAGATGGCGGGTTATGTACCCTGAAACACCATTTTACATTTCCTCCCAAGCCAGCCTTTCTTTTCTTTTTTTTTTTTTGGAGGAGGAAAAAGAGTAGGTAAGGGATTCGGAATTCAGGAAAGAGGTAAATCAGATAAAAGCTGAAGCCCGGCAACTCCCCTAGCATTCTTCATCTGCCGAAGGCAGTTCTTTGTCTGTTGGGGGCGGGGTGCGGAATGCCTCTCTCCAGGACACAAAGGCTCAACCCTCTCGAAGGCTTTCGGTCTCGGTCCCCTCTGCAGCACAAAGGTCCCATTGCCCGAGGGTCTCCCGGAGTTGCCAGGGGCCGTACCTTCAGTTCCCGAAACAATAGCTTTTTGTGTGCAGGAACTCCTAAACTTATTACTTAAAACGAAAGTTTTCTAGCTCTTGAGTTTCCCCCACCAAGGAAACCAAATGGGAAGGAAGGACTGGTGTTAGTTCCCCGCCGTCGACCTAAGAAACGTCCAAACCTGTAGGAATTCTGATGAGAGTATTTGAGCCAAAGTGGCAGCAGTTGCCGGGAAGCAAAAAGTCTCAGTGGGTGGAGAACATGCTCCGGAGAACGGCAGTTTTACACCTTATTTTACAGACCAGAACTGAAGGAGAAGGCGGAAAGGGTTACATGAAGTCCATCGGGGATGGAGGAGGGAAGAGGGAGAAAGCAAAGCGGGGAAGTCTCTGAGGTCGGATAAAAAGGAAAATGGGCACACACGGGCCTCTCTCCCAAGGCGGGTGCGGGGCAGTTAAGAGGCAGCGTTTCCAGCACACAGAGAGGGCGTGCCGGGAGCCGGAGGATAGCGAGGGGCCTCCTGGTCTCCGCTCTGCTGGGAGACTGCCCCAGGGGCCCGGGGAAAGAAGATTACCCTGACATTCCAAAGGCGTGTGATCACAGATGCAAAAGTGTACGTTCTGTCCCTTGGAACAGGGGATCCGGACGGGAGGGAGGGAACCTGTATAGAAAGCTTGATTCTCTGCATGCTCTCACGATTAAACAAACAGCAAAGTGCAGAGAAGTTGTATGAAAACCGCCGGGTCTTTCACAATAAAAGTTTGGGGCCCACGGGCTGGGGAGCCGTCTCTGCCCTGTGAGGAGGGGCGCTTTCCCAGAAAAGCGGGAGCGCCCTTGCTCTGTCGTGGACGTCCGTGGGGTGGGGATTCAGGGAAACGAACAGGCAGTTAAATCTGGGCTCGTGGCGGGGTTCAGGACACTACCCAGCACCGTGGCGTGTTGAGTATTTAAGCAGAAGGCATTTGATCGAGGGAGGGCAAGTGCTGGAAGGCTTCTCTCACCCTCTTCCCTGAAGCAGGTCATAGGAAGAGGGGCCTCCCACGGCCATGTGAAAACTGATTCTGTACGCTGTTCCCTCGCTGATCTGTGTTTTCTTAGCCAGCCCCCGCTGGGAGCCTAAAAATCTAGAGAACACTATTTCCTTTCCCAGAGTATAAATGCTGTGATTTAGATTGTACACAGTCCTGGAGGGTCTCTGAGGATCTATGGGCACGTAGGCTAGATTAGAGTGGTCACAGAAGGCTCCCTGGAGGAGGCAAATTCGGACTAGAGACAGAAAGGGTAAGTAGTAGGAACTCAAGGAAAATACAACAAGAAAGACAAAAACAGGACTTCTGTCCTCCCAGATAGGAAACAGAGTATGAACAGACGACGAAATGTTTGAGGCACCACAGGTAGAGAATATTTCATCCATCTGAATCAAGTTGGTTATAGGCTGGGGCTAGCCTTTGACCCTCAGGAATTGTGAACGTAATTACTTGATGTTCATGCTGTTCTTTTCTTATATATTCATTTGACATCCTTTTCATAGGAATGCCAGCCACCTGTGTGACTTTAAATGGAAAAGTCTGGTTTCTTGGAATCTGAAAAGCTCATAATTTAAAGCCCTTGGTTTTTGAGAGTCTGTGCAAGCAAAAGAGTATGAAGTTTGGCAGAGGGGGAAAAAATCCTACAGGCCAAGAGAGGGGCCTCAGGTAATTGTGGTTAACAGTGTGCACCATTCTCTTCACCCACTTCAGACTTTCCTGTACGGGATATCAAAGCAGTCCACGAACATTCCCTGCGCACAGCACTCTCATGCCTTCAACATCAGTCTTGATTCAGGAATGGAAACTTCATTGGTTGATAGGACAGCAGCCCCGTCTGGCACCCAGAAATCAAGAGGCCACACGTCAGCCCCAGGAACCAGCTCCCAGCGGGCTTGGGGCAGTGCTGCCTTGCGGGAGCAGGGGTAACCGCTCAGAAGGCTGAAAGGAGAAAAAGTCAGAACTGAGACAGGACGCTGCTTTGCCTCCGGGGCCGGACACAACTCAGAATGATTCACCACCAAAATGCAGGAGGCCTGGGTCCGTAGCCGCCTTTTTATGCCACTTTTTCTGTGGTTCACTGCTGTTAACGTAACTTTGAAGGCTGACTGACCTCATTTACAAACACAGAACGTACAGAGGTGCATTTATGGACTCACAAACAGTTCGTATGCTATTATAAAACATGTTCAGTTGTGCTGGTCCTATGCCAAGTTCATTCCTCCATAACTGTGAGTTTCTGGGTGCATTTTCCTCATCAGCTTCGAGATAGTTGGTAAGGTGCAAAGAATTCCACGGCCTATTTCCTTGAGAGGTTCTTCTTTAAACATTTTCTGATCTGGTTGAGAAAAAACAGGATCACTTTATTTTCCCCTCGTGGTTTCGCCCATGAATTGCAACCTCAGCTTTTTCTTCTTTTGCTGAGTTTGCATCAGAAGGGGGCTGCTTACAAATTTCGAATTACTCTCTTGTAACAACTGGTTTTGTTACCATTTTCTCCAGTCACATGATCACTTTTAACTATTTTTCAAGCTCCTTGAAATCTGAGTCAAAAGTTATCAGGTTTCCTGTATTTCTTGAAAACGGACTCTTGGGTTTGAAAATAAGACATTTTCTTCGTATTGAAAATATAACACTCAACTACTTTCTTCTCTCAGAAAGAAGTTCTCTCCTTTCCCCACCCAACGATAAGCCTCCTATTATGACCAGATTATTTGAGGTTTAGATTAAAATCTGTTGATTTTAAGTCAATTGACAGATTTAAATATTTAGTAGAGTAAAAAAAAAAATCGTCTGGAAATCCGTGATTTCCTTTTAGCATGTTGGACATACCGAGATTTAATTGATAATGCTTTGGGGGAAGATTAAATGTTAGGGTACGTTGATTTTGAATTTCGTTAACTTAAAATTCTTATTTCCCGACCGTCTGCAGGCCACCGGGCAGCGGGAATCCTCTGGGACCGTCCCGAAGGCTGGAGACCGGGAGCCCAAGGCTCGGGCCCCACCCACGCGCCCGCCTCGGGGCCGCAGCCATTGTTCAGCTCGCGGAGTCGCTCCGCGCGCCCGGGAAGGTCACGTGAGCGGCCGGGCCACGCGGCCGCCGGACGGGCTAGTGAGTGCGCGCGCGCGCGGCGCGAGGGGGCGGGGCCTGGTGCAACTTCCCGCTGCCTCCGGGGCTCTGTCTGGCCGGGTTCCGCGGGATGGTTCCGCTGGGGGAGGTGCCCGCTGCAGTTTGCGCGGGTCGGGGAGACCCCCAGCAGCGGGCCAGATGCCGTGGTTGCTGGTTCCCTCCAAGGAGGGGGTGGGGGAGGGAGGAGAACGTTTGCGTTTTAATTTTAGAATTTCCCAGTAATCAACCTTTACTCAGAAAAATAAAGTGTTTTTTTACTTCCATAGGCTTTTTGTTTAATATGTATAGTATGTAAAGCGCCACTTAGAAACCTTTGTAATGCTGTTTTTACTTCTCATCTAATTTTGTTTCTGTGAATTTTCAAACACTGTAAAAATTATGAAGCTATTATGCTTCGTTTACTTAAAAGGGAACAACATTTTCATAAAGTTAAATTTTAGGTTTTTGTCTTGTGTTTGGTATTTTTCTTTAAAAAAAATTCCATCACACCATTTCAAGAACATTTGCTTGAGAGGGACAAGATTTCACCCGAGTTTCTAGAGTCGTGTTAAAAATAACTGAATTTTGACTTTTTAAAAGTGTTCTTTGAGGGACTCATCCCATGGCGCCAGGGAAGCACCCCAAAAAGAGAATCCCTTTAAGCTCCTAGGACTTTTGGACCTTGAGAACTTTCCCCGCGCACGGGGCTCGGTATGACATGGTTTTAGACTCCATTGTGGCTGGTCTTGGACACGTTCTTTTGTTAACTGGTAGGAGATCATGCGGTGTTGGAGGATTTATGTTGGTGATTGGAGGATGCTGGTTCCCTTATAGGTATAATGTTGCAAAACTGAGAATCCAAGAAGGAACCACCAGAGAAGGAATTACAAATAAGATTTTATGTGGTTCTGAAAGAAAACAAACCAACAGCATCGGCAGCCACGGAGCCGAGTCTCCAGCGTAGAGACCCGAATACTCACTGGAGGCAGTGGGAACAAAATGGAGACCAGCTGCATAAAACAGCGTCTGTACCAGAAGCAGCCTTTCAGTCAAGTAAATGGTGTGTAAGTTGTTAAAAAAAAAAAAAAAAAGGTTGTGTGTTGTTTTTCTTTTTTACATTTTCGGTCCAACTTTTGAAATAAATCTTAAGAATCCTCCCAAGTAGCTGTGAACCACTGTGTTCTCAGCCCCCCGCTGTGTGCAGCGCCCCCTCCTCCCTCAGCAGCAGACGCGGAGCTCGCTCTTCGGCCTCGTCCCCCGGGCTGGGCCCCCCCTTCCCGCTTCATCGGGATCTTACAAATGTGGCAGAAATTCTTCTTTGTTACATTCCACCGTGTAAGCACGCCGTGCCCCAACCTACTCCCAAACATTAGTAATGCTTTATTTCTTTGTTCACCGTATGGAAGTTGACCTAATTTTTAATGCAATGGTAGAAACGGTTAGGGCTCCAGGAGAGTTAAGCAGGGAGCAGGAAGTAATTCCAACAGGAAAAACGTAGTCATGCTGAGAATGAATGTTCTCTAACTATTTCCAGGTGGTGGTGGTTGTTGCTTTTTAAAATAGAGATACATGTTTGTGTATGTTGCACATTTGGCCATGTTGGATTTATTTTTAGAGGAAGTGTGTGCGTGCTAATTGTTACAAACAAACGATAACCAGTTCAAAAACGAGGAGGTGGAAGCCCTCCTCGGCTCCCCGATGTGTGCAGCTACACGCAGCACCAGCGTCTTTTCTGTTGAGCCTTTTCTGTTCCATTCTGCACGTACTGCCTTCCTCGTGCCTGGATCTGTGTCACACCGTACAGGGCACGTCCTGGCGATTGGACCAACTTTATCCGGGGCAGCGTGCCTTTGTTCGGGAGGAAGTCGTACGTAGCCAAGCTTGAAAGTGTCATTAAGGACCCATTTTTCGAAGGCCAGGTACTTCCAAAAATAAGACTATAACTAAAATAAGGAAATTTTTCTTTTAAATGATTTTCCCCCCTTAAATGATTCAACAATCCCGGTTTCAAAAGGGACACACCGTTCTTTAAAATGCGTGTTTTGGGATTAATCTGTGGGGATGAGTTTCGAGTAACTAGTAATGACAAAGTGTTTTCTGCGACCAACGTAGCGAGCTTTGAAAGCTCCAATTACTGGAGAAAGTTTCCCTCCAGTTTCCGCCTTTGTGGTTATCACAGCGCGCTCAGCCGGGTAGCCTGGCGGAAGTGCGTCATCTCCCGACGTCGCCGGCTCGTCCGCGGCGCATTCTGGGAGGGCGAGGGCCCTGGCAATGGACGGCGGCCCGCGGGGGCCAATCCCGCCTGCGTCAGCGAGGGGCTGCGCGGCTCTGGAGCCCCAGTCTGCGCGGGACCCTGGGCGCGGGGGCGCGGGTGTTGAGCTCCGCGAGTCTCCCCCACGTTTCTCGGGCTCCGCGGTCTCGCGAAACCTACACGTTTCCTATTTGGGTTTTTATTTGATTTATTTTTCTTTAGTTAATCGTAGTCAGGATTTATTTGTATCTTTAGAAGTTCAAAACAAAGATGAGAATTTGCATCTACAGTCTTACAAACTCCTGTATCATGCAGATTTTAAAAGGCCAAATGGTCCCAACTTATCTGTTACTTTGTGCCTTTCGTTGTGACCTTACAAATATGGCCTGAAGAGAGCCCTGGATTTTACACAGCAATGTGAACATGTTTTTTCATTAATTCCATGGCTGCAGAAATCATCTGCGAGCAAATTGGTGTGTGTGTGCCGTCCTGTTAAAGTAACACGCCGTTTTGTGTTTCATGTATTTTTCAAAATGGGATGTTTCCACTGGGTCTGATAATAACACTTACTCCTTTGTGTTTACTTGAATGAGAGTCCATTCATTAAAAGGAGTGTGGCTTTTTTTAAAATCAGTTTTCTTTTCATTCCTGCCATTTTTCTAGGGACGCTTTCCTAGAAAGTGCAAGAGACGGCTCCTCAGGCAATGTGGCCAGAGCTTTATTGTAGAAGACCTCGCGATTTTGCACAGCCTCTCAGCACGGAGCTGCTTGCACACTCGAGTGTGAGTGTGCGGGAAATCAGGCTTTCTGCAAAGGTTCCCTTTGTCCCACCTGGATCCCCCTTCCCCAGGGACACAGCGCATCTCTGCACGACTCCCAGGTCCACGCATCTGCATTTTTACGACCCGGTCCATGACACCGCTTTTCTGTGTGTGATTGTGGACCTCGGCGCTGCGGGAGCTGACCACAGACGTCCGAATTCCCTCCCCAGGTTTTGCCAGGCACCGAGGACACTCTGTCCTTAGTGTTAGGAATCTTGTCCTTATAGCCCCTCGGTCTTCACCCTCCACTTACGCACATCCCGGCTTTTTGGTTCCCCACCTCCTCCACGTGCTACTGATGCTTAGGAAGCTTTTCTCAGTATCAGAAACTTTTTTTTTTTTTTTGCGTTGCGTGTGCAAACAGACTTGTTGAAACCCTTGCCAAGTACACACATCGGTCCACTCTCTCTGAGATGAGCATCAGGCTGGGCTGTGCAGTTCATAGAGCCCAAGGCGTGCTCACAAACCCTGCACAAGTCTGTTTCCGGTACTGCTAACGCAATGGTCATTTCCGGTACCGTTTAATCCCAGACTTCAGCGGCCCTTTCCCCATGTTTGGATGTTTGCTTTTCTCCGGTGGTTCTGCTCGATCCTTCTGTGTCCATCTCTGGCAAAGGCCGTTCACACACCCGGTGCACACACCCGGAGTGTGCACCAGGGCTTGTAACACAGGGCAACTGACCACCCAGGGTTTCTCGTTCACTGCTTTGGGGACCTTCACGGGAACTTTCGGGGTTGATGTGAGGACAGCGCTTTCGGAAAAGGGAGAGCCCACCAGTGGGCTTACCTGGGGCAGAGAAAATTACTGAAATGCCCCGAATCTGAGCAAGTGGAGCTGAGTGCTGATTTAATATGTAAGCGCGTGCTGGACAGACTCAAACTCTTTCAAGGGGAGGTGGGGAGTGGGATAGTCTTTGACTCGACTCAAAGAACTTGTCCAAGTCGGCACAGCGGTTAAAACTGGGGTTCTATCTGGAGATGGCGCCCTCCCTGACAAGCACGTGTCCCTAAGCAGTGTGCGAGGGCTTTGTCCCTCCACTCGAGGTCCGAGGCCCAGCAGCATTGGCATTGCCTGGGATCTTGTTAGAAATGCCAGTCTGAGGCCCCCGCCTCAGATCTTATCATTTGAAACGCGCGGGACTAGGTTGCTTCCCAAATCTCAAGTCCCAGCCGCGGAGCTGGGCCCGGAGATCCCTCGGGTAGCCAGCGCTCTGCGGTTACGTTCTGAATCTAAGCTGCTGAAGACCTGTTTTGGCAGGTGTGGCACCTTTCCCGGCAGGAGTGAGTTAAAGGGCATGGGTTACAGCTGTGCTGCCTTCCCTTCCTGCCTCAGAGCAGCTTCTAAGAGATAGAAGACAGACCCCATCCCCAGGATTGGCCTGGGGGGACATTCACAAGCCCTGGGGGTGCGTAGCTCCAAAGACAGGACAGCATCCCACCTGCTCAAGAGTCACCTGGCCTAGTGCATGACAGGACCTGACCCAAAGGCGACAGGAACTGAACAGCAAGCAGTTCAGCCTCGTGAAGGCTTCTGACGCAACCCTTGAAGACGGGATCTCCGACAGGTGCACAGAGTTGTTCCTGAGCGAGCTCGGGCAATTAGCTGGGCAGCAGGTGCAAGCGTTTAAACGCCTGATAAATAGGGGTCCTGGGGAGGCCGGAGAGCGCTGCTGCGGAGAGAGCCGAGGACCGCGTCTGCGAGCCCTCCGGACGTGTCCGCCGTTCGTCTGTGCGGAGCCCAGCTGATTTTCCAGGTAAGGCCGTGGGAGGAAGGCGATGCCGAATCCCAGGGCTGGTGCGCTGGTTGGAATCCAGGCAACGTGCAGGGCCGGCCTCTCCGGGTCCTCCTGTGGTTAACGGGCTCCAGCCAGAGGGACAGGCTGGACACCGAGGGACTGAGCAGTCTGGACCTGGCCAACGACCTGATGATTGTCTGGCTGTGTTTCCCGCGTTGCATTTTGCAGCCCCGTGGCCGGGGCTGAGGAGCACGGAAGCCCTCCTGGGCCCGCGCGAACAGGCGAGGTTCTGAGCAGAGCCTGGGCTGGTTGGGCGTGGGGTGGGGCCGAGGGTGTGGATGCGGCGGGGTCTTCCCGGACCGACGGAGCGTGTGCTGTTGCCTTCCACGGAACCTGGCGTTTGACAGGCGCTCAGACGCCACCCCGGCAGGCTCAGTGCCTCAGACTGACCCCTGAGTGACGAATAGGAGCTTCCCCACGTACCAGGTGTCCCTTCCGGTCTCAGCCCCCTCCTGCGACGGAGACCCGTCCTCCCTGCCGCTCTTTGCTGTTGATTCCTTGTGATTGCGTAGCTAAGACAGGAACACGGCGTATATGGTTTTGCCTACTCTTAATTGCGTAGGTTTTGTCTTTTTCGTGTAATTTCTTAATATTTATCCATGTTGCGTGTAGCTCTACTTGTTCCTTTTCATCTGCAGATAATAGTCTATTATCTATATCTATCCCGCTGTAACTGTATACATGTATTATATATGTGTCTGTATACGCCTGCATGTTTGTGTGTGTGTGTGTGTGTGTGTGTGTGTATATATATACCTCTATATATAGAGAGAGAGTGATGTTAAATATATGCTTATACATCTGTACCTGTCACAGGCAGAGGGCCCCTCTATACCTGACCGTTGTTTGGGGCCCGTGCAGTTTGCATTGTCATGAGCATCGCTGTTGCTGTGTCCTTAGTCCCTGACACCTAAACGTAGGGGACCACCAGACCCTCCTACTTAGCAACAAGAACCCCGGCAAGTGACAATGACCAAGAGGTGCCTCCCCGTCCAGTGGGAGGCTTGGGTGCGGACGAAGAGCCTGAGGTGTCTGCTTTAGCCGTGCTGACCTCCTGGTGCCTGCAGCGCAAGTTCCATCGGCCTGTTCCGAGTCCTTTCGGGATTGTGAACACGATACAGACAAAATCCTGCTATTATTTTCTTCGCTGCCTCAGAGCTGTGTGTGCAGGGTTGTGCCGAAGCTACTCAGGAGTGGGGCAGCAAACGCTCAAGCAAGTGTCAGCATTTGTTTTCTCTTCCTTTTCACCTGTGCTTCCAGTATCAGGTGCAGTTGTTGATGAATGGTCCCTAAATGGCCCCTTTCCAGGGTTTTATGTCAGTCCCGGGAAAAAGCATCTGCGTGCCTGCAGATCTGGTAATGCCCGGGTTCTCCAGAGTCGGGTTGCTCTCCCCCCTGGGCGCCCCCACACTGCACTGGCTCCACACCCCCTTCCACTGACACCGTTTCTACCCGCGCCCTCCTTCGTGGGGTCCTTCCTCAGTGTCGTCCTCCTGAGGTTTTCCACTGGGCATCAGTTTCCGCAGCTCATTGACGAGAGTGGTTGAGAGAGGAGGGGGCTGTGACCTAGTTGGAAGTGACGATGGCTCCGGACGTGATCAACCACGCGTGGCACCAGCTTTACAATCACTGAGGTCCTGGCCGGGTCGCAGGCCGATACGCTGAGGTTGCGGGCTCAGTCCCGGCCAGGGCACGTGCAAGGATCAGCCAACACGTGCATGAGTAAGTGGGGTGTCACACCAGTGTTCCCCCGCTTTCTCTCTCTCCCTTCCTCTAAAAATCGGTAAATAAATAAATAATAAAGAGTAGAATTGACGTTCGTATTTACGTAGTGAGCATAAAGCCCTCCCCCCAACAAGCACAGACACTGGCGGCGTAGGGGCCTCTGTGTCCGGGCGTGGCAGCGTGGTCAGGGGACAGGGACCCAAGGGGCAGGTCTGTGTGAGTTGTCACCCAAGCCGGCGCACTTCCGAGAGAGGCGGGGGCAGGTCACAGCTCTGCTGGGATGGTTGTCAGCCGAGTTTTTACCACCAAGTGGGATATACGTGGCCACCGGGGGTAGGAGGGTGACTTCTCACCGTATGTCATTACGAAAATTTTGAGTTTTTTACTATGTGAACGTAGCTATTCAAATACAGAAATAAAATAAGCACATAAATAGTTAAGGAGCCACTTTATTCTATGGATAAATAGAATAAACATTGGAGACGGGCTGAATCATTGAAATGCGCATAGAGTGGAATATACAGTAACTACTTTTAAAAAATGAGGTGGATCTATTGTATAAGTACCACCACAAGTGTAAAGGAAAATATCTATACTTCTTCCCAAATCCAGCCTTTACTCACAAATACATGCGTACATAAGTAAACATCAAATGCATAAGTAAGTATACATAAATGCGTACATTGTATATTTAAATATTAAACAAATGGGGGTGCTCATGCTGTTTTTATTTAACCTTTGCTTTGAAAACACCTTAAACTTACAGACACTTCAAGAATATTAAAAAAGAGCTCTCATTTATACTTTACCGAGATTCGCGCATTTAAACATGTTTAATGTATTGATTTGAGCGAGAGAGAGAGAGAGAGAAAGGGGGAGGAGTCGGGGAGAAAGAAACATCGCTTCGTTGTCCCACTCATGGATGGGCGCGTTCACTGGGTGACGCTTGTCTGTGCCCTGCCCGGGGATCGAACCCGCGACCTTGGCGTGTCAGGATGTCGCTCTAACCCACTGCGCTCCCCGGCCACATTCCCCCGGTCATTCCGCACCCTCCCCCGCTGTCTACCTGTGCACTTTTCTGCTCGTCCTGACGGATCGGAGAGGAGGTCGCAGACACGGTGCCACGGGCACATCCCCTGAGAGCGGGAATGCCGTTTTAGACAGGCACGGCACAGTTACTAACTCAGGAAACCGAACATCCGTGCCATTCTTTCACCTAATCTGCAGTCCGTACTCCAGTTCCTTTACTCGTCCTGAGAGTGTTCTTTACAGCCTTTTTTCCCCTGCGGAAGGTCTAGTTCGCGACCGTAGACCCTGCGAGGCTGCCATGCCTTTTGTGAACCACCTTTGGTCTGGAATGGTTCCTAGCCTGCTCTGCCCTGCGTGTGGCTTTCATTTGGGAAGCACCAAGGTCAGGTACAGGATGTCCTCCCCGTGGGTCCAGCAGACACGTCCTCAAGGCTGGCTTAGCTGATGCCTCTTTGGTTCTTACAGCACAGCTCTTTACCACTGTGGTCCAAAAACGAGCTGTTGACCACGTGATCCCTTCGGCCTTCTGCCATAACGAACGACCCCCCCCATGCTGTCCTGCCCCCCCCCCCCGCTCTTCCCTTATGACAAGGAAAGGCAGGAACCAGTGTCTCGGTGTTGCTGACGTGCTGTTGCTTTTAGAGAGACACACAGCCACGACTGTGCATAGAAGTAACTGTAGCTGCCTGTGAGACCATAGGTGGCTGTATACACAGGGGCCTACACAGGGGCAGGCGAAAGTAGGCGTACAGTTATAATACAGAGAGATGTTACCCTAATTAATAAATAGCCCTGGCCGGGCCGCTCCGTGGGTGACAGCGTTCTGATGCACCCAGGTTGCGGGTGCTGTGCCCTGGTCAGTGACACACAAGAATCAACCAATGAGCAAGTGGAACAGCAGATCCGTTTTTCTCTCTTTCTCTCCCCCTGGTTCCCTCCCTCACTCTGTCTCTCTAAAATCAATCAATAAGAGTTTTTAAAATAATAAATAGTATTACAAGAGCAAACTGTTTTGCATACTCACAGCTGTAAACCTACTTTTGGCAACCCCTGTATACGAGAGAGAGAGTTTCGAGCCCCCAGGGTCTGTCCTTCCTGATTTGTCCATTCTCCTTTTACCTTTTTTACTGAACTTACTGGGGTAGCATTCCTTATTTGTTGTCCGTTCCTACTTGCATCGCCTCCTTCCACCGTGAGAACCCCCCTCCCAGCGACGGCCTCCCCTCTGGCCTGTCTTCCCCACCTCTCCGCCCTTCCCCCGCCAACCTCCTGGGTCCCAGACCCAAGGAGCACAAGGCAGACAGGATGGATTTAATACCCAGCTGTGAAAAGTGTCAGGAGAACTGCAAGCAGGCCTTTGGAAACTGAGAGGGCCTTGACCTAGGAGGATGCTTGTGGGCGCCCAGGGCTCCAGGAGAGGCTGCAGGGGCCCGGCTAGGCGGGTGTCCCTTCACACAGCGACAGCCTCTGCGCCTGGGCCCCTGAGCTGGGGGTGGGCCCAGCCGCCCCTCCGAGGGGCCCCTCGGTCTCCTGTGCAAGGTGTGCACACATTTTGTCCCGGGCAGGGGGTAGTGTTTATTTTGGTGGGCCGGAGGTCAGGGTCCCCGCAGGGATTTTTCTGTGGGCACCAGTCCCGGCCCCATGGAAAAATACATATTTCTCAAGTAAAAGAATTAAGGACATGACAAGTCTGCCTAAAGATTAACAACCTGTTTGTTCAGGATTGAACTTTCCCCGTGGTCAGAGCTCTGGGTAAACGGGCCTCTGAGAACATGTCGGTCTGCACAGTTCGGAGGCGGGGTTGATCAATATATTGTGTTATTGAAGAGGGCAGAGGATCATTTATGCACAGATGTTTTTCGTGTTCCCGTGTCCTTGGCTTAACTTCTCAGAAGATCGATCAGTCTCCAGAAATCTGTGAATATGAGTCCTGTCCCATCGGTGCCTTCTCAGAACTGAGTTTTAACAGGTGTTTTTTAAAAAGCAGTTTTGTCATTGGAAGGACATGGCTACAAGCTAGTTTTGTAGAACTTATTTTCATATTTGTTTGTTTTGTTTTGTGGTTGCACAGTCTTGTATTATCAGGAAATTCACACTTAGTTTTGCTGCTGTGGTTTTATTTTTTGTTTTTTGTTTTGTTTTGTTTTTTTTAGATCAGAGAATTTTGTTTACAGAAAAGTCAGGATTAGTACAATTTCATGAAGACAGTTTTGTTGGTAATAATGAACAGAATCAAGTGTAGTTTAATTTACAACATAAATGAACAAACAAAACAGAAACAGACTCGTACATACAGAGAACAGACGGATGGTTAGTTACCAAAGGGATAGCAGGGTGGGGGGCGCTGAGTGAAAAGGGAAGGGATTAAAAGGTACAGATGGGTGGTCACAAAATAGTTACGGGGATGCAGAGTGCGGTGCAGGGAATAGAGTCAGTAATATTGTGGTAACTGTGCGGGGGGCCGGGGGGGCCCTGGGAATACGGGGCGGGGGGGGGGACACTCTGTAAAGCACATGGCTGCCTAACCACTGCTCTGTACACCTGGCATCGATACAAAGTAATATTATTAAATGTCAACTGTGATTGAAAAGGGAAATGTAAGAAATATATTGAAAAGAAAAAAGTGTGCCGTATAACGTCACTTGGCCACTTTGGTATACAATCCACCTTAAAATAACATTAAAATGTAGTTTTTGTGCTAGCTTTAGCCATTAGTTTTTTATATATATATTTCATTTAAAAACAAATCTTAGAAAGGCAATATCTTCAAAAGGCAATCTATGGGAAACAGATTTGTTAAATATTTTGTTGTTATTTTTTTAAGGTTTTATTTGTTTATTTTTAGAGAGAGGGGAAGGGAGGGAAAAAGAGGGAGAGAAACATCCATGTGTGGTTGCCTCTCACGTGGCCCCCCAAGTGGGGACCTGGCCTGCAACCCAGGCATGTGCCCTGACTGGGAATCGAACCGGCGACCCCTTGGTTCACAGCCCGCACTCAACCCACTGAGGCACACCCGTCAGGGCTGGTTCAATATTTTAAGCATGTTCTGCCTTCCACACGAGACACTACTTCAGTTTTAAAACCATCTGCAGTCTAAATGCCGCTTCCATTATAATTCTAAATATTGAGGAGGTGAGCATCAGTTGGAACTCAAAATCCATAAACGAAACACAAAATTTATTTTTTAACTATATATATTTTTTATTTTTGTGTTTTCACTTTTTAACTGTTTTTCGAGTACCGTTGTCCCCATTCCCCCCACCACCATTTTCTCCCCACAGCCCAGCCACCCCCACTTCCCACCCGCGATCCTACCCCACTCTGGTTCTGTCCACGTGTCCTTTGTAGTTGTTCCCGAAAACCCTTCCCCCTTCCTGCCCCACGACCCTCTCCCACCTCCCCTCCTGCCACACCATTTCAGCGGCGACCGTCGCATCAGCGGTGCCATGCATTCTCGAAGAACCGTCCGAAGAGCAGGGCGTGAACTAAGGGAGGCCCACGCGATGGCTCGCGATGACCACGTCCGGGCTCTGTTGCGCTGGGACCCTCAGCCGTCACACCTGGAACTCAGATGCTCTGCCTGCGTGCAGGGGACCGTTGGACAGTGAACAGCTGCTGCACTGTCTGTCACCGGAGGGATAAGGTGACGATGGGCGAGGCGCTTTGATTTGTGCAAATGATGTTACTTATCCAGCCAGCCCTCCGTGACCCGATTCTGTAAGTGCTGTGAGAAGGAAGCCATCCTTTTACCAATGGGAGGATGTCCATCTCATTTGGGTTGGGTCTTCAGTTAAGTGATAGATCGCCCTGGCCATTTGGTTAGGGCTTCATCGAGATACACTAGGGTTGTGGGTTCGATCCCTGGTCAGGGGACATACGAGTTTCAAGCAGTGAATGTTTCAATAAGTGGAACATGAATCAATCAATCTCTCTCTCTCTCTCTCATTCTCTTTCCCTCTTTCTCCCCGCTCCTCTACTTCCTCCCCCCTCTCCCACCTCTCCTTCCTCCCCCTTCCTCTCTCTAAAGTCAATAAATAAAGAAGTTGAAAAAAAGTTGCAGATCACTGCAAGGTGGCCATCACGCATCGCAACGTGTGGAACGTCAAATAATTTGCGACTCTATTTCAGGCAGGGCTATCAGATAGGCAACTGATTCTTGAATGGTTTTTAAATTTCTCTATGGTAGGGGAAAATCGCCTTCTAGAAACACCCAAGATAATGAAGAGTTGCTCCTTATATTGTTTGATAGGAAGCATTTTTGTTCCCAGTTTACTGAGGGTTCTCAGTCCAGAACATGTTCCTGCGTGCTGTTTCAATTCACTGAGGGACTCCAGTGTCTGCCGCTGTCCTCCTGCGATGACTCGGCTCCGTTCCCGAGTCTTCCTTTCCCTTTTTGGTCTTCGGCTGGAATGGTCATCAGACCATTTCAACGTTGTGTCTCGGTGTTTTGGAATTCTTCTTTCCTTAGTGCTACCAGAACGGTGTAAGTTTTTCAGAGGTTTCTTTCTGCCCTTCACTGAGTTCAGTGGGCTAAGGTTTCCCTGCGTGACGCAGAACGGTAACTGAGCATCGGAACCAGTGTGTGTTGGGAGAAAGCCCCCCAAGTGTAAATTCAGGGTTAAGGGGCGAGCGGCTGGGAAGAATCCGCCCCCTCCCGGGACGGGGTCTCTTTGTTCAGAGTTAATAGTAAACCCGGCTGGCAGGTGGTTACATAGACCACCGGGAAGAACAGAGCATTCCTCCGGTAACAGATAACATCAGGGGGTTATCACACTCTGTGTACTCATTAACCTCCTTCGTGGGGGTGCGGCATCTGTCTTTGGGCGGGCTTCTGGTTTTCTGCAGACTCCCCCAAGCCGGGGCGCTCCAGAGAGTGAGGAGCCCCGCATTTCCCCAGGGCACCTCCTTGGGTTGCCCCCCCGCACCCCCACACAGCGAGTGTCCCTGTGCCAACCCTCAGTGGTGTGTTCTGACCTCCTTCCCTATCCCCCTGTGTTCCTTCACATTCTCCAGCAAGTTCTTCAGCATCCGTCACGCTGGCCACATCTGTAGAACTTGCCCGTGTCCAGAGCCGACTGTTACACTGACCTGCGCTTGTGATGTTCTTGGCCTTATTATTGTTTTTTTCTTTAAAGAGTGTGAGACCTTGACCGTGTCACTTCACGTGACTGTGCATCAGTTTCCTGATCACTCAGCTGTGTCCCACGAATGCGCCGACTCCCACCAAGGAGACGGGAGACTTAGCAACGCCTCACTCCCGTTTTACTGCTGGACCTGGCTGAAGACTCTTAAGATGGGAGAGGGCAGCCGGAGGGGGAGTGGGGGAAATTCCTGGCGCCTCTCGATGAGGTCTGAAGGAGTAGATTCTGAGACACGATCAGAGTGTCACCATGCTTCAGGGGTGATTGTGCGTGTCCGCTGTTTTCTGCAAAGAAGCAGAAACATTGAACTGAGATGTTATCTGGAGTCTGCCCCGACCTGCTGTTTGATCAGGTGGCCACAAGGTATTGACTCAGGAGCTTAGCAATCTTGCTAAGCCCCGACGTTCAAACATTAAGCAACCTATGTCTACAAGGGAAGGGGGATTGAACCTGCAACCTTGGCCTAGCCTTGTTCCTGGCCTGGCCGGTGGGGTAGGGTTACCCTCTTCAGAGGATGTGCTACAGAGATGACATAGTTTAGGGGAAAGAAGAAGACACGTTTGGGGTCTTTGAAGGGAAACCGCAACGATCCAGTTCCTTCTAGTCCGCCCCGGCCGGCCCAGTCTTCCTCTCCTCTCCTCTCCAGTGGGTTTGCAGAGCTGGCCTTGGTGGGGGAGGGGGCTGGAGAAGAACGCACTCAAGGCCTGGCTGGACGTGGGGTAGCAAGGGTTGCGCATCCCATTTCTACGTGCACAGCCTCTTCCCCGTGCCGCCAAGCAGTTCTCAGACGAGCGTGTCCTACAGGTCACCTCGATTCGGATGCGCTCTGCCCAGAGACAGCATCGGATTCCACAGGTGGGGGGCTCGGTCCCACCAAACTGTCTTCCCTCCCCCACTTAAGATGCCAATCGCAAGTCCAGGTTGTCGCCTGTGCTTCCGACCACCTGGCTGTAAGTCACAGGGCCCTGTGACCCACCCCTTGGGTTCGATTACTTCTCGAGAGCTGCTCGCGGAACTCAGGAAGCCCGTTCCCTCCAGGGATGACCTGCTCATTACCCAGGACAGAAATTAGCACCTAATGGAGAAGCACCTCAGGCCAGGGCCTGAGCAAAGGCACGTCCGTCTCCAGGGATTGGGGTGGGCGCCACGGCACGTGGAAGTCTTGGGGTTCCCGGACAGGGAGGCTCTTGAACCCTTTCCTCTTCAGGTTTTTGTAGAAAGTTCACCACATAGTAGGACTAAGGAAATTGTTGGCCAGTGAAGAGTTTGTAAAAAAAAAAAAAAGTTGATTGATTGATTTTAGAGAGGAAGGGAGAGAGAGAGAGAGGAAGGGAGTGAGAGAGAGAGAGGAAGGGAGAGAGAGAGAGAGAGGAAGGGAGAGAGAGAGAGAGAGGAAGGGAGAGAGAGAGAGAGGGGAAGGGGGAGAGAGAGAGAGACCGTTGATTTTTTGTTCACTCATTCGTGTGTTCACTGGCTCGCCCTGGCATGTGCCCTGAACGGCGGGGGGGGGGGGGCGGGGGGGTTAAACCCACAACCACGGCTTGCGGGGACCACGCTCCAGCCGCGACCAGGCCCGACCAGGGTGGGCCCAGGCAGAACAATGCAACCCCAGGCCCCTCTCCCTGGAGGACTGGGGGTGGGATTCCACTTCCAAGTTGGGATCCTCGGGTCTCCAGGCAACCAAACCAGCCCCCGCCCTTCCACTGTCTTCGGGAGTCGCCGTATTAACATAACAAAAGACACCTTATTTATGCCCATGGAAGGAAATTCCCAGAGTGCGGGGAGCTCTGTGCCCGAAAGGGGGGCGGCTGCCAACGCTGCCGTCTGTGCTAAGAATCGCGGCGCACAGGCAGCCAGTTCCCAGCAGCGCCTTCCTCTGGACCGCGGCTCCGTCTCCCGGGGGCTGCCCGCGCCCCAGCGGGGGGGGGGGGCATTTGCCTCCGTCACACATTGGGCCGTGCACGCTCTGCTCCGTGTCCGGTGTCTCATATAGTACGAGTTCCACGTCCTGTGCCCTGTGCCCTGTGCTCTGTGCTCTGTGTTCTACGTTCCATGTTCCATGTCTTCCATAGTCTATGTTCTGTGTTCTACGTTCCACATTCTGTGTCCTATGCTCTGTATTCTATGTTCCATGTTCCAGGTCTTCCATGGTCTATGTTCTGTGCTCTGTGTTCTACATTCCACATTCTGTGTCCTATGCTCTGTATTCTATGTTCCATGTTCCATGTCTTCTATAGTCTATGTTCTGTGCTCTGTGTTCTACGTTCCACATTCTATGTCCTGCGCTCTGTATTCTATGTTCCATGTCTTCTATAGTCTATGTTCTGTGTTCTATGTTCTACGTTCCACATTCTATGTCCTATGCTCTGTATTCTATGTTCCATGTTCCATGTCTTCTATAGTCTATGTTCTGTGTTCTACGTTCCGCATTCCACATTCTATGTCCTATGCTCTGTATTCTATGTTCCATGTTCCATGTCTTCTATAGTCTATGTTCTGTGTTCTGTGTTCTACGTTCCACATTCCACATTCTATGTCCTATGCTCTGTATTCTATGTTCCATGTTCTAGGTCTTCTATAGTCTGTGTTCTGTGTTCTGTGTTCTATGTTCCACATTCTATGTCCTATGCTCTGTATTCTATGTTCCATGTTCTATGTCCTATGCTCTATATTCTATGTTCCATGTTCTAGGTCTTCTATAGTCTATGTTCTGTGTTCTGTGTTCCACATTCTATGTCCTATGTTCTGTATTCTATGTTCCATGTCTTCTATAGTCTATGTTCTGTGTTCTATATTCTATGTTCCATGTTCTGTGCTCTAGATTCTATGTTCTATATTCTTATTTTTTTTGCAACTTTATACTGCGCTTCCTCTGATGTTTCTTCCTCACCACTAACTCCTGCTCTCTGCATGAGGTGGGACTCTAGGAATAGTCTGGTCCGATTTTCGTTTAGAAACCATGGCATGCTGGGGAATGCTGACCAGCCGGCTCTCCGGATAAAGGGGAAGAAAGCCCCGATGCGCAGTATCCGTCAATTTCCCTGGTGTAAATACTCCCACCACGGCCCGTTTCAATCGGCCACCCACCTCTCTCCCGGAATACGGACTTGGCGAGAGATGTGTGCAGGCCCTTGGCTGCCCAAGACCTCTCCCTTGAGGGGGGCCCAGGGACACAGCCCGCAAGCTGGTCCCCATGGGGCCATTGCGAGGTGCAGGCCGGGTTCTCCGGAAGCAGGCTCGGGTGGGTGTTGGGCAGGAAGCAGCCCTGGGCGGAGGGAGAAGGCAAGTTATGGCCGAGGCACCCAAAGCCTCAGAGGTCCCGTGTGCGGCTGAAAGCGGCCCTTCGCGCCCTGGGCCTGGCTCCGTCTCAGGTAGATCCCGAAGGAACCGCTAAGTGGGGGCCGACCGCTGGTGCGCCCCGCACAGCTGCCCTTCCCAGGGGGACCTGGGCAGCACGGCGCAGCGGCAGCCACGCCGTGACCCACCTCCGTCCGAGTGTGGGGCTCTCTGCAGGGGTCCCCGATGGCCTGCGGCTGTCTTCAGAGGGTCACCTGAGCATCTGTCCCTCACCTGGTCCCTGCCTTTGCCTCCAGTCCCCATCCCCAGGCTCCTTCCCGAGGTCCGTGCACGCTCCACGCTGCTCGCTGGGGTGTGTCTGCTGCCTCCTCTGAGCGTCTCAGCTCCGCTGCTCTGAGCTCCTGGCTGCTGGCAGCGGGGCATGGTGGGGCGGGGGTGTGGGCCTGCCCTGCAGGGCAGACAGAAAGGGCTCCTGGGTCCTGGCTCAGCAGCGCTCCGGCCCAAGGGCGGGAGGCAGGGCCTCCTCTGCGCACGGGTGGGGCACAGCCACCTGGCCAGACTAGTCTGAGGAGAAGGGGTGGGTTTGGTCCGACCCTGCGGGAGCCGAGGGTGACTCTGGAGCTCCATGGTTTATTGTCCTCACTCAGGAGGACGCTGTGACATGCTATAAGAAATGTCCGTTCAGGTCTTTTGCCCACTTTTTTAATTGGGTTGTTTGTCTTCCTGGAGTGGAGTCGTGTGAGTTCTCTCTGTATTTTGGAGATCAAACCCTTGTCCGGGGTATCATTGGCAAATGTGTTTTCCCTCTTTTCATTTTAATGCTGTTTTCTTTGGCCATGCAGAAGCTTTTTATTTTGATGAGGTCCCATTTGTTCTTTCTTTTATGTCCCTTGATCTAGGGGACATATCGGTAAAAATGTTGCTGCATGAAATATCTGAGATTTTCCTGCCTATGTTTTCCTCTAGGACTTTTATGATGTCACGACTTACATTTAAGTCTTATACACCTTGAATTTATTTTTGTGTATGGTGTAAGCTGGTGATCGAGTTTAATTTTTTTGTATGTAGCTGTCCAGCTCTCCCAACACCACTTGTTGAAGTGGCTATTTTTATTCCATTTTATGCTTCTGCCCCCTTTGCTAAGTATTAATTGACCATAGAGACTTGGGTTTATTTCTGGGCTCTCTGTTCTGTTCCACTGTTCCATGTGCCTGCTTTTATGCCAGTAGCAGACTGCTTTGATTACAGTGGCCTTGTAATACAGTTTGATATCAGGTATTGTGATCCCTCCTACTTTGTTGTTCTTTCTCAAAATTGCTGCAGCTATTCGGGGTTGTTTATGGTGCCGTATAAATTTTTGAAGTGTTTGATATCTGTGAAATATGCCATTGGTCCTTTAATAGGTATTGCATTGAATTTGTAAATTGTTTTGTGTAGTATGGACGCTTTGATGATGTTAATTCTTCCGATCCATGAACATGGTACATGCTTCTATTTGTTTGTGTCTTCCTTGATTTCTTTCTTCAGTGCTGTGTAGTTTTCTGAGTACAGTTCTTTTACCTCCTTGGTTAAGTTTATTCCTAGGTACTTTATTTTTTTTGTTGCTATATCAAATGGGATTTTTCCCCCCAATTTCTCCCTCTGATATTTCATTGTTGGTTTACAAAAATGCCTTTGATTTCTGAATATTGACTCTGTATCCTGCTGTTTTGCCAAATTCACTTATTAGGTCAAGCAGTTTTTGATGGAATCTATGGGATTTTCTATGTGCACTATATTCTATATCCTATGTTCTGTGTCCTATATTCTGTGTTCTACGTTCCATATTATATATTCTGTACTCTGTATTCTGCGTTCTGCATTCTATATGTTCCATGCTCTATGTCCTATGCCCTACATTTTATGTCCTATATTCTGTATTCTATGTCCTGTGTTCTAAATTCTATATTCTCTGTCCTATGTTCTATATTCTAAATTCTATATTCTGTGTTCTCTGTTGTATGTCCTATACTGTATATTCTGTGTTCTATATTCTCTGTTCTATGTCCTATGTTCTATATTTTAAATTCATAGTCTGCGTTCTCATTCTATGTCCTATATTCTGTATTCTATGTTCTATATTCTAAATTCTGTATTCTGTGTTCTCTGTCCTATACTCTACATTCTATGTTCAATGTCCTATGTTCTATACTCTATATTCTAAATTCTATGTTCTGTGTTCTATGTCCTATACTCTATGTTCTATATGTCATGTTCTGTGCCCTATATTCTGTATTCTATGTCCTGTGTCTTATATTCTATATTCTATGTCCTATGTTCTATATTATAAATTCTATATTCTGTGTTCCATGTTCTATATTCTATGTTCTGTACCCTATATTCTATACTCTGTCCTATGTTCTCTATATAATGTCCTATATTCTATATTCTATGGTCTGTGTTCTATGCTCTGTATTCTATGTCCTATGTTCTAAAGTCTATATTCTGTGTTCTTTTTCCTATATTCGATATTGCATGTTCTATACTCCATGTTCTATGTCCTATATTCTACATCCTGTGTCTTATACTCTATATTCTATGTTCTTTGTCTTATATTCTATATTGCTCTCTAAGTTCTATGCTCTATATTCCTTATTCTATGTCCCATGTTCTAACTCCTGTATTCTGTGTTCTATGTCCTATATTATGTATTCTATATCCTATTTTCCGTTCTCTGTATTCTGTGTTGTGTGTCCTATGTTCTATGTTCTACATTCTGCCCGATACTCTATATTCTGTGGCATATTATGTATTCTGTGTTCTATGTTCCATATTCTGTGTTCTTTGTCCTGTAGTCCGTATTGTATATCCTGGCTTGTATTCTCCACGTCCCACGTCCCCTATTCTGTATTACAGCCCATCTCCGAGCAGCACAGAACCATCGGTTCTTCTGTTTCTTCGCTCTGGCCCCCGCGCCCCCCTCCCACACCCCTGGCTCCACTGCCGAGAATGCCAGGCACCTGCGGTGATTTCCAGGTCATTTCAAGTTCTCCTCTTTCTTACCTGCAATGTGTCTCCCCCGGGGAGCCACGGATTCTGCAAGGCGGATGGGAAGTTCGGTTTTTGCTCGCCCATTTGTGGGCTGGTTGGCCACACAGCCGTGGCGCTCTCCGGCTGAGCGGAGCTGGTTTGATACACGAGGGAGGACCAGCGGCGGGGAGCCAGGCGCGGGGTGTGTAGGAGCTCAGGGGGGCCGCCTGGCAGGGACCCTTAGGGGAGATAACAGGGGGCCTGGGGCTCGGGGCTGAGTGTGGGGTCCGGAAGTGGAGGGGTTTGGTGGACGCTCACAGCCAAGGAGCCTGGGCCCATCAGAGGTCCGGGCTGAAAGGCAGAAGACCTGCCTCCCAAACGCAGGGGGAGAACCCGGAGAGGCGAGGCCCGCGGTGCTGCAGGTGTGCAGGGGGCCTGCGTGCGCGGGCAGGCCCAGGGCGGCCCCCCCCGCCCCCCGTAAGCCGGGCAGGAGCCTGCAGGCGGCTGGAGAAGCAGAAAGGGTGGGGGGGTGGGGTCGCGGCGGCACACCCGGGAGCGGCGCGCGCCGCCTCCGCGGGCGCTGGGGTCGGCGAGTCCGGCCTGGGGCCCCTTCTGGGCGCACCCCGCGTTCCTGGGGCTCGGGAGCTCCAACCGACGTGTGTGTGTTTTAAGCTCTAAGGGCGGGGGGCGGGGAATTGAAAGGAGAATACTACTCCTTCGCTTTTCAGGCTCCCCGAGGACGGTTCCGTGGGAAGCCACTCATGCCCCCTCGCCTTCCCATTGCTTTTCCCGCCCTGCGCGGTCGGGCCCCAGCCCTGCAGACCCGCAAGCCCGAAGTGTCCACTCTGCGGCCCTTCACGGAAGGCGGGCCGGGCCTCTGAAGGGTGTGTGTGTGTGTGTGTGTGGTCTGAAGTGGAGAAGACACGGCCCTTTCATCTTAAAGGCTTCCTTCTGGTGGAAGTTACATTTGTTTTTTGTTTTTTTTTTTAATAGATGGGTTTATTTGAAATCTAGATAGAGGTACTGGTATAAGAAATGAGCTTTAAAAAAAAACTTTTCAAATTGATTTTTAGAGAAAGAGGATGAGAAACGTTGATTTGTCGTTCCACTTATTGATACACTCACTGGTTGAAGCCTGTCTGTGCCCTGGCTGGGGATCGAACCTGCAACCTTGGTGTATCAGGCAATTCTCTAACCAACTGAGCTCCCCAGCCAGGGCTGGTGGGAGCTCGATGTTTAAGTGGGTAGGTTTGCTTGAAATCTAGGTAGACGTGCGGGCATAGAGGCACCTCTGCCTCTGAGAACCTCCGGAGAAGCTCCCTGAAGGTTGTGCTGTCCAGGCTGAGACCGGGATGGAAAGCAAGGGGTTCCAGGCAGGCGGCAAGAGTCTGAGATTCGGATGTGGTGGACCTTGGAGAGACAGGGGCTGTTTCCGGTCTTGCCCGTGAAGCGAGAAACATTCTGGGGACAGGGTAGGGAAGAGAAAGTAGAAGGTTCCAAGCGTGGTGGCGGGGGCAGGGGCAGCCCACGCCAAGCACACCAGTCACCTGGACCACAGATTGCTTTGCTCCAAACTCGTCATCACCAGCTCTCTCAGCAAATGCCATCAAAGGAGGTTTTAAACGGGAGATTTCAGACCAACGGAATCTGAAAAGTTGCCCGAAAGTAAGGTTCGGTATTAGAAGGCCGCCCCCGATCTTGGGAAATGTGAGCAGGGGTGTTCGGTCTTCGGGACTAGGCAGAGAAGTGTTATGGGTGGTGCCATTTATGTTCTTCCTCCTGCGTTGTCCCACGGACGGCCCCCACCGGTGTCCTGAGGAATGTGTCCTTAAGGAATGTTCCGCTGCAAGGCACACTTTGGATTTTATCCTCACCTGAGGACATTTTTTTCGTTGCCTTTTTTTTTTTTTTTTTTTTTAAGAAAGAGGAAGGGAGGGAGAGAGATACCTCGATACAAACATCCATCGGTTGCCTCCTATGCGCACCCTCCCCGGGACTGAACCCATACTCCGGGTATGCACCCGGACTGGGCATCGAACTGGCCACCTTCTGGTTTACAGGACAATGCTCCGAACAACTGAGCCACCTTGGCCAGAGCAAAAGACACATTTATTTAAATTCCACGAGTTTGTGTAAACCATGTCTTTAAGAATCAGACGTAGCTGAGCAATCTCTTTGACATCACACATTAGGAAGCCGAGGTTGGCAACACGTTAACCGTTACGGAACCCAAATTCCTGGTGTTGGATGATGAAGGTGGTGGTGAACTGTGAGGAGGTTGGGACCAGGCCCTTGGGGGAGGGGACGGGGAATCGTGCAGCATTTGTCCTTCGCGCTCTCGCAGATCTTATTCACATAATGTCCTCAGGGTTCATTCACGTTGCAGTCATGTTTCAAAATTCTACTGTGTTAATATACCACATATTATATGCCACAGAGAGGAAGCAGGGGGGGGGAGAGAAACATTGACTGGTTGCCTTCTGTGTGCCCCCTACTGGGGACCAAACCCACAGCCAAGGCATGTGCCCTGACTGGGAATCAAACCGGCGACCTTTGGTTCACAGGCTGGTGCTTAACCCACTGAGCCACACCAGTGAGGGCTTCAGCACTTCTTCTTTTCTGTTTTTTTTGTTTGTTTGTTTGTTTAAAATATAATAGCATCCTACTGGATGTAAAGTGGTATCTCATTTTATACTGTTTTTTACTGATTGGCATATCTTTGGAGAAATAGCTAGTCCATCTTTTTAAAAAATTTTATTTATTCATTTTTAGAGAGAGGGGAAGAGAAGGAGAATGAGAGAGAGAGAAACATCCGTGTGTGCTCCCTACTGGGGACCTGGCCCGAAACCCAGGCATGTGCCCTGATTGGGAATCGAACCAGTGACCCTTTGGTTCACAGCCCACGCTCAATCCACTGAGTCACACCAGGCTTAAGTTTCTTTTTCTAAATCAGGTTTTGTTGTTGTTGAGTTGTAGAAGTTCTTTATGTACAGCGATGGTCAACGGTTTACAGGTTTACAGTTGTGAGTATATAAAACACAGTTCACTTCTTGTATTATTCTTTACTAATTATTGTATTATTTGTATGGAACTGTAAACCTATTTGGCCAACTGCTGTACATTGTTTGTTACCATCTCATCACACATGTAATTTACAGATATTTTCTCCCGTTCTGCGAACGGTTTTTTTACTCTGTTGATTTTATATGCAGACATTTTAAATTTTGCTATACTACGATTAACCTTTTAAATTTTGTTCTCTTTGTTTTTGTTGTCATATCCAAGATAGTTATCATCGCTAAATATAATGCCATGAAGTATTCTCCAGTCTTTTCTAAGAGGCTTACATTTTAGCTCCTCAGTTTCGGACTTGGCTTCATTGTGAGTTAATGTTTGTGTATCATGTGAAGTCACGGTCCGACTTCACTTTTTCGATGTGTGAATATCCACCCAATTTCCCCCACCGTATATGCTGAAATGACCGTCTTTTCCCCATCGAATGGCCTTCGTGCCCTTGTAATCATTTGACCTCCGTGCAAAGGCTTATTTATGGGCTGGCGACTCCATTGGTCTATATGTTTTGCATCCTTGAAAAATATTTTTAGGCTTTCCGTCTCAAAACCAGCATTCCTTGAACAGCTTGTAGGTATAAACACATCAGGGAAGGTCGTTAATCGCACTGTGCTGGACCAGAAATCCGAGTGCTTCTGTGATGTGGGCCAAGTGACTATGGCGGAGATCAGCCAACTTTTTCTCTACGGGGCCAGTTTATGAGACAGAAAAACTTAAGGAATTGACTTGCCCTGGTCGGGTAGGCCGGCGGGTTCGAGTGTCCCCCCAGGACGCCAAGGTTGCAGGTTTAACGCCCAGTCAGGGCACATTTAAGAATCAGCCAATGAAGCGATGAACACATAAATAAATGGAACAACAAATCAATGTCTCTGTCTCTGTCTCCCTTCCTCTGTCTCTAGAATCAATCAGTAAAAAGGGGGGGGGGGGATTGGCTCATGTGATTGTGTTGCCTGGCAAGCCCCACGTCAGCAGGGCAGGCTGGCAGGCTGGAGCCGCAGGAGAGAGTCCCACCCTCCAGTCCAAAGCCAGGCTGGGACAGAATTCCATCTTCGTCTGGATGCCCCAGTCTGCTCTTTCTGAAGGCCTAGAGCTGAGTGCACGAGGCCCACCCACGTTAAAAGGAGGGCAATCCGCCTTACTCAGGGTCTGCGGATTCAGATGTTAGTCTCATCCAAAGTACAACTGCCAGGTTGCCGTTTGAGCAAATATATGGGCACTGTGGCCCAGTCAAGCTGACCCCCAAAAGTGCCATCTCAAGTCCACCCCTCGTCAACTTGGCACGCAAGTGCATCTCCTCCAACCGCCTTTATTTCCCGAAGCGCCCGCACTTGGGACGCTCCCAGACCTCACCCCATGCGTCTCTTTGTGGCTGCTCACCTGTGCCCGCTACCTCATCCTCTGATACACTGCTAAGTGGAAGTGAATATTTCCCTGAGTTCTGTGAGCCCCTTCAGCAAATCAGTCGAACCCCAAGGGGTAGGAGGTCATGGGAACCTCCGGTCTGAAGCCAAGGGGGACAGAAATGGAGAAGATGAGGGCCTTGCTGCCCGGGATGGGTGTGCGAAGGGAGGGCAGTCCCCCCCCACCCCGGGACCGAGGCCTTGGCCAGGGGACCTGACTCTATACCCGGGTGGGTAACAACGTCAGAGATGAGTTACACTGTAGGACCCTAGCTGGAGTGTAAGGGCGCATCATGGCGTGAGAGAAAACATCACACATCTGGGAACGGAAGTGTCAGAAATGAGTGATTCTGTGTGAGCGGGGGAGTCCTGTGATAGTAACCACCAAACACGCAGGAGGGGGAGGCCTGGGCTCTCCCTACTCTGGAGAAAGAGATTGGGTGTTTCTTTGTTTCCTTAAATTATGTATTGATTTTGAGAGAGAGAGAGAAGGGGGGGGGAGAGAGAGAGATTGAGATTCATTTGTTGTTCCACTTGCTTATGCATTCATTGGGTGAATGTTGATCACCAGGGACCAAAGCCACAGCCTTGGTGCGGCGGGAACCATCTGAGCTGCGCAGCCAGGGTGAGGCTGGGCTTTTGTGTTCAGCTGCGTGCTAGCCACACTTTCTCTAGGGGCACCGGAACTGGAACTTAGCACGTACTTGTCACCTATCATGAAACAGTCTTGCTTGGGATTCCTTTGCAACATTGCAAATCACAACCATTTGAAAAAGGTGTAGAATCAATGGGACTCGGCGAAGTTTGCTGACCCTGTGGGGTGTTCTGGCCCAAAACCTGACACAGTCATGGGTAGAAGAGTGTCTTCCTTCCTTCCTTCCTTCCTTCCTTCCTTCCTTCCTTCCTTCCTTCCTTCCTTCCTTCCTTCTTTCCTTCCTTCCTCTCTCTCTCTCTTTCTCTCTCACTCTTTCTCTTTCTTTCTCTCTCTCTTTCTCTCTCTCTCTCTCCCCCCCTCTCCCTCTCTTTCTCTTTCCTCCCTCCCTCCCTCCCTCCCTCCCTCCCTTTCCTTCTTCTTTTCTTCTTTCTTTTTCTTTTTTGATGCTTGCTTCCCATGTGAGCCTTCTCAAGAGGAACAGGGACTGTTTTCCCCCCAAGCTCAGCCTCTTCCGGAGCTGACTCTGGACTTTCTCAGAAGGCCGCCATTTGCAGAATCTTCCTCCCGCTGTTCCCAGATTGGGGGAGGGGGCCTGCAGCCAAGCTTCCTCTGTCTCTGGGTCCCCCTTTCTGGGAGCGGCCTGTGCCTGTAACGAAAGACTGCCACCCAGTGCTTTGCGAACGGCTTTTGTGCGGAGAGTGTGCGTCCTCTCTTGTCCCTTCTCCCAGCTTTCTCCTTGGGCTTGAGCTTAATCTGCAGGGTCCGGCCGGAGGAGCATCTGTGTGAATGTGATTGGTAGGGCCATGACGTGGGTGTAATAATACATAGTTTTAGTTTCAACATTTCACCTGAGATGTCCTAGGGTGTGCTTGAGCGTGATATTGGTAGGTTACAGAATGACATGCTTCTGATTCTGTAACAAAACGGGGGCGTTATTTGTGCCGGACCCTGGGTATGGATTTGTATTATAAACCCTTCGTGGAGTAAAAGTTACAGTGAAAAGAGGCACTGCCCATAGTAGGCGGTGGTTGTGGCACAGGGTAGTGGTTAGGGGGTGAGGCCACAGGCACCCCCCTGCGGGGCTGGCATCTGAGTTCGGCCACTCATGAGCTGTGTGGCTCTGAGGGTGGTGGCTTACCTCTCTGGTCCTGACCTGTGAAAGGGATGGAGATAGGAAACGACTCCTATTGGGGTGCTTGTGGGCTGATGGTAAAGTGCCTGGAAAATTACCTGGCGCATAGTAAGCACAACATGTGTTTGTAAAACAATTAAGTCAATAATAAAATTAGCAGCCCTGGCCAGGTAGCTCAGTTGGTTAGAGCCTCTTCCTAGTAACACCAAGGTTGTGGGTTCAACCCCTACCTTCCACCCTGCCTTGGGGCACATGTGTTTTCTCTCTTTTCCTTCTCTCAAGAAATTAATCCATAAATTAAAAGAAAAAGAGAAGAAAATCAGCTGCCCACGTAAAATGCAGACTTCAAATCATGTAGTCTTTATAGTTTTGTAGCCCTGAGTTTCTGCTTCCAGAAAAGGACTTCACGGCCCTGTGGTGCCATTTCCAATACTGTTGTCCATATTCTACAGATTTTTAACATACAAAATGATTTTACCTGGAACTCGCATCTTATTTGATAAGTCTCATCTTTTATATTTGTTTTAGTTTTGATACATTGGAAGGAAATTTTGCTTTTAAAAATATTATGTTTATTTTCATATTACCTAAAATGCTTTTTAGTGGAGGACATTTTTGCTTTTGTCTTTTTCCTTTTTTAGTGTTGTTTTTTTTTTTTTAAGACAAATGTATTTTAAAAACTTCCCCAAATGTTCTCCTAATGGCGGAGGAGATAGACCGAGCGTATTCCAGCGGTCGCAAAAGCAAATTTCGTTAATACCTCGTTTTACATTTAAAAAGCAACCTGATTGTATCGTTTGTGTGGACAGCGTGTTGTGTTTTTGTTTTCAAAGGTTTTTCACCCCCTCCAAAAGTCTTTTGTCCGAGAGCGGCACGCATTTATTTATTTATTTATTTATTTATTTTATGACCGGGCGGGACTTTTTATACTTGCCTCAAATTCACAAAAGGCAGCAAATCTAGGAGTTGGAACATCACCGTCTACCACTCACTCATCCGCAAGAGTTTATTAACATCCCCTCAATTTCAGAAGAGCCTCAGAACAGCAACCCGCCCTGAAAACCGAAGACACTTTCCCTTCGCTCCTCCGTGCCTTCAAACCTTTCTCCCCGTTTGACCAACTTATCTCAGAAGACATCACGTGTGTGCGCTTGGAGTTTCCACGGTGGATTTGGAGCCTCCCAACGAGCAAGAAGAGTCACAGTAATGGCGCTGGGGTTGGGGCAAATGTCGCCCCAGCAGCAGATTTTGCCGAGGCCGGGATGTGCGTTTGAACTCCGAGGCCCTCGTGGCCAGACTGTTAACGTTCTCGGCCCGACGCTGCTTCCACCATTCGCGGGCCTGTCCCCGCGCTTCCGGTTGGGGGGATGGGCCCCTCGGCCCCACGAGCCTGGGGTCTGTTCTTTGTTCTCCAGCAGCGGGAGGAATTCGGGGCGGAGCGGGCAGGCTGCACGCGGTGCAGGTTCGGGGGGGACTGCGGCGAGGGTGGGAAGGGCCCCCGACGTGGGGAGCTGGGAGAGATGCACAGCAGAGAGATCACAGAGACCAAACACGACCTAGAGACTGGGCAAGTATCTTTTCTTTGAAGTACACCCTTCTTCATGAAGAAATCTTCGTCGATTCCCATGAGTTCGTGATGTAACAGGTAGACTGTCATTCATTATCAAGGGATATTGCAAACGAGTTCTCTGGTGTCCTTTCTTGTAACCTTGTACGTGGTGTCCGTTGGACAGGTTTCCTCGGACAAGTTTTTTGCTACCAGTTGCTTTGTTTGCTTTTCATTTGGAACAATTTGTGCGTGTAACAGAAATCTCTGTAAAAAATGGAATGACGGAGATTCTTCGTAGAATCTCCAGCTGCCTTTGTCTGCCAGCCTCCTCCTCGTAGGTGATCATACTAGACATTTTTGTGTCCAATTTTCCGATGATTCTTCCTTTAATTAACTTTTTGTTTCAGAACAGTTTTATATTTACATAATTATTTCAGAGAGCCCCCCCTACACTATATGGATACACACACACCATCATCATCATCATCATCATCATCATCTTAGGTCATTGTTACAGTTGTTAAACCAATGCGTTGCTACATTAGTATTCACTGAAGTTCATCTTCATTCAGATGTGCTCAGTGTCTCCATAAATGTTCTTTTTCTGTTCCAGGCTCTCGTCCAGGGTGCCATTAAATTCAGTATACCTCTCCCAAAGCCCTTCTTGGTTGCGTCAAAACTCAGTAAGTGTCTCAGATTTTCTTTGCTTTGTCTTTGAACTTTGTTTTCCAATTACAGTTTACATCCAGTATTATTAGATTTTGATTTTGATGCCTTTGCCAGTTTCGGTGATTACTGGGCAGGTATTTTGTAGAATTGCCCATCAACTGGGGTTTTAAAAATACTGACTTAGAATGCACCTGTGAATTACACATGAAATGCACATAAAATCTGCTTTCTTAAAATTGTACAATTCGGTGCTTTTTAGTATACTCACAATGTTTTACAATCATCCCTACATTTTTAAATTTTATTTTTGAACATCTCTATATTTTTTAATCCTATAGAGAACCCCAGAACTCCCTGTTTTAGGAACCCTGATTTAAGAATCCCTATTTCTGCCTGTTTTGAACATACTCTATAAGTTGATTCAATCAAAATGTGTGATCTTGTGAGTTTGATTCTTTCATTTAGCATAACATTTTCAGGGGTCAGTTATTCTGTAGCACGAATCTATACTTCATTCCTTTTTATGGCCAAATGATATTCCATTTTACAGCTATGTCATAGCACATAACTTGTTTATCCATTCATCAGTTGGTAGACCTGTGGGTTGTTTTCACTTTGAGTATTATAGCAAGGCTGTTTGAAAAGTTCCTGTGCAAGTTTTTGTGTAAATATAGTTTCCATTTGGGGGGTTATATACATAAGAGTAAAAATGCTGTTCATACCGTAACTTTATGGTTAAATTTGCAGGTTCTCCCAAAGTCTTTTTCCAAAGAGGCTGCACTGTTTTACATTCCTACCAGCAACGTAAGAGAGTTTCAATTTTTCCACATCCTACATAACACTTGTTATTGCCTTTGTGAATATAGGTCCCCTAGTGAGTATAAAATGGCATCTCCTTGAGCCACTCATTTGCATTTCCCTTAGGACTAATGATGCTGAGCATCTTTTCATGATTGGCCATCTGTTCATCCAATTATTTGGGAATTGTCTATGACTGCTTTGCCCATTTTTAATTTTTTTTTTTTGATTTTTATTTTTGAGTTGTCAGATTCCTTTGTCAGGTGTATGAGTCACAAATATTTTCTACCATTTTGTTGGTCGCCTTTCCATTTTCTTCATATTTTTCTTTGAAGCAAAATCCTTTATGTAATTGTGGTGAAGTCTGATTTACCTTTTCATTTGTTTGTTTGGGTTGCATGTGCTTTAGGTGTCCAATATAAGAAACCATTGCTTAAGTCAAGGTCACACAGGTTTACAGATTTACACCTATGATTTCTTCTAAGGGATTTATATTTTAATCTCTTGCATTTAGGTCTTTGAGCCATTTTTGAGTTAATTTTTGCATAGGGCATGATGTAGACGTTCTGTTCAGTTTTTGGAGATTCTCTGGCTTCAGTTGCATAAATAGTTTTATCCCAGATTTGATGTCCTTTAAACTCACACCCTTGTGTGTTTGACTTGGACATAAGTCTAGACTTGGGGAAAAAATGGAATCGTTAGGAGACACGTTAGGCTCTGTGAGCATAGTCCTGACAGCCCAGTTAACTGATGAGATCTCCTTCCCTGTACAGTCCCTTCCTATTTGTAGGATGTGTTCTGGCTTATGAACTGATGCAAATTATCCTATTTAAGTAGATGAGTGAGCTAGCAAGGCAGCTCTCTTTGGACTGTCTGAGACTCGAGGAGCCCCTCATGCCTTCTCTGGAACCCAGGGCAGCTTCTTGCTGCAGTAGAGGAGCCAGGAAATGATGGGCGGAGGGGTCAGTGTTGTCAGAAGGAGCAGGCTGGAAAGGGTGAGGGGTGGGTCAAGAAATTAGGCAATTAAGTGCACTAGAGTTAAAATTAAGTATACTTTTCTATTGTCTTCATAATACTTATTTTCCATCATTCTGAAATGATTTAACATCACCGAAAAAGGTATAAACACAGGAAAAAGTAGAAGACAACCCCCCCCCCCAAAATATCCAAATTGTCTCAACCAAGAGGAGCCTAAACAAACAGAACTACTGAACACGGCATGTATGTTGATTTGCAACAGGAAAGGGAATAAAACCGAGGAAATCTGAATTATGTACGGACCACAGTGGACAGCAAGGGATGTTAGCGGACAGCAAGGTCGTACGCACCATTAGCACTCCTCGGAAAGCCCCTGTTCCCGGTGCCACCACAACTGTAATTTTTGGTCCAATTCTAAGAGGTACCGCTACCACAGACAGGTTAGTCTGTATCAGACCTTCTTCTAAGTATGTATATTGACTCGTTTGTCAAATCATTGCATAAGATAAAATTCTGCCACATTTTATAGATTAACAAAATAAAACACAGAAAGTGAACTTGCCCAAGGCGACATTACTGTCCAGAGTCAAAGCCAGAATTCGAATCAATCAAGTCTGAGTCCACAGGTGTGTTTTGGGGGTGGCATATTCTAAAATCCTCCCTATGGTACCTCCCATGAATATGTAAGGACGAACTATTAGAAACTGCAATTTTTACAGTCGAGCACTGTTAAACATTGGTAACTTACGTGGTTCAGCCTGATATTTCATCCTTTACATCAGCCATGTTATATTTTGTTTTATGTATACATTACTTTTTATTTTATTTTTTCCATCACCCTTTGTATCCAGATACCCTCTTCCACATCCACTCACCCTACACATTAATTTATTTAGCCTACCCAACTTCCACGAGGCAGGTTATGTAGTTTCCAACGTTTTGCTGTAACAGAAGTCTGCACTGATATGTCTTCACACTTGCTTGAGTAGAAGATCTTTGGGAACAGAGCACTAGCGTAGGGGGGTGGGGAACGGATTTGAGCTGCCTTCGTGACCGTTAATCCACCTCCATCTTAGTTCTTTGATATGGGCAGCTGGAAACAGGGCGGACATTTGCAAAGCACTATGCAGATGTAGCTTCGGGATTCAGTCCTCACCTTCCCCTTCTGAGCTTTGTTTTCCCCATGCTATACATATGCAGAAACTTTAGAGTCAACGAAGAGTCCGTTGCATCCGTAGAGGGTCTTTTTAGGAAAGAAAACAATTTAACTAGTTGTTCTTAAATGTGTGAAAAAGTATTATTCCCCCCAGCCCAGATATCATCATTGATTATTGGGGAGGGGACCATTTTAATGTATCCAAGTATTATAAAATCTCATTTTACGTAGGGATTCAAGTTCATTTTTTTTTTTTTGGTCCTACAAGAAATGAATAGCCAATTTTACCTATTTAATGACCTCATCGTTCTCTATTGGAGAGTTTAATTACATGGATATTCTTGGCATAGCTTTCAATTTACAAAAAAAAAAAAAAAAGGGAAAGGAGGGAAATCTCATCAAATTCGAACAATGCGCCATCTTTTTAGATTTCCGACGAGCCAGGGCCTCACGTCCCAGCATCTGTGCATTGACTGCGGTTTTGCGTCAGTGTAACTTTCCAAACCCGCAGCTCCGCTCGGCCTCTAGCGGGACGTGACCAGTGGCTGTGGGTCGGGATCGTTGGGTCCGCGGCGCCCGCACGCATTTGTCGGGAACCAAGAATCATTCTCTCAACGTTAAAGTAGGGGGACGGTGTCGTTAACCAGTGGGGGGTGGTGACCATCTCTGGCGCGCCTTGCCCAGCCCCCAGCGCCCCGGGAACCGGGAGACACCACCCCCCACGCCACTGCAGCCGACAAGGGCGCTGGCGCCCGCACTGCGGCAGGAACGCGGCACTGCGGCAAGTTGCCGCGCAGGCGCGGACGGCGGCGGCGCGGGGCGGGGCGCATGCGCGGGCAGAACCGCGGTGATTAGTTGGCGCTGCGGAGGCGGGGGCCAGCGCAGTCTGGAGCGGCGGCCGGCGATGCCTGACGTGGTGTGAGGAGCGGCAGCGGCGCGATGGAGCGGGCCAGGTCAGCGGCGCGGGCAGCCCCGCTCGCCGTGCCTGAGGGACGGTTGCGCTTCCGTCCGATGCTCCAGGGTCGCAGGCCCCGGCGCGTGCTGGACGGAGGGGGACTCTGAAACCTCAGAGTCTTTGTTCTGGAGAGCCGCGAGGGACGCCTTAGGAGGCGCGGGGCCCGGCCGTGCGTGCGGACGGTCCCCTGTCCGCTTCGTGCGGTGTTCTGGCCCGTCTGCAGCATCGCGCCGCTTCCGATGCGGTCGTTAGCGGGGTGGCCCTTTGTCCTTGAGACCTGAGGCCGTGGTCGTGGGTGGGGGGGGTTCACAGCAATGGCGGCGGCCTCGCCGCGTTGGGGGGATGGTAAGGCGCGGGGAGGGCGGGCGCGTTGGCGGTGGTGGGGAGGGGGCTGTAGGGTGGGGCGTCCGTGGTGGTGTGAGGGGGCGGAGCGTGGGTGGTAACAATGAAGTCGGCGGGGAGCGGCTGGCCTCAGCAGTGGTTCGGGGATCTGCGGTGGGACACGGTGGCGGTTTCCGGAGGACACGAGGTTGACCGCGGTGGCGGCGGTGGGAGTGGGAAGTGGAGAGACCGCGGTGGCGGTGGCGTGGGGAAGGGGGCGGCGGGGCGAGTGAGAGCGTGGCCGCTGGGGCGGCCGAGGCGGCGGTGGTGGGGCAGCACCGCGGGGGCTCCGTGCGGTGTTCGCCTCGCGGGTGGCCGAGGCGCCCGAAGGCAGGGCGGTGGCGGGGGTATGCGGGGGCGCATTCTGCGGGCTGCTGACGTCATTCGGAAGAAAAGGAGTGTTCGGTGGTCTGCGCCGAGTGGCAGTCGGGGCTCAGGACGCTGTGGTGGTTCGGTGCCCCACCCTTGGCTGAAGGGATGGCTGCACTAACGTTCCCGCCCGTGGTTTTTGCTCCTTGGCGTCTTTGGCTTTGTCCTCGGGCGCAAGACTAAGTGAAGGGCTTGCAGCGCTCGCTGAGCGGGCGGCGAGTACGTGCCAGGGCCCAGAGGTGGCATGGAGGAGCGGCGCCTGCCCTCGTTCGAAATGAGGTGGGGCGGGCGGGCCCGGGTCTCAGCCCAGCCTTTGTGCGGCGCTCTCAAGATGGCCGCTGCCGCAGCCACGCGGGGCGCGCAGGCGCGGGCGGGGGGCCGCCGCCGCCCCCGCTCGCCGTGCCGCAGTGGGGGAGGGGCAGCGCACGCCCCTGCGCGGCAAGAACGCTTGCCGCCATCGCCCCCTGGCGCCGCGCGGCCTGCGGAGGCGGGCCCGTGCGGGGGGCCGCCCCCTCCCCTCCCCTCCCCTCCCCGGCGCCGTGCTGGAGGGTGTGGGGGTCGCGCTGCGCAGGCGCAGTCCCTGCAGCGGAGCGCTCGGTGGGGAGGGGTGTGCACAGCATCTACCTGGAGGCAGCGGCGGCGGCAGCAGCAGCCGCTCCCCTCACCTGTGTGTCACGTGTCCCGCCCCTGCCTGGTGGAGCTGCAATTGGGGGAGGGGAGGAGGAGGGGCTGTCCTGCGCGGCGGGCACACAGCCGCCCCTCCCCGCAGTGGTTGGGGGATAGCGGAAGGCGTGAGGCCCAGGCCTCGCGCAGGGGCGCCTCCTGCCTACGGGGCCCGCCGGGGGGGGGGGCGGGAGGTGGGGCCTGGAGGCTGAGAAAGGGAAGGCTGCCCCGTGGTGCGAGCGCAGTCCGCGTCGCTGGTTCGAGGGACTGTAACCTGGTGTTCTGACTCTTCGGAAAGGCCATTTTTTCATCTTTTGTAGATTTTCTTTGGTATTAGGAGCCAGCTCATTGTTCTCTATTCAATGAAGTGGACTCCGTAACCCTTTGGATAGCTGCTTTTCTTAGAACCTTTTATAAATATTTCCACTTTCTACATTTTGAGATTGCACAGATGAGTCACCCTTGAGGGTCGAATTTCTAAATTTTGGGGTATTTTGTTCATGAAGTCACCTTTAGACTTTTATGAAATTCGGAACAGGGCCAAAGAAGAAGAGCAGCGGAGAGAATAAGAAAAGTGGACTGAAGGCTGCAGGTCGGTGGTCGTGCGTGGGATTCGGGAATTGGTATTTGTTCGTAATTGGATTTTTAAATTTAATGACCCATCGTTTTTGAAGTTGGAGGTACTATGAAATTTGTTGGGAAAAGATAATTAACCAAGTAACTTCGTTGTGTATTCCACAGTTTTGATTGGGGAGGTGTATTTTTAAGGATTTAGTGGGGTTTTGTTTGTTTTGCAGGATTTGGACGTGTTTCTCTTTTTTCCTCCTTTTCTCATCCACCATACCCAAAATATCGGGTTATGCTCAGTGGGAACATGATTAAGACAAACATAAACCAAGATCTTGGAGAGATTTGGTGCAAAATTGTTTCTTTGCGAGGAGATTGAAAAGTAGCAGGACTGTGGAATCTTCTGGTGCTTTTGATTTGCGCCTTTTTTCTCTGGTTGCATTCCTGAGTGACTCGTGTACCCTGAGGCTGCGGGCGGCGGGTCCGCCATTTTGCCTTGTCCAAGGCGGGCGCCGTCTGGTTAATTCGGGGTTGACCCTGCATTGTCCACCCAGGACTCCCTGGCCTCGGTGTTTTTATTTCAGAAATATTTCCCCACATGGGGTTACACTTAACTCTGTTCCCCCTTTCCATCTTCCTTAATGTGCGTAGATTTTGAACAAATTTCACAAAGGATGTCAAGGCCTTTTTACGGTAATCTTTTATTCTTGACACTGAAAGCTGCAACTTTTCCTATTATTAAATTTATCGAGGTGACGTTGGTTAATAGGGTACTTTTAGGAAAAATCCTTCAAGTGAGCAGAGTGTGAGCGCTGCCTCGAAATAGCAGGGACATTGAGGATTTGATTTGATCCCGTCTTTAATGTGCAGTTCGGGCTTTGTCGGAAGTCCATTGTGTCCCCTCTACTTGGTGGCCCCCAGGGAAAAGCAGCCTGAGTGAGTGTGGCTGAGCCTCCCTCACTGATGGATAAGGTTGGCGGGGAAGGTCCTTTGTCTTCTGGTTCGTGAATGCTGCTGGCCCTGATTCTCCTGGGCGATTCCACGTGCTTTGTTTCGGAAAAACTGGTTTTCTCATGTTTTGGGGAGGATGTGCAGACTTGGATTAGCTCACATTGCCTTTAAAAAAAATTTTTTTTTTAAAGATTTTTATTTTTAGAGGAAGGCGGGAAAGGAGGGAAAAGGGGGAGGGGGAGGGAGAAGGGGGGAGGGGAGGGAAACATCGATGAGTGTGTGGTTGCTTCTCTCGCCTGCCCCCTACCGGAGACTTGGCTCGATCACAGGCCAGCGCCCAATCCACTGAGCCACACCAGCCAGGGCTCTTCGTAATTTTGAGATTTTAGTAATTGAATATTAAGTTTTTTTGGGGGGGTGTATTAAATATTAAGGGATATTAAATATTTGGTAGAATATTAGACAATTAGGAAAACCATTGTGTGATCTTACAACTTTGCTATTTGGTGTATTGCCCAATTAGTTTTCTTAATGAAGTGATTTTCAAACATTATGTACATGAAAAAAATTTTTTTCCTCTAAATGCTTAATTTTCTGAAATGTTGGTTTCTGAGTAGCGAATGCAGTCAAGATTATAAATGCATATGTGTATGAATTTAGAAGACGTTTCAATATTTTTAAAACAAAAATAATACATAGCTATTAAGTGTAACTTAAAAAATAGGTTAAAAATGATTTTTTAATACCCTGGTTCTTTTTTCTTAGTTGAACGCAGACCTCTGCATACTGAGCAACTGATACAAATGGGTAAAGGAACTGAAGATTTTTTCGGAAATGGTGTTCTCAGTTATACTTTGAATCGTAGCACTGGTCTGTGACATAGCAGTGGTCCATGATAGCCCATTTTTATTGTACTATTACAATGTATTTAAGTATATGGAGTGGGCAAAAGTAGGTTACAGTTCTGGGTACCTGAAACAATTTATTCTTGGATTATTATTTGTTTGTATTACAACTGAACTTGTACTTTTGTCCACCCTATGTTTGAAATTGTTGCATGAATCAGTCCATCCTTCCTCTTACGGCTGAGTGACTTTCCACGGATGGCTATCCCATGCCGCGCTTTGTGGTTCAGGTGATGCACTTAGGGTCATTTCCACGTTTCGGCTGTCGCGAGGAATGCTGTTAGGCACACTCACACTCAGGTATATACTTTCTGGTTCACTCCATCTAGTAGGTGTGGAGTTAGCGGGTTGAATATTAACTACCCAATCAGCATTTCAGTTTACATTCCCGCTGCCAATTGCTCCACTTCCTCCTCCCGAGGTGTGAAGTGGTGTATTTTTGGAGTTTTGATTGGCCTTCCTCCAATGACTCCGCTCATCTTTTCGTGTTGATGGAAACGTGTGCATCTTTTGGAAAGCAGTCTGTGTGAGTCCTTGACCCTCTTTAAACTGAGCGCTGTTTCGTTGTAAGTACATATTAGGGACACTGCGCTTTCATCAGCTCCATTAACTGCAAATATTTTCTTTCATTCGGCTGGGGTTTTTTCCCCCTGCTTAGTACTGTTCTTTGAAGCAAAGTCCTTGTTTTTACTTCTGGTGAACTCTAGTTAAATTTAAGAGGTGTCATGTGTAAGGAGGAACCACTTTCTAAAAAAAATTACTTAAAATACGATTGCACGTGGTTTTTATAGTCTTTGTCACTGCTGGATTAGACCATTGCAGTTTTTTAAGCAGTAATACAGTTTGTTTGGGGCTATTGGCAATCTGGGTTACTGTGCGCAACCGACCAAGAATTTTAAAAAGAATTTAAAACGCGAGTTCTTCCTCTCTCCACTACCTCGCGTCCCTCTGCGTTAGCATCCTCGCAGGCGGGCCCCGCACAGCCCCCCCCCCCCCGCCCCTGGGCGGCCATTTTGTGAGCCGCCTGCGCCGCCTAACATGGCGCCAGTGGGGCGGCGGGCGGGCGGGGCGTGCCTTGCGCATCCTTTTCACTTACTTTAGCTTCACCCTTTTTGTGCTTCGCAAATCCTAAGAAAGCGATGCACAGAATACGGCTTAAGTAGACGTTTTGTAATTTAAACTTTTTGCTTTGTTCAATTATATAAAAAATCTAATAAAACATTTTTCAAATTCTTTTTCCAATCAACTTAGCTGTTTTTTCCACAGGTACTTAGGTACATGTTGTACTTCTGTATATTTATATATAGGTTTATATCTACATGCGAATAAAAGCAGAAACACTACTTTAGTTTTGCTTTTTCTCCCAGGTTTTTTTACGTTAAGGGGCTTCTAACGTGGGAAGTGGTGTTAGGGTAGAACCTGGGTACTGGAAGACAAAGACCTGCTGGTATTTTAATTTACCTTGTTTTTCCCAGGTTCACTGAGAAATAATTGACAAGTATCACTGTACCTTGCTTTAATTAATTAGACTGTGGATGTTCTTAAAAAACTCCATTGTGTCAAATACAGCTATAAATACAACTTTCAAGTAAATTGTAGTTTCATAAACTGATGAATTGTACCAACCAAATGCCTTTTTCTGCTCCAGGGACCGCTTACACTTGAGAAGGACCACGGAACAGCACATACCCGAGGTGGAAGTCCAGGTCAAACGCAGGAGGACGGCCTCCCTGAGCAACCAAGAGTGAGTGCCCTCTGGCTGGAGGCCCAGTTTAGATGGGAGTCCTTCCTCGTTCCAGAACCAGGTGCCCCGGCCATGCAGGGAGGGACTGGGAGGCATCGTACAGTCTTCAGTACAGAAGACGTGGCATTAAAACCAGTGAGAGTCTCCTTAATTATGGTGTCCTAACTTCTAGTAAGATTTTAGTAAAATGCATTTTCCTTTTTACGCACGTGTAGGTAGTTTTTATCTTTATAAAATTACATATTCAACATATTTATAGTAAAGTTGCATTACTTATGTTAACATGTATATTACTGTTCACTAAATAACTAGTTGTGCATATAAAATGTTCATTGAACGGATGTCAATTTATGTATACATGCTTGCTCTGCAATATTTAGACATTTTTTTGATTAGTATCTTTATCCAGTTAAAACTTGAAGTATATAAGTGTTTCCTCCTTTATGTGGTATGTACAAGGACTGTCCAGAAAAAGTCCAACCATTGTTAAAACATGAGAACTGTTTGCACAACATCGGTGTAACCTGGCAGCCCCCGAGAGTGGAACGGAATGCACATGGGTAAACAGTGGTGACTCGCTGTGCCAGACAGTGGGGGTGGGACAGGCAGCAGCCTTGTACTGTGTGGCCGTCACGGTCAAAATGACCGAGCGAGTAGAGCAGTGAGTCTGCGTCAGAGTTTGCATGAAGCTGGAACACTGCCTGTGGAAACGATTTGGGTGATTCAGACAGCTTTTGGGGACGGCGCAGTGAGCGCAGAATTAATAAGAGGAGTAGCACCCACTTCAGAGGTGGTCAGCAATCTGTTGACTGTGATCCCCATTCCGGGAGGCCTGCAGCAAGCAGAGCGCTTGAGTGTTCCAAACGACTTGATGCAAAGCGACTTGACTGACTTGGTTCAAATTGCTGCTAAGGAACCGTATTTCCTCAAGAAGGTCAAAACCGGAGGTGAGTGTGGGAAACAGGCCCGGTCCTAATGTAAGTCACTTGGTTCTCCACGCTCAGAGGGCGTGGCAAAGTCATGGTAAGATCTAGACCACATCATCTGGTTTTCGATCGGGTGGGTGTTGTCCACGATCAGTACGTTCCTTCAAGCCAAACAACAAGAGGTACCATCTCAATGTTCTTAATTGGTTGGGAGACTGAAAATGACGAAAAAGGCTGCAGCCATGGGTAACGGTGACGGGCAGCTTCTTCACAGCGCGCCCGCGCAAGCATCAGGACTTGTGCGGGGTCTTTCAGTGAAACGTCGATCATGCAGGAGACTCGCCCCCTACAGCCCCGGTTTGGCACTGCGCATTCTTCTGGCTTTGCCCAAAGCTAAAATCACCTTGGAAAGGGCGGAGGATTCAAACCATCGATGAGGTTCAGGAAAAGACGCGGGGGCCGGTGATGGCGATTCCAGCACAGGGTTCCAGCGTGTCTCCGACAGTGGGAGAGATGCCGGGGGCAGAGCTGTGGGGGGTTCCAAGATGCCTGCCTTGAAGGGGCCCAGGCATCATTGTCCTGGGTGCAGTGGTTCTTGGAGCTTGTATCTTCCATGCAATACTCTTCATGTTACATGGCTGCATGCTTTCTGGAAACACCCGCGTATGTACACTACAGTGTTTAGAATTTCAGAAGGGAGATTTTACTTGTGAAACTACACGAACAATTCAGTGGTACATACAGACTGTGTGCATTGAAGAATTTTGTCAGCCTAACAAATTGTAACGGTCGCTAGCTTTTTTTCCCCTTAAAGTCTCCGTAAAGTGTAATGTTGAGGAAACAAGGGAGTGTCCACTTCAAGTTTCCGCCAGTCTGTTCCTCCCCCAGGTGATTCTCGGCCCCTGTCCTCTCACAGCTTTTCCTCTGCGTTCCTGCCCCCGCGCTTGGGTCAGCGCGTGCCCCCCAGACATGCGAGGGGGGCGCATTTGGGGGGCGGTTTGCATCTTTCTCCTGTGAGACTTCTGTCTCTAACTGCGCCTTGGGTCTTTCGAAGTCAAGGCATGCAAATCCTCCGTATTTTACAAAGTGCAGTGTGTGGGTGGTGTAATAACATAATTGATAAGTATAATTATCTTAGATTTTCATTTTTCTTAGCTGTTAAAAACCATGAAGATGAGAGCAGTGAATCTGAAAATTTGTTAGTATTTGCATTTTACTTTCTCAGATCTTAAAAGTTTTTAAATGATGAAAAAGACGTATAACTTATGTATTTTTATTTTATTATTTGCTCAGATGTGAAGACTTAGGATATTTATTTCCACATTTTCTTTTTTTCTCTTTCAACTTGTTTCCTCTGACAGGATACAAGACAAACTCCCAGTTTGCTTTAGTTTTAAAAGGATAGTTACTTTGCCCCTCTTGAATGGCCAATAAAGACACAAACCCAATTGGCAAAGTGAAGAGGGGGGTGTATTTGCACATTTTAAATTACTGATGAGACTAGTGAATTGAGCTCGGGCCTGTGAACCAAAGGATCGCGGTTCGATTCCCAGTCAGGGCACATGCCTGGGTTGCAGGCCAGTTCCCAGCATGGGACACACGAGAGGCAACCATACATTGATATTTCTCTCCCTCTCCCTCTCTCCTACCCTTCCCCTCTAAAGATAGATAAATAAATAAATAAATATTTAAAAAAAAAGCTAAATTACTGATGAGACTAAAGATTGCCTCGTTCTGTCCTTGTTCACATTTCTTAGTGTATTCATATTTTCATTTTAGAAGTTTCAAAAATAGTATTTTTATGAATATTTTATATAATTTATCCTTTATAATACTATATTTGCCTATTTTCACATGGTAATGTCTATTCTTTAGCCTTTTGTAAGGTAAAATTTTTCTTTTTTCTTTTTTCTTACATTTTTTGTTTTATTTTCTTTAATTTTTTATTTTAATCAGTATTTTTTAACGGTTGATATTGTACAGTTTTGTCTTTTACCCTCCCCAGCCCTCCCCACCTTCCACCCATTTCCACCCCCCATAGTTTTTGTCCATATGTCCTTTATACTTGTTGCTCTAAACCGTTCCCCCTTTCCCCTGAAATTCCTTCCTCTCTCCCCTCTGGTCACTGTCAGACTGTTCTCAAATTCAGTGTCTTTGTTTATACGATGCTTGTTTGTTTGTAGAAATTTTTAAGTATTTTATTTTTAGAGATGGGGAAGAGGGGGAGAGAAACATCAATGTGTGGTTGCCTCTCGTGTGCCCCCTACTGGGGACCCAGCCCACCACCCAGGCACGTGCCCTGGCTAGGGATCAAAACTGAAACCTTCCAGTTTGCAGGCTGGCACTCAATCCACTGAGCCACACCAGCCAGGGCTATACCTTCAGAGTTTTAAAAAGTGCCAGTGCCCTTAACCTCTGCAAATACCTTGAGAGAGTTATTGTGGGAGGGTCCATTGGGGGAGATCTTTTGTTAGTGAGTGAAGGTACCATCCTATTCGCTACATTTTGGTAGATCCTTCGTACTAGGCAGTGTCAGTGTGGACAGGTGATGTCATCGCATCTCGTTTCAGCCTGTTTCAGGTATGGCCTTTTTGTCCATGTGTGGGGAAGCCTCTTGATTTCAAGAAGAAATAGCTTCATTTTCTTGACCCTACAGTTTGTAGTATTAGATATACGGAGTGCTCATTTGGAGGGAGGTTCTGAGGAGAGGTTTCAGTTGCAGAAATCGTGTAAAGAGTAGTTACAGGAAGGGGTAAGGAGTGTTGTTTTCTGAGCTCTCCGTAATGGAGTGTGTATGCTCAGCATCCTCAGGGTTGAGATACTTACTAATTACAGTTGAGTGAGTGCTTTCATCCTCATTCCTATCTTTTTCCCAAACTGTATGTACTAGGAATCAGTATCACTGAGACATTGCCTGGGTACCAGTTAGGAAGACTGGTATTAGTGTCCCATTCTAAAAACAAAGTAAAATGGAATTATTTATATAATTGGTCCTTTTACCATTTGCTTCTCAGTTTTAACATTGTAATAGCATTTTTCCTCTAGTCTTTTGTAATCTGAGTTTTAAAAAGTGCAATCTCCCTCCCTGAATCTCTGAAAATATATTGAGGTAGTTTAGATACTGTTGTGGGGGAGGTATGGGTGGGGGTATCTTATGGTGGAGGCTTTTTGTTAGTGGGTGAAGTTTCTACCATATTTGGTTTTTTAGAGCCTTTATCCTACGTGGCATCAAAACAAAACCCAAAGCAACATGCAGACAGAAACCTCCGCAGACCAACAGTAAGGCCAGTAGAAAGCTCAATGATAGTTTGTGGAGTCGATGGTATTCTGTCTGCCAGTACGTACAACACCCAATCAATCAGCGCTCATTCGTCGGGCCTGGGGAATGTCTTCCATTTCCTGATGTATTGTGAGTTTGAGAGAAATTGGGCTGGAGAGTTTTGTGAATCTATTTTATGCCCCCCTTCAAATGTCTTTCTAAATGTACACTCTGCAGAGCAAGTCTTAATTTTCTCAGTCTTAACCTTAGTCTTCAGTTGGGTTTCAGGTTAAAGCCAAGAGGTATACTGCAGTAAGAATTCCAAGAGGAAAGAAAATGGGAGGGAAGGCTACGACACTGTTTAGAGCCTCGCGGGTTCCAAAGAGAGTTCCTGTTGAGGATTGAAGGGTCCGAACGGAGATTGCCCAAAGCTCTCCCCGTTCAGTGCTGGCGAGGGGGAGTTTAAAGGCGTGAGTGCTGCGCGTCTGACCCTTCCTTCCTGGAGCAGGGTAGGCGCCAGCGTAGACCTGACGGGGAGGAGCATGGTCCCTGCGCAGGAGGGCCCCCAGTGGCAGGCCCGTCCTTCCTAGCCAGCTCAGTCTCAGCCCTGGCACCTCCTGATTGCTTTCTGTGGGCTGGACAGCTCCTGTCCTCCATCTTGTCTGCATTAACTCAGGTGTGATGGCAGCCACCATGGATGACAAAGACACTCCCACCACTGGGTAAATTTGTGGATTTACTTCTTTAAACCATTTCTATTATTTTATTAGTTTTTTTGTTCTAGAGAGGCAGAAAAAGAAACACCAGGTTGTTGTTTCACTTACTGATGTTGATGCATTTTGGGGGTGCTTCTGTGTGCCATGACTGGGGATTAAACCCATAACCTTGGCGTGCAGGGATGATGCTCTAATCCACAGAGCTGCCTGGCCAGCCCGGAAAATTCATGGCTTTAAAGCTTTTCTCCCAGGAACCATAGACAAAGTCCGGCCTAATTCTATATTATCTAACATATTAAAAGCATTTAGAAATGACAGAAAATAGTAGAAAATGTTCCCTTGCAACTTAAATGCTACTGAATATCTTCATGCACGTGTGTATGTAATTATCACCAAAGTCAGACTTGCTGACTTTTTTTTTTTTTCAGCTTGTCTTGTCAGCAGCGTCTCTTTCTTAGCCTCAGGGTGGGCTTCAGTGCCAGGTGATCCATAGGCGTGTGTTGAGGTCTGTTCTCTGGAATCTCCTGCTAGTAGATGGTGGGTTGACTTAGCTTGAACACCTAGACAGCGCGGGCCCTGGGACCTCTCTGTCGCAGCATTAGTAAATGCCCATGGCCCTCACTAGGGATGCGACTTGCTCCCAGTGAGGAGGTCAGACACGGAGTGGTGGGCGTGGGGCTACTGATGGTACTTCCGCAGGAAAAGCTCCTGGTGGTTTCCTGCGCGGTTGGTAGTATGCCTGAGGTGGGTGAGCAGCCCTTGGTTCCTGTGTGGGGAGACTCCCATTTTCAGTTACAGGGTCTGTGCCGTGCTGGACCCTGGCTGGGGGTGCCCATACATGGAAGGGTCTCGGATTGCTCTCAGTGTTGCCTGTGCGGGCACGCACCTTTCATGCATTCGTGTTGTGCTTTTGTCACAGGTGTCAGCTGTTCCCACGGCGCTCCCAACAGCAGCAGCAGCAGCAACAGCAGCAAGCACCTGTGGTGGACTTCCAGGCGGAACTGAGGCAGGCTTTCCTAGCTGAGACACCCAGAGGTGGTTAAAGCGGTCTTGGAACATCTCAGGTAGCTTATTCCCAGTGACAACCCAGGTTAGAGCTGATGCAGCCATGCTCAGGAGTACAGAAATCCTTAAGGAGAAGGGTTTTGGGAGGTAAAAAGACACTTCTCTTTAAAAGCCTCGTGCCACAAGCCCTTTGCAGGAAGTCTGCAACGGTGGCAGCGGGACCTGCGAGCTCTCGCGCTGGCACCTCCGTCGTGTGTCTGTGTTCCATCCCATTGCGCTGCATGCCTGCCGTTCAGGTAGTTCTCGTATTTAATTTATATTGATTTCCACTCGGCACGGAAAATCACTGTGAATGGCTGCTAAATACCCTGCTAATGAATGTTGGGGAATCTGTTTTGGTAAGACACTTTATTTTTTCTGCTGATAGCAGAAAGTTGCATTGCCTGAAACAGATATTTCCTCAGATGTCCACACGTGCACATAAATCAAGAAACACGAACTTCCGATGCCCTTTCTAAATTTATACGAAACATTACTTACGTTAGTCCCTCTTCGTTGCCTTGGAAAACGGAGTGCCAGGTAACAGCACTTTGCCCTGCGTTACTGTGACTTAATGCCTTCTGAATTACAAGTTCACTTTACATTCATTAGCAAATAAAAAAGCTAAATATTTTCCCATGCTTATTTACTAATTCCTTTTTGGTGTGTCTTTTCCTCACTTTTTGTTTTCATCACTGTATTTCAATCAGCTGACAATGGAATAAAGACTTGATGATTTTTCACTGTGCTGTAGATTTATTTGCAGTCTGTCTTTGTGTTGCTTACGTTTTTTCAGGAGAAAGCTGTTTATATTTAGATTCTGATTTAATGGTTTGTTTTTCCTTTGACTGTAAGATGGGAATGACTTTAATCCAAAGGGGTTCAAAATACGCCTTTGAAACAGAGGAAAGGAGGTTATGGCTCAGTTTCTGGATTTTCTTTGTATTCATAAAAGTTTCTCAACTCCAGGTAACGAGTCCTGTTTATGGCCACCATTTGGAGTTGGAAAACAAAAGGAGAAATTTTTTAAAAGAAAACCCAGCCTGATAAATTCTTTCTCCAGCATTCTTCAGTGATTGCCTAGACTTGAATATAAGAGTGGAATTGATCTCAATGGAATAATCTGGTCATAGCCCCAACTTACTCCAAGAGAAAGGACATTCTTAAATGCCTAGGTGCGACCAGGTTTTTTAACAGTGGTTTTCTTGGTTGCTTCACACAGGCCACGTACACATACTCTTCTGAGTCCCCAAGTATAATGTTCTTTAAACCGAACCACGTGCAAGTAGTCATGCCTGAGAATCCTGTTTAAGTCAGGTAGACATGTAGACAGGTGGTTTTGAAAGACATTTTGACAGTTGAACCATTTTTTCATCATTAAAATTGAAAGCCTGATAGTCATAGCAGAAAACAAGTGGAAAAAAATCAAACCGAAAACCATGTACTCATGTTTCAACCACAGCATGAGGTTGGAATTTATTTTTCTCCTATTCTTTTGCCATGAGAGCGTTAGGTAGTTGGAATCTCGTTTTTAAACCAGTTTATTTGCTCTTGTACTTAAATGAATATTAGTGATTTTCATTTTATTACGTAGTTCTTACAATTTATCATTTATAATGAATAGATGACAGTCCATTCATGATTTACATTGCTCCGGAATTTGTGGGTGGGTTTTTTGGTTTTGGTTTTGGTTTTGGTTTTGTTTTTTTTTTTTTGGCTAGTGTGCTATGCCGATGAAAATGTTTTGCACTTCTAAGCTGTGATTGCTACCGTGTATCACAGTAAGGATGCATGCGTTTGTGCGCTGTGGGGTGGGAATGTTCCTGATTCAGCGTGTTGTTCCCAAGGCTCTCTGACAGCATCTTAAAGCACCGTTGATGGCTATCGAGGATGAACAGAGAGCCAGTTACTCAGAACCACGTTTGGTATCTTGATTGCTCTTGTTTTCGATGCATAAACTGATCCACAAAAGCCATACATTTTGTAGTTTTAACGGACATTGCTTTGTGGATGAATATTTTCCACGTGCTTATATTTTTCTCCAGTTACTTGTAAACTCTTGCACATTTTTTGCTGGAGATTCTGGTATTTTGCTTGCTTTAGTTGAGCATGAATGTATAACCATTTTTCCGTGTCTGTATTGGCGAAGTCTGTGTATTGGCGAAGTCTGACCATGTTATTCTCTGACTTAAAAGAGCTTGACTTTTTTCTGCAGTTGATCACTTGAAGGTCCACGCTACCCAGAAATCTGAGAACTTCAGTGAGGGATCCCAGCATGTCTGGGCCAGGGACTTGGGGGTCATTGATTCGCCCTGTGCCCCGTGATGATGGACAGGTCCTGACCAGAACTGCGTAGTAACACAGCAGTGCGGTACGGTGTGGTTGCCTCCCTGGTCCTTTCCCTCGGGAGTCATTTTGTACTCCTTTGCTGCTGAGGTCAAGTTGACCATCCTACGTAGTGATGTATTTTCACAATACATGGAGTTCATGACCACGGTGAGCTAAATTTACGGATGAAGGGCAACTTAAATTTTAAGTCTGTCTCCTTAAGGAAAGCCTTTGTATTTTAATCTCCAGTCAACCCCTGTTCTCTGATTCTACTCCCTGGTTCTTCATGGATGGCCGAAGACCCTAAATCTTCATAGACCCGATGTTAGGAGCGTGGGAATGGCCAAGCATCACAGGTAGACCCTGCTCTTTCCAGAGATTCCTGCCAGAATCGAGCACATCAGAATCATGGGCCTTGAGTTCACTCTTGTGAGGTTGTGTCAGTAATGGCATTTATGTTGGGGTTCCGTCTGCTGATGTCACTAGATCGTTCCATAATTTTATTTTCAACACACACTGCATACCCAGACATGGGGATACCCACGATGTCACCCTTGTACATCCAAGGTCGTACGGGAGCAGGGCAGGTGGTAGAAGAGGGACCGCGCACGTCAGAGCAGGGTGGACAGTGTTCAGGGAGGACGGACCGTGACCGTTGCGCCAGCGCTGCATGCAGGGGGCCAACAGTTTGCGTGTGGACAGCCGAGGTTGGGGTTCCGTTTTCCAGACGGTGCCGATGCCCTCAGAGTGGCCACCGGAACGTATTTAATGGAATCAAATTTGGGGAGTCAAGGGAAACATCCCTTCTGCATCTCTGCACCCTTACTGAATTTTTTTGTCATGCCATCGTTACTCTTTTGAATAGTGAGCGTGTTCCACACGGAAAACTGTTGACTTCAACATGTTTTTACTTTATTTTGACGTTGCTATGGTTCATAACCACCATTGAAGTGATTTCATTTTCATGTCCTGAAATTGATGACTCAGCAGTAACAAGTTTATTTTGCTGTTTGGAAATTTTCTCTTAAATGCATATCTTCGTGAAATGTTGGTGAAAAGCAGTATCGTATTTTACATCTGACTTTGTTTATGGCACTTCACTACTTCGATGCATAAGGCCAAATGCTTGTTCAGAAGTAATACGATGTTTCTTTTGGATTGATTATACTTCATCTGAGCCCCTGTACAAGTGTCGGCTTGGTCTGGTTGCCATACTTAATAGCAACCTTCAGTGCCCTGCGGACATGGTGCAGCTGTTACGCTGCATGGCAGAAAGTCGCCCATGTATCCATGAGAGTGTACCGTGATTGCACGGACCCTTCTAACAAAGGAAGCATTACACCCTTACACGAGAAAGCAGTGGGTTCTTTGGAAAGACGTCCAAACTGCTTGGAAGTGTTCCGAAGGGAAGGCTGCCCACAGGTGGCTCGGCCAAGGAGCGAACGTGGGCTGGAGTCAGGGATTAAGTCAGAGGGAGAAACTTGAGGGTATCAAACTGTTGAAGTTGACATGCCCAGTACAAACTTGGGGCCAGAGAATGATGAGCTGCTAGAATGAATGCGGATACAGACAGAAGCATCCATGTTAGAAAGGAAAAGGAATGTTTGGGAAACATTGAAGGGTCCATGTTAGGAAAGGAAGCTGCTGGGGTGGGCGGAAAGGGGAGCACAGTCCATAGTGCGATGGCAGTGCGCGGTGAGAGGCGATGGTGACCGGCACCGGTGTGGAGAGCTCGTAGTGAAGTGTGAACGCGTCACACCACTTTCTCGGACACCTGCAGTTAACACAGCGAACGCAACATCGCACGTCAGATACACGCAAACGGGAAGACGGCAGCCCCTCAAAGCCCAGGTGCCCGAAATGCGGGAGTCGAGGGGAGGGAAGGGGGACAGCAAGGCGACCCTGGAGTGCGGGAGAACGGGGCGCTTCTCAGCACGGCTGTCGGGGCGTTCCCTGCGGAACAGATGGCAGTGCAGCTGGACCATGCTTTTCCTCCGCAGGCTCCGCCTCCCGTTCGAAGCTTCTGCCCCAGCTTGCATTGTGTCTGTTGCAGAGCCCGCGTCATACCTTTGTCTGTAGCCTTCCCTTAGGTCTGGAGGATCCTGAAGCTTTACCGGGGACGTTGGATTCGGTGAAACAGCAGCCATGGTAAGAGATGTGTTGAGGGGGAGGGGTGAAAGTACCCTAGGAGCCCAACACGGTGATTTGACAGGTCATGGGGCGATTGGGTGGTAGAAATAGGTAAGCGAGAGGGAAGGCGCTCGCTGGGTGGAAGTTACCTCACTGCACGGACCGGCAACTGGAGAAGGGCGCTGTCCTGCAGTATTGAGAAAACGGCTTGGAAGCCGTCCTGAGAGTGTTTGGTCATGATCGCTGCAGTAAGGAACGTCCTGCAGATTTGCTATTCAGTTGGAAACGAGAGAAAGCCTAGTTTGGAAAAGGTGTCCTTGGAGGAGACACAGGAAAGCCCTCTGAAAGAGGTAGCATCTCAGTGTCGTGCTTGTTCAAGTTCAGCTCCTCTAGAAAGTGGAACTGCCTGCCGCGTGTCCCCAGTAAGGAGGGTATCCCAAGGAAGGACATCAGTTCCTGAGAAAGGGAAAGAATCTTAGGTACTACAGATTTTTTTTGGTCTTCCAAAGGGTCTGAGGATGTAACTACAGAGGCAGCGAGTGCGGGTGCATCTGCAGGGGGTGGGGGGCGCGGGGGGAGACCCAGCCTGGTCGGGCAGGCCGGCCGGTGACGCCCCCCTCCCTTGCAGACGGTGGGCAAGAGCAGCAAGATGCTGCAGCACATCGACTACCGGATGCGGTGCATCCTGCAGGACGGCCGCATCTTCATCGGCACCTTCAAGGCTTTCGACAAGCACATGAACTTGATCCTCTGCGACTGTGACGAGTTCCGGAAGATCAAGTAAGGCTGCCGGCCTCGGTGGTGGGGGCTGGTGGACGGGAGCCCAGGGAGGCTGAGGGGGGGCGCGTCGGCGTTCCTCGGTCATGCGGCAAAGAGTCCGGAACGTGAACCCCTGGGCCTTCCCGCCCTTTCTCCCTCGCTGCTGTTCTTCCTGCACAAGGCAGAGCACTTCAGGAACGCTAAGACGGTGCACCTTCCTACCAACACGAACGGGAAACCTGTCGTGTGGGTGAATGCAAAAGGCATGTGGCCGCAGATCTGGGTGGACTTGATCTCTCCTCGTTCCTGTCCCTACGCCGCAGGGGTGATGCCCCCTAAGCCACGCTGTAGGTGGAACGTGGTTTTTACAGACTGGAGTTTAACGAGGCGCACTGTTGCCTAGGTTATGCGTTAGAAGCCTAACGACGTGCTGGCCCACAGGGTGGGGCACGCAAGTTTACAGTTGGGAGGCTGCCAAGAATACTCTCCTGTTGTTATTAATTACTGTATTTGCCATGTGAACACTTGTAGACCTGTTTTTGTCCCACCCTTTACTCTTTCTGCTGACAGGTAAAGAAATTGGAATCAGGGTCTTTTCAAAAATTCCCCATGGCCAAGGAATAAAGGGGTTAGTCCAGGAATGCCCAGCTGTTCGTTATTCAAAAGGGTTCCTTATTTCTTTACCATTTGCTGCTGTTCTTCATTGTTTATTAAGGTTCCCATTTTATTTCAGCTGTCATCAAGACTTTGATACGAAGGTTCAAACTTTTCAAACATTTGATACATTTCAAAACTTTTATTTCCCATCTTAATGTGAAAATGGAGGTTTCAGATTGCCCACCTGCCTTAAAGGTTGTATTTTGGTCAAATCATTTACGTCTCTCACAACAAAGAAATCAGTTCTTGCACAGTATAACATTGAGGGGGCATTCTAGCAGTTTGGATTTTCACGTGGAAAGAGCTTCACCAGTCAGCCTTGTGTGTATCATTGGAGTACTGCTGCGTGTGCATTTTGTTTTGCTTTGCCACAGCCTTTTGAATGTGAGCATCTTTGCATTTCGCCTTAAATGACTTGAGTGAGCTCATGGTCCCTAGTTTTCCATACTAACAAGTTACTTTTGATTTACAGGCCAAAGAATGCGAAGCAGCCAGAGCGGGAAGAGAAGCGGGTCTTGGGTCTGGTGCTGCTGCGTGGGGAGAACCTGGTTTCCATGACGGTGGAGGGACCTCCGCCCAAAGATGTAAGGAGGTTGCAGAGCAGGGCAAACGGGACTCTAGTCTAGGGGACAGGGGGCACAGCAGAGGCACAGGACCCTGCAGCTGCTTGCCAGCGCTGCCGGGGGGACACGGGGGGAGTGAGGGTTCTTCCGAGGAGTTGCTCCGGCCTGGACCAGGGCCAGGGAAGGAAGGAGGGCCACCTGATTGTCTCTTGGCAGGGTCCCGAGGTACACGGGCACAGTGGCGGGGGTGATGCCCTGAACCTGCAGGGCGCCGCCGTGCTGCGCTTGTTCACGCGCTCCTGAGTTCAGAGCTGATACGAGATCATGGTGTGGGGAGGGGTGAGAGGGATCTGTCCTTCAGGGGCGGTGGTTGGAAGATGGCCAACAGCTCGCCGAAAGCGTTCGATGCCGAGCCATCCTTGTTTTGTGCTTGCAGACCGGCATTGCCCGTGTACCGCTGGCAGGAGCCGCAGGAGGCCCCGGGGTTGGCAGGGCCGCAGGCAGAGGAGTCCCGGCTGGCGTTCCGATTCCACAGGCTCCCGCAGGATTAGCAGGCCCGGTCCGAGGGGTAGGGGGACCCTCCCAGCAGGTGAGGAGGTGGATAGGCCCGTGTGCCCGTCCCGTGTGGTGCGAGCCCCATGCGCTGTGCAGGGGACTGAGGACAGAGGCGTAGGAAGGGGGTAGAGGAGAGCCACCTGGATGGGACTGAGGCGCAGCGTGTTGGTGGATGCAGAGAAATGTGGGTAACCTAGAGGTGAGAAAATGACCGTTAGGGTACAGTGGGCATGCGCAGTTCAAAGGGGAACGTTCGTGGGCCCCGGCTTCCTTAAAGGGAGAGTAAGTGGGGATCTGCGGAATTGCTGCGGTCATCTCCAGTCGGACGGGCCCTGACCCACCATTTGCGTTCTGCGGGTGAGCGATGGGAGGACGTGCCTTACCTGTGCTGTCTGTCTCTCTGGCCGTCCTCCTCAGGTAATGACTCCACAGGGACGAGGCACCGTCGCAGCTGCCGCTGTGGCGGCCACTGCCAGCATAGCTGGAGCCCCCACTCAGTACCCACCAGGTCGGGGGACTCCCCCCACCCCTGTGGGCCGGGCAACCCCCCCTCCAGGTAAGGAACTGGTGAACTAGAAGCACACAAGTTTGGTTCTTAGACAGGTGTGGGTCTGTGAAGACATGGTAGCATCTTGCAGTGACGACTAAAAATGCTCTGAGAAGGCGCTGCCTCTGTACCTAACTGGGAGCTTAGATCTGTTCCCACTGTGGATACGGGCTTTGACTGAAAAGGCTTTGTACCTGTTTGAGTTGCAGATGGCTTACATGGCGAACGGTCAAAGAGGAAGTTGGTCAGCTCTCCGCTGGTGTCTGGGCCCATTTCTTTCATGTCGTCTTGGGTTTAGGTCTCATCTTTATCTGATGTCTTCCTTTCTGTCTTTTGCTTTCATAGGCATTATGGCTCCTCCACCTGGGATGAGACCACCCATGGGACCACCGATTGGGCTTCCCCCTGCCCGGGGGACCCCGATAGGCATGCCCCCTCCAGGGATGAGGCCTCCCCCACCTGGAATCCGAGGTGAGTGGGTTCCCATGTGCCCAGCGGCGCCAGCCCGCTCCCCTGACGCTCGCGTGCATTTTGACTTCACGGAATTCTGCTCTCTTTTTTCCAGGTCCACCTCCCCCGGGAATGCGCCCACCAAGACCCTAGGATACTGTTGGTCCTTAGTCACTCTTTGCCTGCCCTGTGTCTCGTGAAACTGTGTAGAGTGTTTGTGAGCTTCTGTTCCCTCTGCAGCACTAATATTCGCTAATAAATGCATAGAGCAATGAAACTGCGAGGTACTGGTGTACGTTTTCTTGTCTGTTGGTTTTGTCGAGGTCATAGTGACACTGTGCGCGCATCACTACGGATGAGGTGTACAGCCTTCCAAGCTGCTCGTTCAAGTTTCTTTACCTCTCACGATAGAACGGTTGCGACAGTTGTTTCAGCTTCTAACGTTTACTCTGCGCTGAGTGGTGTTGGTTAATCACCTTGACACGGAAGGAGGCGTGGCCCAGGCAGGTAGGTGATGGAACTGAGATGCAGGCCCGGCTCCTCCGTCGTCGCAGTGCCGGGCACAGTGCAGGAAGCTGCGCGGGCGCGTCCAGAAGGAAGCTTGGCGCGGAATCAGCACGTGGAACTGGAGGTACGGCTTTGGGAAGTTCATGCCTCCATTTTCCAGCCTTCACGGTGCTCCGTGCCCCGTGTTGCCACAGTGCGCACACGGACCCGGGATGCCCGTCCTCTGCTGCGCGTGGTAAGTGATCCTGTGCGCGTGCACGCTGGCGGCAGACTCGGGGTGTTGGGGGAAGGGAGCTCCTGTTGGAGAGAAGTCGTGTTGCTTACATCCTCAAATACAGTTGACGCTCCAAAGTCCGAAGGACGATGACAATCAGCTGGGTCATTAGTGATAGACTGGAAGCACGCAGATGGAGTATCTGGGGTCTTTTAGTTAAATAGAGGTAAACAGGAACGTCCAACTATGTAGGTCCAGTTCTAATTGGTAACGCAACAGGGAAATTACTTGTAAAAGGGGAGGGGACGTAGCTTTTGCTGTGGATTTTTCAGTGAGGGAACGAGCAGGCCCTTACCGATTGTAGGAGGTGGTTTGTAAGCATGACAGTGTGATGCTAACTCTTCACTGTAACTTACGAGGAATTGTCTCATCTTCGATTCTTTTCCCTCCAGCGCAGGTGTGTATGTCAGTCGTATTTTCCATGCTTTCAGTCATGGCCTTTCAAGCAGTTGTCTCCCAAGGACAATGGACATTCAAAATGACAACAGTTGCTGTTGATAGGCACTGTCAGGTAAGGAGCACAGAGCATCCGAGCCTTGATTAGTTTAGGAGACATGATAAAAATGATTCGTACGACAGGTTATGCTGATAGGAACTGTGGACAGTACATAAAAAGCCCTGTTTTCTGTGGGGTTTGCTCTCTGGATACCTTCGAGTAATGAGTGCTCATTTTTCCATTTTTGGAAGGAAAGCATTCCTCCTGGCACAGATCTGAAGGCACGCATGCCCCTTAGATTTTGGTCTGACCGATGGTGCACCGTATTCGGAGAAGAGGTGTCCTCTGACACAGGCGTAGCTGTGAGATACAGCGTGTGTGCACTGCCAGACCACCCCACCAAGGCAAGTCAGAGTCTCCTTGCTGGTGGGGTGTTCGGTTTGGAAAATAACAGCTGTGATGCGCAGGAAAGGGAGGTGCACCTGGATTTCCTTAACTAAAGGTTACTGCTTGCAAGTTAGTGGGAGTGATAAGAACTCTGGGTTCTGGGAGGTGCTCGCTCACTTTGAATGGCTGTCTTGATGATGGGTTAAGTTCTGACCACACCGTTCTTTAACTTTCTGAGAGTGTTGCTTGTGGAACAGGCTAAAAGGCAACTTACACAGCTGTTCCTGTATCGGTGTGTGGGGTGTAAGGGAAGTCTGTGGCGCTCTCTCTGTTACCGATTGCTAGATCCGAGCCTCTGCAGCGTCCCAGTGGGGGCACGCCACCGCAGCACTAAATGCTTGGGGGCTCGAATTGTCATGCGTTCAAAAGAGTACGTGTTCTTGTTTTGTTTTGTTTTTAATCCTCACCTGAGCATATGTTTACTGATTTTCACGGAGAGGAAAGGGGAGAGAGAAACACTGATGTGAGACATTGATCAGTTGCCTCCATACATACCCCCACGAGGGACATCCATCACGTAGGTCTATGTGCCCTGACTGGGAATCCAACCCACAACCTTTGGTGTATGGCCACTCCAACCAGCTGAGCTGCCCAGCCAGGTTCGCGTTTCAGCACATTTGGGCAGTGGCTTGCCCGTTTCCTGGTCATATTTACTGTTACTTCATGTTATACACTTTATGTAACAGTATGAGTGTTCACTGTGGTTTACAAAATAGTTTCAGAGAGAACTCTGGAATTCAAAAGTTAGGCTGCTGTAAACCTTTGTTTTTGAGTTACTGTTGGTATTCTGTGTTTAATAAACTGACTTTGTTATTTAAAAACATGAAAAGTAATGTAGTTTCTTGCCTTTTTAAAACATTTTATTTTTAGAGGGAAAGAGGAGAGAGAGAGAGGGCAACATCAATATGTGGTTGCCTCTCGTACGCCCCCTACTGGGACCCTGACCAGGCCGGTGACGCTTTGGTTTGCAGGCTAGTACTCAGACCACTGAGCCTCGCCAGCCAGGGCAGATTCTGCATTTATAAACTTACTGGTTCTTAGTTGTGTAATTACTCCCAATTTGAGAAGATCTGTAATTATTTTTTTAGTCTCCTAGGCATATAATTGATAAATTACAGGAGTAATTTTTAGAAGTCCAACATTTGATGTACGTCTATATTGTGAAAAGTTGAACAGAATAAGATTAGTGTACTGATCAGCTGACGCAATTTCCTTTTTTGGTGGTGGGAACATTCACAAGGTACTGTCTGAACAAATGTCAGGTAGAGCTGACCTTGAGCACCATGAGCAGGAGCTGTGCAGGCCCACTGTGTGTGTGCACTGTTTTCAGTAAACACAGTCAGCCTCCTGCGTGCTGGGGTTTCACATATCTAGACTCGGGTCAGCCTCAGATGGAAAGCAGTATTTTCTCTGCAGTTGGGAGTTGGCAGATGTGGAGATAACTGGATGAGTTGGATGCTAGTACCCGCGGGGGAATTGCAACCAGTTTCTTGTGGATGGATACCCAGGAGTGATTGTAGTTAAGTTTTGGGCGAGTCAGTTAATTGTGGCTTTCAACTCTTGCAAGGGTAGTCCAGGCTGCTAAGCCCAGTATGGTTCAAGGGTCCACTACATACAGTTCAACCTTAACTGTCAGAACCATGCTGTCCGTCTGATCCCTCAAACCTAGTTTATAACACAAAGCATGCACCCTTGGGCCAACATGTCCCCACTACCCCCACTGCTGGCAACCACCATTCTGTGCTGCTTCTGAGTTCAACATTTAGATGGCACACATAAATGAGGTCAGAAGTCTTCGATGTTCGTAAACTAAACGATGTTCCGTTTTTTGTAGGTCTTTACTTGTGTAGTGGAATAATACAAGTCATTTAGGGAATTACGTGTTAATAGTAACACTTGCCTAGAATTACAGTAATCTTGTTTGAAAGGTCAGGAAAGGCTTCATTGTGTTGATTTTAATTAAAACTCACTGATTTCAAGAAGTCGTTATAGTTGCTACTGTGTCATGAACTGTTCAGGTACATGTTAGCCATTCGATAATTCTTTGCCAGATTCTGTCTTAATTTCTACTGTACTTGCCATGGGCCGGGCCCATATATACGTAATAATGCTCAGCCCTAGCCAGTGTGGCTCCGTTGGTTGGAGTGTCATCTCCCCAGCCAGATGGGTCATGTGTTGAATTCCCAGTCAGGGCGCATGCCCGGGGTGAGGACACGTACGAGAGTCAGCCGATCTCTCACGTGGATGTCTCCATCCACCCTCCTCTCCTTTCCACTGTCTCAGAACCTGTGAGTACGTACGTCGTTAGGTTAGAAGAAAGGTAGATGATCTCCACACTCGAACTGTATTACGTAAATGAAGTACGTTGCCACGGGTGATGGCTATTACCACCTTTTCAATCTTACACGTTACCTTTTTGCCCACATAGTTGATGGCTGAACAGAAGCGGGAATTTGAGCACTGGATTTTCAGACATGTCAGTGGATTCTACCCAGGACTGTTGCATCAGGGCTGAAAATCATGTTAACTGCGTTCAGGACTGAAATGCAAACCAGTCCAGGTAAAGTAATCTCATAAAGGAAGGGGCGTGTTACAGAGGCCTTGGCGAGATTTATGATGAGAAAGGACCTTGTCTGACCATAATGATTTCAAATTGGGAGCTTTCAGATGTCACTGAAATCAGTCAGTGTGCCTCTCCAGACTTTCCAGAGAACACTAATTTGCAGCAGCACGCGGTGTTAAACGTTAAAACTCCGCATGCTCGACGTGCCGGGGTAGACACGGGCACACGTGCCAGTTCTTCGGGCATCCTTCAACAAAATGCGGACGGACATTTCGAGCTAATTCTTCTTTCTTCTGTGTATATTTTATGCTGTTGAGAGGAACAAAGGAGGCTTACCCTTGGATCCCAGAAGGCCCAGATCTGTAGTGGGGCACAAGCCAGGACACGTGGGAAGAGGCCCCTACCAGCTCTTGGATCCAACATCAAACGCCAGAGCTGTAGGTGTCTGATGATGTCCAGGTAGGAGTGGATCTCGTGGGTGGAAATGCAAGGAGCGCAGAAAAGGCCTTCACGCAGACTGGGACGCTGTGTTTGAGGACCGTTTATTTTGTGGTTTCGCGTCTCTTCACTTGTCTGTACCCCAGAACAGCGATTTTCAACTGGTGTGCCTGAAGAATTAAAACACAGCACCTGACTATTTAATCGGGGGCATTGAACTTTTCCCTCAGATTGTCCAATTTAAAAACCGAAAACAGGCAGCACAGTTAGCTATCTTATGTGAGTGGATCAAAATGATACCTTTGTTAGATTGGCCAAAACACATTTTTTGTTGTGCATTAGAATTTTAATAATTGGTTTGCGTCCCCTGAGATTGAAACAGTTGAGGATCGCTGTGCTGGGTCAGTGCCTACAGGGCAATGACATAGCAAATGTTTAAGAAATGGCAGTGTTACTTTGTTTCATAGCATTTATGTTTTGATTGGGTTTATTGAAATATTACTAATTTTTAAGTGTTACAGCATGACTCTTGCAATACTTTCCAGCCACTTACTTACTTATAGTGGAATACGTGTCATTATAATCTAGGCTTATTTGATTTTCAGCTCCATACTCCTAACCTGGAAAGGAGTCAGCCGTAGATACTCCTAGACAGTGCATTTGTAGGGACCCGTCTAAGCCATCACAGGTCACAAAGTAGAAATGAGAAAGTACCGTGTGAGGTCACAGGGGGCGAGAGGGCTTAAGGGAGAAGACCAAGGGAAGAGCGGTATTTGGAGCATAGCCCAAAGGATGTCAGCTCTGGACGTGGGTGTTGACGAAGGGTCTCAGCGAGTGGGTCTCGGCCAACGGAGCGCAGCAGCCTCTGCAGGGGCATCGTTGCTTCGTTTCCTTCCCCAACAGTGGGTGAAGGGACTCTGAGTGACTTTTGTCACCTCTTTTACTCAGAGGAGATGAGCCGGGCCCCCAGCGGTTGCTGGCTCCCTGTGCGGCAGCATCGTCTGCGCAGTTCTGCGGTCCGTGTGGCTGGCACAGCGCGCCCTCACCTGTGATGGAGGAATGGTTAGCCAGGGAGGCTTGGCCGGGTGAACTACGTCCCTTGGTAGGTAGGCAGGGTTGAGCTTAACGTAGGTGAGGTGGCCAGGCTGCAAGAAAGTCTTCGATGGCTCGGTGGGTGTCCGAGGTAGCAGATCACATGGCACTGGATTGCTAGTGGAAGAGAACAGCAGGATGGCCTCGATGGGGTGGAATTCCCTGGAGCGTCTGCTCCCACACTGTCCGCAACACGCTTGTGCAGCGCTGCGTGGAGGCTCTTCGACACGGCCGTTTGTCCTGCGGTGGGGAGAAGGTGCGATTCCCAGTATCGGAGCTTGGCAGTCTGTTGGAAACGCGCGTCAGGAAGAGCGGTCTGTGTGCGGGGGTACGCCGGCGCGCTGGTTCCTCGCATCGGGCGTGGGGCCGCAGCTGGGCCCGCCTTCGCCAGTTCCGTCTGCCTCAGTGTTCCCTGACCACCCTCCTCCTGGCTTCTCCATGCTGACTTTTCCCACGTTGGGATGTTTCGGTTCCTGTTTTCAATGCAGTGCAGGTTCTGAAATTGGATTAGAAAATAGGAAGTTGTTAGTACTGCTGCCTCGTGGTGTTACATTCATCTGTTGTCATGTGCATGTTTCAGTTTCCAGTTGGTTGGATCATTTTGGGGAAGTGGATTCTAAGGTATTACATTTTGTTCTAAGGCTCCAAAGATCTCAGTGTTCTTCTGGCAGATTGCTGGGTATTTCATTGTTTGAGGTTTCTCCCCAGATTTTAACCTTGATTCTGTGGCAGTCGAATGACGTCGCTGCCAACGATGATCGATGCTCCTCCTCCTGAGCCGGGGGCCTTTGCGTTGTAGAGCTGCGCAGTCCGCAGGTGCTCGTGTTCTGACCGAGGTGTGCTCCTGTTGGGAAGACCTTGGCTCGACTCATGATGAGCTATGTGTTCTGAGCGTGACCATGACCCCGTGAAGCACAATCTGAGTACTCTGAAGTCCTGCCCAAGTGTCCGTCCAAGGACGTGGGACACACCTGTTCTAACACACGCTCGCGGGCTGCGATTGTCAAAGGTCTCCCCCGTCAGTACTGTGCTCGGAGAATGGAGCTCCCGGTTTTCCTAGTGAGAGGTTGAGGGAGGTGGGTTCTGACCCACGGCTCTGGTGTCCTTTTGTACATAGTATCTTCAGTGCTGGCGACCGTGGGGCCGCCCACCTCTGTCTTTTCCACTGTGCATTTCAAGTGATAACTTCAGGAGAGTGTGGACTTGGGAGATACCGCGGTCTTTTTCCATCATACATCATGATTCTGTTTCAACCGTGTACCCGAATTGACTGACACCCTGTCCCCGCCCCAGGAGGGGCTCCCGTTACCATGAGTGAGAAATTGCCAGTTGGTTGTCAAGACATTGCTTTGTTGGTTATTAAGATGACACTTCAAAAATACAGGTACTCTTTAATTCTTTGAGTGAGTTGGCACCTCTGTCTTGGCAAGACGCGGATGACGACTTAGGATTTGGGGCTCTGATTGAAGGAGATGCCGTTGGCATTGGGCAGTTGGTAGGTCTGAGCCCTGGAGGGAGGAAGGGTTTGCCTTGCTGGAATTGGGTCTCTACTCTCCAACACCATTCTTCACTGTCTGTCTTTGTTTGCTGGAGTAATGGGTTTTGTATTATCTGAGATTGGCATTCTTTGATTAGATGTTTATGCTTTGCTTATTGTAGCCATTGTGAGGGGGTGGAATAATAATTAAACAGGTGTTTAGAAAACCTGTATAAAAATGTTACCATGGACAGTTGAATGTACTAAGACCTTATCCTTAAATAGTCACCTTAATTTGTTAGTGTGTGCATGTGTGCGTGTGTGTGACTAAGTGTAAATATGGTGTGGGTGTTTGTGCTGGGATGAGTGAACAGCTTCTAGGGGAAAGCTGTTGGGGTTCCAATGAATTACATTCTTTTTAAAGTAAGTTAGTGTTTTCACAGTTCTTTCCCTTATTTAGTCCCTGTTTCCCTGCCAGAAATGTTTGTATACTTACTACCTCAGAGATTGGTTTGGTTTCCCTTAGTGTTGCTGATTCTGAGCAGCAGGAGCAGGCTGCAGGAAGGAGAGCAGGAAGTTACCTTTTACTACCTGAACGGAAGATGGGCGAGAGGAAAGGACCGAACTAGGGTCTGCCGAGGCGCAGTGTTGTCTCAGAGCCGGTCGACCTTGGCCGTGGCCTACAGAGGTCACGTACTGCTGGGCGAAAGAGAGAGCCCTGGCGGTGCCGGGCGGGCCCCTGCTGGCAGACCGTTTGCGGGGGCAGGCAGGTGACCTAAAGGAAGTCCTTTCACATGCGAATCCCGGGAAGATGGTCAGCTGATTGTTTCTTGGAGGAGGGAGGGCTACCTTGGTCAGACTCACCATTCTCGAACCCGATGACATCAGGTCCAGCGCAGCTGGTGGTGGCGATGATGGAAGGAGGACTGCGTTGGCACGAGACGGAGAATGCAGTGGTGGGAGAGGGGAAGGCAGGCAGGAAAAAGATGGCTTTAAAGGGATTTTTGACAGTCCTCGTGTTGTCCAAGTGTGAGGGAGAGATCCGCTGATGGCTTCCTTTGTGTGGGGGTTAGGACTCCAAGCCACCGTCCACCCACCCTGTGTGGTTAGATTCGGCGCGCCCACCGCTCTACCAGCTTTGTCGCGGGAGGCTCTGTGTTCTTTCCTGAGGTCACTGCATTGGCATCCTGGGGTCTTCCGTGGGTGGGAGGCCTGTTCCTGCTGGGGTTAGTGGAGCAGCCCTGTGGTTGGCAAGTGTCGGCAGCTGAGAGGAAGTCAAACCTTTCTCCAACTCCAGTGCACATGAGAGTCACCTGGCGGGTTGTTCAGTTTCCTGGCTCTGAGAAGTTGACATGTTCTTGGTTGAGGCACACATAGAACATCTGGGTCGTAGTCATTTTCTGAAAGTGCTGTTGCACGGATGCTCATTTGCATGGCTGCAGATAACTGGGAAGTTCATTAGAGGACAGTTAAAATGCACAAGAACAGGCGATTTGGAAAGAAAATTGGTTGTCTTACAAAGTGAGTGGAATGCTGTGGTGGTTTTTTTTTTTTTTTTTTTTTTTTTTTTTTTAATCCAACAAACTGGGAGCGAATGACAGTAGCCACTGGAATCAGATGCATCGGTGTACACACACTTTCAGAATTTGGCCGGTCTGAATCCATGTATCTTATCAGAACAAATTGCCAATATTCATTTTCTATTATGTACCTCCATTGAGGAAGTGAGGTCATTTTTTATAATTTTTCTAAGCTACCCAAATTTTCACCTGGTTCAATTTGGATAAAAACGACCAATACACAGAAAATTCCAGAAAATCAGATGTTTTAAAGCACTTTAAAAAATGGATGTGATCTCACTAGTGTGCTGATTTCCTAGACATGGTAATTTCTGCCTACTGCTGAGGCTTTAGGGATGGCATTGTATCCAGCTGGTGTTCTGTGTTGGTCCCTGAACCATGCATAACTTTAATTACTTTGCATTTAGGCATGTGTTTGTTTTAACCATCCACTTCTGGATCATTTTCCATGGGCCATAAACTGGCAACACCAATGAACTTTCCTGGGTGATGCTCTTTACTGGGGAAATTCCAAAATGTATGTTGTAGCTTGGCTGTAAATACCCTGCTAACTATATTTTATATTGAAATTGAGTACTGTTTTGTAAATACACTTCTCTGTGGGAATGGTGTTAACCGTGGACAGTCTGCTCTACTTAACGAACTTTGAAAGTCAGCCACTTCAGTTGCGGTTTCTCCACATTTGGAAGTGCTGAAGAATGTACCCACAGGTCAAGTCAGAGTCATCCTCCATGGGACAGCATGTGAGGAAGGAGCCCAGACTGGAAAGAAAGAGACTTTTTTCTGTGGCTTGGACTGAAGACAGGAAAAATTGCGGAGTTTAAAAAATTGTGACGTAGGAAGGAACTCTTGAAACAAGGAGACTTCCTTTCTGTGGGATAGACTGAATAAAATGAGAAATGATGGAGGATTTTAAATATTGTGACTCCTGAGGGAACTCTAATTTGAAATATGGAGACTTCTCTATGGTGTGGACTGAATAAAAGGAGAACTCATGGAGGATTTTTAAAAACCGACTTACAAAGGGACCCAAACCTGAAATAAGGAGACTTTTCTGTGGCTTGGACTGAAGACAAGGAGAAATCACACAGGATTGCTAAAAAACTGATTTATGATTTCTGTGAGAATGACTGACTGTAACGATACTGGTTTTCTTTTATAGGAAGGCAGGAAATGTGTATCATACTTTTCTAATACTTTGCCTCATGTGTAACTCTGGTGAGCGTGACTGGATGCCACGGATTTGTCCTTCAGATGGACGGGGTGTTTTCTCTGAATGAATTACAGTCCAAAGTGATGTCAGAGTAATGATAGAAAAATCCATCCCTCAAATTACTCAAATCACAGTGAAGAAACTTTCATAAAAACCCTCAATTACTAATAATACCTATTTAAGGTTGGAAAAATGGATACAAGAACGGGTAGGCTGACTTTTCTGATACTGTTTGATTGGGAGAAAAGAAATTTTAATGGTTCATCACTGGCCTTGATGGCATTGTTAAACTCTTCTCTCTCCAAGGCCGAGCGTAATAGCTGGTATCTAGTGTGGATTTGATGGATCATGAACAGTTTTGTTGCAGTGGTGTATTGTTACAAGTTACTGGTGGAATCCATTTATAAAGAACAAAAGGTATAAGAAATGAGACTACACAGTCAAGGCAAAATTTGGCTCCCAGGTTAGACCACTATTTTTCATAATTCTTTCTAAAGGTTTCAGTCAGGAAAAATGGGGCATTTCATCGTGCCACGGGGCTGGGTGCAGAGAATTGGGTGATGTTATCTTAAATTCAACTTGCCTATTCCATCAGTTAGAGGGAGATTTCCACGACAGTGCCAAATTTCAGTTTGGGGCTGTGGTGGAAAGAGGGGTCCCCCTAAGGTGGTCTGTTCTATACACATTCATCTGCTCAGTCTAGCTCACTGGAGAACAAAACTTAACATGTTTTAACCAAACAAGCATGTGTTCCTTTGAAGCAATCCCATGTGTAAATCTGGTAAAAGAGTACTTGGCTACATAAAAAATTTGAAAATGCATCTATCATTATATAGGTTGGTAAAATAGTACATAGGTTATTTTTCCTTGCTTTGTGTAATGTATGTAAGCAACTTCTGCAACTCTGTGTAAAAGAAAAGATTTTGAATTTTTTAATGCAAAATCATGTCCATATAACACATGAAATACCTTAATTTCTTCCGTAAATATCACTTCAAAATCAATTGGATGATACATTTGACTGTGACTTTTCTAGAAATGTAAAAAGGACATGCCAGCTAGGAGGTGAGGAGGTGGTTGTCATTGGTGGACCCAAGTGGAGCCTAAGAAGGATGGACGGGGGTTTCATCCCCAAACCTCAGGCGTCGATTGCGTGGAGGATGCTGTTTAGGCTCCGTTGGGTGGGGCTACCTTTCTAGTTGAGAGTTTGGACATCTTTAAACTATTCAAATTTCCAACCAGTCGCCTTACTCCTGTCTCCGGATTCTCTTACTTCATGTGCCAGAGAAGTCTTTGGGACAGATGACGAACCACGTGGTGTTTCAACAGTGTTAGAAATAAGCAATAATCGGAGAAGAAAACAAAGATTACGTAAACTAGTAATGTTTAGAGGAACCTTTGCCACTGTCAACGGGAGATGTTCCACTTGCAGTCTCTGAACATGAGGATTCTTAAAATCTGTGACTCTCTTTCACCGTTACCTCTGGTCTGTAAGAATCTCCTGAAGTGTATATAGCAAGAAAGCAATGTGACCGCAGTCCAGGACGATGTACAGATAGATTTCTCTGAAAAGCTCTTTCCCATGAACATAGATGAGCAGAAGATCACAGCCCAAGGGACTGTGCCTGCATTGGTAACCGACTCTTTGTCAAGTTCTGGAGAACCCCGAACTGTTGTGTCCCGAACTGCTGGGATAGCTGTGGGATTCTCAACCACAGGCTGGCTGATGGGGGCTTTGGCCGGACCAAAGAGGGACTCTCTGCCTCTGGTCTGTAACCCTGCCTGGCCCCGCGGCGTCAGGCCGGCCTCTCGCACTGTGTGTTGCTCCCCCAAGGCAAGTGTGTGAAGGGCGATGATTGAACTCAAATTCATTGCAAGCAGACCGAACTTGTAGCGTTGGGCTTCTACAGACCGTATCAAGCAGCCATAAGCCAACCCTGCAGGAATGGGGGGGGGGGGGCGGGGACCGGGAAAGGATGGCAGGTGTGAGTTGATCTAGAAGCTTTACCAGCTACAAAAACAAAGACAAAACAAATGTACATTTGTACTGTTTGGAACTTCATCCTGCCTTTCAAATGTTTACATTTCATTGGACATCTTTGGATTTGGATAAAAAGGATTTTTTTTTGTCATGGAGTATCAACTCAGCTTCATAAGGTTTACCGTGAAAAGCCATGCATTTGGGACTTTCCTATGCATGTGTGGTACAGTTTTTGAACTCCTAAGCATTTTAACACAGCCCAAAATCGAATCCCACTAAGTACTTCATTGGACACATAGAGCTTGTGTGGGGGTGATGGTATTAAAATGTAAATATAAAGCTGAACAATGAATGTATACGAACTGTTCCTTGATGTTAGGAGATGAAGAGAATGAAGTTCAACATATGATGGTTTTATTTCATTGTATTTTCTTTTGTTTACTTCAAACGTTCTTGGAATATGATACTCAAGCACAGAGGCCTACATTTCTAAACAAATCTGTTATTTTAGATAACCTTGTAAATGGTGGTTGTGGTATTAGAGCTGGTTTCCTACAAAATTTCTAATAACATGTTTGATAAAATTGTCTTCCGGAAAATATTTTGGACAAGAATTCTGAGGACGTTTGTAAAGATACACACAACTCTATTCATTGTATGCTCAGGGATAACGTAAAAGGAATGGCGCGCTGAAAGTGTTAATCAGGAAAGAAGCAAGGCACCAGTATTGTGTGTCTATCGAGAATACTGTGCATGAGAAAACCAAATACAATTGCTTGCTGACTTTTCCTGATACAGTTAACCAAGAGTTTGGTAAAATGTATAGAAGAAATATTTTAATACGTGATTATAAAGATAGAACTGTCAGAATACCTCTGAATGATGTGCATTTAAAACCAACTGAATGGGTTTTTGCTGTGGGACATTGGGGAAGGGGGATCTTTCCGTATACAGCTGTCGAGTGGACATAATATTCAGGCTGCTCTGCGGGGATGTGGATGTGACTGTGTGGATGGGGTCTCTGTTCCGATGTCTGTGGTGGGAGGGAAGGGTCTCTCCATGCTTGATAACAAGCGCGGAGCTGTGTAGGCTCGGTGATGACTCTCAAAGTGCTGTTCTACCGTCTTGATCAAGCATGGAGGTGGCTGACATTTGGGGCTTTACTCCAAGCTCAGATGATGTTGGGAATCCACATAAGTTTTATAAGTGTTCTAATGTTAAATAGGTAGACTTCCAGCATTAATTTATTTCTGCTATACATTTTGTTGTAAACAGTGTTACAAATGTTAAATAATTTTGTTGTGAGTAATTTTCTACATGTATATACATTATTGTAAATGTGTACTATAAATATGTATCAACTTTCTAGCATAGAACCTTTTTCGTTTGCCAAAGATGTTAGACATGTATAGCCTCTCTTGTGTTTTCTTTGTATCACTAGGCTCTGTGTTCAAGTTGCAGTTCAGGCATAGGCAGTGGGCAGGCCCCGGCTTTCTGGCACGACTTGCGAGTCTGGAAGTGTCATGGCAACGGGAGGTTTGCCTTTGTTCCTGGTTTTCCCAGTGTGTACAGATAGAACACAGTTCTTGGCATAGCGCAGAGGAATCTCTAGGTGTTAACAAAACGGCCTTCATTAGAAAAGTTTCCATTTGCCACGCAACTTGACCTCTAGTGATATTAGTGAGTTTTTCTCGTGTTTTAGTACTTTTTTCTAGTTGTATAGGTGTTTTATATGTTTTACGGGGACATTAGCAATGGTATGTATCAAACCCAAGTTCATTAAATGTGGGCTGACAAAAGAATGTTTTTGTATTATATGTATATAGTAGACACAGTATTACGTGTTCAAAGCATAGGAGCTACTATATTTGCATGTGTTAGAGGTATATTTATTCTATGTAAAGGGCAAACTTTCCCCAACAGTTGTCAGACTATCTCTGAATCAACAATTGGGCAGCTGAAGGGGTATTCTTAGATCAGTGTATATAAAATAGTTAGAATGTGTAAGTTTTTGCTTTAAACTTGTAGTCCTTCAAATACAAGGATTGTTTACATATTCATAGGTACGTGCACCCGTACACATGCACGCACATGTGTGTATATGAGTGTACAGAACTGCTCGTTACAAGTCAGGATGGAGACTTTACTGGAAGATACTGTGAGGCTGCTAGCGAGTTACATGGTGGACAGATGCTTTGTTCTGCAACAGCTGCGTAGGGTTGGTTCGTAGCCTGTTTGTGACTGCCAACCTAATCGAGGGAGAAACCTGTTCTGCAAGCTGAATTGCTAAACTGTGTCTGCTTGGGGTGTCTTTGGTTGAAGGGGATTGTATTATCTCTCTGTTTTGTATATAGAGGCTGAACGTTTTCTTAGACAGTTGGGGATGTAGAATTTCTATCCATTTTAGAAGCGTGTGTGATCACTGACCTGTTGAATGCAGAGTCACTGTTTGGTCTGGGGAGTGTATTCATGACTTAGGCTTGATTTTTGAGGATTTGGGTGTTTCTGTTTCTGTGGCTTTTTTTCCCTTAGATATTCTTTGTTAAAGTGTAAAAATCATTGCCATTTATATTTTAAACTATGTAAACATGTATACATTTTTTTCCCATCTGATTTTTGAATGTTAACTGTTTGGACCGAGCAGGGAAGTTTTTGACTGCTGTATGTATAGTAGACAAGTTTCTTAGTAGAGCATGGGGACTTCCTAGGTGTACAATAAAAGTGCCCTCTCTCCTTGCGCGTTAGGCGCGCACACACGCACACGCACACACACAGAGAGTAAATATTTTGTTGTTGAACGTTGTGAAGGGGCGACTGATCTGATCAGGTCTTTGTTTCTATACCACATAACTTTGTAGATATGCAGAATTTCCTGTCATTGTGAAACACATTTCATCTCCAGTTGGAGCACGTGTGCTCGTTCTGCCCGGTGACCGGGCGCACCGGTCTGCTCTGCGGTGGTGGTTCGACTGCCCTTGCTCATCTTCACAACGCTCGCTGCTGCCGGCGCTGTGTTCATCATCAGAAACTTTCGGTAGCAGACTTCCGGTCTGCGCCTGAGTGGAGTGCTGGTGTTTCGGACAAGGGCAGGGGAGGGTTTCCGATCTCTCCCGTACGGTTCTTTCCTCATCACGTCCGCCCTTCCGCACGGGCGTATGTTCCAGTCAGGGCACCTGAAACTGTGAGGCCGGCCACGACTGCAAATGGCTTTAAAAACTCCATCCAGGTGGCTCTTCTGATAGGTTAAAACAGCTGTGTTTATAACAATTGCTTTAGGACAATTGGGCTTTGTAAATACGTAGGATGTTGACAAAACAGGATGGTAGAGGGTAGACATTTTTCACAGGGTATGGTTCCCCTTCGCCTAACCTTGGGTTGCTGGGATGGGTACAGACAAATTACTTAAAAAAAAAACTGTTCAGTTAGTGAGGAGATGGAGTAAACATTGAAAGTATTTTTAACTAAATGTATCACTGTGGCTGGTTAATAACATATGTTTCAAGTGTGCATTTCTGAGATAATAACATCTGTACATTGCTCTGTGTGCCCATCACCCAAAGGCGGATCATCTTCTGTTGCCATGTGCCGCGTCCCCTTTACCAGCCCCCCTACCCCTTGCCTACAACAAGAATGGACCTCGAGAATATCATGCTAAGCAAAGTCAGTCAAGTCAGAAAAAGCCGAGAACTATGATTTCACTCATGTGGGATACAAAGCATTGAAAGTATTTTTACCTCATGTTTTTATTTAGAAGAAGAATTAGATAGTAATCAAATTGATTTTATATAAATTGTCCATTTTATATAAAAATACCTCTACTTCAGGGACGACATGTATGGCAGTTACATCTTTTCCCAGAGACACCGAGGTTCATGGTGGAATTTGATTTAACCTTTACAGATTCTCTAAAAGACACGGTCCTGTGTTCATTTGTTACCTAGCAATAACCAAGACAACTTTGTAAATAATGGACAAGTGAAGTGTCTGGATGTGCCGAGAGTCTCACAAAGTATAACCCTGTAAATACTGTCCTGTACCTTTGTTACCGCCATTGTTCTCTAAAGCTACCGTGGCGCAGAAATGAATCGTCGATAAAGAGGCTCTCTCGGAGCTTTGAAAAATTTACACGTTAATTTGGTTAAGAGGAGAAATGGACAAGATAATGCATTTGCCCCGTTCTTGGAGAAGAGTCTGACATTTTGACAAGTATGCATTGGGATTTTAGAATACCATGAGGATATATTTAGTGTTCCTTGGATGTACCAAGCTTCCTGATATGTTTCTCTTAATATTTTTATCAATACTTTTGAAAAGCAGTTTTAAATTCGCAGCAATATTGAGGGGAAGGCACAAAGACTTCCCTTCCCCACACACATGCATAACCCTCCTTGCCGTCGGCCCGAAATTCGGGAATGATGCCTACTGTTCACATCCCCCACCAGAGGGGCCTATTTGTGACAGTTGATATAAACTTACATGAAGACATCATAATCATCCAAAGTCCATTGTTTACATCACAGGGTCAGTCTTGGTGTTGTACATTCCATCAGGTTACGACATGCGCATCCATTATTATGCTAAAGACAGTATTTTCATTGCCCTGAAAGTCCTTTGTACTCTGGCTAGTCAACCTTCTGTGTGTTTTTCTCTCTTTATTTTAACACTCAAGATATTAATGACTTCATTAAGCGGATTTTATACTACCTCTTGGAACTATACACAGTTCTGTATGTGTTCCCTTGGCTGCATGACAATATTCAAGACAACTTTGTAAATAACAGGCGGATACACTTTTTTTTTTCTTTACTTTTCAACATTTAGTCTTTCCACGTGTATAGAGTTTCACCAGGTATACTTATGTAAATAACTCATTGTAAAGCTTCATGGTAATTTGTTGGAAATGGGTTGACCTGGAAGTGGCTAGAATGGTGGGTTTCTAGAGCTTGTACATATCTGACCTGTCGGTGTTAAGGGAAGGAAGGTGAAAGGGAGTGTACCTTCACTTCTGACTTCTCACTGTACAGAAAAGTTTACATTTAAGCCATTATTCAGTGCTTGTATTATGACATGTTAAAAGGCTACATCATAATTGTGTATTTGTATTGCTAAATATAGGGCATTATGTATTTTAATCATAGGGTGTTTTTTAGTAGAACTTCCATTCTTCCTCTTAGAATTATACAATTTTGTATTTAATCAGGCTGCATGACCACATTCAAGACAACTTTGTAAATAACAGGTATATAATATTAATTGAAACATCTAGTTTGTCTAGATGCTGGGAGTTTCGCAAAATTTTGTAAATATCTCATGGCAAATTATAGTTGGCTTTTGTAATATTTCAGCAATGTGACATAATTGGTAACAGTCTGCCTCCTAGGGCTGTGTAAACATTCTGTTGTTGAGTGAGGTTTTGGGGAGAGGGGTTGACAGATTAACTTGTGAAGATTTGTGAAGGGAATTGTCACTTGGTCATGTTCGGATGTACTCGGTGATACATTCAGAGATGGAAGGTAGTCACGTTGCTGAAGTACTTGTTATTATTTTGCTGTGTTAGATCAATCTCTGCCAATTTACATATCCACATAGCCATGTATAGTAATGCATATACACACGTAAAATTAGTTTTAGGAATATAGATCTGATAATGTATCTTTTCACATTTATTTGTTTACTGATTTTCATTTTATTTTCCTGGAAATTACGGGAATGGTATTCTTAGCCTAGTTTTGCTTCATGTTACATTTAAATGTATGTTAATTTTTATATAAGTATAAACAGCCTCATATCTTTTAATCTGTTTTCATATGTATGCATCTGTATGAGAATTTCTCTGGTTATGAATATTTTTTAAATTCTCTGAGAGCTTTTTAAAGGTTTCTGGTAAATTGGTATATTTGAATGTTATGTGAGAAATGCCAAAAATGTCTGAGTTGCCTATGATGTAAATTTAAAGTATGAAACTTTGTTAAGAAAGGTGGTACTATCCAGTATTGATCAAAGTATATACATAATACCTTTTTGAACATCTGTTTGGTAATGACAATCAAAATTGAATGTGTAAAATTTTAGAAATGATGTACGTTACTGCTGTGATGTTACCTATGCCAACTCCAATTTACAAAGAAAGTAAGTTACAGATCAAGTATAACATTGACCACTGAAATACACATCACCAAAAGAAAGATTGTAATTATGGTAGCTTATATGTCTTAAGTATAGCTTAAACAGTTGATAAAACATTCTTAAGTGGAAGTGTTTTAAGTTGATACTTAAAATGGTCATTTTTGAACAAAGATGGAGTAATTGCGTGTTTACAGAGGTATGACCATACGCCTCTAGTTCTGCTCACTGGGGAATGAGATTGTCCTATTCACATTAAAGAGTTAAGTAATGATTGTTCATCATCATTGGGACTACGATGCTGATTGTTTTTGGCATTCTTTCTGAAATTTCTGTACATGTACAAGTTACATAGTGAGGCATTGTTGAATCCATATATTTGTATATTGCTACATGACAATCTACAGTGACTGTGATGAGTTACGAGAGAGAAAGTTGTCTGGAGGATTATGGCAAAATTGAAATGCATGGAGAGATGGGAAAAGGCGGACTGCTTGTACTTTCTGCATTTGAAATTTAAAAGGCATTCCAAACGGAATATTTAACGAACGAGGAATTTTAAAGATACAACCAACTTGTGCCTGTCTTCAATCTTGCCTATAAACATCTTGGGAACGCTGGGCCGTTGTGTCCTGCTTTGTATTCCCATTGGCCATTGTGAATGGATTCTGCGTGATCGAGAAGAACACGAGACTGAGACAAGCGCAGCGGCGAGCTGTGCGGTGTAACACAAGAGAGTCGGGCACCCAAGGAGAGAAGAAGGGAGAGGAGGACGGTGTTGGAGGTACGTGCCAGACACCGCCGTTCGGGTGGACAGCGACAGGGACCTTGGTCCTCATCTCTGAGGGGTCTGTTTACAGGAGGCGTGGCCATGTTTGTCATCAGTAATGCGTGTCTCAGGCATGCTGGGAGTTGCCCTTAATTAATGTGAGCGTACTTGTAGAACAGACTACGTTCTGTCCTTTACTGTAGTTGATTATGTGAAAAGGATTCGAGGTTGGGCTTTATGGGGTTAGATTATTTGAGATTAGCACAAACACATTTTGAAAATATCTGCGTTTGTGCTGAAGGTGCTCCGAAAAGGCAGAAGAGTAAAACGAACTGATACTTCATCCTATCCGCTCACCATGTACGTGGACCTGAATTCTGTGTCCGGCTGTGTCATCTGTACCGAACCATGGCCTTGCCGTGCTTCTCAGGTCCACATGGAGAGAGAGAAACGCATTCACGGAGAATGCACAGACGGCTGACAACAGGAACACCTGTCTTTGCATGGAGTTCCTTTATGCTTCGATTTCAACTGGACCGCAGGTAAGAAGGTTCTGGAGCAGCAAGTGCTGTCTTCGGATGAGGCGTAGCTGGACGCAGGAGGGGATAGCATGACGTCTGTTGTTCTTGGGCACGTTGGGTTTTCAGCCATGCTGGAGAGTTGGCGAGCAAATCGGTTATCAAAGAGGGTAACTTCACCAAAGAAGATACATACAGTATACCCAGAATGTAGGAGACAGTTTCCTTCAATTTCCTAATTTGTGGTCAGACCTGGCTACATAGGAAGTGTTCTGAAAGAAATGGTGACTTGCATGTTCTTTTTCCCTGTAGGCGCTGAGAATTCAAGATTCTACACTTTTTTGCTGTCCTGTCCTTGTCACTAATCTCAAGACCTGGTACTGCCGTTTCCTGCGGAGGAGTCGTCACGGCAGTGTGCTTCGTGGCCGGCTGTGCCCCGGCACGGACAGGACTGCGGGCGGCCGGCTGGCTGGCCGCCCCTCTGATGCAGGGAGGCCCCTTCAGGAGGCAGTAGTTGGTATTCTGTTTTCTTTAAGCTTACTGAATTTTGGTGTCAGCTGGTGGGTTTTGAGGTGTGTTCAGGTTAGTTACTGCTGATTAGTAGATAATCCTGAAACCTCGTAACCTACAACATGGTTGCCTTATTTCCACTGATTTGCATACCTGAGCACTTCAGACAGTCCTGTGGGAACCACTGCGAAGACCCGGTGGTCGAGAGCGTTTCCGGCGAGAGCTGGGCCTCTCGCCAATGGCAGGCATGGGCTGCAGAGGACCGGCAGGGCGGGCGGGCAGAGCTGGGGCTTCCAGGGGAGAGCCCCCCCAACTAGATTCCAGGGGGGAGCGTGGCAGACTCGAGTGTTGGGGGACAGCATGCCAGTGACAGTGGCGTGGCTTCTGCCCTGGGCACAGAAGTCACACGGTGTGACCACCTCCACGCTCCGTGGCCAGCCCGCACTCTGGCAGAGATGCCGTTCTCTGGAGGCCTCACTGTTAGAAGTTTCTGACCCTATTGTCCAGATCAATTTTGTTCTTGCCTTGCCCTTGTTACGGGACCATTTCTCCTGGGGTCCCTGGCTCTTCCGTCTAGGGTTGACCCAGGTGTTGGTCGTTCGCTGAACGCCCGCTGCGTTGCGCGCCTGTGCTGATGATCTGATGCGGTGTGAGGCTGACCCGGTCCCCATTTCCCCGTTGTGTCTGCGCAGGAGAGGACTGACCAGGAGCCCGTGCCCTTGCTTCTGCCACCGTCTTCGAGAGCAAAAGACACTCTTCATCATGTGTCGGAGACGCCACGTGTGTGTGTGGCCACGGACACTTCCAGAGATCGGAAACACGGGACTGAGAAAGCGCGTGTGGGAAACTGCCCGGACGGGTGGCGTGGAGAGACTTGTAAGCAGGCATGTTGGCTGTGGGCATTGTTGCTGTTGGCCTGAGTCCCAGGAGCTGGAGCAAGGGAGCCGTTTCTCCCAGGAGGCTTTGGGACAAGCCGGGGCGGGGCGCCCCGCGCGCGACTCCACGCACCGTAGGGTGGACTGGAAAAGTAGTCACGAAGCGTCATCTTGGGATTTTAGAGGACGTAGATCGTAGTTGTAAGCATATACTCAGTAGTTTCCCTTCAAGTGCCTTTGTTTTCCTTTTTTTTTTCTTTTTTACCACCCAGTATATAGGTTGCCTCTTTTTTTATTTTTCAATTATATTAGACATTCATTTACTCTTTTATGTTATTAGATTTAGGTGTGCAGCACAGCCATTATACACTCATACACTTCAAAGTGTTCACCGCGTATCTCAGGTGCCCACCCGGCACCGTGCGCAGTTCTCACGCTGTCGCGGGTGCAGTTCCCCACTGCGGTGGTCGTCGTCGTCAGTGGAGCCTTGTGCGCACCCTGTTGGGTTGCGTTGGTGAACACATTGCAGTCAAGTAGTGTTTTGGGGCCCAGATCCTGACTTCGTATTTTCTGTGCAGTAAATGTGCCGTTGTATAACTCCTTTTGAATTTGTTCCAGCTAGTTCGTCGAAATAATTTTAGTTGATTAGAAATGCTGGGAGCTAAAGACGTTCCAAATTGATATTTTGAGTCAAACAGTAGTATCCCCCGAATTGCGGAGAGTCTTCGTCAACGTGTCGGTGTGCGTGAGAGTTCAGACTGTACGGCACAGCATTTCTGTGCTTCGACAGTGTGACGCCACGGAGAAGTCACCCTTCGTCATTGTTCCGCACACTCATCACAGTCCTAATTCCTGATTGCCATCTGAATTCTTTCACTTTTTTTTTTTCCAGTTCCCATGGATTGTTAGTGTCTTTGTATCTGGTTTCTTAAGAGCTCATTTATGACTAAAATGTTAACCATATCTCATGCATTGCAAATGTAATTCCATGTTTTTGGTTTTTTTTACTGTGCTGTTTTATTTTTTGGTTGTAAGCAAGTTGTGTATTGAAATATAAGCATTCTGTTTTATGCCTTTTGTGTTTGTGTTTTTCTTTAAAAACGTGTTTACATGATTATCATGCACTGTCGTCTCTATTTCCTTCTGTTTTCGTCAGTTACTTTGTCATCTTACTTTTCCCTGTGAACCATCGCAGTAGTTCGGTGTGCATCGCGTCCACGGAGTCCTCAGGCTCACCTTCGCAGTCAACCACTTCTTCTGAAACCGCTGTCCCATAGCAGTCCCCACCTCCAGTCCGCTGGCTGTGTTTCTTGTCTTCTGTTAATGCGTCAGGATTGCTGATGCTTGTGAGTCTGACCAGGCCATTGAGTTCTGTCTCATTTCTCTTGTTTTTCAGAGTATTTCCTGTCTATAATCGCACTTTTTCCTCTCAGTTGCTGGTTAAAGTTATTTTGCAAGTTGGAAAGTAAATGCAGTTTTATTTCATTTGCAACAAATTTCATAGATCAATTAGGAGACAGTAAATCTCTTTAGAAGTGAGCCATCTTATACAACAACAGGTAAGTTTCTATTTTTAATCAAGTTTTTACGTTGGGGTACTGCTACCATAGCTTTTGTTCTTCATGTTCAGGCATTTTATGGTTGTACTGATGGGGTCTGTACATCTCGTTCATTTTCATACTGGTGTACGAAAGCCCGTTTCGTATACTTCATTCCAGCAACACAGATACTTCCCAAAGAAATGGCAGCAGAAAATGCCTTTCGTTATTTGGTAATATATTAATCTTGTTCTAAGGCTTGTCCCTTGTGATTTATTTTAAGAAGTTTTTTTGACCAGAGTTTTAGTGAAGTTTGTTGACAGGTTTAATAAAATGTCATTTTTAAGGGATGAATAATTTTGCATTGTATGCTTGTGCCAAATTTACCTGTTGTTGAGAACTTAGAATTATGCAGGTGTGTGGCTGTCCACAGGGTGAGTCACGCTGCCACAAACACGGGTGGATCAGTGTCTGAGTTCCTGTTTTCGTGTCCTTTGGGCAGATTCATAGCAGTAAAATGGCTAGGAGTCCTAGTTCCGTGTTTGAGTTTCTTCAAATTTTTTTACCTTTTATTTTTTAATTAAATTTTCGGTTAAGGAAATCAGATATATTAATGAACCATTTGTTTTTAGTATGAAAATATTGCTAAGCATAAAGAAAATACCATTATTTGGCAACAGAACTGCAAATTACAAATCACCATTGTATTTTAATTTGTAAGATTGCTTACAACACCAGATTTTGAAATAACAACTCGGTCATATTCTTATTGTTAGCGAGAATTCTTTGCTGTCTTTTATAGTGAATCTTTGTGACAATGTTTTCTGGTCCCAAAGATGACAGTTGAGACCACTCAGGTGCTGAGTTGTTCTCACACATTCTCATCCAGGGTGTGTTTTTGTCTGCTTTCATGTCTGGGCTAGCTCATTCCCACCCAGGAATCTTTCCGTGTCTTACATAGCACATTTTCTCTGCTTGTTATAGTAGATATTTTTTTCATATTTGATTTTTTAAATAATTTCATTTGTAACAATGTTCGCGTTTGTTGTACCATCGATTGTTAGCAAGTACTCCAGTGTATTGATTGCCTGGTGTACTGAGGACTTTGGTAAGCCCCTGTGGTCCCCCGTATTCCCACCGTGCGGTTTCGTCTGTGTCTGTTGTATGTCTCACGTACATTTACGTTTATAAGCTATACAGACATGTAAGTTAGCATGGATCGTAACACGTAAGTCCCATGTTGGAAATGTGTTAGGGGTCTTCAGTAAGATACCCATTTCCAACGTACATGATTAAATATCAAGAGCTGGGTACACCAGTCTTTTTCAAGCATAATCATCCAGCCTATTGAAAAATACAGAACATGCTAATTTCATAGTGTACCACAACAGAAAACTTGGTACCAGCTGTGAAATATTTTCTTGCTAAATCTTAATTATTTCGTGATATGTTCAGATCAGCACTTGGAGAGTCATGCACTCTTTTCCATCTAGTTATGGTTTGACTGCAGCTGGTCTTGGTTTATATTTTCATTATTGGGGGTTTAGGGTGAGGGGGGAGCAATCTTAAGGCAATCAATTTAATATACAGTCAATATAAAATGAACTTCTCAATTGTCATGTTAGCGGTTATCATGTTTGATGGAATGAAGTAGAATCTGATGTTGGGAATGTAGAATGTGATGACAAAAGTCACGTATAAATTGTTTTTATCATCATAACTTACCGGCCTCTTGTCTGAAGGCTGATGGCAACTACAACCACACAGGGCCAAAAACAGTGGTCCAGCAGAGCCGCCTCTAGTGACCTCACAGGAATAATCTTCCCTAGTAATGATGGTTGTGCACTGTTGATAATTTGGGCTTTGTAGGAGCTTGATCAAAGAGGGAATGTTACTTTGTGATTTATGTTGGTTGTGCCTCTATATCACAATGTCTCTGTATTTTTCACAGTTTTAACTGAGGTGGTGGTACCAGTTCGAGAAGTGAGACCTCTTAGATGCTGACATTCCTGTATCCAAGTTCGAGTCTTGTTCGTCATTTCTGTGGAGTTTTTCTTCAAAAGTGCTGGTAAGAATAACCAGTAGCACTGGTGTACTGTTTATTTTTGCCTGTGGAATTTAGTTTTGATGTTATATTTGAAAATTGAAAACCAGCTATGAATTCCATAAAGTATTGTCAAATTATACAGTGATTTTGCATGATATATCACAGAAGGTATAAAAAGGGTTACCTTTTGATACAGTGTTGATAAATAGATTTTGGTGGATTACACTTACATGCTTTCACTACAGAATGGGATGTTACTTAGACTATAATTTCTACATAATTTGAAGTTCATTTAAAGATTGAATGTTTTGGAATGAATCCATTCACGGCGCATGCGTAAAGGGAGAGACGGGAGTCAGGCCGGTGGGGGAGTCCGAAAGGGGTGTAAGGGTTACGAAGGGACAGGATCCACTTAGATCAGGAAGTAGAATGGGCTGCAGGTGTTATGGGTCTAATGGCAACAGAACAGTGAACTCTATTTCCAGGTGCATGAGGTGTGTCGGGTATTGCTCACAGTGGGCAGACGGTGCAAGTTGGTTCTGAACACCCTTTCATTTGATGTCAGTGAATGAAGCTCGTTCAAATATTTTCAAACATCCTTTTTTTCTCTTTGTCTCACAAGCATTTTCCATAAGCAAGGACCAAAGAGATTGTCACTGCAGGTAAGAGCAGGAAGGCTGCTACTGTGATAACTAGACACCCCCTCGGCTGTGCTGATGGTGGATGAGGTCCTTGTCTGAGTTCCTCAGTGCTGTGTTTATGTTTTCATTACACCTGTGGTGTGGTCTGTGTGATTATTTAGAGATTTCAGTCGTCTCTTGGTGGTGGTCACCAAGACTTAATAAAATCACAAGTCAAAATACCAGATTTTTTTAGAGTTAGTGCCATTGGAAATTGCACAGGAAACTTCCAGGAGGGCAGGGAGAAGAGATAAGAGATACATGGATAATAATGTCCTCATGGGATTTGGTTTTGTTGGTACGAGTCCCATGAAATACTGTATGAGTTGCAGAGCATAGTATGAAATTTGCTCTTTATTAAATACATTCTCCTACCGTTATTTTATTGCTCATCCTTATCTGAAACATAAATGGTGAATTCACTGACACAGAAGATGTAAGGAATGCATTTGTTGGTTGAATGACAAAGTGAGCAGGAGTAGAAGGCGGACACTTGGGGGACAGCAGAAGGGTGGCTGAGGCAGGGAGAGGAAGGTCTCAGTGGTGGGGGGCGGTAAGCTCACCTAGGATTTGTAGCGTGAGGGTTCTCAGTGCCAGGACCCTGGGAGTCATGTTCCCTGGAGTGGCGGTGGAGTCCCTGACTTGTATACTCAGCTGAAGCGTCTCCCTCTGTCCTCTCCCAGGTCACGTGGACAACAGCCTCCTAGACACCTGCTGAGGTGGCTCCATCCACAGCGTCACTCTGATGCTGACGTGCTCCCCGCTTTGGGAAGCCGACCGTGTCTCTGTTTCTCAGGAATAGGACTGGCCTGCTGTTTGGCAAGTAATTGCCTGGAATGTTGTTAAGGACTTCTCTTGTGCTCTGAAAGTATCACGTGATTTCACGTATTTTATTTATCCCCACTGCATTTTTGAAATCTGTGTCTTAATTTACTGATGGGAGTGGGACACGGGTGTGTGTTGAATGTAATTATCCAGCGTGAGGACACTTTGGTCACACCCAGACCAACAGCCTGACTTTCTCACAAGCCAAGTGTCTCCCAGGGACAATTGGGGTACCATATTTAAGAGACTTCTTCATTTGAACCGCGAGCCCACGGTTCTCAGTGAAGTCCCAAAGATCATTTTGTGACACCCGTGTCACCTACAGTACACCGTTGGCTTGTTCTCTTTTCACTGGACCTAGTCGGTGTCCTTCTAGACTAGGGTCGGGAGATGGCCGCTTCCAAGGTCCTGTCGTTTAACTTGACTGCCCTGGACACTTGGGTTGCGGGAGGGAGAGTCACACTCTCTGCGACCCTGGGAGCCATGGTGACGCCGTCTTGTGGAGTCCATGGTTCCAGCCTTTCTTGGTGTCACCGACATTTCCCTCTGGGATCGGAGTGACAGGGGCGGCGGTGGACGTCACTGTCACCTCTGTTGCACAGCGTTTCTTGTCGTTGGTTTGAATCAGATGCCCGAGTTCACTCTAGGTGTGAACGCTCCCTGGAGAGAGCTCACCGCACGGCCCAGGCTGTCTCAGTAGACAGGCCGGGCACCTGGGACGTTGAACCAGGCCAAGAATGGATGGGTCTTTGAACAACCTACTGCAGGCCGTGGTCATGCATCATCCATTTCTGATTCCTAGGGGAGAAATAGTTGGCCATTGGTGGTAGAGCGGTTAATGTTATTTTCTCAGCTTGCTTAAGTTTCTGTTGGGTTTATGTTACATATATATATATGTAAGCCGTCATTGTGGTACATGTTTTGTAACTTGATGTTTATAATGTTGTGGATGTATTTTCAACCCAATAAATGTAACTTAGCTATAGGCTTTTCTTTGGATGTAAAGTACATACCCTGTTGGGTTCATCCGTTTCTCTGTTTAGGAAATGCAATTTAACTGTTCATTCATTTTTGCTGCTGCATATATATAATGTGGTGATGTATATAATTCCGGCCATGCCCTTGTGCTCCTGATGCTGTCACGCAGATCCCTAGAGGTGGCAGCCGGAGTTCATGAGTTTTGCATGCCTTTCGTTTCGGTGGGTCCCGTAGAATGACCCTTGAACTGTTGCCCAGGCCAGCACATGGCTGCGGAGCTGGGTCAGTGCTGATTTTCCAAACTTCGACGTGAGGGACAGTATCAGTCCTTTAAGATTTTAGCCAATCTAATAGGTGAAAATGCTATTTTTGAACCTGAGTTTAATTCCAACACTAAATGGCCATGGATAAAATAGAGCAAATGGTGACAGATGATTTATTGCAAACAAACAATAGCCCACCTTTCCTTGTATCAGAAGATTCACCCTGGTTGTCAGAGGCACACAGTGTGGACCTTTTCAAAATAAGAGGCCTCTTGGATGTTCATAAACTTCCTGAGAATACATTCCTTTGGCTTTTTACTTTGGAAATAATTGTGGATTTAGAGTTTCAAGAATCATACAGAGAACCCCCACATACTAGTCATCAAAATATTTTTTTCTACAGTGTCGGGTTCTCTTTCTCTTTTCCTGGCCTCCTCTGTCCTCCCCCTTATTTGCTCTCCTGTATTCAGATTTGATGAGGTATTCGTTGGTAAGTTGCAGATACTGTCCCCCTTTAACCCCAAATACTTCAGTATTTACTTTCTAGGAGCCTGGGAACCTTCTTATATTAAACCTGGTAGAGTTTTGTAAATCACTGCATTTGTCAGTACTACAAATTATTACTTTTATACGTGGTCCCTAGTAAGATTTTATCAGATGTCCTAGTAATGCCACTTATCGTTTAATAAGTGTTGTTATTAATCCTTACCCATGGATATATTTATTGATTCCGGGGGGGAGACATCAGTAAGAGCGCTGCCACTTAGCAACCCAATCCACAGCCCAGGCATGTGCCCTGACCAAGAATCAAACCCGTGACCCTTTGGTTTACAGGATCCTGCTCCAACCCACTAAGCCACACTGGCCACAGCTCTAGTCATGTCCTTCACAGCAATTTTTCTCATTCAGGGCCTAGAAAAAATATGCTGTGTGGATTGGAAGGGTTACATGTAGTGTTGTTTAAGCTTAAACAGGTTCTCATTGGTGGTTTTAGCTTGGTGACTTGGGTGTGCTTGAAAAGTAATGCCTTACAGTTTCTAGAAAAGTCTCTTCAAGTTTGAATTTCAGGTGTTTCTTCAGGGGAAGGATTCCGTTACCCATTTTTGACAGGAGTGCTTCATAATTGGTGTGTGCCCACCCCGGCGATTTACGTCAGGTGGCAGACAGTGTCCCTGTGTCCTGTTATTGGTGCCATCAACCGTGAGCATGTGGTGTCCCCTGGATGTATTTTCCTTTACAGATAAATTTCATCATGGTTACTAACTGCTCTGTGGGGAGATCATTTGAGGCTGTGCACTGTTCTTTCTGTGTGTCACCAAACTTGGACACCATGGGTTCAGGAGTCGTGGGTGTATCTGAGATTCATTGATGATACTTTGAAATCTGATGTCGTCGTGTACCTGAGTTGGTGTCCTGCCCTAAGCAGGAGCTGGTGTACGCTGGCTCATGAGGAATGAAGGAATCGGTGACCCCTAGGGTAAGCAAGGATAGGGTCATCTGGAGGGTTTAATGAAATTCTGTGTTTAAACCGTGGCGTGGAATGCGAAGGGGCACTTAGCACTACTTAAGAGGTGGAGAGTAAAGTACGTTCTGGTGAGAGGTGGACAAGGGCGTGTTGTGGGTAAGGTGTCCCAGCTCAGGGGCATAGCAGTGCCATCGCTGGGGCAAGGTGCTCGATGGTTTACTGAGCTGGTAGTGATGTATGGTGAGAAGTTCGGGTTCAGAGTCACTCTATTGATACTCTACATGGATGGTAAATCAGCAGTGTTCTCCCTACTTTTGTGTATTTCTTTTTAAAAAAATTTTTTATTAATTTTTGGAAGGGAGGGAGAAAGAGGGAGACAGATTGATCGGTTGCTTCTCTCATACCCTTACCTGGGGACCTGGCCTTACAACCTAGGCATGTGCCCTCACCAGGGATCGAACTCGCCACCTTTTGGTTTTGGTTTTGGTTTGTGGGGTGGTACCCAACCAACGCGGCCACACCAGTGAGGGGTTGTTTTATTCCTTCGTTAAGTTTTCATAACTGAGGAAGCATTTGCACAAAAACGCAGGCTTCTTTCATAAGTGGTGTACCTAGGAGAGGACCGTAAGCAAATTCCAAAGCGGAGCTTCGTGGGTGGGTGAGAATGCTACTTTGGTGGGTATTTTCGTGGTTGGAGCACGCTCTGCTGCCGGCCTGTGTCCTTCGTCATGCAGGATCGTGGAACCCGTTACCTCCCCTCAGCTTTCCTCGGAAGACAGTTCAGCTCTAGGATTGAGGTGCCATTTATTATCAAGAATTACAGGCCCTAACTCGGGTTTCTCCTCCCATCAGGTCTCGTTCACCATTTTCCAAGGTAGCGTTCTTACCCGTTTGAGATTTTGCAAACTTTAACTTCCGCAGCACTCAAGTTTTCTGTATTGTCATGGACTAGCGCAAGTCAGGTAGGACAAAAATCCCTGCTGATCAATCAGCCAAACTGGAGTCAAGGAGGCAAGCGACATGGGGGTTCCGGTCGTCGGAGTCGTGGTGTGGAGCTGGGCGGGTGGCTGTGGCCGCGTGGAGAAGTAGTACTGAGACCTGGGGTGAGTTTGGAGAGTCCTGTTTCGCGGAGTAGCGGATGTTCGTGGGGAAAGGGAGAGCAGGACCCAGAGAGGGTGGTGGTGGGCCCACCATGGCCCCCCGGCCGAGGGAGGTTCGGTTTCTCCAAACGCACGCCAGGGAGGAGATCTGTTGTGCCAGTTCGGTGTTTACATAAACCCATGGATTAAGGTGCTGATTGCAGAGGTGGAAATGGGACCGTGGGCCGACGGGGGGAGCCTGGCGATGGGGATCCCACGCAGGACTGCGGAGCGCACGGCTGTGGCCCAGGTCCGTGGCAGAGCACGAGACGCGAAGGCGGTGCGGGGGCAGGAACAGGCTCACCTGGGGGCCGTGCCCTGGGGGCTCAGGCATCCAGATTTTGAGGACGGCGTGCGTACGGAAGGGGGTGGTCAGAAGAGGACGGAGCCGCTGTTCCGCCCTCCCGGCAAGGCCCGAGAGCGTGTTGCTTCTTCGTCTTCCCACGTCACCACCTCCCTCAGTGCTGCGTTTACATCCTCGCCCTGGACACACTGGGCAGAGTCCGTGCCTTTGGTGTTGTGTGTGTTCTGTCCCCTTTCCCCAAACTAGATACTCACGAGCTCCTACTTGACAGGGACATTGTGTTCTCTTGCCTCATTTTACGCTGTAGTGTCAGAAAGTGAGAATTCCATTAGAATTTGTTAGACGCATTTGTGAAGGAGTGAGTGCGGTCAATAATCATGAGAGAATCTATAGCAATAAAGGGGTCCCAGAGTTCCTCGGATGCGCGTGTGACGGTCTCTGAGTAATTCCAGTCTCTCATGTTTGACAGTGTTGAACAAACATATATTCAGCGAATTTTTCCCGTGAAACGTAACTTGTAGATATATTCCTCCGTCATAAAGCATTCTGTTTAATCATAATAAGTGTAAAGCCATGAAAACGGCTGAATTTGGGACATTGGAAGAGGACCACCCTCGGGGGCCTCCCTCCTGCCCCTTCCACACGTGACGATGTGTAACTCCCTTCTCGCTTGGCCCCCTCGTTGCTAATAACCCTTTTGGATTCGAGCAGGGAAAGGAGGTAAGGGTTGGGTCCTCCTATTCATTGGGCTCAGAAAACCCTGCTGTTGCCCATGGAAATAAAAGGGCTGCCTTGTTCCAGTTGCTACTACTTTTGTGTAATTCTGGTTAAGAAGTCTGTGTTGCCCGAATCTTACTCCCAGCTTTATTGAGGTGTGAGTGACCAGGAGAATTGTACGATATTTCAGTATACAGTTGTACATAGATAAAGCGATAGTTCAAGTTGCTGTGCTGTGTGTCAATAACGTGACAGGGTCCCCCGTCAGGTTCATGAGAACCTCCATCGCGTCCCGCGTGGACTTCGCTCAGGTGAGAGCAGCTTGCAGTGTTAGTTCCGATGCAGCATTGCCAACCCTAGTCCCTGGGGCGTACGTTAGGGTAGATCCTCAGGCCGCCTTCATCTTTCTTGTAACCAGGTGTCAACCGTCTCTGTTTTCCCCCACCCCAAGGCCTTGGCAGATGCTTTGCTACTGTCTTGTCCTATGAGTTTGACTCTTAAAAAATAACTTCCTGTGTATGTGATTCCCAGGCTGCGTTTCACTTGTTCTGTCTGGCCTCTTTCTCCCAGCATAATGTCTACAGGTTCATCTTACCCCCAATGATAAGATTTCCTTCCTTTTAAGTTTTTCTGTATGCGTGTGCATCCATATTTTGTGTATCCAGTCATCTGCGGGCGGGCACTTTGGTCTTGCTCTTCCACCTCGGCTGGGGTGGGTGACTTTGCAGAGCCTTCTCTGAGACTGTTTCGTTTCCGTTTCTCGGGGGAAAATCTCAGTTGTTTTCGGTCGTGGTTGCACCAGGTTACATTCTCACCAACAGTGTACAAGGGTTTTCTTCCCTCCACCTTCTCACCAGCATTCATTTGTTTTGTTTTACAAGACTTTATGCTCGTTATTTATTTAAAGATTTTACTTATTTGTGGAGTGAGGGCTGGAGAGGGAGACAGTGAGGGATAAACTGTGGGGGAGAAAAACTTGGACCGCGTGCCTGGCCTGTGACCCAGGCACCAGGCCCGGGTCCTCAGCAGGAACGGAAGCGGCAGACTTTCAGCCCGCAGGAGGACGCAGAATGCACTGAGCTGCGCTGCTCGGGGCATCTCCGGACCTTCGGACAGGAGACCTCCGGGCAGGTGTCACGCTACACCTCCCTGTGCTCTTGGTGTGTCCCCCTCAGGACTACTGATGGGAGCAGCTTCAGAGTACCTCGTGGCCCCGGGTGCACCTTTGAAAGGAGGTCTGCCTAGGGCCTGGTCCTTGTCCAGTTTTAAATTAGTTTCTTTGTTTTCATTGTCCCTACTGACTTGGGTTCCTCGTATGTTTGGATAGTGCCCTTCTATCAGACATGTTGTTTCCAGATCCTTCCATTGTCTAGGGTTGCCTTTTTCATTTCTTTCATGATTTCCTTTTCCGAGTAGAAGCTCTTTGAGTTCAGTGTTATCTCCCTTGTTTAGTTTTCCTTTTGGTGTCAAATCCAAAAGGTCATTCCCAAGATCAATGTCAGGAGTTTAGTCTCTGTGTTTTCTTCTATGAGTTTAATGGTTTCGGGTCTTACGTTGAAGTGTTGAATCCACTTTGAGTTGTTTTTTGTCTGTGGTGTGAAATAGGAGGCCAGGTACACTCTTCCAAATGTAGCTGTCCGGTGTTTGCAACGCCACTGACTGAAGACTCTGTCTTTCTGGTTAGGTATTGTGGGCTCTTTTGTTGAAAGTAAACCGACCACATACGCATGAGTTTATCGATCACTCCACGCTGTTCCATCGGTCCACTACCATACTGCTTTGATTATTACCGCTTTATAATACAGTTTGAAATCAGGACGCATGATGCCTTTGATGTAGTTTTTTTTCTTAAGATGGCTTAAATTTATCCAGGCTCTTTACCAAATTTGAAGATTTTTTTTCTTTATTTATTTGAAAACCACCATGGGATTTTGATAGAAATCACATTGAAAATATAGATCAATATGGGTTAGGATTTATTCTTCCAATCCATGAACACGGAAGAGCTTTCCACTTACTGGGGTTCTTTTTAGTTTCTTTCATCAGTGTCTTGTAGTTTTCAGTGTAAAGATATTTCTCCTCCTTGGTTAAATGTATTTCTAAGCATTTTATTCTTTTCGATGCTGTTGTCCATGAAGTGTTCTTAATTTCTGGCAGAGAAACAACTAATTTACATATCCTGATTTTCTATTCTAGGAGTTCAGTTACTTCTAAAAATTTTTGGTAGACTCTGAGGTTTCCGACACACAGTCAGGGAGCACATAACGACAATTCAGTCAGTGAGCGACCACATCCCTGTTGGTCGTCCCGTAAGATGATACTGGAGCTCACGTAGCGGGTTACTCGTGTTTGGTGATGCTGATGTAAACAGACCTCTGTGGCACTGCAGTTTCCTCGAGCACAGCAGTCCGATTACAGAAGGGGCCCGTGCCTCTGAGGTGCTCAGCTTTTCACCATGAACGTGAAGTTATGTTGGGTTACATCCCTCTGTATCCACTTTGCTGAGAATGATGATTATAACTTCGATTTTGTCAAAGCGGTGGTTCCACATGCATTCAGGCGGTTGTTATCATTTTAATCTTTTTGTTGTTGTTTTTCCTGGTGAGTGTCACACTGACTGATTCATAGATGTCGAGTTACCTGTGACCCATCCATGGAATGACGTCCACGTCATCATGATACATGGTCCTTGGAACGGATTGGTGAATCGGTTTACTACCATGTCGTTGGGGTGGTGGCACTGATGCTGATGAGGTATATTGGCCTGTAATTTTCCTTCCGTGTGGTGTCCTCGTCTGGATTTTGTATCAGGATAAGGCTGGCCTTACAAAATGAATTTGGAAGTGGTGTATTCTCTTCCAATCTTGGAACAGTGTGAGACGGATTGGTACAAATTCCTTTTGAATTGTTGTGAAGGATTTAGCAGTGAAAGTCCGTTCCAAGACTTTCTAACCCAGTTTTGTATTTTCTCCTTTTTCTGTCTTGGTAGGTTGCCTGTAGGAAGTGACCTGTTTGTTCTAGGCTGTCACATTCGTTAGCATGTAGTTGTTCCTAGTATCGTCTGCCCCTCCGAGCGATCTTTCAGTCCACAAGGGGACCACGTACACAAGGGTGGTGTTCTGTAAGATTATATTCAGTAGAGCTGAAAGTTCCTATTGCCTTCTGACCTGGTAGCCATCCTGAGGTTGTAGCACAACATATCACTGTTTCAAGGGTGGTCTTTCAGCTTCGGTTGCCCTCAAACTGTGTCCCTCGCCCCTGATTCTGAACAGCTACTGTGCAGGGCAGAGTGACGTGGGTCAGCGGCCGCTCTCAGCACTTGGGCTGCATCATCCCGTTGCCTGCTGCGCTGCGGGGTTTGCGGACAAACCGGCTGCTGGTCTTACTTAAGAAGTAGCTTTTTCTTGCTGCTTTTCAACATTCTCCTCTGGTCTTTCACTTTCGAGTATTCAGTTATCTCAGTAACGTGTCTTTGTGTCGGTCTCTTTGGATTCCTCCTCTTCGGTATCCTTTGGCATTCCTGGATGTTGAATGCCTTATATTATGGAAGTTTGTAGCCATCATGTATATAAATAATCCTTGTGAATAAGTTATAAATAAAGACAGAATAACTTCTCTATCTACTCCTCCTTGGGCCTCTGTGATGTGTACTTGGGTCCGTCTGATGTTGCTCCGTGAATTACTTCTGCTTCCTTCCCTTTGCCATCCATTTGCTTTCGGCTGCTGTGATGAATTTCACTACCCTGTTTTTGCCAGTCCTTTCTTCTGCTTTACCTACATGGCTGCTGAAGCCGTCTGTCGACTGTTGTAACTCAGTTACTGTGTCCTCTAGTTCTGTGATGTTTTTGGTAACTAAAAATTCAGCTTTCTTTTGTTTAAAGAAATTGTTGTTGAGAGAGTAGAAGGGAGGGAGAAACAGAAATATCGATACGAGAGAGAAACATTGATTGGTGGCATCAACCTGGCCTACAACCCAGGCGTATGCCCCATCCGGGAGTTGGGGACTTTCTAGGTTTGCGGGAGAATGCTCAACCCACTGAGCCCCACTGGCTGGGGTGGGGAAGGCAGCAGCTTTTAAGGTTAGCAGAGAAATTTCTTCCAGGGAAAGACTCGAGGGTGGGCCGGGGTGCTTGCTGCTCTGTGCTGACCCCCGGGATGACAGCCTTGGTGAGAACTTGGCTTGCATGTTGGAAATGGCTGCTTTGTTTTCTATACTGTTGGGAGCCTCGTGGGCACAGCCTCCATGGGCTTTTAAGGCCTGGGGTTTTGCAAACCCAGCTCTATGGCCATTGTCCTCAAAGTTGCGGTGCTTGGTCGGCATCCAAGCGCTTCACTTCTCAGGGAGCAGCTAGAAGTTAGGTTCCCTCCTGAACGTGTGATTCTGAGCTGAGGCTGGGATTTATTACGGTAAGCGTGTGTCTCAGCCTTTATTTAACTCGTTTAGGCAATTTACCTAATTTTAATAATTTTTTGAATATTTTTGAGAGAGAGGAAAAGGGAGGCAGATTGGGAGGGAGACACTGATTGATCCGCTGCCTTTTTCCCTGGTGGGACCAAACCCACAGCGCAGCCATGTGCCTAGACCGGGAATTGAACCAGTGACCTTCAGCTTTGCGAGACAACACCCAGCCAACTGAGCCATACCGGTCAGGGCTTGATACACATTTTAAAAAATACATAGCAATTTTCCCATTAGTCCGATAGGCAGGAGTCACTCAGCTGAGTTCTGCATCTCTTCCCGAGGAAACTGCTCCCCGGGGAGTTGGGAATCCATGAGGGTGGCGGGATGAGGGGAGCTGGGGGGGCTTCCGGGTTCCCCGTCGTGGTTGGCTCCCAGTCCTAAAAGTTCTGAGTTTTTCCTGTCTGTGAAAATTCTTACTTCTTCAATGATATCTTCAGTAATATTTTAATCTCCTGAGTCTTCTTGGTCTCAGGTAAGATGTCCCACTTCAGTGGCAGTAAGATGATCGATCCCCTTCTGTCAAATGTCTTTCTGGGGTGTGGACCCGTTACTCTGAGATTGCATTTCAGTCTGGTGTCGACTTGACTATTTCTTGTCAGGGCTGCTTCCCTTTGAAAGCCAACTGAGTCAAGAACATGGAATTGTGGCAACGAAGAGGAATGTTAATTAGCTACACCCACTCCTTTGGCTACGCAGATGTCGAAGTCCTCCCCAGATTTCTTTTCCTTGAAGATACTTTTATTGCATGAATTGCTAATTTTTATGATTTCGTATTTTTAATCCAATGAATGGTTTTAAATATTGGGAGACGTGGTTTTTGGTTTAGTATACGATTCGTCTTGATAACTGCATCATAGGCACTTAGAATTTAGGTATATTTATTCAATGTTGTTGGGCTACAGTGTTTTTTAAGTGCCCATTAGGTGGAGATGGTTGATAGTGTTGTTTGTAACTTGTGAAATGTCTCGTTCTATAAATTACTGAAAGAGTAGAATTTAAAATCACCCACCTATGATTGTAGATTGTTCTACTCGTACCTTTATTGTGTCAGATCCGATTCATGTCCCCTAAAAATCCATGATGATTCTATCTTTCTTGTACTATGAAATGTCTCTGTCTCTGATATTCCGCTGCCTTGAAGTTTGTCTGAAATGGATACAGTCCCCCTCGCGTCCCTGTACGTGACTCTGTGTAGTGTGTACTCAGTTCATTTTTTTTCCTTTCAACCTCTTCTTGTATAAAGTGTTGTAGGCAGCATATATTTGGAATATGTTTTAAGAATTGGTGTGTTCATTCAATTAATGTTTACAATTGTTGAAAAGTTGGATTTAAGTATATTGTTTTTGATGGTCTTTTGTTGTAACATTGTTTCCAGTGTCTTTCTGTTTTTCATTTTGGGTTTTGTAGGTTTTGTTGTTTTTTTGTTTGTTTGTTTTGGTTCTTTCCTGTCTTCCATTGGAGTATATGGTTTTTTATTTTTTACCTTTCAAACTCTCTCTTTGCATTTTAGTGGGTATTCTATTGATTACAATATTCGTGTTTAGTTTGTTTTAAGACTAAATATTATATCACTAAGTGTGAGAATCTTTTAACTACATATTCCCATTTTCCCAGTCTGCCCCATTTCATGATAGAGTTGCAGTGTCCGGGTGCCCAGTGTGGGTGTGAGAAACCGTTGTTAAAGTTACCGTCATAACCATAACTGTGTTTTTCCCTATGAGCAACTGTAACCCTACCTGGGCCCCATCCTGTGTGTGGTGCGTACGTATAGTGGCTATTACAGCCAATGGTATAATTGTTTTAAGTACCTATTATGTGTTTTAAAGAATGGAAGATGGAACACTATTTCACATGTTCTTAGATAGGAATGAGTTCCATTGCTGTTCATCCTGTTCTGAAGACACATGTTCCCCCCTGGTAATCATCATGGGTCTCTCCGAAGGACTTCCTTCAGCACCAGGGTGACTGGTGATCATTGTGCTTAGTTTCCCTTCACCTGGTAGTGTCCTTTCTGTCACCCCATTGCATTGAGGGGTGCTGTTACTGAGCACAGAATTGTGGTCTGCCTTCTTCCCCACTTCTGCTTCAAAGATAATGTCCCACAGTGTTCTGCTCGCTGTGGGATGGATATATCACCATTTCTTCCTTTGACTAGGTGGTATACAGAGTAGCGGAAACGGAAGTTTCGGTTAGCCCAGCAGGGTTGGACGGAGGCTGTACAGGTCCTGAAGAACTCCAAAGGCGTGTTTGATGTCTCGCCTTGTGTGTCTGCTTCACAGCTGAGATAAAATGAGCTCCTTCGACAGGGAAGTGCTTGTATTCTAGTCTTACCCTGAGAGTCACACAGAAAGAGCCATCACATGTTTTTAGGTGGCTAGTTTAGCTTTTCTGGCATGTACCGTGAAAGAATAAGTTAGAGAGATAATGGTTCAGAGAAAAAGACGGTGGAGAAGCACTGGTGCGAGTCGGTGATGGGGTTGTTATTTCACTTAGTTCACTGACAAGACTCCCATTATTGTCAGAGCGTAGGGATGGGGAACCTCAGGCGACTGTGCCGTGTTGCCAGCATTTCCCGTGAGTCACGCAGAACCCATCCGACTCTTGAATTACCATGTTTTTCCTTTCCCAGACTATGTAGTTTGACCGAAGACCTCTGAATGTTGGGGACGTGCATGTAGTCCTCTGTGATGGTATGCGTGTGATTTGAAAGGTGTGTTTTCCACCGCAACGTGACTTCTGCGTGTGGTGGTGTCTGTCATGTACGCCATCAGCCAGATGTCTGCTGTCCTGTTACCCTAGAACCTTAGGAACAGTCTCCAGTGTGCGTGTCAGATACTTGTGTCGGTGGAGACAGAAGCACTCAGTTCAGAGAAACGTCTCTCTTTCATCTGTCAGCTTGCCTTCCGTTACCTGTCCGCGGACCTCTGCCTGTCTGCCCTCTGCTTACCTGCCCATCATCCAGCCTGTTACCCACTTGTCTGTTCATCGCTTCTGCCGTTAGGTCCACGAGTCACAGGAGGGAAGATGGCAGTGGCAAACCCAGGGAGTCGTCCCCGGTGGCGGCAGTGGTCTCGGGGCTGAGGATGGGGTCCGGGGAGGGACAGAGGGGGAGGGAGGACTCCGGAGCCCCTCCGAGCGTGAACTCCAGTCCTATCACTCACTCGATCGGATCAGAGGAGATCCGCCTTGAGTTTAGGGCCGTCTCACGTGAGAACATGTGGATTGAGGGCAAGGACTCCGCATTTCCAGTCCTGCTAGATCCTGTGCCTACAACCCGTTTTTACTGACATGCAGTTGTGTCTGCACAGTCCGTTCAACTGGAACCCGGACTGGCACACCTTTCCCGCCTAGGACCACATGGCAGGCAGGTCCAGTCGGACAGACTCTGTGATCCGTGTCACAGCCAGCATGCTCTGCTGTGACTGCGTGAAAGCTGCCAACCACCGTGTATCACGGGATGAGTCTGGCTGTGTTTCAGTAAAACTGTGTTTTCAACACAGGCTACAGGCATCAGTCTGCCGGCCCCTGAACTCAAAAATACTGGCTGAAACCGAAATTAACTCAGCCACGAGGGGAAAATATCTGAGTCGCATTTCCCCATACTATTTTTAGGAAGAATCATCATAACTCCTTACTCTCTTTCTTGAGAGAATGCTATAAATGAGTACTAGTGACCAGCGTAATCTAAACCACGTGAAACCACGCTGTGTAAGCGATTGGAGTGACGTGAGTCACCCTCTCAGTTATAACCAATAGACGGTAACATTTCTCCCCCCTTCCTCCTGTCAGGTGCGCAAGTTAGAGTCCAAAATCTTGCTGGCCTCCTTTTCCCCTTGGGCGTAGTTTGAATCCACAGGCTGTCCACTTGCTTGCCAGTGTCCACTGTCCGTGGGCTCTGACCTCGGTCTGTTCTGACTGCATCTGAGCCCTTGAAATTGGTTCAGCGTCTCAGAACAGGATTTATTCCAAGCGTGTAATTCAACCTCGTTTATCAAAATTTAAGAGTCGACAGTACAGGTGTGGGCAAAAGTAGGTTTATAGTTGTATGTAGACAAAACACGGCATTTATTACTGCAGTGTTGTTTATCGACTATTGTAGTATTTTCCACTTGAACAGCTATAAACCTACTTTTACTGACTCTTGTATACAAGCAAAGATACTGGAGAAAACCTTTCTTTAATCCAAGGAAAATGCGAGTTCCACATTGGCTCTTGTTGGTTCATTAGCTACATTGGAGGGTTTGGAGGGGAGAAAGAGAATCCGCAACCCGCCAACTGAAAATTCAATGGGGGATACTTCATATTTTATAGTCAATTAAAGATACATGTCTATCGTTCCTTGAAACGACGTCACAAATTTGTTGTTAATAGCCTATGAAAGGCTAACCCAAACTGATTAGAAAAACACAAGCATCCCAATCTAAAAGTAGGAAAAAGCCCATACATAATCAATTCATAACAGGAGAGCACTGTGCCATGGCCAAGAGCATATGGAATAATCGTAGTAGTAAACACGAATTAAATGTGTGCACTGTCACATACGGTGAAACAAATCAACCACTGGTGGCCCTTTTCACCTATCAGATGAAGACATACAATTTATGGAGAATTTTGGACACCTGACACGTTAAAAATCTTGCCAGGAGACAGTGGAAGATAAATATTAGGTGGAAATCAGCACATTTTGACTACCAATTTTAGTTTTAGAAATTTACCTAGAAGATGTAATAGGTAGTGTTAAAAAACAAAGTATGTAAAACCAAGAGTCCTTGTTGTAGCCTTAGTTATACTTGTAAAACTAGAAGTAACCTGTTAACAAGCCCTAATGCTTGGGGCACTAGTGATCCATTTAGCCAATTGGGTTGTATTTAATTATATATAGTAATGTATGTTCAAATTAATTGTCGTGAAAATCTAGGTTTTTTAAATGTTGTTTTTCCACCAGGTACTGGATTCCTAACTCTGTTTTAGATACTAATGTTGTAGTTCGTTCATGTGAAATGATAATATGTTTGTGCTTCTTTGGATATGGTCAATAAACTAATTTTATGGGAAGAATATTAAAAAATGGTGATAGTCACTTCTGGTCATGATTGGACTTTCTTTTTTGTGTGTATTGTGCGTAGTTTCAAATGTGTATTTCAGGTCTGTGTAGCACTTAATGAGTTTTAGGGTGTGTACCGCACACTGAGGTTAACAGTATTGCATGCATTACCTCAATTATTTACAGTAACCTTGCTGGGCAGGGTATTTATTCCTTTTTCGACCACTAAGTAGGCACCTTTTTGAATAATAAATAGACACCATGATTATGTAATTAATCCTACTCTTCACAGCCTATTAAAAAATCCACATAGTGTTGTCAAAACCTTTGAAAGGTAATTAGAAATACTTCTGTTATCCTAGATCGATGGAGCAAAATCATGTTTTGGGGGGCAAAATGCATGTTTCCAAGGTTATACCTATTTTCCCTTTGACTTTAGGTCAGAATCACAAGAATTTGCAGTGGAACGTGAAAACGTGTGAGTATTGACATGGCGCAGAAATAGGAGAGAGAGGCACCAAGAGAACTCTGATGTGTGGGGAAATTTGGGATATAAATGTGCAAAGATAACCTCCAGAAATATGGGATGTCCATGCTTAGGAGATAGGCCACTGTGTTCCTCAGCAGGAACCATTGTCACAGAGCACTGGGGTGCGGTGGGGACACAGATCAAAGTCCAAGAGAAATGGCCAATATGGGGAGTGTCACTAAATGGAAGGGACCGGCCTCGGACCAGCCTGTTTAACTGGCGGTATTCAGACACAGGCTGAGGAAAGCCCATGAGGATCTCAGAGTGAATAGGCTCTCCCCAAACGATGTAAATACAGATGTCAGAATCGGTTGGAATATGGTTTTTAATTGTAATTTACGGCTGACTGCATGGTCCTGATTCTAAACTGTCTACTCCCTTTGAATGTCTTCCACTATGAGTTCATTTCCCCCGAGCTCTCTCTGCTCGTTCTAACAGTTCCCAAACATAACCCCTTCTGTATTGCAAAGTACATTGAATACTTACGACCTACCAGCTGAAACATTGGTGAAAATAACAAGAAGAGAGGGGGATTTAGAACATAGTCCCTTGGTATGTCATAAGAGTAGCCAAAAAGGGTTAGAAACGAGACTGGTGTAAGGCACATACTATGCTCTTCTAACTTCTCTCTCTTACTTCCTGGTGTTCAGAGGGAAATGGACTATTCGAGATGCTCACAGCTGGGCTCTGGAGTGTGGACAATCCTGGAGGAGGAAGATCGGAACAGGAGGCAGGAGTTAAGGATGGCTCTCTGTCACAGGCATGAGGGACACCCAGCTGGGAGCCACCTCTGCTTTTGACTCGGAAACGATGTGGCTGTGTTTCGACGTGGTTGCTGTCTTTAAGGATGAGGAAACCATCACTGGTGGTAAGATATTTATGACGTTAAACTAACATGTGAATGAATGAAGTAATGAATGAGTAAATTAGGGCAAAAAGGAAAAGTAAAGTTCATTTCAGAAAACTAACAAACATGTAGGATAGTAAAAGTCAACATTTGGCAACAATAGTTTCAACCAGGAGCCATCATAGGATGCTACAACTTCTGGAAGAAAGTTTGCGGAGAAATGGTATTGTTATGCTCTGTAGCTATCCGTTTTATTTTTTATTTTTTATTTTTTTTTTTAAACTTTTTATCTTTTTTTTTTTAAGATTTTTTTCCCTTTTTTTTTTTTTTAGATTTTTATTTATTTATCTTTAGAGGGGAAGGGAAGGAGAGAGGGAGAGAAACATCAATGTGCAGCTGCCTCCCGTATGTCCCCTGACGGGAACTGGCCTGGCAACCCAGGCATGTGCCCCGACTGGGAATCGAACCGCGATCCTTCGGTTCGCAGGCCCGCGCTCAATCCACCGAGCTACACCAGCCAGGGCGCTATCCGTTTTATAATACACTGCTCAGTTACAAGGAGAAAACCACCCACCTAGAGAACCTGGCAGACGCTTCCTGAATTACGAGGCGAAAGTCCCCACAGCCGTATGACATCTGCTATTGCTGTCGGGAGGCACTGAGAATAACACCCCTTTCTGTAGCATCTCTGACAGAAGTGGGTTAAACACCAGACACAAGTTGAGTGACACTCCAAACCAAAGGTAGTCTTTAGTCTTCCACCGTGTGCACACACCTTTTAAATGCTCACCTGAGGAACCTTTCATTGCTTCTGGAGAGGAAGGGAGAGAACCTTGGATCTGCATAGCGTGGTAGAGAGGATCCCTGACGCTTGCAGGGTGAGGAACACAGAGGAAAAATGAGTGCTGAAATGCCAAAGGTGGTAAAGAAACAAGCAGCTTGATTTGTCGGGCAAGACTGGAAGTGTGGGGGTGCCCGTGTGATGAATAATTAAAACAGGCCGACCCAGCTTCTGAACATTACTCTTAAATGAATGTCCCTTATTTTCTCACCTGATGTACGTTCCTTCCCGTTTTGCTGCAGGCCAACGGCGACACCCATTTCTGCACCTCAGGAAAGAGGTGAGTAACTCTAGGGTCCTTTCAGAATGTCTTGAGTGTGTTCTGGCCAATGATGTCAGTACTGGAAATTCTTCAGGCTCCTCCATCTTCCAAAGCTCAGTGGAGGGTATTTTACGGTGGAGTCTTCTCCTCCAGCAGTATGCGTGCGCCTGCTTCGTTAAAAGGAATCTACAGTATAGGCTCTTCTTTTTATTAAAAAAGACAAATCTAGTTTTGAAGTCCATGTTTAGAGTGTCCACTGTACGTTTCCCGCCTGTTCTTCAGAACACAGTAGGCGGTCAGCCTGCACCCCAGGGGCCTGGCTGAGGCTGCGCCTGCGTGGTGGCAGGTTCTTGTCTGGCGCAGGGACAAGTACAGGTGTCTGAGGATGCTGAGGGACTCGTTCCAGGTGTCAGTCCGAGGTCCAGACGAGTGGCCCTCAACCAGGACCACTGAGACTTGCGGACCCTGGCTCTGCTGACCGGTCCGTGGCAGTGCGACCTGTGCTGTCCCAGGTGATGAGGCCGCGGGGCCGCCAAGTGTGTGCGGTGACCCCGGACTGGCTGCAGGGCGCTTCCTGTGAGCAGACAGTTGTAGAGAGAGACGTGTGTTCAGGAACCGGGTTCTGGGATCCTGAATGAGGGCGTGGACAGTATTGAACGGGGAAGCGGACAGGCGATCGTGGTGGGTGTGGGTGGGTTTGGGGAGGGGAACCCAGCGTGCCTACGTTACGTGTTGACAGTACGCAAAATCAGTTTTTGTGTTTTGTTATTTCTGCTGTGGAGGACGTTCTGAGCTGATACCTTTGCTTCCGTTCTGTCATTTTTTTCCGAGGCGGAAGGGCTGACCGCGCACGGTCCCCCCGTTGAGGGAGCAGCGCTGAGGAGCGACGCTCGGATCCTTGGACCTCGACCTCTGCCGTGGGCTCCACGTGATCTCCTGAGGTTGCTGTGTTCCTCTCTCTCGTGCTTCACTGGAGGGGGTGTGTCCTCATGAATCGGTCACTTTCATGGTGAGTGTCTGCACCCTCATTTCTGGATTTTAAATTGTACTTTATACGGGTTTGGGTTGACTGACACATGTAGAATTGTTGACTTTTGGATGTATATGTATTTATTTACCACAGTTCATTCATCAGTATTTAAAAGTAGGTTAACTGAAGAAATTTTACTCCATTTACTCTCCTTCCTTTGTGAATGGTTGCCTTAAATGTTCCCAGTCCAGACTTCGTGTACTATGTCAAACAATGCTAGAGTTTGAAACTCCAAAATACGTTTTATAGAAAGTCTGGAATATGTTTCTTGTGGATAACACGTGGTTCGGTCATCTTAAGTCTCTTCTCCAATCCGTGCCTTTTACTTACAAATTGTAACCATTTACATTTAATGGAATTATAGAGAAAGGAGGATTTTGCCATACATTTTCTCTGTGTGTCTTAAGTGCTGTTTGCCCTTTTCTTTTTCTTTTGTGGGTGCGTTATGTAAAGAGATATAACTCGGGGCACGATCGTCAGTGCTTTATTTTCTTGTTTTTTAAACTTACATTTTGTAGTTTTTTTTCTTTTGCGGTGGCCCTAGAGAGCAGTTAGTATCCCTATAACATTCTAGTTCAATCCATAGCGGTTTAAATAAAATCTTTGCTTCCAATTGCCCGATTTCCCATTGGTGCTGTTGTTGCCACTAGTGATACCCACACACAGGGTCGGTCAGAAGGAATGCGCCTGCTCTTTGCTACAAGATTACACACATGTAGTTCTGTAACGGGCACATCACTCTCAAGCACATTGTAGGGCATTGTATATGAAATCTTCACAGTACTCCTAGGCTAATCTTTCTTCCTCTTCCTGGATGACTTAATTGACATATTTTAAGTTTATTTATGGATGAATGTATTTTTTGTATTGTTTGTGTGCTCCCACTTTTGCCAGTTTGACTTTTCATGTTTTCCTGTTACTAGTGATGTCAGGCATATTTTAGTGGGATTATTTGCCACTTGTATGGATTCATGGGAAAAAATGTTAATTTTAACAGTTTTTAACTGGGTTATTTGTCCTCTTGTTGAGTTGAAAGAGTTCATTATATATTATGAAAACAAATGCTTTGAAGAGATAATAATTTGTATTTCTTTTGTATATTAGTAGGTTGTAGTTTCCCTACAGAAATGGTGTCCATAAGACACATCATATATAAATACTGATAAAGTAAATCATACATTTTTGTTAACTGTTTTTCATGGAGATATTTATTGTTTCTATTCTTACTGTTTTCATGATGAATTGTGTCTGTTCCTTTCTCTTTTGTCAAGGAAACGTGACGAGGAATGGGAGTATGTTGAATCCCGTGTTGCAATTGATAAAAATGAAAATGCCGGAGACTCTGGTCCTTGAAGATACCTTACTCAAGGGTATTTCTTGAAGTTTTGGGCTCCGGTTGATAAGATGTTACTCTGACAAATGGTCCTTGAACTTTCCTTGGAGTCTCTGTAACGAAGCCCAGAGGTGGAGGAAGGCCAAGATGGCCGAACGGGGATGGGCCCTGTTCCCGTCCCAGTTCTCTCTGTGGGACACGAAGCACGTGGGACAACCGACCGGCTGGAGTGAGGTATCGTCCATGACTGACCCTTACGGAGCCCGCCCGTGAGTGACTGTCCGAAGTACACATGATTTCTCCAAACTGGGCTGGTGGACGTGAGAAGCAAGGCCTTCCCGGGGCCAAACGAAGAAGACCGTTCATTTCGTTACTGAATGGAGGTGATTGGGCGTCCTGGAAAACCGCCGCGGTCCTGAGTGCGCACCCTGCTCTGTGATTGCTCGCCAAAGAAGCTTCCCTCGGCCCCGAGTTCTGCCGTTCGTTGGAAGACATCATAGTCGTGCTGGGAAGACTGCGGGTGTGTGTCCAGGGGTGCCTGCGGGCTTCACTCCAACCGCGGTTGGACAGTTCCACTTGCTCCCTGGCTCAGATCTGGATTCTCGGGCTTCTAGAGAACTGGGGTGTCCGTGAGTTCCAAGGAGACCTGTGGAGTCTACCGCTCTGAACGTCCCTGCATCGCGGAAAGTGTCCAGAGGACGCCACCTCCCCCCACTGCGTCTCAGGGTCAAGGTGAGTAAACACCCGAGTTGCTCCTCTGGTTTCCTTCTGTCCTGCTCAGGGAGTTTCTCATAATATGTTCCTGTGATTTCTCTACAGTTCCCAGGTGGAGCGGCCACGCAGGGTTCGCCGTCAGCGATGCCGGGACAGCCTGCTGTTCCTTGATGGCCGGAGGTGTGTGTGAGTCCTGGAGGGAGTGTGACGTCGGGTGCACTGTGCGTGGGGATTGCTGAGGAGGGTAAGCATTTCTGTGACCTACGTGTTTCGACTCGTGTTAGGATTTCATAGGCCTACCTGTGGCAGCCTGTCCACGTGTCCCCAGTGTGGTGGGGGTTTGCTGTGTAAGTGGATGGCCTGTCCCTCCACTCAGCGGCTGAGATCTGGGTGCTCCAGGCAGGTGTGGGATACTGAGGTCCCTGGCTCACTAGGGGAGCCTCACAGCCAGCCTTGCTGACGTGGCCTCCATCGCAGAGCGTGCTCGGATCGATGATGACTCCCTCACAATGCATTCCTTGGAAAAGCTGAACAAAATGAGTGAGAACCCCAACCGTCGTTCTCATCGGATCTGAGGTCCAGCACGTGGAGGCCCAGGGCAGGCGGAGGGAGGGACAGCTGCCACTTCATCACCCTCATGCACGTTCCACCCAGGGTCTCGGGTTACATAGCTGCTTGAATTACAGTGAATATGTTCAGTGTGGTGGTTGCTGAATACATTTTTCAAATATGCGTGTGATTTTTTATACTTCCCAGGTGGGGTGGCCGTGCAAGCTTAGTGTCAGCCAAGAAGATACATCCTGACTTTCCCTTGATGGCCAGAGGTGCTCGGGAGTCCTGGAGGGACTGTGGACCCAGGTGTGCACTGTGCCTGTGCATCCCTCCAGAAGGTAAGGTTGCCTCTGACTTGGGTTCTGCTCCTTGCGATAGGATTTCACAGACCCCCACTGTGGCCGCCTGTCCGTCCACATGTCTGTCACGCAGTGGCATGTGGCTTTTGCTCAAGAGTGGACTGAATGTCCCTCTTTGTCAGTGGCTGGGGTCTGGATGCTACAGGCGAGTGTAGGACACTGCGGTATGATCTCACCAAGTGAGATGCCCGGCCGGAGTGGCTGACATAACCTGGATCCTAGAACGTGCTTGGATCGATGATGAGTCCCTCAAAATGCATTCCTTGGAAAAGCTGAACAAAATGAGTGAGAACCCCAACCGTCGTTCTCATCGGATCTGAGGTCCAGCACGTGGAGGGCCCAGGGCAGGGTGGAGAGAGGGACAGCTGCCAGCAGTCACACTCACGCTCATTCCACGCAGCAGCCTCCGCGCTGACTGTCTGTATTTTCAATGCATTACTTGGCTGTTCAACACGGGCGGTGTTTGGGTGAACGGGCAGTCATTCTGTCTTCTGAGCTCGCACACATTTTAGTTTCAACTCAGGTATGGGTGCAGTGTGGCTGTGGCTCAGGCCCATTGAGTCCACGCCCTGGGAGTGTTCTGACCGGGTTCTGGCTGGAGACGCAGGTCTGGGGGCTCTGAGAGCAGCCAAAGAGCCGCAGCTTCCGGGATTTCAGCGAGAGTCCTAGGGCTGGCGTTTTGGGAAGTTGCTGTTGACTTCAGTCTCGGTCCAGAAATTGCAGCTAGACTGGGGATGCAGGCGGCACAGCGTGAGATCGGTCCTGACGTGCAGTTTGGCTGCTCCCCTGACTGTGCTGCTCACCCAACATGGCCTCCCAGGGGCTGTGCTGTGGTCGCAGCTCTGCAGTGACGACCGAGTGGCGACCGACGGCCTGGAGAGGACAGGTCACCCTGCGGTTCCAGGGCTTCCAGGGGTTGTGCTGTCCCATGGTGTTTCTGCTGGCGGTGGCATCCTCGTCGGCCCCAGAGGCTCTCAGGGCTGTGATCGGGCAGACTGCGTGGCTGTCCGGGCGGACTGCGTGGCTGTCCGCGGCACGCAGGAGAAGCCTCAGTGTTCCTGCCGGTGGCACTGTCCTGTTAGACCTTTGTTCCCTTACCGCCTCACTTCCAGGAGAGCGGCATCTGTGGTTCCGTTCCTCGTGTCTTGGGCATGGTCCAGTGCACCCAACATCCGTTTCCTATTGGAGCTGCTGGCCACAACTCCTTTGTCCCTTTTCAGCCTGGTAGGAGGTTTCCCAGAGCAAACTGCTTGTCTGCTGGGTGCTGTTCGCCTGGCTCAGGGGTTTTGTGCTGCAGAGGGATTGAGATGTATGCTTCGATGCCAGTCTGTGGGCACATCAGGGCCTTCGAGAGGCCAGATCCCCAGGACACAGCTGTGAACAGGTTGGTGCCTTGGGAAGTGGATCCTGCACTGTGATCTCTCCTCTTCCTGTCCTCGTGAATGGTGCGTTGGAGCACTGTGAGGTCACGGGCGGGGCTACCGTGTAGAGAGACGGCATAACCTTGAATCTCATGGGGCTGCCATACGCACTGTTGAAATCTTTGCCACTCTGCTCCAAGGTGGTCAGTGCTGCCCGTGGAGGCCCACGTCGGGGGGACTTGCCGTACAGCCGTGAGAAGGCTGCTTTCCCCAACAAACTCCTGGTATCTGGATGATTTTTGAACTTCATGGCCGTGGATCCCTCTTTGTTGGAAAGTCGGTGTCTGGGTGCAAACACGGCCTGGTTTCCATTGCGCTCACGTCCCGAGTCCCGGCAGGCGAAGACCGCAGTACCCCTGTGGGTTCTCATTGGTCCAGGGAGGGCCCTTGGCTGGTGGTCCCCAGGCAGGTGGCGGGACTGAGGTCATTCGACTCCTCTCTGTGCTCTCGGCGCCGAGTGTGCTGTCGGTGTTCGCTTTGCGTTGGTGCGCGGCGTCCACCCCCGGTGTAGGTCACGCGTGAGCCCACGTCCCAGCATTCCCGCCGCCTCCCCGTGGGCTGTCGTCGGCACGTCGTAAGCAGTGGTGTGCACCTCAGTGGGCTAGGAGGGGGAACGCAGGGGGGGCCTGGCGCACGTTTGTTCTCTCTTGGGTCAAAAACTTACCGTGCGTGTTTTGAAGGAGTGTGTCTTTCTTCCATGGGAGGCAGGGATTGTCAGAAGCGAGCAGTGCTCAGGGCCTGCTGCTTCAGGAGAGGAGGCCTCTGTCCGTGAACACCTGTGACGTACATACTTGCACACGGACCCACACGCATGGCACCACAGAATCCCGGGGTTACACATCAGGGACAGAAGTAGGTGACAGTTGGATGCTGGGAGAGGAGGTCATGGATTAATTGCCTGAGGATGTGGGCACATTCCTCAAATGCACGTATCTTTCTATCCATTTCTCAGGTGGAGCTGCAGCGCACGGTTCTCTGTCGGCTGAGAAATGAAGACCTGTACCTTCCTGCGTGGCTGAGGTCCCCGGGAGTCCCAGAGGAGGTGTGGCCCGGAGTGGGCACCAGGCCTGCAGACCGTTCGGGAAGGTAAGCGTTCCTGTGATCTGACTTCAGCCATCACTTACCAGATTTTTAGAGGCGGCTTCTTTGGTTGTCCTGGGTGGCACGTGGGGTTCCCCTCCAAGGGTGACTGCCTGTCCCTCTTCCTCAGTGGGTGGGGTGTGGAGCCCCACGGAGGCCGAGGTCATTGACTCACCCGGTCAACAGCCTTGAACCGCCCAGCCGGCCTTGGCAAATTACCCGGTGTATCAGAACGTGCTCGGATCGATGATGATTTCCTCAAAAGCATTCCTTGGAAAGCTGAACAAAATGAGTGAGAACTCCACACCGTCGTTCTCATCGGATCTGAGGTCCAGCACGTGGGGGGCCCAGGGCCGGCGGGAGGGAGGGACAGCTGCCCCTCGGTCACACTCCTGCACGCTCCACCCAGGGCCTCACCATCAGGCATCTTCCTCACTTTCAGGATTTTCAGTGGGCCAGTTGAAAATTTGGCGTTGATGGACTTGCGGGGGGGGGGGCAGGCCAGTCCTGCATTCAGGTGTGCATCAGGGACACAGAGTTGGTGACAGTCGGTTGCAAGGCCCAGTGTGGGGGAGAGGACGACATGAGCTGGACCTAGGCGATTACTCAAATGCACGTGTTTCTGTCCACTTGTCAGGCGGAGCTGCAGTGCACGGATCTTCGTGATCACGAGAAGACCGGTCTCTCCCCCGGTGACCTGGGTCCCTGAGAGTCCCAGAGGAGCTGTGGCCCTGAGTGATCACCGGCCCTGGGCACCAGACAGGAAGGTCAGTGTTCATGTGCTCCAAGTTCAGACTTCCTGGAGCCGCTGTTCAGGGGGGCTTCCTAGAGAGCCTGGCATGCCTCGTGCGGTGCCCCTGGGAGAGTGGACTGCGCGCCCCTTTGGCTCTGGGCCTGGGGTGTGGGTCGGTCCTGTAGGCTGCGGGCGCACCCCGCAGTCACATTCACACCCACATGATCGGGCCACCGGGCCGGCCTCGCTGAGTTTCTCACACTCCAGAGCGTGCTCGGATCGATGATGACTTCTTCACAATGCATTCCTTGGGAAGCTGAACAAAATGAGTGAGAGCTCCACACCGTCGTTCTCATGGGATCTGAGGTTCAGCACGTGGGGGCCGAGGGCCAGCTGCCCCTCGGTCACACAGTGCCCTGCGCGTCGGCTTCGAGTGAATTCTTACGAGTGTCCATGGCTCTACTGCTGTTGTGTGGTCCATGAAAGTGATCTCTTGTTTGAATACCTGGTCTTTTTGGTGTAGCAGCACTGTAGCATTTTAGTTGTGGCAGAATGCGGCAGTGATCTTGTCCCAGCTAACTCAGTACATGGCCCGGGCCATGTTTCAGAATTACCCCTGAAGGTCTGGCTTTGGTGTCTAAGAACAACAGCCTGTTTGTTCTTCTGCTGATCAGAGTCCCAGGCCTGGTGGTTGTGGGTATCACTTCCTGCCTTCTGATGTGGCGAGGACTTTGGAGTAGCCTGCAGAGTTGGTGGCCAATGGCAGATGGTCAGGCTTCGCTTCAGCAGTTGGGAATTCCAGTTTGTAACGCAGTTGCCCAGCATGGCGGTCCGGTGAAGTGACGATTCTGCACCATCCTGTGGCCTGGTCCAGGAAGTTAGGGCACATACGGCACGGGAGGTGTGTCCTTCCACGGGATGTACCGTCTCTGATCGCCCAGGTGCGATCCTGAGCTTCCCAGGGAGGTCGCTTGGCCCTGAGGGCCCTGGTGTGTGGTTTGGCCGCGGGTGAGGCTTCTCCACGGGGAGTCTCCGTGTCTGTGGAGTGCTGCCCAGCGTTCCGTTTCTTCCTCCCTGAGGAGGTTCCGTGGCTGATGATTGTGGGTGACCTGGCCACGCCTGCTCCTGTTTAGTCACACGTGCCCTTTGACCCTTTGCGATACTAAGGCCTGGGGATTTTGATACCAAAGCATTTCTGCTGAACAGCGGGATTTTTCTCCCGCTGCTGTCCTATATCTTCTTCTGGTGGCTTAGGTTGTTCCCCTGGAGTTCTTTGGGGTGGCCCAGACAGTGGGTGCTGGCTTGCCAGGTGCATGCCCAGGGACGGATGAGAAAATTGGAAAAAAGCCATGTGTTATCTCAGCTCCTGCTCTTGTTTGTGAATGGAGGGTTTTACTCTTCAAAGTCACTTGTGGTGTATTACCTGCCATCTGTGGCATCACCTGTGCATCCAGGTAATAGTGCCACGCGAGATCATCATGTTCTATGGCTGTGGTCTGTGGCTCTCACTGAACCATAGAGGGGTGTGGTGTCCGAGGCGACTTTTCTAGGCCCTTCCCTGGTGGACGTGAGGAGGTGCTTTTGGTCAGCTCAGCGAGTGCTGGAAAGTTTCCGTGGAGGTTGGGGCCTACAGTTTCCCTGGACGGGGCAATGCCTGGTCCCTGGAGGGTCCTGCGCCCGTGATGCAGTCGATTGCTGCCCTGGGTCATGGTGTGTGAAAAGGAGCCATTTTTGCCCACTTACCTGGTGACCTAAGGAAAATCAGGACCAGTTTCTTGATGTGAACTCACGTGACCACTGAAGGCTAGGACAGGGTGCTTCTGCCAGGTCTCGGTGATGCCACCTGTGCATGGGAGGCTGTGCCAGTGTGATGTAACTGGGAGGTCGTTTTGCGTAGCAATGAAATGTCTCAAGTTGACATTCCCGTCCATGGCCGTGGCACAGGTGTGAGCCGAATCCGTGTGCTTGTTCAGAAGGAGCGGCTGTGAAAGGAGTCGTCTCTGGACTTTGCGTGAATGTTCCTGATTTGTGCGCATGCTTCCTCCCGAGACCCTGTCTCCTGTTTTCGAGAAGCTGAGCACGATTCAGGGAATCCGGGTCCGAGGTACATGTTCAGGAGCTGAGTGTCCCCTGTTAGGACCATGCACCCACACCTGCATTCCTGCCTTCATTATGGCGTCACACATGTCTGCAGTCACCTCGGAGGGACAGAAGTACAAGACGGACAGGAGCCAGGATCACCTGGGGGGAAGAGTGTGGAAGGATTTGGTCACCTGAGAACCTGGGCGAGTTACTGAAATGTGTGTGTGATTTCTCTTCCCTTCCCAGGTGGCGTGGCCATGCAAGGCTTGGCTCACTGTCAGCCATGAACATGAGACCTTCCTTTCCGTTGATGACTGGAGGTCGGAGGTGCTCAGGAGTCCTGGAGAGAGTGGCCCCGGGTGTGCCCCGTGCACGCGGATCCCTCGGAAACGTAAGACTGCCTTTGTTGCCGTGCATGGCCATCACTTGAGACTCAGTAGGTCTCGTAGACACGGTCTGTCCGTGTGTGCCCCGAGGGTCCCCTCCAAGAGAGGAGTGACTGTTCCTCTTGCTCTTGCTCAGTGGTCAGGATTGGGGGTTTCAGGTTGTCGGCTCCCGTTGTGGTCTGCCCGCCCACCCTGGTCAATTACGTAGTGTCCCTGAGCGTGCTCGGATCGATGATGAGTCCCTCAAAATGCATTCCTTGGAAAAGCTGAACAAAATGAGTGAGAACCCCAACCGTCGTTCTCATCGGATCTGAGGTCCAGCACGTGGAGGGCCCAGGGCAGGCGGGAGGGAAGGGACCCTGGCCCCTTGGTCACGCACCACGCAGGGCCTCAGTATCTGGGAACCTCCAGTCTCACTGTCCTGTTTTTATGGTGCTAAGGATCTGAGCACACCTCTCAAACGCGCATGTGACTTCTCTGCATTCCCAGGTGGGGTGGCCGTGCGAGGCTCGCCATCCGTGGGGAAGAGGCGACCGACCCTTTCTTCCTTGATCAGAGCTGTTTGGGAGTTGGAGGCTTTGCACCTCGGGGTGCGCACCATCCCCGCGGATCCCTCAGGAAGGTAAGATTTCCTGTGCCCCACACACAGTCTGCCATCTGCTTCAGGACTGCACAGTCCTGGTACAGGCCGTTTGTCCATGGCACCGCAGCCTTATGGTGCTTTTCACTGTAAGAGGATGGGTTGTCCCTCCTGTTCAGTGACTGGAATGGGGATGCTCCAGGCCGCCAGATGACACTGAGATCGGTGGCTGACTAAATGAGCTTCTCAGGCCGCATGTCACCTTGGTGCCCTGCGTCCCCGAGCGTGCTCGGATCGATGATGACTCCCTCACAATGCATTCCTTGGAAAAGCTGAACAAAATGAGTGAGAACCCCAACCGTCGTTCTCATCGGATCTGAGGTCCAGCACGTGGAGGGCCCAGGGCCACTTACGAGTGAGGGACAGCTTGCTTTCCATCACACACACGTGTCATCCGTGGTCTGGTTTTTGAGTACATCCTTGTGAGGCTCACTGGCTGCTTCTGTATTTGTGGGTGTCCATGAACGGAAGCTTTTTGTTTGAGAATGCCCAGTCTTTGTTTACTTGGTAGCCTTGTGTAATTTTAGCCCCATAAGTCGGAGAGTGTGGCATTGGCCTTGGCCTCGTTAACTCATTACGAGGATAAGCGTTGGCTAGGATTTTCTTCAGAAGCATTTCCTGAAAGACCTGACTGTGGTGCTGAAGAGCAAAGAGCCCATGGTTTTTGATGACTTTCAAAGGACCCTAGGCCTTTTTACTGCCCCAAGGTGTTTGCAAGTAATTGCAGATAATTAGTTTTTTTCCAATGCTGTCCTTGGATGCTCTTTTTTTTAACACACTCACTAAGCCCACATGCCTGATGGTCCACTGTGGCGTGCGCTGTGTTTCAAACAGTGGCGGGAAGACTGTGGTTTCTTCTTTTTAATATTTTTAGTTGTTGGTTTTGGGCAGGGAGGAGGTGAGAGATCAATCTGTTGTTCCAATTATTGATGCATTCGTTGGTAGATTCCTGTCTGTGCCGTGATTGGCGCCCAAACCTGCAGCCTTGGTGTTTCAGGATGACACTCTCACCAACTGAGATACCTGGTGCAGGGGTCTCTGTACTTTCTGGTTCCTCGTGCAGGGAGGGAAGGTCACCTGTTGGACAGGATGGTGTGTGATTCAACGCGATGGACTGTCTCCTTCGCTCAGGCAGCATTCTGAGTGTCCAAAGGATGTTTCTAGGCCTTGATGAGGATGCCAGTTGCTGTCTGCACAGGACGACTAGGACACTTGTTTGCGGTGCTGTGTAGCAGAAAGAGGGTGTGCAGTGATGTGTGCATCTCGGACGAGGGCGCCCATGGTTGTGTTTGTAGCCCCTGTGGCAGGTCTTCTGGCTTTACCCAGCGGACTGGTCGGCCTGGTGCAGGTCCTGTGGTTTTACACAGCGGACTGGTCGGCCTGGTGCAGGTCCTGTGGTTTTACCCAGCCGACTGGTCGCCCTGGTGCAGGTCCTGTGGTTTTACCCAGCTGACTGGTCGCCCTGGTGCAGGTCCTGTGCTTTACCCAGCGGACTGGTCGGCCTGGTGCAGGTCCTGTGGTTTTACCCAGCCGACTGGTCGCCCTGGTGCAGGTCCTGTGGTTTTACCCAGCTGACTGGTCGCCCTGGTGCAGGTCCTGTGCTTTACGCAGTGGACTAGTCGGCCTGGTGGAGGTCCTGTGGCTTTACGCAGCCGACTGCTTGGCCTGGTGCAGGTCCTGTGCTTTACGCAGCTGACTAGTCGGCCCGTATTTCACATGGCGAAGTGAAACATTCCTCTTCGACCCTTCGTTTGAGGAAGGCCCAGTAGTCTGCAGGTCAGACGACTTCTGCTGGCTGGCTCAAATTTCCTGCTGTTGCAGTCCTACATTGTCTTCCGGTGGTTTAGATTTTTGCGTGGAAGGCTTGGCTTGGCACATAGTGGGAGCAGTGGCTGCCAGGTTCTCCACCAGGGACTGACGAGTCCTTTGAAGACGAGACACTTTTGTGGGGAAGGTGTGTTTTATTTCAGTTCCTCCTCTTGCCTTTTTGAATGAAACCCTTAACCTTTGTCAAGGTCCATTTTGTTACTACGTGCCATGGGCTGGGTCATTTGTGGATTCCCAGGTTGTGGCCATGTGAAAAAAGGAAAATCTTTGTGGCTTTACTGTGGCTTTGCTCCCCGGGAGACTGTACTTCCATGCGGTACAGTTGGTACCACCGCGTGGGGGGGGTGGCGTGCCAGCCGTCACTGGGTTCTGTCCGGAGGCAGAATGTAGACACTGGTGTCCCATCCAAGGTCAGGAAGAGGTGCAGGGACGAGCAGTGAGACTCGGGCAGCAGGGGCTGTTACAGAGGCGACGCCGCGCTGTTGTCAGATCTCCCCGTTTGGGGTTCTCCGCCCGCGGTGTATTTTTTCAGGAGATGAGTCTCCTGTCAGGGACACAAGTACAAACACCCGCATACCTACCTGCCTCCAGGTGTCACACATGCCTGCGGTCACTCATAAGGGACAGAGGTGCACGTCAGATAGGTGTGAGGCTCAACTGTGGGTACATGTGGGTAAGCGTCTTTTTAAATAAGCCTCTGAGTTTGTTTCTCAAACGTGCATGTGATTTCCTTACACTTCCCAGGTGGGGTAGCCGAAGTGTAAGGCTTGGCACCCGCCGTGAAGACACGACCTTCTTTTCCTGGGATGAGCGATGCTGTGTGGGAGTCCCACAGGAGTGTGGCCCTGGGCGTGCTCCGTGGTCATGGATCACTCGGCAGGTAAGAATTGCCCTGCCCCACGTTCTAGCATTTGCTTCAGCATTTTCTAAGCCTCATAGGGGCGGCCTGTGCACGTGTCACCCAGTGGTACGTGTCTTTTGCTCAAGAGTGGATTGCCTGTCCCTCTTGCTCAGGGGCTGGGACCTGGATGCTCCAGGCCAGTCTCTGTTGCTGACGACAGGATCCTATCGAGGTAGCTGCCCAGGTAGCCTTGCCAAAATACAGTCTCAGGAGTGCGTGCTCGGATCGATGATGACCCCCTCAAATGCATTCCTTGGAAAGCTGAACAAAATGAGTGAGAACCCCACACCGTCGTTCTCATCGGATCTGAGGTCCGGCACGTGGGGGGCCCGGGGACCGTTAGCGTGAGGGACGGCTGCTCCTCGGTCACACTCACGCCTGCTGCGCCCAGGGCTTTAGCTAGCAGAGGCTCTTACTGTCTCCATGTTCAGTGTATTGGGGTTCGAGTACGTTTCTCCAATGTGCGTGTGGCTTCTCTACCCTTCCCAGATGGGCTGATCCCGCGAGGCTTGCTGTCAGCTGTAAGGAGATGACCTTTCTTTTCCACCGATGGCTGGAGGTGTTTCGAGGTTGTGGAGGGACCCTGGGCGTGCTTCACGCGCGTGGATCCCTGAAGACGGTAAGCATTCTTCTGATGCCACTTCTGCCATCTCGTTTAGAAATAGGTAGAGCTGGTGGACACTGCCGCTGCAGGTGTCCCCACATGTATGCAGGGTTTGTTCCATGGGTGGAGGCACTGTCCCTCTGGCACAGTCGCTGTGATCTGGCTGCTCGCCTTTCCCGATGAGCCATGCAGGGAACCTGCAGGGTAACCCAATGTGCCGATACGGGCTTGGATCGATGATGACTCCATCAAATGCATTCCTTGGAAAGCTGAACAAAATGAGTGAGAACTCCACACCGTCGTTCTCATCGGATCTGAGGTCCAGCACGTGGAGGCCCAGGGCAGAAAGGAGGGACAGTGGCCCCTCCGTCACGCACCACCCAGGGCGGCAGTATCCCAGAACCTGCGGTCTCACTGTTGTAATTTCTTTGTGTTAGTTTGAGTACATTTCTCAAATGTTCATGCGATTTCTCTACACTTCCCAGGTGGGGTACCTCTGCGAGGCTTGTTGTCAACTGTGACCTGCCTTTCTGTTGAGGACCAGAGCTGTGTGCGAGTCCTCGAGGGCGTGTGTCCCTGGGAGTGTACCTTACATGTGGATTGCTCAGAAAGGTAAGGATTTCTCAAACTTTTGTTTTGTTCGTCTATTTGGCATTTAATACTCGTTAGAGCGGCGGGGTGTCCACACGTCCCCGGTCCCACACAGGGATTTGTCCCAAGAGTGGAGTGACTGTGCCTCTGACTTGGTGACTCAGATCTGCCTGAACGTGTCAGTTCTGGTGTGGCCCTGGAGCTTTTGGGGAAACTGATAGGGATTCTGATAAGAGGCCCCCAATGTTGCAACGTTGGAATTTGTTTTTGTCTTTGGCTCATGAGGACAGTGAAGCCACTCTGGGATTGGGGGCAGGAACGGAGGGACAATTCGGTGCTCCCACTATGTAGGTAGCTCCTCTAGTTGAACTCATCCCATCCACTTGCGAGGTGGTCAGCCTCCGCCTGCACTGCGGACGCAGCTCTGAGATAAACACAGTGTGCCGGCCGATGGCCCGGATGTGACAGTCATGCACAGGACATCTCGTAGTATCAATCTTCGGTCTCCCACGGAGTGTATTTTTTGTTGCAGCCAAATGCACTGTCTTTGGAGGTGAGGCTTCTGTCAGAGCTGCACAGCGCCATGCGTCCTGGGCCTACTGGCCCAGGCTTCAGCGACCTTGAGTGGGACACTGTGGTGTCCGAACGTGTGCGCCCCCCGGTGCCAGTCCAGAGTCACGGCGTCAGCGGGTTGGTTCCTAGTACCCCGTAAGCGGTCCTCCAGCCCATGGCTGCTGCCTAGCCTTCTCTGCACTGAGCGCGTTGGCCAACGTGCTCTTTGTCCTTTTGCCCCTTAGTTAGGGAGCCTCTCGGGTGAACGTCGTATCTGGGAGGTTGCTACCTTCTCAGTACTGTTGTCTCCCGTGTTATTCAGAGGGGTTCAGCTTTTACAGTGGACGCCTCTGGGCAGGGCAGCCCCTGTGGACGTGGTGGTGCCTACAGGTACTGTGGTCTCATGTGGAGTTCTGCGGATAAATTTGTACATCGGGAAACAGTCACGTGAAGAAATTCCTGTCATGTGAAAGGTTCGCGTGCAGACCTAGTAATTCGGAAGACGTCGTATTGTAATTCTCCTGTCTTGTGGGTGAATCCCTGGAGCTTGGTTCCGGTGACATTCTTGTGCCGAGACAGGGGTCGCACTCTGAAATTCGGGAGGTGAAGGTTCACTGAGTCTCTGTGTGACCGTGCAGCCCCGCTCCCCTTGGGTTTTGTTCGGAGTCAGGTGGGTGGGGATCACCGATGCCTCTCTGATTTCCTGTTTGTTCCCTTCCGGCCTTTCACTTCGTTCGCACACACAGGTGCCCGGACTGATGTCGCCTGGCCACCTCACGATAAGAGAGCACTTTGGTCCTGTAGCAGGTGTACTAATGATGGGATGCTTTGTGTCGGTGTATTTTGTTTTTTTCCAGTAGTTGCTGTGTTTCCATGAAGGATGATTCATTTTCAAAAGTTGGCAGAGCCCAAGTATCTCTGTTCATTTTATGTTTGTAGTCGGTATGAACATGCAGAAGAAAGGCTGTATTTTTTTCGGTCATAGCTGGTTGTAGAGAGGGAGTTCCTGGCCTATTTTTTAGCATCCCAATGAGGTCAAAGTTGTCATGTTTGTTCGTTTACTTACTGGTTTTAAGAACTGGGTCTTCCTCCATGGAGGGCAGGGCGAGCGGCCAGGCGTCAGTGCTCAGTGCTCACTGGTCCCCACGAGGAGGCCCCTGCCCGGGAACAGACACAACATATTTGCAGATTGGACGGCACACATGCCATCACGTCCACCCTACATTGTACCCCAGGGAGAGAAGGAGGTGACCGTCAGGTGCAAGCCCCGCTACGGAGGAGAGGGAGTCATGGCTAATTCCCGGAGGACCTGCGCACCTGAACGAAATGCACGTGTCGTTTGTGCACACTTCTCAGGCCGAGCTGCAGTGCCGGGAGTTTCTGTCAGCCAAGAAATGAAGACTTCTCACCCCGGATGACTGAGGTCCCCGGGCGTCCTTGGGGAGCTGCGGCCCTGACTGCACACGGTGCCTGGGGTCCCGGAGGAAGGTGAGCGTTGCTCTGCTCCCAGGTCAGACCTTAGTTCTGGGACTTGTTGAAGACCCGTGTGTGGGTGTTGCGCATGGATTATGGGGCTTCCCTCCAGAAGGGGATGGGCTCTTGCTAAGTATCGGGATGCAGAGCTTACTGGCCCCGCCCGATGAGCCACCCAGCAAACCTGCTGAATGACCTGGCATACCGAAACGTGCTCGGATCGATGATGACTCCATCAAATGCATTCCTTGGAAAGCTGAACAAAATGAGTGAGAACTCCACACCGTCGTTCTCATCGGATCTGAGGTCCAGCACGTGGAGGCCCAGGGCCAGCTGCCCCTCGGTCACACTCACGTACTAGTGATCTTCGTGGTATCACACACAGCTGTGGTCAGTTTTAAGGGACAGAGGTACATGACAGGTGGGAGGCCTAGCTGGGGGAACGGTTGGTAAGGGTCATGTTACCTGAGAACCTGAGTGAGTTACTGAAATGTGGGTGTGATTTTTCCACACTGCTCAGGTCGGTGACTGTTCAAGGTTCGCTGTCAGCTATGAAGAGAGTTCTTACTTCCTTTGATGACCGGAGGTGCTTGACAGGCCTGGAGGGAGTGTGTTGCCGCGTGTGACCTGTGCATGGGGATCCATCAGGAAGGTAAGACTGCCTTTGTTCCAGTGCATGGCATCACTTTTACACTCAGTAGATCTCATAGCACCGCCCATCCGTGTGCGCCCTGTGGTTTCCCTCCAAGAGCAGAGTGACTGTTCCTCTTGCTCAGTGGCTGGTATCTTGATTCTCCACTGCACTAGGGGTCTCGGGTAATCGGATCACACAGTACAGTGGTCTGCCCTGCCCACCCTGGTCAATTACACATTGTCCCCGAACGTGCTCGGATCGATGATGAGTCCCTCAAAATGCATTCCTTGGAAAAGCTGAACAAAATGAGTGAGAACCCCAACCGTCGTTCTCATCGGATCTGAGGTCCAGCACGTGGAGGGCCCAGGGCAGGCAGGACGGATGGACCATGGCCCCTCGGTCACGCACCACCCAGGGCCTCAGAACCTGAGAATCTCCAGTCTCACTGTCTTAGTTTCATGGTGCTAAGGATCTGAGTACACTTCTCAAACGTGCATTTGATTGTCTGTACTCCCAGGTGCTGTCACCATGCAGGGATCACCATCAGCGATGAGGAGATGACGTTTCTTTGGTGTCGGGAATTGCTCAGGAGTCCTGGAGAGAGTGTGTCCCTCGGTTTGCACCTCACGTATGGATCCCTGAGGAAGGTAAGGTGTCCTCTGTCTCAATTTTGGACTACTTAATAGTCTGGCCGGCGTGGCTGGCCGGCATGTGGCCTCCTCGGCCTGCCCAGTAGCTTAGCTGTGCGTGCTCACAGTTTTGGGCTCATTGCCTATTGCAGGGTAGAGTCTGCACCTTTGAATGGCCCGTGTCTGAATCTGTGCTTTTTGAATCAAGGGTGGCTTCCGGGTACGCATTCCTTGAAAATCTGAAACAGAGGAGTTAGGAGTCCCTGCCATCATTTTTAATTTGCGAAAGGAGAAAATTTACAATTCATGGCATGGAAGGCATTTTCCCCTGCATTTAAGGGGGACTGTAGGTGTACCGAGTCATGCTAGGGGAGATCTTTGGGGAAACTTTGATGCCAGTGCCTTGTAAAAATGACTTCCTGTCCTGTCTGGTGTAAATACTGAGTCCAATCCCCTCATCTTATGTTGTGTAGTTCTGCCTGCGTGTAATTAAGTCTCCGGTGGAGCCCAGAAGAGAAGGGGAGCAGTCCAGACCGTTGGCCTTACCTCCTCAGAGTCCCTTGCACACCACTTTCCCGCTTGTGGTCTGTCTCATGGGCACCCTCGCAGGTATGACTTTGTGTGGGCAGGGGAGGACACATTGGTTAGAGAAACAGGCCTAGGATGGGTAGCGGTCAACAGATCCTTTTCTGAAGCTTCATGGCATGTGGGTCTAGATCAATGCTATGAAAAACCCAGCTCGGAGCCCCACGAGCGTCGGCACAGTAAGTGGGGTAATAGTTGTGGGTCCTAATGGGTCTCCCTAAATGGGCGTGTTTCCTCCACAGTCCTGAAACAGGTCATACCCCAGTAAGACTGTGTATTGAGCTCTTTCTCAGCTCTTCACGTGTAAGGGACTTTACTATGTGGCCTTTGACATTCGCAAGGCCCGATGGTTCTCAGTATTTGTTAGGTATGTACCAGTCACAGACTATGTCCTGCATAGTTTTGGAGAATATGTACATGAGGACTTCGTTTGGAGTTTGTAAATAAGCTGGTAAACTAAGCAGGAAATGATCAATCGTGAAGACTCACATGAGTTTCAGTGGGATTCTGGCCACTCAGAAGGTCGTAGAAATGCAGAGACAGAAGAGCTCTGTGCACAGTGCTGAGGATGGGTCGTGGAGAGTGACAGAGCAGGTGGCTGTCGTTTCAGAGCTGAGGGACAGAGCCAGACGCAGCTTCCAGATGCAATGAAGACAAAGGAGTCTGGAGCTGACGTGCATGTTTCAATGGAAGTGGCGTTTCTCATTTCATTCCCTCAGAGGATGCCAGCATGGCAACTCTTCTGGGCGTGGAACACCCAAGGAAAACCCAGAGACACGCGTGTGCAGACCTAGAACCCTCTCCGGCCTACTGATGGAGGGGCAGCCTCCGCAGGTGAGGTTTTGTCTCTCTAGGAGCAGCAGTGCCTGGGTCGGACAGTAGATGCCAACTTCCTACACGGTGTGTTCTGAGGGACGGCCAGGGCCAGTGGCTCCACTGGGGAAGACTCCCTTCCTTTTTTCCTCCCTCCCTCCCTCCCTCCCTCCCTTCCTCCCTTCCACGGTCTTACTGATGTATTTTTAGAGTGAGAGGAAGGGAGGGAGAAAGGGAGGGACAGAAGCATTGAGAGGCTTCAAATTCTCCCCTGAGGATATGCTTATTGATAGGAGAGAGAGAGAGAGAGGAGACGGAGACAGACTGACTCCCATAGGCGCCCTGATTGGGGTTCGAACCTGAAAACTTTCATTGTACAGGACAGTGCTCCAACCCACAGAACTACCAGGGGAGAATGACCTCAACCTTTAAGAAGCCATACCCAGAGCACAGGAGGCAGCTACAACCTGAGATAGTTGGAGATGTTTATCCCTTTTTAGCTGAACAAAGGAGAAGTCATAGCACCCATGTTTGGCCTGTTTGATGTTAGGAGGTTTTGAAGTCCTTTTTCTGGCCACAGGATGGGTTCAGCAACTGAAAATGTGGCTCTCTCTGTGTGTGCCTTGGGGAGGTTTGCTGCAGCCCCCGGTTGCAGCGTGGGGGGGGGCGGTTTCATAGACCCCGGACTTTGTAAAGGGGGTGCCTCATCTTCAGCAGTTATCCTACCCCCACTGTGTTCTTGCAGGTGGTTCATCCCCCAGGGTGCAGTGACCTCCTCTGTTAGCCTCGCCCACAGATCGATACCACCTTTCTCTGCTGGAGACTCCCTCTGTCCCGTGTCGCAGCAGATGCCTTCCGCAGGTAAGAGATGCTAAACTGAGAAATGCTTATGTTGAGATGGCATCGCTGAGACTTTAGTTTGGGCCCGTGGCTCTTTCCCTTTTGCCAGGAGACCCTGTGGAGGACACAGTATTGCCCGAGAAAAGCAGAATGATGGAGCGCCTCTGGGCTCCTATTGCTTTGCATCCGGCATTTCGTTAACTGGGCAGTAACCGTAATAAACAGGGTCTGTTGCAAAGGAACTATATGTTTGTTTTCCCCAGACACTAAAAAAAAACAAAAACAACAAAAAAAAAAAACCCAACCGTATCTAAATAAGTTAAGGGCCCTCTCCTGTCCTGGTTCTGTCTCCATGAAGGGAGTGGTGTGTATCCTTTTTAAGCTGGCAGAAGTGCCCACATGCACACTGTATTTCGGGAGAGTTCTCGAAATGGGGCCGTATTACACACAGTTTCACACGTTGCATTTCATTGAACCGTTTATTCAGAGCCCTTTCTCGTTTTTTTAAAGATATTTCTTTGTTTAGAGAAAAGGGAAGGGAGGGAGAAAGAGAAAGAAACATAAGTATGAGGCAGAAACATGAATCAGTTGACTTTTGCACACATGTAACTGGTATGCGGCCTGCAACCCAGGCAGGAGCCTTGACTGGGGATTGAACCGGCGACCTTTTGGTTTGCAGGACAACATCCAAGCCACTAATTGGCATCAGCCAGGGCTCTGTATTATTTTCCTATTTCAGTATCACACATTAATATCATTTATTGAGTGACTGCATGAGTCTTTTGTGTTTTGAATGTAATGAAATGCTTCAAGCATTTCTTATTCCTAGATATAATTTATATTAGCACCAAATTTTTGTGCCGTGAACACAAATCAGTAATCAGTAATTTTACATTTGTCTTGATATCATAATAAATAACTTAGCAGTTGAAACGCTGGGATTAAGAATAAGCACATTTTGAGTTTTGAGAATTCAAGATTTCCTTTAAAAAGGGGTAACAACCTGATCCTCCCCTGAGAAGAAATTAGGATTGTCAGATGTCCCCACATCTCACAGATAATGGAGTTCATGAATACTGAAAGTCCTTCCCAACATGATAGCTCAAACTATTGTCTTCCATTGTATTTATTTTGTTTTAGAGTTTCACCATTTCTTCATGTTTACTAGCCATCTGTAATTTTTTCTTTCCTCTTTACATCTAATTTTGTTGTTGGGGGAAGTCTTCAGTCTGTTCTTTATTTCACATTGGTCATTTGTTACTGGGAAAATAAGCTTTCAATTGTCAAGCATTACAGAAATTTTTCACAGACTTTTAAACCTTATTCTTGTTACAAGAATGTGTACGATTGTTACATGTCTGAGAACAACCATGTTCGCTTCAGCGGCTCCTGTGTTTCATGGCATTTTGGAAAGTTACATTGGTTGCATGCTATCCAGAAGGAAGGAATGACAGACCAAAGAAAAAGTTGATGTAGCCAATTTGGGAGACTGTATTGGAATAAAAACGTGAGATTGGACAGTGGTTGCTATCGGAACTCAGAAAAAAAAGGATATAAAACAGTCATGATACTAATGGAACTGAAACTCCAATGTCATAGGAACGAACTTATTTTTCATTTCACGTTGGAGAATGTCGGTCCTCTCCTTTTGTAATTCCGGGAGTAAAGTCCTGTTGACTGTACCCAGGACTTGTGGGGGGACTGAAAACGAATGTGTATGTACCTTCTTCCCACATAAGATTAGCTAGCCTAAGGATTATTTTCCACTGCTCTGGAGAGATGCACTAAGATTCCTTTAGGTGCTGTGTAATAGTAAACTATTTTTAGTGTTTAGATTGCAGCTCAATATTAACCTTAGTATAGGGTGTACAACATAGCGGGTAGACATTTATACAAGGGTAATTGTCCCATCTCCATAGTAACTGCAATATTGTTGACTGTATTCCGGATGCAGTGCTTTACATCTCCATGTCGATATTGTGGGTGCAGATTTTCACTTTTTAAATCCTTAACCTTTTTCACCCAGGTGCCCAGCCCCAACCCCACCTGACAGCCATCAGTCTGTTTTTTGTGGGTATGAGTCAGTTTCTATATTGTTGTTCGTTTTTATTGTTGTTTAGACCCCACATGTAACTGAAATCACGGTATTTGTCTTTGTGGCACTGTGTCATTTCGTGTACCGTCTAGGCCCATCCGTACAGTTGGAAGTGGTGAAATGTCCTTCCTTGGAACGGCGCGTCCTGTTCCATTCTTTGGATGTGCCTCATCTTTATCCATTCATGGATTCAGTGGCCCTGGTCACCTCCCACATTTTGGCAATCGGAAATATCGTTGTAATGAACATAGGGGCCTCTGTCCTTTGCGGTTGGTTGTTTGGTTTCCTTGGCGCCTGCCGGGCTCCGGGATCTTAGTGGCACTACGGGTCCCGGCAGGCGCGGCCACGCCTTTCCGCCTCCGGAAGTCCTGAGTTCGCCCTAGTGGTTAAAATATCCCCAGAAGGAGCGGCGTCCGCGCAGGCTCCGGAGCGCGCAGTTTCCGGGCTCTGCTTGCTCCACCTCTTCCTGCTCTGGGCCAGCCTCCTGCGCTTGCGCGGGCCCGGAGGCTCTTGGGTATTTCCCAGCTCTCTGTGGGCCTGCGTAGGTAGTTCCTGGAGGATTGGCGAAGAAGCTCCTCGTTTCCTCGCCGGGTGCTGCCGCGCGGGTGGGAGTTCCAGGTCCTTCCTTCCCCGCACCTTCCCAGGACAGAGTGGTCTCGCGGGCAGGTGGGTGCTGCGGGCTTCTGTCGGTGCTATTTCGGGAAGCGGAGGCCCTCGTGCGCCCAAAGCAGCTACCTGCTGGCGTGGTCTCCGAGAGAGCGGCTTCTCGTGCGCACTTGGCGGCGCTGGCCCTGCGACTTTGGCTGGGTGCAGCTCTTATCCGGGTGCCTGCGGCGCCGTGCTTGGCCCGGGGATCGTGGGTGGAGCTCCCACGTGGCACCCAACTCAAGGAGAAAGGCATTTTCTCTCAACGGCGCTCACCTGTGCGGCCTGCGTTCCTAGCCTTCTCCAGGCGAGGTCTGTGAATTGCTTGTTCTGCCGAGGCTGTTGGACGGGTTCACATTGCCTCCCAGGGGGATTTTTCTCGAAGTCCCCGTGGACATTGGACATGTCCTTGTGAGGAGGCGTGATCGAAGTCCAGCTCCGCCACCATGTTGGCGGGCCCCAAGCACGTGTATTTTTTACCTTCCCATATATTGCCTTTTCATCGTGTTTATTGCATCCTTTGCTGTCTAGGACAGTTGTTTAGTTTTGCTTTTGGTGTCCTATTCCCCCCCCCCCAAAAAAAAAACAAAAAAAAAAACAAAAATCACGTAGACCAACATTAACGTGCTTTTCTCCTATGTTTACAGTTTCAGGTCGTTTCCCAAAGAAAATTTCTTTGACCGGGAGCTTCTCTCCCTCTACATGTCGGGCTTCTTTTGGAATTGGAAACAACAGACAGTCTTCAGCCTGCCTTGCGGTCCTCGGGTCCAGGAACATCTCTGGTGAGTACGCGCTCGTGCAGGTGTACAGATACCTGCAAAGCGCCTGCGTTGGGTCAATGATGAGAACTCGTACTGCCCTGAGGGAGAGGATGACTTAAAAATCATGCTCAATATGTTCACGCTGAGGCCCAGCTGAGGGGACAGACTTTGGCACCAAGAAGGACAGTGTTATTCTGGCAGCACCGTTTTTGTTGAGGGAATTCCACGTACCCGCACCCTGTCACGTCCCGTGAACGTGGCCTGTGGTGGTCATAGGGAGTAATGGTGCCTCCCTGTGCTTCATGGAATGGCATGCAGGGGCCCAGCCTTTGAACTCTGTTTCCCTCGTTGTGTCCTGCAGGGAGGCGGTGCTGCAGTGCGGTGGCTGTGGACGGAGCGTTACAGGTGAGTGGGTGGTGGAGACCAGCCACAACGTGAAAGTCACTGGAAAGCTACCTTTCAGGCAGTCCAGACTTCCGTGTGCCGCCTCACACAGCAGTGATAGTCTATGCTGTGTTTGAAAAGCCTGTGAGGACTGGCACTTCCTAAATGTCAAAAGATTTCCATCTTTTCTATGATGAATCCCACTCGAGGGGAGCTAATTCGTTTGTGGCATCCTGAACCATTTGTACATAGGTAGACTCCCATAATTCTCATATCCATGATGCAAGGTAAATAGCTTGGTCAGTGTTAGAATTTTATAAAAATTTGTGAAATAATGACCGAATCACTGACATCTAGAGTTTGAGGGCCAGTAACAATCTTTTCACATGGACCTTCATTCCTGAAATTACTGCTTTGGCTAAATACATGTAGTTTTGACAAACTCAAACTGCTTCACGATGTGTATTGTGCCAATCTGGGCTCTGGAGAATTTGTTGTGTTCTCTCGGTTTGTTGATACCTTGTGCAAACGCGAAGACAGGTCATTGGGGAGGTCGTTTCTCCGCTCTGGTCAGTGCGGCCCCAAGCGATGCCAGGGAGCAACATGCAGTTGCATGCCCAGTGCTCAGGATGTTTCAGAATCGCAGTTGTGTTTTCACTTGGACTTCATTTTGATGAGAAGGAGGCATTCACTTGTGTATCTGGTGAGGAGACACTTGCCTGACTTCTTGAGGCAGGTGATCAGCTGGGAAAGGGAATTTTGAAGTGGAAGTTCATAGCTGCGGTTTAGGCTCCGGTTTGAAAGTTTCCATGGTGCGTGGCGTTTGTTTAGAAGAGGGCAAGGGAGCTCAGCGGGGTGTGTCCTGGTCCCTCTGTGCCTGCGGGAAATTGCCTGAGGCCTCACGAGGCCTTCTGGGTTGCACCCTCCGCAGAGAGGCTCGCCCAGTGCTGCAGGAGAACCCTTGGCTCTAATGGGGGAGATGGGCCTTAGGACTCGTCTGCATGTGGCCTGACGGAGGCTGAGACTTGGGTAGCGAGAACCATGAGACTGGGTTTATTTACCTGGTGTCCATAGTGTTGAACTTCCTTTGGCTCATTCCTTTCTTCCTTCCTTCCTTCCTCTTTTCCGGGCTGTCCCCTCTCCCTTCCACTCTCCCTTTGTTGTTCTTCCTTTCTATACTCACGTGTTTCTTCACTGTTTTAGGTTGGAATGATTATTACTGCAGAGAGGAACAATATGCGTTAATTGGTTCAGTGTCAAGAGGGAAGGAATACGTGATTTAGCCCACTGTCTTAATCCTCTTTCTCCAGGCCAAGTTCCCAAGGGAGACATTCGGTTGGCCCAGAGTTCCCAGGGTGTTCTCTCAGGATTCTTCCATCATCGGGAAGGTGCAGGTCTCCAGCCCACCGTGCTGTCCTCAGACCCAGGACACATCTCTGGTGAGTATGTTGAATGTGGAGTTACACTTTTTCCTGCAAAGCGCCTGCGTTGGGTCAATGATGAGAACTCATACTGCCCTGAGGGAGAGGATGACTTAAAAATCATGCTCAATATGTTCACGCTGAGGCCCAGCGGAAGCCACAGCCTTGCGGCACCGTGACCGGGAGAGTGATTCCTGGAGGCAGCAGTTTCATGAGAGAATCCCACGTGTCCGCACCCTGGCACTCACTCCCCTGTAAGCACGGCTGGCTGTGGTCATAGGCTTTCATGGTGGCCGTCAGTCAGTGTGGAAGGCCATGCGTGAGGCCAGTCTTTCCAACTCTTTTTGTTGGCATTGTGCGTTGCAGGGAGATCTTGCTGCTGAGTGATGGCTGTCGCCGTTATGTTGAAGGTGAGTGGACGTCCGTTGTCTTGGGTGGACACCAGGGACACGATGAAAGTCCGAGGGAGGCTGGCTTACAGGCAGGCAGCTGAGAGGTGCTTCTGCGCTGCCCTCACCCGCAGAGCTGATGCAGGCTCAGTTCTGTGTGTGTCCGTGTTCAGGGACAAGACCCTAGAACTCCAAAGAGTTCCTCCCGTATGTAATGAATTGGGGTCTGAAATGGGCTGCTTTCCTTGTTTCTGTGAACATGAGCAAGTACCATGTCAGAGTGTACACAGCCTGATACCCAAAGTCCCCATGTCAGTAGTGGGTGATACGTGTCATCGCCAGTGTTGGAATTCCATAGACCCTGGTGTAAAAACCGATCACTGCAAAGTTACCAGACATCGAAGGACAGGGAAAATGCCTCTCCTTCGGGCCTTCGTTGGCCAGCCCTGTTGTCACTTTGCACGGAAAGTGATAGGGATGAGGTGGAGAACAGTTCAAAGCACAGTGTCATCTCCACTTGGACTGCAGCTTGATCAGATGCAAGCAGCAGCTAGCTGTGTTTCCGGTCAGAAGACACTTGCATGGCCCGTGAGGGATGTGGTCAGAGAGAGAAGGAAACTTGGAAGTGCACGTTCATAGGTGGTGCTTAGTCTGTGGCTTGAAAGCTCCACGATGGGTGGGTTTAGTGTAAATACATACACCAAGGAACAAAACGGGAGGCGTCCAGAAATCGGTGTTCTGTGGAGTCAACTGTGTGCGACGTCACCGTGTCATTCCATGCTCTGCCCCAAGCTCAGGTCTCGTCTGGTGTTCGGTGTAGGACCCATTATTCCAGCACTGGGGAGAAGCCGACTGCCTGTCTTCAAGTCCCCTTGGAGATGCCCTGTGTTTTCACAGCAGAAGAGGTGAGGCTGGGTGTTGTGTTTGGGTGTGTTCTTGCATCGGTATTTGTCGATCCTTTCTTGGGTGCTGTCCTCGTGCTGCTGTCCCTTTATTCATACACTCACTCACTCACTCTTGCATCCATTTTATTTATTTATTTATTTATTTATTTATTTATTTATTTATTTATTTATTTATTTATTTATTTATTTATTTTTGCAAATGATTTTTAGCTTAGAAAGGACCAGTATGCATTCGGGTCCGTTCCAATATTGACGGAATAATAATACAATTTAGACAATGTCTTTTTCTTTTCTCCAGGTCCTTTTCAGAAGAAAGATTTTCATTTTGGACAGCCCCTTGGCGGCTCCCTTTCATTTCAGGCTTCCTGCAGAATCGGCCACGTGCAGATCCAAAGCGCACCGCGGTCCCCCCCCGCTCCAGGATCCATGTCTGGTGAGCCCATGGCGTGCGGCTGGGGGGTGTCAGAGATGGGCCATCCGTGTTGGGTCAATGATGAGAACTCATACTGCCCTGAGGGAGAGGATGACTTAAAAATCATGCTCAATATGTTCACGCTGAGGCCCAGCGGAGGGGACAGGCATGGGGCACCGTGACGGGGACTGTGGCTTCTGGAAGCAGCCTTTTCCTGAGAGAATGCCACGTTTCTGCCTGCCGTCACTCCCCTGAGAGCAAGGGCTGCTCTCTTTGTAGCCTGTGCCTGAGGCCAGTCTTTCGAGCTGTTGCTCTCATTGTGTCTTGCAGGGAGACCGTGGGACAAGGCGGTGGCCGCGGCCTCTGTGTCCAAGGTGAGTGCGTGTCTTGTCTTGGCGGAGACCCGAGACAGCGTGGAAGTACGCAGGTGGCGTGTTGCCAGGCAGCAGGGGAAGGGCCTTCCTGTGCTGCTGTCCCCTGTGTGCTTCCTGTTCGGGATGCTGGGCCCTGAGGGGGTGACGTCAGGCGTACCCCGTCGTGTTAAACGTCACCCTCACGTGCTCACCTGGTGAATTTGTTTGTGTTTGATGGCTTCTTAGACCTTTTGTGCTTGACCCGAATGAGGTCGCCAAGGTGCCATTGAAGGGTTTGCCTTTCTATGCCAGAGAGGAAGCTATCTCTGCTGAAATGGTGATACGCATGCTGTTCAGAATCTTGGAGCATCACTGTTGTATCTACTTCATCTTGGATAACAATGAGGCAGCCAGCACGTGTCATGAAGAAACACGCTCACTTTGCTTCCCAGGGATATGGTCAGATATGAAAGGGAAGTTCAAAGTGCAAGTTCACAGTAGCTGATCCTTAGGCCCCACACAGAAAGTTTTCACGTTGGGAGGGGTTTGCTAGAATGCAGCAGGCGATCAAAATGAAAGGAGTACAGATTTCTGCACTCCCCAGAGTCAATGAGTATACTTTCAAGGTGTCATTCTGGAGTCAGCCCTGAGCACTAAGGCACCCCCGGTGCTTTGTATTTGAGTATTGTTGTAACCCCAGGGATAAGGAGAAGGCGTTGTCTCCAGCTCCTCGACCCATGCTGTGTGTTTTGTAGTGAGAATCATAGGACTCGTGTGTGTGTGTGTGTGTGTGTGTGTGTGTCTGTGAACGAACATTCTTGAGACTTTTATTGGGTTCGTTCTTCTTTTCTTGTTCTCTCTCTTTCATTATTCCTTGATACATTTTTTGAATGTGTGGTACCACAAATAGGAGCAGCATGTATTAGCTTCAGTTCCAAACTGAGAATAAAAAGTTCAGAGGTTCGGCTTTCTCCTCTTTCTCCAGACCACTTTTAAGAGAAGATTGTTTTGACCTGGAGTTCCCAGGGTTCTCACGCTGTGTGGAAGACAGAGGAAGGGAAGCATCTCTGGTGAGTGTACGAACGTGAAGTTGGACGGATGTGTCCAAAGTGTCTCCCTGGGTCAATGATGAGAGCTCTTGCCTTGAGGACCGGTGATGACCGAAAAATCGTACTTAAAATGTTCACGCTGAGGCCCACTGTGGGGGACACCTCGTGGCGCCTTGATGGGGGGGCGCGGTTTCCTCCAGAGAGGAGGGACGTTTTCTGAGAACAGTCCAGCCGACTCCATACCATCAGGCCCACGCGATCAAGCCCGCCACGCCCCGTGGTCCTCGTGGAAGGCTTCCTTTAGCGCAACAATGACACCATTTTTTCCTTCCGTTGTCTCCTACAGGGAGAAGATGGACAGGGTGATGATCGTGGCCTCGATGTTCAAGGTGAGTGGATTTCTGTGCTGGGGGATGGAGATCATCAGGGACACCATGACAGTGACCAGGAGACTGGTTTTCAGGCAGTGAAGAAACTGGTATGCTGTCTGAAACCTCGGCCCTGGTGCAGGATGGATTTCATGGTTGCCGACCTTTAGGAATGGGACCTTAAAACTTGACAGCTGTTGTCTCAGTAAAGTATTAGGAATGGGATCTTAAAACTTGACAGCTGCTGCCTTAGTAAAGTATCAGACTCTGAGAGGGCTCATTTCATTTTCCGTGGGGTCCTGAGCAACTGTCATGTCACTTTTCTGTTACCCACAATTCCTGTATCCTAATGGGTGATAAACGCATGGTTAGTGGGGGAAATGTACGAACCTCCGTGTAAAAATGAGCGTGGCGGGGAGTCCAGAGGTTGAAGTGCAGCTGTGGTCTCCCAGGTTCCTTCGTTGCAGCACTGTTGAGGTTCGAGTGAGTGACTGTAGCTTGGACAAAACGATGAGACATCACTTAAGCTAGTGACTGAATTGCGGTCTTCTAAAAACTGATTCTGATTGGTCTTTGTCCTCACTGCTTCACCCAAAGCGGACCACCGCTACGCTAGGGATGGCGGTTCCTCCGCAGGTAGCGTTGCCCCGAATGCCACCAGCTCGAGCTCTGCGTGCACCCCAAGGGTGTTGGGCACGAGGCAGAGAATATTCGAGAATCACAGTGTCCTCACTTGGACTTCACTTGACCGCAGTCAGGCCTCCGGTCTTGGGTCCCTTGAAGAACCACTTGCGTTGCTTCTTGGGGGGAAGAGGTCAGAGACGTGAAGGAATGCGGACGTGCTTGTTCATACTTGGAGATGCGTCTGCACCCGGACCGCATCCGTCACGTGTGGGTTCAGCCTAGACTGTAACCGGGAGCAAAAATGGGTGGGGCCCCACGGAGTGTGTCCCGTGACTTCCCGGTGTCACTCAGCCTCCCGCAGGGAGGAGACCCTGCGGAGCCTTTTGTCTGGCCTGGTGTTCGAACGCCGGGATGAGCGGGGAGCCCTCCCGTTCGCACCGTCTGGACCTGTGCTGCCTGTGTCTGGTGCAGCGTGTGAGGCGGGTTCTGCGTCCTCGCTGTGTGTTTCGTGGAGCCCCTCGTGGGGCCGTTTATTCCTTACTGACTCACCCATTCAGTGTAGGTAGTTGTTACCACAAAAGGGAACAGCACGCACTAGCGTCAGTCCCGCAGTGAAGGAACAGGTGATTTGCTTACACACGGCTGGGCAATGCTCTTTCCCCAGGTCCAGTGCCCGTGAACGATTTCCGTTTGGCCTGGAGCGTTCTTCAGTCCGCACGCTGGCCTTCTTCCCGAAATGGAACCGTGGGGATTCCAGCCCTGCTGTGTGTCCCCGGGTCCAGGAGCATCTCTGGTGAGTGCACGCTCGTGCCGGTGTATGTATGGATGCCTGCGCGCGCCTCTGTTGGGTCAATGATGAGAACTCATACTGCCCTGAGGGAGAGGATGACTTAAAAATCATGCTCAATATGTTCACGCTGAGGCCCAGCGGAGGCGACCGTCTCATGAAACTGTGATGGGGGGCGGGCGTTATTCACCTCCAGGGTGGCGGGAGATGTCCATCTGCCTCTACGCCGTCACGGCCACGTACACATGGCTTGCTGTGGTTGGCGCCTTCGACGATGCCCCCTCGTCCGACACAGAAGGCTGTAATGGGGCCGGTCGTTCCAACTCTTTGTTTCTCTCGTGTCTTACAGAGAGACTGCGGTCGACCTGGCGCCCGGGACCTTTGTGTGGAAGGTGAGTGGGGTCTGGTCTTGAACGGAGACTGCAGATAAGTGTCCAGGAAGGGGAAGAGTGCTGTCGGGCAAGGACGGCTCGTGTGCTGCCTGTCCTCCGCACTGCAGGAGGCTGCGTTTCTTACAAACGTCCTGTGGAGGCTTGGGTCCTTACAACGCCCAAGGTGTCCTTCTTATCTGCAAGTGTAGACTCTAGGGGCACCCATTTCTTCTTCTGCGGTGCCCTGAACAAGAATGAGGTCAGTTTGTGCAAAGCTCAGTAGGCATTCTTCTAATTTTCTGAATGGATGATCAGTGTCTTGATTACTTTGGAATTTCACCAAAACTTTGTAAAACGATAACCATTCATTTGGAGTCTGTAGTTTGAAGGGCCACAGTGATATTTTCCCAGGGCTGTTCCTTGGCAGGTACTGTTGAGTTTGGGGCTAAATAATGAAGCTTCAACGAAACAGCAAGGCCTTACCATGTCCATTGAGAGATTCATGGCCTTCTGTAAATTGGGTTGTGATGGAGTAGTTCTTTGACCACAAAGGTTGTGTTTCACAACAACGGGGTCACTGCTCTCCAATGGGCAGTGTTTCCGCTCCAGGTAGGTCACCGTACGAATGCTAGACAGACACCTGCTTTTGCGGAAGGGGTGACGGTCACCGTGTTCAGAATATTTCCAAATCCCTGTGTGAGTTTACTTCACCTTACATGGGAATGAGACTCTGGTGTTGGATTGATGAAGGTACACTTGCCTGGCCTCTTGGTGGACGTGGTAAGATACCAAAGGGAGCTCTGAAGTGCTCGTTTTTAGCCGATTCTTAGGCTCCAGCAGAAAAGTGTCCATGTTGGGAGGGCTTTGTCTAGAATATAGAGCAAGTGAGCCACCTGGCAGGTGACCAGATAGCTGGGTTCCCCGGAATAACTTGTGTGTGACCCTGAGCAGCAGGGTTGCACCAGTGTTTGGGGAGACCCGTTGTCCTAACAGCAGGAAGGAGTGATGGGCGTGGTCTTGCCCTTTCCCCCGTGAACCGTGGACCGCTGTAGCGGGACGTGGAGGCCTGGCGTTGGTGTGTCTGTTCCCCAGTCAGCATTGCTGATGCAGTGGGTCCTTCGTTTAGCTGTCACTTACCTCCTCAAACACTCGTTCTGTCATTCCCTCGTTTACTCACTTTTGAAATCACTGAGCACAGGTAGGAGCGAAACCATCAGGCAGAGTCCTGGTGCTGACGGAAGGAATAGCTCAGCTCGATGTGGTTCCCTTCTCTTCCAGGCTGTGTTCCCGACGTAAATTTCCTTTCGGTCAGAATGTCTCCAGCCTTCTGCGCCGGGCTTCTTCCACAGTTGCACACGTGCAGATTTCAAGCCGACCTTGGCATCCTCGGGGCCGGAACACTTCTGGTGAGTAGAGCATGTGCCGACGTACACAAGGCTGCAAAGTGCCGCGTTGGGTCAATGATGAGAACTCATACTGCCCTGAGGGAGAGGATGACTTAAAAATCATGCTCAATATGTTCACGCTGAGGCCCAGCGGAGGCGACCGTCCCTGGCACCGCATCGGGGGATGTGACTCCTGGAGGCAGCCTTTTGCTATGGGAGCCCATGCGACTCCACCCCCTCGGTGCCCCGAGATCCCGGACTGATGTGGTCATAGGCTGTGACGGCGTCTCCTTGTTCATCACGGAAGGCTGTCCTGTCCGCAAGGCCAGTCTTTCTAACTGCTTGTTGTCTCGTTGTGCCTTGCAGGGAGATCGCGGCCACGGCAGTGGCCATGGCCTTTGCTTTGAAGGTGGATGGGGTCTTGGTCTTGGAGAGAGACAAGAGACTACTCCAAGGTAATGGCAAACTTCTTCTCAAGCAATAAACATCTTCGTGTGCTGCTCATCCCCTTTGCATTGAAGCTGGCTGGGTTTTTGTTTTTTTTCTTTTTTGTTTATTTATTTTTTTCCAGCTTTTGGTTTTAGAGATTGGATCTATAAACTCCCAGGGTGTCCCCCCTACTTGTAATGCTGGACACTAAGGGGCCACTTTCTTTTTCCATGGGACCCTGAACAAGCATGGGATCAGCTGTATCCCAGCTTCTTTCCCGTAATCCTCATATCCTTCCTGGGTGATCAGTATCTTTGTTCATTTTGGAATTTCACCAACCCTTGGTGGAAAAAATAACTGTGCCATGGAGAGCAGAGGTCGAAGTGTGGTAGTGATGTTTCCTTTGGGTCTTCGTTGGTAAACAGTGTTGAGTTTGAAGGCAACCGCTGCAGCTTCTACAAAATGATAAAGCTGTAATATGTCCAAGGACAGATTCATGGGCTTCTGTAAACTTGACTTAGCTGGGTTGGTTCTTCGACTCCTTGTGCTTCACCAAAATCTGGTCACTGTTGTGCCATTAATAGTGATTGCTCTCTGGTTAGGTTGTCTTAAAGCATGGTAGGTAGACATCTGCATTTTCACAGTGGGAAATGGGGACCCTGTTGAAAATAGTTGAAAATCGCTGTTGCCGCGTTGACTTCATTTCCCCCAGAACGACGTTCTGGGTGCAGAATCTCAGAGGAAGCGCTGCCATGGCCACCTGGGTGGTGTGGTCAGACGAGAAAGGGATCTTTGAAGTGCCCGTCTGTAGCTGGCGCTTAAGCTCTGGCTCGAAAATTTTTATGGTGGTGGATTTTCCTCAAATAAGCCACCGCACAAAATGGTAGATGTCCAGATATGGAGTCCCCGGTTTAAATTGTGGGGGACTTCATAGTTTCATTTGTGGTTTACTCGGAGTAACAGAGCATATCCGCGGTGGTCGTCACCGTTACAAGGAACGCTGTGTGTTTGGAGGGAGAGTCACAGGACTGGTTCAGTTGTGCGTGCTGTTGCATCAGCTTTGTGGGCCTTTTTTGGCTTATTTCTTGATTCTTTCTCCAGTCATTCATTCTTTAACATTCGTTCCTTCGTTTTGTTGGTTTTTCCTTTTCATATACGTTGCCAATTTATGTTGAATGATTATTGCCAGGTAAAAGGCCAGCATACATTAGCTTCAGTCCTGATAATGACAGAATAAATAGATTAGATGGCTGTCTTTCTCTTCTTCGGGTCATTTTCGAAAAAAAGAGTTCTGTGTGTCCTAGAGTCAGCGCGTGCGCTGTGTCAGCGTCGTCCAAGCAAGTCCCCCGTGTCGTCCTCCATTCTGGGAGACGTCCCTGGTGAGCATGCGACGTGGAGGTGTGCAGACGTCAGGGGGAAATTGCGTCCGTAGGGTCTGTGATGAGAACTCGCGTTGTCTTGAAGAGAGATGAGGACTTCAAACTCATGCGCAACGGGATCACGCTGAGGCCCAGAGTGGGGGACACTTGCTGCACAGGAATGGGGAACGGGACTTCTGGAGGTAGCAGTTGGTGGAGGGAATCCCCTGTGCCTGCCTGCACCCCCCAATGCCCTACGAACGCATCCGGCTCCTGGTCACAGGGTTTAAAGGTGCGCCCTCGTGTCTCCCCGAAGGCTGTCCCGGGGCCAGACTTGCCCGTTCTGCTGCTCTCCGTGTGTCTTGCCGCGGGATGAGAGGCACCGGGGTAGCACCGGCCTTTACCTGGACGGTGAGTGGGTCTTGGTCTGGGATGAAGACCAGAGGTAACTAAACCAGAGGAGAAAGAAGCGTGTGGTCAGGCCATAAAGACTTCACATGCAGGTTTGCCCTCTGCACTGGAGCTGGCTAAAGTCTTTGTGGCGGTCAGTCTTAGGGATGGGAGCTTCAGGGTCCACAGATGTCCTCATTGGTAATGCTGGACTCGGAGGGTACCCCGTTGTTCGTCCACTGCCCCCTGAGGAAGTGTCATGTCAGCTGTATCCCAGCCTGTTACCCATAATCCTCGAGCTCGATGGGTGATCCGTGCGTGTGCGCATGTTGGAGCTTCCCCGGCTCGTTTTGGAAAATGCATCCGTGCAGGTGGAGTCCGGAGACGGCGGAGTTTCCTGTGGGCGGGTGTGGTGGGCAGGCCCTGCATGCAGGGGTGATGGGAGCAGATCATGAGGCGTCAGCAGATCGGCGGGCCTCCACCATGCCCATGGGCAGCCGGACGGGCTTCGGGGCTCCGGTGCGTTTGGCCGTTAGCGTTCGCTGCTTGCACCTTGTGCTCGTCAGCGAAACGAGTTTGCTGATGTGCTGTTGATGGTGTTTCGTCGTCGGGCAGGTGGCCCTGAATCACCGTCCATAGTTGCTGGAAAGCTTGACGTTTAGAGTATTTTAAAAGCGCTGTTGTATCCTTAGTTGACTTCATTTTACACCGAATGTCAACATCCGGTTGTGTGTGCTGAGGAAACGCATACTTTGCTTTCTGGAGGATGTGATTCATTTTTTTAAATGATCTATTTCTTTATTCATTAATGTATTCAGTAATTTTCAAATAATGGTTATCGGAAAAAAGAGACGTATGCGTTAGCTCACTCGCAAGAGTGACGTAATACCTGATTTAGACGGGTGTTTCTCCTCTTTCTCCAGGTCGTTCTTCCCGAAGAGACTTGTCTGGCCTGTCGCTCCTGGGGGCGCTCCGTCGGGCTTCTTCCTGAACTGGACACGTGCAGGTCCCAGGTCTCCTTGGTGTCCTCGGGTCCGGGAATCCTCTCCGGTGAGTGCACGCATGTGCAGCTACGCGGGTTTCTGCGTGTGCCTGCGTTGGGTCAGTGATGAGAACTCATTGTGCCCTGAGGGAGAGGATGACTTAAAAAATCATGCTCAATATGTTCACGCTGAGGCCCAGTGTGGGGACACCGAATTTGGCACCACGACGGGGACCGTGGTTTTCAGAAGCCGCATTCTGTTGATGGGACCCCACGTGTCCGCCCCCATCGCTTCGCTGTAACATGGCCTGCTCACGTCCATCAGCGTGGGTGGTGCCCCGTTCATTCTCAGCGATGCTGTACCGTCGGCCACATTTCCCAGCTTTTTCTTTCCCTTGCTGTGTCTTGCAGGTAGACCATCTGCCAAGGTGGTGACCGTGGCCTTAGTGTTTAAGGTGAGTGAGCGTGTGTTGTCTTGCATGGAGACCAGGGACAGCATGAAAGTCAGTGGGAGGCTGCCTCACAGGCTCCGTGACATTTTCCAGCTGTTTTAAACTTCCGCACTGATGCAGAAATATTTTGCCTGACAGCGTTTGGGACTGAAACTCTAAAACTAAGAGTTTTCCTTTCTGTGTGTAATAAATTTGAGAAGATGATGTTGAATTTTTTTTGATGGGATCTTGAGCAAGCGTCCTGTTCAGTTTGTGTCCAGCCATTTGATGCCACAGTCTCACATGCTGGATGGGTGACAGTGCCATGGTCAGTGTTGGACTCTCACAAGACCTTAGTGTAGCAATGACTATGACTGTGGCCTCCAGAGGTTGGCGTGCAGCAAGAGGCCATTCCCACGGGCCTTTGGCGCCCGACACTGCTGACGTTGTAACTGAGCGTGATTGTGGACAGGACGTTCAGGCGTCCCCTGTCCATGCACGGATTCATGGGCTTGAGTAAGGGCGGTGAGGTTCGATTGGTTTTTCCTCCTCTTGTGCTTCCCTGAAAACAGGCCCCTAATGTGGCAGGGGTGGGGCTTCCCGTTCCGTAGGCTGGCCCTGACCAGGGCTGTCCGGCCTGCGAGTCGTGTGACTCAGGATGGATATGCATGTGGCCCAGTGTAAGGTTTAACCCTACTTCAGACAGGACCAATTTTGTGGTTTCTCGTCACGGTGTATTTAGTGTGTAACCCGAGACAACCCTTCTTCCAGTGTGACCCTTGGAGGTCACATGTGGGTCCCCCCCCCCCCCCCCCACAGGATGCCCCCTCCACATTTGCCTCGGTATGGAAAGTGCCAAATGCCAGGCACGGCGTGGGGCGAGTGCTTGAGCGTCACCGTTGCATGATTACTGTCACTTCAGCGCACCCAGAAGATGTCTCCAGTCGGCGTCCAGTGAGGATCCGTTTGCAAGGTGCTCACAGTGAAAGCGGCCAATGTGGAAGTGCAAGCTCACGGTGGGTATTTAGGCTCCGCTGTTGGTTTCCGTGCTGGGTGGGTCTTCCCTGGACTGTTGCAGGTGGGCCCAGTGGGCGGTTCCCCGACACCTGTGTTCCCCACAGTCAAGTGTGTGTGACTTCAGGGTGTCGTTCTGTGGCTTACCCTGAGCAGTGGTCCTCGCCCAGCGTTTCAAGCGTGACCCGTTATGTATTTATTATTTGTGCGTTCTTTCGTCGTCGTTATGACCGTGACCAAAGTAACCAAAGGTGCATTAATTGAGACCCAAGATTGATGGACTGAATTGTTCAGATGGCTGTAATTTCTCCTGTTTCGTCAGGTCATTTACCCACAAAAAGATTACTACTCTTGTCCTCCTTGAGCGCTCCTTGTCCAACTTCTTCCAGAAATGGGAGATGTGCCAACCTCAGCCCTCCTTGGTGTCCTCTCCTGCGGGAACCACGTCAGGTGAGCGTGCGCTTGCGCAGATGTCCGCATGCCTGCCTGTGCCTGCGTTGGGTCAGTGATGAGAACTCTTGCTGCCCTGAAGGAGATGATAGCTGACAACTCATGCTCAATTCGATTACGCTGAGGCCCAGTGTAGGTGGCAGTCTGGTGGCACCGTTTTGGGGAGTGTGATTTTCCTACAAAGAGGTGGCATTTGGGTTCTTGAGACCAGTAATTTCATGCGGGAACCCCACATACCTGTACCTAATCACTCCCGGTGAATATGGCCTGCTGGCAGTCACGGGCCTTGATGGTGCCCCCTTGTTCCTCATGGAAGGTCACAGTCAAGGCGAGTCTTTCCAACTCCTTTTTTCTCTTTTCTCTCCTGGTGTCTTGCAGGCAGACCATGCGGCAAGGTGGTGCCTGTGGCCTGAACGTTATAGGTGAGTGGATGTCTTGTGTCTTTGGTTGAGACTGGAGGTCATGTGCGTGCTTTTAACCTTCAGTAGTAATGCGGGCTAAACTTCACCACTGTGTTCTGCAATGGGCCCTTTAAATCTCTAAGGACTTCCTTTCTTCTGTCTGTCCTGAGCAAGTGTCACATAAGTTGGTGCACAGCTTGTTACCCATGATTCTCATGTCCTCGGTGGGTGAGAAATACCATGGTCATTACTGCCATTTCACAAACCTTTGTGTCAAAGATGACCAAATTGGAGGCATCCAAATGTTAAAGTGCAGTGATACTCTCTCTGTGGGCCCTTGTTGCCCGGCACAGCTGTGTTTTTGGGTAACAATGTGAGCTTTACAAAACTGTAAGGCTTCACTATGGTTGTTGAGACAATAGTGGGCTTTCCATAGTTTGTTTTTGATTGACATCTTTGCCCTGTTTCGATTCTACGAGTTCAGCCCGCTGCTGTGCCACAGGTAGTACTTCCTCCCCGGGTAAGGTTGGTTGCCCTGATTGATGTGGGTGGGGGGGGGGATCACCTTTGCTAAACACTGAGACACACGGTGTTCAGAACATTAAAAAAATCACAGGTGTGACTTCTCTTTGACTTCAGTTTGGAAAAATGAGACTGTATACAGGGAGGAAACACTTGCATGGGTGCTTGGAGTGTGTGGTCATGTATGGAGGAGAACTTTGAAGTACAAGTTTATAGCTGGCGTTTAGGCCCCAGCTTGTAGGGTTCCATGGTGCCTGGGCTTTTCCTAGAATACATAGCATGTGAGCACAGTGGGAGGTCCCTATATCTCCGTTCCCCTGAGTAAATTTAAATTGTGTGTGACGTCATGGTGTCCTCCTGTGATTTACCCTGAGCAATAACGTCGCCCAGTGTTCTGAGGGTGACCCGTTGTTTTAAGGGCAGGGATGAGCAGTGTGCCTTGTCTTCACCATTCATGACTACTGCCGTGTGCTTTTGTGGTGAAACTCTGCATTCTTGTAAACATCACTGAGCCTTTTCTTGGTCCTTTTACATTAGATCCTGTGGAATATTTACCACATATGGGAGAAAAATGCATTAGCTTCAGTCCTAAGCATGAAGGAATAAATAGTTTAGACTGCTGAGTTAATTGCATTTCTACAGGTCATACACTCAAATGAGACTTTCCTTTGGCCTACAGCTCCCACGGGCTCTCTGTTGGGTTTCTTCCCAAACTGGAAACAGGCAGATCCCAGTCCTCCTTGGTGTCCTCAGTTCCAGGAACATCTCTGGTGAGCACACGCATGTGTGGGTGCACAGGTTCCTCGTGTGTCTCTGTTGGGTCAATGATGAGAACTCATACTGCCCTGAGGGAGAGGATGACTTAAAAATCATGCTCAATATGTTCACGCTGAGGCCCAGAGTTGGGGACACCATGATCAGGACTTTGATTTCCCTCCAGAGAGGTGGGATTCGGGTCTGGAGGCAGCAGTGTTCTGAGGGTTTCCCGCGTTCCTCCACCCGATCACTTCCCGGGAACGCAGCCTGCTGTGGTCCCAGGCTTCGAGGGTGCCCCCTTCTTCCTCCTGGAAGCCAGTACTCGTGGCCAGTCTTTACAACATTTTTCCTCCCTTCGTGTCTTGCAGTGGGACCGTGTGACAGGGTGGCTGCCGTGGCTGTAGAGGTGAGGTGAGTTGATATCTGTTGTCTGGGCTGGTGGTCAGAGACAACCAGAACGTGAGGTGGAGGCTGGCTTTGAGGCAGTAAAGACCTTTGTGCGGAGCTTGCCTTAATCCTCAGTATTGACGCAGGGTGCATTTGATGCTTCTCACTAGTTCTGTTGGGACATTTAAAGCTCCAAAGGTTTTCCTCTTAGTTGCAATGAATCGGACTCTGAGAGTCTAATTTTGTTTTCCATGGGGTCCCTTCCAAGTGTCCCGTCAGGTGGTGCACAGCTTTTTACCCATGATTCTCATGTCCCCAGTGGGTGAGAAGTACCATGGTCAGCATTGGCATTTCAGGAACCTTTGTGTGAAGAGTGACCAGACTGGCGGCATCTAGCGATTAAAGTGCAATGATGATTTTTTCCCCCAGGTCTTCGTTGCCCAGCGCGGTCGCTGTAGCGATGCTGGGTACAAATCGGCAGTAGCACAGATGGCGGCAGGCGGGATATTGGGAAGACGTGGAAATGGCTGTGGGCTCTTCACCATGACTTCCGTGTGCACAGGAACGAAGACTCCCGTCGCCTGACCCGGTTGAGGCAATGCTTGTTTGCTCCTTCGTGGGACCTGGTCAGATATGACAGGGAAACATGGAAGTGCAAGTTCACAGCTGGTGTGTAGGCCCCAGCGTGTCCGTTCCCCTGGAGGGTGGGATTTACCTGAAATACAGAAAGTTACCAGAACGGGAGGCGTTTCCTGGGAGCAAAGCGCATGCACCTTCTGGGGTCAGTGTCTGATGATCCTGAGCAGTAACCTCACCCAGTGCTTTGTGTCTGACCAGTTGTGTTAAGGCCGGGGATGAGCAGTGTGCCTTGTCTTCACCTTTCCTGACCATCGCTGTGTGCTTTTGTAGCGAAAGTCTGTTAATTGTTTGTGTACCAGTCATGCACTCAAAATGAGTTTTTCGGTTGGCCTACAGCTCCCAGGTGCTCTCTGTTCGGGTTCTGCCAGAGCCCAGCCCTCTGTCGTGTCCTCAGGCTCAGGAACATCTCTGGTGAGTTGCACGCCTGTGCAGGTATATAGGTGCTTGCGTGTGTCTCCGTTGGGTCAGTGGTGAGAACTCACATCGCTCTGAAGGAGAGGATGACTTAAACATCACGCTAAGTGTGTTCGCGCTGAGGCCGAGTTGGGGACATCACGATTAGGAGTTTGATTTCCCTCCGGGGCAGGGGGGCAGTTTTCTCAGTAAAAGCCACATGTTTCCACTCCTCCTCTTCCATGGTTTTTGGGGCATGTACATGATCATGGTCACAGGCTTTGCTGGTGCCCCCTGGTTTGTCCCGGAAGGCCATAGCGGAAGGGGTGGGCAGCGTAGCACCGAAACCCACCCTGCTGCACAGTTTCCCTTCCGGCGTCCCTGGACGGCAGCGTCCTGGGACGCTTCTGCAGCAGCCGTACTACGCGACTTCCTAAAGTCGGGCAAGATGCGCAGCCCTGGCCAGTGTGGCGCAGTGGCGGGGTGTCATCCTGCAAAAGAAAAGGTTGATCTTTGGATTCCCGGTCAGGGCCGATGCCTGGGCTGCGGTTGGATCCCTGTTTAAACGGGGCACATGAAGAGAGGCAGCCAGTGGAGGTTTCCCTTTCACATCACTGTTTCTCCACTCCTCTTTTCTCCCTTCTTCTCTCTCACTAGGTAGACAGATAGCTGAGTACTTCATTAAGAGCAGGACAGCCGTCCAGGTTGCAGTTCCCACTGTGAGCTCGGTGTATGGGGTGAATTGTCAGGAGCCCCCCGTGTGCATGGCCGCAGTCCTGTCCGGACCGAGGGGCGGCCTCAGCGTCTGCTGTCTCGGCGGGCCGGCTCCGTCGAAGCTCCCTCCACCGACCCGCCATCTCCCCGCCGTGTGCCTCGCGTCCCTCCTCACGACGCGCAGCCGTTTCCGCGTCGCAGCATGCTGCTGTCTTCGCTCGGGGACAGAGCTTTGGAGTTTCCCACCAAGGGTCGGCTGCCGTGGCATGCCTTGCACAGCTCGGCAGAGACCATCGTTGACTCTTGGAAAGGGAAAGAACTCAGAAACAAGTGAATGAATACAGGGCACGACCTGGAGGACGAGGGATCCCGCAGGCTGCCTGCGGCCGGGACGCCTGTCTGCTGAACTCGGACGCCGTCGACGCCGTGCGTTGTGGGACCGAGTCCGCGCATGTTCCGAGGTAAGGTCCTGTCCTCGTGGTGTGTTGCTGCAGGTCGAGCGCTTGAGCAAGAAACTGTTCCTGCCCAAGGCGCGTTGCCTTCAGGGAACAGAGGTGAGCCCCGTACCTGGAGCTTTGGGGTTTTCCTACATTTTATGACCAGTGATGGAACTGCCTAAAGTGTGTGGGTTTGTGTTTTCAGGGGCTCGTGGAAACCTGCTCTTCTGCTAGATGTTTCTCCGTGTCGATGTGAACCACACGGTTCCAGGAAGCCTCACTCCTGGTTCTCCGTTTTTTCTTGTTGTCCTCACCAGAGGATGTTTTCATTGCTTTTAGAGAGGGGAGAAGGGAGAGAGAAGGATCGGTGTGGTGGAGAAGCATCCATCAGTTCCTTCCTGTACGCATCCTGACCAGGGATCGAGGATCAGACCTGCAACCTAGTTTGTGCCCTGACTGGGAATTGAACCCGCAGCCTTTTGGTGCACAAGACAGCGTTGGACCCAACTGAGCCACACCAGGCAGGGCTATTTCTTTCCTTCTTAAAATCTTTTTTAAGTAACGAGTAAGTTGGGACGGGATCATTCTCATGTTTTCACCATTTTGTTTCGTGTAAATATGATCGTGCTGTGAAATGAGTGTGTAAAACACTGATTTTTATCTTTATCTCTGCCATTCAGAGCACAGATGCTGCTACTTAGGTTTGTAGTATAATCACTCTACGTATTATTTTGCTGTTTTATTTCCTCCTAAGATTTCAGTTGAGCTGTGACTGGTGAGGCTCAGTGGTTTGGGTACCCTCCTGCAAAGTAAGGGGTCACAGGTTCAATCCTCAGCCAGGACCTATGCCCAGGTTGCGGGTTCAGTCCCCTGTCGAGGAGCATATATGAGAGAGGCAACCAATTGATGTTTCTCTCTCATAGCGATGTTTCTCTCCCTCCTTCACCATCCTTTCTTCTCTCACTAAAAGCAAATCATTTAGAAAATTTTGAGAAAGGAATATGTTAGTTTATTAAATGGTTTCAAAGGAATTCGAGGTCCCCCTTTTCATGCCCCATACACATACCAGGGTCCCCTGCCGGTTTGCCGGCGGTTCTTCAGAAGGCAGTGGGCAGTCAGCCTGCACCCCGCCCCCTCCTGGAGCCTCAGTGGATGTGCCCTGTCCATCACCTCCCCAAGCTTGTCTCCGTCGTCCACTCCGTAGCATTTCTTCCATTTTACCTCCTTTTTGCTTTCTGGGGAACGGGAGAAGTTGAAAGAATGTTGAGCTATTTCCTGATTCAAACGTACTCTGGGGAAAACCAAGTGTGCTGAAACATTGTGAGAGGGTCTTGAGCCCTGCCAACGGAGACCGCATGGCGCCCCGACATTTCCGGGTCACGTCCGATGGCTGAGGAGCGGCGGCGGCTACTGGTTCCGCACCTTGGGCAGCGGGGTAAGTCGTGCGCAGTCTCCGTGAGACACGATGTGTGGCGTCATACGCTGTATCCGGTACAAGGCGCACGTGTGAATTTCTGTGTGCGTTCTTGTATTGCTTTCAGTTCATGTCTCCCGTGAGTCTACTCGTGCAGGCCTTGGCATTTTCCCCCTGACGGACTGCGCTCAGCACGGCAGTCTCGGGGTCCGTCCACGTTGTCGCAGACGGCACTCTTCCAGCTGTTCTCATGGCCGAGCACCAGTTCCTCACACATGGACATCTGCTCGGTCCAGTCCCCTGTCCAAGGTCACCGTGGCTGCCTCCGTGTCTTGGTCACTGTGAACAACGCTGCAATCAACATAGGTTGCATGTATTTTTGTGACTAAATGTTTTCAAATTTTTCAGGTAGATCACAGAAGAGGGGATGCTGAGTCATTTGGTAACTGTATTTTTTATTGGTTGAGGACCCTCCAGACTGTTACCTGTGGTGGGTATCCTAGTCTGCCTTCCCAGCAGTGGTGAACGGGGTTCCCTTCTCTGCATCCCCTCTCCACCGTGTGCTCTAGTGCCTGTGCGGTTGGTCACAGCCACTCTTAACAGGTGGGAGGTAGTGTCTTTTGATTTGCGTGGTTTTGATTTGCGTGTCCCTAGTGGTGAAATTGAGCATCTCTTCATGTATCTGTTGGCTGTTTGTATGGCTTCTGGAGAGATGTCTTTTCAGGTTCTCCGCCTGTTTTTAATTGCATTGTGTGTTGTTGGAGGGTTTTGGTGGTGACTTGAATGAGTTCTTCATGTACTTTGGATAGTAAGCCCTTGTTTTTTGCAAGGTCTCGTTTGCAAATATCTTCTCCCGTTGGGTCAGTTACCTTTGTCTTGTTCACAGTTCTTCTGCTGTGGAGAGCTCATGGCCACAGACAGGAGAGTGGGTGACCAGCGGGAAGAGGGTGGGGTGGCCGGGGTTGCCGGGGGCACACGTATGGTGAAGGAAGATGCTTTTGAGATGAGCTCACAGTGCAGTGTACACAGATGACGAGTCATGGAACTGTGCACTGGAACCCTGTGTAATCTTACTGACCAGTGTCACCCCAGTAAACTTCAAATTAAAAAACTTCACAAGGATTGGCACCTTCTAGTGCTGTTAAAGGTCTGGTGTGATCAGGACTCGAGTACAATGGCAGATGAATAGAAAATGGGGCAACTGCTTTGGGAGTCCAGTTACAGTATTTCTTTTGAAACACAGAATACTTCAAATGTCTGTAGTGTTTCTGGCTAAAAACAGGATACGCAAAGGGCTGTGTTGGAGGCATCAGTTGGCGAGAGCCAGAAGTACGAAGTCAGTAGTTGTTAGTAAACCTTTGAACCACGTGCCGGAGGCAAGAGGGCCGCGCGCACTCCTGGCGGGCGCTGCTGGGGTCGGGGGTGGTTAGGTGGCACCAGCAATCAGTGACCTGAGGATTGGTGAACTTCAGCTGGGAACAATTCTCCCACGTTCTGTCATATGTAGTATTTATTTTTGTGTTAATTTATTACAGACTGTTATTTCCATTTATTCTCTAGAAACAGAAGATAATTTTAAAGAATTGAGTCACAACTTTTATGAAGTCACAGAACAAAGGCAAAATTTACTCCGGCAAATACTGAAGTAAACTCTGGAGCTCAGGTCATTCCCAAACCTTTGGGCAGCCTGACGGATGGAGGAAGAATGAGAAGTTTTTTTTTACCTAAAAAGCATATTTTCACTTGTGCATTATCATTCATAGACTCAGAATCATGCAGTTGGGCCACTGGCTCAGTCCAAAGAGCATAACAGACTGTTGACGTGCATGCGACCCATGGTCAGTGTGCAGCCACGTGCTGGCCCTGCAGTACGTAGCTCAGGTGCATTCACAGACCGGAGTGGCCAGGAGGAGAGCCCTCCTCTGAGGTCGACTTCAGTCACATTGCCAATGCTGGGAGTTCCAAAATGTCGTTCTTTTTCACCTGATACTGTTAGGCTAATAAAAATGGAATTCCAGAACTTTGTTCTCTTTATGACTATCCTTTGCTCAAGATTCTACTATTCGGATGAAAATTATATTTGAAACGTTAAATTTACTCTCATAGGTAAGTTAGCGATGTACTGTGGTTACCGTACGTGACTTTCGTATGTTTACATTTCATGTTACCACCTCGACTACTGTGATGTGGAGGGCTTTAGTCGGTTTCCAGTTAACTCGCTTTTACGGTTTTGTTAAAGTTTCTATGCACATCTGTTACTTTGCTGATCTCTGTTCGTAAAACCTTAAGTTTTTTCTTGTACTCGTCTGGAATTTGTTTTTCATTATTTACACTATTGTAAAATATATAATATACGGATTTGGGGTGTTTGGCAGTTACGTTATACTTTTTTTTACTCTGAAGTTCTCTGTAAGCACTTTCCAGCTTCATTAGCAGATGTTTGCCATTCTGCATCTTTACTTAACTTATACAAGTAGAAGTCAAGTAGTTGTCGTTTTAGAAATCGAGGACTTTCTATGTTGATTTGTTTTTGACTTGCGGATTGTCGAAAAGGGCATTGCCTAATTTCCAAATAAGCCTCTGTTGGTTGTTATTACTATTACTATTTTCTTACTATTAAGAGAAAACATACTTCCAGTGATACTACCACTTTGGAATGCTCCTGCGTGTGCGTAGTCCTGCGTGCGCATAGCGGCCCAGGGGTTCGTCAGATTCAGCCAGTTTCTCATTTGCACTAACAGCGGCTGTGTTGGAGTCTAATTACATCGTGGTGGACACAGGGTTCTAGACCAGCCAGGCAGTTCCACCGTGAAACTGCCCCGGGCCTGTCTGTTTTCAAGTCGCTGGTCTGCGATCGGTGTCGGTCTTGAAAGGTCCCTTGAGAGATGCCCCTGGAAGCAAGACCCGGGGGTGATTTGAAGCTTCCGACGTTAGCCTCTCCCTGTGTGTGTCGGTCGGTTTCTGTGCTCGGATGGTGCACAGGTGTTCGGCTCTGAATCGCGGTGCATGTCGGGTCCTGCCTGCGTGCTACACTGTAACGAAACGCTTAAAAAAGTAAGGGAGAAACCCGCCCAACCATCAGGTAAGTTTCCTGGCGTTAGTGGGATAATGCGTACCGGCGGGCCTCATGGCCGATGTCTTCAGCGTGGGGCAACGGCATCCCCGTGAGGACAGACTGCCGCCGTACACTGGATGACACAGCCCTGTTTGCCACCAGCCACCGCAGGGAACTGCTCAGTTTTCAAGCCCCTGAGTGCTGTTTCCCATGGGAAAGCCCTTGTGCGTGCTGAGGGTCCGACGCTCTGAGGAGGCTGTTGTCCGGAGGGGTCGCGCAGGTTCCCCTTGTTTTGTAACGTTGACTCGCACGCTGACCATCAGCGCAGTGGTGACCGTGAGGTGCACACGAGGAACGCGGTGTGGACAGAAAATACTAATGCGGGTGCCTCCCGCAGTAGGAGCCGTGAGGGTTGTTGCGGTGCCGTGCGTGCTTCCGCTGGGCAGCCGAAGCGCATTTGTATTTCGTACGTGGGTTTTCCTTCTTTCCGTTTCTTGATTCCGGGTATTGGCAGTCCATGCTCGAGAGCAGACATGGAGGGACCTCAGTACAAAGCCGTACAAGATGGTCCGCCCTGGGGGCAGGCGACCCGGGGATGGAAGCAGTCCGGGGACCGTGAGGTGGGGCCTCACTACCACTAGGGACGTGGAGACAACACTCGGGGACACCTGGAACACGGGCGTGCTCCGTGACGACCTTGAACCCAGTTGTGCCGTCGTATCAGAATTGCTGGTTACGTCGTCTTCAGTTTGCATTCGCTTGTGTGGCTGCCAGTTCATGCGTTTGTGAATAGTGACAGCTCGGCCCGGAGCAGGCAGCTGCAGCTCCCTGTGTCTCTGAGGTGCCGCACCTGCGGGGACAGCCATAAATGGTCTCCGGAAATTTAAAGGTAAATCAGTAGAACCAGTGGCAATTCCTCCGTGGGATGAAAGTAGAAATCGGTAAGAGACAGGGCTCTTGAAAACCATTTAGCCCCTGTAGACCGAAATTAGCACTTACAACCTCTTCATTGTCAAAGAGGACATTAAAAAAAACGGGCTGTGCCCCGGAGTGAGGAAGGTGAAGAGGTTAAGAAAGATGACGCGGACGCGGACAACAGAGCGGTGATGATCCGAGGAGGAGAAGGGGGTGGGGGGGGGCGAAGAGGGTAAGGGGGGGCAGAGGGCGACGGTAGGAGACGTGACGTGGGGTGGCGAGCCCAGAGCACAGTGTCCAGATGTGTTGTACACCTGAAACCTCTCGTGATTTCATTAACCTACGTTACGCTGAGAAACTCAGTTCAAAAGAAAAGAGCTTTTTAAATACAGGAATAATCTGATGATAAGGAGAAAAGAAATCATACTTTGTCCTGTGAAAAAGAAAAATAAACTGTTTTCAACCAAATAAAGATGAAAGTAGAGCGTATCAACGCTTCCGGGAGGCTGGTAAAGCTGCATGTAGGGGGAAAATCATAGCACTGCGGTGTCTATTTTAGAAAGAAGATCTCAAACCAGTGACGCTACAGTTGACTCATGAACAACACAGGTTTGAACAGCCTGTATCTACTTTCGTGTAGGTCTTTTTTAATAAATACGCTAACATTTTGTGGACATTTATGACAGTCTGAAAAAACCTTGCAGATGAAATGTGCAGCCCAGAAACATTTTTCCTAAGTTCGGTGTGTCATTAACACAGAAAATACGTGTAGAGAGCAGTCAGTCACGAAACACACATCAACACAAACTCTCACGATGCATCAGAACACATGCACACACAGACACACACACGTTTACAGCCCGTACGCGGCGCCCTTCAGCGGCGAGGGCCACACAAACAGGCGCAGGGGCGCAGCTTCCCATCCCCGCTGCCCTCGGCTCCCTGCGTGGCCTGCCGTGCCGTGGCCCCGGCGCCCTAGCTCCCTTGGGTGCCTTTGTGCGATGCCCAGCATCTCTGTGTGAGGCGTGTGTCTCGGGATGAATCCGTGTGGCGTAGCAGACAGTGACCTTTGTGGTTCTCGTGTATTTCTCTCCACTGTGTTCAGTGCGACACCGTAAGCCTTGCGTGACACCGTGGGACCTGGTGGAAGTGCTGCTGGCGATGCCGGGTGTGCCCCCTCCGAGAGGAAGGTCGGGACGTGACAGGCAGAGGTCGAGGCGGTGGCCCCGGCCTGTAGATTGAAGTGGCAGCGGCGGTCGTCCCGCATTTCAGAGCAGTTGGATCCAGTGTGAGCATCGTGGGAAAGAACAGGAAAGAGGTGAAGTGATTGGAGCAGCTGTGTGGCAGGCGTGAAAATCAGGCATTTTTGCAGAAGAGCTTTTCATCTTGGAGCGAAGGGGCAGCTGTATGTGTGGGCGCAGGGTTGCTATGGGAAGGGCATACCTACGTACAGACTGCGTCTCCTGTGGTCCGGAAGAAGTGAAGTCTTTGGATGGCAACTTAGAGCAGAAGGGAGGTGAGCGATCAGAATCGGGAGGAATTCATGCCAGGGAAGGACTATTTGATCGTTGGAGAAAGACGCTGGCTTACAGAAATGGCAAAAGGGCAGGAGCAGCTCCGACAGGAGGCGGCAGACGGGTCTTGGGACACCGTGGGAAACCCATGGAGGACAGAGGGAAACTCCTGGAAAGGCTTTTACGGGCAGGTGGACGCGCCCTAACGACCCGAAGGTGGAGGAATGCCCCGCGGATGGTTGTCAGGAGGAAGGTTGGTAGCAAGGAAGAGGAGAGCGCCGGGGTGCGGTGAGAAGGGATGGGCGGCCCTGCTGTGAAGGAGCGTTTGCGATGAGGCCTGCTGTCGTCCGCAAAGCCGCTTGCCCCCCGAGCCACCGGCTGCCGGTCGGGTGGTTGTGCGAGGAGGAGGAGGAGGACGTGGACGGTGAGCTCCCTCATCTTGGACTGGTTCCATCAGTGCTGTGTCCCTGAGGTCTGGAAGGACGTTGCCTTGGTTGTTTCGATGTAGGACAGGGCCCCTGGCCACCCAGAACTGCCCGAGTTCGATGCTGAAAGTGGTCTTCTCACCCTCAGATGTGACGTATCCAATCAGCCTCTGGATTGGGGGTCCCGAGCACCTGTGAGGTTCATCCGCACGGCACTCTGTGGAAAGGACTGGTGACACCCCGAGAGAGAACCCAGGAAGGGAACATGCCCCGCAGGTCTGGAAGATGGACAGCCACCACGGAAGATGTCATTGTTCTAGAGAGAGCCATCATGCTCGGAACGTCGGCTCCTGCGGAATAGAGGCATGCGGACGTCGTGCGAGACTTCACAGGAACCTCGGGGGCCCATCGCAGGTGCAGTAGTGAGAGCAAGTGCAGACAGGGTAGAGAAGAGCCGAGTGGAGGGTGAGCAGTCTCGAGGCGTGGGTCTTGGATGAGAAAGTCGAGAGCGCGTGGGTGCCGCACCAGAGGGCTTAACAGGTGGTGACTGATGAGAGCTTCCGCACAAGGGCTGCGTGAGGAGGAGGGAGTCGTGGAAGGACGGCGCCAGGACACGTGTGGGCTCGGAGGGGCTCTGGGTAGAGAAGGCTGCTTCCGATCTTGGAGAACGTGGGCCTTTCCTGCGGTCTGGGCGCTGCACCGACAGCAGATGGTGGAAGAAGAGTTGGTACTGTATGGCAACGTTGCTGGAGTCATGGAAGAGCAAAGTGTCAAGTGGAAGTTCAATGTCTTTCTGTGAAGTTACACCGACTGTGCCTGCCTCCCCCGCCTCTTCTCCCCGCCTGCCTCCTCCACAGCCGCAAGGCCGGCCCCTCTTCCCTACCCTTCTCCTCCCTGACATGAAGACAAGAGAAATGAAGACCCTCATGATGACCCACGTCTACGAACCGAGTAGGAAATCATCACCGTGCCATGTAGTTGACAAATGTATCTGTTGTGTGTGAGCGACAGCCTGTGAAAGTGGACAGCTGTGGCAAGAACTGCGTGAGATGTTTTGTGTCGCCATCGTTCGCTGAGCAGTCACCGTGTAGAACATCATGTGTGAGACTTCTGTGCAAGCAGAGCGACCGCTTGCCTAGGCATGAGGTGAGTGCTGTTTACTGTAGCATTAACAACGTGTGAGTTTCCCTACTCTTCCACAGCCGTGCCTTCCGAGAGTTAGAGTTCTGTTGTAGTTGGGGAGAGGAGGTATTGTCAGCCTGTCCCACAGGTAGGTGTTCTTCCACCCTGACAGTGTTTCTGACGGTGTTATTAACCCACCTGACACCGCAGGCCCTAAGAATTGCCTAACAGTTCATTGGTCAGTGTGCAGGCCAGGCCCCTGGGAAGAATTGTATTTGTGTCACCAGGCCACCTAGTGAAGCAAGCGTGCTGCTGCTTCTCTATGATGCGTCATGAGGCTTGCGAATAAATACATAGGGATTCACCCTGATCATTCTTCCAGTTGCGATGTCTAGGTGTAGTTACGCACATCCCTGACACAGCGTTTTGAACGCTATGGCAACACACCAATGATAGATGCTGTGGACGCACGCAGTGCTGTGCTGTAGATCCTGTCCTTAAAACACGCTCTCTTCTCCAGATGGAAGACCCACGCCATGAAGAATACGTGTCCACTGAAAGTGTAGGTCATCAGTAAGTCTTCTGGATTGCAGTAGGCCTCTAGTGGTCTGAAGGGCACCACTTTTCGGCGTCAGAAGTAGTGCACAGGGCCCCCACTTTGCAGGGGCCTGGTGCCCCTCACCCTCGTGTTGTTCAAGGGTCAACTGTATTTTCACCTCAAGAAACTTCAAGAAAGCAAATAAAGCCTCCACTTAAGAAAAAGAAAGGGGACAATAAAAATAGGAAAATTAAGAAATTGTAAATGAATAAACGTATGGAGGGAAAAATGTGTAAAGGTGAAAACTTTTCAATTGGTAGGCGAAGTATTACTGGTAAACTCAGAGCTGGACTGGTTAAGGAAGGAAAAAGCGGCATCATTTGGGATTCTGTGGCTGTTACAGCCGCAAGGAGAAGTTACAAAAATTCCCATGCATAAAGACCCATATCTTTGCTTACAAAGTTGACAAATCAGATGGAAATTTTTCTTAAGGGGCATAAACTACCACAATTCAATGAAGAAAAACTAAATTACCTCAATAACATTTTTGATGGAATAATTTGAATTTATAGCTAAAAATCTATCCCACAAACTCCAGGCCCCTATATTTCAGATAAAATAACACTGCAATTGTCTAGAAAATGGAGAAGAAAGAAATGTTTCCAGCTTGTACAAAGGGACAGCAGTGTTCTGATTGGAAAAACAGACGAAACATTTTTAAGAAAGCTATACAATAATCCCTTATGAGCAAAAATTCAAAGAATGGTAATCAGAATTGTAGTAAGGAAGTTGGACCATACATAGGGGCTAATCGTGACCACGTGGGGCTTCTCCAAGTTCTGCAAGGTCGGGTTAACATTTTCTCACTTTGCTTTTCAAGCACAGTTGACATAGAGCATTACGTTGTTTTCAGGTGTACAACACAGTGATGACACTTTTATTCAACTTGCAAAGTGATCTCCTGGTTAAGTCTCACACAGCTGGTGCTACACACACAGTTACTACGATGTTACTGAGTAGCTTCCTTACACTGTACCTGACATCCCCACGACTGTATTTATAACTGGCCAACGTAACTGTTGCCCCCTTTGTCACAGTTTGATTGCTTATAATAATGGGTTTATTTCTAGGCTCTGTATTCTGTTAAAAATGATCTGTGGAACTTTTTTCCTGCTCATGCCTTACTGTTTTGATTACTGAAGCTTTGTAGTATAGCTTGCGACCAGGGAGTGTGATAGCTCCAACTTTTTTCCTTAATATTTTTTGTCCATTCAAGGTTTGGTGTGGTTCTATATAAATTTGAAGATTATTTTCTCTAGTTCTGTGAAAAATGCTGTTGGTATTTTGATAGGGATTGCATCCAACAGGTTGCTTTGAGTACTATAGACATTTTAACTATTATTCCAATACATGGTTACAGTATATCCTTCCACTTGTATCTTCAATTTCTTTCATCAGTGTTTGTATTTTTTTCAAGTACAGGTTTTTTTACCTTAATAGTGAAATTTATTCCTTGGTATATTGTTTATGCAGTTGGAAATGAGGTTATTTTCTTAATATATCTTGTAGTTATTGGCGTATAGAAATGCAACTGATTTTTGCGTATTTTGTATCATGCAAATTAACATAATTTATTAGTTTTAATTGTTTTTTGTTGTAATCTTTAGGGTTTAGTGATACGCTGCTTACTGTCACCGTGTGTTTGCACCATTTTCTTCTTGTTGTAGAGTCCTAGTTTTCTGGCATGATTGGAGCACATTTTTGATAGGATTTTAAACTTCCTGGATTACTGAGACTTGTCTTGCGGCCTACAAATTAATCAGTGTTGGAAAATGTTTCATGTGCACTTGAAAACCAGGTGTATCCCACTGTCCTGGGGCGGGAGTCGGGTCCAGTGTGTCACTACAGGCCATCGTTTCCCTGAGATTTGTCATCTGGCTGATCCGTCTGTCGATGGGAGTGAGGTGTTCTAGTTCCCCCCATCACGCTGTCGCTGTCCTGTCTCCTTACGTTGGATCGTATTGGCCTTCCGTGTTCAGGCTCCTGTACACGGGCTTTACGAGGGTTCCCTCCATGTGTTTGACTGACCCAGGTATCGTTTCGGCAGGCACGGCGCGTCTCTGACCACAGCCTCATTGTAAAGACAACTTTCTTCCCCTAGGGGTACTGCCGCTCCAGCTTCCTTGCCGTTCACATCTGCCTGCGTGTCTTTTCCATCTCCTCCTCTCTGTGGGTGTGTACACGTTGAGCGAGCCTCCTGGAGCGGCATCCTACACATGTAGTTCCTCCCTTTCTGTCCCGCTGTGTGTTTGATGGGGCATTTTGGGTGTTCACTTGTAAAGTATTGATATCTGTGTACTTCCTGCCAGTTTAATGATTGGTTTTTGGTTGTTTGTGTAGCTCTCTGCGTCTGTTTTCTCCACTTGCTCTCTTCCTGTAGCTTGATGACTTTGAAAGTTACCAATGTGAACACCTGTCTCTTTACGTCTGTTACAGGATTCTGGTTTGTAGTTACGGCAAGATTCACGTATAACAAGCTCCGTTTGTAGCAGCCTATTTAAGGGTGCTGGTCATGCGAATTAGAGTACGTATTGAAAGCACCATATTTTTAGTTACTATCCATATTTTGGGTATTGACAGCACATTTTATATTGTTTGTATTTTCTTGAATTTAGTATTGCATTTACACTTGGCCTAGTTTTACATTTTAATTTTTATGCTGCCTTCATAACTTGTTAATTTGCTACTAAATATTTGCCTTTATCAGTGAGTCTCTTTTCTTTCTTATATTTTATTATTTTTAGTTTTGGCACTTTTTCTGCTTAGAAAATGTCCATTTGACATTTCTTGGTAGTGCCCAATTTAGTGGTGATAAAATCATTCATCTTTTGCTTTTATAAGAAACTTTATAGTTTTAGTTTTTTATTTTCTGAAAAAATTTTGATTACAGTTGACATTCAATATTACCGTTGTGCTGCATGGTGGTTAGACATTTATACAACTTGGGAAGGGGTCCCCTCAGAAAGTCTAGTACCCACTGGACATCATACATGGTTATATTACACTGTTGACAACCTTGTCTGGGAAACTATCCCTCCTCCCATTCCGGATGGCCACCGTGCTGACCAGCATGCTGCTGCTTGTAGCACTTTTTCTTCCTGTCATGGTCTGGAACATACCTGCCCCTCTCTTAGGGCCGGCACCATTTCTGCTGAAAACTCAGATGGTGCTATGGGGAATCCTTCATATATAACTAGCTGTTTTCCTCTCAGTGCTTTCATGGTTTTTTTTTTTTTTTTTTAGTTTTTTAAAGATTTATTTATTTATTTGTTTGTTTGTTTGTTTGTCTTTAGAGGGGAAGGGTAGGGGAGAGGGAGAGGGAGAGAAATATCAATGTATGGTTGCCTCTTGTGTGTCCCATGCTGGGAACAGGCCTGCAACCCAGGCATGTGCCCTGACTGGGAATCGAACCGCGATCCTCTGGTTCGCAGGCCCGCGCTCAATCCACTGAGCTACACCAGCCAGGGCGCTTTCATGGTTCTTTGTCTTCACCTTTTGGCAGTTTTGTCCTCGGATGGGCCATTTGGTTTCATGTTGGCTCTGCTTTCTGGACTTGGACGACTGTGTTCTGTGCTGGGTTAGGGGAGTTTTCAGCCATCTGTCACTCTCTCATCTCCTTCTGGGACCCCTCCGATGCCAATGTGGGCATGCTTCATGCTGATGCCCAGACATCCCTCCAACTGTCTTCCTTGTGGTCGAGACCTTTTGGACCTTCCTTGTTGTTCTGTTTGGGTGGTTTCCACTCCTTGTCTTCTGTATCACTGATTCACTATTCTGCAGCATCTAATCTGCTGTTCATTCCCACAGTGCCTTTATAAAATCTGTAAATAAATTTTATACATGCACAGAAACAGAGCACATAGAATAGTGAACAAATACTTGTTCCTATCACCTACCCTCTGCAAACTTGCTTTATCTGTACTCACACTCTCTTCCCCACGATTAATGTGATTTCATTTTGCTTTCTTTGAAATTATTAACACTATCACAGATCACCCGCATTTAACCCCCTTTCCCCCTCCAACCCAGCTCCCCCCCCCCCCCAGGGCGGCCTTCACTGCATTGTTCTCTGTGTCCACGGGTTGTGTCGTGTCCTGTCTGTGGCTGGAGGGGTGACGGAGCCAGGGCTGGGAGGTAGGGCACCTCCTGCCTCGCACCAGTGCCATCCGGGGGTCTGGTGCCCGCACCCTGTCTCCCTGTCTGCGTCCATCTGGAGAAGGTCGGACATCCAGGTAGGGCCGCAGGTCTTGAGTTGGGCGTGCAGGGACAGGCAGGCGGAACCTAGTGACCGAGGGAACCCCTCACAAACGGAACGGAACCCTGTGGGCGCAGTGCCCACGTGATACCCACCACCCTCCCAAGTCTGCCACCAACGGCGGCCCCCAGGGCGGCGGGGAAATGCCAGAAGCCCAGGCCCCAGTGGCTGTCTCATGGAGAAGCCACCATCTGAGTGACCTTCGGCACGTGGTGGACGGCGAGGGCAGTCTGGGAAGCAGACGCTGTCCCAGCTTTGTGGAGATCAGGAAGTTCGTGGGGAGAGAGAGGTCCTCCTCGGTTCTCTCCTTCAACTGGAAGGAGGAGAACCTGCTGAAGAAGAAGCTCAGTTTTCTGGAGTCCATGAAGAAGTACGAAGCTAACGCCTGGCTCAGGGAGCAGAAAGCCTTTTACAAACGATACCAGACCCGGCTCCAGACACTGGAGCTGGAGCACGCCCGGTTGCTAGGCAAGAAGGACCTGGTCCGCCAGCTCACCTCCCAGAACAAGTTGTCAAACTACAGCAGCTCCGTCGTGGACCAGAGCGAGGCAGCCGTGAAGGCGATAGTTCAGGCCAGGTCTGGGAGGGAGGGCTCGGTGCAGCTCGGGGGCAGCGCGGGTGGGGACCGATCCCCGCCAGGCCTCTGGGAGGGTCTGCCAGAGCCGGCGCGGGCCCAGGCCCCTCCCGGGGTGACCTGGAAGGCAGACCCCAGGAAAGAGAGGTGGATTGCAGCTGTGACTATAAGGAGATCTCGCTCCCAAGCGGAGGAGAAGCCAGCTCTGGCTTGGTCCTTGGACACCCTGGGAGCTCCAGCGGCAGGCCCTCAGCCCGGAAGGCCCCTTGTGGACGGCAGGCCCTGGAGCACCGTCCCCAGTCAGCTTCCAGATGTGGCCGTTGGCAGGCAACCGGACGACAAGTTTCTGCCGTACGCAGCCTGGGGGGCCAGGCGAGCGGAGCCGCTCAGGAAGATACAGCCAGGCCGCAGGGGCAGCCCCTGGGGTCCCTTGGAAGCGCAGGTGGCCAAGGCGCTCCTGACCCGGAGGCAAGCCGTGCTAGGGCAGCAGTTCCCTGTGCACCAAGGGACTGCGCCCCCGGAGGGCAGCACCCAGAGTCGCCCTGGGACCACTCGGTTTCCCCGGACGGCTTTTCCGGCGACCCTTTGGGCAAGGGTGGGGAGGGAGTGTCACGTGGGCCTGGGTCCAGAGTGCACAGGCCTGCAAGAGGGCCACATGGTTGTTGAGGAGGAGCAGCAACAAATGTGAGAGCAGCACGGTCCCCAGAACACCTTGTTTTCTCGGGGCGGGGGGGGGCAGGTTTCTGGCTCTTGCCGTATGAATGTACGTGAGTGCCATGGCCAGGTCGTCTCGGGCACAGCGCTTCTCGTTGGAGAGCTGACCTTCTACGCCACCACCCCCCCTCAAGCGCCCACAATACAGTTGCTCTCCTTTGTCACAAGAACAGGTGCTGGTGGTCGTTTCAGTTTCTTTCTTCTAATTGAACTTACTAAGGAGACGCTGCTTGTTGAACTGTCGGTGTCCGGAGTACAGGTCTGCGTCCGGCGTCTGCACATCGTGTCGTGGGATCCCCGCCGCCCGTCCTGCCGCCTTCCCCTCTCTCCCGTCTCCCCCTTCCCTGCGGTCATCCCTGTACTCTGTAGCTGTGAGGGTTGGACTTGTTTTTTGCCTAAGCCCTTCCCCTTTTTCACCCAGCCTCCCAACCTCCCTCCCCTCTTGACAGCTGTCAGTCTGTCCCTGTGTGTGTTTCTGTTTTATTTCGTTCATCGAGACTCCACATCCACGTGAGAGGGATCACATGGTACTTGGTTTCCTGCGTAGCTGGCTTCCTTCACTGAGCATAATACTCTCCAGCTCCATCCATGCTGTTGCAAAAGGTCACCTTCCAGTCTCTTTTGCAGCTGAGCCCTGTCCCACTGTGTAAATGTAGCAAGGCCTTTCTGTCCACCTTCTCCGGACGGGCTCTCGGGCCGCTTGCAGGTCTCGGTGACTGTGAGGAACTCCGCAGTGAACATAGGGCTGTTTCAGAGTGTTCCTGGTTTCTTTGGGTATATTCCCAGAAGTGGAATTGCATCAGAAGGCAATTCTACTGTTAATTTTTTTAGGTCCCTTCATACTCTTTTCCACAGTGGCTGCCCCAGTCTCTATTCTCACCAAGAGTGCACAAGGGTCCCCTTTCGCATCTTTGCCAGCACTTGGGTTTGTGAGTTTTTTGATGGTGGCCATTCTGAGAGGTGGGAGGTGATCTCTTAGTGTGGTTTTAATTTGCATTTTTCCAGTTAGTGACGTGGAACGTCTTCTCATAGGTCCACCATCTGTACCATCCTCTTTGGAGGAGTGTCTGTCCAGGTTCACTTCCGAGGTTTTAATGGGGTCAGGGGTGGGTGCTGAATTTACGAGCACCTGATAGATTTTGGATGTTAACCCAGTATCGGATGTGTTGGCAAACATGGTCTCCCATTCAGTGGGTTGTCTTTTCATTTTGTTGCTGGTTTCCATTGCTGTGCAGACACTTTTTGGCTTGATGTCCCATTTTATAATTTTCTTTTTTTTTCCCCTTGCTCAAGGACATATATCAGAATAAATAGTGCTACAAGAAATGCCTGATATTTAACTTCCTGTGTTTTCTTCTAGGATTTTTATGATTTTGAGCCTAAAACCCATTTGGATTTTATCGTTACGTGTGGTGTAAGAAAGTGCACTTGGTTCATTTTCCCAACCCGATTCACTGAAGGAACTCGCCTTGACCCAGTGCATCTTTTTCCTACCTCGGGAAATATTAATTGGGCCTCATGGTGGTGGCTTGTTTCTGGGCTCTCTGTTCTGTTCCACTGACCTACAAGGGGGAACCCCCCTCTTAACAAAAAATGGAATTTATTTATAAAAAATTGCGTGCTTACATGTTTAAACTTCAGTCACCTTCCACGTTCTTTCCAGCTGACGCAGTTGCACCCACTGAAACGTTCTCCCACGGCTCAACACAGGTTTTGACCCCCCATTTTGATGCCGTGTCGTGCTTCTGCTTCCTGTGTCCCCTCTTGCACATCAGCAAAGTGTTTCCCTTTGAGAACTTCCATCATCCGAAGAAGGGCAAAAACTCACTTAGGGCAAGAGTGGGTGAGTCGGGCGGGTGGGGCACAGGGACTTGCCTTTCTTGGTGACACTGTGGAACACTCAGCGTGGGGTGGGCATGTGCACTCGCGAATCACCCATCGTGAAATGGGCCAACACACTGAGTCTTCAAAAAAATTAAAAGAAAAATCTTCCAAAGCCAAACATGCCTTCTCACCACAACGCAATCCGGTGCAATGATAGAATGGGTTCCTGGGATGCTCACCTAGAGGTGGGTAGCCTGGACTAGAAGGAGCCAGCTCTTCTGGAGATACATTGGGGCTTCTTTGGGGCCCTCCTTGTGTCCGTCTTTTTATGCTTATGCCCTGCTGTTTTGATCTCCATGGCTGTGCAGTGGAGTTCGACGTCAGGTACTGCAAGTCCTGCAGCTGTGTTCTTTCTGAAGGTTGCTGCGTGGATTTTGGTTCCATATGAATTTGGGAATATTTGTTCTGGTGGTATAAAATACGCCATTGGTTTCTTGATAAGGAATTGGTTTAATCTCCAGATTGCTTTGGGCAGTGTGGACATTTTAGTGATGCTAATTCTTCCTGTCCATGAACATGGTGTGTGCGTTCAGAAATGCAACTGATGTTTGGATTTTTATTTTTTTATTTTATTATTTTGGTACTTCACTGAATTTATGACTTCTAATATTTTTGTGATGGAATATTTAGAGTTCTGTTACTACTTTATAATTTGGATGCCCTTTCTTTCTTTTTCTTGTCAAATTGCTGTGGCTGGGACTTCTAGTACTGTGTCGAATAAGCGGTGAAGGCAGATGAGCGGATTTTGGGTGATTGCCCTAGAGCAAAGTAAAACACCCACAGGGTTTTGTCCGGCAGCGGTCAGTTAGCATTCCCAGCTGTCCTTCTGCAGGCAGTTAAAGTCCTTTTATCGCTGACTAGATGGTCCTGAGGCAGGTTTACGTAGGAAGTGATACTTCTGCATTGAAAGGAACTCCAGGGAGGCACTCTCAAAGTATTTTTGGCGTATGTTCTCTCTAAGCTCCGTGTTGACAGCAGTACCATTCATTCTACGTGGAGCTCACATTCTGAAGCCTGTAGGGGAACGGTCCAGTGTCCCCCACTAGGATGTCAGGCGGTGGGACTGAGGTCCCGCCCTCTGGGTGGCCCACGTGTCCTAGATGACAGCTTCGACTGTGCATGGGGTCGGTGTGAATTTTACTCTCTTCCTCCTGGGGATTTGTGCATGGAAGGGTGGCAAGGTGTTTGTGAAGTAAAACGGAAAGCCCTGTGCTTGCAGTGTGGAGTCCACGGGGAAGGGGCGGGGGCGCCCCGGGCAGAACTTTCCCAAAACTGGGGCACTGGCGGTCCCTCATTTGCTCACCACCGGTGTGGGAAGCGGCGGGGAGGGCCGCGCTGCACTTCCCTCCTGCCGCGTTTGGGAACCGACCACGTTCCGAAGAGCCTCGTCGGGTCGAGGCGGCCCTGCCTCCCGCACAGGGACAGCTTACTCGGCCTCTCACTGATTGATTGCGTGCAGACCGGTTGACACCTGAGGCTCTTCGTGCGGTTGTAGCTCCATCCATTCATTCATGCCACACGCACACTGGGCAGACGCTCATGGAGGTACAATTGAGGGAGCCAGTTCGGCATCGATGACCTGAGCAAAAAGTACATTGCGATAGGAGCAAGGGGATGCTGACCATTTCAGAGGACACATTTTTACCGTTGAAAACGCCTTGGTGCTGCTCACTGCCTCTTGCAGACCCACTGTGTGTTGAAGGCTCGTGGGTCGGGGGGGCCGGTCTGAGAGGCGCTTTCGGGTCACGGGATGTCGTCTGTTGCACAGGCCGAAAGGTCTTGTACCCTTGTGGTGCGCTGGGATTCTCTGGGACCAGGCTGTCTTCTCACTGGTCCCCACAGACTGATCTGACCTCACTGTCAGCGTGACCTTTGAGACGCACTGGTGAGTGTGCCGAATCAGCAGTGACGGGTCCCGAACACGGACAGTGGGCCTCGTTGGAGTTCATGCGCCGTACGTCCTGTCCCTGAGTCTCAGAGCACGTTCGCTTCCTGCGCACGGCATGCTGGGTCAGGCCGGGGGCTGAGTGGCCTCACGGGCGCGCCGCTGTCGGCTCTGCCTGCTCGGCCTCAGCCAGAAGCCAGGTGGGGGCCTCGCCTGCGGGGCGGGCCCTCCAGTGCAGCACACAGGAGAAAATGAGAAAGGAGTGAGCCGCAGTGCGCACGCAGAACGGTGTGCCCGTTACACGCGGGGTCCTTGCACCCCTCACTGTCCCCGTGGTGTGTGGTCATCGTGCTCCTGTATGACGCGCATCCTTCTTCCCTCGGAAACTTGGGCAACAGCGTGGGCATCATACCCGGCAGAAGGTGACAGCTGTTCACCTTCCTCTCCCGGTAGCTCCTCCTGTCACCGGGAAGCTGTCCGTTCCCGGGGAGGGTCCCGCCTGCCCTTCCCTCCCTGTGATTGGGTTTCTCCGTGCAGCTGGGCTACGGTGCCTGCGCCCGCGGGCTCTGTGTCCGTCCCTTTGCTGCTGCTCTCACCGCTTCTCGATGGTTCTCACCCCGGCCGCAATAGGGGCCCAGTTTTTCTCCTAAACCAGCGCCCCTTCCTGTGCAGCCCTGCCGAGGCCAGGAGTCACCCACTCCGCCTTCCCAGACCCCAGGCGGCGTCTGTGCCGCCAGGGCTCGGGTGTCACCCGTCCAGGTCCCCAGCGGAACTCAGATTGTCCCTGCCTTCTGTCCTCAGACGCTCTTTCTGGGCCTTTCCGGGATGATGGCGATTGTCCCCGAGTACAGAGACCACACAGCCATCCCATGTGTATTACCGAACACACAGGAGATGCTTCTCCGTCTGCACGGCGAAGGCTGGAGCTCTCCGCGCGGCTCACAGCCTCCCCCCACCACCCTGTCCTGGGACCTCTCCCGCCCTCGAGCCTGCACTGCCTGCCTGCTCTGCACCCCATCGCCCAGAGTCAGCCGGCCGCCGCCCGCCCAAACTCTTAGACGTCTGGACTCTGTCCGAACCCCACGTCCCACCCTTCCCTTACCCCGGGGGCTGCCTCCGGAGGCCTGCGGACGGCTCCCCCAAGTGGACTGTCAGCGGAGCAGCTGAGCGCGCCGCTCGCTGCTGTCTGCCTGTGAATGGAACCTGCACACCAGCTGGAACAGGGCGGAGCCGGTTTGTCCCTCCCGGTGAAGCCGTCCCAGGCGTCCCCTACCCTTCCCCCAGCTCTGAGTGCCGCACCGTACGTGTGCGCATGCGCCACAGGGGCGCCCCGAGAAACCCCGCTGCTCGCGCTCTGCCTCGTGACGTTTTTCCAGGACTGCACTCCCAGGTCCTGTCGCCTTGGTCCCTTTTGGATATAGCGCATGGCGTCGGTTTGGGGGCATTAAGTCCACACTGGTGAGACATCCAATTGTCACTTTGGGCCTTGAGTGAAAGTGGAACAACTCGAGTAGCCTTCCTGAGTCAGCTGCCTGAGACCAGGTGTGGCTTGCTGGTTCCTTTCCCCTTCCTCCCCCACGCAAGGCACGTTCCTTCCCACCCAAGCGCTGTTTCTGGCCCCACTGGTCGGGCGGGGTGGAAGGAGCGGGGAGAGAGACGGTCCTGGAGCCGCCCGCTATGGTCAGGCGCAGCGCACTGCGAGCCCGGCGCTGAGTCGTCCGGCTCCGTCCCTCCGAGCTGGGTTTCCCAGGACGTAAGCGTCGTGGGGACCTGTTCTCCTGGTCCGCACCAGTTCGGAGGCACCTTGCTGGGGTCAGGGTGCCGGCAAGGGGCGCCCCTCCCCCCCTCAGCTTGGGTAACGAGGCCAGCGTTAATCACTCGAGTAGTAAAAGCCCGAGAAAGATAGATAGGAAAATGGGGGAGAGAGTATTTATTGCAAACAGAGATGCAGGTATTCTAGCTCGGCCGATTGCAGCGTTGTTCGACACACTGAGGTTGCGGGTTCAATCCCCAGTCAAGGCATATGCAAGAAGTACTCGGTGAACGCCTAAGTGGAACAATGAATTGACGCTTCTGTCTTAATTTCTCCCCGTTCCCTCTGAAATCAATAAAAAATTTATTCTTCAAAAAATGATAGCAAACTGAACATCGTCTTGAGCTGTCATTTGTCACTCGCCCAGTGGCTGCTCTGAGGAGGTCGCGGGCGGCCGGAGTGAGTCCATGGACAGTGTCATCTCGCAGCTGCTTTGCCGGAGACACATTAAAAAACACCCTTCCCCGCGAATCACCTCGCACTGCAGGTATCGGGTACTTTAAAAAAAAAAATAGTTCTCACAGATGGGACGCGAAAAATGCCCACTCACCGGGCTGCCAGCACAGGTCCCAGAGACCGTGGGCGCGGGGAAGCGGGGAGCAGTGCTTGGAGCCCGGGCCAAGTCGGGCAAACGGCAGAGGCCTGCGCTCCAGTGGGTGGGGCGCCCAGCGAGAAGCGGGATGCAGAGGGGAGCACGTTTTTCTGGCGGATTACTAAAATTACCAATGGGGTTCGTGTCAAGGAGAAGGGTGAGCGAGGAAGTTGGGGAGTTCCGGAGCTCCCACGGCACGTGCACGAGCCCGCGGCGGCCCATGTTGTCGGGGCCCCGGGCGGGGGGCGGGGGGGTGGGGAAGGACGGGCCCTGGGCGGGGACAGCAGCGCGAATTCATTCCCGCCCGGGCGGAGGGGTTCCATTTCCTGCGCGGAAGGTGATGCGTCCGAACTACAGGCAGAGACGCAAGGTGAGGGCTTCCCTTGCAAGGGCCAGAGTTCTCGGGCGCGTTGGCGGGGACCCAGGGACCCCGAGGTGGGGCTGGAGCGCCGGTTGACCGCAGAACTTAAAAAACTTTTTTTTTAAGTATTTTCCTTTTTTATTTATTTATCTTTATATGGGAAGGGAAGGAGAGAGAGAGAGAAACATCAATGTGCGGTTGCCTCTTGTATGTCCCCTGCCGGCAACTGTCCTGGCAACCCAGGCATGTGCCCTGACTGGGAATCGAACCGCGATCCTTCGGTTCACAGGCCCGCGCTCAATCCACTGAGCTACACCAGCCAGGGCTGACCGCAGAACTTTAAAAACTGCTTTCTGCCCTGGTCGGTGTGTCTCGGTGTGTCCGAGCATCCTCCCCTGACTGAAAGGTGGTGGGTTCCTGTCTGGATTGCGGGTTCAATCCCCAGTGGGGGCGTATTCAGGAGGCAGCTAATGGGTGCTTTTCTTGCATTGAGGTGTCCGTTCCCTGTCTGTGTGAAAGCAATGAAAAAATGTCTTTAGGGGGAAGCATGGAAAGAAAAAGTAAACAAAATCCTTTCGAATACCCATTCACTTGAGTGTTCCTTGGCTGAGGGAGTACTAGGATATCACAGTGATCAGGAAGTTCCCCCGGGTTTCCGTGCGCGAGGCCGCCTGTGGAGGTAGGTCTGGGGTCTGTCGTTCACAGCGCTGCGTTCAGCGGGGACACAGTTCAGACGGCGGAGGGGAGGGGTCGCGGGTCCAGACTGACGGCGCGGAGAAGCAACCGGCGTTGTGCGCGTCTTAGAGTTTGTGGTTCATGAGGTTGGCTGCGGCGGCTGGTTGGTATACAGGTGTCAGGTGCACAGCTCAAAAGGGCACCATCCGCGTGCCGTGTTGTGTGCTCACAGGCCCAGGGCAGGTCTCCTGTACCTTCTGCCGGTCACCGCCGTGCTGCTCGTGTCCATGAGAGAGTTTGCTTTGCTTGATCCCTCCCTCCGTCTTCGACTCGTTGCCCCCTAACATCCCCCCGCCCCCCGCCCCCCGCCCCCCGCCGGCAGCTGCGGGCCTGTGCGGTCAGTGACCCTGAGTGTGCTTCTATCCTGTTAGTTCATTGTGTTCGTTAGATTCCACAGACGATTGAGATCACGTGGCATCCGTCTTTCTCTGACTGGCTCATCTCACCCCGCGTTATGTTGTCCGTCCAGGTGCACCCATGCTGTCGCCAAAGGGAAGTCTCTCTCTTTCGACCGAGGGACACCCCGTCGTGTGCAGGCGGCAGGTTTTGTATCCCTGCCCTTGCTGATGGGCGGGCACACGGGCTCCCCTGGTGTCCTTCATTTTTCACTAGCCTTTTGCAAGAGCTCTTCCGACAAAACTACTTGGGAACATAGAAGCTCTGTTCAGGCTTCTGCATGCCGATGGAAATGGGTATCTCGTGTGTTTGCTCTGGAAACCCTCATTTTTGAGTGCATGTGGGTTTTTTTTTAATAATGTAAGTTTTCCACTATAGTTGATGCACAGCATGAGTTCCAAGGGCACAGCTCCGTGATCAAACACATGTCCTTTGAAGTGGTCACCCAGTCCATCCAGGATCCACCTGGAATCCCAGTTATCACCACGTTAGTGACCTCATCCCCTGGGGTGTACTTCACATCCTGAGACCAGTCCGTAACCACGGATTTGTGGTGCTTAGCCCACTCACCCTGCGTACCCAGCCCCGACGCCTCTTCCCTCCGGCAGCCCTCAAAACGATTATCAGGTCTGTTTCTGGTCTGCTTGCTTGTGCACTTTTTTGTAATTCCACGTACATGTGCAATCACGTGGCGTCTGTCTGTCTCCGTCTGAGTTCTTTCACTGAGCACAGTGCCGTCCAGTGACATCGACGCCCGCGCAGAGCAGGGGGTTCGTTCCTCCTCGTCTTCGGGGCCGAGTCCTGTTTCGTCCCTCGTTCCCCGTGACCCCCTCGCCTCGAGGGCTCTTCGCTGCCTCCGTACCCTGGCGGTTGTGAGCAGGTCAGTGCGCGCCTTTCCCGCTGAGTGTGTGGGGGTCTGCAGAAAGGCGCCCCTGGGAATGGCGTTGCCCGGTTGCGTCCCGGCCGTTCTGTCTGATGGCAGTGTTGCCACCCCCCTTTTTCCCTTAATTTCCGTGGTCGCGAAGGACCTTTTCTCGGACGCGGTGCTGCCAGCCTGTGTTGTTTCGTTTGAAGGCGGCCATTTCTAGACAGGATAAGCGAGGGCCTTGTTACCCATTCACCGATGTTTGTGTTCGGATTGGAGCATTTAATCCATTTGCATGTAAAGTGATGGTTTCGAATTTTCTAAGACCCTCCGCTGCCCGCTCTGTCCTGCAAGTCCGGCCCCCGGCACGCGTCCCACAGGGACGTCCCAGACGGACAGGGAGTGGCGGGGGCGGCCTGAGGCCAGAGTGGGGGAGTCGCGGTTGACAGATGCGTGTAATACGGCCATTCTACTACGCACGTTTCCGAGTTTTAAATGGCTTACAACGCTTGTTTCCTGGCTCAGGAACTCACTTAGCTTTCAGTTCTCTGATAAGTCCTTGTAGTCTCTGTGGTCTGAAATGATGGCCTCGCTGGGCAGGGTGACGGTGTTTGTAGTTCCCTGTGCTGGGCTGAGAGGTGCCCAGGAGAGGCCAGGCGGGAACCAAGGCCGGCTGCTGCAGGTGCTGCGGGTGCTGGCCCTGGGCAACTTGGGGAAAAGCGCAGGGCTCGCCGAGGCCAGACGCTGCGTGTGCGGACTCCGGGGAAGTCGGCAGCGGGAGCCCGGGCAGGCGTTTGTGTGGAAAAGCCCCTGGAACCCTGTTCCACTGCGCTCTGCCCCTCCCTGCTCCCACAGGGCTCCGAGGCCGTTGGCGTGGTGTTTGAAGTTCCCAGGTGCTGCTGGCGCTCGTGGTGGCTTTGTGGTACTTGCGGGGGCGAAGCCGCCTGCGCTTTTACAGTCGCGCCGTCACGCACGCTAACACCGCGGCCCCCACGTTCCCAGAGCCTGCTGGGCCCCGCACTGTCCTCCGCCGGTGGCTCCCCGCGCCGCACGGCGCGTGCCCAGGACCAGCTGTGTGCGCCTCCCCCGATCCGCCCCCCTGGATTTGAGCGTCTGTTCCGTGCTGTTCTTCATGAATCGCACGATGTGCGTCGTTCTCCGACCTGCTTCACTGAGCACACCTTCAGTCTTCACGCCCGCTGCCTCCGCAGGTAAGGTTCCCTTCCCGTCTACGGCTGGGGACCACTCCGTCGTCGCAGGTACGTACCGCCGCCTTTTACCCCCTTGTCTGTTGATGGCACTCGGCTTATCACCGTGTCTCCCTATTGTACCTGAGGCTGTGTGTCTTTAGTTTTTTGGGGTTCTCTTAATATGTGCCTGGAAGTGGAATTGCTAGGTCATAGTTGTTTCGATTTTTGTGGATGTATTATTGATGGTGGCCATCCTGACGGGGTGAGGCGGTATCTCAGTGTGGTTTGAATTTGCATCTCTCTGAGGGTCAGCGATGTCCAGCATCTGCTCCTGCCTAGTGGCTGGCTGTGTGTGCTCTTTGGAGAAGTGCGCTCAGATCCTGTGCCCGTTTTTAACTGGACTGTTTGGTGTTGAGCTGCGTGTGCCTTAGAAGCTTTGGGTAGGAACCCTCATCAGATGTCTCGTCGGTGAATATTGTCTCCCAGTCATTAGGTTGCTGCCTCTCCATTTGGAGGGTTGCCTTTGCTGTGCAAACACTTCTCCTCTTGTGTCTACCTTGCACAAGACGTATCAGAGAAATGTCTGAGATTTTACTGCTTACGTTTTTTTCTAGGAGTTCTATGGTATCAGGTTGTACATTAAAGTCTAACGCACTTCGCGTTTACTCCTGTGACAGTGTAGGAAGGTGATCTGCTTTCATTTTTCTACGTGTGCGTGTCCGATTTTCCCAGCAACGTTAGTGGGATGGTGTGTTTACCCCACTGCGCATTCTTGCCTGCACTGTCAAATCTTAACTGACCACAGAAGTGTGGTTTTTATGCCAGTTACCACACCGCTTTGGTTACTGTGGCTTTGTAATATAGTTTGACATCAGGCAGCAGGATTCCTCCAAGTTGTTGTTTCCTCTCAGGATTCCTGAGGCTATCTGGGTTACAGGTGGTTTGAGAGGGCAGTGGGACTCTAGCTGGAAGCTGGATGTGGTTGTGGGGGGCTGCGAGTCCCCCACCCCAGAGTTTGGACGGGAACCCAGGACTTCCTTACAAACCCAACAGCAGGTGTAAAAGCGGGGAGCTAGTGGGGGCCTTGGGTGTCATGCTCTGTGCCCAAGGGCAGGGACTGTATGCGGGGGGGAGGGGGAAACCGTCCTTAGAGACTGTGGGAGTGTTAAAAAGTGTGGTTCCCGCTGGGCAGCTACGGGGACAAGGGCCACAGAAGAGTGGGCAGCCCTGGGAAGCTGCTCCTTGCCCTGACAGCGTCTGTGGAGTTCTGGAGACAGCTCCTCCGGGAAGCCTGGCGGCGGCCAGCACAGTCAAACTCGGAAGCAACGTTGCTCGGGTGCAAAGCCTGCCCACTCTGTCCCCATCTGTGCCCCTCAGCTGGGGTTCGGCTCTCACGGTGGAAAGCACGAGACCGAGCTGGACTCTTCGCAGAGGCAGGCGGTTCAGGTGAGGTCTCCCCGCTTCCCCAGGACGCCAGCACCCAGCGTGGGCCACACCCCGAGTTCCTTCCCGGATCATGAACTGCTGTGTGCCTCACACGCTCCGGCCTGATCGCCAGAGCGTGTCTGCGCAGCAGAGCCCTGTGAGAAGGCTCCAGGGAATGGGGGGCGGGAGGGCGGACCTGCTGGGGCAGCGGCGACTCTTGTGTCGATCCTCCCTGAGCCTCGTACAGCCCAGTGCAGAGTTGGGGGCCGGGGGGGGGGGCTGTGCAGGGAGTCTGGATCACCAATAACGTCTTCTCTCAAAATATTTTTCAGGGTAGTTTATTTGGAACTGTTTGTTAAAAGCCTAGTCTATAGCTGATAACCTATACTCAATTACCATTCCAAAAATTCCATACAGAGACGTCATTACAGCTGAAGAACTCCAATAGCATAGTGAGGACAGAACGGGAGAACAGAGGGGCAGGTTCTCCGCGCGTTTATTGTATGAAATGCCCCCGGTGCGCGCTCGTCTCCCCTTCCCGGGTCGCAGGAGAGGCCCTGGGGTCGGGGGTGGGGGTGACGCAGCAGCAGGAGGAGCCCTTGCATCTGGCGGGGTTCTCACCGCTCGGGGGCCCAGGTCAGCCGTCGCCGCCTGAGGCCCCCCGTCTTCCTCCCCAGGGGGCCCCCGGGGTGCGCGCCAGCCTCGCCCGCCGGTAGCAGATCGGCCAAAGGCTTGGGAAAGACACCGCCTCCCGCCCGCAATGCCCTGCCGATCCGAACAGTCGCCTGTGGACCTGTGGTTCTGCTGCAAACAAGGCACAAGCGCAGCCCGGCGGCTGTGGCTTGTCGTGAAAGGATATATCGTATGTCTCTCCTTAGTTAAAAATACATAATCCTTTTATTTTATATTGCAGTAAAAGAAATCAACATCATAGACACAGAAGACTAGAAAGGGGAAGCTACGAACTCCTGAACGTCCAATAATTTAAGCCTATGTGTACTTCACCCCAGGACAGGAAAGTGGGATCACCACGTAGGTTTTGCGGTAAAATTCAATCTGGGGGGGCCCTCGTGGGGCGGTGCCGCTCGCTCCCAGCTGCGCCTGCTGCACAGCCCGGCCCGCGACCCCCCTCCCCCCCGGAGACCGTCGTTCCCTGCCGGGCCCCGCGAGCTGGGACACGAGAGGGTGCCGACCCGGAGGGAAGACTTTGGATTGTCTGTGTAGATGCAGGTAAGAAGTAAGTACTCAAAATTTAGTTTAAGTGCACTTTCACATGCTTTGTGTTTAAAAAAAAAAACAAAAAAAAAAAACAAAAAACAAAAACGGACTTCCTAAGGGTCTTGCAACAGGGCTCCACTCACCGCTTGTTTTGGCCAAATGCACTTTCCCCTGTAAACGGAAATGACGACGACAAGAACACAGCGGGACGAAGACAAGCCCTGCCCTTCACCTACGGGGACAGAGGACCGGCCGCGGGGCAGGGCGCCACGGGACGCACGAGGATGACACGGTGGCACACGGGCTGGGCTCGGTGGTGCGGGGACCAAAGCAGAGCTCTGCGGGCTGCAGGGAACATTCCGAGTTCTCCCTTCCGGCTTTATTGATTTCAAGATTTTGCACAGAAAACTCTTTGGGGACTAGAACAGCAGCAAATTGCATCACACTGTTTTCAAGACTTCAAGTTTCGAAAGCAAATTGTTTAAGGGAAAAAAAAAAAACAGTTCCTGATTGGAGTTGGCTACAGGGACGAGGCCGAGCGCGGACTCCCCCGAGGGCTGGCCGCGGGCCCGGCGAGCGGGCGCGCCCCTCCTGAGGGGGCGGCCGTTTGGTGGTGGGTGTCTTCTCAGTACTCAAAAAGGCTCAACCTCAAGCAGTAATAAACACAAGCAAAAGTGACTTAACCATTAAAATAAATATTCAGAGAAACCTCTCTGTACATACAAGTGAAAGGATAAGTAACACTTTCACAGAAAAAAATAATAATAATAAAGGCTTTGTTAGGCTTTGTTCGTCGAAGTAGCTGACTGTGCTGTCCCAGCCCCCGGAGCCCAGCGAGGAAGGGAGTGCGGGGCGGCGGCCCGCCCCCTGGCAGCCTGCGCGCGGGCTCCACCCTCCACCGCTTCCCTCCCGGGGCTCACGTTCAGGTCGCAAAGGGGCTCCCTTTCACTGGTTTGCTTCTCCTGGTTCTTTACAGCATGCCAAACCCTTTGGCGTAAGTGATGGCCTTCAACAACCTTTCTTTGAGTTTCTCTTTGCTGGAATACTCCGGCAGTAAAAGCACATTAAAGCAAGTATGAGATGTAGGCAACCTAGACGGAAAGGGGAGAACAGGACTGTTAGTTGTGGGCGGCGCGCCCCCCTCTCAGCGAACCTAGCCGCGTTACGGGCTCGGGAGGCACTGGGCAGAGCCCGCGTGGGCAATTACCGTTCCGTGTCCGGGCCGTTCTTGGCGATGATCATCTTCAGCTTCCCCAGGCCGCCCACAGGCGCCCTGTCCGTGCCGGTCGTGAACTGCAGGAACAGCCTCTTCTGCTCGTCGGTGAACGAGTGCACGATTTCCCAGAACTCCCTGCGGAGGCGAGACGGGACACGGCTGTGGCACGTGTGTGCGTTTCTGGCCTGTGCCGCACCGTGTTAGGAGGGACCCTGGAGGTTAGCCTCGGGGACCCCCACCCGCACATTCCCAGCTCTCTCCCTTGCGTTCAGCAATGGGAGCCAGGAAGCCTGAGGGTCCAACAGGAGCCAGGAAGGATGGGGACTGGGGCCCACCAGCAACGAAGGACCAGATCCCACGCGCTGCAGCGACTCGACGATGGAAGTGCTCAGGGGTGGCTGCTCTGGTTCCTCCCCGCAGGAACCCGGTCCAGATGGAGATGCCGCCCCCCCACCAAAGCCTTGGTGATAAGACACAGGCTCGGACCGCCCTCGTTACCCTGAACATTTCTAACGTTTAATTGGTGCAAGAGCGGTTTACGTGCTGCTTTGAGAAGGCTTCTGCAGGAGCACACTGCCCAGGCCTGTGACCACAGCGCTCGTCCTGTTACCGCACGCTTCAGCGTGGGCGTGCGCCCCTCCGAGCTGGGAAAGCGGCGCAGGCACAAGCACCGAGCCCTGGTCGTGGGACCTGCGGCTCCTCTCCCCACGCTTGGGCTCCTTCCTGTGGAGGGCGGGTAGACAATAGGGAGCAACCCAGCCACTGTGGCCCGAGGCCCACCCCACCGGCAGGGGCTGATCCAGGGTGGGAGGGATAGACCACAAGGGCAGCAGTGGACCACAGTGGTCTCTGCGACCAGCGTGGCGACGGAAGAGGGGCGGACCCCTGTCGGGGGGGGACAACCGAGAGCCACCCTGGCTCCTGGAGGGTCCAGAACATGAGGCGATCCCGGAATCCAAATAGAGGCATGGGACACGGTCTCTGGAAATCTCACGAAGACGGGGGAAACCCGTCACAAGCCACAGGAGGGGACACGCAAGTGTTACGGGCACACAGGGAGGTGCACAGTGGAGAATACGCAAACACTGCGAGGAGGAGAAACGTCACGCCAGTCCCTCCGAGGACGGGGCTCAGACATGGGAGCTACGGACTCGCGTGCAGGCCTTCAGTCGGCGAACGGCCCTCCGAGCAAAGGGAAAGGATGAAGACCTGCCGACTTGGGGAGGTCAGCACTTCCGCTTGGGCGACGCGTGAGGTGCTGATGGCACAGACAAGGACCGAGGGAGGGGCAGCCGACAGCCCCCGTCACCGGAGGGCCACACCTTGTCCCCAGTACGGACTTCTCAACGCCATTCCCCAGCAATCGTCTGACAAAAACAGCTTAACCTCCGTCCTCCAGGTCAGCTGAATGGAAACCCCAAGAATTGAGTCGTGTTAAAAGCGCACTAACATTGAAAGAAATTATATATGCGAAAACCGATGAGTTCACCATAATAATGAGAAAAAAAGCCAAGAAACCATGGATAAGTCAACCTCAAATTGCCAGTATTGAAATTCTCTGTTAATTGCATACTATAAAAGTACTTACAATTCTATCTCCATCCCACCATGTTTTTTGTTTTTTTTTTTTTAAGGAAAATTCGTCTCCGAGTTTCCATCCCGACCCCCGCGCCCCGCCTGCGAAAATCAGGGATTGGGGGGGGGTAGCCGCAGCAGCACGGCGTGGTCTGGATTCCATTTTCCATGGCGCAGAGGGCAGGAGCATCCGTGCAGGGAAAGAGCTAACGGATGGGAAGACGAGACCGCAGACGATCCCTTCGACACAACTAGGAAACCCGCTGTCCCCCATAACCCCCCATGCGCACAGGCAGGAGAGTCCACAGGTGACTTCGAGACCCCTTGGGGACCTTTGATCAGCAGCTGCAAAACACCACCCGTGTGGCAGACGTCATACAGGACACAGAAGTTCGAGGAAGTCAATTCACTCCACAGGGACTTACGAGTTAGCGTTCAAACAGACCAGATCAAGGATAATACAGGCAAATAAAAATGCAAAAAAAACCCAAGTAGATGGGAACGAAACGCACAGAAACCTGAGCCTGAAAAGCTGTCCCAGCCTCTCCCTGCGTCCTGCAAGGATGGAAAACTTACTTCACTTTTAAAAAATGAGCAACACAAGGGGGATCGGACTCGAAGTGAGGTAGGAAAAATCTTTTGAAGAGTAGTGGAGGCTATGACGGGACCGTTCTGGGACCCGTCAGAGAACCATGCAATACTTGGAAATAAAAAAGAAAACAACCACAAGACAAATTAAGCCCCGCACGACCACCACAGAAAGAGAAGATGATACTCGTAACAATGAAGAAACAAAGCTGTCCTGGCCTGCGGCTCTGTGTTGTTCCCCGCCCCGCCCCCCCCCCCCCCCCCCCCCCCCCGCCCCAAGTCTGGCTGGTGCTGGACTGGATGCCTCCTGCCCAGTGGAGCCCCAGGGGAAAAGCTGATCGCACCCTCTGAAGCAGTACCCTCAGGGACTGGGGAGCCCCACGCACTGATCACGAGAAGTGCCCCACGCCCTGCATGGCCGCCTGCAGCGAACTGTGAGTGGGTCTCCACGCCTCCCAGCCTCAGCCGGGATGTCCAGGAAAATCAGCTGTCATGCCGTCAACCCATGACACAAAGGAACGAAACCGAGTGATATCAACAGTGCGATCAGCAAGATGCGATTCCACAAATGATTACTCGGAAGCTCCCCCAACTGGACGTCACACTGGAAAGGAGCTCAGTGGACATGAGACACCTGGAAACCACTGTGGGCCAACTCAACAGTGGAGACGAAAGAGGATAGAAACCCGAACAGAAGACAGAGTGCACAGTGTGTCTCGGGCGCATGTGGTGTCGTGACGGGCCGGGGGGGGGCGGGGCTCAGAGTGTATCCATCAAGCAAAAGGTCTACAATTTAAACCACAAAAAGCGAGCACTGGAAAAGAGGAAAGGCCTCAAGTCAACAATCAGTGTTGCCATTCTCCATCAGCTGCCAGGGGGGAGAAGCCCCCAAAGGAAAGAAAATGAAGAGCTGAAATCATTGTGTTTGAAAACTGGTGAATAGAGAAATACAATGAATAATTTCAAGAGAGCTCTCACTGAGACACAGGGAAGATTCATTACCCACTATCCAGAGTAAAAAAGCAGGTCGATCAGTTCAGACTCCAAGACTCGGAAAGGGTGGAAGAGGAGGGCTCACACACAGGAAGTCGGGAATTCTACACCCTGACCGCGGAGTCTCCGCCCGCCGCGTGCCGCCACTCCCAGCTCCCGGAAAGAACCTCTCCAGGCCCGGACGGTTTCACTGGAGAGGTCTCCCAAACATTTAAGAAAGAATTAACACCACCTGCGCACAATCTCCTCCAAACACTTCCCGAGTCATCTCGTGAGGCCGGGACCAACCCAGACAGTGAAACCACCGCAGGACCAGAGGGGAGAACGGACAAAGCTGCACGCCAGTGTCTTGTGTGACCCTGAAGTCGAGATCAGCAGTGTGCAGGGCTGGTTCCATCCCGGAACCCCCCCCCGAAAAGTGATGCGCGCCCTATCAGTACAGGCGAGTCGTCGTCGCACCCACGGTGGGGAGAAGCCCGTGGTGACAAGTCTCGGCAGAAGAGGCCCGGGCAGAAGCCCCTGCCCCCTGCAGAGCGCTGAGTGGTGTCGCGGCCGTGAGCACAAGGACCCATTCTGAGAGGCGCATCCGCAGGCGGCCGCAGCGCGGTACGGACGTCAGCGCCCGCCCACCTCAGCCGCTCAGCGGTGACCAGGCGACCACGCATGGAGCCAACGTTGAAAACACTGCCCCTGACGGTCACTACAACGGAGAACACTAACCCTAACCCTACATCGGTGGAGAGCCGGGTTCCTAACCTCGGTGTGGTCCCTTCCATCAAACCCTGTTACAGGCTTCTCAGACACAGACAAGGCGAGTACCTAATTTACATCAAAGCACAGAGGCGTCTGGGGTCGCGGTTCACCAAGGACTGCAGTGAGGAGTGGTCAGCCTCAGGCCCCAAGAGGGACAGCGGAATGTCCGTCACTGGAAGGGTGTGGACAGCTCAGAACAGAACCCACAGACATGAAAAAAAAATCGGAGAAAACAGGAGAGCCTCTTCAATAGCTGGCCTGGGGACAGCGGGACATGCGTAGACGGAACTCGATGGGAACGGAGTCGGACTTCGGATGGGAGACGTTCCAACGGGGAACCACGGAAGGCCAGGCACCGAAAGGCGGGTCGGGAGCGTCACGCAACACCGGAGCGCATCGCCACCAGAAGCGTGCTGCGCAAGGGGTCGTCCACGAAGGTGAGGATCAGCTGGACGGTGGGAGCAAACCAGGGACTCGCCCAGCACCGGGACGGCTGCGGAGGGCAGCTGGGGGGCTCAGGCCCGTGCAGGCCTACCTGCGGCCCCTCTCTGCAGAAATGAGTCCAAGTTCCGTCCTGAGCACCAGAGGTTGTGCCAGCGCCCAGGCGTACAGTCCGTGAGAAGCTGTCCGGGTCCCTGCCGCCAGGGGGTTCCGACCGAACCGCGGGCAGAGGCCCCGGCACACCTGCGCCCCCAACCTCTGGCCCCTCGTCTGCCCTGGGAAGCAGCGCAGCGTCTTTGAAAACGGAGCATGCCATCCTCACGGGGCCCGGAGACCACACTACTGCGGCCACGTGGGAATCGGCGCCTGGATGTTGTTGGCAGGGCCTCGTCCCCAACAGCCCGAAGAGGGAAACGACCCGAGTGTCCTGTCCTGGCCATGGGCAGCTGACTCCTGGCCCTGCCCGGGTCCCAGGCCCTCCCTCCTGCTGGACGGGGCGTGAGCACACCGCCAGGACAGGATCCTCGCCACGTGCGAACCGCAGCGGTGCGAACGGGGCCCGCGGGCTGCCCGAGCGGGGGGGCCCACAGGACCACCCACCACCGAACGAGGATGTGCGCTAACTACACTCACGTCAAAATACGAACCTTCCCGCAAAGACGCCGCAAAGGCCCAGAGAGTGTCCCTGGTGAATTCAGTCAGCTGTTTAAGGTAGCTGAACTTGATACTTGGTACCCGGCAAAATTACGAGTCGACGTTCCTCCTGATCACGGATTAACGGTCCCTCACGAAACAGCGCTGTATTTATGAACCAGCAGAGCACAAGGTGGAGTCGTGTGGGAGTGAGCCAGGTTCCATCCCAGCACGGGGACGGCGCGGTCGGCATCTGACGGGGCCTGTGGAAGGGACCCTGCAGTCCCCACCTCTCACCCCAGCGGAAGGGGAGCGGGAAGGGCGTGTGAGGTCACCTTGGGTATCAAGCCCAACACGGACTTGGGGCTTTTAGCGGTGGCTAGAAAACACGCAGAAACCTGCTTACAACTCAGCACTTTCACTTTTTTATTGGTGCCGTACTTGCGAAAGTTGGCAATTTTCAATACAAAGTTCGAAAATATTTCAGCGCCGTTTTACATTAATATAGTTCCAAGTTACTCATTTCATTCCAATGAATTCACTGAATTCATTGAATACACAACATAAAAGTGTAAAATACAAAACCAAGATACCAATAATCCCGGGGGCAACTTTTACCCTGGAATTATAATCACCATTGTGAGCCTCTAAGACCCTACTCACTGTAACTCTATGTGATGCATCAATATTTTCATACTTACGCTGACAAAGCTGAAAAGGTGTGTTTTGTCTAAAAGACTTTGTAGGGTGTCGTTCACAGTGGGAACTAGTACATCCATTATCGCACATAGTAGGAGCCTGCCCTTCCAACCATGCCTCCCATATGACTTTAAGACAGGCATGAAGGAGAAATTTAAGAAGCTTGATATAAAATCAAGACCGTGATGTTGAAAATCGTTTCTCCGTAAGACACAGCGCCAGGTCCCTGCAGGTCTTCGCGGGAACACTGAGACTCCGCGGCGCGCTCACCCCCCTGCGCCCCCCGCCGCCGACCGACCAGAAAGGGCGCCTCTCTGAGGGCGGGTAAGTGACACTTCACGGGGAGAAGTACTTAGCGGTGTCTTGCGCTCACCACCGCCACACCGCCCACATGCGCACCCTGCGGTCAGAACCATGAGGAGCACTAGACGGGGACCCCCCCCCCCCAAATGCAAAAGACGCCTGCCCCAGCGTCAGGGAGAAAAGGGCTTTGTCAGAGGCGCCGAGCCCTCGCCCGGGAGCTGGGTCTGCCCGGGACAGAGGGGTCCCGTCCGAAGGCCTCCCCGCTTCCAGAACCTACTAACAACTCACACGTTTAAACGGCAAACCCCTCCCCCCCACACACAAAAAAAACACGTCCATTTAGACGTGGGCGGAGGACAGGGAGAGAGGCTCAGAGTCACCGCAAACGGACACGCCCCCACGTCAGAAGGGCTGTGAGGACCGGGGTGGGGGGGGGCAGCCGGCCGGGAGCACTGTGGGTGGGCATGCAGGCGGGGGGGGGCGGCCAGTGCGCAGGCCGCTCCAGCGACCCCACACCTGCACTTGTGGTTGTTTATCCGACACAACCCACATTCTCCGCCCAGTTACGTTCGGCCTGGGTGTCCGTTGATACGCGGGCGGATCCCAGGAGATGTGGCACGCACACCCAGACAGTGAGAACGCTACGCGGCCGAAGGAAGGAGGATGTCCGCACCTCGGGGACAGCCAGCAGGGACCTAGCGGGCATTGTGTGCCACGAATTAACTCGGATGGATGGACCAAAGTGAACTCACACGGTGTCCCCCACGTGGGATCGGAGAAGCAAACTCACCGACACAGAGAGCACACACTGGTGGCGGCACAGCCAGGAAAGGGGAAGGGAACTGAGAAGCGCCAAGGTCCCGTAAAAAACGGCCGTGGGCACGGGAGCCGCCGCGGCGGACCCTTCCTGAGTTTCGCAGATGTCCCACCGCGAGGCCAGCGCATCGGAAACGCACGTGACGCGCCTCACCTGATCAGAACCGAGTCCCTGGTGTAGCCACCATCGTACTCCGTCGTCTCTTCCAGGGCCTGGAAGTCGAGGTTCTGCAAAGGCAAGCACAGGGCTCAGCCCCCTGCCCGCCGCTCCAGTCCCCGCAACCCACGGGCCCCGGGTGCCGCGCCCTTACCCGGCTCCCGCATATGAGCAGCTCGATCTCCTCGGGTCGGAACAGGTACTTCAGGGGGGACTCGTTGGTGACCATGTGAAAGCCTCTCCGGAACGCCTTGAACTGCTTTTCTACCGACTTATTGAGGATGTAGTCGGAATAGAGGTTGACAAACTCCTGCAGAAAACATGAACAGCAGCACTTACGAGCTATGCAAACGAAGCGCAGTAAGAAGCTAACGGGTGGCGGAGGTTTTGTATCATCTTTCAACTTCAAATCCTACACGCGCCCTGGAAGGTGCCGTTGCGGTTTCATGGCGGGTCCCAGCCAGTACGCGGGCGTCTCCACCCCGGCTTCCCCTTAAATGGGAAGGCCGGGCCCGGACCCCGGTCGGAGGCCCCGGGCTGGCTGTGCACAACCCGGTCCCGCGGCCGCTCACCCGGCGCCCCGGGCGGCAGACATCTACCCCTCACCAGACCAGATCACGAGGGGAACGTGCTTTTCGTCAAAATCTAATAACCTAAGCCCATCCTGAAACGTTAAGTATACACTCATCTCGATGGCCCCCCGAGACTCTGGTCACTACTCCCTTGTTTCCTGACGCTTCCTCTGCTCCCCCCGAGGGGACCGGGAGGCCACCACGCACAGCGCCCTCGCCTGCCACCCCGAGGGGTGTGCTGCCGAGGACCGCCCGGCTTCCTGCTGGGCGCTGCCGCTGTGCGCAGCCCCAGGTCGCTCCCGCTGCCCTGTCCACCACCACGAGGGGCTGCCCGCGTCCTTCCCAGATTTGCAGTCTGGTTGCTGCGTTTCCAAGAAGTGAGTTACTCGCCGCCTTAGGTGTTCGTGCAGACGGTGCCAGATCCCGTATTTTGCCGTGTGTGAGCGCGAACTTTTTAGGAAAAAGACCTTCTATTTTAACTTCTAACTCAATTATTTATTTCTACTCGCAAGGAAAACCAACTATCGTATTCCATAGCGTTGTTTTGCATACAGGAATCATTGTCGCTTTCAATGCAAAAGCACAAATACAAGGATACAGAATCTGTGCTGCCCGTGTCTCACTTCTTCCCCAAAAGATTGTTTGGTTTTTTTTTAAAGGCTCATTTTACACGGCAAAATACGGTGGCACTTTTACAATTACCAGAGCTGTGTTCTGAAATGGTGTTCACCGACGAACGCAACGGTACAGAACCATTCACTACCTTCCTGTTTTCGTTCGTAATTGGGATTTTGTCCCCATTCTCCTTCAGGTCGTACATCATTGGGTTTCCGAAAAGGTCGGTCTGCGAGATCTGGAACGTGATCATCATGTCGTCTTCCACGTTCCCTTCGTACTCCAGTAAGTCTTTCAGGCTCTGGTACAGAACCTAAGGGCGGAAAGGGAACGTCAGGGTTGCTGGGGCACCACGAGACGCAGCCATGTGTAACGCTCTCTCGGGCACAGGGGACTTGGACCTTACGAATCAAAGCACAGAGAGCCCCCACCTGTCCCCGCAAAAGTGGACAACTCGGGAATTCAGGCTCCCTTGCTGACGCCGCCCTCTCCCTGGGGGGGTCCCCCTCCCACCCTGGGTCAGCGATGCACATGGTGGGGGGCAGACACTCAAACTGCCGCGCGGCATCACCCGGCAACCGCGCACACTTCTCGTGGACGACTCTGAAAACCTGCCGGCCGGCAGCTGCGGCCCGCGAGCCCGCTCACCGGGTGGGAGTCCCCCAGGTCCTGGAAAGTGCCCTTCTTCCCCATCAGCTTCCTGTAGACGACCATGGGGAAGTGCACGTCCAGGATGCAGTTGTTGTAGATGGCCAGGCCCAGGACGATGCCGATCAGCGTGAACTGCCCCTCGGTCTCAAAGGAGGACGGGTTGAACCAGAACAGCTTCGTCGACTCGTCGTACGTGAACATGCCTGCCAGTCAGGGTTCGGAAGGACACGTTACTCTCCCGTTCGACGGGACTCACACGCAACAGGCACTCGCCTAGGGCGCGCGGGCTTTTTCTCCATCGGCACTCAGAAGCCACATGCACCATGACTACGAGCTGCCAAGGTAGGGCTGTATGTGTTTCACAGAAGCCAGGGAAACAAAGTAACAACTTCTGTGGCATTTTCCAACAGGTTTCAGAAAGTGTTCATTAAACTCAAGGTCTCTGATCTTCTACAACAGAAACGATGGCCACTGCATTCATACTTTACCCACTGAAGGGGTGAAAACGCAGAGAGAAAAAGCCACAGGAAATTAGCGCCGTTGGAGTGCTTTAGAGTGTTCCACTTACAAAAACACTAATTCATATGCACCATTGTAAAAAACAATTGTCAATTCCTTTGGGATCGTTTTTTTTTTTTTTTTTTTTTTTTTTCAAAACGGCACGACAATCCCTTGGAACGTCTCCAGGGCCTTCTCACCAAGTCGGACGGTGCCGGTGCGGAAACTCAGATCCACCCATCAGTGGACCGAGAACATTTTCATTTTACTGAAATGCTTTTTAGTTGCTACTTGCAAACTAGGTAAAAACAGTTTAAGAATTAGATCTGAAAAGGTGGTAATTCAAATAGAACTTCAGGAATACATACAGCCCGTAAATATATCAATTACAAGATTTTTTAAGTTTTATAATAGTTCATTTTCATGCAGTTCGAGTTAAATATAAAAGGGGCTTTCAAGTGATCCCTTAGTCATAAGAGGGTAAACTAAGCTAGGACGTTTTTCTAATGCAATTTAGTGTTTGTGAAGTAACAGTCTGAATGCTACTCAATTTGCACTTGAATTTCAGAGTTTTCTTTATACTTTTTACAGTCCTGAATTATAACATAGCTTGGAGCACAAAAGGCTCCATTTAATTAATAAATGAGCTGGAACCTCACGAATGCTCACCCTCAGCCGAGAGTCCCCTGCAGCGCGCATGACACTGGGAACCCTCCTCTCTGGTCGGAGACATGACCGTAAGTGCAAGGACGTGCCCCCTTGAACACCTTTTTTTTCAGGTTCCAGGGGAAAGACCACCACCACCCATAAACAGCAACAGTCTAATAAAACCATTTTTTTGCTATTTCTCTGCCATTATTTCAGGTACGTTACATGAAGTAAAAATGTAGAAGCCTGTTTTTTCTTAGAAGGATTTCCAAATATAATGTAAACACACTGTACAGGTAAAGTCCAACATTGCCAGGCACAGCAGAACCTAGTGCTAAGGCTAAGCAGACGCACGAAGCACATGAACTAATAACTTTCTGTCTCAGAACATGGTGTCTTGGCTCACGGAGCAAATGACCCAGCCTTCTGACTGTGCGTCGCCCTCGGCGACAGCGCGGCCTCTCAGCGCGGCTGCATCCGCCCGCAACGGAGACCGTCCAGCTCCGCTCACGGCTGTCTGCGCACACGGGGGCCGCCCGAGAGCAGCAACGCAGCCGCGTGCGGGGGCGGCCCACTCGGTGGGCACCCGTAGAGGAAGCGTCCGCACACTCCCCACTGAGCGGACCCAGGGGCTGTGCCGCGGCAAGGGGCCCGGCCGGACTCCCCCCGCCGCCCCGCCCACCCGGGAGATGCGGACTCTCCCACACCTGCTCGGCCTTCCCAGACTGCGCTCAGTGCCAGTCTCCTGGGAGGCGGAGGTTGTCAGGTGCAAGAGGGGAAAGGGCCTCGAGTTCAAAGACTGCAGGAAACGGCCGCAGGGGGGCCCTCAGCTGGGGTTCCCAGGTTGGGGTGGGAAGCATCCGCCAGGCATACTCCTCATGCCTGGGGACCCCTGTTCTCCGGCCCCGGGACTTCAGAAAGGTTGGGAGTCGGAGGGATGTTTTAGATGAAAAAGAGCAAGGACACCGTCCGAATGCTCCCCTCTAAAGTGCTGTGAGTTTCATTTGTCCGAGAGAGAATCTCCTGTTAGAATGTGCACCTACGTAATCAGGACAGGAACTTGGATGGACGCGGTGAACAGGTCCCGGAACCCCCCAAGCCGGTCCGTGTCTGAGCCCCTGGGGAAGCCCACCCAAACGCCTTCCGCGGTCCCTCAGGAGCCAGCACACGTGGGAACACGGGCAGACAGACAGACGGGCGGCGCGGCACCGACGCACTTACCGATGTCCGGGTTGAAGATCTCCTCCACGACCAGCTGGAAAAACTCTTTGGAGACGCCGCCCTCGTCGACCCCTTGCTCCCCTTCGAACTCCACGTAGAGCTGCTTCTTCAGGTCCGCGGGGTTCTCCATGGCGATCATCTCCAGCTGGATGGACACACAGACACAGCGCGGAGGTGGTGACTGCCAGGGTCGGGAGGGAAGCCACGCAAACCCGGGGGGCAGGGCCAGGGCTCTGACCTGGCTTCTGAGGGGGAGAATCCCGGTGATGACGAAGACTTGGGGGGGGGGGGACTGAAGGGGTTACAGTCTAACTGCTGATGTCCCAGGAAACGAGCTAACAGCAGAAAACCAGAACCAGCTTTTCCGTTTCCAGTGTGAGAAAGTTCGGCTACAGCGGGAGCACATGGAAGTCGGCAGGGACAGCGCGGGGTGGAAGTTGACTTCGGGACTGTTCCCCAAGTGCGGTGTTTTCATAGCTTTTAATACCCATTAGAGGCCATAAAAATCTTCCAGTTCCAAAAGAATAGCGAAGCCATAGATGACCTCCTGTAAATAGGGCTGATTACCGATGACCCCCCTTTATAGATGAGAACACAGGTTACATCCACTTGCTCACACCCTTCCTAGCAGATGCCTGACCGAACGTCCACCTTACTTTCTAAATCGGCTTTAAATGTCTTCTGGCTATTGGAGAAAACTGATAAAATTTGCCAAAACAGAACATTTCAGGGTGTTCTGATTTACTGGCCAGTGATCCAACAGAATTTTTAGAATAGTCTTGAGCACTGCAAACATCACCGGAATAGAGGTAGCCCTAATAAAGCAAGCAGTTCACAGTGACAGCGGCAGCGTGGACACCCTCGTGTGCCTACAACCCAGCAACGGCCGCCCAGCCCGCTCCGCGGGTTTGCCGTTTGCCGCCTCCAGTGGGGGGGCAGACGGGGGCAGCATCCCACACGGTAACGGTATCTGTTTGGGGAACTCGGGCTTCAACGGCACGTACAGATACGCACACGTGTGTACTGGACGTTACGCAAAAGCTCGCTTACTAGGGCTTACGGAACCATTTCAAGAGCAAAGACCAAAATGGTCTCACGGAAACCGACAACTCTTGGGTTCTGTGTCCCTGTGCGTCAGCATCTGTCCCGGGCCGCGGTGGTCCCTGGCGTCTGCGGACACCCCACGTGCCCATCTGCGCGCCAGGGCGTTTACTTTGCAGGCCAGGCCCCAACAGACAGCTTTGAACTGCCCAACTTTATCAAAAGTTCGCAAGTCGTAATAAAAATATGTGAACAGGTGAGCTATTACCTCTTAAATCAACTTAGCTCTTTCAATAAAACAGGCAAAGATGCGATTGTAAAGCGTAGTCCCCAGTTTTCAAAACACCCTTGGGGGGGGGAGGTCATTCCCGATGGAGACCTGCTGGGAGGCAGGGAACCATCTCACACTCGCAGGCACCTTCCCTCCGCTGCCGCTCATCCACAGGGACGAGAGACCCGCCCTCCGCCACTGGGGCGCTCGGCCGTTCACAGGGGGTGGCGGGGAGCTCCCCGGGATCCAGAGACCCTGTGCTCTCGACCCCTGCTGCCCGGGACACCTCCCGGGACGAGGGCGAAGGGCCGTCGGCCGCCCTGTTCTGTCCTTGTGACGACTGCTCTAGGGCTCGCCGAGAAGGGCGCCCCGGTACATGTCGCGCTGCTACACGAAGCGCTCCGAGGAATTCCCTGCACGCTGTCACGTAAGAATTGGCTCTTCCTCCTGGCACTTCGACTCTGACCGCTCCGAAATGCTGCTCTGGCTCCGTTACAAAGGACACGGCGCAGACACCAGCACCCCCGGAGTCACCACGCCGCACGCGCTTCCTCCCCGACTCTCCGCCGTGGCGTCCATGCTGCCCTGCAGGTGCAGTGAGACTCCCGAGGGACAGCGAGCTGACCCCGGCGGCGGGCGCCGCGAGCCGAGGTCTTTTCCGAAATTACGAGCCATTTTCATTTTCTTCTTTATGCTTTCCTGTGTCTAAACTTTTTACACTAATTACACAATCGTTTTAGAATCAGGATTGTTCAAATGTAAGTGTGTGGAAAGAATGATTTGGAAAATACCTCATCGCTTACAGGTCCGTGGGGAGCCTGTCTTTTAAAGAAGTACCTTCACCTGTGGTAAGATGTATGCCGTGGATTCAGCAACGAGTGTTTTGGCAAAGGCCATCGATATGTAAAATAACCGCTTTAAACCCACTGTTCAACTGGAGAGGAAAGAATTGTAAAGGTATCAATGTATCACCTTGTGTAACACGTGCCACTTAAAACTGACTGTTCAAAATCCAAAGCTGTCTTGAATGTAGTATTTTCAGAAATTGGAAAAATTCTGTCAACGAACATTGTGAGAAGGAATTTGTGTGCGCCCTTGAATGGAACTCGTGCAATAAACGGGGACACCTAGAACGTGACGTGCAGGTTTGTTCGGGGAGCTGGGTGTGCTTTGTGTTACTTTGCTGCGGAGACTGGGGAAACCCACGACCTGACCACCGCCCTTCCTCACGCTGGGACTCCCGACCGCGTCGCCTGTTGGTTAGAACGGTCTCTGATCTCTGAGCCTTCGAGTGGCTGTGACGATGGAACCCTAGGACGGCCATTTCTAGGAAACTGACCTGGTGTCAGGAACTCCCAGCATCGGGTGCAGAGGACAACAGCTAATCTGAAAATCCTCTCCCCAGCCCTGGCTGCCGTGGCTCAGAGGGTGCAGCGCAGGCTGTGAACCAGGAAGTTGCTGGTTCGATTCCCGGTCAGGGCACCTGCCTGGGTCGCAGGCTTAGTCCCCAGTGGGAGTGTTCTGCTAATGGGGGGGGGGGGGTTCCGGATTATCCTGTGAGGCCAAGTGTCTTCCATCTGAAACCCCGGGGTTCCCCCAATTCTGCCACAAACAGCCTCCGGCCGGAGCCCCTGCATTTCTCCTCCCTTCCCTGTGACACGTGGGGGGGGGGCGGTCAGGGAAGCGCCCGCCCTGTTCAGTACGGCGCTGAGGTCCACGTGGGCCCACTTCATTCCCTGGTTCTCCTCTGAGGACAGGAAGGGGCGGGACACCCTTGATTTCGGTCACAATGCACACGCACCGAGCACCACGGTGACCGGGTGGGACAGCCAACTGCCCTGGAGCCGCTCCGGGTGCTACCCCTAGCCCCGCAAGCACGCGGCTCCGTCAGCGAGAAGACCCGAGCGGTCTGCTGGCCAAGGGAAGCGCCTTGGGGGGCGGGGGGGGGGGGGTCTGCCCTCGTGCTGGTCACCTCCGTCTGTTCTAGTTCCCGTTTCTGCGCTTCCCCGGCCAGTTCCGCCTCTCTGCCATTTCTGTGGGCCTCAAGTCTCTACTCCGGATTCTGGGACTGAGGTCCTGGCTTGTCCGCACCAAGTCTGATGCCACCGCAAGCCCCACCCTCCGCCTGGGGTCCTCAGTCCCCCCCTGACAGCCCGCCCGCACCCCAAACACACCCTCCTGTGAGAAGATGGCCTTGAGGAGTGGGTGTGTGTAAACCGCGCCCGCAGCCCTCTCCCCAGTAGGGCTTGGTGCTCCGCCCCATGAGCGCTCCAAGGGCAGCACCCGAAACACAGGCTCCTAGGACCCACCCCAGAGCCCCTGATCTCAGAGCATCCACAGGGCAGGACCTTGGTCTCCGTGGTGTGGTTTGGTTTTTCTTCGGGGGGGCGGGGGGGAGTTCCCCTTCAGAGGAGAAGGGAGTTAGGGGCGCCTCCCCGATGGCTACTGCCCTCTTCCCTCTTCCAGTGCACGCGCACCCTCAATCTCCGCGCACAGACAGTAACTGGAGAAAGGTTTCTCACGCCCTCCCCGGAGAACGTGCTGTCCACGGAAACTGCGGCGTCTGACCGGGAGGGGAACCCCGTCAGACCTCGCCACCCGAGGGAGGACTGTCTCCCGTCCGTGGGAGCCGGGCTCCGAGCTCAGGGCCGTCACCGTGCCGCCTTCCGAGACGCCGCGCCGCCCAGTCCTGGGGGAGGGAGCCCAGCGACCCCGCGCGGCTCTGGGACGCCTCTGCGCTGACCCCATGCCCGGACACCCCGCACTCGCTCCTTCTCTGATCCTGAGCTTCTTCGCTTTTCTCGCCGCGCACGCCAGCACCTCTGAGATCGGGACTCGCTGTGCGACGGACAGCGCTCTTGTCTTTGTGTAGCAGGGACAAAGTAACAGTCTGTCCCTCGTCTCATCTTGGGCTCAGTGAAGCGCAGAGAACACACCCGCCCCTCGGCGGCCACCCAGCAGGGTTCCGCTGAGACCCCAGTGGAACAGCTGGCTCCGTGGCGCCCGCCGCCGGTGGGCGCGTCACAAAGACGAACCCGCTGTCTTTGGCCCGGATCGACGCTGCCCCCCATCCCTCCTCCACGCCGGTCCGTCTCCCCACTAACGCCCAGAACCCAGACCCAGCAGCACCCGAGCGCAGGGCCGGCCGTGCCCGGCAGCGCGCCAGTGCGGGTGGGTGTGCGCGCGCGCGCAGGTGTGAAACGTGGCACGGCGTGCTTGAGGGCGGCGGCGTTCCGTTGCAGAAGGACGTGCCTGCGGGTCTGCGCCCAGAGACCCCGGGCCTCGCTGGGGAACGGGCGGCCCCCGGCGCCCAGGCGCCTCCCGGAGGCCCTGAGCTCGCTGCAGGGCCCCTCACTCCCGCTGAGACGTCCCCCCAACCCGCGCCGCAGCTCAAACCTCGCTGACCCCACGACAGGGGTCGCGACAGGGAGCACCGGAAGAGGCTTTGAGACAGCCACGCGGACCCTGAGGGGCGGAGAGGTTTCAACGCGATCGGCGCGGCTGCCGTCCGGTCTCCAGCTACTTCCGGTTGCTACGATACCACGACTTAACTACCTGCTACGAGCTGAAGAAAAGGCAGTTACCAATTTCACTGCCAAGACCTTTTGTGATACTTAGTTTTTAATCTTTTCACCTTGCATTATTTAAAAAAAAAAAAAAAAAAAAAAACCACCCCGGAGACACAGGAAGGAAGCCAGGGCCCGGGGGCGGGGCCTGCCACGGACCCCCCCACCCCACGGGGACTGGGGATGCCCAGGAGCAGAGGCGTCGAGTGCGCGCCGACGGACAGCAGGGCGCACCCGCCACACCGAGCTCCGACGTAACCACACCACACGGGACTGACTTCCGAAACCCGCGCGTTTATTTAAAAGCTCACGGTGCATCTCGCCCTAATGCCCACAACGGGAGTCCTTCGCACCCAGGGGCTGCTTCCCGAGAGCCCCCGAGGAAGGGTGAAGAGACAGAACAGAATGGAGGGAAAGCCCCTGAACTTCTGTCGGCGAGCGGAGGACACTCCGGCCAGCAGGCTCGGGCGCAGGAAGCACATCGAACCAGCGGACGACCTCTCTCCCCTCCGGGCTGGGCCTCCCCCGCGGTGACCTCGGTTGCTGTCCCCAGGCGGGGCTGGGAGCCGGGGGCAGGGCGTGGCAGCCCACGTTCCGGGAGGCCCCACGCGCGCCCCACCCACACAGGCCCGCTGCGCTGCGCTCCAACACGCTGCCCGGCGCCCGGTCCTGGGCACAACGAAGAGGCACCGGACAGGCAGCGAGGGCTCCGAAGGTCCGCGGTTTGCTGCCCACCCGTGGGGCGGGGCGCGGGGGGCTTCCCCTCCGTTAGCTGATCGCCTTGGGGCGCCCCGGAGGCAACCCCACACTGACGTCTCCCTCCCTCCCTCCCTGTCCCCGCCCGTCCCCCCCCCCCAAAACAAGCAAGGACAATGTGTGAAGAAAAGGAAACGAGTCCAAAGGCGCTTTGCACGTGGGTGGGGGGGCCCACAGTACAGCATACAGATGATGCACTGGGAATCCACACCCCCCCCGAGACCTGCACGATTTTACTGACCAACGCCACCCCGAAACCCCCCCCGCCCCGAGAGAGAGAGAGAGAGGGGGGGAGGGGGGAGGGGGGAGAGGGAGATGGAGAGGGAGATGGAGAGGGAGACACGCCCCCCCACGCCCCCCCAGGCCCCGCCCCCCCGACTCACCCGGACAAGCGCGTCGTCGATGATGTGCTCGCGCCTGACCTTGAGCCTCAGGTAGGGGTTCAGCTGCTGGCCCTGCACGAGGCTGTAGAGCACGGTGATGCGGCGCTCGCTGTACATGCGGATCCGGTTGTCGTAGTACAGGCCCAGGTTCTTGGTCACGGCGTTGAGGATGAAGGGGCAGGTCAGGAAGGAGAACTTGTTCTCCGTCTCCACCTTGAAGAAGGTGTAGTCCTTGTCCATCTCGAGCACGTCGTTGAGCGGCTCGTTGACGAACTCCTCGAAGGGGATCAGCGGCTTGCGGCAGTCCAGCGTCTTCACGCCCAGCTCGGTCTCCAGCGGGTCCACGCGGGGGCCCTTCTTGCTGCGGCGCTCCTCGCCCAGCAGCTCCTGCAGCGTCAGCTCGCTGGACCCGGGCAGCGGCTCCTCGTCGTCCTCCTCGTTGTGGCCCGTGTCCACCTCCCCGCCCACCACGTTCGCGTAGTACACCATCTTCAGGCACCGGGAGGCGGCCACGACGGCGTCGTCGTCGTTGACCAGGTTCCGCTCGCTGCCGAGGTTGCGGTGGTCGAACTCGTTGCTGATGACCTTGTAGGTGATGAGCTGCTGGAAGGTCTCCACCATCCGGCGCAGCTGGTCGGCGCTGTAGCGGGACCACAGGCGGGCCAGCTTGCCCTGGGCCGCCAGCGGGAGCTTGCTCATGGCCTTGCAGAACAGCGGCAGGGCCGTCTCCAGGTACTCGGGGCTGTGCAGGTTGCGGTTCTCCATGACGATGATGAACAGGTTCAGGTAGCTGGGGTCCCGCGAGTAGACGTTGTGGTAGGTCAGGTCGCACTCCACGTTGGGGGACAGGTACACCAGCGCGTTCAGGAAGGCGGCTTCCACCTTCTCGTTCGAGAGCAGCCGGGCGTAGACCCGGCGGACGGCCTCGATGTCCACGGACACGTCCTCGGGGCCCGCCTGCGGCGCGCTCTCGCCCGGGGGGCCCTCGCCGGTGCCCGGGGCGGCGGCGGCCTCCGGGTCGTCCTCCATGGCGGCGGCCGAGCAGGCGGCCTTCTCCTCCTCGTCCTCGTCCTTGTCCTCGTCCTTGCCCTGGAGAGACTTCAGCTCCTCCTTGGTGTGCTGCCGGGCCTTCCGGAAGCTCTGCACCAGCGCCTCGGCGCTGGAGAACACGCGGCCGATGACGCGGATCAGCGGGGAGTAGTCCTCGCGCGCCCGGCACAGCTCCAGGATCTCGTACACGAGCTCCTCCGTCAGGTAGGTCACGTCTGCGCGGCGGGGGAGGGAAGAGAAGGGGCGGGTTTACGTTTATTCCCTGCCGGGGAGGTCGAGGGAACGGCCGAAGAGCCCAACAGCCCGCACTCCACGCCAGGCACGGCGCGCGGCCCTGGCCGGCAAGGCGAGCGTCTCGTGCTCGGATTCGACGCCGGAGCACGCTCACATGTTTCCCCTGAACTGCGAATGGCGACAAACTCACCCGCCTTCCGCGTCCTTCCACTAACCCGCAGGCTGCACCGGGCTCACACGCTTCCCCACTCACCGCACGTGTGGACACACGGGCCCGGACGGCACGGACAGCACCGCCCACACCCTCACTCCGGGGCAGGGACGCTCCCGCTGACCCCACCGCCCTGCGCTGGGGGGGTGGGGGTGGGGCCCTCGCGTCCTCCTTCCCTGCAGTGTGAAGCCTCGCGCGGGCAGCGCAAGGCACACTCGCTGGGGACACAGGTGACGCGGCACAGCGACTCCACGTCACACGCTGACCACACCCCTCCTCACCCTCGGTGTGGAGCTCACTCTCGGGACAGAACCACAGGTTCTATGGCGGTGAAACTGTCCGAAGCCAGGAAAACGGCTTCGCTGCGGCAAGGATGAGAGCTCTAACACAACTCCGTCTCACCGGCCGGTTTAAACCTGATTGAAAGGGCGCACTCGAACATTCGGTGGCCTTCGCAGACTCACACACGCCCTGAATGAAAACCTGCCTCTTTAAAAACTCGGCCACCGCCGGGAGGCCGGAGCCTGGCCGGTCGTTCAGAAACTCGACCACCTTGTTCCTGGCTCGGATCCCCTTCACCGAGGGAGAGAAAGCTTGGGGTTGAGGATTTAAAAAAACAAAACAAAAACCAGTTTCGACAACTGGGGCCCCAGGACGGTTTACAAAGCCCCGTCAGGCCTCGGCACAGCCTGCCGCTGGGCGGGCGCTGAACCGTGCGCGGGCCGACACGCCAGGCTGCGGCAGCGTGCGGGCAGAGCGTGCGTGGGGGGGGGATGACGCCGGGCCTCCTCAGGGGGCCCTCGCAGGGTCCCCGAGCCCCAGGCACAGAAGACCGCCCCCGCCTTCTTTTCTCCTCCTCCGCTGCACAGCCCTGGGCCCAGCTGCTCGATCCGCCAGCCGGCTCAGGAGATGCACCAGCTCTTCACGTGCTGCTCCCGTGGAAAATGTGTCCGAGTGCCACGGACCCTGCTGGCAAAGAGACCGCTCCTCCTGATGAGAAGCCGTCAGCACAGGGAAGCCCGGCGAAGCCCCTGGCTCCCTCGGGAGCTGCCCTGTACCACCGTCAAAGACCCAGGCCCGCCCCGGCTGGTGGGGCGCGGGGGACTGAGCGCCGGCCGGCCTGCAAACCCAAGGGTCACCGGTTCGATGCCCGGTCGGTGCACATGTCCGGGTTGCAGGCCAGGTCCATGGCTGGGGGCCCGTGAGAGGCGACCCCACAGTGACGTTTCTCTCCCTCCCACCGCGCTGGCACGTCCTGAGGTCACACAATCGGACAAGACGCCCAGCGAACCCCCTGGCGCTGCGCCGGGCTCTCCCGGGCGGTTTCCGGTCACCCCGCCCCCCGCCCCCGCCAGAAGGGACGCCTCTCACCTTTGAAGTCGTTCCGGGCGGCCAGTCCCTGTCCCTCCTTCCGGTTCATCTTCAGGTCCGAGCAGGAGTTGGCAGCGCCTTTCGAGTTCTCGAGGTAGGCCGAGCTGGCGCCTTTCTTGGAGGGGTGAGGATCACAGAGTTTCGCGTTAATCTTATAAAGCTCGAGGGCTTTGATAGCGGCCGCGTTGTTATCCATGCGCAGGAAGGACGGGCAGGAAGCGCAACACTCGTTCGTGCAGGCCTCATTGCCGCAGCCCTCGGTTAACTGGTGGTAGTAGCGCTCTATTAGGTGCTTCGCGGCTGCTCGCTTCCTGTGCGGACATCCAAACAACAGGCGCGGGGGTTAGCGCGGCGCGGGCGGGGGCGCCGGGGCCCCGGGGGACGCGGGGACCGCCCGTCCCAACGCGCTGCGGGGAGGGGCGCCAACGCTGCCTGCAAAGCGCTTCAACGGACTCTGCTGTCCTTTCGTTGGGGGGGGGGGGGGGGGGCGCGCCTGGCCGCTGGTGAGTGGGGTTCAGCTGCTTGCCCTAGCAGAGGGAGACCAGCAGGCTGCCGGCCACGGCGCTGAGCATTTCACCACTTCCGGGGTCAACATCGAGACCAGGAGAGTCTCTCTCCGGTGCCAACCCAGCTTTCCTTCGTGGCCCCCCCATTCCCGCCCCGCAGGGCGCACGGTGCCCGCGTCGCAGTCAGCCCAGGGCCTCCACCTGGCAGAAAGCATGCCCTCTCCCCCCGGCTCCCTCCCAGACGGGGGAGCTACGAATGAATTTACAAATGGCACGTCCGATCCCGTGTTCCCGCGCAGCCCTGCACCGGAGAGGCGCTGCTAAAACTGCATCGGGAGGGAAAGGCACAGGGAGCGCGGGGCGGAAATGGTGGGTGCCGTCCCGAGCAGGAGGAGATGAGGGCCGGCGCGGGAAACGGGGAAGCCAAGGAGCGCGAGCACGCGCCGTGGACGCGCCCTGGGCGGGGGGTGCTGGAGGGACGGGTGCAGGGTGGCGGGGACAGCATAACCGATACAGTGCATTTCTGGAGAATCGTCCTCCTCATCCGAGGCGTGTCACAGCACCCCGGGTGTCCCGTGTTCATCCCTGTTCCTCGGCGGACCGGAAGGCCCCAGCAGCGCGGGACCCCGCGGTGAGGACGGGCTGCGCGCCTGGTCGGGCCCGAGCCGGGCCCCAGGCGCGCCCTCCACGCTCAGCAGCTCCGAGGGCCCCGCGCCTCTACCCGACTCGGGAGCTCCAGAATTTGGGCGGAGTGGCCGAGCGCGTGCGAGGACGTGATTCACAGCCAGCCCTCTCATTCCCAGGGTCACATGCGTGGGAAAAACAACTACGGACCATCAAAACCATAAAAAAAAAAAAAAAAACCCCACGAACACACTCCACCGAAGTCAACCCTCCAACCGTTCCCTCGGGTGTCTCGCCAGGACGCAGGACTGCAAGGCGCCCGGCATTGGAGTCCCGCGTCCTGTTAACGGCGAGATGCGTCTTGTTACCCGAGACACGATGCGCAGCCCGCAGGAAGGCGCGTAAGCGGCAGGCAACGAGGGCGACGTTAGCAAGCTTAGTTCTTCCCCCAAGGCTGGGCCCTGCGTCTCGGCGGTCAAGGCGCGAGAAGGCAGCCCTGCGCGCGCACGTTCCATGCAAACGCAGCACTCGCCGCATGCAGAGAGAAGGAAGGAGCTCCCGGGCCCCAAACACTCGGAACTACACCAACGCGACTTAAGAGACATTCTATTGGACGTAGCTACACAGAGGCCCGTTTATCTCGACTGTTCTAGACGTATTTCTGAGCACAAGAGGGAGGGCTCGGCGCGGAAGAGGAAGAGAGCCTCCCGGGGACGGACAGCGCGGGTGGGGGGCGGGGCTCCCGAACCGCGGGCACGCTCCGCTGAGGCCGGGCGCAGGCCCGGGACAGGGGCCCCGTGCGGGAAGTCACTGAGCAATCCGGCAGGAAAGCACCGTTTCTATGGAATCTGACAACCCCCTGTGCCCAGGACCGACGACGACCTGAGTGACTGCCGTCTGGACAGCGGGACGGAAGTCACCGCGCTGGGAACTGCGCAGGACAGGGCCCCGCACCCGTCGCTGGCTGACGAGCCGGGTCCAGCCAGTGGGCGTGGGATGAAACCACTTCCATCTCCAAGTGTCGGCGGCCGTTTTCTCTGGATAAGGGAACTGAATCGGGTTTGGCGCTCGACTCGCCGCGGCTACGGCCCCCTCCCCGGCCCCCGCCCACAGCCGTCTGACCCTGAACAGGCCCGTGGGCTCACCCGCCAATCTCCCTGCTGCCCTGCTTCCCCGCCACTCCACGCCGCAGAGAGGCGAGCCAGGCAGCCCCACCTGCCGAGGACCTGACGACACCCGAGACGCGCCACCCGACACCCTGACACGGGTTATCGTGCTGAGTCCCCTGACTGCGATCAGTGTCTTCGGCCCGCGGCCAAGAGAGGACACGGAACCGAGAGGTCAAATCACACAGCCCCGCTCACGCCGCGGCGACAGCAGGGCCGGGCCAGCGCAGGCGCCCGGGCCTCCGGCTCCAGCTGCTCCCGCTGACCCGGCCCCCGAGGCTGACGCCTGTCCTAACGACCCCCCGCCGCGGCGCGGGACTCCTCTACGAAGAAAACCCCGTAAACCACGCACGACCGAGAAACGGGAAACGAACTGCTTCTGCGAAACCGCGACTCGCACTTCACGCCCTGGCGCGCCCCCTGCCGTCGCACACGCGCGCCGCTGCGCTCCGCGCCGCCCCTGCCGCGGCGGCCTGCGCCCCGGCGGCCCGGAACCCCCACTTGGCGGCTGGGCTGCCCCGTGTCCGTGCCGGCTCGGCCGCGCGGGGACTCGGTGACCTTGGACAAGCTCCTTCACCTTTCTGTGCTTTCGTTGCCTCCTCTTTAAGATGAGGCCGCATGGGGGAAGTGCCCAGGCCGGCAGCGGACTCGGGGTCCCGGACATCGAGCGCCCGAGAGCCTGCCTGGCAGGGAGCCGGCCCCGCCCCCCCAAGTCTGAGAATCGGGGCGTGAACCCTCACTCCGCCGACGCTCTCGGCAGCCGCATGACAAGCCACGCGTCTGCACGAGAGGTGGGACCCCAGGCCTGACTCCGAAACCCGGGCTTGTGACGCGCTGTGGGGAGCTGGCTCCCCAGCGAGGGGACGGGAGGCCCCACACGTGGACCGGCGGCGGAGGCCGCGCCGGGCCCTCCCCTCACCGTGGGATGAGCGCGGCGAGCGCTTTCCCCTTCTCCGCGCTCCCGCGGGCCGGAAACGAGCTGCGCACGGTCCCCTGCCCCTGCCACGCTCAGAGCGCGCGGAGGCCTCGGAGCGGCGGGCGTGCACCGCGGACGGAGCGGCGGGCGTGCACCGCGGACGGTGCGGCCGACGGCCTGCAGGAGGGCACGCCCGGCCCGGCAGCCGCGGCAACCCACAGGGCGGGGGCCGGCGGGCCACCCTCTCTGTGCAGCCTGCACAGTTCCCGGGGACCGAGACGGTCAGGAAAAGAACGCCCTGCGACACGGGACAAGCGTGTGAACTTCGCACGGCGGCACCCACGCTCCCTCGTGTCTGGAGCGTCTTCGACGGCGTCCGCACGCCAGAAGCAGGGCTGAGCCATGGGCCGGACGCTGCGCGGCCGGCAGAGCCCGAAATAAACCCCACCTGGCCTCGCCGAAAGCTCCCCGCGGCTTAATTTAGAGCGAGCCCCGCTCAGTGCTTCAGGGACACGCCCCTGAGACCACACGCCCCGCCCCCCGCCCCGCCCCGCCCCCGCGCATCAGTCAGGGCGCCGCGCTCCGGGCCTCTCCGGTGTGATGATGCACAGTTGTGATCCGAACATTGCACCTCGAACGCCCGACGGCACGCCTGACCGTGCTGCCGCCGTGTTACAGAATGACATGCTTACGGTTCCGTAAGGACACGGGGGCGCCTGTATCATCAAAGCACAAACGGAAAAGGGGGGGGGCAGAGGAGACGGCGGGGGAGAGAACAGAACGAACGAAGCGCGGTGACACCGCGCCCGCCGCTCCCGGCCGCGCGTCCCGGCCCTTCCCTGGCTCTCCCTGGCTCGTCTCGCCATCTGAGGACGAGCCAGGTGCTCAACCCTGACGCACATTTCCTACAGAAGGACGCCCGTCCCCCGGAGTCCGGAACCAACGCCCAGGGAGACCTTCCGGGGGAGCGAGGTCCCGAAGCCGAAGCGGACACTTGGACGCGCCCGCCCCTCTAACAGGCAGCACTCCCCCCCCCCCGTCCCCCTCCTGCCTGCGACTGAGGGAGCCCCCCGGGCCCACACGGGGAGGCCACCCCAGGAAGCCTGACCTAGACCCCGACGGAGAAGCGCGCCATCCGCGACCGGCCCGAAGCTCGCGAGAGGGCGGGGCGGGGGGGTGGGGCTGGGACGGAGCGGCGTCAGCCGTGATGGGAAGCCCCGGGTGGAAGGCCTAAGGGGCGCCCTGTACAGTCCTTCCCACGTGGCTGCGGGCCTGACACTCTCCCAGTAAAACAGCAGGGGACACTGTGGCCCCGCTACTGCTTTTCAGAGAGGTCGCCTGGCACAGGGCCCGGCGCCAGCCCCCGGGGGGGGGCGGGGGCGGAAAAGGGAACCCCAAGGCCTGGGCACCGAGGGCCCGGCTCCACCTCTGCTGACGCTGAGCCCAGGGTCCGGGCCAGTCCGGTGCTTAACCACCAGCGAACCCAGCAACAAGGATGGCAACAGCCGGAAGCTGACCATGACCACGCGCGGCAGCGCGGGCACCCGCCCTGGGACAAACACGAGGACAGCGCGCTGACCGACCCCCGGTCAAAGGGGCTGGAGCCGACAGCGCAGGAGGTGGCAGTCGCAAAGGCCTCACGCTGACGGAGGTAGGCGGCTGGAGAGTAAGCGATGAACGCAGGAACGAAGAAGGTGAAGCCCCCAAAATAGCAGCTGTGAGAGAGTGAGGACGTGCGCGCGGACAAGGAGCAGAGCAGACGCGCGGCGGAACCAGAGGTCGCGCCAGCACGCCCGGGCAGCGGTGACGGGGACAGGCGCGGGGACGCCCGAGGGGGAGCCGCCCGGGGCAGGGCGGACGGACGAGGGGGCGGAGGCGCAGCTCAGAGAGAGTGCGTGAGCCGGCGCGCGCAGGGCGCTTCCCTGACAAGGAGGCCCGGCGCTGGGGGGGGGGGGGATCTGGAAGCCGGGGTCCCTGTCCCCTCCAGGGGTGGGAGTTGGTGTGAGGACTCTGGGAGACCGGGCCCTGGAACCCTCCGCAGTGAGAGGCCGGAGGGACGCGGCCCGGGAGTGGGGCCGAGGCTGGGCCCGTCCCAGCGGGGCTGGGGGCACGTGTGACTCAGTGTCACCAGGACCCAGCCGACAGGACCGCAGCGATGAGATGGTGTTGTCATTTCAGGGTAAATGCGATGGTTTAACGGAATAACCCCCAATCCATAGTTTATTGCTGTTTATCATCTCAACGCCCAGAGTACTTGTTGTACAATAAACACAAAGTAAAACCTCACAAGAACATTTACATAAAGTCGTTCATCTTTGGAAAAACGTTTTTAGAAGCATCACACGCTTTGGTTTCTCTTCACATCGCACAAATCTTTCGCCTTTTACAGAAAGTGCCACATTTTAACAGTAAGATTACAATAAACAAAAAATACGTACCCAGCCGCCCACCCCCTTCCCAGAACGCCAAAAACACGCACGGGGCTTCAGCGATGTCAGAGGTCGCCACCGATCACGCGCTCCAGGGAACCCTCGGGTACCACCACCGAGGACTCTCCACCGCCCGCTGGGTGAGACCCAGGGCTCGACCCCGACGGCCGACCAAACCGCGGCCTCGCCACCTCACCGCCGCGCCCTGGTCCCGGCCTGCGAGAGAGGCGGCAGACGGGAACACGCGGAGCTGCCTGGGTCCAGACGCCCCGGAGGGTGGGTCTCGGTGCCTGTCCCGGTGCCTGAGCCCAGTGACCATCGTGACAGCGTGCCAACCCTGCAGACACGTCAACCGACGCCTGCCTCCTCTGAAAACCGGCAGCCCAGACCCCATCGCGCCTCGAATTCCCGCTGCCCTTGGGTTTTTTTTTTACAAGTCCCACCAGGGCCTCTCCGTCCTTCACCCCAGATTCATGCCCCCCCCCCCCGCCCGACACGGCCCTTCAGAGCTTCCCCTCGCAGATCCGAGAGCGGAGTCTCTCAAGAGCCACGTGCACACCCACATCCGTGGCAGCGCCACTCAAACCAGCTGAGCCACCGGAGCAACCCCAGGGTCAGCGCACTGCTGGGCCCTGAGGCGGAAGGGGATTCTGACCCAGGCTGCGCGCAGCAAGGGTGACCCTGGGGGCGGTAGGTTGAGTCACACGAGCTGAAGGCTGTAGGGTTTCACTTCTATGAGGCGGGAGAGTCAAGACCAGAGGTGGCAGGGACCCTGGGGGCCGGCGACGGGAGTGAGCAAGGGGACGGCTTCCCCGCGCAGGAGACCGCGGCGGCGGTGGCACAGCCGCACGACTGGGCCTCGGGCCGCCGAAGCGAGCACTCCTAAGTGATGGGGGTGGTCAATTTTACATGTTTCCCCCAAAGACGTGTGAAGTGAAAGGTCACACGGCACGCACACTGTGGAAACGCCCCCCAGAGCCCCCTCTCGGGGCAGCGTTTGGAAGGACTCCCACCGCCCCGGCCGGCCGCCAGACCCCCGTCCAAGCAGCCCCAGGGGGTCTCCCGGAGAGCGGCCCGGCGGCGCGGCAGCTCCAAACGCCTCCGCCGAGAAGACCGCCGCTCCGGCACCCCCGGCCCCGCCCCTGCGAGCGGCGCGTCTGACGTCCCGGCCCGTCCTCAGCGCCTCCTGGTTCCACACGGCCACAGGGGTCTCTGGTCTCGTTCCAGAGCGGCCCCCCTCCCGCCTCGAAACCCTTCTTCCCTGGCCACTGCCTCTCCTGCACCTGGGCTTCTTCGATTCTCGCAGCTAGCCACTGCAGTCCCACCTGCTGCGTTTTCTGAATAGCCTTCCAACACCCAGAGGGCCTCATCTCCACCCGCCGCCCCACCGCGGCCCCTGGCGAAGAAAGCTCTCGGGGCGGAAGGGCGGGGGCCGCAGCACGCACCGGCGCCGGTCCCCCGCTGCCCAAGCGGCTGCAGACACGCGTCCACCCAGACCCCCGGCAACCAACCCTCCCCTCGCCTGACGCCGCGTACTCGGAGGACGCAGGCCCCCCCCTTTGCTCCCGGCTCAGCTCCTGCGCTCCCCGCCTTCCAGTGGGTCCGCGGCCCCGAACCCGGTGCCCGCGGCTCCCGAGACGCGCCGCACGACGCCGCGCCGCGCCGGAACTCTGCTCCGGCTCTGCCTAGAGCAGCGCTGCCCTCGCTTCCAGCAGCCTGGCCCCCGGTCACGCACCTCAATTGCACTTGGCCTTCCCCGGCCACCCCAGCTTCCCTGCGCCCTGGTCCTCCTTCCCCCACAAGGACCGAGATGATCAGCTGCTTCTGTGCCTGTCCCACCGGGCAGACAGGAAATGCCCGCAGGTCAGGAACGAATTCTTGTGCGGCTCTGTCCCCACGACACACTTCGAAGATACCTCTTGCCCCCAACTCTCTCCCCACAACTGCCAGGTGAGCAAAAAGACGCAAGAACCCAGGAGGGCGCCATCGTCCGCTGAGGAGGAGACATCTGTGATGTGCTCCCCCAGGGCTCAGACGGACTTATGCGGCAGGAAAATCGGAGACAATGGTTCTGTGCCCCGATTTTTCTAAGGCGCCGCTCCCGTAGCTGAGAATCACTCGCAAACGACACGGCCCCATTCAAAGGAACCCAGGGCACCAGGAAGAGCACCACAAGCACCACAACCCCACCCCGGCCCGGCCCGGCCCCACTTACATTCGGCTAGATTCAATGTCGTCGGACTGAGGTTCTCCTGGTGATCTGCAAAAGGCAAGGGAGCGAGGGTGAGTGAAACAGTCCACATTCCAAACCAGGGAAGACACATTCGAACACGGAGTTCACCCTCAACAGTTCTAAAAGGAATTACCGATCTCACCGTGAGCAGGCGCAGTCGGGTCAGACTGCCACACGGCACAGGTATCGGGAAGGGCTGGACCGAAAAGCACCTTGGTGCGTTTTTTTGCTAAGGAAACTCTTAAGCACTATATTTAGATACCAACATCCAAAACAGTATAATTATTCACAAAGTCACATGTTTATTATACAACCAAGCACTGGCTAACCACAACATCCAAGGTGTTGCCGGGCGCCCACAGCCCCAAACCCCTGATCAGGCCTCGGCCGCCCGCTGCCGGGGGTGACACGCGAAGGCCGAGCCCCGCCGGCACCAGCTGCGCCCGCTCAGCTCCACACCACGCGTGGCTGCCACCCTGCGGGCGCAGGGCAGACACGTCAGGCCCGCAGGCCTGAGATACGTACCACCTGGGCCTTTTCAGAAAGAGCCTGCCCACCTCCACTCCGGCTGGATCAACTCGAACCCACCCCCCGCCCACCCCCCCACCGCGGCCTCGGTGACTTGAGACAGCTCAGTCAGATGCGCAGCCGGACCCTGACCGCCGTGGCTCTGCCAGGACATGCGCCGCCCAGGGTGCTCGATGTCCGCTGCGGACACCTGGGGATCGGCGCCGGGCACCGACAGTCGCCGGCTCTTTTCTGCGGCTCTTCGACACTCTGCTGCAACCGCCGGTAGAAACAGTCGGAACTCGACAGCACTAACGCCTGTTCTTTCACTCTTGGTCACGACCCAGCGTGGCCTATCCCTCTCGTGCCGCCGAGGAAACCAACTCCCGTCACCCTGCTCCCGTTCACAAGCAGCGTCGGTCAGCGCAGCGCGGTGAACCCACAGAACACTGGCGTCTAACACTCTCACCTTCTCCTCTTGGAGGTCACAAGCTAAAGTGTTCACATGACATGACAAAAACTCGACCTGTAAACTTCTCCGACTTGACTTCAAACTTTGAACAACTTCAACAGAAGACTCTGCAAATCAGAGCCACCAGCAGAACAAAAAAAAGGATTTTGCACACTTCCTACCCTTCAAACCTCAGTTCTTCATCGGACTTTCGGAATCGCCCCTCACTGCAGGCCAGAGTCCAGGGACGGGGGGCGGGGGAGGGCGCCTGCGGCTGGCGTCCCGGCCCGGGTCTTCCCTGCAGCGCGTGTCCCCCCTCAGGGCCGGCCGGGCCAGCCACACAGATGTGGACCCTCCCCTCCGCCCGCCCTCTCTCCCGGGGAGCAGCCGATCGCCTCCAGACACGCCTGGGCTCCACCGGCCTTGCGGGCAGAACCCCAGGTCGCGTCCAAACGGGCGCCCCTCAGACACAGACGGGGGCGCTGCAAACGGACGGTGACCCCGTGCGCCAGCCGACCCGTCTCGGACAGCGCGCCCTCCAGCATCGGGTGCCACACGGCAAGGAGGCAGGGTGCGCTCGCACGGCAAAGCGTGACCACCCTGCTGGCGCTGAGGGGCCACAGGCAGATGAGAAGCTGGCAAACACGCGGGCGGCAAGACTTCCAAGAATAACGGGGGAAGGGGGGAACGAGGGCACAAGGACAGGACAGGCGGACCACGCCTGCAACAGGGTCAAGAGACACGCAGCAGGGGAACCAGCGCGCGACTCAGGAGCGCAGTGCGCAGCTGCCGCCTCGCCGGGCTCCTGCGGTGGGACCGGGGTCGCGCGTCACCCGACAGAAGGGGCAGGCCCCTGCCCAGCTCCTGGGCCCCCGTGCAATGGGGGGGGGGGGGCTTCGACGCCAGCTGCAAGCACGCTGGGCGACCGCTCACCGTTGCCAGGTCGCAGCGCGCTGCTACAAGACACCTGTGTCAACGCAAGTCCTTTAAACCAACTCGGCGTGCAGATGAAACTGAAACGACTGGCAGACCATGACCCTGAAACAGACCTCCTCCAGGTCCCATCCGTGCGGCTCGCGCGAGCTGGCTTTACCCAGGGTGGACACTGTCGTCGTGCACTCAGGACAAAAGCGACTGCCCACGGAGCAAGGAGAACCGCGTCTCTTGCGGAGGAGGAGGAGCAGCAGCTGCGTCCACTTCCCCATTTCTCGAGGGTTCTAGCGCTCCGAACGGCCCAAGGCCGGGGCTCCCAGCTCTCGGATGGCAGCGCCTCCCCGTTAGGAGACCTCAGGCTCTCCCGTGCAGAGAGCGCCCCCGTTCCGGCGATCTCACCAGGTTCGGGAGAGATGAGGGAAGGAGAACCAGAACCCGTGGACTCGGGCCGACACACCGCCTGTCGGAACCACCGACCGGAGACGAAACTTTAAACTGGAACGACCCCAAGTGCCTTCGGGGGAGAAAGCCCAGCGGGTCTCGGCGTCCGGCCTTGGCTTGCAGGGCAGAGCGTGCGGCCCCAGGACCCCACCCCCACCCCCCCGCCCCCCGTCTGCGCGCCACAGCGTGAGCCAGACCCGAGTTCGCGGGAGGCCCCCCGCCCCGCACGTCAGCGCTGGGCGGGGGGGAGTACACGCCTCCCACCCCACTGGTCGAAGCTTCCGGAGACATTCTGTTCAAACCCTCACCACATGAACGGCACACTTGAAAACGCACACCAAAACCTTTCCGTAGTTTTTTTTTATCGTGCTCACAATACAACGGTCACTGGCATTTTTGAGAACTGTTTTCCCGCTCACCCCACAGACAGGTCTGGGTGGCGGGGGGGGGGGCGCATGGGACAGTTGAGAGAGGAGAGTAGACAGAGAAGCGCACGGACCCTCCGGGCCCCCGCTCCCGGCAGGACCCCCCCGCCAACCGCGCGCTCTCCCCGCTTGTTCACCTCGCGGAGCTCCCTCAACAGCGACGGCCTCTTCGAGGCTGTGCACCAACACTCAGCAGTTACCTTTTACAAGCTGTGGCCATTCGTTGACATCAGGGTGATCACAGCTCTGAGTCACTGATTCCAACAGGTTGTCACACCAGTCCAGCTGCTAACTTGGTCTGAGCGCAGATTTAACAACTCTAATAAATCAAACAAATCTTTGGTTAGAACAGTTTAGTACATGAACCAGATACACTGTTCAAAGAGTCATCATCAAAGCTTCGAATAAGGGTTCAATGCAACAGCCCTCACAAGAGTCATTACAGACATTCTTTAAGGATTATCTTCCAGAACCTTCTTTTCTCAAGCGGTCTCTTCCCCTGAGAAAACGTGGTCATAACCTCGGCCACTTTTACGGGGCGGCACCGCCTCGGTGGCATCTCCTGGCCGCAGCCAGACTTCCAACACCGGATGAATGAGCGGCTGCAGAGGGAGGGACTGGCTTGCCCAGGATTTCAGAGTCAGCGCTGAGGCTCGGACTCGGCCCAGATCTGCTGACCTCCCGGACAGGAGGGCCGCGTGCCGGTCCGTGCCGTGTCGCTACCCCAGCGGCATCGTTTACACGTGGATAAACGAGTTGAGGCTGCGAACACGGACCGGGCCCCCCCCACCAGTACGGCACTACTCACATGCGGCCGACAGTCACGGGGCTTTCCAGGTAGCCGAGTGCTTCACGGAACAGCCACGCGCCCACATCCACGCACACGGGCCCCGAAGCCTAGCCCTCCTCCTACCCCTTCAGCAGAGTCGTCTGACACGCCAACGCGCTCGCCTCACTCTCGGCCAGAAACCCGCGGTGGCTCGGGCCCGGGAGAAATGGCCGACGATAGAAACACTCCCCCCCCCCGCCCCGGCATCTCCGAGCCCCCTTGCCCGGCCTTAGCTAGACCTCCCTGACTGCCGTGGCTCGGATTCACCCAGCGTCTTAGTCACGCTGCAGCCCTGCAGACGCACGTCCGAGCTATCCGAGCTATCCGGTATGGAGAGCTCATTCCACGCTGCAGGCAGTTCCTCCCCTGACGTCCCCACCCCACTGCACACCCAGGACACACCTGAAAAGCCAACTGAGGGAGGCGGGGAAACGGGGGAGGGGAGAAAGGACCCTGGGCAGTTGACACTGCCAAAGGACAAGCGTGGGCAGCGGCCTCGCAGGGCCCCAGGCGCATGCAGAGGCACCGAGGTGTCCGAGACCCCCTGGCCAGGCTGGAGCCCACGCGAGGCTGAGGACCGGCTGCGGTGCGCACAGCAGCGAGGGCAGGGACGCCGATGAATGGGACACGCAATCCTCCCCGGAACCCAATCTCCCCGACGTTCCTCTCAGAGCTGCCTGTCTGCTGATTAAGAACCTAGAACATGCCCTGGCTGGTGTAGCTCAGTGGATTGAGCGCGGGCCTGCGAACCGAAGGATCGCGGTTCGATTCCCAGTCAGGGCACATGCCTGGGTTGCCAGGCCGGTTCCCGGCAGGGGACACACGAGAGACAACCGCACATTGATGTTTCTCTCCCTCTCTCCTTCCCTTCCCCTCTAAAGATAAATAAATAAAATCTAAAAAAAAAAGTACTTAAGAACCTAGAACATTCCTGGGGTCCTATGGGGAAGAGGCAACGGTCCCCCTGAAATGCACAATGCTCCCTCTTGGGTTCTCAGAAGGTGGGCAATGCGTTTGGACTTAGAAGGCTCAAGCAAGGCTAACTTCCCAACCTGCAGACGTAAGAATGGGAGCGTCAAAATAACTTGTGATTAACCGAGGTGCACGAGTTCGTCCGGGAGCCACACGCCCTTTGGACTGACAGGGTAGAGCCCCCCCACGCCCCGCCAGCCCCCCCTCGCCAGGAGGTGCGGCGCTCAACGGCACGCACGCCGGCGCCAGTCTGGACACAAGTCCCCGCTGGGCCGCCCCCTCGCCGGGAAACCTTGGGCAAGTCAGTGAATCTCTCGGAGCCTCTTTTTCCGCCAAAGGCCGACCACAAAGGTAGCGGCGGGATCTGTTTCAGAGCGCTGTCACGAAGACGGACAGACTGACAGACAGGAGGTTCGGAGCAAGGCCGGGCACAGAGTGAGATCTCAGCCAACGGAAGCTATTTTTAACTCCCAGCCCAAGAGCCCAAGCTGCCTCCCGACCTTGTTCGCCATATCACTTTACTTCTCAGCGCACCCTGACCGCCCCGGAGTTCTTCCCCGGGCCCCGGTGGGCCCCGCGCAGGCTGCCTGGCGGCACGGCGATCCGGCACCCAGCCCCATGCTTTAAAACGGGGGGCGCCCCGATCTGCTGGACTCACCTGCCAGCATTCGAACCCGACGTTGAGATCCACGTGCAACGTTTAATTCAAAACAAACAAACAAACAAGCAACACAGAGACGTACCATATTTCGCCAAACTTCTGAGGAGCTGGTGGAGTCCAAAATCAGGATCTTACAGAGTTTCAACCTAAAACATAAAACACCTCACTCAATTTTTATACAGACAGCTGGAGAAACCCGCAAAGAAAATCTTTGTCTGCAACCCATCATGGCGGCAAATTCACTTTCGGCAGCACTTACAGACACCAAGCACACTCCTAGCAAGTGACAGAGCCCGGCTGCTGCTGCAGGGGCGCCAGGCCGGCCGGCCCCCCGCGCACCCCCCTCGCCCAGCGCTCAGCGGCGGCCACTTCTGGCCCCTTGCCCCGCCCCCCACCCCGAGGGCTGAAAACACGTGCGAACAGCCTGACCGCACGCCTCTCACCCCTGCAGAGACCGACAGCACCCCCGCTCCTCACGCAAGTCTACGTGCCGGGCGTCTGCCATGGCAGGCACGGACGGGCGCCGTCTGTCCTCGACCTGCCCTGGACACGCCCTTGGACCTGGGAGTGCCAGGCGCCAGGCTGCTGCGTGAGAGGAGGAGCTCTACAAGCACGTAAAACGGCGCAGCCTGGTGCATCGCAGGGCCTCGCGACACGGCAGCCACTATCGTTTCTTACACCGGACATTCAGGACGCCGGCGAAAAGTCAGCTTCCCCGAAGGCGCGTTCGGAAGATCCCAGCGTGCGCCCAGGTGCGGCAGGTGGAAAGGCGCGCCCAGCCCGCGCGCACGGTCCGGGCGCCTCTCGGCGGAAGGGGCGCCGTGGCCCGTTTCCTGCGCCCACACACCGAGAAACCGCGTCCCGGAGACCCGCCCGGCGCCCCACAGGCCCACCTGCAGGCGGGTCCCTCTCCTGCGAGCCCCGCGGGAACGCTCTCCCCCTCCCCCACTCTGCTGTCAGGCTGAGGGCGCAGCCCGCAGGGTCCGGAGAGGCGCGCCCGCTGGGCTGTGGCTGGGAGGGGCAGTGGCAGGGGCCCGGCGGTGCGTGGTTTCCGTTCACACGGCTCACCTGGAGCGCGACACTGTCATGCTGCAGAACCGCATCCCTGCGACTCTGCAACAGGAGAGTCTACGACCAAAGAGGGGCGCCACCGCGCCGGACACTGCACCTCCCGCCCACAACGGGCGTCCACCGACTCCTGATGGTCAGCGGGGCTGCAGCCAGCAGGCGGCCCCTCGCTCCTGGCCCCCAGCCCGGTCCCCGTCCCCACCTCGGGCCCTGAGGCCCACCCTCCGCGACCACCCTGGGCACTGGCATCCGTTCCCCGAGCCCCTCAGTCCGTAATGCCCCAGCCGCCTCCTTTCAGCCTTGGCCTCTCCAGTCACAAGCCTGCTACTCTCCCCTGCCGACCGTGCATGTCCACCTGGAGGAGCATCTAAAACCAAACTCGAGCCCTGGCTGGTGTGGCTCGGCGCTGGGCGCTGGCCTGTGAACCAAAGGCTCACCAGTTCGATTCCCAGGCAGGGCACAGGCCTGGGTTGCGGGCCAGGTCCCCAGTAGGGGGCGCGTGAGAGGCAACCACACATTGATGTTTCTCTCCCTCTTTCTCCCTCCCTACCCCCCAAAAGTAAATAAAATCTTTAAAAAGAGATTTAAAAAACAAACAAACAAACAAAACGCACTCCACCCTGAACGCACGCGGCCTTGCCGTCGCCCTGGTCGCAGGTGAACGGACCGGTGCCGTCTTCCTTCAGCCTGCCCGGGAGGCGGCCTTCCCGCTCTTCACAGCCCTTCGGCCAAAAACCGCCCGCCGGCCAGAGCTAACAGTGCCGCGCTGCATCAGCCGCCCCTCAGCGAAGAAACGCCGGCTGCATTCTGCGGGCCTGCCAAGTGGCTGGAGACGCGGCGGCAGGGCAACCAGACATCCTCTGCGGTCCGCAGGAGGGGACGGCCCAAGGACCGCGGGCCTCGGTGCCTGAGGCGCCGCCCAGCAGCGCGGACTGCCCGGGGGGAGGGCACCTGCATGCTTCAGAAGTGACACAGCTCGCCCTGAGGCCCGAGCCAGACTCTTCGGCCACACCCAGAGGGCCCCAGCGAGGGGCGTGCGGGCGCCCCCCCCCCACTTTGTCCAGCTGCCCGGACGGGGAACAGTCCCCTCCTGCGGCCAAGGCTCCCTCGTGGACAGCAAACTGCTCGCCACCCAGCGCCGCCAGGTCTCCCGCAGAAAGCACCCCCGTACTCCAACGCCACCCCTAACTCTCCCTCCATTGGCTTTTAGCTGCTTCCAAAACAAAGCCAAGCATCCCGAACATTCCAGATGAAACCAGACGAAACCAGACGAAACCAGACGTAAGGCGGCCCACACCCGCCCCCCCAGCCTCTGCTCTCCCAGGCCAGACCCCGCTTCGCAGAGCGCACCGACCACCCTCTTCTGTGTCTCCCGTGCGTGAGAGCGCGCAACCCCCCGCCCCCCTGCACACACACAGCGAGCACGAGGGTCGAGGGTCGAGGTTCGGGTCCCCGCCAAGGGCCGTGCCCGGCCCCTCCTACCGCCCGGCCGCTCTGTGCCTCGGAGGCGCCCCTTGCCTCCTCTGGACCCGCGGAGCCCGGCGCTTCCCTGGTCTCTGCTGCCGCACTGGCCGGCCGAACACCGCCAGGTGGCCGTCGTTCCGTGCCTTCCCAGTGTCCACGGCGTCGATCTCGGAGTCCACGCGCCGCGGCCTGCGCTACCACAAGAAACCGCGGCTCCGGCGAGGGCGGCGCCGTCCCCGGGTCACAGAGAGCACAGCCCCGCCGAGCTCCCAGCGCCTCTGACCCCAGGGCCTCTCGGTCTTGGACTTCACCAGAAATGCTCCGCCCCCTTGGCCGGCCTCCGCCTCACCTGTCCACCCCAGCGAGGCTCCAACTGGTCCTACAGGCGGGGCCCCGCGGCGTCACCGAGCTCCTCTGCAAACGGCCTCCGCCTCCTCCGGTCTTACCATGCACTCCCGCCACCACGCAGCAGCGTGCGTGCGGACTTCCACCCCCCCCGCGCCCCCCCCCCCGGCCTTGGAGAACAGCCAGCGCGCGCTGGCGGACGGCGGGCGGGCGGGCAGGGCTCCCCCGCTCCGCACTGTTACCTGCCTAGTGAAGGGAGCGTATTTCCCCGACCCGGCGCTCAGAGGGGACCGGGGGTCCCTCCGTGCCCCCCTCAGGATGAGAAGAAGGGGCGGATGCGGGGGAGGGAGGGCCTGGCCTTTGCAGGAGCAGGGAGCCTTCCGCGGCAGCCTTCTCCGGACACGCCCGCACACAGCCTGGAGGGGGCCCAGCTGACCAGAAGTCCCCCAGCTGGCAGATAAAGCACGGTCTGACACGAACAGATAACGAAATCGAGCCAGAACTTACGAAATGTGCAAACAGGAAAACATGACCCGTAACCAACACAAAAGCCAGTCGACACCCCCTGAAAGGAAGCCCCGATGGAACCAGGAGGCCAAGACTTGCACGGAACTGCCGTACCTTCGCTCAAGGTCTCGAAGCAGCAGGGAGTAAAGCAACAGTGAAGCCAATCCCCTGGAACTTGAGCCATGCAAACTGAAATGCGGAAAGTCTTGGACGCTGCAGGGGAAAAGCAGCGAAATAGAAGACAAAGCAGAACGGAGCGCAGAGAGGCAGCAGACCAGAGACAGGCGGAGGCGGGGCGGGGGCCAGGCCAGGCGGGGTGGGGGCCAGGCGGGGTGGCCTCACTCACAGGGCTGCAGCCCCACAGGCAGAAGGGCCCCGGGAGAGCCGAGACGGTTTGAGTCACGGGGAAGGAAACAAGTGTTGAGACTTTCCAAACCTGAAGCAGGCCAACTCACAGATGAGAGGGGCTGGGGGGGCCGGGCCGCGAGAGACACGGAGAACGGCAGGGAGGGAGGAAGGGGAAGAGGGAAGAAAGTTGGGGCGGGAGGGAGGGTGGAGGGGAGGAACTCAAAAAACCCTCAGGCTAATCCCAAACCCAGTGATAAAAAGAAAATCTGTTTTACAAGGCCACAGAAAAAGCCTAAGTACTGGGAAAGAAAAGTAAGTATAACCACAGACTTCTCCTCAGAAGCAAATGCTGGAAGAAACACCCGTGGGCCTGGAGTCATCCATGAGGCAGGAACACCCTCACACCAGGGAGGGGGACGGCCACGCGCCCTCCCACGGCAGCGACGTCGGGGAGGCCGGCACCCGACCGCCGGCAGAACCGCCCGAGCACTGCGAGTTGGAGGGGGAGAGGGACCAGCGACCCGGGAGGAAGACCCGGGAATGCGCACGGTCACGGCCCCGGAACCCGGCAATCGCAACCCCACTACTGACCCGAGAGAAACGAGGTCCGACACACCCGCCGAGGCCGCTCGCCCCGCCGCTCGCGGCTGCACTGCGGACAGCAGGACAGCGAGGGACTGACCACCGCCCCAGCCTCGGACAGGGCACGGTGCAGGTTCCTGACCGCTGACCTCCGACACACGGGCACCGCCCACCGCAGGCCCGCAGGCCCGCAGGCCCGCAGGCCGGCTCTCCCCCACCCCACCCCACCCCCGCCCGCACCTGAGCCACCCCCTCGGGCAGGTTTTCTCTGGCTGTCCTGAACTTGCAGCGCTCACTAACCTCGTCCCCAAGACCCCGACGTCCCGCTTACTTACGTTCCTGCGTAGAAGAGCTATGCGGGGTACCATGCACTTTACCTAACTCGCGCACGGCCTCTCCTTCCCCAGTGACCACCAGCCCCCCACGACAGGAGTGTCGGCGGGCTTCGTGCACTGCTGCGTCCACTAGCACCTGGAAAAACTGCCTGTGACACAGCAGGCGCTCGACACGTCGGCGCCGGGCCGGTGAGGCAGGCGCGCGTGGAGCCATCCGCCCGAGAAGACCTCGGTAGCATGCCGAGAGAGAGAACCAAGTCGTGCAAACTCGGAGCAAAACTCTATGCACGAGAGGTGACCAATGAGCAAATGGAACTTAGCGAACAATCCCATGAGCAATTAACGTTAAAAAGAACAAAGTTCTTAGGAATATATTAAATAAGATATACTAACGTTGAATAAAAGCGTAAGCCATATACACTAAAAACTACGAAACAAAAAAATAAAGAGCGAGTAAACGGAAGGCGCCCCAGGCTCCCAGATCAAAAGACGTAAGGTCAAGGTAGCAATATTCCCCCGCTACACCTACCAATTCCACATGAATTCCAATCAAAATGCTAGCTGCCCTTTTTGCAGAAATTAACCCTAAAATTCACGCAAGAACTCGAGAGACCCCCGCGAGTCAGAACAGTCTTGGAAACTAAGAACCAAGTCTGACTATTCCCATTCCCCAAGCCCAAACTTACAACAAATGCGCAGGAATCCAGGCGGCGTGTCGGCAGCTGAAGACCAGACACACCAGCGAACGGGAAAGCCCGGAGATGAATTCTGACGGCACCGGCCCACTGACCTCCGAGCAAGGGCCCCCGCGCAGCGCAGCGGAGAGCTCAGAGCTCGCCCGGCCCTTCCAGCCCGCAGCGCCCAGACGGCCGGCTCTCCGCGAGCAGGGGAGTTAAGGAGCCCCGCCCCCCGCCGCACCACGCCCAGAGCCCCGCCCCCGCCGCCGGAGCCCCGCCCCCCGCCGCCGGAGCCCCGCCTCTGGGCGGTGAGTGCACAGCGCGACCTACAGGTGATGATGGGCGGTGCCCTCGAAACCTGCACAGTTTTATCAACCAATGCAACCCCATGAATTTAAAAAAAAACGTATCTTTTAAATGTGAAAGGGACACACAAAGAAAAGTGCGGACAGGGAGGCGGAGAGGTCAGAAGCCTCACGCCTCGCTCCCACAACGTGCAGAATAACAACGACAGTGTGGCCACTTTGGAAGAGGGGGCCGGCCCCCCACAGTAGCGAACTCGGCTACCCTCGGACCCAGCAGCTCCCCTCCGAGGAGCACACCCCCCCAAGAGAACTGAGCACGCAGGTACGAGTCCGCGAGAAGCTTCTACATGAATGGCTATGGCAACGTAATTAATAATGAGCAAAAACTGGGAATAATTCAAATAGTCGCCAACCGATGACCGAGGAAACAGCTGCGTACGTTCATGGCATGTAGCGCCGCTCAGCCATCCAAGTGAAAGGAACCAGACACTAAAGGTGTATTTTACGGCGCCACTCGTATGGAATGTGTAAGAATTAGAGTGGTGATGGCGAAGAACCGAATACGCGAAAGCCCACGGACTTGTACACTTTAAAGGGGTGCACTTTATGGTCCGTGAATTACATCGTGATAAAGTTGGAAACTATAAAAAATGTATGGCATGACTTTCTGAACCCCACCCCAAAAGGAAAAAAGCTCCATGTATGTGTATTTTCAAAGATACTATATTTACCTGGTTTGCTGGGCATTTTATGTTTTCCTAGACAGAATTTACTAACTGTTAAGTCTTAGAATTGGATAAGGAAAGAGAGGAAACTTTTACTTCTTTTTACACTTAAAAAATATCCACTTACTTATTTTCTGTAGTTCCTCACTTTCAAAAATAACTAATTCCACACAGCAGTATTTGAGGGTGATCTGAGCAGGGGAGAACTCACCACAAAATACAAGAGACTCTCTGGAAATGGGAAAATGCTGGAATGCCTGGTTTTACAAAGTATGGGACCCGCCTAACTCTACCGACAGCTGAGGCCGCCGAGCTGGCCAACCCAGGTGGCGTGGTCACACATACTAGAGCTTTGTGGTCACAGGCCCCGTGCACGGAAGAGACCTGAGCTCTCTGGAGTGACCCTTGGCCCGCCCTCCCCTCCCCACCTGTGTGCCCTGACCACATGCAAAAGTAAATAACTCTGAATAACCGCACAAGGTCGACTTGTGAATTGCTAACACTAAAACGCCACCTTTCCCCAACACCACGTTTGCTGAAGTGCTCTGTTATGTGGCGTGGAGAGTCTTATCTGAGAGCATCCGCTGAGTGCTGATCTCCAGCGGCACCTACCAAGAGCCCTTAGAAACTCCAAGTTACCGGAATCATTTCTATTTCCCAGCTCTAATGATAACTCACTTGCTCTGGTCAACAACGCCAGAAGCAGACGGGCCCCACGGGCCCCAGGATTTACTGCTACGAGCTTGTCCTCCAACCTGAGCTCACTCCTGTACAGTGCCCGCCACCCAGGCGAGCCCTTAGCCCTGTCCTGTCACCACTGAAAGTTACTGAAAGCTCCGAGCGTCACTCCTCAGCCCGCAGCAGACATCTAAGAGCAGTCCCGAACGGACGGACGAGGCAGCAACCCACTCGCCCAGCACCTACAAGTACCTGGAATTGCGAGAGAGCGAGAGACAGCCAGCCAGCCAGCCAGCCAGCCAGCCAGCCAGGGTCTGCGACTGTCCTCGCGGCATCTTCAGTCCTGGGGTAAAGGAAGTACTTCGTTTCAGCTGAGGTTAAGTGACCGATCTGCTCCCCAGCTGAGGCCCACCTGTGTGGAAGTTCGCCCTCCCTACCGCTCACGGAGCCCAAAAGAGGGAAGAGAAACGTTCGGAGGGAGGGAGGGGACTCCTCACTGCATCGACACGAGACCGGGAGACTTGGCTTTCCATCTGAAGATAACGTGAACAGAGTGCACTGGCCACTAACGACGTTTAAAGAAACGCGGTAATTTGAAGCGCTGAAATCTAGTTTTGCATGGGTAAAACACCGAAGTCAGCTCAGGTTTTCTACTATAATGCTTAAGTGTTCTCATTCCAACACGAAGGTCAGCTTCTTTGGTTTTTACTTATTTGTCTGTAAAGATCTTATTTATTTCTGTTGAGAGAGGGGGAGGGCGAGAGAAATGGAGAAGAAACATCGCGGTGTGCTTGCCTCCGGCGCCCCCTACTGGGGACCTGGCGCACCCGGGCCGGGAATCGCCACCAGCAGCGCTTTGGTTGGCAGGCTGGCGCTCCATCACCGAGCCACCAGCCAGGGCTACCGTCAGCTTCTCAGAAGCACCTCCGGTCCGTCCAGCAGGGTGTCCCTACCTTGGCCACCACACTTTACCCATTTAATTCTCTGGCTTCCCTAGTCTTTGAACGTGTCTGACGTGTGGCCTGCCCACTCAGGCTGCTATAACAAGACCCCGCAGACGGGGCGGCTTGTGAGCCCCCGAGATTTACTCCTCACGGTTCCGGGGGCCGGAAGCCCAAGGTGAAGGTGCCAGCAGCTCTGGCGTCCGGTGCGGGCAGCCCCCCGGCTGGCCTGGGGCGGGGTGGCAGTGTTTCAACGCAGGATTTCGAGAGGCCTGGAACATGTAGTCTGCAGCAATGTGTTACAGACACGGCAACGTGTGTAAGAAACTAAATATGAAAGCAACTTAAATAATTAGGGAAACTTTGTATTTCTTAGAAGACCTGAATCTGGATTATCTTTAACGGTGCAGTTTCCATCACCAACACAGACTAAGACGGACTATCGGCTCACTTCAGAAAACTACGATAAAAGGCAACTGCTTCCCAGTTATCTGGGTGGGAAATAGGACTTACCAGCGGGTACACGTGTCGCATACCCCAGGTGCCCCGAATGAGTCTCTTCGGTTCCCTAAGCAGGAGCGGTAGGTAAATCCTTCCTTCCGGCACACTGGAAGGCTGTCAATACTGACGCGTACACAAACACGCAGGAATGATAAACAGAATTCCTAAGAATAGAGTCCGCAGATAAGGAACGGGCTGGACCCAATCCCCATTTTCTCCTGTGACCCACACCCAGAGAAAACACTGGGGCACTTCATTCTTCGCCTTCCAAAGCGGCGATCCGGCCCGGCGTCTGATAAGAGGGAGCCAAGTAGCTGCTGGCAGCTCGGGGGAACTCCGGCGCGGTATCCGCGGTGCTCGAGGGGCCGTCGTGGAAGCAGGGAACGCCGGTTTCAGAGGGCGCGATCCCAGAGCGCAAGGAAGCAACAGAACCGGGTGCGTCCGGGGCGTTACATTATTCTCGGAACGGCCCCCATTTTCGCTTTGGGGGAAATTCGGAACTGATTCTGCATCACAAGGGATTGTTTACAATAATACGTGAGCCCAGCTGGTGGCCGCAGTGCACCCACGAGGGCAATCCCAGGGCCACCTTCCCACCTCCCAGAGGAAGGCTGCTCGGGCAGCGGCTTAAAGTGCGAGAGCCCCCCTGTGACTCCAGGGGACCTAAGTCATCCAACGAAAGGAACAGTCCCAGCAGCATTTCCACGCAGTCCCCAACGAGACGATGTGTGCGCGAAGGCACACCGCGAGTCCCGGAGCGTACACGCGACGGGCGCACGGCAAGAACCAAGGAAGCGCGGTAAGCCTGCATCTCACGAAGGGTCAAACAAATCTTGCCCGTTTCATCTTTGGATCATAAAGCGACCTATCTGTGCTGACTAACCCTGAGCGATCTGCAAAGCCGAACACCGACTTCTGGAACGCAGCGAGCGGCCAAGAGTCCCCGGCCCCATCGGCTGGCACGCTGGCCGGCGCAGCTCCACTCGGGCAGGCCGGACCCGCCCCGAGCGGCGCTGCCCGGGCTCACCCGCTGCCTGCCCGCCTCGGTGCGCAGCTCCGGTGCTGACCTGAGCCGGCACAGCCCTACCCGCGGTCCCCCTCTGTGGTCCACGCGCAGCCTCCCCTGTGAGGCTCCAGCGGACTTCCCACCACGGGGCTTCCCGTTCTACGCACAGATTCTCCATCGCCAACCCTCTCTTGCTTTCCGGTCAACCTTAGGATTCACCCGCCACTTACCCAATTCACGAGGGAGGTCAAAGTAAAGCGACTCACAGAAGGGAGCTGACTCTGGATGAGTAACGCTGAACGATGCGCCACCAACCACTGAGATCTACTGTTCATGTCAACGCAGTTGCCAAGTTTAAAGCGAAATCACACACGAAACAGTTCCCCAAACACGCTTCTATGACAAGGTTAAAAATGTTAATAGAGGAAGCATGGAAATAGACCAAGCTTCCAATCACCTGTTGACCATTAACCAACTTATTTTCTTAGGCAAATCACTAACTTGGTTTTAACCCATTCTGCCCGAGAACGATCACATCTGAAAACCATAATCCTCTGAAACAGACAAAGCGAGTCACCCCACGGTAAGACAGGGGAGCAGAACAGGGGCTGGGAAGGCTACATGACCTGCTCGTCACCAGGTGGGAGCTACAGAGGAAGGATGAAGCCCGGATCTTCTGACACCTCCACGTTAATGGCTCTTGGTGGCTTTTGTTCACTGCGCCTGTGAAGACTCTGAAGCACTTAAAATTTATATATAATCTAAGGGAGTTCAGTCACACGGCTGAGAACCCAACAGTGACAACTGTCAGCTACGTCTCATGTGCAAACAGCAGTACGCAGAAAGAGTACTAGCTTTATCTCCTCCGCAGACAGCCTTTACACCTGCCAACCGTCTTGACTTTTCCCCCATAATGGTCTCTCCTTGTTGGAGATGTCCCAGATCACAGCACTGTGACATTTCTGACGATAAAAATGAAAGCTGGCAAAGCAACTCATTAGGAACTCACTGGTACGCAACTTCATCTAAAACCCACTCGTACAGCAGCACCCCGAAGTGCTTCCAAGCCCTCGTGTTTTGGCCCCAGGTCCCCAGAAGAGCACTCTGTCTACTGCCATTCTACTTGCTCTCCTGGGTGGGAAAAGAAAGCCCTCGTTCCTGCACCGACGGCCGCGGTCCGAAGAGGTCCACCGAGGGCATCTTGGGACGGCTGCTTTCGCTCCCACGCACGGCACCCACGGACAGCCGAGCGCGTGGCTGCGCACGCCGGCTCCAAGCCTCTGCCCTCCGCGTGCAGCACCCTCAACAGGAGTCCCGAGACGCAGCCTGCGGTTCTGGCCCGGCCGGCTGGGTGACTTCAGGAAGACCGTCTGGAGATGCGGCCCTTCGATTTCCACAGGCGTGAAAGGAACGGAGGAACCGAGCTCAAGGACAGGCCTACTCAGCTTCAGAAGGTCTACGAATCTATGATCGAAAGACAGCATAATCACTGAACCTCAGAGAAGTATCAGCGTACGTGTAGGCAACTGTCCGACTTATCTTTAATTCTGCACGCACAGTACGTGCCAGACGCTGGGCGGCGGACTGGGGCCGAGACGCCAAGGTATGAAGGCTCCGGCCTGTGCCCGACAGCTGCGTAAAGAGAGGGGCCCAGCAGCCTCCGCCGAACAGCAGCTGGGGGCGGGAGGTGTGGGGTCCGGAGAGTGGGAGGGCTGCGGAGAATGAGGCGCCCTTCTGTGACCGGCTTCCTGGAAAATGGCGCTGCGTGAAGAAAGTCACGAGACGCTTCCGACAGGCAGAGACACGATCCTCGTGCCTGCCGCCCTAGCTGGGCTCGCAGCGCGCACCTCATGAATGCTGTTTGGCCCTTTCTGGTGTGCTGGCAACTGCTTCATCGGGGCCCTGCTAACCCACTGCCTTGGAAGCACCAGGCGTCCTTGCCCTTGAGATGGCGTTCAGGGCTGCTCCGAAAGAAGACAACGGGGAGGGAGGGTGCTGGCCGCCCAGACGCTTTGGCGCTTTGGGACCCTTCGGGAAGCCTGGGCAGGGAACTTCAGAGGGTGGTGATGCGCATGAAGTGCCTCTGTGGCAAGCACTTGACACGCTTTGCTCCTCAAAACGGAGCTCCTTTCACCGCCCCACTTCACAGGTGGGGACTGCAGCGCGGCGGGCGAGACCGAGTCACTTCTCACGGGGCCCGAGCGGCCCAAGCGAGGGTAAGGGCAGCACTCAAAGCAGTGTCGAATTCCAAAGCTATTTCCACCACGCATCCCGCCATGCCTTCCATTCTCACATTTTATCCTGACGTCTGCGCTCGGGGCCGGCAACATCGGCCACAACGGCTGTGCCCAATCAGCACGAAACGAGCACCTACCTTCACCCAAGTATTTTACCGGAACAGTAATCACTTGTGAAAACGTCCTCGCGAAAGAATCAGCAAGCTGACTCTGAACAGCTGCACGCGTGGTGCTCCTGCACTACAGGAGCACGCGGCTCAACAGAACTGCAACGCGACTGAAGAACATGACCGGCGGTCCTTTCAGAAATGGACAGTTGTAAATGTCGTTTCCAGTGCTGGGGCTGAGGAATCCAGCTATGGCCCATAGTTCTGGGTTATGCCACTGACTGTACGTTGAGAGCGATAGCAAATTAGTATTTGTTTGAGGGGACAGAGGATACTTTTGGAGCGGGGGAGGAACGATCATTTAAAAATGAGTTTTAGGAAATACAACTAATTAAGTGCTGTGTGTCAAAGACACCGCAGATGCCCGATCAATCTTGTTAAACGGACTGGACCGGGGGACCAGAATGTGTCTTCCTCACACTTCTGAGGAGTAGTTTCCCTCACTTAAGAAGTTACTTTTTAAGCCGTCGAAAACAAAAGGCCCTTACAAAACCTCTGAAAAGGGATCAAACACTAATTTGTATCACAATTTGTATAGTTACACTGCCCAGTGCCCAGAGGATGTGTACATATTAACAAGCAAACTCATGCCAGTTAGCAAATATCAACGCAGTAAGATCAGCTTATTTTAGATCCTAATTTTGAAAACAGTCATTATTTCTTGCACCTATTTCTTATTTCTGTTTTGTTGTGATTACAGGTTTCTTAAAGAGCTTCTAGCTATCCTTTGGGCTTATCAGCACCATTATTAATATTGCATTCATTTCATTAAAAATGTGGCAAGTAGCTCAGATTTACAAACAGTATCTAATTCCACAGTTACTTCCATTAGACGCATGACAAAACTTTATTTTCTTCTTCTAAATTCTCAACTTTTTGACACAGTCTACAAAATAACCTCCTCAGGAAGCGTCCTTACTTCTCATCCTGTTTATCCAATTCCTTCGACAATTTAATGGGTGCCTAATGGCTCGGAAACCTAACTTTTAAAGAGCTGTACATCCAAACTTTTGGTCCTTCCCATCTCGAGCCCTTTTCCTTCTCCCCCAAAATTGTCTAGGAATTTGTTGCTTCTCTCATTACCGAAAGCAGCGCAACGACTCAAAATTATGGATCGTATTCCCACTGCTTCATCACGGAGGGTAACTTTGAAATGCAAATACACGCTGTGAGTTTACATTTTCACCAGCACCCTAGCCACTTAATAAGTGTAATCCCAAACAAACTCTGTAACGATTCCATTTCAGCACGTCCATAGGACGTTCTAAAAAATTCAGAGACTCAATTCTCTTTCGAGGAGTCCAAGCTTAATCAAACAGCGTCTGTATTACACTATCTTTAACAATGTTACGGACGAAAGCATTTGCCACATTCATTCCTGACTCGACCAGTAAAACCCTGCACCCCACGACGAGGAGAGAGAGTCCTTTCGTGTTCTCAACTGAAAATGAGGGGGTGGGGGCGCGGGGAGAGACAGGCGCCCCGTTTGCAGGCTTGCACCGAGCAGAGCCCCTCGCCAGCCCCGGAGCACACGCTTCCTTTCAGAACCTGCGAGTAATCGGCGAACGCAGCCCGGGGCTTCCATTTATCACTTCGTCTGCGCTCCCTCTCCACCAGTCACGCCCTAACCCCAACCCACGCCGGACCCCATCTAAACATTTCTCCACCAACCCCGCCAAACACCGAGAGTGAGCGGCCCCTTCCCGGGCTGGGCCCGGGCCCGGCCCCAGACCGCCGCTCTCGCACGCCCGCTCGCCCGCCCGCCCCCGGGCCCGCTCGCGTCCCCCGGCGCCCCAGTCCTCCCGCCGGCGCACAGCGGCACTGACAGTTATCAGGGCCTGCTGCTGACACCGGCCCCTCCACCCCACGCGCCCCCAACACGCGCCCCGGGGCTGGGGGCGTCCCTGCCCTCCCTGGAGCCGGCCCCGCGGGCCGCCTGGGCGACAGCGGGGCCCCCAGGAGCGGCCCCCCGGCGTCCCCAGCCCAGAGCCCGGCTTCGGCCACACCGACCTGTCGTCGCCCCCGCGCCTGGGCCGCGGCCCTCGCAGCAGCGGCCGCCTCACTGGTCGTCGTCGCCCTCGCCCGCCGCCTCCGCCCGCCACCGCCTCGTTCCCTTTCGCTGCCGCCACCGCCGGCGCTCATGCGGGACCCGCGCGTCTTTCTCCGGAGACCGAGGCCGGGAAAGGGGGCGCCGGGGCCGCAAAACACCCCGAGCTCGTCGCCAGCCGCCGCTCCGACGCTGCCTGTCCACACCGGGGGGCTGCGGGGCCCGCCTGGCCGCGGCTGGGCTGCGAGCTGCTCCGAGCGCGGCCCCGAGGAGGAGCCGAGGGAGGCGCCGCCGCCCGCGGCCGTGAGCGCCGGGTCGGCAGAGGTGACGCACAAGCGGGGGCGGCGGAGTGCGCGAGGGAGAGGAGGGCGCTGCGTCGAGCTTCCGGCCAGGGGGGACTCAGGTTCTGTCGTCTCCCGCAGTCACCCCGAGCCCAGTGCCACCATCTTGGGGAAAACGCGGATCTCGCGACCGCGGCGAAAGCCGGGAGGACTGGAGGGGCGGGTCAAGTATCCCGGCAGGCAGCGCGCGCCGCGGGCCCGGCGACGACTCCGGGCGGGGGCCGCAGACGCCGCGCGCGGCCCCGCCCCCCCGCGGCCCCGCCCCCCTCCCGACCGCCGTCGTCGCGGCGCAGGGGGCGTTGGGAAGGGGAAGTGGCTCGCGGCCCTCGGAGCCCCACCAGGGTCGGCCGCCATCTTGGTGCCGGAGGAGGGGGCAGTGCCTCCCGAGAGCCGCTGCTGCCCGTCGCCCGCCGGAAAGAAGGCGCCGCGCCCCGGAAACCCCCTGGAGCCCCCGGGCAGTGTCGGGGAGCGCCCCCCGCCCTGCCCCGCCGAGGACTGTGCCGCGATGTGGTCGCTCCCCATCTTGTTGGGGGGCGAACTGGGTTGAAGGGGTGCCGCGGGGGCGTTGGGGGGCCCCCGGCGCGCAGAGTCCCCCGAACGCGAGGTGTCCGACCCCCACCCCCTTTCCCCGCCGCCTCAGGACGCAGGGCAGAGGCGGTCCGAAAGCGCAGGCCTGTTTACCGGGGACCAAGGTCATCTGCCCAGGCTCCTGCCAACACCCGGCGTGTCACGGCTTACAAAGGGGAGAGCCCGCCCCCGGCGGGTCCGACCTTCGGCGGGCAGGTCGTGGGCAGAGGGAACGTGGCCTCGGGCTTGACCCCGCCGGGGAGGAGGCCGGCGCTGTGCCGTTTGACAGATCCGCCGAAAGCCTCGCGTCTTCACATTTAGTCCCAAAGTCCCCGTTTTCTTTAAAGGGGCTTTTTCTTTTCTTTTAATGGCCCTGCCACACTTTTTTAGCGAAGCAATAATACAACCACTAACAATTCGTCGTTCTAACACCTTGCAACTCTGCTGATGAGCCCATCCTAAAATGCTGCGCGAGATCGCCTGCATCCACATGAGCAACAATCGTAGAGTCAGTGTGTCTGGCTGTTGTTCTTAGCGCGTGTTTTTTAATAGCCAGGGCTTCCCAACTATAACCGACTCTAGAAAGGCAACCAATTATAAAAAAAATAAGCCAGGGGAATTTGGATTATTCTAGGGCCACTGGTGATGAATGACGGTGTTAAATCGCGTCCAATTTTAACTCGATTCCTTATTTCATCATTCCCCCATCACAGGTCCTCATTTGGAAACGAGCAGTCACAGTTTATGGAAAAGATCGGTTAACATCATCATCTTTTAAGGAAGTATCTTTACGTGTTATCTGAGTAGGCAAGTGGGAATGAAAATCTTTAAGGACTTGGAGTAATTAAATCAGCGTGTTACTACGGTGTCTAGCATGTAAGACTACTTTCCAGCCATCATTCGACTTCCCCTGAAGTAGCCAGTGAATAGATGAGATGTAATCGTATAACGACCTGGTATATCAAACTGTGGCAGAAATCCCTGAGTCCCCCCCCCCCAAAAAAAACAATTGCATAAAAACAAGTAAAATCTGCTCTCAGTTAAATGTCAGAATGACTACCGAGTTCTTTACCAAGACCAAGGACGAGTCTGGAGACGGGACCCGCAGCCCTTCCAGTTCATGAATATTAAACGGGTGTCCTTGAGTGACACCGGTGGCAGACCCCGCGAGGACCCACTGCGCCCTGCGCCTTATCCATATTCAAATTCCGAAATGTTTGCTGGTAAAAAACGCCGGCACGAGTGTTGTCGGGAATTCTTGCCATACTGCTAGTGTTCCATCTCCAGGTTTTGTGAATAAAATTCTCTCCCGAAGGAGGCCCGTGGTTTTCCTTCAGCGTGCTCTTCCGGACAAACACCCGAGTGTCTGCTGAGCCGTGAACGGTTTAGACTTCTAACCAAAACGACCCCGAGTCCTTTCTGATAATTTTCTCATTTCAGATGTAAAGGGAAAGCCGTTTTTTATTTTTATTATTTTTTCTTCCGCCTATGCACGAATGCCTCGAACAAGCCTTGAACTTTCACTAGGAACCCAGATCTGGGCCAGGCTTCCGGGGGACAAGACAAGTTTGACAAACCCTATCTGCCCTCCACTCACAGCCCCAGAGGACGTCACCCCTCTAAAACCGTGGATACATTTGCAGAATAAGCCAGCATTTTAGTGATTACGGGGGCATTCACTCACATATACCTTCTAACATCCATACATTTTTTTAATACAACATTTTGCCTCCAGTGGCTGGTGAAATGGGTTTGTCGACAGGGCTGTTTCGGTGCTCAAGATTGCTTGTTGATATGAGTCACAACCGATGAATCAATATGGAAAAAAAAACAATTTTTTTTTTTATGACCTAGCGTTCCCCGGAGATCAGGAATAAGCTGTGACACAGACAAGGGTCAGATAAGGTGGGGTAAGAGTTACTGTTGCTATTTTAGTTTGCACCCAAACGTTAGGCGCTCAACTGCTGAGAGACCGAGCTCTGCGTATTTAAGAAGGGCTGCTGAAGCCCAGTAGGCTCCGTGGAGAACGCTGCCTGCCTGGCGTACGGTATACGTGCTGGTAAATGTTACTGCTTAGTAACAGAGCAATAATATTAGCGTTATCTATATCACCGTTCAGCGCCGCGCACTTCAGGCGTGAACGTCACCCCTGCACCCTTATTTCCACAGATCTGCCTCACTGTGCACTCCCCCGGTCTCCCGTCTTTAAGAGTATGAGCCATCCTTTATTTCTACAGCTACTTTTTTTTTTTTTTTTTTTTTTTGGTGGAGCAGGGGAGTCTTTTGGAGACTTGACTCACTGTCATGCCTCTCTCCTGCTCAGAAATTCCCCCTTTCACTAACACCATCCCTTCTGCCCAGGAGAGTCCTCTGTACTTACGTGGTCCTTTCCTCCCAGGTCCCTCCTCAGCCGCTGATAGTTGGCACGGGCCCCCGTTCTCCTGTATGTGCAGCTGTGGGGACGGCAGACGTCAAGGCTGCTCCCCGGTGTCCCCGGCACACCTGGGACGGGCGCCCCTCCACCTCCAACAGCCTCTCCTGTGTCTCCAGCCTTCTTTACAGGGTGCTCCTCTCTCCATCCTGGGTCCTCTGTGCTGCCTCTGACTCTACTGTGGACACACGCCCTTTCTCCATCACTCGGCGATCCGGCCGGATTCTGGAGCACAGACCTTGCTCAGAAACTCCAGACACGTGTTGGAAACCCATAGCGGAGGTTCTGCAGGCACCTCACCTCCAGCATGTCTCAAACAGAACTGCTGAATCGGCGCCATGTGGAGAGGGGGTGACTGTGGAGAGGAGCGGGTTTGGGAGGAGCAAGGAACCCGGGTTTGGGAATGTTAAATTTGCAAGGCTGTGTACCCATGTGAGATACCTGTAGTGGAGACTGATTGCTAATGGGCCCCTAGTCAATCTTCATGATGACGGGCTACCTAGCCAGATGCATGGTCACCTAGAAGAGAGACCATGGGTGGCCACATCGCTGCATTCTGGCCAGTCGAATATGAGCGGAAACGATGTGTGGAGCTTTCAGATCCTACTCTACAAAGAAATGGAATGCCCCATTTCCCTTCATCCTTTTCTCTTTAAAAAAAAAAAAAAAAAAAGATTTTGCCCTGGCTGGTGTAGCTCAGTGGATTGAGCGTGGGTCTGCGAACCAAAGGATCGCAGTTCGATTCCCAGTCAGGGCACATGCCTGGGTTGCAGGACAGTTCCCAGCAGGGGACGCACGAGAGGCAACCATACATTGATATTTCTCTCCATCTCTCCTTCCCTTCCCCTCTAAAGATAAATAAAATCTTTAAAAAAAAAGATTTTATTCATTTATTTTTAGAGAGAGGGGAAAGGAGGAAGAGACATATCAGTGAGTGGTTGCCTCTCACGCGCCCCCTACTGGGGACCTGGCCCGCAACCCAGGCATGTGCCCTGACTGGGAATCGAACCGGCCACCCTTTGGTTGGCAGGCCAGCACTCAATCCACTGAGCCACACCAGCCAAGGCCCTTTGTCCCTTTCTGAGGATTGGAACGTGGCTGGGACTGTGAGGTACGTTAGAGGGATCACAGAGCATCGGGGCGGGGGGGGCGTGAGGAGGTCATGGGTCAGAGCCTGTGTACCAGCTTCAGCTTTGGTGGGACACAGCTGCTAACTTCCATAACCTGCCACGGTTATTCCAGGTCCCTTTGACCACCGCTGGCCTTGTATCCTAGCACCCAGTGAAAGGATCCAGGGGGCAGCTGGATGCGGGAGAATCAAGGGGAGAGTCAAACCAGCGCACCTGCGTTCCCCGACTTGGCTAGTGATCCACCATCTTTGACAGTCCCTGCTTATAGTGAGGTTAGAAATCCCAGATTTCTTCCCCTCATTCTCCCAGCAATTAGGAGGCAAAGGCGTACATACATTCCTGAAAGAACTCGTTTTAGAATTAGGGAGCATGAGCCCATGCAAAAAGTCCAGGCAAACATCGTAAGCAAGCCCCTTTCTGATTTAGTTTTCCCTTCTGTAAAATGGGTTTGTGGGGATTAAATATTCATATACCTAATGCACTTAGGGCAGTGAAGGGTGCATAATACAAGCTCAATAAAGGTGAGCTTTTTTACGTCACAAAATTCCAGTTCTGCCACTTACCGAATATAGAAACTTCCATTAAATCTTCAGTTAATTATTCTCTGTTTCTCCATCAGAAAAGAGGGGGCGGAATATACCCTGGCTGGTGTGGCTCAGTGGATTGAGCATCAGCCTGCAAGCCATAGCATTGCCGGTTCGAATCCCAGTCAGGGCACATGCCTGGGTTGCGGGCCAGGTCCCCAGTGGGGGGCGCGTGAGAGGCAACCACACATTGATGTTTCTCTTCCTCTCTCCCTCCCTTACCCTCTCTAAAAATAAATAAATAAAATGTTTTTAAAAAAAAGAGAAGGGGGGAATAATAGTACTGACCTCACGGGGCTACTGTAAGCCTTCACTCATCCATTGGATACATAGTTATTGAATAGATTGATGTATTCATGCTCTTCTGCAACACAGCAGAGCCTGCCCTCATGAGGTTTATGACCAACAGAATGTGTCAGAAAGGCGGTGATTGGTAAGCAGGCACGTCAACCAAGGTGAAGAGCGTAGGGAATTCTACAGATGTCCCGCGGGCCGGCAAGGAGGTCTCGCTGAAAACGCGTGTAAGCAGCGGCTTGACAGATGTGAGAGGATGAGCAATCGGAGCATGAAGGGAAGAACATTCCAGGCAGGCAGGGCCCTGGGGCAGAAAGGCAGCTACAGCCACCTAGGACCCACGAGCAAGGCCCAGAGCCTGGCGGGCTTCGCGCCTCCTCCCAAGGGCCTGGCCGCGGGCGCTGGAGGAGGTGGGAAGTCCCCAGGAGGCGCTGGGAGTCGTGACAGAAGCTGACTTCCCCTGAGTATCAGGAAAAAACAGGATCTCACTGCCGTCTTGCTTGACTCCAGAACCCCTCCGTGGCTCTTCAAAGCTTTCCGGGGACTGTCCGAACTCCAAGAATGTGAGCCCCCTCGTGGTGGGCTTTGCCTCCTCCCCACGCGGTGCTTACCCACCAAGGTCGGCCCGAGCCCGTCGCATGCAATTTCTTGCGCCTCGCAGCCAAGTTCAAGCAAGGTTATGGCGGCGCCTCTGCTCCATGACTTGTAACGTCTCTTCTCACGCACTGTTGAGATCACGCGCGGCTCACACTTCTTTCTCCCCTTGTGTTCCTCGGGAGAGGAGAGGGCCTTGTACTTGCCTTGTGTTCCCAGCACCTACCTCGGGGCTAAAACCTGGTGACCCCTCAGCCTTCGAAGGAGGGAGCTGATGGCTATTTCACTCTGCAGCTATGCCAAGCAGAGAGATACAGGGCGCAGAGGAGCCTGCTTATCCCGTTCCGCGGGGACAGAAAAATCAGGCAAAGTAATTGACTGTAAGAAATTCGGCGAACTCCAGCCACTAAGGAAGCGGCAACGTATCAGACCTTCGAGTTACGATGTATCCAATGAAGACATTGAGCAAGGTGGCCTCAGAAGGCCTCTTCAATCTGTGCTGATTCAACCGGTAATTTTCACTAATTGCACCTCCATCCAAGACGGCATAAATCATTCAAGCACAAAACCTGGAAGTCCTATCGAATTATGCTTTGACCTTGGTCATTTCGGTCTCTTTGTGCCTGCCTGAACCCAGCTGGGGAGTGGGCGGGAGGGAGGAGATGCATCGCACGCCAGCTGCTGCGGCTGCTCATCTGAGCTGTTCGGAGTACAACAGTTTCGCTCAAATCAACGAAGCCTCCCTGAGCACTGCTGCCTCCTGCCCGCACGTCACTGGGGTTCTTTGAAATCATTCCCACCGCATTTGTCCGTCTAATGCCGCTTTTCATAGATGGCATCCCCATTCTCATAGGACCTCTAACAAAATAATTGTTTAAGTCTAAGAAAGTGCATGAGTAAAAGAAAATCAGAGGTATTAAAATGATGCAGACAAGTACACTTATTTTTTTTTTCAGGGTATCTCAACTAAAGAAAACATCTGCCTGGGGAAGTGTCATGAATGTAGTTTGCAGTTGATAAGTAACATTGTATTTTTTTTTTATTCTTGCTTGACAGTAAGAACAGGAAATTGTTGAAATGCTAACATTTACTATTGGACTGTTTTTGAGATTGCCACAAACAACGTTATACCTGATGCTTGCCTTTTTAAAAATGCTATTTTTCTCCTGACAGCAAACCATCATTACAATATAGGAAGACAAGGTTTATTCAGTTAGTAATTTAGATTGTCAGGGCATAAAATATTTTATATTGCTTTTCGTTTTGTTTTGTTTTGTGTCAGCTAAGTATGGTACTGGTTGCATCCATCAAAGTTTCTAAAATGACAGTTTATTTCCACAAAGTGCTTTGGGTTGCTTGAATGAATCTCATTAATTCCGGCGGCAGTTTGGGGTATTACGCATTTTATGAATTAGGAAATTGAGCTTAGAAGAAGTAACTTGCCCGTGCCTCACAGCTAAAGCCTGGTAGAGCTAGGACTTAAATCCAGGTGCGGCCCTGACCCGCGTGGCTCAGTGGGTTGGGCATTGCCCTGCAAAGCAAAACGTCGCCGGTTCAATTCCCAGTGAGGGCGCAGGCCTGGGTTGCAGGTTCGGTCCCCGGTCAAGGCACGTGCAAGAGAGGGATGTTTCTCTCTCACATCAATGTTTTTCCTCCCTTCCCCTCTCTCTAAAAATAAATAAAATCTCAATAAGTCAATCCATCCAGGTGTGGGGTGTGTGTGTGTGTGTGTGTGTGTGTGTGTGTGGCGGGGTGGGGGCTGCTGCTTCCCAGAAGACAGATTCATTTTTCTGAATCTCCAGAAACAAATTTCATTCAAATGTTTCTTAATCACGCAGGCATCCCTTTTCTTCAGCGCTTCCTAACGACATTATACCAGGAACACATTCTCAAGTTGTTAGCTCAAGAGAAATAAACGCTTTTTATGTTGCTCCTTCCCCATGTTGCTCGGCTCACAACCGGGCGTCCGAGCCTGGGCCCCCTCCGCCTTCCAGCGGCCAGTCCGAACTTGGCGAGGACGGGCCAGCTGCTTCTCGGCTCGAAGGCTCCGTGTCCTCACCGCTACAAGGGACGCTACTGCAATGATCACGGGGACGCTCTTTGGCTGAGGACGTGGCTCCATGCCTGGTTCGTAAAGGCTCAGTAAAATGTCGATGGATCGAAGGGTGAACGGATGCAGTTGTCTTCATTTGGGCTTCCCCCCAGAACAGGTTTTGAGTCCATAATGGGAGAGCAAGAGGTTTCTTTGGGAGGCGAGTTGAACCCCTGGGCAGGGAAGGGAGGAAGGGAGGGAGGAAGGGAGGCAACATTGTCCATCCGCCCCCAGCTGGATCCTGCCGCGGAGGAAACGAGGGGGAGCTTTTGTACACGGCGACCCTCCCAGTGCCCATCACTCACACCGCCGGCTTGGCGGGGGCGTCTCCCCTGCCTCCGCGCAGACAACCCCCCCCCCCCCCCACGGCAAAGGAACACAGGTGCTGGCAATCAGAGCTGCGACTGGTTCGTGTGACACTGGGAAGACCCGGGTTCCCAGCAGCAGCCGCTCCAGGAATGAATGCGTAAAGGAACAGATGAGCCAATTGGATGGATTCACCGACGTTGGTCCTGCCTGTCCTGGTGGTAGGGCTAGAAACCCTTCGGCAGCCCTGGCTGGTGCGGCTCAGCGGATTGAGCACGGCTGGGCCTGCGAACCGAAGGCTGCAGGTTCGATTCCCAGTCAGGGCACATGCCTGGGTCATAGGCCTGGTCCTCAGTTGGGGGCACGTGAGAGGCAACCACACATGGATGTTTCTGTCCCTGTCTTTCTCCTTCCCTTCCCCTCTCCCTAAAAACAAATAAATAAAATCTTAAAAAAAAAAAAAAGAAGACGAAGCAACTTGCACTAAAAGTGTCTGAAGCTCACCGGCCGATGCACACCTCATGAAGGGTACATGCCGCGTGGCCCGGCCTGACCTGATCCAGCATTGAGATGCTAACCCTAGCCCGGGCCCCCTCTCTGGAAACGTTTGCCGTCATGTCTGGCAAGCCCGGAAGCCAATTCTCTGTTTTTAAAAGTGACTCATGTCCCCTGGCCAGGCAGCTCGGTTGGTGAGAGCACCATCCCAATACACAAAGGCTGTGGGTTCGATCCCCAGTCCGAGCACATGCAAGACTCAACCAATGAGTGCGTGAAAAAGTGGAACAACAAGATCTCTCTCTCTCCTTCCCTCTCTCTCTCCCCCTACTTCTTCCTCTCTAAAATTAATAAATTAAAAATTTTTAAGTGACTTATACCAACCTCTGGTCTATCATGCGCCTAATCCAGAAGAGGCGATCTTATTTTTTCTCATTTTCTCGTATCCGTGGCACTTCTCACTGTGCACACCAACCATATCAGACTTTATTCCCTGAGTGGCTGTGATGTCTCATTCAGAATTGTTTTCCTACTACGCGTAGCAGGGACTTCTTCAGGTCTCTCAAGTTCACGACAACCCCTACTAAGCTCTCAGTCCCCTTTTTCCTGTTTCTCTCCCGATATCAAATATTTGTCGCACAGAACATGCCATCGTTGTTCTGACTCCCCCACTTCCTAGTCACTATTTAACCCTAAAGAAAAGTTTAAAGAGCAGTGCAATGAGCACACTATTTGCTTCTCCTGGGTTTCACAACAGTTCATATGTTGCTCTATTTGCTCAGTCATTTGTCATCTTTAACTGTGGGACCATTTGACACAAATGACAGACTTTACCACACTCATCAGCATGTTTTTCCCAAGAACAAAGGCATTCTTATATGTTTCAGCAACTCCATATACTATTTAACATTGATTCAATGATATCTACTATACAATCCAAATTCAAGTTCCCCCAATTGTTTCAAGAGTCTTTTTATACCTTTTTCTACCCAAGATTCAATGAAGGAATACACTCCTTTAGCTGCTGTGTTTCTTTAGTCTTCATTTATCTAGAAACATCCCAGAACTTTTCTTTTATGAACTTGATTTTTTTTAAGATTCCAGTATTTTCACATGTTTAAAAGTGTATTTATTTTTATTTCTTTTTAAAGATTTTATTTACTTATTTTCTAAGAGGGGAAGGGAGAGAGAAAGAGAGGGAGAGAAACATCAATGTGTGGTTGCCTCTTGCACACCCCGAATTGGAGACCTGGCCCGAAACCCAGGCATGTGCCCTGACTGGGAATCAAACCTGAGGTCCCTTTGGTTCACAGGCCAGCACTCAATCCACTGAGAAACCCAGCCAGGGCTAAAAATGTGTTCATTTTTAGAGAGAGGGGAAAGGAAGGAGAAAGAGAGGGAGAAAAACCTCGATGCGGGGGGTCCATTGCCTCTCGTAGGCGCCCATCCTGGGGACCGAACCCACAACCTAGGTGTCTGCCCTGATGAGGGTGATTTTCTGGTCTGCAGGATGATGCCCTACCCACTAAGCCACACCAGCCAAGCCTCTGGCTGGTTTTGGATCTCTCGCCTCAAAGCTGTACTATCCTTAATCTAAGAAAGGGACTCTGCTTGCCTTTCCAGGCGACAGGACTCTCCTGAGAATACAGCCCCACACCTACGCCCCAGCTCCCGCACTGGCACCCTTCGGTGCCGGGTGGCTGGCCAGGAGCGGCCGGGGTGGCGTGGCGTGACAGGTGGCTTTAGAGAACCCTCTGTCTCTTCCCTGACGGAGACGTTCACGGTGATCATTTCCCTGCATTTCTTTGCACTTCGCCCACCCTCATCCGAACTCCTAAACACGACCATTTCCCGTGTTTCTCGAACGTTATATACGTGGAATCCTACAGCATGTGTTCTTTTGCGTCTGCACCTTCTTCCACTACAAAGCATGTTTGTGAGACTCACCCACGGCGTGGTGCGTGTGCGCGCGAAGTTTGTTTTCATTGTGGTGCAATGCTACCGCGCTGCATCTTGTTAACCCGTTGTCCTGCAGGCAGCCATCTGGGTTGTTTCTTGTTTTCGGACAGAGTGATCCTGCTAGGAAGAGTCTCGGCGTGAACGGAACCTGCTTCTGCCTGGGCCGCGAACAAAGGGTTCTTCTCCCTTGGAGGCAGCCTCCTGGGTCGTGAGGCTTCCTTATCACCATCTCAACAGCTCTTCGATGACTGTACTCCTTCCACGAGAGAGTGTGATTCACCCGCACGAAATCGGCTTCATTTTCCTTACTTTTCTGTGAGTGTGTGTTCGCCACTAGAGAACAGGAGGAGAATTAATGAGACTTACGGTTCTTGAAGTCCTTCGAGCCCCTTGAGGGCTCGACTCACTTCCTGCTTATTCACACTTCTGACACCCGAGCGCAGCCCCCATCGAAGCTATCGGCAACACTTGAGGCCTCGGTTGGGTCATACGGATTAGTCACACGTTATAAATTCTCCTCCAGCGTTGTCAACAAAGCTTCCGAGAGCGAAATTAACGGTAAGAACTAGCGATGATACTCGCTTGCTAATATCTATGGGGTTCACCTGGGCAGTGTGTTGAAATTCAGCTTCCCAGGTCCCACACCAAGAGTCCGGATCAAGGGAGAGCCCAGGAATCTGCATTTTCCACAAGCATCCAACGTGTTGCTTGGACCGTGCGGTGAGCAGGGCTGTCAATGAGCAATATCAGGAAGGAGGAATGAGCGGCATGACTACAGAAGGGAACAGAAGGACAAAAAATAACAATTGTGGAGGGCGCTGGCTGGTGTGGCTCAGTGGATTGAGTGCCGGTCCGTGAACTAAAGGGTCACCGGTTCGATTCCCAGTCAGGGCACATGCCTGGGTCGCAGGCCAGGTCCCCAGTAGGGGGCGCGCGAGAGACAACTGATCAACAATGATGTTTCCCTCCTTCCCTGTCTCCCTCCCTTCCCCTCTCTCTATAAATAAATACATAAAATCTTTTTTTTAAATGTGGGGAGAGGACAAGGAAACCAATCAGTCATGCTTCTTGCTGGGGACAGTGATAAAGATCGGATGGTGGGGCGTGGCCAGTACCCAGGACTCTCTGCTCCGGGCTCATCTGCCTCCCAGGTCCTGGCAGCTGGGACCTTGTTCTGGCCCACGTGGGGCAGGGAGGAGGAAGCTTGCTTTCCGACAGCTGGACTCACGCAGGGGCATTACTGGGCCAGGCCGCGTGGGAGAAGAACGGAACCCGAAAATTGTACACAAGTCCACTCTAGTTGTGGCCGACGGCTCTCAAGCGTCCCGAGAACTAAGCAGTGAACAGCATGCTCTCGTTTTCAAATGCCTTATTCGCCGTGGATAACACGCACTGATGGTTGTGTGCGCGTTATACGCGGGATTATTATACCCATGGTATGTAATCGTTACACCCATGTGTAACGTGCATCCTCAATTTCCCCTCAAAAAAAAAAAAAAAAAACTGAGCAAAAAAACCTGTGCATTATACACAGCAAAATACGGTAAGTGCAAGAACACCACCTAAGTACAGCCTGCGGTTGGAGAGGTGCAATGCCCAGGGTAGGTTAAAAGATCTGGCCCTGGCTGGCGGGGCTCAGCGGATTGAGCACCAGCCTGCGAACCAAAGGGTCGTTGGTTCGATTCCCAGCCAGGGCGCATGCCAGGGTTGCGGGCCAGGTTCCCAGCTGGGGGCACATGAGAGGCAACCACACATTGGTGTTTCTCTCCCTCTCTCTCCCCCTCACCCCTTTCTCTCTGTCTAAAAATAAATAAATAAATCTTAAAAAAAAGAAAGATCTAGAAAGTCCCCTCTAAGAAAGCTGAAATGACACCACTTGTCTCCCACATGTCCTGAGCCACCCCACGCCCAGCGCCTAGTCGCACCCAGCAGAGCGCCTCTTGGGAGCCTCTTGGGAGCCTCTGGAAGCGGCCCAGCCGGAGGATGGGGGATAAGGCACGCGGTCTGGGCACCCGAGGGCCCGGGCACCGAGGGCCCGGGCAAGGGGGACAGTGTGGCTGCACGGGATGTGGTGACGGAGGGCGTGCGTTGGCTGGGCAACACGAAGGGACAGGGAAGGGAGCGGGGGCAAGTTTGGGAGTTAGAACTGGCAGAATCTGGCAACTGAGCTGATGGAAAGGTTACTTCACTTCCTTAGGGCTTCAAAAGGGGGCTGGCCAGGTAACACACTTCGCCAGGCTACTAGGGGAATCGGAAGCATAAAGCTCTTGGAAGAGCCTGTAGCACGGGATTAATACCTGATGCTGATCATTTACTTTCTATTTCTTATTATTTATTGATTTTAGAGAGAGAGAGGGGAAGGGGCAGAGAGAGAGAGAGAGAGAGAGAAAGAGAGAGACAGAAACATCAATTTGCTGTTTCACTTACTCATGCACGCATTGGTTGTTTCTTCGGTTCACAGGCCTGTGCTCAATCCACTGAGCCACACCAGTTGGGGCTCACAGTTTGTTTCTTGTGTGTGCCCTGACCGGGGATCGAACCTGCAACCTTCATCAGGACGACACTCCACCCAATGCTGACAGTTTAAAGCAATCCATCAACCCCAACGCTCCCACAACCGGGAGGCCCTGGTTAGGGATAAAAACTAACGAAAGACTGGGTCTGAACACTGAATGGGGCAGGGGCTCCCTGAAGTACCCATCTGGTGATTGGGCAAGAGACGAAAGGGGCGGTGCAAGGTAGGGGATGAGCTCCGTCCGAGTAATTGGTGAAGCTCTCTCTGACGGGAATGCTGTCCCCCAAGCGGAGGTAAGTGACCAAAGAAGGACGTTAGTAGACAAGAGCGGTCCATGTCCATATTTACGGGTGATCAAAGGCCGCTGGGATAGCGGGGGATCTTCGAAGTTAGCGTAGCATCGGCGCAGAATCGCAAACCTTGGGGAGCTGCCCCAACAAAGAGACCTTGGACGGCCCGGGTCCCAAGAACCTGGGGACTGAGAATGCACAATTAGCATTCGACTCTCCGCGTGTCTCCGGCAAGCTTTCGGAGATCATTTTTGCACACAGCCGTGCGAAACCGAAGGGTTAAGCAACAGACATTTGGCAAAGGACCGAAGGCAGCAGCTGGCCGCGTCCAGTCTTGAGAAAAGTCTGTTCCAGAAGGAAGGGAGGAGGACACGGGAAGTTAACCCAAGAGGGTAGAAGGCAAGTCCCACTAGGCAACTTCTGCTCATAGCCTGTAGGTCAAACGCACATCACGTGACCCGTCCAGGCCTCGTCCGGCTGTAGCCAAACGGCCCCTTCCCCGCCCAGGAGGAGTGGTTCCCACCGAAGGAATTCATGCTTGTCCTTGAAGACTGTAACAATCTCCCTGGCCTCCTGCGTGTCCAGCAGGGCCCCACCACGGCTCAGAATCCAGACCGGTCCGATTCACGCAGCTTGGCAGGACCTGGCTATAGCCTTCCTCTGACCTGGTGCCCTGGGCCCAGCACCTGGGTTGCTGCCAGGTTCCGCCCCCCCTCCCCCCTCTGCGGGACCAGGTCTCTCTAACTCTTGGCAGTTCTCCGAGGACCAAATTCTCTGCCAGAACCACAGGGCGGCAGCTGGCCCTGCCTGCACCCCGCCCACCTGCCCCCACGGTGGCCTTCACACCTGTTCCCAGCCTTCCACAACCGTGTGCCAGCTTTTGAGGGCTGACCTTGACCTCCCACACATGGACCTGCAGCTGAGACCATCACTGCTGCCTGACATCTGACCCTCCAGGGCTCAGTTGGTTGGAATGTCATCCCTTACACCAAAAGGCTGTGGGTTCGATTCCCGGTCAGGGCACATGCCTAGGTTGCAGGTTGCATACAGGAGGCAAACGATCAACATTTCTCTCTCTCTCTCTCTCTCTCTCTCCCTCCCCGCTCACTCCTTCCTCTCTCTCTAAAACCAATAAACATATCCTTGGGCGAGGATTGAGATTTTCTTAGAAGAAGAAATAGGTTAGTAGATGGATCAGATTGGGATAGCCTTAGTATAAGCGGAAGACCGTAATTTAGGCAGAGGAAATGAAGCAGCCCAGGTTTCGGAGTGGAGAAGCGTGCGGGGAAAGCAGGAAACCTCATTCCAAGCTAGAAGAAGAACCCGGAGTCAGCGCCGCTCAGCCAACTGACCCGGTCCCACGAGGGGCAGTTCCACGCGGGACAGGCCAGCGCAGGGCTGCGTGGACAAAGAGGAGGGAGAGAAGAAGCATTACACCCAGGGGTTGGGCTGGGCTTCCAAAGAGCCTAAGCATGTCATCGACAGAGGCTGCGATCACGAGTGGCCCTGATTGGGGGGCTCTGAGGACAGGTGACGCAGGGCTGTGGCCCGCGGCCCGGGGGAGCTGGTACCTGGGGAGCGCGTGTTGATTAGGAGCTGTGAATTATGTAAGTTATTACTCCTCGGCCCGCCGGAGGAGGGAGGGAGGCAGGGCGGGTGGGGCAGGCGCCCGCATCGACGCTAAGGTCGTGGCTGCGCGGGACAGGACTGCAAAGCCAAGGTCGCCATCACCTGCTGTCAACAGGGGGCAGCCTGGTCACTCTGCGTGCGCAGGCGGGGAATTGGAGGAAGAGGATGACTAGGGTGTGGGGGACCGGAGACTGGTTTCCTAAAGCCTAAGTGTTCACTGGAATCCTAAATACTCCGATAAGGGAAAAGAAGAAAACTAAGCATGAGGCGATGTAACACAAAATACTAGGGTAAGGCCAGGGGGAAAGGTCTTAAGGAACTCAGTGCACGTTAACATACTGTCCGCCTGGGTTTTTGGTGTTGAAATCCCATTACTTTATATTGCTGTCAAAGTCTCGGGGATGTTTTGTATTGTACAGGACAGGCAAAAGGCAGTTTATAGATACGAGCATGTGAAACAGAGTTTATTCTTGTATTATCATTATTAATTATTTGTGTTCTTGCCTTTTTATGGAATTTGATTCCTTAAGATTTTATTTTCATGTATTTTTAGAGAGTGGGGAAAGGAGGGAGAAAGAGAGGGAGAGAAACATCAATGGGCTGACTCTCTCACTCCCAACCAGGAACCTGGCCCGCAACCCAGGCCTGTGCCCTGACTGGGAATCGAACCTGCGACCTTTCAGTTGCAGGCCGGCACTCAGTCCACTGAGCCACACCAGCCAGGACTGGTTCCTGTTTTTAATTCCTGCAGTATTTCCCACAAACGACCGCACACCCACTTGCGCCCCACCGCGTGTGAAAAGTCACATTAACAGAATTTGGGACCGTGATGTGGAATCGCATCTGAGTCCCCGGCATGTGTCTTAGGAAGTAGCAGGGGAAGGCCGCTGAGCTCGGCATGTGGCTGAAACCAGTGCCCAGGCAATAAACCGTGACATCACCAGGCAGCTAAGCTTACCAAGAATGTTCCACGCTTCCTTGGTGCCTGGCCAAGGATCGCAGCCAGCCTCTGGCACAGAAACCAGGAGAGAACACTGGGTGTCTCATGTCCTCTTCACCCTCAGAAATAATCCCAAAATAATTCCACCAGCCCTGGCCAGGCGGCTCAATCGGCTGGAACGTCACGCGTACACCAAAAATGGTTGCGGGTTCGGTCCCCGGTCAGGTGCGTGTGGGAGGAAACCGATCAAAGTTTCTCTTTCGCATTCATGTTTCTCTCTCTCTCTCTCTCTCTCTCTCTCTAGTCAATAAAAAAAAAAAAAAAAAAAAAAACGAACAAGAAAAAGACCTCCAAATCCATCCATAAGGTTAAGGAGCTTGCTCTACCCACAGGGGTTGCTCATGAGTGGGTTTCTTCTTTAAGTTCTGGGTAATAGGCTAGTTTATTGGGCTTTGGCTGCTGGTCTGGGGCAGCGAAACTTACCTGGTCATTCCCAGCTCCCCCCACACCCCACTACCACAGCCCCTCCAGGGGCAGACACCCTGCTCCCAGCCCTGACCTAGCTGCAGGACCCCGGTGCGTTCCCCCGCCCCCCCCCCGCCCCCGCAGGGCCAAAAGATCGAACGCATTCTGAGACTCGATTTGCACTGACTGGCCGTGGGGTCCAGCCAGGGCGAAGGTGACGGTGATGGCCGAAAGGGGACGAAAGGCCAGGAAAACGGGAGACTGCGCCTTGAGACGAATGTCTCTCGTCCTTCCGAAGGGGATACGCCAAGTCAAGGGTGAGGGGCGCCCCCCTTCCCCAAGGCGCTGCTGGGGAGAGGTCACCGGAGAGAGCCCCATAGTCCTGTCCCGGCGCCGGTTCAGGCACGCCAAGCAACTGCGCTGCCCCTGCTGACAGCCGGTGACAGTGTTCCCGGCCTTGGCAGAGGCCGGTACCTGCCCCAGCCGGCACTGTGCCCCGCGGCGCGGCTCCGCCTCCTCGCCTGACTGACAGGGCCCTGGAGGAGAAGGGGACTCCATTGTACAGGCCCGTTATTATGGGCATTGTTACTAACGTTCCTATTATTTCTCCCTCCCTTCTGCTCCGAGTCTCCAAGACCGCCTCTTTCATCCGATCCTTTGTTTGGCTAATTGCTTTAGCCGGTCCTTCAGGGTACGGCTGCTGGCGGCAAGTTCTTTTTAGTTTTATTTCATCTGCTTAATGGCCTTATTTCCCTTGCATTCCTGAAAGACCCGTGCGATCTCAGAGATAAAATTTGGGGGTGAATTTTTCCCTTCGGATGCTTGAAAAATCTCTGGCCACTTTTCCCCAGTTCTCATTGTTTCCGGCCAGCAATCTTTTCTCATTTGAATCCTTTTCCCCCTGTTAATGTATCATTTCTCTCTAGCTTCTTGTGAGCCTTTTTGCTTTGTCTCGGGTGTGGATTTCTTTTGGTTGATCCTGGTTGGGGTCTTCCATCTGTAGCTCTGCGTGGGTGGTTTTCAGTGATTACTTTTCCAATATTCTTTCAGCCCCTCTCTCCTCTCTTTCTGAGATTCTGATGACAAACATAATTTTTTTTAAATAGGCCCTTAGGTCTCAGAGACTGTTCATTTTTTAACTATATTCCTCCCTTCTCTTTAGATTGGTTGTTCGAATCAGGTACATTCAATCCTCGAGTTCAGTGATTCCATTCTCCACCATCACCGTTCAATTACCGATCCTGCCGAGTGGGCCTTCTTTTTAGATTTGCTCTTGTATTTTCCAGGTTTCAGATTTCTATTTTCTGTAATCTCTGTTTCTTGGCCCTGACGTTGTAACGGTTCACATTAATTTTGGGATCACAGTGGACACTCAGTATTACAGTGTACTAGTCTCAGGTGCACAGCGTGCTGGTCGGACCATCGCGTACCTCGCAGAGTGTTCCCCCTGATAACTCCAGTGCCCGCCTGGCACCGTACAGAGTTGTGACTGTGTTACTGACTGTATCCCCTGGGCCGTCCTTTACATCCCTGTGACTCTTCTGTCACTGCCACTCTGTCCTTCCGATTCCTCCCCCCTTCGCACCCAGCCCCCCGCCCCTCTCCCCTCTGCCAGCCGCCAGTCCCTCCTCTGTCCATGGGAGCCCGTTTCTGTTTCATTTTGGCCTTCAGCTTCCTCACAGAGGTGAAATCGTGGGGTATTTCTCTTTCTCTGTCTGACTGACTTCACTTGGCAGAATGCCCCCCAGGTTTTGTTTTAAGAGAATCTGTTGTTATTCGTTGTGGAAACATTTTTAGAGCAGCTCTTTTAAAATCCTGTGACAGTGAAAAGACAACAAACTCATAGCTATCAAGAACCACACCTAAAACAAAAGCAAACTAAGCAAACAGCTAGAACAGGAACAGAACCACAGAAATGGAGATCACATGGAGGGTTAGCAACAGGGGAATGAATGGGAGGAGGAGAGAGGGGGAAAAGGTACAGAGAATAAGCAGCATAGACGGTGGGTAGAAAATAGACAGGGGGAGGGCAAGAATAGTGTGGGAAATGTAGAAGCTAAAGAACTTATGACCCATGGACATGAACTAAAGGGGGAGAATGTGGGTGGGAGGGGGTGTGCAGGGTGGAGGGGAATGATGGGGGAGAAATGGGACAACTGTAATAGCATGATCAATACAATATATTTTAAAAAAATAAATAAAAAAAAATCCTGGCAGGGTAATTCCACCATCTCGCCCACCTCCGTGTTAATGTCAGTGGCTGGTGGGCTGGCCCTGGGCGTGGTGGGGGGTGGCTACTGGCCCTAGCACATCTGCTTTGCTGTGTGAGGAGACCCCCGGGGCCGGCTGAAACCCTCCAGGGTAGCAGGCGGTCACTCTTGCTCAGGCGGAGTGCTCAGGCCCTGGCTTACTTTTCCAGGCCGTGGCTGCTAATCAGCTGTATTCCAGAGCCTTGGGTCCTATTGATTTATCTGCCCATCCGATCTCCCACTCGCTGTGAGCAAGTAGAACAGGTTTCCCCAGGTCGGCCTTGGAGGAGGAGGGGGAGTCTCGGCCGTGGGGACAATGGGGACACGTTCCTGGGCTGGGACGTGTGGCATGGTGGCACCTGTCTGCTGAATCTGCCTACCCGCCAGGCGCACGTCGGGGACCCTCAGCACTGTGGGGTCTCTTGCCGGGATCTCCCCTACACGGGAAACCTAGAGAGGGAACACCGAGGCCAGTGGCCTCTGTGCAGCTCCACCTCCAGGTCCCGCAGGGCCCAGGGTCCACGCGGTACTGGGCCGCCCACGCTATTGTTCCCTTCCACCCAGGGCGCCTCGGAGAGCCAGCTTCCCGGTGTGCATCACCTGGCTAATGAAATGCGTCACGCAGGGCGGAAGCTCGCACAGCCGGGGGACTCTGTGCTCTGCACCCTCCCCCCGCCGCGGTCACGGAGGCTGCTTCGGATGGGGGTTGTTCAGCCGGCCCACGCCCCGCGCGCGCGGGGACCATGACAGCTCAGAGCCGAGCCCCCGCAGATCCGCAGAGCCGGGAGGGCGCGTGACGCAGCGCTGTAAACTCATTTCCATGAGTTTCAGGAGCCTCCGTGCGCGCCCCGGGGAGCCGAGGCGTGCTGCGTGTTGCCATAGCACCCCCTCGTCTACTCGGCGGCGAATTCCGCTTCAGAGGAAACCCGGAGCCGGGAGGCCAATCCTGACAGCCCTGCCGGGCACCAGAAACGCACAAAGCCGCGTGCACCGTAGCCAAGCTCCCCATTCCTTCAGCGTGCGCTGCTCCGTTATCACGCGTAACAAATGGCGTTTGCCTCCGGGGCGGGGGGACCTGGAACCGCGCGGGGTTTGGCCGCACCCGCGCAGGGTGGGGTGCCCGAGCGGGTTGTGGAGACGTTGCAACAGGGCGGGCTTTTCAACGGAGGAAGGCGGGGTGGGGCTGCTGGCCGAGAGAGCTCCGTGTGTGGCTTCCACCGCGGCTGCTGCTGCGGCCTGCGTGCAGACGGTTAGGGCACCCACCGGGGATCTGCGTGGGTTACGAGATTCACGCCCCGATCAGAGGGCCCCCTTCCCTCCCCCACAACGGGCAGACGACGTAGCAAAGCAGCGGGCCTGCGCAACCCCGAAGAGGGCTCCCACCAGCACCCGGCCTCGCGGAGGCCCTGACCTCCCCCCGAGTCCCAGCCTCCAGAAGCGCGACAGACACGTTTTCGTGGTTGGCCACCCAGTCTCCCGTGTGCGGTTACGTCAACCGGGATGAACCGAGACACCACCTCCAGGACGGAGGCCAGCATTAGGAATTATTGACACGCCCTGGCCAGGTAGCCCAGTGAGTTGGGGCGTCATCTCTCACGGCAAAAGCTTGCAGGTTCAATGCCCAATCGGGGGTGTGCTCAGGTTGCAGGTTCGATCCCCAGTTGAGGCACATGTGGGAGACAACTGATTGATGTTTTTTTCTCTCTCTCCCTTCCTCTCTTCCTTCTGAGATCAGACAAGATCCCGCACGGTCAGTGGGATATGGCCGTGGACTCCCTTCCTCTCTTTCTAAAATCAACAAATATAGCCTCGGGCGAGGAGTATCTATGAAGAATTACTGAGCCCTGGCTGGTGTGGCTCAGTAGATTGAGCTCGGGCTGTGAACCAAAGGGTCACCGATTCCATTCCCAGTCAGGGCACATGTCTGGGTGGCGGGCCAGGTCCCAGTAGGGGGCGCATGAGAGGCAACCACACACTGATGTTTCTCTCCCTCTCTTTCTCCTTCCTTTCCCCTCTCTCTAACAATAAATAAAATAAAATAAAATAAAATAAAATAAAAGGAATTATTGACTTCATTGTCTGTAGCATTTGCATTTTTTTGTCTTTTAAAAATATATATATTTCTGTCTCCATCTCATAGTCTTGCACCGGGGTCTCTGCAGGTCACTCATGGGGCCCATTCACCCCTTGCCGAGAACCGGGGTCCCGCCCTGCGGGGAAGATGTCAGGTGAGCCCGCAGCCCTGAGGTCACTGCCGGGCGGGCCTGGCTGGCTGTGGCCCCATCCCCAGAGTCCCCGCTATAACTCATAGTGAGGAAAGGGTGTCCTGGTTGTTGTTAAGCATCCAGAAACGTTTTCAGTCAAGTCGTGAGGCAGGACACTGCCCCTTCTCCAGCACAGAACATTTTTTTTTTTTTTAAGAATTTTATTTTTTTATTTTTTTATTTTTTTAAATATTTTATTTATTTATTTATTTATTTATTTATTTATTTAATTTATTTTTAGAGGAGAAGGGTAGGAAAGAGAGAGAGGGAGAGAAATATCAATGTATGGTTGCCTCTCATGTGTCCCATGCTGGGACAGCCAGGGCTCCAGCACAGAACATTTTAAAGTGAAATCACTTCGCAGTGACCAGCACGCCTCTGAACTGGGAGCCGCTGCATCTTTGTCCCACGAAGCCCCTGGGGCGAGTTCTCCGCCTGTGACTGCCCCCCCCACCCCGACACTGATTTCTGTGGGAGATGCGTGGGGAACTCTCTCCCTCTACCCCTTGTATTCTATGTATTTATCTTTAAATACCCACTGGAGGATATGTTTGTATGATTTTAGAGAGAGAAGAAAGGAGAAAGGGGGGGCACATCGATGGGGGAGGGAGATGTTCCTTCCGCACCCATCACAGCAGCTACCGAACACCCAGCTTTGCAAAGACGCGCGGGGCTCGAAGGGAATGTGATGATCTAATGCTCAAGGTGACTTACCTCGGGCTACTGATTCCCCGAATGGATGATGGGTATCGCTGGTCTCCCTGGAAAATGTAAGACATCCAGGCATCTCTGCCAGTGCCCTGAGGTGGCCGCCCCAGGATACTGTCTGTTTACCCAAAACAGTCGCTGCTCGCTGGAGGACACCATAGGTCATCTTTTTCCATCTGCATGATGATGTGAGATGTGCGGATTCGGGGATCAGAACGGAGAAAAAACAAAAAGGGGGAATGAAAATAGAAGGAAGAAAAAAAAAAAACTCCCCAAATGTCATTTTTTATGCGGTACCACAAAAATAAGCTCATGGTTTTACTAGGTATTTGACAGCGGAACCCAATTACAATTGAGATAAATCGCATTATCTACTTGACGTTTCTATTACTTAAATATAAGTTGATCATTGTTTAAGTTTTAATAATGTAATCCCAAACAGAGAGCCGCTGGTTTTTAACGCATTTTCTCGATTGGAAAACTGGATTTGTAGTAACGACCAAAGGTATAACAGATGCCAACAATTTGTTAATGTGATAATATGTGGTTTAAGCGGGGCTCGAACAATTGTTAGCAACTGAGGGCCCCATGCTTCCTCCTTCGAGAACGCTGATATGTGCCCTGGGGCTGGTGGGGCTCGGTGGATTGAGTGCCGGTCTGCAAACCAAGGGGTCTCCGGTTCGATTCCCAGTCAGGGCACATGCCTGGGTTTCGGGCCAGGTCCTCAGCAAAGCTGGAGAGGCATGTGAGAAGCAACCACACACTGATGTTTCTCTCCCTTTCTTTCTCCTTCCCTTTCCCTCTCTCTAAAACTAAATAAATTAATTAATTTAAAAAATAATGCTGATAAGTGGGAAACAAACGATATTTAAGTATTCACTTCAGTCTAGTTAAATCCAACAGACAAGTGGAATAATTCTAATAAATGAATAATCCTTCTACTGGAACACAAAAGCAATTGTAATTTGTAGCATGTTATCTGTGGACTGTTAGTTGACTTTGACCCAGTATGCTTAGGTAGGTGTCGTCAAGACGGATGGCTGAGTAACTTGGTTTTTGATGAGAACAGAAAGATTTTACATCTCATTCCTCTGATTCTTTTTTTTTTCTCTCCTGAGTTTTGGACGTCTATGTGCTTATTTAAAAAGTGTGTTGCTACTGCCATCTGTTGGATGGAATGTGCATCCCACTCAGACACAGGGACTTTTGAATCATCCAAATATCCGTCCCTCACTTCTTTTAACTTCCCAGCTATTTCTTTGTCTTCTTAAATTTTTAAAGAAGATTTTATTTTTATTTAGTTTTAGGGAGAGGGGAAGGGAGGGAGAAAGGGAGGGAGAGAAACATCACTGTGTGGTTGCCTCTTGAACGCCCCCTACCGGGGAGCTGGCTGGCAACCCAGGCATGGGCCCTGACTGGGAATCGAACCTGCGACTCTTTGGATTGCAGGCCAGCGCTCAATCCACTGAGCCTCACCAGCCAGGGCTTAAATTTTTCTTTATCGATGAGACAGAGAGAGAAATACGGATTTGTTGTTCCCCTTACTGACGCATTCATTGGCCGATTCTTCTCTGTGCCCTGGCCCGGGATTGAACCCTCAACCTCGACACATTGGACGTCACTCTTCACCAACTGAGCTGCCCCCCTACTTCTCAAAGCGGGGATCCTGCCTTTAATTCGTAGATGAGAGGCATGGCTTCTGACCGCCACTCAGAATCGAATTTATCTCAGGAGCATCTTCCACGGCAGCGGGCAACTTTCTCTTCGGAACGCGAAATGCTTTCTACGGATGGGGGGTGTGTGGCTTTCATCTTCTCAGTGAGACAGGGAGGGAGGCGGGCTGGCGGGACGTGGTGTCTTAACTGTGCGTTTACTGCGCGGTCTCAGTTCGCAGCTCCTTCTGGGGCCCCTCAGGTCTCATAGCTCCGTTCCATCACCACGTTTCTTGGAGAAACAGCCCCTCTTGCCAGGGGAGGGGTGGACGGCAAAGCTGCACCAGGAGGGCCCCCGTGCTGCTTGTTGGTCTTGGGGGGCAGGACGGGCGGGGGGGGGAGCACGCACCCATTGGCAGCCCCACCCCCAGGGGCCTTCAACCCGCTCGCGATCCCACTCCGGGGCCTAAGGATGAGGGAACTGGTTACAAAGGGCACGATATGGCTCAGGGGGTTGGGCGTCATCCCACGAAGCCGAAGGTCCCGGGTTCGATTCCCAGTCATAGCACATGCCTGGGTTGCTGGCCAGGTCCCCAGTAGGGGGCGCTCGAGAGGCAACCACGCATGGATGTTTCTCTCCCTCTCTTTGGCCCTCCCTTCCCCTCTCTCTAAAAATAAATAAATACAATCCTAAAAAAAAAAAAAGAAAAAAAGAAAGGAAGAAACGAATGCTCCAACACGTTAACAAAGTGCTCTCCCAGCTGTGCCTGAGGAAGGGGTGCGCGTGTTTAATGATCTGACAGCGGACAGAGCGACCCCGCCCCAGCAGAGCTCACCCGGGCAGGGCTGTCCTGGGGGACCCGCAGCCCCGGGGCCTGCCTGTGGGCTCCTGTTCCGAGAGGCGCAACTCTTGCCCGCGCTGTGCTCTGTTCCGGGGCGCCCATGGGTGGGTGAGGCCCGCGGGCCCTCATCTCCCCCCGCTGCTGCCCGGGAAGCCGACGACGCGGAGGACACAGCGCACCGGAGCCCGCGCAAGGCAGGCACTTGCCCTCCGGCCTGCGCTGCCCCTGAGGCCGCCCCTGTCTGCAAAGGTGCCGGACTGGCCGGGGAGGACGGACGGACGGACGGACAGGGGCCCGTGCTGGCGTGGCCGTCCTGCTAGGGGTCCCCGGTGCAGTCGCTGTGCAGGGAGCCCGACGAGGTGGAGGAGGTGGCGTCCGGAGGGGGCCCGGGAGACGGCTGCTTGGGGGCATCGCGCCGCAGCGGTGGGCCTGGGGGTGGGGGGCAGCCCCGTTCCTACACCCACAGTGGCCCTGACACCGAAGGAAGGGGCAGCAGAAGCAGAACAGAAGCAGGCACAGACCCGAGACCCACGCGAGCAGAGACAAGGCCGATGCCGTCTGGAGACAGCGCCCTGGAGGGGCCATGGGGCTGGACTTCGCCTTCCAAGCCCCAGGGGGTTCCAGAGGTCCCTGTGGGCACCCCGGGCCCTGGCGCCTGGGACCGGAGTCAGGGCTGGCGGCGGCCAAGGCCTTGGCGTTCTCCTTAGGGCTCCAGCCCGCAGCTCCGCTCGGCTGCCTCCCCCGCAGGCCGGCCAGGTGCTTGGGCTCCGAGCGCGCGGCGAGGCACGCGGCGGGGCGGCCCCGGACATTTCCCCGCCCCGGGGAGCCGAGCCGCAGCCTGGCGCGCGGCCCCGGCGGGGGCGGAGTTGGACGCGCTCCCCGGCAGCCAGCGTCCTGCCCGTGGGGGTGTCAGGCCTCGGCCTCAGACACTTTGTTCCCTGATGGCGTTGTTTACAGCCACGCTAGAAAAACCAGAATCGGGGGACACGGCGAACCCGCGGTGGCGGAACTGCGATGAGCGCGTGCACGAGAGCGCGCCCCCCTCCCCCCCGCCCGGGCCCCCGCCCCGCCCGGCCCCCATTCCAGGGAACTAAGCAGGCCCTACTCCCTGGAAAGTGTGCCCGAAAGAAAAACAGTGAAAAGTTCAAGCTACCCCTGACCCGTGTGGCTCCATGGCAACCGGCCGGTTGGGTGTCCTCTTGCAAAGCAAAAGGTCGTTGGTTCGATTCCCGGTCGGGGCACATGCCTGGGTTGCAGGTTCAATCCCTGGTCCGGGTGCATGTGGGAGGCAAGCGATCAATGTTTGTCTCTCTCACATCGATGTTTCTCTCTTTCTCCCTCCTTTCCTCTCTCTCTAAAAATAAATAAATAAAATCTTTAAAAAAAATGTTGAACCGAGGCCAGTGAATCTGCTACAGGACGTGTACATACGCTGTCTTACTAACTTGCGGAATGCCCCAATGGGATGGTACCACTTAGCCGTAAAGAAGAAGGAACTTTCGCGAAGACAGCCTGGGTGGGCCTGGAAAGGCACTACGCGGTGGGAGAAAGACGCCCACCGCCTGATCTCGCTCGTGCGCGGCATCTAAGGACCTACGTGAACAGACAGAAATAGAAACAGGCTCCCGGACACTGAGACGGACTGACAGCTGTCGGGAGGGAGGGGTTTAGGGAGCTGGGTGAAAAGGGGAAGGGATTAAACCAAAGGAAAAAAAAAAAAACCTCCCAGAAGCAGGGCAGGATGGTGAGGACCAGAGGGAAGGGGGGCGGGGGAGGAAGAAGAGGGTGAGGGGGGGACCGATGGTGAGGGAAGGAGACCGGACTGGGGGTGGGGAGCGCACAGTACAACGTACAGATATAGAATAGTACACCTGAAATCTATGTAAGTTTATTAACCAGGGTCACCCCGATATGTTCAGTAAAAACTAAAAAATAAAAATAAGCCCCCCCCCCACTTTGTGATGCTCCGGAATAATCCCTGTATGGCCCTCAGGTATGAACTTCTATCCTGGGGGCCAGGGCTCTCACAAGGGGCCTCTGGGTGTCCCAGTGACTAGAAGAGGGCCTTTGAGAAGACAAAGAAATCCAGGCCCCGTTGAAACACGTCCAGATCCTGGGTAAACAAGCGCTTCCACCTGCTCACCAGCAGGTGTCACTCTTTGCACACAAAATAGAAAAAGTTATCCTCTCCTCGGCACCCCCGTTTCGTAGTCTAAAACAAGACAAGCTTCTCCATGTTTTTTCCCCATAAAGCCTTATCACAAGGTCATCTGGGTTCCGGAGAAGAAAGATATTGCTCATCCCTTTAAAGAAAAACTGCGTACAAAGGGATGGGCTTGCAAGAGAGACACACACCCATTTTGTATAGAGAGCCGTACTGTGAAACTCCATTAAAAATTATCTGTGAGCACGCACGATTTAATTGAAACCAGCTTATGGGACCCGGGCACCCCGACAGGTTGAGACCCTGCTCCTCAAGGGTCTTAAAACCCTTTTGGAGACAAGACATAAATGACAAAGCAACTTACTCAAGGGCTTGGAAGGCAAGTACTGAAACTCAAAAATGAGGGTGATGGTGTCTCAGATTTTATTTGGTGGACTTGGGGGGTCGGAGTGGGCTGGAGCAGGCGGGAAGTCCCAAGACAAGAGGGGACTTCACTTGCTTGGCGATAAAAGGTATTGTGGGCTTTTTTGTTTTTGTTTTTGTTTTTGTTTTTGTTTTTCCTGAGAGCAGAAAGAGAAAAGCATTTTTGGAAGATTCGTCAGATTTGTTTGGTGGAGTTGTGACAAGTGAAATGGATGGGGGGGTGCCATTATTATGGGATCCGGGAGTGGGAACAGAAACTCCTGCGGTGGCTTCTAGAAAGCAGACTAAGACCCAGAAGATAGAAGGGACGGGACCGGCCACCACGCCGGCATCTGGACAGCACGGCCGCCGGGGCGTCTCGTCCTCCCGGTCCCAGGTCGGGGCGGGAAGGTCGGCGCGTGGTCGGACAAGATGACAAAGATCTGAGATCAGGGTTATTTCCAGAAACGCATGGACTTGGAGCAAAACTCGGACAGTGACCCCTCCCCTGTCGTGGGAGTTACGTTCCAGAGACCCCCGCGATGGGCGAAAATCCTCGAAGTAGCGGCGTTATGCTTATTTTATTATTTATATATATTTTAAGGCTCTATAAACCCTTCCCACACTCCTACAAACCTTTCCCGCACTCTTATAAACACTTCGTATGCTCTTAAACACTTTCTACACTCTTACACCTACATTGTAACTTTAACAACACACAAAATTCTACGTGGGCACTCACCAGTGAAGTACACTGCAGCTTGAATGATGAAGATCAGGGATTACGTAGCTGTGCGGTAGTGATGGCGATGAAGGTGATGACGATGACGAATGTCCCGCACAGCCAAGACGAGCATCGCAGCTCTTCCGACGGCCCCACTCCATCAGGCACTTCATCAGGTGCTGCCGTGTCTTCGCCCTGGGCCGTAACTTCCATTTCCGCTAAAGGTGTAGGCATGACTGATCTCTTCGTCCGAGTGATGAACACGGTTATGGGGAGTTGCCGGTGCTGCTTTTCATCCGCAGAGGCAGCTTCTCCACGCAGAGAAACGTCTTGAGTCCAAAGCGTCTCTGAAACTTGTCGAACCAGCCCTTGCTGGCGCTGAATGGGGTCGGTCTGGCGGGAGAAGCACGGGACGGTCCTGCTTCTGCGTCATCATCGTCCTCGTCTTCATCCTTGTCACCATCGTGAACGTCCGTGCTTTCCGCAAAGCTATCGTGACGTGTCTTGGCCTTCGTCCGGATGGCGCTGGTGTCCAGCGAGATAGTCTCCTTCCCGCAGTCATTTATCCACAGGGCCGATGCAGACTCCATCCCCACGGTGGCCTTATTGCGGGAAGTGACTGACCATCCTCTTTGTTGTGGACCATTCAGCCTGGTTTCAGGAGTTGTAACCCCCACCCCATGGTGGGCTGTGTAAGAGCCCAAGGGACCCACTTCATCTGGGTCTGTTCTGTCACAAGGACGTGAGCTACTAAGGAGACAAAGCTTATCTCCCTGGCAGGAGTGCTGCTTCTGCCTCATCCATCTCTGGCCCCAATGCTTGGTTGGCAGTCAATGACGGGTAAGACTCCTCATGGGAGGGGCAACCTAAGCCAGACGTGACCACTTGGAAGGACTCGGGGGGTTGCAACAAGGAGGATGTGATGGACCCTCGCCCCCCGGCTATTCTGACATAGCCCGAGTCCTCATTTCCATCTGGGAGATGTCTCCTGCTTCCTAATTGCCTTAAAGCCTGAAACTGTGGGGGTGAGCGGTGCAGCCCTGTCCTGGCCAGGACGGCTCCCTGGGTGATCGGGCATAAGAAAGAATTCCTAAAGTCCTGTGAAACCTGCTTTGCTAAGAGTGCTCTTCCTGAGGTGACAAGTGTCCCAAGAGGAAATGAGTATGTCTCCCAAAGTTTGGCAACCCCCTTTCCTGACAAGCACTGGCTCGGATGAAGCCCTCAGATGTCTTTGACATGTTAAACCTGTATTCCGGTGTATTGGAGCCCAATAAAAGCCTAGTGAGGAAGGGGCTCTGGGTCATTCTCCTCTGAGAGTTTGACCACCTTTCCTCCCCAAGCAGTCATGTCTTGGTAGTTTTTATTTTCATCCGTGACGGAGGGATGGGGCTCTGCGGGCGGAGCCCCCCCCACATCCGGCGCCCAGGACAGGGGCCCCCGCACCTCTTTGCAGTCTTGTTACAAGTCCTTGTTGCCGTGGACCTAATATTCTTCCCGTCTTTCTTCATGTAGCGAACAGTAGATTCCTTGATGCCGTAATGGCGGCCCGCAGCCGCGTAGCTTTCGCCTTCCTTTAACACGGCGAGAAGTTCCCCCTTTTCTTCGATGGTAAGCGTACTCCTCTGGCGCTTGGGTTCACTGCCGGAAGCCTTAGGAGGCGCAGCACGTTTGGGTGGCACCGTAGGGCTTGAAATAAATCCACACTTTCACGAACAATTCACAAGAACGCAGCACCGCAGAGCAACACTGCGCGCAGCGATCAGACGGGATGAGAAGCGCACGAGGGGAGATGCTGAACCTGTGGGGACCGGGCGGGCGAGCACACAGACCGAGGCCACCGTCACCGAGCCAATCAGCGCCCGGGATCCAGACCCCGGTGCCGTGATTGGTCGCCTTCCATTCCGTCAGCCAATAGCGGGCCGTGGGCGATCTCGCGTTGGCCAGCGTGCCCCAGCGGCAGTGACGGGGGGGGGGGCATCCCCTCTGCCTACAGTCTGGGGGGATCCCCCCCCACCCCCCAGGATGACGTGCATACTGGGCTTCATTTCCATGTGATATTCTTTGAATACGTTTCAATTAACATTTTTAAATTTTTTAGGCAGAATAGGTAAAATCATAAATATGAGAGAAATACCTATATACTGCAAAATCCCACGATATAGCGAGAACTCCACACTATGGAATTAGATGTATATTTTTTTAAAAAACCCGCAATACAGCGAAGCCGCAATAAGGGAACCTCGCTATAGCGAGGGGCGACTGTGTGTGTGTGTGAAGAAGAGGGGGACCTGAGTCTTCTGATCTCGGGGGACCGGAGGGAGGCGGGGAGGTCACGGGTGGAAACGGAACAGTGGGCGGGGGGGGGGCGGAGGGCTTGGATGGAGACCGGTGCGGTCCGTCGTGGGCCACGTGGTCGGAACTGCCCGCTACCCGTCCGGCTGGTGAGATCGGGTCGAGTGGAGGTCGAGGAGCGGGAAGCTGGACCAGATCCTGGTGGGGTTCGAGACTTCCTGAAGGACGCCCCCCACCCCACACCTGGGAGTGGAAAGGATGGGGCGTGGTCGGAAGGCACCAGGTGTCGGCGAATGCCCACAGCCAGGAGATGACCTGGTCGGAAAAGAGACCGTGAGTCAGGCCGTGAGGCCTAAGGCAGGGCACGGTGTCCGGAATGAGATCGGGACTAATGAGGCCCTCAGGGAGGCCCGAGAGCCAGAGACCACCCTAGGGCCACTGGACAGGGTAAGAAAATTCCTGGTCTGTCTGAGCAACCTTGCCTTCACTCCAGCTTGGTTATCGTTGGCCACTTGCCTTGCAGGCGTTCATGCCCAAGAGTGTTTAAATATTGCACAGGTGTCTCCATGGAATCGTGGCTAGGTTCCTTCCAACTCTGAGTTCCTTTGCATTAAGTGCTCTGAGGCCAGGGATGCCCTGACTTTATTTATAGACAGAGGGGAAGGGAGGGAGGAAGAAGGGGAGGGAAACAGCAATTAGTGGTTGCCTCTTGTGCACCGCCCTGGCCCACAACCCAGGCCTGTGCCCTGACTGGGAATCGAACCAGCGGCCCTTTGGTTCTCAGCCCCCGCTCAATCCACTGAGCCCCACCAGCCAGGGCAGAGGCCTTGACTTTAAAGAGGAGCTTGATCAGAATGCCACTTGCGGTCCTGCCCACACCTGCGGGTGCGCAGTATGAACCTCGGACCCGCAGACCAGGGCCCGCAGGTTGGTCCTGCTTGGGGACTGAAGTGATAGTAGCAGCCAGTGTTTTCGAAGACGTCAAGGGCGGGACAGCTTGGGCCCTGACCTTGGGTTCCCCTGCCGTCTCTAAGGCTTGCGAGCCGACCTTGTGTGCTCACACTGGTAAGTGTTAGCACCCCAGAGGGTCCCTGACAAAACAGGGCTGAGAGCCAAGGCTACTTCTGCTGAACTTGGCCTCCAGGAGGAAGCCACGGGAAGTGGAAAAGCAGGTCTCTGTTACCGGACCCTCAGTTAAAGCTGACTGCGGAGACCAGACCAGACGCAGTTCGTGAGCACGCTGTGCGCCCTGCAGTTTGCGCTATTCAACCAGCCATTACCATTTAGCAGCTCCCCAAACACTCCAGGTATGAATTAGACCCTCCAGGGGTGCCCACCTTTCGGCGTCTCTGGGCCACACTGGACGAAGAAGAGTTGTCTTGGGCCACACGTGAAATACACCAACACTCACGAAAACCGGTGAGCAAAACAAAGGTTGTAAGGAAATACAGAATGTTTCGTGGGGCCGAGTTCCTAGCCATCCTGGACCACATGTGACCCGCTGTCCGTGGCGTGGACACCCCTGTAATTATGACGTCCACGAGGACATTGGGGGACACGGTGTTTTGTGGAAAAAATGACCTCCTGTGGCGCAGGCGGGATCTATCTGCACGTCTCTCCATGCGTTTTGACCACGACGATGACGACCGTGGAGACGGCGGTCCCTGCCTTCTAATTGCTGCGTTTACCGGATGGCCCGCCATCCCTGCCTGCCAAGAGCTGCCCTGGTGTCCACGCGTGGGTCCTTCCAGAACGTGGAGCTCGGGCCAGAAGGCTCCTCCCGCCTCCCAGAGCCCTGAGCCGCTGTCTGAGGACTTCTCGGACACTGACCACCCCCCCAGACATCGGCTGCCTTGGAGAGGAGGCTGGGCGTGCCAGCTTTCCTGGAGCCCCGAATGAGACGGCCCCGGGGACGGCCGAGGCAGGAAAACTCACGTTCACGAAAGAGTCACCAGCTCCTCCTGGCTCCTGTCCTTGCTGCTGTTACTAGAGAGAACTAAGCTTTTAACGATTCCCTGTTGGGCCCAGGGCATGGGGCTTGCCCTGTAAGCCACGGTCACGGAGCCCAGGGAGTGCCCCAGGCACCCCCTAGCCCATAGCACCGCTATCCAGAGGTCGAGGCCGATGGCAAACAGAGCTGAGTGATTTTCCTGCATTGGTCCTTACAGCGGCTCTGTGAGCTAGACGCTGTCCTGTGCCCGTCACACGGAAGAGGCTGAGAGAGGTGTGGCACCTGAAGTCACGTCACCCCAGTAAGTGACGGGATCCGAACGTGGGCAGGTGGTTTGTCTCTGCTCCACGTTAACAGGGTCGGAACAGTCAGCCCCGGCGGGTGTGGCTCGGTGGATGGAGTGCCAGCCTGCGAACCAAAGGGTTGCCGGTTCGATTCCCAGGCAGTCCCCAGTAGGGAGCACGTGTGAGGCAGCGGAACATTGACGTTTCTCTCCCTCTCTTTCTCCGTCCCTTCCCCTCCCTAAAAAGAAGCAAATATTTAAAAACAAAACAAAAAAACCCAGTATAGGAAGAGTTCCTGTTTCTAACCTGGCCTTGGGTTAGGGTATGATTATTATTCTGGTTTGCTCATTTCCACCAGAGCTACAGAGCGCACCCCCCACCCCGTCTCGGCCCCTCAGCAATAACTGCACTGGAGAAGAAAGGCATCAATGTTCACTGCTGAGCGGGAGGCGTGGGGCCCATGGGGCGGTAGGAGGCACCTGTTGACTGAAGTCACCTTAGTCGAGGCTTGGGGAGTCGTTCCTGTGCGGAGAGAACCCCTGAGCTACACAGAATACCACCTCGAAAGCCCATTACTCTCGTAATTGAGACAGTTTGCATCCTGAATCCTACAAGGAAAGATTCTTTCTTTCTTTCTTTCTTTCTTTCTTTCTTTCTTTCTTTCCTTCCTTCCTTCTTTCCTTCTTTTTTCTTTCTTTCTTTCTCTCTCCCTTTTTCTTTCTTTCTTTCTTTTCTTTCTCTCTCTCTTTCTTTCTTTTCTTTCTCTCTCTCTCTTTCCTTCCTTCCTTCCTTCTTCTTTCTTTTCTTTCTCTTTCTTTCTTTCTTTTGCTATTTTAGATTCCATTTCCCATACCTTTGCCCTCCCTTATTTGAACGTGAATTAACAACACCCACAGACAAGCAGGGAGATGTCCCGAATCTGGTCCTGTCCTGGACAAGCAGGGCCCAGAATGCGATCAGGCAGACTGGTCCGTGCCTCGCTGGCCGCCCCATCCCCACCTGTCCCCGCCCTGCCCCCATGGTTACCAGGCCCTGACTGTCGGGAAGGATGCTGCTCCTCCATCCCGAGCCACCCGATGCGTTGTCGGTTTTGTTTTGTTTTTTTAATATTTTATTTATTTATTTTTATTATTTATTTATTTATTTATCTTTAGAGGGGAAGGGAAGGAGAGAGGGAGAGAAACATCAATGTGCGGTTGCCTCTTGTATGTCCCCTGCCGGGAACTGGCCTGGCAACCCAGGCATGTGCCCTGACTGGGAATCGAACCGCGATCCTTTGGTTCGCAGGCCCGCGCTCAATCCACTGAGCTACACCAGCCAGGGCGCATTGTCGGTTTTTAATCAGCGTTAGTTAACACCTACAAGGGGCAAAGATAATGTCACCTGCCCATGCTGCCCCCCCCCAAAAAAAAAAACCCTGCTCATAATTCTCTAGTTACACCTCCAGGTTTTTAGTCTGAGCAGCCGTAAGGGCTAAAAAGACGTCCTGAAATAATACATTGGCTGTGATCAGTGTTCATGGAGCACCAGGCATATTTCCTGTCTTAGAAGAAACATTCTTCCACCCTGGCTGGTGTGGCTCAGGGGACTGAGCGCTGGCCTGCGAACCAAAGTGTTGCCGGTTCGATTCCCAGTCAGGGCACGTGCAAGGGTTGCGGGCCAGGTCCCCAGTAGGGGGCGCTCAAGAGGCAACCACACATGGATGTTTCTCTCCCTCCTTTCCCCTCTCTCTAAAAGTAAATAAATATGAACGACAGCCCCCTCTGCTCAGAGTGTGAGGAGCATCCTATTTGCTCGGATCTCCATTTCCTTGTTCTTATCGAAAGTCGACACTCTCATGCCCTCTCCCCCCCCCCGCCCGGCTCTGTGGCTGCTGGTGACGGGGCAGTACGGGATGACAGGTGAAAAGCTCACCTGCAAGTCAGGCAGGCAGAACTGGGTTGAACTGTGACTGAAAGCCTGCCTTGCCCATGGACTTGCTCTCTGAACCCGACATGCTTCTAAATAGATCTGTGCCTCAGTTTACGGAGCTGCAGAGTGGGGAGAACCATGCCTACCTCTCGGGTGGGGAGCGGGGAGAGGTCCGATGTTCGTGGATGACAGAAGGTAGCAAATGCCGGAGCCCACAAGGTCTCCTTCTCTCGGTGTAACTGATGAGTTATGTTACCCGAGAGAAGAAATTTACGGGCGTGACCACCGCAGCTCTGATCCCGGCACCTGTCACTGTTTCTTTTGTTTGAAACGCTGTGCACTTCATTTGCATTCAGGGAAAGGTCATGCGTGGAATGTTCCAGGTCCCCTGCAAACCAGGAATAGGCATGCCAGCAAGGCCAGTGTTTTTGCGAGCATGTCGAGCTATTAATCATAACCTAGCAAAACAGGGCACTTTTATTTATAGCGAGCTGTTGCTAAGCAGATAACAGACCCCTTTCAGGGCTTGCTTATTTTTATTTTTTTTATTTTTTCCACAGAGAAGTGCTTGGCTCCTACAGCGGTTTCTCAGATGAGATACAAACCTCATGAGTGCACGAGCCCTGAGCGTTTGTGGGTTTTAGACCCAGGTCATTGGCACTGGCCGGCCCCCTCAGGGCAGACGGTGGGGTGGTAGCGGCCCCAGGTGGGGGTCTCAGGGCATGGCTGGCCCACTTTTACAGGCAACTGGGTGACGTAAAACACACTCATTGTACACAAACAGTATGGCAGTATGGCAAGGTATTTGCTTTGTGTTTTAGTTTTCAGTTCAATCAAAGAATTTTACCTCTGGCTGGTGCGGCTCAGTGCATTGGGCACCGGCCTGAGCATCAGAGGATCGACAGTTCGATTCCCAGTCAGGGCACCTGCCTGGGTTGCAGGCCAGGTCCCCAGGAGGGGGCGTGTGAGAGGCAACCACACATGGATGATTCTCTCCCTCTTTCTTCCTCCCTTCCCCTCTCTCTAAAAATAAATTAAAAATATTTTTAAATAAAATAAAATAAAATAATTAAAAAATAAAACATTTAAATATTGAAGCACATTCGATATTACTTTGTATTAGTTTGAGGCGTGCAGCACAGCGGTCCTATTCTTTCCGAGTGTGCCCTCGGGTATTCCCAGCACGCACCCGGCACCGTGCACGGTCATTGCAATATCATCCATTTTATTCCCTGAGCTGTACTGCACATCTGTGGTGGCTATTCTGCCATTACCCACTTCTACTTCCGAGTCCCTTCCCCTTTCTCACTCAGTCCCCTGACACCCTCCCCTCGGACAACCCCCCATCCGTCTGCCTTTCCTACTTTATTGGTCCATTTATTTTATCTTGTAGCTTCCACACGGTCTCTGTCTTTCTCTGAGTGACTGATTTCGGTTGGCGTCCATGCTGTCCCTAATGGTATGGCTTCATTCTTTTTCCCAGCTGAGTAATATTCCACTGTGGCGTCTATGGTTAAGAGGAAGTTCACCTCCAGACAGAATCCCGCAGGTCAGCCCTCTAGCTGTTTTCTGCATTTCCATCTCCCCATGTTGTCCCAAACCAGGTTATTTATTCACACTACACATTTCCTTTCGGTTCCCTTAAAAAGGTACCCTGGGAGATCTTTCCATATTTGTACATAGATAGTTCCTTATTGGACGGATATGCCATAATTTATTTAACTGGTCCAAAACGGTGAATTATGAAGGTAACCAAATATACTTGGGCTTCGACAAGGACGGGATGGCTTTAAACTCAGAAGACCACCGAGTATTTTTCTTTCCCTAAATCATGTCAAACTCTTGGGAGTGCCCTTCCGAGGCGGCGAGGTTGGTGAGGAGGGTTGGGCTCTGCAGAGTCACCCCGAGTTGGGGAGACAAGTCCGGGACCCTCCAAGCACCGCCCCCCACCCCGTCGCTCCTAATCTCATGCCCCAAGCGCACGGCTGCTTGTTCATCCATCGGTTGGTTGGATCAGTGCGTTCTCGAGCCTCTATGTTCCCTGACGTCCCGCAGGAGGCGGAGGGGAAGGATCTCATCACCGGGCCTCCAGGTAGCTGCTGCCCAGAGGGTCGGGCCAGGCGCTGTCCTGAAACGCTCCACTATCCCGTCCTCCCGGTATCATCCCGGGCCCCACGTGAGGACTCCCGGGCAGGGAGAGAGCGAGCGCGCGGTCGCTTACGCCGGGTCGCGGCGCTGACAGGCAGCAGAGCCCGGGGGTGAGCCTGGGCTGGCAGGGGCCCGCGCCCGTCCCCCCAGGAAAGGCAGACACAGCTCGCTGGCACCTGCAGCTCCGTTTCTGCAATTTGGGTAACGCTGGGAGGTGGCAGCTCGCCTCTGCGGCGGCTGCCATTTCCACTTAACCCCTGGGGTGGGGAGTTCGAGAACATCACTTCCACGGCGTTCGTTGGGCAAAACCATCATCACGAGGCTGAGTGTAGTGCAAGGGGGCGGGGAAAATACTGCGTCTCCCACTGAGGCACGGTCAAGGTCACTGGCCAGAGAGCATGCGCCGTGGGAGAGGCTGCCGTGGAAACCCCCGGAGCGCGCTCTGCAACCGGGGATCGCCCACGCGCGCGGTCGCGCGAGAAGGGAGACGCTGTTGCCGGAGCGCTGGGGCTCGCAGGACTGCCGGACCCCTTCCAACGTGCCGAGTGGAAGGCGGAGATTCAGGAGGGGTCGTTGACCGTGGTTCGGTGCGTAGGCAGCCTAGGGGTTGCCCTGGAGAAGAGTAGCACAGGGCGAGCTAAGGCCAGCGTGGGGAGGGTGGGGTGCGCGCAGGACCCGGGGAGCAGGGTAGTGTGTGTGTGGGGGGCGAACCGCGAAGGCAGGAGGTTACTTGTCAGAGGAGCAAGAAGCGCCGAGACAGGGGCAAGGCACTGAAGGGATCGCGTGGGCAGAATCGACTCACGGACATGCAGACTGAGGAGGAGAGACAGCCTTTAGGAGGTGAGCGGTAGGTAGCAGCACCCGTGGGGTCCACGGGAGGCGTACTGGGGTGACCAGTCAGCGCCAGAGGGCCAGCCGAAAGGTGGACTGGGAGAGATTTTAACGTGGATGACATACAGAGGATGGAAGACGACTCAGCCGTGAAGAGGAACGACCTCTTTCCATGGGCGACACCACGCGAGGCCCCCGAGGGCGTTATGCTCAGGGAAGTCATGGAAAGGCGAGGACCACACGACTTCCCGTGCAGGCGGAGTCCCAGGAACCAACCAGCCAAGCAAGCAAGCGCAGGCCATGGACACACACTCACCCGCGCAGACTGATGGGTGCCACAGGGGAGAGGGGGTGGCGGGCTGGGCGGAGAAGGGGAAGGGATTAGCCGGGCGGAGGGGCAGTGTTGGCAGCGCTGGGATGTGGCGTGCGCAGCGCGGGGCTGACCGTGCGTGGTGACGACGGGGACTGGGAACGCCAGCAGGAACGCTTCGTAAAGTGGGCACGCGAGCGTGTACCCACGCGAGTGTGTACCCACTGTGCCCGCACACCTGGAACAAACCCAGAACAATACTGCACGTCGACTGGAGTTAAAAAGTGAAGCTGTTTTCGGACGCGTGTGTGTGTTTTAACCCAAACATCCAGCAGGAAGACGGCGGAGCGCTGTGGCCTGGCCTGTTCGTCACCAAACCATCAAGCATGCAGGGGAGGTCGGGGGTGAGCCTGGCTGTCCTTGGCGACCAAGGAAACCCACGCATGCCCGCTCCCCCGAACAGCGAACGCGGGTGGAGGCGAAGACTGGACCTCTCTCCCTCCCCCTCCCCTTTCTGGGGCAGGAGGGGCAACTGCTTCTCCGGGAAGGGATGCCCAGCGGACATAGCTGATCGTGCTCCTTGGTCCAAGAGCAGCGTGGAGGGCAGTCCTGCCCGGGAGCCAACCAGGGCCCCCCCTCCCCCCGCCAGCATCCTCCCTGTGCGCACCTGCCCTGCCGGGCGGGCCCAGCTGCCGCAGCCTCGTCCAGTAATTACAGGAAGAATGTGCTAATGAGCAGATGCCTGAGACTAACTTGGCTTTTCTGTCGCTTGTCAAGCCCAGGCTGCACTTGTTGGAAAAGACAATGCCATCGGAACCCGAGGCCTGCAATCAGTGTTTTGCGCCGAGTTCCACACGGCCACGGAGTCAGCTGACGCTGACGTCCAGCCGCAAATGCCCACCTTAGTTCCCGGTGAGGGTGGGCGTCTGCCCCAGGAGCTTCTGGGCAAACAGTCAGGGACTCCGTGGCTCAGGTCCAGCGTCTTCGCCGGTTGATGCTGGAGTGTGAGGGTGATGCCTACGTGCTCCCCCAAGAGTGGACGAAACTTGGAAAGTGTGGAATTGGAAAGGACGAGGCCAGGCCAGGCTTGTCTCTGCGTCTCCTGTTTGCTCTTAGTTTGTGGGAAATGCAGGTCCATCGCTAGTAATTCTACCCTGCGTGCATTTTAAAAACAATCCTCACTTGAGAGTATGTTTATTGACTTTCTAGAAAGAGAGGGAAAGATCGACTCAAGAAAGATCGAAACATGGATCGGCTGCCTCCTGCTCGGGACTGACCAGGGATGGAACCCACAGCCTAGGTGTCTTCCCCCACAGAGGATCGAACCTGCAACTCTGGTGCACGGGCAACGCTGCCACCAACGGAGTCACCCCCACCCCCGGCCGGGGCTGCCCTTGGTGCATTTTTATTTTTTAAGAAGATTTTATTTATTTATTTGTAGACAGAGGGGAAGGGAGGGAGAAAGAGAGGGAGAGAAGCATCCACGTGTGGTTGCCTCTTGTGTGCCTCCTACTGGGGACCTGGCCCACAACCCAGGCATGTGCCCTGACTGGGAATTGAACCTGTGACCCTTTGGTTCGCAGGCCGGTGCTCAAACCACTGAGCCACACCAGCCGGGGCCGCATGCATTTTCACATTGCCTCACTCCATTTGCTCCAAATGCTCGACATTGTGCTCGTAGCGTTATTTGCAATTTGTAAGATCCCTTTGGATCAATTTTGGAACAAGGCAATCATAAATTAGCCCGAATGGCAAACACATACCCCGCTTGTGGCATTCTGGAAACATTGCTAGACTTGTGCTCAGAACCGTCATAGGCTGCCGCTTGTGCAAACACACACACACACACACACACACACACAAATCACAGCGTTCATTGTTTTCTAAGGTCAGTACTGGACCTCTGCTCCCAGGAAGACGGAGTAGACACACCTCCCCCCGTCCCATGTCATTTCTCCTACTGAATATAAACAAGACCCCTGGACATTACTTACAAAACAGAAGGCGCTTAGGGGTGGGGGGAAGGAGATAGACCTGCTAAGGACCTCAGAACTCCAGGAAGAGCCTGGCGGTGAGCCCCTAGGATTTCTCTTTGCGTCTTCCACCCCAGGACTGGAACGGAAGAAGTCAGTAAGGTGGAAACGCCAAAGGGTGCGAACAGACCCCCCCGCCGCCCCCGCCGAAGCCTGCTCTCCAGCCAGAGGATCAGACAACAGGCAGCCTAGCAGGGAAGAAAACTTTAAAATGGGAGCTGCTCCACTCACACGGAAAAAAACAGGGGGGAAGCTTAGACTCCCACCTCTCCGAGGCTGTGACCGGGTGCTCCAACAGCAACGCCACGGTGGCGGTATTAATGAAGCTCAAGGAGCCCTGGCTGGTGTGGCTCCGTGGATCGAGCACCTGCCTGCGAACCAAAGGGTTGCTGGTTCGATTCCCAGTCAGGGCACCTGCCTTGTGGACCAGGTCCCCAGTAGGGGGCGCTGCAGGAGAGGCAACCACATACTGTCGTTTCTCTTTCTCTCTTTATCCCTCCCTTCCCTTCTGTCCTAAAAATAAAGGGACAGGACTCCCATAGGTGGTAATGAGCACCCTGCCCAGGGTATAGGGTGTCAGTGGGGACCACATGGGGAGCGACAAGGAGCCACCCCTTCCGATAAGTGGAAGCCTCATTAGGAGCTCAGAGTCCTGTCCTCACCTGGCGGTCCTACCAACACCTGAGAATAAGGAGGTGCTACCCCACCCCTTCTCCCGCGGGAGTGGCAGAGGGTTTAAATAAGACCCAAAGTCCCCTGCGGACCAACATGTCCAGGTCCCTGTGAAAACTCACCCATCAGCCATCAGCCAAGAGCCAGGAAGATCTCACACTGGGCGAGAAGACAAGCCATGGAGGCCGACAAGGAGACGACGTCTTAGATGACATCTTAGATGTTAAGATGACAATGAAGGCATCTTAGAATGATCCGATGGAGGTCTTAAAGCGGCCGTCCTGAAAATGCTCCGTGAGCAACCAGGAACAGTCCTTCATTGTTTTAAAAAGACTCGACTGACTTACTTTGGGAGAGAGGGGAAGGGCAGGAGACAGAGAGGGAGAGAAACATCCGTGTGGGAGAGAAACAGCGATCGGCTCTCTCTTGCACGCCCGCAACCAGGACCCGGCCCCAAAAATCCGGGCATGCACTGGAGTGCGCATGCGCTGACCGGGAACCCAACCCACAGCAGCCCGGGCTGAAATCTTAAAATATGTCTAATTAGCCCTGGCTGGTGTAGCTCAGTGGATTGAGCGCGGGCCTGCGAACCCAAGGATCGCGGTTCGATTCCCAGTCAGGGCACATGCCTGGGTTGCAGGCCAGTTCCCGGCAGGGGACATACAAGAGGCAACTGCACATTGATGTTTCTCTCCCTCTCTCCTTCCCTTCCTCTCTAAAGATAAATAAATAAAATCTAAAAGGAAAAAAAAAAGTACTTAAAAAAATCTTTAATAAAAAAAATATGTCTAATTAATTCACAGAAAGGCAGAAGGAGAAAACAGAAATTAAAAGGAGAAAGAATGAACCAAATAAATAAATTAAATGGCAGACCTAGGCCTAACGTACAAATCATCACATTAAAGGTAAACGGTCTAAGTATACCAGTCCAAGAGCAGAAAGGGGATTTTTAAAAATGCCCTAACTCTCTCCTGCCTATAAGAAAGTCATTTCAAATGTCTGACCGTATAAGCAAGTGGAAAATAAAGGGATGGAATAAGGTGTCTAATGAAAACATTCGTCAAAGAGAAGCAAGAAAGGCTACATTAATATTGGACAAAGGAGACGCCAGGACAAACGAAATGGCCAAGGACAGAGAAGAATATTATATAATAAGGAATGGTCCCATCCATCCTGAAGACACAGCGATCGCAACGCCAAACAGCAGAGCTGTGAAATACATAAAGGGAAAAAGTGAAACGAGAAATAGGAACATCCACACTTATATTCAGAGGGATTTAACACTCCTCTCTTAGCCATTGATAGAGCAGCTTACACAGAAGAACAGTAGGGTACCCGAGAACTCAAGAAAACCATCAGCAAATGGAGTAGACCACTGCGGCCCAAAGTAGCAGAATTTATATACTTTTCAAGTGACTATGGAAACTATACCAAGAGAGATGATAACCTGTGAAATAAGATAAATCTTCAGCCATTTCCAAGAAGGGAAGTCATACCGAGAGCGTTTTGCAATCACAAGGAATCACCCTAGACATATCACAGGAAAATAGATACAGTCGAATACCAGAAAAATCTCTGAACATAATCCTCCATAGTCCCTGGGTCAAAAAGGAAGTCTCATGGAAAATTTTAAGAAGCATGAGAAAGTTAAACAATTGAATTAGTAGTTACAAAGTAGTCACGAAGATGTAAAGTACAGCATGGTCAGTAGCATTGTAATAACCGTGGATGGGGCCAGGTGGGTATTAGGGATGTCTGGGGAGCCCTGGCTGGTGTGGCTCAGTGGATTGAGCACCACCCTGTGAACCAAAGGGTCGCCAGTTCGATTCCCCGTCAGGGCACAGGACTGGGTTGCAGGCCAGGTCCCCAGTAGGGGGCGTACGAGAGGCGACCACACAGTGATGTTTCTCTCCTTCTCTCCCTCCCTTCCTCTCTAAAAATAAATAAATAAAATCTTAAACAAAAAAGAGCTATCTGGGGAAACACTTTGTAAAATATAGGATGGTCTGATCACGATGCTGTATACCTGAAACTAATACAAACTAATATTAAATGTAAAAAAGTACCCTCCATAAACACTTGTTAAAGGAAAAGAAAGTAAGCAAAAAAAAAAAAATGCATTGGCTTGAACAAAAAGAAAAACACAACATATAAAAACCGGTGGGACTAATCTGTCGAGAGCAGCGCTGAGGGGGAAATTTATAGCGCTAAGAAATTTTTTAAAAAGCAAAATCAGTGCAAAGAAGAACAAGAAACAAGGGAATCAGGCGAGTGAAAGGAGGGGGCAGTCTGGGCGGAGTCCAAGCAGCACGTTCACTGGCCTGAGGACGGGGAGAGAGTCTTGGCGGATGGTCATCGGTCAGGAGATCCGTCTCTGTCTCCTGCAAATGGGGCATTTATGGCAAATCTGCCTCCGGGTGTTGAACTTCCCTTCTTCTGAAGGCTCATGCCCGAGGGTCTCTATGCCTCCTTTCCGAGTCTCTTTAGATAGACATCGGTCCCCTCCCGGAGGGGGTATCTCTCTGATACCGGACCGTGAATCCAACTGTGGCCTCCCTCTGCCTCCCAAGGCTGTTTACTATATCGACACCCTTCACAGGACAGGTTCCCGACAAAGGCAGTCCGTCCTCCGCTTGCAAATCACGCAGAAACCCAAAAAGACGTGCGGGAACTTCGCTGCCAGCTAGTATACAATTCACAATGGTTTTGTGAGGTGGTTCACTTTCCACGGGGCGGGGGAGAGGACAGGTAAAGGTTTTCGTTGAAGGGCTTTGGCGCGGGTCCTGGAACAGGGGGAGTGCTGAGTAAAAGTGGGTTGCCGGCTTTGGAAAATATTTCGCCATCATGGAAGTCTGTTTCCCTCAGCCGATCACGTCGTATATACTTCCCACCCAATTTTCCTGTCTTTGGCCTACGCCTTATTCTTCTTCCTCTTTCCCTCCTTGTCCTCCTCCTTCTTCCTCCTCCTCTGCCTCCTCTTCATCCGTTTGTTGGTCCACTTACTGATGCACCCTTTGGTTGATTCTTGTAGGTGCCCTGACCGGGGATCGAACCTGCCAACTTGGCATATTGGGACCACACTCTGACCAACTGAGCTTCACAGCCGGTGCCCCTCCTTTGTGTTCTCGTGCGCGGAGAAATCAAGGAGTGTTCCGGAAACTAGTTGTAAAGAATGTTGGGGAGTTCTGGGGTGCCTGCTTCCTTTCCCAGGATAAAGCCGAGGATATTATCTGGGATTCTAACAACTCTTCAGATCGCTGAGGATTAACATTCCATACACTTGGGCCAGTAATAGCTTTAAAAACTCTCTGTTCCTGGTTTATTTTTAGTCGTGATCTTACTTGAGAAGTATAGATTAAAGTCTTTTTTAAGATAGAATGAATAAAGAGGTGGGATTCGCTCATGAGAATTCAAAGTGGGGGCATGGGGGGCGGTGAGAAGTGGGTTTGAAGCAGAAATTCATCTTTCATTCCATTGCATTTCAGTATTTAATAGTGGCCAGGGGACCACATAGAAAAGACTGGAAGATGTTACTAAAACTTGGATTCGTAAAAGAAAAAAAGTTTCTTTTGCTCGGGCTGGGTAGCTCAGTTGTTTACTAGAGCATCATCCAGATACACCAAGGTTGAGGGTTCAAAGCCTGGTCAGGGCGCATACAAGAATCAACCCATGAATGCATCAATAAGTGGAACAACGAATTGATGTCTCTCTCTCTCTCTCTCTCAAATCAGTAATAATAGTAATAATAATAATAATAATGTTTCTCTTCTCCCTTCAGGTTTTTAACTTTGTACGAGCAGAGATTTGGGACACCGCCTAGGAAAATACCCAGCTGGCAAGATCTCAGCTCTTAGAAAACTCTCATAAAGATTTATGTCTTAAATTTCTCTCTAAATAAACTGCCTCTGCTATTCCCTGCGATTCTTCCAGTTTAAGGTCCAGGCAGAGGAGAAGGGAACAATAATCTATCTTCTCGGGCCTTTGTCCACACAGAACGCTCCAGTTCCCAACTCGGCGTCCCATCTGCGTCCCCCGAAACTTCCCGACACACCACGCTTCTCTTCACCCCCGAGGGACCCTGTTTTTACCTCTTTACAGTTTTCTTACTGCCTCCTTTCGACGAACGCTTGTCCTTATTTCCAAACTAGTACCTTGCTCTCTCTTTCCTGGTTTTTTAATCCTCACCAAGGATCGGTTGATTGATTTCAGAGAGGAAGGAGGGGACAGAGGGAGAGAGGGAGATCAGCGTCTCCCACGGGTGCCCTGACCAGGAATCGAACCCGCAGCCTTTTGGTGTAGCGGACAATGCTCCAACCCGCTGAGCCGCCCAGCCAGGGCCCAGTACGTTACTCTGAACGGTCTCTGTGCGTCTCTGTGAACCCTTCAGGGTCTGGTGCACTGCTGGGTTCATGGTCAGCCTGGACTGGTGGAATAAGCAATCAGGTGGGACCCGGCAGTGTGGTCCGTGGTCCCCATTTTTCAGGGGAGACAAGTCACTCGCAACACAAAGCTACTGTTTTCTGCTCACCTGCGCCCCACGCGCTTCCTGGGGCATCGAACCAGCCCTGACGTTTCGGGAATAAATGTCTTCTCACCCAGCCCAGTGAGGACGAAAAGCCAAGGGCCACGGGGTGCTTGGTGCCGCTGGAAAAAAATGGACTCCGTTCTGCTCACATTTTCAGGTGGTTATAGAATTTAAAATCGGCTCCTCAAACCCCATGAATTCTCTAACCCAGGTATGGCAAAATCCGCTCCTATTTTAGGAAGTTATTTGAAATCTCTTCCATCAAAGTATCCACCTCTTGCGTCTTGCTTGTCCCCTGGGCCCATTTCATCCTATCTATTCCCTCCCTTCCTCGGAGAAAAGGGTCCAAGAGATGTTAGAAATAGGCCCCTCCACCTGCAAAAGATCACCCTTGCCAGGCTGGAGGGAGGAGAGAAGAAACCCACAGTCCTGCCCTGGCGGGGTGGCTCGGTTGGTTGGAGCATTGTCCTGCACGACAAAAGGTTGCAGGTTCGATCCCCGGTCAGGGCACATGCCTGGGTTGCAGGTATGATCCCCGATTGGGTGCCTATGGGAGGCAACTTATCAATGTTTCCTTCCCTCTCTCCCTCCCCCTCACTCTAAAATCAATAAAACATGTCCTCTAGTGAGGGCAAAACAAACCAAAAAAGGAAACCCGCAGTCCTTCGGTAGAAATAGGCTCGGCTCCTGGGGAGAACCCGGAGTTGGCTTTAAAGAGACACAGTCTTGACCAGCGCTGCCGGTGCCAAGGGCTCAGTTCCAGTTCCCGAGGGCCACAGCTTTGGCTGCTGGGTGCTTCCACACCGGACCTGCCCTTCGCGTGGGCCTCGCTGGCCTGGCCCACGCTCCCGCCGCTGACGCTGTCCTCGCAGAGACCCACACGCTTCTCCCGCCTTCAGGAGCCTTACCTGTTTCCTTGCAGCCTCCCCTTTTCTTTCCTCACTGCCCCCCTCCCTCCCTCCGTCCCTCCCTCAAATTTCACTTTATCGTGATAGGAACACTTAACAGGTGATCTTCCCTTTGAACACAGCCCCTTTTTAAAAGCGGATTTCATTAATTTATTTTTAGAACGAGGACAAGGAGGGGGTGAAAGAGAGGGAGAGAAACATTGATCAGTTGCTCTCCTGCGCCCCCTACTGGGGACCTGGCTCGCAACCCAGGCATGCGCCCTGACCGGGAATCGAACTAGCAACTCTTTGGTTCTCAGGCCCTCACTCAATCCACTGAGCCACACCAGCTGGGGCCTGAGCTCCTTCCTTTTGGATTCGTGCTCTTGCTCCCTGCTCTCAGGAAAAAGCTGGCAGTGGGCCTTTTGCTAACGTATTGGCAGATTCGCTCCCCATCCTCCGCACGGTGCCCCTAATTTCCCGAGGGTAATCAAGCCATTAGCTACCCCAGAAGTCAACAGGAACCAATGCAGGCCATCTGACAGAGAGGGTGGGCAGGACGCCGCTCTGCACAGGGCTGCGGAAACATCTCTGCCCTCCACTTCCCCGCAGAAAACAGTGCAAACACATTTGCAGGCGCCTCGGCTGACTTGAGTTTACAGCGCCCTCCTGTCGCTTTGGCGAGCTTCCTCGTAGGCTGAGTGTACCGTGGGTATAACAGGGGACGTCTTTTTCTTTCCGATGAAAGTGCTTAAAGGAACTTTGCCAGTCTCCTTGCTAGCACATTCTTCTCTATGTCGGTCCCAGATGATACGGCCCCCAATTCTTCTCTGAGCAGCAAAACAGAGAGAGCAACCCTGGCCTGCCAGCTCAGTGGGTTCGAGCATCGTCGTGTACGCCAAGGTTGCGGGTTCGATCCCCGGTCAGGGCACGTACAAGAAGCAACCAATGATTGCATCAATAAGTGGAACAGCAAATCGGTCTCTCTTTCTTTCTCTAAAAATTAATAAATCATCCTGGCTGGTGTGACTCAGTGAATTGAGTGCTGGTGTGTAAGAACCAAAGGGTTGCCTGTTCGATTCCCAGTCAAGGTGCAAGCCTGGGTTATGGGCCAGGTCCCCAGTAGGGGGTGTGCAAGAGGCAACCACACAGTGATGTTTCTCTCCCTCTCTTCCTCCCTCCCTTCCTCTCTCTCTAAAAATAAATAAATAAGATCTTTTAAAAAATGTGGTCCCAGGAACAGCTCTGATCCAGGCGGCAGCAACTACTGAATTGTCTTCCTTTGAGAGAGGGGGGGTGTGAGGATGCAGGGTCGGAGGGGTCCCCAACTCACGTGTGTTGTTCAACGTGCATTCCCCGTCCACGCGGGGAGCACACAGGTTCCCCACGCTGCATGTTCCACGAGGGCAGGGGCTGCGGTCTTCGCCAGGTGGGGCTAGAAAGTCAGGGTAATGCCCCAAAGTCCTCTGCGTTCTTCCACGGTGGGTGGCTGGGAGTGGTGAGCTGCGTCCACGCGGGAGTGTGTGATGGAGTGGGAGAGCTGATTAACTGGGGAGGGAGGGAGGGAGGGAGGGAGGGAGGGAAAAGCAAACAAACCGAAAGGCTTGGAGGTGAGCGGCCGGGACTTCCTTTCCTCCTTTCATCCCTGATTATGCTGCCTTCCGGCAGGGCATTCCATCTGCCGAGGCCCACGGTGAACGAGGAACGAGGCAGCGGCTGTCTGGATTTGTCCTAAGGGACAGCGCCCTCTGAACTCCCGGAAGGGATGTCTCTATCTGTCCATCTATTGATCTATAGATCGATCTCTTACCTGTGTGTTATCTATCTATCGTTACCATCACCTATCTCTTGTCTCTTGATTTATCTATCATCCATCACCTGCCCGTCATCTTTTTTTTTTTAAATATTTATTTATTTACTTATTTTTAGAGGGGAAGGGAAGGAGAGAGGGAGAGAAACATCAATGTGCGGTTGCCTCTTGTATGTCCCCTGCCGGGAACTGGCCTGGCAACCCAGGCATGTGCCCTGACTGGGAATCGAACCGCGATCCTTTGGTTCACAGGCTCGCGCTCAATCCACTGAGCTACACCAGCCAGGGCTGCCCGTCATCTTTGTATCCCTCTATCTACCATGTATCCGTCCGTCTAACCGTGCATTTATCTGGCTATCATTTCTCCGTCTGTCTGTCCCTCTGTCTGTCCACCGCAGCTTCCTCCTGCCTCTGCTGTGCCATCCGCCCTGAGCCAGACGCCCAGACCTGTTCTGCAGCTGTGGGCCGCCTCACGCCATCACGGATGGCCTAGTTCCAAGGTCTGGGCTGCCAGCCAAGGCTTGGTCCAGTGCCCCTCCGGGGGTGAGCGTCTCCTCCCGCCTCTCTGCTCCATCTGGGTCAGGCGGTAGGTGGCCTCTCAGGCAAAGAGGACGCGTTCGTCCACTCTATGGCCGGGCTCTGAAATAGAGCTGACGCTGACGGGCGACCTGCGTCTGCTCAGGAGCCAGCGGGACGTTCCGCTCCCCGCGGTCATCCACCCGTGGGTGCCCAAGCCTCGTCCCTGATTTCGTATTTCCCCCGCCCCCGTCCGGGTTCACCTTCCCGCCTGTCCAGCCAGTGTCTTTCCTATTCGTCCCCTTTTCTCTCTTGTCATCGGCCTCTCCCGGTCAGCCCCCTTCTCTTCCCCGCTCTTTCTCTCTCTCTATTCTTTTCGTTTTCTCTTCGATTTCCCCCCTGCGTTGTGCCTTACAACCGCTGGTACCGCTCCCCAACCTCACAGGGAATGCAGAGTCTCAGGATAGGCAGGGCCCTCTAGGGGGGCCTGAGAATTCAGCCTCTGCTTTGCGCGTGGGGACTGGGACCGAAGCCCAGGAAGCCCAGAGCAGCACCATGGACACAGGCCCCAGAGCGAGGGTGATGCCGAAGCGAAGGCAGGAGGCGCCTTTGCTCATCCACTCGCCCTCCTGGTGCTGACGGAGTGCTGGTCTCCTCCCCCTGCTGGATCAGGTGCTCGGTGCGGGCGCGAGGTTGCTACTTCCGCCCGAAAGAATCGGTTCATTGTTACGGCCTTTCTCCCAGACTTGTCCAATAACCCTCTCGCTGTTTTAGAGTTTTTATAAGAAAATTGTTTTCTTTTTGGAGAGAGGGGAAGGGAGGGAGAAACAGGGACAGACACGCCAACGTGCAAGAGACATCCACCGGTTGCCTCTCGCACGCCCCCTACCGGGGAACCTGGGCTCCAACCAAGCCCTGTGCCCTGACCGGGAATGGAACTGGCGACCTTTTGGTTTGCAGGCCAGGGCTCAGCCCACTGAGCCACAGAGCCGGGGTCCTCCTGCTTCTTCTATCAAGAAAGGTGGCAGCCGTGGGTTATCACAGTGACACAGACACAGCCATTAAAAGATTTCACCCAGTGTTTGGCAAGTCGATCAGCACCGTGAGCCACAAAAAAACAAAACGAAACAAAACAAAACAAAACAAAAACGGTCTAAGCCCAAAAGTTCACAATGAAATTAGGGTAGACAAGATGTGGGTCGCGTCCCAGCTGAATTATCATCGAAGGCCACCTTCAGAAATTTACACGAAATTCTTTTTTTTAAAGGTATCTTGTAGGCCATTTAATTCTTTTTTTTAAAGATTTTATTTATTTATCTTTAGAGGGGAAGGGAAGGAGAGAGGGAGAGAAACATCAATATGTGGTTGCCTTGTGTGTCCCCTGCTGGGAACTGTCCTGCAACCCAGGCCTGTGCCCTGACTGGGAATCGAACCACAATCCTTTGGTTCACAGGCCTGTGCTCAATCCACTGAGCTACACCACCAGCCAGGGGTACATGAAATTCTTTAAATGACTTCTGAGAACGAGCTGAGGCTTCCCATGCGTCACCACACATATGGCAAAACCTCCATCCGTCTTTGGAAAGGAATTTTAGAAGAAGGTCGGAAGTGAGCCTGGCACTGGCTGGCCCTGCTAGCCTGGCAGAGATGACAGTCTCTAGACGATTTCATTCGCTTGTTCACTCATTTCCACCGTGAATGTGGCGTGCGTCCCAGTGGGGGGTCTGCCGGGAGCCTCCTTCCTGTCTTTGCCGAGGAGTGCCTGACGCAGCGCTGTCTCATCAACGTCACTTCCCGCAAAACCAACACAGTGGCTCTGCCCGTTTCCACGTTTGGCTTTGGAAATCCACACAACTACTGATGCTGGTGGCAAACGGTGTCACCATCAGTCTCCTTCAACTATCACCTCAGGTTCCTGACGGTGCAAGCAAGGGTTAAGACTGCTATTTCATGTGCATCCTCCTTGACGACACGGACATGTCAAGATTCCAGAGGTGCTCTGGCTGGGTGGTCCCGTGTTGTCCCGAGGCGCCAAGGTTGTAGGTTCGATCCCCGGTCAGGGCACAGACAAGAATCAACCAACGAACGTATCAATAAGTGGAACAACAAATCTGTCTCTTTCTCTCTCTCTGACTCTCTCTCAAGTCAATAACTACAAAATTTAAAAAAGCAGCTCGTATCTCAGCAGCGGAAGCGCAGGTAAACAAACAGAAGATTCTAAGGCACGCACCCTGGAGAGCGGGTCACAGCGCCCGCCTCGTCTCGAGCAGGTCATCACGAAACGTGGCTGGTTGACTCCACCTGATGCATCAGTTAATCACACGGAATCACTGTCTAATAACCTTGGTGACCCTCCCCCCTGATGTTTCAGCTCTCACTCCGCACGGGCCAGGAGTCTGTCCTTCCTCCCACGTGTCTGTCCCACCGTTGCCAGAGAGGCGGGCTTTGCTAGGAAAGCAAGGGTCCCCAGGGAAAGGACAGTGTTGGAGGAAGAGAATGATGTTCGGTTATGGTAAAAAAAAAATGCTAAGGCAGGGAATGCATGCATTTTAAAACTGTGTTTTAAAATTCACTGTGATTAGTTTGAAGTCCTCTGTGGCAGGCACATGGAAAATAGATCAGGAACAGGGAGTTTAAAGGGATTTCCAGACGGATTCCGACAGAGTAGACGCGGAGATGGAAAGAGAAATGCAGATGAGGGCTGAAAGAAGTCAAGTCAGCAGAAAGGAATTCACAGCGAGGAAAAAGGAGGCTAGAATGTTCTTGAGGGAAAACACTTGCGTGAAAGGCTAAGTCCCAGGGGCGTGGCTTGGAAGGAAAACACACTTTTCTTGTAACCCTGTTGCACGGTCTCCAACAGAGGGGCTGAGGGGAATGAGAGACCGGGGAAGAGGAAACTATAAACCAAAGCAGCTCTAAGCACTTAGCTATAATGATTTCTTCGCATGTTATCTTGTTTAACCCTCCGCCCAAGCCCATGAGCTAACTCTGTGGTGGTCGGCATTGTTGAGGCATCATCATTGCTGATATTTAACTACACCAGTTGAAACTGCACTGTTTGATGAGGCCAATAAGGCAGTAACCCCGATCAAGACAGTGACTATAGATAGCTATTAGCCACAGAAATTTCTCTGTTTCGTGGTGACCCCCTTCTTGCCTCTTCCGACAGCCATTTCCCCCTCCTCCAGGCCATTTCCCCTTTTTGTCACGATAGATGGATTTGTATTTTCTGGGAGTCTGCATAAATAGAATCGTACCGTGTTGGGGTGTGGGGTGGCTTTTAAAATCAGCACAAGTATTGTGAGATGTATCCATGCTACCGCATGCATTCATTTTTTTTTTTTTTTGTCACCCAAGGACATTTTTCCATTGTTTTTAAAGAGAGAGGGGGAGGGGGAGAGAGAAAGAGAGAGAGAAACATCAATTGGCTGCCTCTCATACTCGCCCTGGATGGGGATCGAACCCACAACCTTTGGGTCTACAGGATGACCCTCCCACCAGCTGAGCCACACCAGCCAGGAGAACATGCATCCATTTCTCTTGCTGAGTAATATGTTATTGTCCACAAGAACCACCATTTGTAGATTCGTTCCTGTCTTCCTGGACATTTGGACCGTTTCCAGTGCGAGGCTGTTACAAATAAGCTGCTCTAAATGTTTGTACACAAAATCTTTGTGTGAACATATGCTCCGGCTTCCCTTGGGTAGATGCTGAGAAGCTGGACCGCTGGGTCACGTGGCTGGGGAATGTTTACGTCGTGAAGAAACAGCCAACGTGTTTTCCAAAGCGTCTGTTTCGTTTTTCATTCTGACCAGCAACGTGGTTGCGGTTGCTTCCGGTTCTTGCCCACACCCGATCTGGTCAGACCGATTCATTTTTGTTCTTCGACTGAGCATGCGGCCTTGGCTGGTATCTCCCTCCTGGCCTCTGGGGTGGACCATCTTTTCATGTGCTTCTTGGCCATTTGCATATCTTCTCCGGTGAAGCATTTGCTCAAATATTTTGCTCATTTTTAATTTGGTTGTTTTTTTCCTGAAGTTATAAGAGTTCTTTATACATCTAAATAAATAAAAGCTTTGTTTTTTTTTTTTTTTTTTTGGTTCAATACAACTTTTGCATAGACACGGGTGACATTTTTGCGACTGCATCTTTGAAGGGCAAAAATGTTTTTAATTTGAAGAAATCCAATTTATTGCTTTTTTTTTTCTTTTATAGTCAGACTTTTGTGTTCCATGTGATAAGTCTTTGCCAAGTCCACTAAGATTTTTAAAAAATGTTTTCTTCGAAAAGTTTTATAGTTTGAACTCTTACACTTAGGTCTCAGATTCATTTTGAGTTGATTCTTGCGTACGAAGTAGTAAGGGTCAAAGTTCTTTTTCTTTCCGATGTTTATTTTCTTTGGCACCATTTGTTGGAAGATTATCTTTTTCCTATTGAATCACTTAGTCAGCTTGGCTTGATCAGTCTCAGTCAGTGACAGACTAGATGCACATTTCCGTATTTCTTCTCCGGTTAAGCACAGATTAAACCTTTGGGAACGTGACCTGCTGGTGTGTGATCCCTGGGTTTTATTTTTGGCTCGTAGATCCCAGACTAGAAACGGGAGAAACTGGGAACCTAGAAAACTCAGGGGACGAACAGCCCGCCCCCCACCTCCGCCCCCGCCAAAAGCTTTATTTCTCGGCAAAGGATTAGGAAAGAGGCAACCAAGGCAGATAAAGCACTTTAGACAGTAAACACTCCACGGCCACCACACGTTATAGAAAAACAAAGTGAGGCCCCCCCACTCCCCTCCCCAGCAAATGCAGAATAAGGCGTGTAGACTTTCCCATTTGCGTTGCACCCCTTCTCCTTACGGGGTGGTGTCAGAGACTGCCAAGGAGAAGCCATGGCCCCACGGGCTTTATTGATTTACTGGGATAAATGCCAATAAGTGAAGCTGTATATATAGAGAGAGTCAATAGGCTTTCACAGGGTCCGGCAGCAGTAAGGCCGGCTTGAGCGTGGTTGGCAGGGGAATGAGACCGGCATAATCACGTCAAGTCGTAATTCGAACATTTCACCTAAAATGCCACAGGGTGTGCTTGAGTGTGATATTGTTATGTTACAGAAGGACATACTTATGGTTTGGTAATAAAAAAGGGGCATGATTTGTGTTGGATCCTGTATTATATTCTTCACACCAAAGAAAACACACTTGTTTTTCCAATTGTAGTTTTCCACTTTAAATCATTCTTTAAAAAAAAATATGGTTACTCCTGGCTGGTGTAGCTCAGTGGATTGAGCGCGGGCCTGTGAACCAAAGGATCACGGTTCGATTCCCAGTCAGGGCACATGCCTGGGTTGCAGGCCAGTTCCCAGCAGGGGACACATAAGAGGCAACCATACATTGATATTTCTCTCCTTCTCCCTCTCTCCTACCCTTCCCCTCTAAAGATAAATAAATAAATAAATATTTAAAAAAAAATATGGTTACTGATTTTCGAGAGAGGAAGAGGGAGAGAGAGAGGAAAAAAACATGGATCGGTTGCCTCCTACACACACCCTGACCGGGGGTCGAACCCACGGCCTTGAGGTGTATGCTACCGCCAACCAAGCCCCTGGGCCAGGGGTGACTTTAGCTCATTCCTAACTTGACTACTTCTATGTTCACTGAGGTCATCATTGTAAAACTGTAAATACAGTAGAAATCTAATCCCACCTACTAAAAAAAGGTAGATTGTTTAAAAAATTAAAAAATAAAAAAAGCCCTGGCTGCCCGGCTCTGCTGGTTGGAGCGCCGTCCTGTACACCAAAGGGTTTAGAGTTCGATTCCCGGTCCCGGCACATGCCCAGCTTTCGGGTTAGATCCCCGGGTCAGGGTGCGTACTGAAGGCAACAAATGAAGGTTTTTCTCTCACATGGCTGTTTCTCTCTCTGAAATCAATAACCATATCCTCCAGTGAGGATTCAAAAAACCAAAAACAAAAACAAAATTCGGACTCTCAGCTCCCAGTTCCACCCCCTGCCGGACCCACCGACTCAGAAGCGCCTGAGGCCCTGCTCTGCAGACCTCGGCCCCGCAGAGCACCCAGCCGCCCAGTGTGCCTGGTGATCTGGCCCAGCGATCCCACATCCACCGCCTGTCATTTGAGCAGATCCTGAATGAGACACGGTGGATGCAAGAAAGCATGAATGAAAGTCGTTTGGAACGGGAGATCCCGAGAAAAGAAGAAAAGAAACGGGGATGGTTTGTACTTTCGGATGCCTGCGAATACCACATCCCCCAAGGGGGTGTGGGGGAGCCCCAGGGCTGTGCCGGGGCTGATCTGAGCCGCGGGGCGGGGCTCGAGACCGAGGAGGGGCCCCCCCTCCCGCCGGGAGGCCAGGGCTCGGTGCGCACCGCAGCGAGGGTCTGAAGGAAGCCTCCCGGTGGGTCTACGTGACCCCCCTGCTCGCAGGAGGGAAGTTGGTAGCGTCATGCAAAAAACTCAGGGGGCCCTTGGCTAGGGAGGGCGAACCCCCAGTGCTGAGCCTTTGTGGAACCGCCCGAACCTACAGGGCAGGGTGGACCGGACCCCGCTCCCAAGGCGGGGGTGGGGGAGCCCTTCCTTTCCCAGACCCCTGTCCCTCGGTTATGCTGGAGTGGCGACCACCACCACCTCCTGGGCGCACTGCATTTTGCCCGCGGGCCCCCAAATGGTCTGCGGCCGGGCTGCGGGAGGGCGGACGGGGCTGCGGGGCGGCTGCGGTCCCGCAGCGTGTGGGAGGGATGCCCTCGGAGGCGGGCTCTGCGTCACCGGCTCCCGCCAGCCCGGGAGGCTAAAAATAGCGGCGCGGAGAGCGGGCGCGCGCTGCAGAGGCCCAGCGGGGCCGCTCCGCCTGGAGCGCGCGCAGGGGACCTCGCGGCTGCGGCCCCGCGGCACGCAGGGCTGGGGGGGGGGGGGGGGGCGGCGTGCACGCGCTCGGCCTTGCTTTCTGAGCTCTTTGGGGAGGCACGACCTTCGTTAATGAAGGGAATCCTGGTCCTGGCCCCGTAGCCCTGTTGTTTAAGAGCATCTTCCGCAGGCGCCAAGTACGCGCCAGGTCAGGGCATAGGCAAGGATCAACCAACGAATGCACGAATACCTGGACGACAAATTCCTCCCTTCCTCCCTCCCTCCCTTCTCCTTCTCCTTCTCTCTCTCTCTCCCCCGCCTCTAAAAATCAATAAGTAAAAATTAAAAACATACGAAGGGACCGTGGAGCCCTGTATCTGGGTTTTACGAGACTCATGGGATGCTCCTTTGAGAACACCTGGGCTGACGGCCTGCACACTCTTCCAAAAGACCGATGTCAGCCGAGGAAGGCGGCCGCTGTCTTACTCCTGAGGCGTGCTGAGGACAATTCGGACAGACACGGGGCACCCGGAAAGGCAGCGGGATTTGAGTGTTCATCGTGCTGGATCCGACTGGACGTGGAGTGAGAGAAGGCGGCCCAGGGGTGGGAGGCGTGGGTAGGGGGAGCGAGTTCACTAAGGACGGCTGGGGATTTTGTGGGATTTCAGCAGGAGGGGCTGCCGGTGGGAACATGCCCCAAGCAGCCAGCCGAGACAGGGACGGGTGTGTTTGTGTGTGTAGAAATACGCGTCTCTGGGTGTTTGCATGCGTATGTGTGCCTGTGTGTATGTGTGTGCGTGTCCATGTGCGTGTATGTATACGTATGTGTGCGCATGCCAGTTAGGGCTGGAGCGCAGGGTCTGAGCTTTTTCGGCAGCTCCCAGCCCTGTGGCTCCGAAAGGCGTCGCCACCTCACTAGTTCCGCGCGGAGAGCCTGACTGGACGAAGGGACGGTGACCAGAGCGCAGACAAAAATGGAACGCAGCAAGCAGACCGGCCAAAGGCCTTATCTGCAATGACCAGCCTGCGGGCAGCCAGACCGCGGGAAGTCAGGGTGCCACCTCGAGTCGCCATGACAACCCGGGCGGCCAAGCAGTCGCGGCTGTAACAATCAGCTGACATGGCCCAGGCGGGATGAGCAGCTAACAGCCTCCCCAGTTTTTTGCCCCCCTGGCGATTTAGAACCAGCCAGAGAAAACCCAACTCGCACCCCTAACCAGTCCCATAGGACACCCCACTGTGCTTATCCCACCTCCAGCGGCCCTGCTCACCCCGGCCCATGGCCTCCCATCAGAGCACCCTGAAACCCTTCCGTTCTTTTCCATTGGAAAGCTTTCCTACTCCTCTGCTTGCCTGCGAGCCTCCGCCAAGGTCAAGGTCGCTGACTCCCTTGCCCCAGCCAGCCGGCAAGACACAGCCCCTCCGAGTCCCTCATGTGGTTGCTCTTCGTCTATTTTCACAAAGCCCGCCGCTGCAAGGCTGGGACACAGCCGTCACCTGGTGTTCTGGCGCCCCAGCTCAGCACCTCCTCCCCTCCCGCTTTTACGAGGTCGGTCCTTGTGACCTTCATCCTGTTGGACCTCGACCTTGGCCACAGTACTGTCCTCCCAGCCTCAGCGGTGTGAAGACGAAGGCTCTCCTTCCAACGCGTGGTTGCTTAGAAAGCTTGCATCCGGTTTCAGCTGGCAAAACCCCGTGGGCGTGTGCGGCCTGGAATCGGGTAGTTCCCGTATTGATCTCCTTACAGGATCATGAGGGATATCATTCTGATGGATGGGGTGGTACAAGGCAATAAACAAGCCACTTGTCGCCCCGGCCAGTGTGGCTCGGTTGGCTGGAGTGTCCTCCTGTGAACCATCATGCTTCCCACGCAGACCGGAACAGAGAAAGGGCTGGGGACCCCGACGGAAGAGCCACGGCAAAAAAAAAAAAAAAAAAGAAAAAAAAAAAGAAAGAAAGAAAAGAAAAGAAAGAAAGAAAGAAAGAAAGAAAGAAATTAGAATCCCTATAAGGACAAGAAAGGTGTCCAGTGACATGTGACCCTAAGGGTGGGGCATTGCTTCCCAAGGCTGAGATCAGCTGGTCCGAGTGGGGGCTCGGAGACCCAGGCGAAGGCCGGGCGACCGTGGGCGTGAGGCGTGGCCCGGGGACCTCACTTCTGCCCAGAGAGGTCAAGGACCACTTCCCAAGGGAGCAGGGTGGGCCAGTGCCGAAGGGAGGCAGCTGGGGGAAGGGCCTGCACGGGCGGCCTGCTGGACCATCCGTGAGGGGCGTGGGCAGGTGACATCAAAGCCCCTTCTGGGTCCCTGAGCCTGGCAGCCCCCCCCCCGCCCGCCTTCCCCTGCCGGGGCGTCCCGCTCTCCCCGGAACCGCGAGGGCACTGGCGCTGACCTCAATTTCCTGCTGAGTCCAGCCTCTGCTGGGGGGCGGGGACACGATCCCTCTGCCCACTTCCTGTCCTTGGCCGTGGTCAGCAGTTTGGTGCCCCTGTTTCTCCGAGTCTTCTCCTACGGGGCTGCGCAGGCGGGGCGAAGCGGCCCCGCGCGGAAGGCAGAATTCGAATGGCACGGAGCGTCTGCCCCCCTGGCCGGGGCCGGCTGGCTTTCCCCGGGAATCCTTCCGACTCGCTCCCGGCTGGAGGGGTGTGCTGTCCACGGCAGCCGCATTTGCACGCACAAGACAGACACCAGGAACGTGGGGGGTCTCCCATCTCAAGAGGGGGTGCCCGAGCGCCGGGAGGCCCCCCAGCCTGCAGAAAGGGCTCCAGATAGTGGCTGTGTTTGCCAGGTCTAGAGGAGAATGTGCCTCTGGGACACGGGGACACAGAGGCCTGTGGTGCTGTCACCCACGTGTCTTGGGGAGATGCACAGGCCGCCTCGTGGGTGTGCACACGGCACACTCTATTGTGCGTGTGGAGCACGCATGGTGTGTGCGGGTGGCATTGACATCCCCGCAGACTCCTGATAGAGGGACTTGGACACAAACAAGGGAACCTAGGGGACCATGGGCGTTTTATGTCACCTGACCTGGAGATAGCCATTTATATGGTTTCGATTCAAAAATTCTCCAAATTTGCCCTGGCTGGTGTGGCTCAGTGGATTGAGCGCCGGGTCTATGAACCAAAGGGTCACCGGTTCGATTCCCAGGGCGCAAGCAAGCCTGGGTTGGGGGCCAGGTCCCCAGTAGGGGCATGTGAGAGGCAACTACACATGGATGTTTCTCTCCCTCTCTTTCTAAAAATAAATAAATAAAGTATTTTAAAAATGTTCTCCAAAGCAATAGTGGCCAGGCCCCTGTAGCTGTAGACTGTCTGGCACTGGTGAGGTTCTCGCTGGTCTCTGTCAAAACATAAAGCAGGACAGAGTTTTCTAAAAGCCAAATGTAATCAATTGAGGTCAAGCCCTTCTTACTTTTTTGATCTCAAGATATTTTTCTTTAATCAAATAACGGTGACAACAAATGGTATTTTTTAAACTGAATTCTTTTTAAAAATATTTTATTTATTTATTTTTAGAGAGAGGGGAAGGGAGGGAAAGAGGGAGAGAAACATCCATGCGTGGTTGCCTCTCACGCGCCCCCTACTGGGGACCTGGCCTGCAACCCAGGCATGTGCCCTGACTGGGAATCAAACCGGAGACCCTTTGGTTCTCAGGCTCGCACTCAATCCCCTGAGCCACACCAGCCAGGACTGAAAATTTAAATTCCTTAAAAAATTTTTACTGGCAAAATTAAGAGCTTCTCTTCTGTTAATTTGCTACTTTGTGAGAGTACGGGCTAAACTGCACCCGAACCCATTACTTCATATACCATCTGGAGAGCACATCGCGGGATCTCGCCCCGTTGAAGAAGAAGGGTTTGCACGTGCCCACACACATTTTGGAGCTAAGGGGGAAGAAAAGACATATGGGAGTGTGAGTGGTGAACGGCACCAGATGTTAGACCTCGTCCTTCGGTTGTGGCTGAGAAGGAATTCAGAGCCAAGACTCAAATACCAGCGAAAGCCTATTTGGAAAGTTGCGGAGGCGGAGGAAGTGAGCCATGTGAGCAGGCAGCCAGCTGGGCAGCGTGGACTCAGGAAACAGGTTCCAGAGGCAGAAGAAGGGCCCTTGGAGTTCGGGAGAAGGAGAGAGGCAGAGAAAACGCACCTGGGGAAGAGGGTGGGGGAGGTGTGGACATGCTCCGGGGAGAGCCTTACGGGGTCCTCCGGCTTCAGGGTTTTTATCCGGAGGCCTCAGGGGAGGTCTCCATAGCAACTTCATCAGCTTTCCAGGTGTATTTCCTCGGGGTCAGGTCCCCACTGATGGGTCGGCACCAGGGCAGGGGATCGTCAGGCATCACGGCCGGTCCTGAGGTCACCCGTCTGGCCCGGCCTTGCTGCTTTTCTGGGCCTGGAGCTGACACTCCCTGAGGCCGGGATGTCACCGGCAGGTTGACCAGGACTCTGTCTGTGGGCAGCAGCGCCGAGGCTGAGTTCCCGGATTGTCGGATGCGGGTCGGAACCTCATGGTCCTGAGGGCTGAGTGCCGGGGGCGGGTGGCCGTGCGGCCGTGCAGGGGCCTGTGTGGGGGTCCGATGAGGCTGCTCTCCAGCCCCTGGCTCCCTTGTCAGGGGGTCTGCCTGTGCCTAGCGACAGGGGGTCTAAAGCTACAGGAGCAGCGACGTCCCAGGCGAGGAGAGGCCACCCTGGGGGGCTCACAGCTGTCTGTTGCTAGGCACCCGAGGCTTTCTGCCCTGCTGACCTTCTGTGCCGGGCCTGTGACCCCTGCTCTGGTCCTGCCTCACTGCCTACGGCGACGGGAGAACTCCAGAAGTCACTTTCTCGCGCGCCCTGCGGCGCATTTCCTCGGCAGCTTTGCGAAGACAGGGTCCCGCTCGGAGCCGGAGTGGCTGCTGGGACAAGACAGCGCCCAGACCCTGGGGCCCGTGGGTAGGAGCCAGCCCCGGCGTGCACACAGTGGGTCCCGGAGCCTTCCAGGGCGGGCTCGACTTAGCCAGCGCAGCTGCCTTCCAGATCTCGATTTGGAAAGTTCAGTTCCTTGGCTGCTCACATTAAAAAACAAAAAACAAAAACCCAAAAAACAGGGTGCAGAACGACTTGTGTGCTGAGACGTGAGCGCTTCCGAGAGACGGGAGAGTGACGGGTGGAGGAAGCGGAGTCTATTTCTGAAGCCCAGGGGCCTGCTGCCAGGACTTTATTTAAAACGCGTCTCAGAATAGGCCCCCGTGGGCGCCGGCGAGCCCCGTCGGAGGGCACTTTGGAAGGACCCCACGCTCTCCGCGGCCAGGGCTGTGTATTTCTGGATGCCGGGCTTCTGTTCCAGGCGCAGCGCCGTGACCTGCAGGCCACGCTGGCTCGCGGCCACCGCCGGTCTCTCGGTAGCTGGGTTTCCTCCCTGCGTGAGAATCCCTTCCCAGCTGAGCTGCGGGCCTATTGAGAAATGTCTCCACCCTCTGAGTGAAAATGGTAGCAACTGCTTCCGTTCAGAGAGGGGATCCTTTGGGTGCAAGGCAATAACACAGGGGCGGCTTCTAGGTCCCTAGATTGTGAAGGGAGGTGAGGGCTTGAGCAAGAGCCTGGCGGCGAGGTGGGGTGACAGGCATTGTTCGCAGTCAACACGATGTCCTTTCCAGACACGCGACTGCTTGGTGTCAGCCGCGTCACCTGGCCGGCGACGGCAGGTAAATGTCATTCACGAATTTTCAAACACTCGAAGCCACCTTGCGTTTCTGACACCAGCCCAGTTGCTCCTGACAGGTGATCCTTTTTCTCTGTTTCTGCATTTTTCGGCCACTGTCTCGTTTTCAGGTGAGACTCACCTGCCGCCTCCCTTTCAGGCCCTGCGCTTGTCGGGTCTGGGTACCGTTTCCGTCGGCAACCTCAAACGGCTTCTGGAGTCTGCGCGTTCTTGCTATCTCTGTAATACTTGGTGCGAGATGAGAAGGCGCATCCCCACCGATGGCGGGAATGTTTGGCACGCTGAGCGTTTTGTCCGTTTCTGACTTGATTTCTGGGATGGTTAAGGGTAGGCCAAGTTGAATGCGTCGCTCCTTCCCAGCCCCCCCCCACCCCCACCGTTCACCGGTGGCCAGATTTGTGATCCTGAGGAGGTTCGGGCCCCGACTCAGGCAGGAGCAGGTCGTCCCAGGCTCCCACCGATGGGCACAGCTGTTGGGTCCTCTTGGGACCAGCAGCTGGTTAGGGAGGGCGCAGTGGGGGAGGATCTAATTATATCTCTTCTTCTCCGCACACCAGAGGGAAGAGTCTATTAAAGGCAGGGTTCTCATCCACCGTTGGGTCACCCTTGCGTACACCGGGCGTAGCAAAGGCCCACCAAGAGCGTTCATTCTTCTCCCCTTATCCCCAGATAATGTCTCGGCCTCTCGCTAGCAACAAAACGAGACCAGAGTGCTGTCGCTTCTGCGGCTGCTCTGCATTCATGGCCTTAATAGAGTCCATGCATTGCAGCCTGTGGTGTCTCCGCCCTTGATTTGTATTTATTCATTTATTTATTTTTGGAGAGAGGGGAAGGGAGGCACAAAGAGAGGGAGAGAAACGTCGATGTGAGAGAGAAAACATCGACTGGCTGCCTTCCACACTCGTCCTGACCAGGGACCCAAACTGACAACCTGGGCACGTGCCCTGACCGGGAATGGAACCGCCGACCTCTGGCTCTGCGGGATGACGCGTCCGAACCACACGGGTCAGGGAAACTGCCATGATTGATGCTGCAGGTGTCCCAGGGTGTTTGGTGGGAGCCCCTTCAGACTCCTCCGAGTCCTTCGGGCGAGACCCTGGCAGGCCGACAGCTTCCTCGCTCCCTGCTCGTGGGGCTCATTCTGTCCTCCTCAATAAACATCACTTCTCTCAGACCCCGGTTCCTTCCGCTGGGCAATGGTAGTTAGACACCACAGTCTGGGCAGTAGGAGTGCTCGTGCCTACCGGTTTGTCCTTGTTTCTGGGCTGTTTCAGGGGAGATAAGTAGAAATACCTATTTTTTTCCCTTAAAGGTATACCTCACAGATCCACATAGATTCTTCCAATTCAAATTTAACACTAGGTGGCTTTTACTTTCCCCCAAGCATTGGTCTTAGAAAATCAGTACCAATAAATCTCCAGTTGTCTGCTGGCCAATCTTTGTGGCTCCAATCTTTGTGGCTCCTCTGGTTTTTGATTTTTAGCAATTGATTGTTTTTTATTTAGAGCTGTCTTATAATTGCAGAAAATATATGGCTCCACAGTCAAATTTATAAAGCACACAAAATTGAAGGAAATGCATTATTTATTTTTCCTTTAAAAATATAATTACATACCCATGCGCATCTATAGTGCTCTACTCTGGCCAGAGAGAGGATGTGATACTACAATGCTACAGATATTTGTAGTTTTTCCTTTTCCTCAATAACATATCCCGTAGATCAGTCTCTAGTAGTATTCTTTGTCTTTTAAGATTTTATGTATTTATTTTTAGAGAGGAGGAAGAGAGGGAGAGAAAAATTGTTGTTAGAGGGAAACATCATTCAGCTGCCTCTCACAAGCCCCCAACCAGGGACCTGGCCTGCAACCCAGGCATGTGCCCTGACTGGGAATCGAACCGGTGACCCCTTGGTTTGCAGGACAGTGCCCAAACCACCGAGCCACACCTGCCAGGGTGGTAGTATTCTGTTCCATAGCTGCATGGAACCGCAGATTCTAGACGAACCGTAATTTATGCATCCAGAGTTGGGTGCATCTCTCAGCTGGGACTATGCAAATTCAAGTTCAAAGCCTACAGCTCCCTGGACCACAGAGGGGACTCAAAGCCAGGTGGACCTCGAGTCCCAGCCTCAGGTGGGCGTGGCTTTTCTGCAGCCACACTCAGGGGGCCAGGAGATTTGGCCCCAACAGAACATCACTGGTTTCCTGGCTGTTTCTTTGCAACTCGCTCTGAGCCTTCAGCTTCTTTCCAGGCCCTCTTTTTTTTTTTTTTTTTTTTTGTCCAAGTGTGGCCTGATGATTCTTCACGCTTTTGCAAGCTCTTGGATGCTTTTAAGATGATATATTTTCACATCACCCAGATATTTTATTTTCCTCAGAGCAAGCGTTGGTCTGAATTACTCTCAGCCTGCCATTAATAGAACCATTTGTTACTTTCATATTTGGGGGGAAAACGTAAAAGAAGCTTCCACGCTTAGCTGGGCTCTCAGTGTCTGGCTTGACTTATGGACACCGAGGCCAGTTATTACATCAGCACTTTCTCCCTTTCCTGAATACCATGTGCTTTGCGGTAGCAGAAGGCTAAGCACCTTGTCGGAGGAAGCTTCTCTGTGCATCTCAGAACGTGCCAGAAGCAGTTCTAGGTTGATGGACCCTGATTTGTACAGACATAATGCAGATCTTCTATGTTTTTTACATTTATTGATTAGAGAGAGACATCAATTTGTTGTTCCAGCCATCGTCCATGAATTCATTGGCTGATGCTTGTATGTGCCCTGACTGGGGATCGAACCTGCAACATTGGTGAATCAGGATGATGCTCTAACCAACGGAGCTGCCCAGCCAGGGCCGAAGGCCCATCTTTTTTAAAGACATCTCTCCAGCACACCTACCCCTCCTTGTGCCAAGCTGAGGGATAGACGCCGTGTGGACACCTCTAACAGAGACGTGATACGTAATACACAGTGAAGGAATTAACTGATCAGTGAAAGCCTGGCCACACCGATGAACAAGCCAAGGGTCCTTCGTTTCTGAACCTGAGCTTGGTAAGGAGCCCAGGTACATGCCCAGACCTGAGACCTGACTGGCCGGCCACGGAGGCAATTTATTACCTGCAACCTGGGTACATGCCCTGACCGGGAATTGAACCCACAGCCTTTCGGTCTACAGGCTGATGCTCCCATCCTCCGAGCTGCACCAGCCAGGGCAACGCCAAAGACAATTTAAATTGGACTAGAAGGTAATGGTCGCGTGCCTCATTTTCTACGCTAAAGCTGTTTTCTGAAGATGCTGTAACTCTAGATTAAAAAAAAAAACCAAACAAACGGATAAATGACCTATGCAGAAAGGCCCTGTGTCCAGTTCACTAGTGGCTGGGACGGTGAGGGGGTGAAGGCGTGGACCCCACAGTGTAGACAGGCTGCTCCCAGGACAGCTGAAAGCGACTCTCACAAGGAGTCACCAAGCAGGGATCAAAGGCCGTGAGAGGAGACTGCCACCAGCCCTTGACTCTGACCTCGGCCCCTCCGTTCCCATCAGCACCCTGGACACCGGGGATTCCAGCAGCAGACGCCGCCTCGTCTTCTGGACTTGAACTTCCGTGCTCCGATGGTCAGCAAGGCTGGACAGGAATGTGTGCTTGGAGAGGCGAAGAGGGCAGGGATGGTTAGGCGAAAGCGTGTCTAATTTGGTTGTTGGAAGGAGGTGCCAGGACCACAGGCTCCCTGTTGCCGACTCCGTGTGGCGGGAAGGGCGGTGTGGGAGAGGCCTGCTGGTTGGCAGCTGGGCGAGCAGCAGCTGCTGGGCGTGATTCCAGCTGCTGCCCATGCGCAGAGCCACGGAATGTAACTGACTCAGAGGAGCCCTGGCTGGGTGGCTCGGTGGGTTGGAGCCTCATCCCCAAACACCAGAAGGTTGCAGGTTCAATCTCCAGTTGGGGTGCATAAAGCTGGCAACCGATCGATGTTTCTCTCGCATGTTGATGTCTCTCTCTCTTTCTCAAAATCAATAAACCTTGGGTAAGGTGTAAAAAAAACAAAAGTTACACATAGACCTATCGTATCGTCTTCCAGGTATATTTACACCAGAGACAGCGGAGACTGACACGCAGGGGCTCACGGCAGCACATTGCTGACGGCGGGAACCGGGGAAGCCGCCTCCGGTCCTCCGTCGGGTGACTAGACGAACACGCCTTTGTCCGCACTGTAGACTGCTGCTCGGTGACTGGTACACGCAGCCGCCTGGGAGAGGACAAGCCCCAGGTAATCATCATGTTCAGGGCAGGAAGCGAGGCGCAGTTTTGAAATGACTTGCTGGTTGGTTTTAGGTAGATAAAATTCTAGAAAAGACGAACCAGTCCACAGTGACGGCAAGCAGATCACAGCTGCCTGGGGTCTGGGAGGCGGAGGGAGGAGGAGGTCAGGATGCCGGAGGGGACGGAGGAAACTTCTGGAAGCGATGAGTATGTTCGTTTCCTATCCTGCTTGTTGTGCTGAAGGTGTCCTAGGTGCTTAGATACGGCAAAACCCATCAACTGGCATATTTCATAAACAAAACAAAAAAAAAAACAGAGATGTGGTTGTGAATAACATTTATATTGATACAGTAAAAAAACTGAATACTTTATATAAGTGAGGCTCCTGGCAAAACGCCAATTATGCCTGAGGAAACGGTTGAAGGGGCGTATCTGATCCAGGGTTGCTATACTTGTTTCCTGATCCAAATGAAAAGAACATTGTTTCTTCATACGGAGCATAGAGAATTTACACAAAGCGTCCATTAGTTTCCGCCGCCAGCTGGGGGTTTGTAAACAACAGGAAGTTATTTTCCCACACTTCCGGAGGCTGGAAGTCCAAGGCCAAGGCGTGGGCAGGGCTGGTTTCTTCCGAGGCCTCTCTCCTTGTGCACATGGCCGTCTCCTCCCTGCGCCTCCTTCCCGGTAACGTTTTTGTGTGTCGTCTCTCCTCGCTTCCTGGAACCCTCAAGGGCTCCCTTCTGCTCCACTGGGCTTGCTTCGCTCCCCACAGGGCACAGGAGCCTGCCGGGTGACCTGCTTCGCTCCTTGGGTTGGACCTGTGGACCTATCGGTGGTACCCACACCTGTGCACGCGCGGTGCCTGTGGGCCTCGGAGGACACCGCTGCTTCATCGTTTCTGTCTGTGCCATGTCATCCTTCCTCCAGCTTGCTTTCTTCCCCCCAGCATGAACTTGGGCTTGTGAATGAAATCCACCGGGACCATCGGAGCCCCGGACTCACACTGGCAATCGCTCAGAAGGCTGCATGCAAACCTTTCAAGATAAGGGACAGTGGGTCTCCCGCAGGGATCTCAGTTCCAAGACGGAATCCGGGACTTTGGAGCCTGATGATGGTGAAATGATGTGGCTTTGGGGGCCCCGCACGGGGAAACGCGGAGATGAGCTGCTGGCTCCCACCGGGGGGTTGCTCCGGGGGGTTTGGCCTGCGGCAGTGCGGAGGGACATCCAAAGAACAGGCCTGTTTGGGGGTGATAAATAATTGCCAGGTGTCCCGCAGCTTTCCTTGGCTGCCATCGTCCTCGTGGTGGCCCCGAGGCTGCGAGAATCCTGGGAGCGGCACCTGCTCGGCCCCGTCCGGCTTGCGCAGCGACGTTGCACCCCGATGGCTGGTCGTGGATTCGTTCCACCGGCTCGTCCTTCCTCGGCGTCCCGTGCTCCTGACTCAGCGCCGAGTCGAGCGGGACAACGTCCCCACCCCGGCAGCGAGCACTTCCCACCGAACCTCGGAGCCTCACCCACCAGCCCTGTCTTCTCCTCGGTCTCTTTTGTGCCTGAACATTCGTTAGAAACAAAGAAAGCATTGATGGTACCGTCACCAACGGAAGCGAACACGTTCAACTCAGTTATGTCCATGATGAAACAAACGGACACACAGTCAAGGACGCAGGGGACAAACTGATGGTCACCGGATGGGTCCCAAAGATGGAAGGGGTGGAGATGAGCAGATGCCCACAAATAAAAGGGCCCTGAGGACGTGAGGTACAGTGCAGGGAAGGTAGTCGGTAATATTGTAATCACCGTAGGTGGCGTCGGACGAGTACTGGATTTATGGAGGAATCCTTTCATAAGTTACTCAATGTCTTACCAGTGGGCGGCACACCTGAAACTAATATAATACTGTACATCGACTGTGATGGAGAAACAGAGTTTTCACCCCGGCTGGGGTGGCTCCGTGGACTGCACTCCAGCTTGCGAACCAAAGGGTCACCGGTTCGATCCCCAGTCAGGGCACAGGCCTGGGTTGCCGGCAGGGTCCCCAGTAGGGGGTGTGCACGAGGCAACCACACATGGATGTTTCTCTCCCTCTCATCCCCTCTCTCTAAAAATAAATAAATAAAACCTTTAAAAAATAAAGTTTTAAAGAAGTTCTCCATCGAGCCCCTAAAAGTACCCTGTGCGGCAGCGAGCAGAAGGCACTCTGGGAAAAGGTGACTGGTGAGCACCTGGCCCCGCCCCTGCGGTTCCTAACCCTTGGCAAGGTGTCCTTTCGAATGAAAGGGAAAGAATTCCAGCCCTGGCTGCCTCGCTCAGGGCACACACAAGAATCAACTAATGGATGCATGAATAAACAGATCGATGTTTCTCTCTCTCTCTCAAAAAAAAAAAAAAAAATTCCACGGACTCCCCCTAGATGCAATCTGCCAATGGAGAAAATACAGGAGGACAGAGCCTCGCTGAATTCCGAACGAAGGGCGTCCCCTCAGAGACCGCGGGCGTGCAGGAAACACCTCCCGAGAAGTCCTTTGGAAACTCCGCAGCTTCCTGGGGCTTCTTCCGAGTTAGAAGGAAGAGACGAGGCTCGACTGGGAGCCTTTTTACTTTCTGGCTGGTTTTAGGGTCCCCGCTCTGGGGACAGGGTGCGAGCCCTTACCTCTGACCTCACGGATGTTTTGTGAGGATAACATTAAACACAACACGTTGTTAAAAGGAGAGAAACCTTATTAAATGCAGAATGTGCAAGGGTAACCCTTTCCCTAAAACTGCAGAAGCGGCAGCCCTTGCTTGACAGGGCTGGGCCTTGGCTGCACCTGCTCAGCTAGCTGGGGGACAGTCACCGGCAAGCAGCAGGAGGAGTAGAGACCATGTGACTTTAAGGAAACCCAGCAACGCTGGCCTGGGGTCCTTGGCCCACCGAAGGGAGGGGCGTGGCGATTACTGGTGGGAGGGGCGTGGACTCGACCATAGAGGGGCGTGGTAATTAGTGGTGGGAGGGGCGTGGAGATGATGGGGGGGGGCCTTCTCCCAGGCCTGCCTGGGTTACTAGGGAAACGGGCCAGGGTGGCACGTGGGTCCGTTTTTTCCGGCCTGGCCCCCCTGCAGTCGGCAGGGGGGAGAAAGGTCGGAGGCTTGCAGAGGGGGCGGGCGAGGACCCTCCCGCCAGGGCTGGAGGCTGGGCTGTGCTGGGAGCCGCTCTGCGCCCCCCCGCGGGCTCCCAGGGACAGACGTAGAGGCTGGGCTGTGCTGGGAGCCGCTCTGCGCCCCCTGCGGGCTCCCAGGGACAAAGGCAGCCACCGTGACGTCACCCACCCTTTGTGCCTTCGGTTCCCGTTCAATCCCGCGCCCCTTCGGAGGCCTGCACGCCTCCGGGTGTGTCGCCCTTTCCTAAAGGCCCCCGTCCCACCGGGGACAGTATCTGCAAACCAAGTAAGTGCGGCGAGCCGTTCTCGGTGTCGCGCGCACCGGCAACAAAGATGACTTCGGAATAATAGCGCGAGACAATGAGGCAGGCAGCGAGGACCTTAGACATGGACTGGAAGGCTGCGGGGGTTCGGTTCCCCTCCCAGCCCCCCTGAGCGCGTCTGGTCCAGGACAGCCACAGCCTGAGTGTCTCTGTGCTCCAGTGCGAAACACAATACCCCTTTCTCCTGGATTCCACCCCCCACCCCACCCCCAGGCGGCCTGGATTCCTGTCCCCTCCTGCTAGTCGGCGCACTTCCAAGCTTACAGATGCAGAGACAGGAAAAATGTGAACCTTATTTAGAGGCTGCTGCTCTCCAACCCCTGCGAGCCAGGCTCTTTTCTTTTACTGTTATTGTTTAATCCTCACCCGAGGGTGTGCTTATTGGTTTTGGAAAGAGAGGAGGAAAGGGAGCAAGAAAAACATGGGCGCGAGCAATACTGGTCAGTTGCCTCCTGCACACGCCCTGACCGGGGATCGAACCCACGACCTTCTGGTGTCCGGAAGGACGCTCCAACCAACTGAGCCACCCGGCCAGGACAGTACCAGGTTGTTGCATGGACCCAATTTGGTGCGTGTTTCGAGAGAACCAAATTAACCTCGTGTCCATTTTCAAGGCTTACTATTCTGCTGTGCTTTATCCGTTAATGTAAGGAAATGCTTTTGTAAAAGGCGACGATGGTGTCTGGAACATTGTATATGGAAAATACGGGACCATTGTCTTCAAGGCCGCACCCTTATTTAAAGAAAGCTCTCCGTGAACCGGGGTTGGGGTCTCTTTGATTCCGACACCCGGCCCGGTTTGGGAATCCCCGCCAGGGCAGAGAGGGGAACCAGGAACGGCGGGAGAGGCGGGTTGCCCTGATTATTTTTGCAGGATGCGCAGCACGAAGCTGTGCGCAGCAGCAGCAGCAGCAGGCCGGAGCCAAAAATAGCCCAGAGCCGCGCACCCGGAGAAGCTCCGTTTCCCACCGGGGCTCCTGAGCGGCCCTAGGAGGTCTCTGCGCACAGCGCGCCCCGCATCGTGAGCACCAGCGGCTTTGCTGGGCTCTGACCTGCGCGGTGGAAAACGCCAGATGATTTCCGATGCATCTGCGTGCGCAAGCCAGGGAAGCAAGGTGGCCCCCGGGCTTGGGTGGGGTGTGAGGCTGCCGGGACGTGTCCCTGAGCCCGGGAAGGTGGCCGGGCTCTGCGCGCCCAGCGGAAGGGTCGCGTGTCTTAGAATGCGTCCCTGTGGCTCCCTGTAAGGAATAACGAGGCAGCTGCATTTTTAGGTGTAGCCACGAATCACATTCCTTCTTCACACAGTGAAATGTAATGTTACACTTCCTTTTTAAAAATATGAGTATATTATTTTCAGCAGTAGAATTGCATGATGGGCTTCCAGGGCATGATCGAATCAGAAAATACCAAAATAAGGACTTTTCTGTAATCTCTAAAAACATTTGAGTTTTCAAGGGACACCCCATATGGAGCCCCATTTATGGTATGTGCCTATAAATGCTCGAGTGAATTGCGTGTGTTTGGAACAGCTCGAATTTCCCACACCAGGACGCTGGTGGAATTGGTGCCTCGGTTTTTTGTTTTAAAAGGTCAAAGCCTTCTTTGGCTGGTGTGGCCCCGTGGACTGAGCGCTGGTCTTCGAACCAAAGGGTTGCGGGGTTCTGTTCCCAGTCAGGGCACATGCCTGGGTTGTGGGCCAGGTCCCCAGTAGGGGGTGCACGTGAGAGGCGACCACGCATTGATGTTTCTCTCCCTCTCTTTCTCCTTCCCTTTCCCTCTCTAAAAACAAATAAAATCATCAAAATATGTCAAAGCCTGAGAAACATCTATGTGCTTACTCTGTCTGTCTGTCTCTCCCTCAGCTTAGTGCAAAAGAGACATCCTCTCTCAGCGGGAACCAGGGGCAAAGGAAACACAGAACAAGCCGCCCATGGGTGGTTCCCCAGGTGTTTGGGGTGGGCCATCCGCACCCTGCAGTCAGCATTCGGCCACCAGGGGGACCTCGTAACCCTGGCGCCCATACGGAGGGCGGGGTGTGGAGAGGTGGCTGCGCCCCCGCGCCCCGCTGGCTCGGGGGGCGGTTCCCGCTCAGGCCCCGCCCTGCTCCGGGAGGAGGCGGAGAGCCTACCCTTCCAGCACTTTGACAGGAGGGCCTCGCTCCTCTCCTCGGGGCGCGTCACCAACAGAGCAGGGACGGAGCACCGTGGGGTCTGCCCTGGCCAGTCTTCCACTCCTGGGCCACCCCAAGCGGTCACGGCCACACAGCAGCGGCCAAAGAGATACACTGCCGTCCGCGCTGCCCCCTGGGCACGTGGCCCCTTCCTCGGGTTCCAAGAACTCCGACGTCCCTTCAGACCCCAGTCCCCACGGGACTTTCAGGACCACGCAGCCGCAGCAGGACAGGGGACTGCGCCTTCCTGGCCGGGAACGTGCCGGGGCTCCTCGAGGTTGGGGTGCAGAGCCTTCCGAGGGCCTGCTTTGCCCTTTGTGACCGTTGCCCGGGCAACAGTTGGCAGCCCCTCTCTTGCTGCCTTGGCGCATCTTGGTGATCGCCACGCTGGAAAGTCTCAGGAATAGTAAGCGCTTGAAATAGCGAGAGCGCGCTCCCTGGTATTTAAAGAAGGGAGGTGGGCAGCCGCGCTTCTGTCTGTGCGCCCTGGTGCGAAATGCGGCCTTCGTGTCCTTCGGGATCCTCAGCTCGCTCGCGGCGGCCCAGCCGCTCCGTCGCTTGGTCGGAGGGAGCGCAGAGCTGTGCCGAAGTCGCCGTCCCGCGCAGGCGCAGGTGCAGTGGGAGACGGCGGCGGGGGCGGGGGGGGGCGTGACTGCCCACCCGGCATCTCCAGCGTGCGCTTGAGTGATAGCGCGAGGGCCAGCCGCACTGTGTTTTAGCCTGAGAGCTGACGCAAGGTCAGGGAGGGCACGTGTCCCCGGGATGTCAGTCTTAGTAGATGGATGAAAAAAATAAAACAACACACAGTGACAAACTGGCCTGAGCGCACGTCCCCCAGCCCCCGTCCCCCCGGCCTGGGACGCTCTCCGTGGAAGCTGTTGAGGTTGTGCTTACGAGTCCCGATGCATCGGCAAGTCTGGAGGCCAAAGAGGAGGAGGCAGGGTCCCCCAGGACTGCTGAGGCGCAGCGGTGTCCCACTCAGGGTCACTGCTCGAGAACGTTTTCCAGAGAAGCACCCGCAGCATGTTGCACCCCCAAAGCCCAGGTTCTGGGTCACAGACCCTGAAGCTGTTGTACAGAGTGGAGTCCCGGAAGAGGAAGGAGCTGGTCAAGTATTTCTACACACCCCGCGTGCCTCCCAGGGTGTGGACTTTGGTTTAAAATGACCACTGACGAAGCCTTGGCTGGGCAGCTCAGTTGGTTCACGCATAAGCTCAATATGCCAAGGCTGCAGGTTCGATCCCCGGTCAGGGCACATACTGGAAACCACCAACGAATGCATCCATGAGTGGAACAACAAACGCATGTTTCTCTCTTTCTCTCTCAACCCCTTCCTCTCTCTTTAAAAAAAATCAATTAAAAAGTTAAAGTAACCACCAGGGACCTCAAATTGGAGACCCACTATCCCAGGCTCTTGGCCAGTTCTCCTTGAAACTTGCGGCTTCTGCCTCGAAGAATAATGGCTTAACCCCAACTGCCCGAACATTTTTACATTTCTCTGTATATGGATTATTTGCTGGAGCTAGTGTATCATTTATTATTATTAATCATCATTTCCTGTTACTTTAAAAGGTGAGCTGCGGAGCCGAAAATCTCTAAAATTAAAAATCAACCACCTGTGTTTTATTGTATTTATTTGTAGAGAAAGGGGAAAGGAGGGAGAAAGAGGAACTCTCACACGCCCCCTCCTGGGGACCTGGCGCACAACCTGGGCAAGTGCCCTGACTGGGAGTCGAACCAGCGACCCTTTGGTTTGCAGGCTGGCACTCAATCCACCCAGCCACACCAGCCTGGGCAAAAAAAATCAACCACTTCTAAAGTAATTGGCTTGGAAATATTAATTTCAGTGGTAAAAAAAGGATTTGCTCGGGGAGTCCCAGGATCGGCCCTGCCGAAATCGTGAAGGGGCGACTGAGGGTGGCCTGCAGCTTCGGCGAGAGCCGTTCCCACCGGGCGTACGAGAGGCTTCGCCCCGGGGACGTGACCTGGGGTGCTCAGACGGGCTCTGTTGGGTCGTGCGGTCACACGGCCACACCGCAGCAGACGAGACACGCTCTCTCTGCGAGGTGAAGCTTGTTTCTTGCTTGTGATGATTCTGACAGGCCAGATCCCACATAGGGATGGGGGGACCCCCAAAGCGATCTTTACGAAATGCCTGCGTAGGATGGAATGTGGCCGTGAACTTCATCCAGGCATTTTTTTTTTGAGGTCTCACTTTCCCTTTTGTGGGTGACGCGGAGCCCCCGCCCTCCCACCTGTGGAGATCGGGGATGGACTGTAGAGCACCTGCTGCTGTGGGGGTCACGAGCTGGCCCTGTCCCCTCCCCTCACTGCTGTGCACGCCCAGCCGGCAACCCCGCCTTCGGGGCACCCTCACCCGTGGGAGCAGCCGAGGTCACACCTGAGGAACCAAACCCATCGCGCCGCGTTTTCTCACAAAATGAGATGGGAAAACAAGAACAAATCCAAACACACTTTACGAGGGTCACTCAACTTTTATATACGATAAAGCTCTGAGTCTTCTTTCCCAATATACTCTACGTAGAACTTTTAAAAAATAAACTTTCTTTTTGTTTTTTGGTACCTCTCGTTTCCAGCACGAGCCCTGGAAACATATAAAACACATCTCCCTAGAACTCCCCTGTGCAAGTAAGAAACATAAATAAAATTAGTATCTATGTTATTTAAAAAAAAAAAAAGGCCACGTGACGGTTTGCACCGCCCCGGACGCGGCCCCTAGAAGAAGTCGGCGGCCGGCCTGCCTGAGCCGCGCAGGTCCCGGTCGGGCTGCGGGGGCCGGGGCAGGAACTCGGCCTCCCGCTTGTCGGTCTGCAGGGCGCTCCGGGAGAATTGGAAGACGCTCCCCAGGCCGTTGACCAGGGGCAGGGACGACACCCAGTGCAATGAGCTGAAGCCGGAGAGGCTGAAGATGGACGAGAGGGCGGCTGCCCGGCTGCTGCGGGGCCGTTTCGTTTTGAAGTCCGCGGGACACGTCCCCGGAGCAGCTTCCCGGGGCCCGGAGGACCCCGAGGCCTGACTGTCCAAGGCGCCCCTCAAAAGCATGCTCACGTGCGCTGCGCTGGCCTCCTCGCCGGCCTCTGGAGAGCTGGGGGGCCAGGGCGTGTGCCAAGACCCCTGTGGGGGGCAGTTCTGGGAGACGGGCCCCGAGACGCTGATGCAACTCTGCTCCGAGGGTTCGGATCTCGCTTCTCCCGGGAGGGGTCCCTGAGTCTCTGGGGGAGCGCCGAGTTTCCTGGGGGACCTCCTGGCCAACTGGCGGGCCAGCTGAAGCTGGGTGGGGAACAGGCTCCCCCGCAGGGCTTTGAGAAACAACCTGGAGACAATATACACACCACGTAGTGAGCCCCCGCTGCGGGGCCGCGCCTCGGAGGAGCGTTCTGAGATGCGCGCGGGGCGAACACACAGCCGTGAGGACGCCCCCCCCCCACCCCAGCCCGAGCTCCTGGAGGACGCGGGGCGGGGGCGGCGTCCCTGACACCCACCTGGGCAGCAGCGCGGTGACGGGCGCGAGGAGACACGTCAAGTAGAACACGGGGTCGCCCAGAAGCGTCTGCACGGTCCAGTACGGGTTGGACGGAGGGTAGCACGTGGCGCAGGAGGCGTTGTAGATTAAAGCCACGGAGAAGAACAGGAGGACGCTGAAGCCACATGCCGTCCAGTTGAGCCAGGTCTGAGGGCAGGAGAAAGAGACGGCCGGTCGTCAGTGGCTGTGCTCGCCGCCACCCCGGGCAGGGCCGTCCGACCTCGTGGCATCTCTGCGCCACGCTGGAAGGAGAGTTGCTGTCTTGGGCCACGCGCAGTAAATACATTGCGACACATGATCACACACACAAAAAATCTCCTCGGGCTTTAAGTGAATTTACTATTCTGTGTTCGGCCGCATTCACAGCCATCCCGGGCTGCCCGTGGGCCACGGGCTGCGGGCTGGACGCCCCTTGGGATCTAAGGGCTTAGTGGAAAGAGGGCTCTGGGGACCACCGGGGGGCGGTGCGGCCTGGCAGCCTGCGGACCAGCCTGGACACAGGTGGGCAGACGGAAGTCAGGGTGTCAGGGGAAGGAGAGCGTGTGGTTAAGGAGGGGAAAGGGCGTGAGGGAGCTGCGGGCGGCCCAGGAGGGTGGGCGCGGGCTGTGGCCTGTGCCTCTGTCCTCCTCCTTGCCCCAGTGAGGCCGGCTCTCCTGTCCCGTTTGCTCAGAACCTCCCAGACCTCGCGGACCTGCGTGGACAGGAGGGGCCCAGAGCTCTCACCCAGGTCTTGGTCTCAATGCCCAGGTGCAGCAGGAAGGTGAAGAGCGCGGTGGCGGTGATGGGAGTGCCCCAGGTGAACACGTCCGCGTCCGAGTCGTAGTAGGCCTGAAAGACAGGGGCGTCCTGGGTCTGCGGGCGGCCGACGGGGCCGAGGGGCGGCCGGGCCGGGTGCCCACTTACCAGGTAAGGGATGAAGAAGCAAACCAGGCTCTGGAAGGCGGCATCGGCCATGTTTAACCAGAAGGTCCGGGGCCTGTACTCCTGAGACACAAGAACAGGCGCGACGGTCAGAGGCAAGCGCGCGCCTCTGCAGACCTTCCAGGGCGCCGTGGGGCGTCGGGGGCAGCCCCCCCATCTGAGTTCTGCTCCTCCTGGGTCAGTGTTTTTTCTCCCTAGGTTTCTTTCTTTAATTTTGTTTAAAAATCCTCATCTGAGGATATGTTTTTATTGATCTTAGAGAGAGAGAGAAACATCGACGTAAGAGAGAAATATCTCCCAAATGTGCCCCAAAACCTATGTATGTGCTCTGACTGGGAATCGAACCCACAACCTTTCAGTGCACAGGATGATGCTTTAACCCAATGAGCCACACTGGTCAGGGCTTCCCTGTTTCTTGAAAGTGATCTCTTAGAATTCAATCATGGGGGTTTCCTAATGTCAAAATCGCAAAGCAGTACACCGAGAGCAAGAATGACCTTGGTTATAGACCCAGCGCACCTTCATTGTCTGGGTGACTACATGGACCGGACCCAGTGAGTTCCAGGGCAGACCAGAGGGGCATGTCCTGAGCACTTGGGAAGATGCCCGCTGGGCCCAACCTGGTACAGGAACTCCTCCAGGTGACAGGTGCACGCAGGGGTCCTCCCCATCCGCCTGCCGTGAGTCGCCCCCACCCTGTGCTGCCGGCTTCGGCGGGAACCCACCGCGGTCCACAGAGGTGGCCAGGGGAAGTCAGCGGGTTCCTAAACGCCTTCTGAACTAGAGGCTGTAGGGGGCGCTGTGGGGCCCCCATTCCCTCTGCACGCAGGGGAGCCCTCCAGCCAGCTGAGGAGCCCCGCCTCCCAGGACCACTCGGTTGGCTGGCTGGGAGTAGCTGGTAATTAGGGTGTGGAACCATGTGGCGTATTTATGTGTTTACATCTGTTTGTGATCACTGCTTCTTTCAACAGTTTCCCTGTGGGTTTGTCTTCTTGTGAATTCCCTTGCAAAATCAGTCCCATTTTGGAGGGGTTGTTTTAGGAAAAAAAAAAAAAAATCCCCGCTCAGGCGCCAGCTATCACGGTGACTGACTGAGATTACTTGACAATAACGTCACAGGCAGAGCCCCGGTGGGGGTGGCTCAGTCGTTGGGCGGAAGGGTTGCTGGTTGGATTCCCGGTTGGGGCTCGCGCCTGGGTTGCAGGTGGGGGGCCCGGGTTGGGAGCCTGCAAGAGGCAACTTCTACTTTCTCCCCTTCTCTTTCCCGTTGTCTAAACAATAAATGGGCAATATCGTAAAAAAAAAAAAAATACAACCACCATCAGATGGGAAGTCCCGAGCTCAAATCACAGCTGTTCTTCTGGAGTCCATTTGACTGGAAACTCTAGTGCGGAGATAGTTTTTACCCCATTATACGTTTTTTTAAAAAAAAATCCTCCTTTTTAATATTAGTTTTACTGAGGTCAATAAATACACAAACACGGTGTACAGTCAACGTGCGCATCTCGCTGAGCCTGGACGCGCACGCGCAAACCCGACACCACCACCACGCCCATCACCTCGTTCCACCAATCACAAAGCTCAGTCAGGGGGACAGAATTCACTCTCTCCCCTCATTGGTCGGATTCCAGAAGTGGGCGGAAAGGGGCCCCAGGCTAAGCCTGAGCCCGCAGCGAGCTGGCCTCGCAAAGCTGGAGACCTAACGGATGGGGAGACCGCACGGATGATCTGAAATGAAAACTTAGTAACTAAAAGCAGTTTATGGCAGGGAGTCGTGCCCCCAGGCTGGAATCTCCCCTGGCAAAGGCCAGTCTTTACCTTCACCGAGCCGCCTAGGGTCTTTCTGCAGCTACAAGGACAAACCTTTGGAAAAAAGGTAACGGCCTTTGCTCGGAGCCCTGGGGGCAGAGCCAGCTCACCAGAGGGAGGGAGACCACAGATCCCCTCGCTGGAATTACCATCGCGTGCACCGCTGACTATGAACTGTCCTGCGCCCGCCTGCGTCAAAGAAGCGTGTGTCCATCATGTCACTGTTTGTCCAGCCCTAGAAGCTTCCTCTCCGCTTTCTCCTGCCTCCCTACCCTGCCCCCCTTGGCCTTCACGTAACCCATTTGTGCCTCTGCCTTTGATGCTCATGCACAAAGTAAGCGGCGGAACTGCCGTTCTCCGGAGCATTGACTCAACGCGTCGAGGTTTTTCTTCCCAGCAACTGCCGCCGGTTTGGCTCAGATAAAAATTCCCTACAGGCCTGTTTCCTTACGATGCCACCGAACCCGAAGAACCACCGGCCCCAGGGAGGCCTGGGGACTCGCGCGCGCGCGCGCGCGCGCGCTCTCCAGAAGGCGACTGCGCGGCCGGCAGCGGGGCGCGGGAGGCCCTCACCTCCCTGTTCTGGCCACTCCTGTAGAGCCACGGCTCGGTCAGCAGCACCTGCGCGGGCACGTCCTTGTCCAGCACCCCAGTCACCAGCTGGGGAAGCGACGAGAAGAGCAGGTTAAAGAAGATCAGATACCACTGGTCGATCATGGCGGACGCGGAGAAGCCGCAGTAGAACTGGAACCAGAACAGGAGGCACACGAACATCTGAAACCGAGAAAGGGGGAAGGGGAGCGAGCAATTCCCAGACACCCTTACGGGCTCTCGTCCGAGAGGCCTGCGGGTCTGCGGGGCCTGACTGCCGAGGCTGAGTTCCTGGGCAGCGGTTGCCTCCAAGGCAGCTCTGACGTGGTGCCCTGGGTACCCCTTCTTCTCCTCCAGCGCCCTCTGCGTGCCCTTGAGCATGAGGGGTGGGCCGTGGGCGCCAGGAATTCCCAGGAACGGCCCTCGGAGCGCTGAGGCCTTGCTACAGAAAAGCCAGGGGTCATTCATTCATTCATTCACCGAAAAGCACAAACGAAGGTCTGGCCAGGTCTGGGGCCGCTCATACTTGCAGAGGACCACCGGAGTCACCCTCGGCTTCTTCCCTCCCGCCCCTCCTCCGTGGCCCTAAACTGAACCCAGGTGGGCCACATCCCCGAGATGCTGCCTCCCTCTGCCACCACATTTCTTGGGGTGAGGATGAGCGAGTAACCTCGGACTCCCACCGTGGGGACCCCCATACAGGCATGGCAGCAAAGTAGAGGACAGCTGGGTGGCCACCCACGACCGAGCGCTGGCACCCACCGCGCCCTCGGCTGGCGGGTGAGCTGTAGGCATTATCGCTGGTCCTTACACTCCCCCCAACCCCCGGCTTTGCCAGCAGGAAGAGTGAGGGTCGTTGGGGAGCCTCCACAGCCCCCTCCAGCCCACGCTCCACAGAGGAGGGCCTGGGCGGGTCTCTTCCCACCGCTGCCTGACCACTGAATGCCAGGGGCCTGATGCTTTTATATCAGGGGCTTGCACTGCAGCCCAGCAACGGCAAAGCATTCCTCCCTCGATGGACTGCACAGCCCAGCCCAGCCCAGGCCTCAGACCCCTCCTGCTTCGGCGTCCGTATCCACGGACCGGGCACAGAGCAGTGCCCCTGAGCCACAGGGCTGCCGTGAGGGCTAACGAGCCAGTACATTTAAAGGCCTCGGAGAGCCCCTTGCGCCCAGTGGGAGCTGATCCTCGCTTTCTGTTCTCACTGTTAACTGTACCGTCATTTCCTTTGAGGCTCCGCAGGGCCGTGCGGTGCCCCCCTGTTCAGAGAAAAGGAAGCTGAAGTCCCTCATCTTCAGTGACCCGACTGTGGCCACTGTATGGGTGACACACCCACTCTGTTCCACGGCTGGTGGGGCTGGGCCTGGAGGGCGTGGCCAGGCTCAAGGGGGAGGGGCCATGGTGAGAGGAAATCCTTGGCTGGCCACCACAGACCACGGCCTGGGCTTTGGTCTGGAGCTGCCACCGCCTGCCGTGCTGGCCTTGACTCAGTCCCTCGACCTCTCCGAGCTTCCGTGTGCTGACCAGACACACGGAAGGCCTGCCCTGAAGGTCAGACAACAGGACAGCCTGTGTATGGAGTGACCAGCTGCAGCTCACATCATCCGAGCCCTGGTCCCACCTACGACGGGACACACCCTTCCCCTTCTAGGCTGAAGCCCGGCAGACAGACGTGGCTTTCTCGTGGACTTTCTTCCCGGCCTCACCCCCACGCCAGCCTTTCTCCCCCCCACAGCCACAGGCTTGGGGTCCCCTTGCGTCATCATTGAGCAACCAGAGCCGAGAGAAACAAGAAAAGGTACTAAGGTAATCGAGATTGTTCTTTCCTGCGGTACCAGGGTCTCTCTTCCCAAACACTGTTGCTATGGAAACTTCTCTCCTCTATCCAAAAGGAAGGCCGATTTGTTCCCCAAGCGAGTGAATTCCTCACTTTGGGAGGCGCACTGATTAGCCTTGAACTTCTCAAGTAGATCAAGGGCTTGTTAACAGAGGCCTCACATCGCATGTGGAACAAAACAGGGAGCGTTGTCCTGCCTGCAGGGCCCCGCCCACTGCTCCTCCTCCCCCCGCCGAGTTTGCATCTGAACCGCAGGCTGCCCTTCCCCCGCAGTCTGGGCCACTTTCGTTAGGAATCACGGAGCACACGGCTCCACACCCACATTCTGATTTGTTTTCGGATTAAGAAAACCCCAAATCCATCGACAGCCAATGACGAGCTCAAGATTACAGAAATAACGAGTGACAGAATCGGGGTGGGTTCCGCACGCCCCCCCCTCCTGCCCGCTCAACCTCACTCAAAGCGCCCATCTTCCCTCTCCGGAGCTGGGGACCCCCGAGGTCTGCGCCTGTGAGCTCGAGCCTGGGGACCGTCATCAGGCAGCGGGCAGGGCAGCCTTCCGCCGACAGAGTCCCAGGCAGAAGCTAACTGCAACGAATTTCCAGAACCCAGCCCCACCCAGTGAGTCCAGTTAGTTAGACATGCCCTGGTGGGTCCTGAGCATCTGTATTCATTTGCTAGAAGACCTTTCGAAAAACAGGCGGCTGTGGGGGAGGGGGCGCAGGAGCGGAAGGAAGGGAGGAAATAGGTCTAACCCCCAGAACGAAGAATTAAGAACACGAACAAGAGGTGAACGGATGGCAGAGTCTAGAGGCAGCGTGGAGATGTTTTTCCTGGAATCAGAAAACTAAAACAAGAAACAGGCCTTTCCACGGATTGCGCTTGATTTTTTTCTCCGAGGACCACAGGATGGCCTCGTCACTGGCGCCGCAGTCTCCGGTCTGCAGGGGTGGACCTGGGGGGCTACCCAGGAGTTTACTTATTCTGTCCCCGGGTTTGTCCGTTCGGCCACAGAGATCGGTGGCTAGAGGTCCGGGAGCCACCCAGCAGCTCCTCGGCCGACTGTCCGTCCCTCCTCACAAGCAGAAGAGGGCTCTGGACTGGCCACGGGTCCCTCCCGGGGGCTGCGGAGGATGGTGACCAGAGTCTGCCCAGGGCTCAGGAACGCAGGGACTAGGAGTCCCATGGTGGGACCTGTGTGCACTGGGACAGGCCCTAGAGCGAGTCCCTGCGGATGGAGCCGACCTCCTCCAGCCCCGCTGGGCGCAATCTCACCAAAGGGTCCCCTCAGACGGAGCTGGCCAGAAAGGGATGGCGTGAGCAGACCCTGAGGGTGGTCCCCTTCCTTCCAGAGCCGAGCCTATGCCCTGCCCGGGACTCGTACTCCCAGCCTGCTGTGGGTGCGCCGCTCAACCGGACAGTAGCAGTGTGACCGAGTGCTCCTGAGCTGAATCCAGGGCCACCGGGCCCACTGCTGCTGGTCCCCAACCCCCCCCACCTGCTCTGCGGAAAGCACTGACCAGGGCACTCCCGTCTGCGGTCACATCAGCAGGGTGGTTAGGAGCTCAGGAGGGAGCATTCCAGGGGCTGGGGATGAACATGGCCTTGGCTCCTAATATTAGACTCTATTAATCAGGAGACCTGGTATAGACCCCTGGACCTCAGGGTTACTCCACTTCTTGTTACAAAGCGGACACGCTTGAATGATCTACCTATTTCTAGAACCTTCTCCCTCTGAGGGGCAGCTGCCCTTGTGTGTCGGAGGGACAGACGTCTGAGCCGAGAGGCCGGGCGAGGAGGTTCACTGGTGACGTTCAAAGAGGATGGCCCCCATGGGGGGCCTTGGGGTGGCTGCGGGCTGGCCTGCTGGCCGCGTCTGGGGAACGATCGGTCCCCTAAATCTCAGCTCAGGCCTTTGCCCGCCAACGCGCAGAGAGCAGCGGCGTCCGACACCTACCGTGTTTTTGTAGAAAAAGTAGAGCACCATGTTGGCGAGCCGGGAGTAACACCAGTGCCCATGCACGATTAAGAGTCTCTCGAGGTAGCGGAACCTGGGCATCGCGAAGTCGCTGGCCATCACTGCCTGGAGAGGGAGAGGACTTCCGTGACCGGGGGCCCCCTTCCCAACGTCGGTGCTGTCCCCCCAGACGCAAGGAGGGACGCGGGTGGAGAAGTCCAGTGTGCGCGGCGGGCCCGGGCCCGTTTCGCCCGTCTGTCCGTCTCCGTCGTCGGAGAAGAGTTCTGCACCACGAAGTCCTGCGGTTCAGGGGTATCACTTGATAGGACTCACTGAAGATGTCAAGTGCATGTAACGGATGGATTTTACAAACACGTTTGCTTTTTATTTCCCATGCTTCCTTTTTTTAATTAAAAAGTTTCTTTAAAACATTTTTATGTATTGATTTGAGAGAGAGAGAGAGAGAGAGAAACACTGATTGTTGTCCCACCTACTGAAGCGTTCACTGGTTGATGACTCTTGCACGGGCCCCGACTGGGGAATGAACCCTCATATGCCAGGACTGCGGGTTCGATCCCCGGTCTGGGCACATATGGGAGGCAACAGAACAATGTTTCTCTCTCTCTCTCTCTAAAAAAATCACTAACCAGATCTGGCTGGTGTGGCTCGGTGGACTGAGCACCGGCCTGTGAACCAAAGGGTTTGATTCCCGGTCAGGGCACATGCCTGGGTTGTGGGCCAGGTCCCCAGTAGGGGGCGCACGAGAGGCAACCGCACATGGATGTTTCTCTCCCTCTCTTTCTCCCTCCCTTCCCCTCTCTCTAAAAATAAGTAAGAGGCCTGGCTGGTGTAGCTCAGTGGATTGAGCGCGGGCCTGCAAACCGAAGGATCGCGGTTCGATTCCCAGTCAGGGCACATGCCTGGGTTGCCAGGCCAGTTCCCGGCAGGGGACATACAAGAGGCAACCGCACATTGATGTTTCTCTCCCTCTCTCCTTCCCTTCCCCTCTAAAGATAAATAAATAAAATCTAAAAAAAAAAAGGAAAAAAATCTTTAAAAAGATTAAAAAAATAAAAATAAGTAAGAGCTTTTTAAAAAAAAAGTCAATAAACTTTTCCTTGGGTGAGAATTAAAAGTCAGGATGAACGAACTATTTTGTTCATTCACTCAACTAACGTTTCCTGGCCTTCCCCCGTGAGCACGGCTCTGGGCAGAGGCGAGGAAGAGCCCTGCCTGGACCCCGTGTCCAGGTTCACGGAGGAAGGAAAACACACAGGTGACCTCTAACACAGCAGCTCTGGTCAGACGGGCCCAAGGGAGAGCCATTGTGCCTCTAGCGCGGGACGCCCCGTCTGACCGCCACGTCCGTGCCCAGTGAGGTGGACGAGCCCAGCCCAGAGCGGGCCCGAGGGCGTGGTGGATGCGCCGGGCTCGGCCAGTGACCGAACGGAGGCCACGTTTGCTTTTTCAAAAGAAGAAGCCTGCATAGACTGTTCCCTGAAGCCTCCACCAAGTTACACGAGGCTGTGCTTGGAAGTCGATCAAATTAGGAAGCTGCTGGAATGACTGCATCCAAAACGCATCCTCACCGGAGGGCACGTTTACTGATCCGAGAGAGAGAGAGAGAGAGAGAGAGAGAGAGAGAGAGAGAGAGGAAGGGGGAGGGAGCGCGCCTCCCAAATGCACGCCGGCCGGGAGCGAACCCGGCCAAGCATCGGACCTGCAACCTCTGGATGGACGGGATGACGCTTCCAGCAACAGAGCCAGCCAGCCAGGGCCAGAAGCAGTCCCTGCGTCATGAACGCATCCGTTCGGCGTCTGGAAGCACGGGTCAAGATGACGCAGTGACAGAGCAGAAGGGCAGGGATGCCATGTCACGGGTCCCGATGGCCGCGTCCCACGTCACCGTGACACCAGACTCCACCCACAGCGGAGTCAGGTTTTCAGATGGCGTCGCTCATGCGCGGGGACGTAAAAAACGCCACCCGATGACGAGGTCTGACCGCCACAGAGAAGGCGGCGACTCTCTTGGACCCTCCGCTCTCCTTACTTTGCAGAAGTATCTCCCGCACGGGGCTCCCTGAATACGGAGTCACCGGCACCTTATGCTGTACAGCGGTGTTAGCAGAGGGTGAGTGTCAGTCGTGCTGAAGGCCAACCCTTCGGCTCCGGCTCTGCTGCACGGAGGCCCCCGGAAGACGGGGCTGGGAGCCGCAGGGCCCCCCAGGCCGGCCCCCTCGATGGGTCTTTACCTGCATGCCCTCCTGGCCGGAGATCCCCACGCCGACGTCGGCCACCTGGATCATGCTGACGTCATTGGCCCCGTCTCCTAGAAGCAGCACAGGCAGGGAGGATCGGTTGAGCTCAGACACACAGAGTGAAACGGGCCGGACGGATCTTCACGGGGGCCCCACGGGGCCGAGTCCCGTGACAGGGTCCCCGGAGGCGCGAGGACAGGCTGTGGGAGAAGTGGGTCAGGTGACGGTGTGGGGTCCGGAACGCCTGGCCACGCCGAGCAGCGAGAGGGATTTCGCAGAGCAGGCCGGAGTGGCTACCGTTCCACTTAGCATTCAGCTGGCATCTCGGGCTCCTGCGTGGCTAGAGCCCTCCGCACCGTGTCTGGCCGTGAAAGGCGTTCTCCCCTGCATCGGCTTTATTTCCCGAACGGCCCCCCTCTTCATCACACTGACGGCACCCCGGGGCTATCCCAGGGCACACACACCTGGGCGCTTCCCGACACTGAATGGACCGCAAACTGTCTGCCCAGCGCAGGGCTGAGATCCTTTTTGCGCCCTGACCACCTGCGAGCTGAGCAGCGCCATGCTCACCGCTGCCCCCTCTGCGGGTCCCATCAACGAGAAGCACTGCTCACCCGGCCAGGGCGCTGCTGATAAATGTTCGGCCATACCAGGCACGCCTCGAACAGGACACCGGAAGGACCCAAATCACAGAGTGACACGTCTCAAATACACACGGGTACAGAGAACCCACGTCCAAGTGGCTCAGCAAGGGGCCGGCCACGGGGCGTTTCTCTCCTGTGCTCTGTCTATTCTTTATTGCTCTGGGCCCGATGTGGGTGATTGCCCAGCGCTGGTGGAATTGGAATTCTCTGAAGCAGCAACACTCGCTGCAGCATTTCCCAGAATGTCCCACTCAAAATGAGTGATAACGGAGAACACTGTTCTCGGTTGTTAATCTGTGGACACCCGAGACCAGGTCACATTGCTGCTTCGACTCACAGTCGGAGAAATGAGCTGAAGTTCTCGTGGGTCCCTACTTTCTCTTTTGAAATTCTCTCTTTTTTCTTTTCTGTTTAACCAGCCAAGGCTTTATCTGCATTTTCTTTTCTTTCTTTCAAAATATTTTTAGAGCAAGAGGAAGGGAGGGAGAAAGAGAGGGAGAGAAACATCAGTGTGTGGTTGCCTCTCACGCGCCCCCTACTGGGGACGTGGCCTGCCACCTGGACATGTGCCCTGACTGGGAATGGAACCCACGACCCTTTGGTTCGCAGTTCGGCCCTCAATCCACTGAGCCCCGCCAGCCAGGGCTGCATTTTCTTAAACGAACACTCCCATCCGTGACTCAGTGGCTGCGCCCGGTGTCCGCCAGGCTGTGCAAATGTGGTCTGTCATCCGAGGTACACACCAGCCTTCCCTGCGGACGCTCCAAGGAGCAAGGTTAGTGGAGAGGGTGCAGCCCCAGCCTGCAGACTCCCAGGCTCCTGCCTCCGACACTGCTCAGGGGCATCAGAAGGGCCCTCCAGGCACATGGGGACGAGGAGGTTCTAAGACAATCTTAGGAGGAGCCGCCTGTCTCCCCGAAGCCTGGGCCAGGGAGACACTGACCGCGTGCTCACTGCTCAGGCCTGAGCCCTGCTCCCTCCCCTCAGCAGTTAAGGAAGCGGGGGGAGCCCTCAAGGTGTTCGGGAAGGTCTCCATGACAACTACACTCAGGCCACACCCCACTTCAGACCCAGGCTCTGCACTAGCTTCACCTCTGCCTGACAGGGAGGCCATCCCCACGTCAGCAAGGACAGCTGTCACAGACCTTTTGCAGAAAATACTCTAATTATCACAGATGGGGATGCTTTATTGCAGAGCCAACTCTCATCCAGGGGTGGGTTCTCTATGCAGGAAAACCAAACGGATGCCTAGGGTCCCAGGGAGTCACCCCCTTCTCTAAGCAACTGAGGTATTTCCCGGCCCTCACCAGCAGGTGGGGCTGCCGAGTCCCTGCACCTGGTTGGAGGTTGGACCTGAACAGGATGTGGGCGGGGATGCCGCCCTGGGAGGAGGCAGGTGAGCATCAGGAAGAACAGAAAGGGAGGGGCGCCTACAGGGCTCCCCAGGGCAACCGTCTGCAAGGAATAACCAGCGTCAGATGCACCGTCCCTAAGGAAAGTCACGTACTTTTTAGCAACTATTCCTACATTAGGATGGATATAGTTAATGAGTCTCTGGGTCCTCCTTGGCTGCTCAGTCACCAGAGCCACCTGCAGAGACCCTTCTTCCAGAGTGGGTGTGGGCTGATGCTGAGCACGCAGCGTCCTCGGCTGTGGCTGTGACCGCCGGGGACAGGCGGGTCGCTAACCGGCCTCCCAGGAAACAGCACGGCAAGCTGTGTGTTCTTCAACAGCTACTGTATTACTGACCTGACGTGTGGCTACGAATGCCGCCACCACACGCTTGCGGCTTTCTAATCTACGCATCCTGTTTGCACTGGGGGCGGCTTTTCAAACAGAAAAAGAGCGAGGAAGCATTCTCCCATCTCACGGTCCTCACGTGAGAGGAAGCGGGTGCATGAGACGGGCCGGCCTGCCTACTCACCGATGGCCAAGGTCATGGCCTTGAGCTTGCTTCTGACCAGCTTCACCACCATGCTCTTCTGCAGGGGCGTCGAGCGACAGCAAAGGACGGATCGGCACCGCTTCGCGAGGAAGAGAAACTTGTCCTCCAGGTTTTTGTCCAGGGCGTAGGCCAGGCTTCTCCCGTCGATCACGAGGCTCGGGCAGGGGCCGGAGGCGGCGGGCTCAGCGGGCGGGCAGACCGGGGAGAAGAAGCCCACGCTCATGCTGCCCACGGACTTGTCAGGGGTGGGGCAGGGGCCCCCCGCCTGCACGTAGTGTAGGCACTGGTCCAGCAGGGCTGCGCACGCCTCCTGAAACGCACGCGAGAGAGGGCAGTGTGGTCGGCTGGGCCCCGCCTCGGCCCAGGTCGCCCCCTTTGCCCCCAAGCACATCTGGGTCTGGTCTTCTCCGGGCACCAGGCTGCAGGCTCTGCCCAGGCGCCCCACTCAAACCAGGCTGAGGAGGGTGACTTCCCACACAGAAGAGAATGAGCTGGTCTGGGCTTTCTATCAGTTTCCACTTCTGTGCACAGAGGGTGGGAAGGGACGGCTCGCTTTGGGAGGCTGGGCCCCCTGGCGGCGAAGCTGCCGGCCCGGTGGGACCGAGGGAGCCCTCCCTGAGCCCCTCCTCCTTCCTGGGAAGGCACAGAGGACAGGGCACAAGGCTCGTCCGCAGCCTTTGTTATGACCGGCCTGCCCCTCAAAATGCGATGATCAGTGTTCTTCCCAAACTTTCCTATTGACCAGGAAAATAGCTGTCATTTAGAATGGAAGGGAAGCTAAAGTGCTTCTCAGATAAGGTCAAGTTCAAGGACTTCATCATCACCAAGCCCTTATTATATGAAATGTTAAAGGGACTTATCTAAGAAAAAGAAGATAAAAAATAGGACAGTGAAAAGACAGCAAACTCACAGCTATTAACAACCACACCTAAACCAAAAGCAAACTAAGCAAACAGCTAGAACAGGAACAGAACCACAGAAATGGAGATCACATGGAGGATTAGCAACAGGGGAGTGGGAGGGAGAGAGGGGGGAAAAGGTACAGAGAATAAGTAGCATAGACCGTGGGTAGAAAATAGACAAGAGGAGGGCAAGAATAGTGTGGGAAATGTAGAAGCTAAAGAACTTATGACACACGGACATGAACTAAAGGGGGGAATGTGGGTGGGAGGGGGTGTGCAGGGTGGGGGGAGTGATGGGGGGAAATGGGACAACTGTAATAGCATCATCAATAAAATATATTAAATTAAAAAAAAAGAGGCACAGTCCCGGAGCCTTTTCACTGGCAATGCCCGTCCCGAACAGGATCTGGGTTCCAGAGCGAGCAGGAAGACCCACTGGGGGGCCTGCGCGTCAGGGCGCAGGGGCGTCGGAGGGGCGGCCGTTTCCAGGAGCAAACAGGGAACTCCGGCAGCTCCGGGTCCTCTGCTGCGTGACCCGGTTCCCGCCAGGCCCCACGGGGATCCAGCTGCGTCCAGCACACCCTTCCGGGGGCCCTTTTACATTCAAAAAAGTGAGTGAGAACGGAGGGAAAAAAGGCCGAGAAGGCCCCGCTGTTGGACCGAGGCGAAAGGCAGGCGGCCGGTCACAGACGCACACGCAGCCTGGGGACCCCAGCCGGTCACAGGCCAGGAGGTGCCAGGGGGTCACCGGACACGGGGACGGCCCCACGAGTCACAGAGACTCCCTACACACTCAGGGATGGACATTCGGAAATGGGACCTGCCCTGGTCGCTGTGGCCCCGGCAGTTGGGAGTGTCATTCCAAAACCGAAGGGTTGCGGGTTCGATCCCCGGTCCGGGCACGTATGTGTGGCAACCCATCGATGCTTCTCTCTCCCTTCCTCTTTAAAAGCGATGGAAAACAGTGTCCTCCGGTGAGGATAAAAAAAGAAAAATACATAAATGGGGCTGGATGGAAACGCTCCGTGCCGGAGACAGCCCACGCTGCCCCGAGGATGCCGGCGCTGATGGACCTGCAACCCTGGCTCCTCACGACCTCACGAAAAAGTCCTCCGGCACTGCTGACGCGGACAGTTCGTCAGCAAAGAGCAGGCCGAGCTCTGCACTAATACCTCCCAGGCGGCCCTGGCCGGGTGGCCTCATGCCAACACGCCAAGGTTTCGGGCTCCGGCCCCGGTCAGGGCGCAGACGGGACGCACCCAGTGAGTGGGTGAGTAACTGCAGGAGCAGACTGATGGTTCTCTCTGCCTTCCTCTCTCTGTGGAGTCAGTAAACACAAATTGGAAAGAAAGGAAAGGAAAAGAAAAGAAAAGAAAAAAGAAAAGAAAAGAAAAGAAAAGAAAAGAAAAGAAAAGAAAAGAAAAGAAAAGAAAAGGAACCGAGGTGGGCATCCCTTCGAGCCTGAGAAACTCCGGAGGATGTTCCAAGGCCACAAGAGGCACAGACTAAACGGCACCGGGGCCGGGGCAGGCGGAGGGCGGCGGCTGGGCGCTCCGCCTGGGGCCCTTGGTGTGCGGCTGCCGCGCGCAGCCCGAGCCGGGCGTCCCCGGAACGCCCCTACCTGGGACTCGGCGTTCAGGGTGATGACTTCCTCGTCGTGGTCCAGCAGCTTGCAGGCGTAGGCGATGTTAAGAGCGGTTTCCTGTTTGTCGCCGGTGAGAACCCAAATCCGCAGGCCGGCCTGCCGCAGCTTCGCTATGGTCTCGGGGACGCCGTCCTGCAGGCGGTCTTCGATCCCAGTGGCACCTGGACGGAGGCGTGGCGGTGGGTGGGCCAGCCCTTCCCGGCCCCAGACCGCGGCGGGCGAGAGGCCACCACGCCCCCCCGCCCCACACACACCAGCTGCCGCTGGGCCCGCCGACGGGGACCGCCAAGGGTCTGCCCCACGTGGCCGCCCACGGGCGGAGGAGGTGGTCGGCTCAGGACGGCGGGGGACGCCGTCAATGGCTGAGTCCCCGGGTGAGTCGGAAGCCCTGACCAGAGCCCTCTGCACCTAACAACAAAGCCCCTGCAACTCTTCCTAACACGCAGCTGACTTTGAACTTCACAGACAACTTGGAGCTATTCTGAAGATGTAAAATGTAGCCATATCTGGGGCTCAACCACAGTCTCTTTTTGTTTCCTGGCGGGGGGGGGGCGGTTGTGTGGGTCCTTTTAAGCATCAGCTGTCGAGAAGCTTCTATTTCTGGTGGGAGAGCAGGGTTGCTGGGCAGGCAAGTTGGGGGACGGGAGGGAACCCCGAAGAATGGGGCCAAAGGGACAGCCTCCCATCAAGGATGGTCCCCCCACCCCGAGGGCTGCTCTAGCCTCAGGAGGCACCTTAAGCGAGCCCAGCGTGTGCCCAGATGCCGCTTCTACCTGGAGCCAAGGCACCCCCCACTCCGGGGCCCTCTCGGCGCACTCGAACCCCACCCACGCCACTCGCACCCCGAGTGCAGTTACCCAGGAGGTGCAGATCCGTCTCCAGGCGCATGGCCGACTGGAAGAGGAGCTCCTCGCGGTTGTCCACAGAGGATTCCGCCTCCAAGTGGCCCTTCAGCCAGCAGGCGTACTCTTCCTGACTGAGGACCTGCGCGAGACCGCCCGCTGAGCGCCGCGCAGGTGAGCGCGCACCTCGGGGTGGGGGCCCCTGGGAGCGCGCGCGCCAGCCGAGGCCCCGCCCCCCGCTCACCCTCTTGGCGATGCACAAGGTCCGCAGGCCTTCCACCGCGTAGAGGTTGAGGTAATGCTGGGTCTGGCTGCGGATTCTCTTCTGATGCCTCCCCCGGGCGTCATCTAGGTTGGAGCAGAAGCAGAGAGGGGGGTGGGCAAGGGAACGGAGCCCCGTGGGAGGCCGTGGGGCCGGGCCGGGGTCTCGGGGAGCTCCTTCTGCGAGGTGTTCTCTCGATCGATTTACTTGAAATGGTTAACACTGTATTGTGCAAGTACAGTGGACATCAGTACTATGGAGTAGTTTCAGCAGTGCTGCATCGGGGTCCGACAATCTGTACCTTACGAAGTGTTTCCTCTGATCTTTCCAGTGCCCGCCTGGCACCGTACAGAGTTAAGGACAATATTATAGACTGTCTTCCCTGTGCCATACTTTTCGTCCCTGTGACGTTTTTTTTTTTTTTTTTATCCTCACCTGAGGACTTTGTTTTTCATTGCTTTTACAGAGAGAGGAAGGAGGAGACGGACAGAAAGAGACAGAGAGAAACATGGATCGGTTGCCTCCTGTACACGCCCCCACCGGGGATCGAACCCACCACCTTTCAGTCGACGGGACGCCGTGACAACCAACGGAGCCACACCAGCCAGGGCAAGATGGTAACGTACCTATTTTTAACCACAACTGAAAAAACACAGACACACACACACAACAAAGAAATCAGCTGTGAGCTAGTGAGAGTTCCCCACACGTCCGCCCTTTTCTGTTTTCCGTGGATAAAGAACAGGGGCGGACGTGCTGAGTGTTCCGAAAGTGTGTAAGAGCTAGCCGAGAGCCCCCCGCCCCCCCCCCCGCCCCTCCCCGCCCCGCCGTGGGGCAAATCCGCTGCGGGCCGAGTCGTCTGGGGCCAACACCGAGGAGCTGGAGGCCCTTTTCCTCCCTTTGTGTTTGACAACAGCGCGTGGTGAGTGAGTGCGTTCTGGGGCCCCCGGGTCAGAAGGGGCCCTCGCCTTTCTGCCTCGCTCGGGCGGGCGGCGAAGCGGGTAGAATGTTCCCAGAAATGCTCCGTCGAGCGAGCCGAGCCCTGCCGGAGCCACGGCACTTAGCCACCGGCAGCCCCGAGACAATGGTCCAGGAGCTCCTTTCACGTCAGACTGTCAGATCTCAAGCCAAGCCACACAGACCACCTCAGTGCTCGCTTGGGAAGGGCTCTTCCTGCACCCGAAATAAGTCAGTCCCGGAGTGCTCTGCTGCTCTGAGGACAGCGGGACATCCGTGCTCCAAAAAAGGAAAAGCCTGGTAACTCACGCCTGGATTGGTTAACTCCAGCCGTTTCTGTGTTCCCAAGCAATACAAACCCCTAAACCTCACATTCGGGGTGCAGAGCCTGGGGCCCTATCTGCGTGTTCCCACTCTCTGCAGGGCCTCCATAAATCTCCCTCTGCCCTTATCAGTGTCTCTGGTCTGAATTCTTTTTTTTTTTTTAATAATTTATACGGACTGAACCCTGCAACCCAGGCACATGCCCTGACCGGGAATCAAACTGGCGACCTTTTGCTTTGCAGGACGGTGCCCGGCCCCCTGAGCCACACTGAGGTCAGGGCCCTGGTCTAAATCTTTAATATCAGGAGACAAGCACCCAAACCTGCCGGTGACAGCGACCTTGGAATTTGGCCCCCCTGCCCTCCATGAGGCAGGAATGTCACAGGAGTGACCTCGCACCGGAGTGGGCTCCAGCCACCTCCAGCGGGGTCACTGGAAAACACCTACCCCCGCCACCGGGCTTAGGTAGCCGTCTGGCTCACCGCTTGTAAAGAGTACGCTTTGCATGTAACACTCGTGGGAGAAGCTGTCACTTCAAAAAGTCTCATCAAAAGGTGTGCTTGGGGCCACCCCCAAATGGGCTGCTTGAAATGAGACCCTCGCATGGACAAAAGCCCCGTCGTGAGGGACCCGGCATCGCCCGTCCGGCCCACCGAATGGAAGTGCGTCCTCTTCCTGTTTACGAAAAATCGTCCAGCGTAGAAAGTCCAGTTTCTATCCCCAGAATAGCCCTCCCATCTGTCCGCGTTGCCAGGCAGAAATAAGATGCCCAAATATTGCATAGGACGTACGTTCACTAAAAATATTGGCTGTCGTTTTCCTGAAATGTATATTTAACTGGACGTTCAATGTATTTTTCTTTGCTAAATCTGGCAACCCCACTAACCAGACGCGAGGAGGGGTGTCTGCTGCCGCGTCACGCTGTGGCAGACGGGACCCGGGAGAATCTGCCCTGTGCCTCCCACACCCCATCAAGGCACCGGAGATTGGTTCTTCAAGGCCAAAAAAAATTTTTATATACCCAGCAGACACAAGCAATGGTGTCTATTACAATTGCGTGACGGATGTTACGCAAGCAAACACACAGCATATCTGTGGCATTAAAACGTCGTGGGGGCAGCCCTGGCTGGGTAGCTCAGTTGGTTGGAACACCATCCGGATACGCCAAAGTCGCGGGTTCGATCCCAGGTCAGGGCACGTACAAGAATCAACCAATGAATGTGTCAATAAGTGGAACAACGAATTGATGTTTGTCTCTCTCTCCCTCCCTCCCTCCTTCCTTCCCCTCTCTCAAATCAAATTTATAAATGTTAGGGGAGGACAGTTAAAAACAAAAAGTCTAAGAAGAATCTGCAATATTGAAAAGAATACTGAGTTGGGGCAACAGTGTAAGAACAAAGAGGGGGGAATGGGACACACTGCTCTCATCACTTCGCTTTAGGAATTTAAATTTCCCGAAGAGATCACGGAGTCATCTTAATGGGACGACCAATTCCCCCTGGCGTTGGGGCAACACTGTTCTTAGTAGGTGAGGGTGACCGTATTTGGGATTCCGACTGATCTTCGAGTAAAGGTGTGACTGCCTGAGGGACTCTGAAATGAAAATACTAACGAAGGCCAGGTGGCTCGGTGGGTTGGAGCACCTTCCTGTGCACCAGAAAGAAGGTTGTGGGTCTGCTTCCCGGTCTGGACACCTACCGAGGTTGCAGGTTCGAGCCCCAGTGAGGGTACGCACGGGAGGCAACGGGTCAACTTTTCTCTCTCTGTGTCTCCTTTCTGCTCTCCCAAATCAACGGCCCGGAGGCGGAGGGGAAGGTCACCTCAGGCCGTCGCAGCTGCCACTGACCACATCCACCAGGACAAAGCTGCCCGAGGAGGAGAAGGTGGCCGGGCTGCTGTGGACGAAGGCTGGGTCCACAGGCACCCACGCTGAGGCCTCTCTGTGCAGGGCCACCGGCCGCAGGGCCCTGGGCATTTCCCCAGACACAGCTGTCCCAGCCACTCCTGATTTTAAGGTGTGCTTTGAAATCGCTCCACGTGGTGTGCCCACTTCCTCTGTACTTTAGGAAAATGTATTTCTCCGTGGGAGTGTCATCTTAGTAAGAAATAAAGGGAGGAGGTGAGGTCCCTGCCTGGTTCACGCAGGCTGTGACTGACCGGCCCGCCAGAGAGCAGCAATGCCGGAGGCCCACTAGGTGGCGCCCTGCTCTCCCTCCACTTGGGGGAGGGGGGCCTCCAAGACCACACACTGGAGGCCACTGTCCTGACCCGCAGCAAGGGAACCCCAAGGAGGAGGAGCCGGACAGAAGGAAAAGGGACACAGCTTAGGTTTTACACCCGCAGGACACCAGGCCCTGTGCCCAGGGCTTCCCATGCCATCAGCGCCCTGATTTCCTTTCCGCAGGGGGGAAACTGAGGCACGGACGGAGTGACTTGTCCGGGGCCACCCATCCTGGGATGGCACCGGAGGTCTGCAAGTGCTGGGGGGGCGGTGAAGCCCCTGCTCGCGCCCTGATCCCACAGGACTTCCCGGGACTACGACCCACACTCTCTCTCACACGGTCCAGCCCCCCGGCTCGGCCTCCTTGGGCATTTTTCGGTAAGAGCCTCGTCAGTGCTTGGAAGAAGATGTCGGGCGACACCTGGCAGGTGACACCCGCGTGCCTTCCTCACTTTGCCACCTGCTCGCAGGTGCAGCAGCTTGGCCCAGGCACCCTCTGCTCTTAACCGCCCCTGCCCACCCTGCCGAGTCAAAGGGGAATGATTTTCAGTAACGCCGGGTGTGCCCGACGCCCAACTCGGGGTGACCCCAAAGCCATCCTCCCACAGCCCTGCTCTCGAGAAGCCGCTGGGACCTCCGAACATCCCGAGCCTTAGATGCCTGGCGTCTCCCCACAAGTCTTCCCTGTGCACCTGCGTCAGGACCGCGCACGGCTTGGAAATTCCCCGAGGAGGGCAGGGAGCCGCAGCAACGGCTTGTTTGGAATCCGCCCCCCCCTGCACCCCACTTTTAACGGGCATCGAGACAGTTACAGCGACGCTTCTCGGGCCCCAGCCTGCACCTGGGACCCTGCAGGCCCGGCTCTCCCTGATAGGAATGGCGTTAGTGCTTCGGATACAAATTGGAGACTTCTTACTCATTCGAAAAGTGCAGCGCCAGCAAAGTTCAAGGGTGGCCACTGCTGCTTTTTCTGCGGCTGGCGTGTCCCTTGCAGAGCTCAGCACGACTGCCCCCCCCCGCCCCCGCCCCGCCAGGCCTATAAGAGGTAAAGTCTGAAACCCCACGGTCCATTACCCTGTCTTTACTGCAAAGTGGTGGAATAGGACACAAATCATCTTTTTTTTTTTTTGGCATCAGAGGAATTCTGCACAGCTAATTCTATAGCTGTTTCCATTTTCTGTGGGTGCAACATCAGATGTTCCAGTGAAGAAGCCTCTTGGGATGCACCCTCAGCCCGCGCACTGGACTCCTGGCGCACCCTAGGGTGGGTAGCACCCCTGCAGGTGTATGCAAGCCAAACCGGGCCCTTTCGGTGGGTTACCCCTGAGAGGCCGTTCAAACTCTTTTTAGAGGCGCCTCTGCGCCTTCAGGTAGGCGGCCTTCGGGAGGCGACAGGTCTGTGATGAGAAAGGGTCTCTGCGGGCTGAGCTGCTGGGGCGCACCTTCCCATGGAGGCGTGGCCCCCCGTCTTCCGAACCAGGAGCCCCACGGGCACCAAGCTTAGGGCGAGAGGGAGTCGGGAAGGAACTCTGTCCCCGAGCTCAGGAAGGGAGCGTCCAGACTGCAGGGCTCCGTGGCAGCTCAGCTCCTACCGGAGGCGGCTCAGAGGCCGTGGGGGGCAGGGGTCAGTGCATCCTCACCTCCACCCACTCTCTCCCCCCTACAGGTCAGCGGTTTGCTGGGGGGGCCAGGCCCCAGACCCGGAAGCTCGTACAGGCGGAGACCTGCAAGCCCTGCTCAAGCAGGTCCCCCTCTCCGTGCCAACGGTTCTCGAACCCTTCCCTTCCATTCCTGAAGTTGCGTGAGCCAAGATGGGGCGGCTCTGCCCACACTCGGCATAGAAGGCCCAGCGGGGGGCCCCCTCAGAGGGAGGGCCTGAGTCAGCTCCACATGGGGGCTAACAACTGTGGCCAGCACAGGACAGGAAGGAACCTTCCAGAACGTTCTTAACCTTTGTTGTCCGGACTTGAAACCTGAGACTAGGTCTCACCCGGGGGACCCCAACCCCTCTGTTCCAGGAGAGTGGACCCTGAAGCACGCCCCCCCCACCCCACCCCGCCCACCGCATTCTAGTCCCAGGACATGGGGAGGCCGGAGGCAGACCCTAAGGGGCAGGGCTTTAAAGGAACATTCAGGACCCTGGCCGATGGCTCGGTTGGTTGGAGCGTTGCCACCCGCCCCCGCCCCCATCAGTGTGGGGAGTTCGATCCCCGCTGGGGCGCATACCAGAAACAACAGATGGATGTTTCCGTCTCACATCCATGCCTTCCTCCCCCCTCCCCCGCCCACGAAAATCGATCCACTCATGGAAGGGGTGGGGGGGCTGACCTCCGAGGAGGCTGGGAGGGCGGGGTACCTGAGGAGCAGGGCACCAGCAGGTCCATGACCGCCGAGTCGGCGCCCTTGGTGTACACGCTGATCTCGTCGGTGAGCGGGTGCCGGATCACCACCGACATCCGCTTGCGGATGGAGTCGAAGCCCAGCGTGTGCAGGAGCTCGAAGGTCAGCCGGCCCAGGTGGGGCAGCTCCACCGCCACCTGGTCGTGCAGCCGGTCCACCAGCGCGCAGTTGTAGGCGCGGGCGGCGTACACCAGCGCGGCCTCGTCGGGGCTCTCGGCCTCGTAGCGCAGCTCGGCCGGGGGCTCCCGCGCCGGGGCGCGCCCCGGGGCCCAGCCGTCCGCCTCGCTGCCGCCGCCGCTGTAGTCCTTGCCGCCCGCCGGGCCGGGCTGGCCCAGCCTCTGCTCCAGCCTGAGCAGCGCGCTGTCCGCCGACACGGCCGACAGGAAGCCGGACCCCGACCGGTGGCTGGCCTTGCCGCCGCTCAGGTTCGCCGTGCTGCTGCAGCTGGAGGCCAGGCGGCTGGGCGCGAGCTTCCGCAGGAAGTCTTCGATGGTCTTCACCGGGGACTTCAGCTCGAACCTCACGCGCACCTGCAGGAGACAGGCGAGCTGTGTCGTGCGGGGCCCCGCCCGGGTCCTGTGCTTCCCCACCCCCAAATGTCCCGGTGGGGCGGGGGGCGCGATGAAAGCTGCAACCAGGGCCAGCATCTCTTTCTTGAGACCATCCTTTGGCCTCCTTCCTTAAAGGTAAGGCCATGCGCATCCTTTTAGGATGCGGTCGCCTGGGTCACCGTCCCCGAGGCCCCAATGGACTCGGAGGGTGTGTGGCTGGCGGGGCTGGCTTTGCAGAACAGCTTCGGAGGCACGGGCTTGTCATGGCCTGCCACCAAGTCCAGCCTGTCCCCCTCCCCGCCGCTGAACAACAAACTGGTTCGTACATTTCTCTGAATTATGTCCATCAAAGCTTAAACACACAAAGGACATTCCCAACTCCCAAAGGAACTTTCTAAACAAATGACAAGCCACTCAGCTGGGTGGTGAGGTCAGGATTCAAGCCCAGGGGCCTTGTCCCAGAGTCTGGGTCCCCAGCCTGTCCTGGCCCCTCTCTCCTCGGTGAAGCTGGGACCCTGAGACTCCCTCCGGGCAGCTCATGCAGGGCACCTAGCCTTGGGCCCCGCCCCTCCAGCCCTGGGCTCAGAGGCTGTCTGTCCTCTCCCACTCGGCCCCCAGCCTGGCACCTAACTGCCGCACCACAGCCAGAGGATGGGACCACAAGGCCACCAGCTGGCTTGCCTGCCGGAAGCCCCCTGCTGCGTGCCCTTGACCGTAACAGGAGGTGCTGAGCTCCTGCAGGGAGGGAGAAGCCAGAAGACGGACAGTGTGCCGAAGGTCAAGGGCGTGGTGGGCTCTAGAGGGGCACGTGCCTTTTGCCGTGGCTGATCCGGGGACGTGACCACCACGGTGTTGCAGACAGTGAGCGCGATGAAGAAGTCGAACACGTCGGACAGCTCGGGCGACAGGTGGGCCAGTGGCTGCTCCTGGTGCCTCGCGACGGCCAGGCACTTGTCACATTCGCTCACCTTCTCAAACAGCTTCGGGTCGGGCGTGATGTCCTTCTCCTGGAGGAGACCAGAAGAGGGCGGTGAGTCTGACCCCGGGACCTGCTGGGTGCCTTCGTGGCTGACTGTCTAAGGCACCTCGACTTCATTCATAAGCTGTAAACACGCCTTCATCTCACACGTATGCATGTCATCTTATAATGATAATTACGCATAATTTTAATTGTATAAGAATACATAACTTACAGGTGAAATGAAAAGCATGTATTCTTATATAAGGTGTACATGTTCTTACCACATAACAAGACAGCTAAGAATATATATTATTATAAAGTCACTTATCTTACTCAGAAAGACTTGGAAATAACGGAGAAGAGCCCTGGCTGGTGTAGCTCAGTGGATTGAGCGCGGGCCTGCGAACCGAAAGATCGCGGTTCGATTCCCAGTCAGGGCACATGCCTGGGTTGCCAGGCCAGTTCCCGTCAGGGGACATACAAGAGGCAACTGCACATTGATGTTTCTCTCCCTCTCTCCTTCCCTTCCCCTCTAAAGATAAATAAATAAAATCTAAAAGGAAAAAAATAATAATAAAAAATAAAACCTCCTTCCTTTAAAAAAAAAAACGGAGAAGAATAGAAAAAACTTAATAAATCTGTATCACACTGCCTCATGGTCATACAGGGTGGGGCAAAGTAGGGCTACAGTTATAAGCATGCAAAACAGAGGTATTCTTCTGTTATTATTTATTAATTATCATATTAATTTCTATAGCAAAAAAAACCGGAGAAGAATAGAAAAAACTTAATAAATCTGTATCACACTGCCTCATGGTCATACAGGGTGGGGCAAAGTAGGGCTACAGTTGTAAGCATGCAAAACAGAGGTATTCTTCTGTTATTATTTATTAATTATCATATTAATTTCTATAGCAACTGTGAATCTACTTTTGCTCCACCGTGTATAAACTTTTGAAACTTGTGCTTTGTGTTTTCTTCCAGGCTTTCTTCTATACATTTACATTGTCCACCATCAAAATATTTTATACAGCCTTGGCTGGTGTAGCTCAGTGGATTGAGCATGGGCTGTGAACCAAAGGGTTGCCAGTTCGATTCCCAGTCAGGGCACATGCCTGGGTTGTGGGCCAGGTCCCCAGTAGGGAGCACATGAGAGGCAACCACACATGGATGTTTCTCTTCCTCTCTTTCTCCTTCCCTTCCCTTCTCTCTCTAAAAATAAATAAGTAAAATCTTTAAAGAAAAATTTTATACATTCCTTTGGCTATATACCCGGAAGTGGGGATGCTCAACTTTATATTACATTTTTAATTTTTAAAAAACATTTTACTTATTTATTCTAGGGAGATAGGAAGGGAGGGAGAAAGAGAAGGGCAGAAACATCGATGTGTGCGAGATACATTGATCAGTTGCCTCTCACATGCCCCTCACCCAGCAACCTGCAACCCAGGCCTGTGCCCTGACTGGGATTCGAACCGGCGACCCTTCAGTCCGCAGGCTGGCGCTCAATCCGCTGAGGCCACACCAGCCAGGGCACGTTTTTAACTTTTTGAGGAGCCTTCTTACTGTTCTCACACCAACAGTGCCGAAGTGTTCCGGATTCTCCACCAACCCTTGCTACCTGCTGTCTTTTTGATGACCGCACTCCGACACGTGGGAGTGGCCTCCTTATGGTTCGACTTGTATTTCCCAACTTCAACTTATATACTGTTACATGTCAGTTACATCTCAGTGGAAATGGATACATAAACCGGCAGTTCCCATCTCCCCCCAAACATGATGTGCGCTTCCCCAGGCCTTCTGGAATGACAGCCATCCCCCCTCCTTCCTGGATGACCCGTTCTTGGCCCCCAGGGGACGCCCGGAACCACGGATACTCCCGGACCCTTCCGTACGGGGTCCAGCACAAGCAACGCCCCTCTTTGATGACAAAATCTTTGATGACAAAATCACAAGCAGGGCCTTCTCTCACATACCGACATCACACCCCAGCACACGGCGTGACATTTTAGGAGAGACGGGCAAATGAAAACTACACATGATCACACCCGTGCTGTTGCCCTACTGACCACACTCGAGCAGGCCCTACTGTGATGATGTTCCCTCCACACACACACACACACACACACACACACACACACACACATCTTTCCACCGAAAGGACGCACTGGGAGGCGTCCGCGAGGCCTGTCCCAGCTGCCCGCATCGCTGCTCTGCTGCTTGGGGGCCGTTTATGAAGCAAGGGAAGGGCGACAAGAACATAAGCCCTGCGCTACCGGGAGGAGAATCGGACGACAGACGGGACTCCTACGTGACTAACAGCGGGGGCGGGGGCGGTGGGGGGGAGCGTGGGGACCGCGGAGAGAGAGGCGATTCCCGTCTGCAGCGGGATGGCGCGGGAGGACGCGAGATTTGATCCCGCGACTCAGCAGGGCTTGAACTGTACTTCTGGACTCCTCCGTGCAGTGGGGTTCAGAGCACAGCTGACCCACAGGGAAGCCAGGGATAACGGGGGGCTGTTGTTTCCGGAAACGCGACTCTGAACAGTTTCCGAGCAGACGCACCATACTTTATTGGACCACTCCTTCATCGCCAGATACGCTTTCCGCTGCTTCGCCGAGGTAAACAGCGCCCTGGTAAGCTTCTGCGCGCATCAATCGGCGGACCCCGTGTTGCTAAACAGACGTCAGGAAAACCGGTTCCAGCGCCGCCTCCCTCCTGCCAAGTGTGACAGCCCCGCCGTGTGCCCCCCAGAAACCCACCCGGCACCCACCTGAAAGGAGGCCAGCCCAGACTGCGCGACACGGGTGCGCCCTCCCTGTTCCCCAACCGTTTTGGACGCGAACGGATCTCCCAGAAGCTGCCGCTGGCTCGCTTCCGGAAACGTTTGGGCAGCTGACCAGACCGGGGAGGAACAAGTTTTACTGGCTTGGGGCTCCTCTCATTAAAACTATGCATTTTTCCATTTGGCTTTGCTTTTTCACAGTTGTCATCTTGCTCTAGGGTTTATTTGTTTCATTTGGCGAGACGGGCTTCCTCTCCATCACCCATCTGGGTGTGCACTGGGGGTCCCCCCAGGCTTGGAACGGTGGTGGCGAAGGGGGCGCGTCGGCCCCTGTGGGGAGGAGGCGGTGGCCAGGAGACCCCGTGCTCACTGAGCAGAGCCAACCCCGCCAGCGCCAGCGCGCGCGCGCATGTGTGTGTGTTACGGACCACGGCGGGCTCTGATGGACGTGGAAACGACCGCCGGGGAGGAGGTGGCCACGCTCTGGGACTCACCATGGGACTGCTGAAGGCCGTGTGCTTGGACAGCATGCTGGTCCACTTGGCCTCGGCCCGGCTGCCGGTGCGCCGGTGCGACTTGGTGCTCTGCGCCCTGGACAGCGCTCGGACGCTCTGGTGGCTCCCGGTGCTGCCGCGCTGGGACAGCGAGCCGCCTTTGGGCACCGCCTCCTCCGAGTCCGAGTCGGCCTCCTGGTACCGTGCCAGACGCCGCGCTGTGGGGAGAGGAACACGGGCGACACGTCAAGGGGAGGCTGGGTCGAGGAAGAGGGTGTGCGAGGCCGCATTGAAGGATGCGGGGGGGGGGGGGGGCGGGGAGGATGCGCCCGCTCATCTGCGCCTGCGCGCAACCTGCGGCGGCTGACATTCGCGACCCGTTCCACAGATGGGAAAATCGATCTCGGAGAATCCGAGAGCTTGCTAAGGTCACAGGACGCAGGGGCGCCGCAGTTCGGGTCCTGTCCTCTGTGCCACGCAAACAGGCCCCGCGTGGGCCGGGATGGGTTCACACCACGCCCCTCTATTCAGGGGAAGCTTACGTGGGGGTGGGGTCTGCGGGACAGCTGGCGGGGAAGTCCCGGCCCACAGAGCCTCTGGGGGGGAGGGCCCACCTGACCTGGCTCCCTGGGGCCCTCGTGACAGACGCCACCGAGCCTCGCAGTCTCATAGAAGTGACAACGTTGTATGGAGCATTTTCTCCCCGGGGCGAGGGAGGGCTCCTTGCTCAGGCCCAGGGGGCCCTCTCCACCCTCAGCCGCAGTGCTGGGCAGCCCCGAGGCTTGTGTTCCTCGTGGGGGTGCCCAGTGCGTCCCCAGGGTTCGGCCCCGGCAGCCAAGGTGCCTTGGAGGGCTGACCGTGACCCCTCTTTGGCCCTTAGGGGGCGCTGCGCGTCCCCGCCAGGCGGCCACGTGGCACTCAGTCATCAGGGAGGCGCGTCCAGGCTGCTGTTGCGGACCCGAGAACGGCTCTCAACGCATTTTCCTGGCGTTGCCCGGCGAGGGCGGCCGTGTCATCATGGATGGGGAGCCCGGAGACCATCCACGAGTGCTCACTCCTTCGGACCAAGCGGTTACTGCGCGGAGAACCGCAAGGGCAGCGGGGCACCGGGCGGCAGTGCGTGGGTCCTGGCACAAGGCGGCGCTCGTGAGCGGAGCCCAGACGGGGCCTGGGGCGTGGGGATGCCCCGGGGGGTGGGGGATGCGTCCTGTGGACCAGGCCTTCCAGTCAGCATCTTTCTTTATGTTTAGAGTCGAGCAAGACCGAGACAAGGACGGGGGAGGCGCCTGTCCGCGGCCACCAGGCGCAGTAGCCCCAACCCCAGGATCCTGCTGGGGGCGCTCCGACGAGCAAGAACGAAGCCTGGACACGGACCGTCGGCTTCTAAACTTGTGTCCGGAGGTCGGCATCGGCCTCCTGAGCGGCACCCCTGCGAGGCCCAGCCACCTGGGGCCAGACATTGGCCTGAAAGCAGCCGCCCTCAGGCCAGCGACCTTCCACCACGCTGAAGAGTCTGACCAGCAGTGACCTCTGGGATGGCCTGAATGTCCTTGGGGGAGGATGACGGTCAGGAGCAGGTGACACCTGGCCCGGGGCAGACACCAGCACCAGCACCTGAGGTGGGTGTGGCCCCGTCAGATTTTCGAGAGCTGGGCTCTGAGCTTGTTTTCCTCTCAAGACCTTGAGAGGTCCAAGTCATGTGGTCATCTCCGCCATCCCCAGAAATGGGTCTTCCGGGGGCAGCGGGTAGTAAGTGGCTGACAGCTGGCAACATCTGGAACGAGGGCAGCTGGGCTCTTCTGCACGAGGCCGAGGAGTTCCAGGGGGAGAGAGCGGGAACAGGACCGGGGGGAACAGGATGCTGCCCCTCTGTCCGGATGGCAAGTAAAACACTAAACCCAGTGGGTAAGTTCTTAGGCCTTCTGTTTAAGATGGCGGCTGTGATTTTACATGGAGGACGTTTGTGGACACCGTAATTCTCGGTTTCGTAAAACTCAGAAAACGTGTGTTCCAGCAGATGGTTCCCACTGAGTCTTCCTAAAGGACAGCTTCCTACAGGGTCTCCTTCCTGTTTTGTGTTTGCTTCTGTTCTGTGGCAAGGTCTCTTGGATGTTCGCAGATGCTGTTCCAGGAAGGAAGGGAGGGGACCCTGACTGGTAGAGCAGGTATGTCTCGTAACCCCAGAAACGGGACAGGACACCCTCTGCTGGCTCAGACGGACACCCGGCTCCAGTCACACCCTCAGCTGACGAAGCCGGTGGCTCCCTGGGCCATCAGATAGAACAGAGGCAGCGAGGCATAAGGCACCGTGAGGTGGGATAAGAGACCGCCTAAAATATCCAACGCACAGTGACTCAGTTCTTCCTGTATCCCAGGACATCGTCATGCAACGAATTTGGCACCAATTCTGAGAGCTTTCAGCTGCTAACAAGACCACCATGGATGACACCAGAAGCCTCTCTCGCCTGTTGGTGTGGCTCAGACACCAGGCACCTCAGAAGGGAGCTCCTCCGGGAAGACCTCCTGGGCTCCGCTTGGGTGGCAGAAAATGCGTGTGTAAGCCGGGGCCCCCTACGCTGCCACGCGGCCATGTGCAGAAGCCCCTTTCCGTAAGGGGTACTTGGCTTCATTCCAGGCTCCCGAGAACATCAGCAGTCCTTGACGGGCGTGTGCACATGCGTGCTACCCGGCGTGCACGCGCGCACGCGCGCACACACACACACACACACACAGGCGCTCGCACGCAGCTCCGGACAGAGCAGCTCTCTGGTCCAGCCCCCACCGGCGCCCCCCGGTCTCCGACTCACCGTTCGCGTCGTGAGAATACTCCACGCCAGACACGGTGCACCTTCGGAAAACCATCTTATTCTCGGTCAAAGTGCCGGTTTTATCGGAGAAGATATACTGGATCTGCCCCAAGTCCTCCGTGATGTTCAGAGCCCGGCACTGCAGCTGCGAGTCAGTCTCCTCGTCGTAGAGCTCCAGGTCCTGGTTGATGAAGTACACCTGGCATATTTTAACGATCTCGATGGAGACATAGAGGGAGATGGGGATGAGGACCTAGGAGACAGCAGGCACCTGGGATGAGCGGCTGTGGGGTGCCAGGACGCCGAGCAGCCAATCTGATCTACTCCAACGACCACAAACAACCACAAGTAAAGAGGGACTGTACTGTACCTTTAAGAGCTTACAAAGGTTGGCTTAGAGTCACTATTGAAAAGGATTAGGCTATTGGCAAAGAGTTTAAGCTAGGGCAGCCTACGGTGCCCCTGCGGAGCGGAAATCCACTACGGTGTCTGGGAAGTATGGAGCCGTGGCTCGGAGAGGAGCAAGCATTTTCGTTACTAAGTTGCGCTTGAGAAAGGCTAGGAGAGGAAAGAGAGAAAGAGAAAAAACACACGGCACAGTCAGAGTCCTCGTAAGCAAAGTCACCTCGTACCCCAGCGGCAGCGGGCCCCCAGGCTCCTGGTGGCCCCGCCCTCCGCCGCAACAACCCCACAGTCTTTTCAGAGGCTGGGTTTGTGTTGAAGGAGCCTTTCTGGGATGCACGATCCCGAGCAGAGCAGAGAAGGCGCCAGGAGAAATACTCAGTTACACTGTGACAACTGAAGAGCAATCTTGTTTCAGGGAGTAACAGTATCGCACGGATGTTTACGGGCTCAGAAGAGTATTCGGATGAACTGGTGCTCTTGGTAATGTAAGTGTGTTAAAGCCACGCGTACCATAGGACTAACTCTAGGCTCGAACAAAATCGGCTGTGATAAAATGAAGTAAGTCCAACAGGTCAGACAGAGAAAGACGAGCACTGTTCCCCGCAGCGCGATGATCTATTGTGTGCGATTGAAACAGAACGTGACTCTCAGAAACAGAGAATGGACTGGTGGTTGGCGGAAGCAGAAGGTACAAACCCTCCCAGTTATGAGATAAATCAGTCCTGGGGACGACACGTACCGTGTGGTGACCGTAGGTGACAGTACTGTATTGGCTATTTGACATTTGCTACAAGAACAGGTCCTCAACACACACATAAAATTATACCTCTGTCAGGCGAGGGATGTGAACTGAATTCATTGCGATCGTTTCGCAATATATACGCATATCAAATCATCATGTTGCATCCCTGAGATGGATACACATGTGAGCTTCTCTGTCAATGGCATCTCAATGAAATCGGAAAAAGTGTTACAGGGGAAAAAGAATAACTGATAAAAATTCTTTGAATAATGCATATAGTCACCATAACAGTTTCAACGTCTTAGATACCATTATAGTTTCAATGGGTTTTTTCCATGAAAGTTTTTTTTTTTAAGGTTTTATTTATTTATTTTTAGACACCGGGGCAGGGAAGGAGAAAGAGAGGGAGAGAAACACCAGTGTGTGGCTGCCTCTCTTGTGCGCCCCCTACTGGGGACCTGGCCTGCAGCCCAGGCATGTGCCCTGACTGGGAGTCGAACTGGTGACCCTTTGGTTTGCAGGCCAGTGCTCAATCCACTGAGCCACACCAGCCAGGGCTCCGTCGAACTTTCTAAGAGAACAATAGGGAGGTAAATTGACACACTGAGTTCCGACAAAGCCCTGCTAATTTGGAAAGTTAAGCGAGGCTGTTTCCCGGTGTATGAAGTACATGTAACGGAAGACAAAGGCGAAGCAAATGCCCTGTGGTCACTGTGTGTCCCAAGGAGGCTGGCTGTGACACTCACTGTCCCCTCTCCTCCCAGGCACAGAGTCTCAGTTAGTGACCGGGGTGGTCATGGAGAGAGCATGTGAATGAACAATAATAACAGTAATGGTAACTGTAACAATAATCATAAACAATACCGCTAAATGCGATACGACAGTCTGACTCGAGCCCTGAAACAGAAAAACCACATTGTGGGGAGAAACTAGTGGAATCAGGATGAAGTCTGGAGCTCAGGTCAGGGCAAAGGACCAGACCTGGTTTCTCAGTTCTGACAATGTGTTGCGGTGACACGTGCACCTTCGGGAAAGTGGCGGGGGACCCAGGGGACCTCTTTGTACTATTTTTTGCTCCTTGTCTCTAAGTCTTCAGATTATTCCAGGCTTGTAAGTGCAAAATAGTCACAGGGACTTAAAGTGCAGCATAGGGAATAGAGGCAATAATACTGCAATGATTACGCACAGTGCCCTAGTTGGGGACCGGAAATGATCAGGGGGAACCCTTTCTAAGTACGTGGCTGTCCAGACCACTATGCCGTACACCTGAAACCAACATAAAATGCCAAGTGTAATTGAAAGAAAAATTCTAAAAATTTAGATTTGTTTTTAGAAGTAACTGAATGGAAAAACAAAACAATAAAATTGATCACAAATGCCCTGGCTGGTGTGGCTCAGGGGATTGAATGCCAGCCTGTGAACCCAAGGGTAGCCGGTTCGATTCCCCTCTCTCTAAAAATAAATGAACAGAGTCTAAAAAAAAAAAAAAAAAAAAGATCACAACCAACCCCTCACACCCTAAGCATCTTAACAACAGCAAAGGAGAATTTGAACTTGAAAATCACCCAAGAAAACACGCTCTAGAGAACTTAGAAGGCGAGCTCAAACGCAACACGTCAGGGGAGTACATCGGTGACCGTTCCCAGGCGGAGGTCAGAGGCGTCTCAGCACAGCGCGCCCGCCCGCGGGGAGGGCGTGCCGGCCAAGCCCAGCCGGCGCCGCGTGGCTCGTGGCACCTGGCACCGTTACCTGCAGAACTATGACCATGGTGAGAAACGAGTACACTGCGGCCGTCACGGGGGACAGAGCGCTGCCGTCAGACTCGGGGACTTCGAACAAGGCCTTCTTCTCTCGGTAGCGCTGGACCCACAGTCCGTGTCCTGCGGGGCGTGCGACGAGAAACGTCACTTAGCCGATGGCAAAACAAGGACGCGGCGAAGTAAAGCGAATTAAAGCGAAACTCGGAGGTTAGGACTGGACGCGGGCACACGGGGCCGTGGGCGCCTGCTTGTCCGCTAAGAAAGCAAAGCCCGCGGGATTGTTGGCGCCGGCGAGCAGACGGCTGGGGGGCTCTGGGACGGGGCGGGGGCTCCCGCTCGCAGCCGGTTTCCCACTGTTGGCTCCGGATGCACCGCCGGCCAGGGCGCAGGGATCGGAGGCCAGGGCGCAGGGATCGGAGGCCGGGGCGCAGGGATCGCAGGGCTGCCGGCAGCGGCCAGTGAGAACCTTCCGGAAAGGCATCGCCCAGGGCAGCGGGTGCCTCCCAAAATCCCAGCCTGGTCAGCAGGCTCTGAACGCTGCCCAAGATCGTCCCCCCTTGGAGGTTCCAAAGTCGCACATCTTAGACGCCGGGAGGCCCAGGGCAGCGCAGGCGACTTCACCAACAGGTCCCACAGCTCTCGGACAACAGGAGCCCTCTACCCGTCCTGCGCGCCTGTCTGTCAGCACAGAGCGCCGAGGCCAGGTCAACCCCCCCCCCCCCGCCTGGGCGCCGTGGAGGTGGTGCACCCCGAGGTCCGACACCCTTCCCTGGGAGGCCCTCCCAGGGCCAGGCGTGAGGCCGCCACGGACGGCAGAGCCCCGGAGCCCACGGCAGACTACTGCTGGCCCAGCCCCATCCTAGCCTCCCAGGACTTTCTCTCCTCTTTTCACGGAATTCCCGTTCAGTAGCATTCAGGGTTCCCCCGCTCCTACGACCCCTGGTTCATCACCAGGGCCTGGGCGCTCCGACCCCTGGACTCCTAACGGCCGCAGTGGGCCGTTCGTCCACTCAGGAAGTTTCCAGGTGGAAAAGTAGCCCTCGGGGCCAAGCCCACGCGTGCAGACATCTCAGCGGGGCCCCTGCGGTGCCAACAGCCCCGGGGTCTCCGCTGGTGACAGAGGTGCCATTTCACTTCAGGGTGTGGAACGGAGTTCCGGGCAGCCCACCAGGCTCACCGGAGGCTGTCCGGTCGAGGAGACTTACCCACCGCCGAAGTCAGAGACATGCAGATGAGGAGGAGGACGCACCAGAGGACGTCACAGTTCATCTGCCTCTCCAGCTGGCTGCGCTTGTAGCGAGGGCCGCTGTTGTTCAGCAGCGCCTTGGTCTCGTGTCCTGCGGGGGAGGGGGAGGGGCTGGGGAGTCAGGGCCTCGCGGCGAGGGGGCGGGTGGTGCTGACGCCCGGAATCGACGGGCGATGCTGGCGTCCAAGGATACTTAGGGGACAGGCTTGGTCAAGAGGGCAGGGTATAAAAATAATCTGCATTAGCCCTGGCTGGTGTAGCTCAGTGGATTGAGCGCGGGCCTGCGAACCAAAGGATCGCGGTTCGATTCCCAGTCAGGGCACATGCCTGGGTTGCAGGCCAGTTCCCAGCATGGGACACACAAGAGGCAACCATACAGTGATATTTCTCTCCCTCTCTCCTACCCTTCCCCTCTAAAGATAAATAAATAAAAATCTTTAAAAAAAAAGAATACCTTTAAAAAATAATAATAATCTGCACTAAGCGACAACCAAGGAGACCCGTGGGATGAGACAGGCTAAGGGAACGCTTTCGGTCAAGATATTATTAGATGTTGGGCTTCTTTCCCTTTCCTTGGTTTTCCAAGTTTTCCACAATGGCTCTATGCTCCTTTTTTCTTTCTTTTTTTTTTAAAGGCTTTATTTATTTAGTTTTAGACAGAGGGGAAGGGAAGGAGAAAGAGAGGGAGAGACACATCCATGTGTGGGTGCCTCTGAAGCGCCCCCTACTGGGGACCTGGCCTGCAACTCAGGCCTGCGACGTGACTGGGAATCGAACCGGTGACCCTTGGGTGTGCCAGTCCACGCTCAGTCCACTGAGCCACACCAGCCAGGGCTGCTCCTTTTTTAATCAGGAATAAAAAAATCCCCAAGGAGCCGTGCTGGAGACCAGAGAGGCCTCGGGGGCGAGCCAGCCCCGCCCCGGGCCGGGGGCCTACCTGCGTAGAGGACGATGCCGACCACGGCCTCCGTGTTCCTGATGGTGCAGCCCCGGAGCAGCAGGTTCTCCTTGTGCAGCCCGGCCTTCTTCCCGTTGTCGTGCACGCTGTGGGGGAACGCCTGTCACTCATCGTTCAACGCCTCCATGCGCCTCGCTCGCTCCCCAAGTGGCGCTCCGCTGGGAAGGCAGGGAAGGCTGGACGCCGGGCCGGAAGGGGGAACGGGGACCCTGGAGGGGACCGCCGGCCTCGGTGGCTTCCGCGAGAGCTAGCAAGGAGCGCGTGCTCCCTGGTCGCAGGGCTTCTGGAAGCATCTCCAGAGCCGGACGTGGATGTTGCCGAAGGGCTTTGGGAAATCCTAAGAGATGCGCGTATTGGTGCCTGCCCAGGTTCCTTGGCGCGGGGCTCCCGAAATGCCTGCACCAGGGGTGCGAGGAAGGGCTTCTGTTCTCACGTTTGGTCTTCGATCCCAGTTCCCAGCACAGAGCGGCTCCAACCCTGTCCTTTCCTGAGTGACACCAGCCCCCGGGGCACCTTGTGTCCTAACGCGTGGCCTTGGACACCGGTCGTTCCCGACGCGGGATACGAAATGCCCTGGAATTTCCCGGGTGACGGGAGGCGACTCTGGGCGGGCTCGTGGGTGGGGGCTGCTCAGCACGGAGGCTCCCGCCCCCTCCCACACGCCTCACCCTACACGGCTCCCTCTGGGTGTTCGTCCAAACCCTTCCTCACATTCTTCCATCAAACGGTAACCTGGGTTCCCGCGCTCTGTGAGCCACTCTGGCAAATTAGCTGAACCCAAGGAGGAGGTCGTGGGGAACGCCGGCTGGTCAGAAGCACGGGGGACAAGCTGGATTTGGGACCGGCGCTGGCATCCCAGGTGGGGCGGCGTGTCGCCCTGAACCCGTCGGGTCTGTGCCAACTCCAGGGAGACGGTGTCAGGGCTGAGTTCCATCGCAGGACGCCCAGCGTGGGCTGTGGAATCGCTTGGTGTGGGGAAACCCCCCGTCAGACCTGGGTGTCGGGATTCCGTCCTGCTGTGACCTCGGGGACACGCCCGGGCCAGAGCGGCGGGCCAGGGGACGTGGGGCTGACCGGGAAGCTGACCACCAAGCCACCGCTGAGGACGCCCCTGCTGCCTGGTACCTCAGTCACAGATGTACAAATACTCCTCCAGGAGGCAGAACGGGACTGGCTTCAGCAACATTGTCTACACGCATCCCCTTTTCTTCTACAAAGTGGTACCGTTACTGGAATTGTGAATGCGTTAAAGTCGAAAGGTCATAAATTCCATGAGACGATTTTCTAAATTTGCTTTCCTGGCGATGTAGAGTCAGAGGAACAGTCCCCGTTTAAGTGCCTGGATTTGCGACGCCTCCTCCTGGCCCACGAGGCACGGCCACGTTGACACCATGCTGGCCAGGGCCACGTGTGCTGGACCACACCGGGACAGGCGTGGCCCTAGGTCACCGTGGAAGGCCCTGGAGACTTGGGAAATCGGGGCCTAGACTAACCCACACCAAGGGGGTCCTTTCAAGAAGCCACCCTCTCGAACCTTCGGTGGGCAGTCCTGGCCACCCCTCCCCAGTGCCTCCTCGGTGTGTCTTTAAAAATATTTATTTTTAGAGAGGGGAGAAGTGAAGGACAAAGAGAGGGAGAGAACCATCAAAGTGCGGCTGCCTCTCATGCGCCCCCTACTGGGGACCTGGCTCCCAACCCAGGCATGTGCCCTGACTGGGAATCGAACCCGCGACCCCTGGGTTCGCAGGCCGGTGCCCAGTCCACTGAGCCCCACCAGCCAGGGCTCCTCTGTGGTCCTTGAAGCTCACCAGCTCCCAGCACGGTGCCCTTGGCCTGGGCCCCAGAGCAGGCCTGGGGACAGGCCCCTCCCTGTCACGTCCAGCACTTGGTCACCGGCAGGTTCGACTCTCGGCCTCAGACGCAGCTCGTGCTCCTCACAACCAGGGAAACAGCACGCTTCCCAGTGCAGAGGGGTCACGCTACGGTCACGGCCGGAAGGCTGCTGGGGGCGTGTCTTCTGCATGCCTGCCACGCAGCACCTGCAGGTTCGTTCCTCTGTGGGAGGCGCGCCAAGACCGTGCAGGAGGCGCCCTCTCCACACCGTTCACCGCCCCCGTTGGCAAGGCCGGACGGCGTCCGAATTTGCTTTCACAAGACGTTCAAGCCCGAGCACCTCGTGGCCGGCGAAAAGCATCGGGGGGTGGGGGGGGGGAGACCAGCCTGCGTGACACTGGACTTGACACCCCGTGCGTTCGTCTGGAGTGCCAGACTGTCCGCCACCACGGCTCTCTCTGTGTGACAACCGGATGGGAAAACTACGTCTCGGGGGCGGGTAATTATTTCTCCATGACAAGCGGACGGGAAAACTACGTCTCAGCGAAGGGCCCATCCTCTCCATCAAAATTCTAGTCGCGCCTGCTCAGAGCAAGAGACGGACCCGATGGAAACGAAGCCGTAATGATAAGCTTTCTCTGATACGCCGTGTCCACGCTGCCACCATGCTTCTTGTTCAGACCGAGTCGCGCCGGAACTCACTGCCAGCCAGTGCGTCAGCCTTGAGGAGGGCCGCAGCCGCTGGGACAGGCGGCAGGTGCCAGGGGACAGGCCCACTGGTCCCAGGGTCGCGGGCCTGAGGGACAGGCCCCGTGTTGGAAGCGTCAGGGAAAGAGCCCGAGCCTCGGCAGGGCGGCTGAGAAACTGAGGCACCTGGCAGGCGCTTGGCGCCTGAGCATCACCTTGAACTTGGGACAGGAGAGTCCCGCCGAGGGCCCAGACCAAGCAGGCGTGAGCAGATTCCGGAAAGATTCACAGGAGACTATAAAGCCGCTGAGCTGCTTGCCCCTTTCTGGTGGGGTGACCCGTGTCTGCCCCGCAGAATCCCCTATGTTGATGCTGAACTCCCAGGACCTCAGTATACGCCTGTATTCGCAGTTAGGCTTTGAAGATTCGAGTAGCGTAAAGTGAGGTCAATGAATGCGCCCTGATTCCGTAGGACTGGGGTCCGTATAAGAAGGAGAAATGCGGACACAGAGGCAGGCAAGCCGGGAGGTTGCGATGCCGTGAGCACGCAGGGAGAGAGGGTGGGTGGGCATCTACAGCCAGGGAGCGAGGCCTCAGGACGCACCTGTGCTGTGGACACCTCGACCCTGGACTTCCAGCCGCCGGAAGTGAGACGGCACCTTTCTGTGGTTCAAGCTGCTCGGTCCATGGTCAGCCCGAGCGAGGAGGCACAGCCTTCCACGTTTCACCCCAGCCACTGAGAGGCCTCCTCTAGTTCAAGTCGGCAGGCCCCTGGACGCCTCAGACCAGGCCCTTCTAAGTCAAGGCTGCCCAGAAGGACCGCGGGTGCCGTGTCCCGGCTGCTGGCAGACGCCACAAGCAGGCCCCCCGGGGAGTGGCACAGTTCCGCCGACCCAGGGCAGCGGCCGGCGTGTTCTTCCTCGGAGACGCTACGTCTCCCCGGCGGCGGCTGCTCTCGGTGCCGGGTCCTGCACGCCGGCGCTTGTCTGTTTGAGCTCTCGCATGCTCGGGGGGCCTACAGCATCCGCAGGTGGCGGTGGGCGGGGGCAAGTCAGTGGTCTAAACACGAGGTGCAAGGAGTGCTCCCTGCCGCCGGGTCCCCTCCAGGACCACGGGCTGCACCGTGGATTTCCAGAGACCTCGGTCAGCCGTCTGCAGCCGACCCTCTCCTGGGCGGCCATGCGGCCCCCAGCACCCAGGGTCCTGGGCAGGCTCCGCTGCCCCCTGCCCCCCAGCCCCCGGGACCAGCATCCTTGGGGCCCTTCCGACCCCTCGTCCCTCGTTTTTATCTCCATTCGAACAGCGGTCCCCAGTCTTCCCCTGCTCCTGGGCTGTGTCTGCGTCTTCCTCCTCCTGGTTCTTCGCGTGCAGAACTGACCTCGCTCAGCCTCCGCGGGGCTGAGCACCTGGCCCGGACGCCCCCAGCCTCGGTCCCTCGTGCCATCCGAACGTCACATTCTCCCGGGAGCACCCTGTTTGAGCTGCTCACTTCCCGTGAGCCCCTTGTCCGGGCTTGTCGCTGCTGCGGCTCCTCACGTCTTAGCTCGGCTCCGCGCCCGGGGGATGCTGGAAGGGGCCGGCCCGTCAATCAGAGACGCGAACTCACGCCCTGAGCTCCGAGAAACGGAGCCGACAGGTGTCTGTGCCTGGACTGCTCTGCGCCGCGCAGTCGGCGCGCGCCCTGGAGCAGGGCAGCCGCGGGCGGAGGGACAGCGGAGCCGGGGAGCGCTCGTCGTGGTCCCCGAAGGGGTCGAGCTGTGACCACGCAGGTCCAGCCTCCGTCCCTGAGCCTTTGCTCACACCTCTCATCTGTTCTCTGTGAGACGCCCCCTGACTCACAGACACTGCCTGAGCCTTGAACAGAGGCACGTACACAGTAGGTGCTCAATAAATGCTTATTCCATACTAAGGACTGTGAGGATGGATGGATGGGTGAATAAATGAATGAACGAACTTCCACGCCGGTTCCTCGAGTCTGGCCTCTGTGTTTCCACTCAGGGGGGCCGTGTGCTCTGCCCCCCCCCCCACACACCCACCCCTCCCCGGGGCGGCCGAGGGAGCGAAGCCAGGCTGCCCTGCGGTGAGTTTCCAGCGTGGACAGAATCCTACCGACCAGTCCCGCGAGCCGCCAAGGTGCGCAGGTGCGGGGCGCCGCCCCACAAGGGGCTACGAACGTGGCGGAGAACAGCGAGCGCTTATTTCAGAACTCCGTGTGCGGGCCAACAGGCGACCCTGGAACAACTCGGACTGCAAATGTGTGAGTTCACTTACCCGTGGATTTTTTTCAGTAACTGCCGTAAATTTATTTCCTCGTCTGCATGATTCTCTTACAGCACTGCCTTTCTCCAGCTTGCTTTATGGTAAGAATGCAGTACGCTAACGCATACAACATACAACATACGTGTGATCCGCACTGTATGTTACGGGTAAGGCTGGTGGTCAGCAGCTGGCTATTAGGGGTTAAGTTCTGGGGCAGGCAAAGTTGTACGCTTTCGCGGGTTTCGATTGCGCGCTGGTGGTCAGCGCCCCTGACCCCGTGTTGTTCAAGGTCAACTGTGGACTCTCCGTAGGATCTGTCAAATGGAAAGACACGCTCGGGCCGACGGATCACACTCACATGCAGCCACGGAACCGGCTGAGGTCGTTGTTCGGCTTCTCACACTCGATGGCGCTGGTGAAGTTCAGAGGGTTGAACTCGGAGACCTAAAAGGACAGCACGGACACGTTACGGAAACCGGGGCTCAGACTGCTCAGCCCCAGCGCCCTCTCCTTTCTGGGGTGCACCCCTGGCGAGGGAGCCCCGTGTTGGAGACTCTGCTCAGTGTCGTCAGCACCTCCATTGTTTTAAATAAAGATTTTGTTTATTTAGTTTCCAGAGAGAGGGGAAGGGAGGGAGCGAAACAGCGATGTGCGAGAGACACATTGACTGGTTGCCTCTCATGCGCCCCCTACTGGGGACCTGGCCCGAAACCCAGGCATGTGCCCTGACTGGGAATTGAACCTGCGACCTTTTGGTTCACAGGCCAGCGCTCAATCCACTGAGCCACACCAGCCAGGGCTGCACCTCCACCTTTATCGGGAATGGTAACTCATCACTGGAGAGCGGGGCCGCAGAGCTCAGAGCGTGATGCAAACTAAGAGAAACTGAGGTGAGAGCAAAGGAACCCGCTAGTGACAGGCAGGGGTGGCTGCATTTTTTGGGGGGGTAGACCAGTATCTCCCCATTTCCTACTGGAGAAGCAAATTCCACCTGGAAGACAGACTTATCGTGAGGCATTTCTTCAAGGTGCGCTAAAAATGCTTCCCAGGTATTGCATGAAAAACATGTACCTCGCCAGTGGCTATGCCAACAACTTCTCTGTTCTTCTGCTCAATGAAAAAAAAATGAGCAAAGAAAGCCTTCCGTTTAGAATCCAGCCCTTGACAGATAGGACAGGCGAAGAAGGGATGGGGGTGGGGAGGAGGGGACAGGAGGAAATTCGGGGTGGCAGGAGCCTTTAGCGCAGAGGAAGGAGCTTTTAACTCAGCTCCCTTTGATCAGGCTCCTCAGTCTTCTCTCTGCCCAGCGTCACAGCCCGGGGAAACGTGGAACCGTCCTTGTTCGCACGAGCAGATCACAGGAAAAGGGCGAGTGACTCAGAATCACGGAAATGGCGCCAGCACTGATGACACCGCCCCAGGTCCCGACCACTCGCTCCCCCGGGAGAACGTGCTCCCTCCGAGCAGAGGCAGCCGTCACTTCCAAGTGTTTCCCGGGGGGGCATCGTGTATGTGAAAGGGGGGAGGACTTGCTGAATAACGTTAGCTCAGTTCAGTAGCTGGAATTCAATGCCATCTTAGGAGGCTCTTCTTCTATTTTATTTTATTTTAATTAACTAGTTTGTTTATTTATTTACTTAGAGGGGAAGGGGAGCACAAAGAGAGGGAAACATCAACATGTGTGGTTGCCTCTCGAGCGCCCCCTACTGGGGACCTGGCCCACAACCCAGGCATGGGACCTGACTGGGAATCGAACCGGCGACCCTTTGGTTCACAGGCCCATGCTCAATCCACTGAGCCACATCAGCCAGGGCATATTTTATTTTGTTTTTAATCCTCGCCCAAGGTTATGCTTTATTGATTTTAGAGAGAGGGGAAGGGAGAGAGAGGAAGAAGAGGAGAGACAGAGGAAGAGAAACATCGATGTGAGAAGGAAACATTGATCAGTTGTCTCTTGTACATGCCCTGACCGGGGATCGAACCCACGACCCTCTGGTGCTCAGGGTGGCTCTTCTTGAATTTTATTTTTTTAAAAATATTTTATTTATTTATTTATTTTTAGAGAAAGAGAAACATCCATGTGTGGCTGCCCCTCCTGCGCCCCCTACTGGGGAACCTGGCCCTGCAGCCCAGGCCTGTGCCCTGACGGGGAATCGAACCCGGGACCCTTTGGTTCGCAGCCTGCGCTCAATCCACGGAGCCCCCCCAGCCAGGGCTCTCCTTGAGTTCCCATTAGCCATCTGCTCCTCTCTCCTTGGCCTGCAGTGGCCCCCCGGCGCTCCCCACGGCGCGGCTTTGCTCCGAGCTGCCCTGTGCTGACGACGGCGCGCTCTGCGGATGATCCCGAAGCCAGCCCGAGCTGTGGGCCAGGCAGATAGCGCGTCCGGGATGGCCGTGGACGAACCGAGCTCCAGAGCACACCGGAGCTGTTCTTGGCAGAGAAGGAGGGGAGCCCGAAAACATCCATCTCTGTTTTTATTGTTCTTGCTGAGAACATGTCACGCGTATGGCTGAGGAGCGGCAGGCCATTCGGTCTCTGGGCCAGGAGGGCCTCGCCGGCCGCAGCCGACAGCCACGTGCCTTGGGGCCGAGAGTCTGTGCCCGGGACGCCTGGCTTCAGCTGCCTCCTCTGGAACTGGGGAGGCTTTTTGGGACTGGAGGCATCTTCAGGGCTGGGTTGAGCTGTGTTCCCCCACCTGCACCCCCAGAGGTCATCAGTTGATACCCTAACCCCCAAAGCAGCCTGCCTGGTGTCCTGGTGCAAAAAGGACACCCAGACAGACACTCGCAGAGGGACGACTTTGAGAAGAAAAAGGGACGAGACAGCTGTGTGCGAGCCAGGGAAAGAGGCCTGGAAGGAAGCCAACCTGTGGTTCAGTCTTGACCTTGAACTCCCACCCTCCAGCATGGTGGAAAAATCAGTCTCCGTGGTTAAGTACCACCTCCCACCCCGACCTGCGCTGTTTTGCTGTGGGAGCGCGAGCAACTGATACAGCAGCCACTTCTGAGTTTTTTGAGAAATTTCTACCTGTATCAATTGTTTCTGACTCACTTGGCGATGGAATAGCAGCCCCACGTGTGAAAGAGGTTTAGTTAGCCATCCGTCCGCTCAGCTCTCCATCTGTGGCATTCCAAACCGGCTTCAAGGTCAGGACTTCGTCACCCAGCAGCCGACCCTGCCTCCTGCAGCCTGGACACAGTTAGAGGGTGCAGTGCAGCCTTCTACTCTGAGCATGCTAGCTCCAGGGGTTTGATTTTATTTTATTTCTTACCCTCACCCAATGACATGCTTATTGCTTGGAGAGAAAGAGAGAGAGAGAGAGAGAGACAGTGAGACAGAGAAAGAGAGAGAGAGAGAGAGAAAGAAACATCAATGCGAGAGAAACATTGTTGACGTGAGAGGGAAACATCAATCAGTTGCCTCTCATCCACGCCCTGCCTGGGGACTGAACCCACAACCCAGGTACGTGCCCTGACTGGGAATCGAACCTGCAACCCTTTGGTTCACAAAATGACACTCCAACCAACTGAGCTGCACCGGCCAGGGCCGGCCAAGTCCACTTCTTTTACAGCAGAGACACAGTTGGGGAAGAGAAAAAGTTCTGGAGAGGAGGGTGGTGATGGCTGTTCAATAATAAAATCAGCCCCGCAGAACCCTGAGCTTGAAAATGGTTAAAATGGTGTGCACATTTTACCACAATAAAAAGAGAGCAGGTGTAAAAACACACAGTGAGAAGTGGCCGTGAGGATGGCGCTTAATCACCCAGCAGAACACGGCCCAGAACCGCAGACCTCCCAGCACAATCTCCAAGTGCCTCGTGAGTGACTCCTTTTTTCCTTTTATCGCCCGAATTATGTCATTATAGAAGCACAGTCACATACCTACACCAGTGCCTCGCTGTAACGAAGATAAACCAGAATTTATACCGGGAAAAGTTTTGTTTCTCAAACCCGGAGACTTCACTAGCTATTCCGCTTACCACTATTTCTTCTAGCAATCAGTTCCCTGGGCACCGGTGACCACTAATTATTTATAGTAATAACTCATTGTGCCATAGAAAAAGATGTTAGAGATGCAAAACATGTTTTCGTGGGCCACTGGGCACCAGGCAGCTCGAGAGAGAGGGAAGGAGGGAGAAAGAGAAGGAGAGAAACATCGATGTGAGACAGAAACATCGGCTGGTTGTCTCTCTCGTATGCTTCACGGCCGGGGACTGAACCCACAACCCAGGCATGAGCCCTGACCGGGAATCGAACCCAAGACCTTCCGCTTTGCAGGACAATGCCCAACCCACTGAGCCACACCGCTCAGAGCCCAAGATGTGAGAGGCTGAGCTAGGCATGTGTTTCAACATCCTGGCTCCACTGAGTTACTACTGATCTCCAGTTACCCCTGGGGAAGCCGATGCTGCGGGACCACAAGCATCTGTGTAGCTAGGGGGTTACTGCTCCGAAAAACAGAGGGCTGCACTTGGGGAAAATGCTTTTCGGCTTCCTGCTTTCACTCACTGAGATGATCCTGCATCAACAGGGAAAGAGGGCGCTGTATGTTTAATAAGCCAGAAAGTATACGATCAACTCTACAGACGTTTCCACAGAAACTAAAAACATCTTAAGGGTTTCATGTTTCCGGGAACAAGTCGGCGCACCCTGGCTGGATTGTCGGCCCCCCTCCCACCTTCAGCAACGTCTGTGGGCGCGGTGGGGGGAGGTTAGTTAGCACGGTCACCCCAAGTGGAGTCCACCGCAGGAGCCCTGGAAGTTAGTCCTGGTTCTTCTAGTGGATAAACGTGAGTCTTTGGCAAGTGACGAGGGGGCGCTTGAACTTGGCGTCTCCGAGGTCCGCGGAGCCTGGTGAAGTCACGATTCTGCCGCACGCAGAGCAAGAGCTGCCGGAGACTCGGAGCTGGGACACCCCCGACTCCGTAGCACAGGCGTCCCCGGCATTGAAGCGTTGGCCCTTCCTGCTGGTCTACCCCAAATGCTTCTCAAGCTTTGCTGGATGAGATGTCGTGTGACCTTAATGGGCAGGAAGAAGGAGGCCAGGTGGGGACAGCCTGGAGAGCCCCCGGCCCGACCCTCGAACGTGCGCTGTGCGCTTCCGCCACAAAATGCAGCCGCTGAGAGCCCCGCGAGCCGAGTCGCTCCAGCGGGTGCCCCGTCCTTCCTCCCTCCACGGATGCCCGGCTCTGCCTTGTCCGCACTCCGCAGCCCCCGCGGGGGGAACAGGTAGAACGCGGTACGCGGGCAGGTGCTGCGCCCCCACCGACCTCACCGCACCGCGGGGCGCGGGGCGGGGTTGCGCGGGGCGGGGTTGCGCGGTGTCCAGACTGGCCGGGGGACGAGTGTGTGACCGCGCACTGGCCCCGGGCGGCGGACCGTCTCGCAGCGCGCGAGGTGCCTTGCCACTCCGCTCCCAGCGCGATTCCGGCCACGGGGGCGGCCACGGGGAGGCACGCACTTGCCCACCCGCTTCCTTTGCTTCCCTCTCCCACCCCAGGCCCCCTGGCTCAGCGCCCCCTGCATGTCAGGTCGTGACAGCCCCTGGCCTAGGCGGGACAGGCAGGGGCCCCCGCTGCCCCAGGCCTGCACGGACCTCACGCACCCGTTCCAGAGCCTGGCGCACAGACGCCCCAGGGCCGACGGGGTGCTCATCCTCCAACAACCTCATGCGTGCGTGCGTGCGTGCGTGCGTCCCAAGGGATGGTCCCAGAGCTGCCAGCTGGGCTCTCGGGGGCCCAGACCTCCTGTGCTTACTGCCCCACCCCCTCACCTGCCGCTGGGGCAGATGGGACTGCCCTCGAGGGCTTCGCTGATGTTCCAGAAAGCACAGTCCCTCATTTCCCAGGTAGGCACGTACCACGTGGTGACACAGTAAAATGATTTCCTCCTTTAATGAGGACACATTTAGCGGCACGTTTAGTGACAAAGGGTGAACAATATCGGAATCGACTCAGGCAAAGGATGTAACCCAATGAACTGGAATGACTACCCCACGGCGCGTTTCGCATTTTCAGTCCCATCTGCACTTACCGCATGCCCGGGGGAAGTCAAAGAACGCAGACAGCGTAGCAGCGAGTGGATGGATGAATAGACGCGTGCAGTGACTTACTTACTGCAAACCCTGGGTCGCCAAATCGATACTTTTGACCCGTTAACCTGAACGGGAAAGACACTGTCTGGTCCACCGGTGGTCCCTGGTTCAGAGTATTTATTAGATAAAACCCGGAATGGAACGGCAGGTTCTTTGATACTTTGCTTCCTGTACATTTGGTACAGGAAACGCCAGCCAGTGCAAGACACCTTAAGTCGAAGTATCCTTTCTCCAGTCGGTGCCATGGATACAGTGGCACGCTGCTGCGGGTTTAAGCCCTGTGCGAACAGAGCTAGGAGAGAAGTGGTTGCAAAAGACACTTAAGTAACTCTTTACTCTACAGTTGCAGTAGGTGTGGCTGTATTGCTTAGCCCGCAGCTGGCTCGGGCACAGCCTGGGTTGCGCATCCTAGGACAACAGGACAGTGGACAGCTACTTCTGATGCCGTCACCATCTCCAGAGAGACAAAGTGACAGAGACCACGGGCAATGGGGGGGGGGGGGGCCCAGTGGGCCTTATGGGAGGCATCCGAAGCTCCAGTCTTTGGCAGCTCAGAGGGGACACGGAGCAGAGGGTGGGGTCGCTGCCTGCTTTTCCTGATTGCAAGCCTGCCTGTCCCAAGAACAGACATCACCGGAGATCAAGCAGCTCTCTCGTTGTTTGACGGCAGAAAAGCCAGCCCTTCTCCTGCGAAATCAGACCTGAAAATGAAAGAGCCGGTCCCCCCTCCTTTCTCTGCCTTCTCATCCTTTGTTCCCGGGCGTTCCTGCTGTTTCAGCCCCAAAGCCTCCAGGCTTCAGTTCGGATGATGGCAAAGACAATCCGAAGGCTCAGAGTGTGGGGTTTGAGCTTGAACACGCAAAATCCAACGCCATTCCTTCCCTCCGGGCGCCCAGGGCTTGGCGCTGCCTTCGCGGGGCTGCGTGAATGCCTGCTGGCCCCCGAGTTCCTTTTGATCAGATGTCTGCGAGAACCTGAGGACTGGCTGTGCGTGTAGACGCCAGGCAGTGAAGAGCTGTTTTACAGAAAACCGACTTCAGAACTTCAGTGAGAGCTGGTCTTTAAAACAGCCTCCTAAAAGGATTTGCACTTCATGAGACACGGCGCTGAGCCTCCACAGCGCTGAGCTAAGCTGCAGCGGCCGCCAGGTTCGGTGCCGGCCTGTGCGGTTCATGGCCACGGGCCCTCTCGTGCCCCCTCCTCCAGCACTGTGGGTGGCTTGGTGGCATGAGCAAACACAAGGCTGTGGGGGTGAACCTGCCGTGTCTCGGAGATCACTCAGGGAAACGGCGACGGCTTGTTACCAGGCGCATGGAAGGGGACTCGAGGCGTGGGTGCATTTACGAGAAAGGTCTCCTGCGTGGGACCCATGCAGGAGAGAGGCAGACAGATGGTGTGGAAAGGGAACTGGAGTGGAGGGAGGGAGCGAAGGGGTCAGCCTGGGCGCTCTTGTGCTGGCCTGGGGCGAGACCTGGAGAGGACAAGGGCGGCGAGACTGTGCAACTCCGCAGAATGGCCGGGCGGGCTCAGCCATCGAGGCTCAGGGGAAAAGCCGTCCAGCATTAAGGACAGGACGTTTGGACCCCACGGCCAACTGAGGGCAAAGAGGAACAGTGGACCCTGCGGTAAAAACGCCTTCCCAAAGCCGCCAGAGATGCTTGTAAGAAGGTAAAGAATAGGGTCCTGGCCGGGCAGCTCAGTTGGTTAGAGCGTCCTCCCCGTACGCCAAGGTTGTGGGTTCGATCTCTAGTCACAGCCCATACAACAGTCAACCAATGAAGGCATCCACGAGAAGAACAACAAATCTCTCTCTCTCACTCCTCTCTCATCCCTCTCTCCCCCTTCCTCTCTCTCTCTCAAATCAATCAATAAAAAATTAATGAAAAGGAGGTAAAGAATAATCAAACCGAGATTTAGAAAAAGGCAGAAAGGGGACCAGATCAACGACGGAAGCGTCACACTCTGACGTACCAAGTAGGACACCAAAAGTGAATCAAGCCAAGTCTTTTCATGAAATTATAAAGACGGTCAGAATGAATTAAGTAACCCGAACACAATGATGGCAAGAAATGTAACTAAAACATACAGATACGAAAGAAAAATGTGAAACGATGTAGCTGGCAGAGTAACAGAGAGCCCGTGTACCTGTCCTAATATTAGACCAAGTGGCTTTGAATCAAAGAGGGTTCCTGTATTTAAAAAGGAGCAGCCCTGGCCGGTGTGGCTCAGTGGGTCGAGTGCCGGCTTGCGAACCAAAGGGTCGCCGGTTCAATTCCCAGTCAGAGCACAAGCCTGGGTTGCAGGCCAGGTAGCTCACTTGGTTAGAGCATTGTCCCGACACGCCAAGGTTTCGGGTTCGATCCCTAGTCACAGCACATACAAGAGTCAACCAATGAAGGCATTAATAAGCAGAACAACAAATCTCTCTCTCTCTCGCAAATCAATACACAGAAATTAAAGGGTTCATCTGAAATGGCCCCCCCAAAAAAGTTCAGCTCATTGAGAAAATACAAATAATTCTAAATTTACAAAGTCCTATTGACATCACTTCAGACAACAGACTGCAAAAATGAACAGAAGCAAAGAACACATAAACAAAGCCATACCCCCGGGGGGAGATTTGCACGTCACGTCACAGTGTGTGAGAGAACAGCCGAAAGACCGGAAGGCACGCACCACTTTCGTGTTAGCAAACCCGACCTCACGGGCTTACAGACACACCGCACCCCACAGCTGGAGACCCCGCCACCTTCTCAGTGTGGCACGCACATCCGCACGCCCATTTACAAACAGTGGCCGTATTCGGAGCCATAGAGCAAGTAACAAAAAAGGCGAAGTCAGGGAGAATGCAACCGAACCCCAGACTGAGCAATACGAACACCTTCCACATTCGCTCTGAAGTGACGGAACGCAGGTCCAAATGACGAGATTTCAGCTCGTGGAAGTCAGTCACTGTGAGCAGTGAGGACAGGCGTTTACCGGAATAATGTTAACTATACGACGCACCCCAAACTTGCTGAGATGGGGCTGATGCTCAGGGATATAAGGGCTGTCTGCACACGTTAAATCTATTACGAGATGAAATCAAAGAGCTCCTCATCCCTCTTAAAGATAAGAAAACCGGAAATTAGCCCTGGCTGGTGTAGCTCGGTGGATTGAGCGCGGGCCTGCGAACCAGAGGATCGCGGTTCGATTCCCAGTCAGGGCACATGCCTGGGTTGCCAGGCCAGTTCCCGGCAGGGGACACACGAGAGGCAACCATACATTGATGTTTCTCTCCCTCTCCCTCTCTCCTACCCTTCCCCTCTAAAGATAAATAAAATAAAATAAAATAAAATAAAAAATTAAAAAAAAAAAAGAAAACCGGAAATGAAATCTCGGGCAAGTTGACACTGTTGGTCAGGAGGAAAGGACACAGTCGCCCGCGGAGAGGAACCTCCTCGCGCCCCTCCGAGGACCCCAGGAACGGTGAGTGGGCGCTGCCCAGCGTCACCTGGTGAACCAGGAAGCCCCTTCCCTGTCCCCAGGGACCCCCAGGGGGCGGCGGCGGGCTCTCAATCCATTCAAAGTGACGACCTGTCGCACAGGAAGCCACGGGGACGTGGAATCGTGAGGCCACCGTGGGGCGCAGGTGGCCGTTCCACAGAACGTTAAACATAAACCACCACACAATCCAGCCATTCTATTCCCGGGTTTGTTTGCTTGTTTGCTTGTTTGTTTCTCCAAGAGAAAGGAAAGCTAATCTGCGTACAAAGACCTGTACATGCATTTCCACAGCACCTTTATTTTTAACAACCAGAACAACACTTTGACGAACCAAATGCCTCCTAACCAATGAAGGTATCATCACAAGGCATATAGTTGGGATAAGCGGTATAATGGGATTCATACTAGCAATAGAAAAGGAACCACTGATACAGGTAACAGCTGGGATGAGTCTCCAACTATTTGTGCTGCGAGAAAGAAGCCAGACAAACAAAACAAAACAAAACAAAAAATAAACAAACCACCGAAGTACCTTATTGTAGGATTCCAATTCTAGAAACTTCTACAAAGCCCAAAATTATCTATTGTGACCAAAGAAGGTCAGCGGTTATCTCAGAACCCAAGGACGGTGTGGGGGGAGCTTACAAGCTTAGGGGGGTGGGGTATGTCGGGTACCTTGATCGCGCAGCTGGTGGTGTCCTTGGTGTGTGTGGCTATTTCGAAACTCGGGTAACGGCCCCGTTAAAATACGCACAGCTTATTGTGTATCAATTACAGCTCACTGATGCCGTTTCAAGTTTTTAAATCCTCACCAGGGGATAGGTTTTACTGATTTTAGGGGGGGGGGGAGAGAAACATCAATCAGCCGCCTCCTGTATGTGCCCCAACAGGGGATTGAACCCTCAACCCAGGCATGTGCCTTGACCAGGATTCAAACCTGTGAACTTTTGGTGTACGGGACGACGCTCCAACCCACGGAGCCACTCAGCCGGGACTCCGTGAGCCAGTTTAAAACAATAAAAGGGCAGATAAAGGGTGGCACCTGATAATGGACAAGCAAGCTATTTTTTTCCCTGTGGCACTCCTTCCCCCCAAATCTTCATTTTTGAAACAATTCTTACAGAGCAGCTAAAAACAACAGCTCGAAGAATCGCCCGTCTTTTAGAAAGTTCGCTGTCGCCCGACCTCTCCGAGGCGATCTTCACCTTGGGAGACAAGAAACGTTTTCCTGCAGGAAAACAAGGACGCCTCCACCTGGGCTGAGCTCCTGCCCGAGCAAAATTAATCTGCCCAGAGCAAGGGCTTTGCTTTCCCAAGCCGAAAGTTGCTTGCGCAGGGAATTCTCCAAATAAATTACTCCCGTGGGGACTCGGTGTCCTTTTGATCCAGATCATCAATTTCGCATCGGCTGGTTTGTCTCCTGAACGGCGGCGACTGGTGAGCCCGGCTCATCCCAGACGCCCGCACGGGGGTGGCAGACGCACCGGCCAGCGAGCACGGAACCGTCTCGTACTGAACATGCGCTATGAGCCAGGAACCCGTCCCTGTGTATTTTTAAGTACTTTTTTTTTTCCTTTTAGATTTTATTTATTTATCTTTAGAGGGGAAGGGAAGGAGAGCGGGAGAGAAACATCAATGTGCGGTTGCCTCTTGTATGTCCCCTGCCGGGAACTGGCCTGGCAACCCAGGCATGTGCCCTGACTGGGAATCGAACCGCGGTCCTTCGGTTCGCAGGCCCGCGCTCAATCCACTGAGCTACACCAGCCAGGGCCCGTCCCTATGTATTTTTAGGGATTTTATTTATTTATTTTTAGAGAGAAGGGATGGGAGGAAGAGAGAGAAGGAGAAAGACAGGGATGTGAGCGAGGATCACGGATGGGTTGCCTGTCGTCCAGGCCCCGGCGAGGGCAAACCCACAGCCCAGGCATGCGCCCTGACGGGGATTTGAACCGGCGACCTTTCGCTTTGCAGGAGGACGCCCCACCCATGGAGCCGCACCGCTCGGGGCCAGGAGCCAGACGCAGCTGGCCCCCAGGCCTCACCACAGCACCCAAGAGAAAGCTTTTCTTGGCCAGGACGGAGATAAAGGCAACAGGAACCAGAGGGGCTGTGCCTGCCCGCCGGCGGCAGCGTGCCTCTCCCAGCCCCCTCGACCCCCCAGCTTGGCGTGTGTGTGTGTGGGGGGGTCCCCTTATTTTTACCAGGAGGGGAGTGGGCGTTCTGCACACAAGCACAGGAGCACTGCCTGTCCCCGGGTCTGTTGTCAGGACGTCATGTCCAGGCAGCCTGTCACAGGGCACAGGGCGTGCAGGAGCCCTCTCCGCAGACACGGCCCTGGCCGGGTGGTTCAGTGGGTTGGAGTGTCAGCCTGTAACTGGAAGGCTGCAGGTTCGATTCCCTGTCAGGGCGCATACCTAGGTTTCGGGTTTGATCCCCGGTCTGGGGTGTGCCAGAGGCAACTTAGTTTTTCTCTCTCATCCGTGTTCCTCTCTCTCTAAGAGCAATGAACAGAAAAAGTGTCCTTGGGTAAGGAACAAATGAAAAGAACAGGCGCAAAGGAAGGCTCCCCACTGGCTGACAACCGCACCCCACTCTCGCTGGAGCCTCCCGTCTCGAGGCCTGAGATGGACCGACCGATCGCAGCTAAAAACCCAGCCCTGTACCACACCCGTCCCTGCGCCCGCCACCCGGAAACGCCCACCCCCAGAACCCCCAGGGCGGTTCCCACGCGTGGCCCTGGTCCCACGGGGCCGGGGCGCAGACCGGACCTTCCCAAGGTCGGTCCTCACGCGCTTCCTGCCTGGTGGTCGAGGCTCCAACGCGCCAGAGAAAGGCCGGATGGGCAAACCAACTGTTTGGAGTTCCATCCAAAACAAACCGAAACCCACAGTCCTTTGAAGCGGGTCTCCTTCATCGCCCCAACGAAAGGGCTGGTGTTTGCAGCCAGTGGCAGGTGCGCCTGTCGAAAAGGCGGGCCTCACGGGTGAGTGAGAACGATTTTTACCCTTTTTTCTCAAAGGCTCAGGAGTCACAGACTGATGCTTTTGTCTGGGGGAGTCTGGTGTGCATGCACGGGACAGAGAACCGTGTTTGAGCTCTGGCCCAGCTCTTGACTTACGAAACCCCGTCCAGGCGTGCCTAGGTGTCTGCTCCCTGGAACTCCCTGGAACTCCCTGGAACTCTCTGGAATCCACGGGAAGGCCTGTCCTCCCTGGCAATGACTCCCTTCCTACAGTGGGCGGGGAGTGGAAGGCGCTCTGACGGACAGACCCCAGAAAAGACCCTGCTGAAAACCAGCCAACGAGAGCAGTTTGCTCCCAGCAAACTGTGGTCTCCGTCGGGCGAAAACTCCCAGCGGCCTCTTGGGGTCAGCACGTGGATTATTCATTAGCCTCGGTGAAAAAGCCCCAAACCGATTTCAACACAGTTTTTCTTTTTAATCCTCACCTGAGGGTATGTTTACTGATTTGAGAGAGAGAGAGAGAGAGAGACATCCATCTGTTGCCTCCCATGCATGCCCTGACTGGGGGTTGAACCTTCCGCCTCTTGGCGCACTGGAAGATGCTCACAACTGAGCACCGGGCCAGGGCGCTGCAGCTTTAACCGAACTTGGGGTCGAAACGTACAATGGCCAGACGGCGTGGTTTCGCGCACACTCCTGTTACGAGTGTCCACTGACGTCCGCTTCCCCTACGGGCAGCTCCCCTTGTGAGCTCGGGCTTTGGTGAGTACCGCGAGTGAGCAAACACACACTCGGACCTCTCCGCCCCCATCTCCCCCTCGTGGCAGGAACACACGCAAACGGAAAGCATCCGGTGACTTCCTCAGTCCTTCTGGGCGCAACGGGGAAACAGACTCCACAATTCGGAAACCACGTTAGGGCACCGCAAAGAATTCACATGTGGTGGACGTGGCCGTGGCGCCTGGCCTCGTGATGTGGCCACAGGGACACTTTCTCTTGGGGGGTGGGGGCTCTGCTCACAAGACAGGTGGGATGAAATGCCAGGCAGAGACACCCCGTCGTGGAACCAAGTGTCCCTCAGTCCCCTGAGCACAGATTGGACCGCCCGTCACCTACCTACCGCTCAAGGCGCACAGTAGGCGTGGGGTAACCAGTCTGAAGGAAGGTTCCGGATTCCCCAGACACGCGCCCTTGCACCTTGTGCCTCGGTCGGGCTCTGGAGCAGGGTGTCTTAGCCCCAGGGAAGACTCGTCACCTCTCCCACACGTAAAGATGACAGAACCAGAGACCTTCCTAAAGCAGCATCACTGGCTTTGGCTTTCGTTTAGCTCCTGGGGCAGACTTCGCACACCCACCACACCCACGTGCCTGCAACACACAAGAGCTGGGGAAGACCAGGGCCTCGAGCTCTGGGCCGTTCTTGCTAAATGTTACCATGTAGCGCAGCATTTCGCAGACTCAGCAGTAAACAGGATGAGACTGATAGTCAGCGTAGCCAACTGCAGAGAGAAATCACCGGGTCATTGACCAAGTTGTGCGTATAAGCTGCGGTCTCCTCTGGTCCCAGGGACGGCGCTTTGGGTGTGAAACTCCATCTCGTACTTGCCTGGTCAAGTAAATAAAACTACCTGCGACAAACCACAGCTCTCGGTGGTCTCGTTCTTAAATACTGCACCCCAAATCGTGAGCCCCTCGAATCTGGTAACACACGCACCCACATACTCCGTTGTGAAATGGAACGGTCACCTGGAGATTTCTCCTTGTGGACGCTTCCTGCCGGTCAGTCCCTACTGTACACACTGAGACTCACACCCTTTGCAGTTTGTAATGCACTTCAGCGACATTTAGGGAAGCTGGAAGTTGGTGAAACCCTTTGGTTTGAACAATGAAAATACAAAGGAAAACAGCATTTCACATTACACACCACCACAAATGGAAAAAAAAACCCAAACACCACCTTCAGCCACACGAACTACGTAAAGTGAAATGCACACAAAGAGTTTCCAAGTTTTCATATCCTGTGATAAAATATTTTTGGATAAGTGCTTTGGGTTAGCCTGGTATTATCACGTTCGTGGCATTGAGGTGATTGCAGGACCACAGGATTTATTTGCAATTCCATAGGCTCAAGGAAAAGAATCTGGCAAAGCCGCTAGGATCAGAAACAGAAAAAAGTCGGATTATACAACCCAAATTACACCCCCGTGAAGTAAACACAGTTGCTATTGCAATGCACGGTAAGTCGGCAGGTAGTCACATCACCCACCTAACCAACGGCGGGATGTCCGCACTTGCTGAAATTAAAATTTTTCTCTAAATATAGTTAGTGTCCTCCAAGTCATTTTCTTTCCCCCAGCCGTTCCTGTTCCATATTTCATATCCTGCCACAGAAGTATGTGGTTGTGAAATCTGACCATGAAAATGCCCCGTCGCATAAATTACGGGCTTAGCGACTCCACTTCAATTCCTCCAAGAAAACCGGGATTATTTCTGCGCAGGCTAGAGATAGACAGATCCAATTAGCAGACCCAGCCGCCGTCTTTGTTTGCCAGTTGGATGATAAATTGTTTCCTCCTTCCCTTCTGCGGTAGAGAAGGTAGCTAATTTAATTGAAGACTAACAACCCAAAAAGCTTAAGGAAAAAGAACCTTGCAGACTGCACTTTTTCATCGCTCGTTTTCCTGTGCTAGACATCATTTCAGGAGCATGGGCAGGTGGAAACAAAGAAAAACAATAACATTTTTTCCTCCTACATAGTTGAAATTTTAAAGTTGTTTTTCTGAGCTCCTTGAATTCCGTCGAACTAGAGGGAGAGGACCGCCCTCGGAAAGGGCATCGCGCTTTCACTGGCCCACGGCAGCATTGGCCGGAAGGCGGTAGAACATCCACATACCCCTTACTGATGCGGCTCAGTGGGCTGGGTGTCCACCCGCAAAGCGCAAGGTCGCAGGTTCGATCCCTGGTCGGGGCACATGCTTGGGCTGCAGATTTGGTGCCCGGGTCAGGATGCATACCAGAAGTAACCGATCTGTGTTTCTGTCTCACATCGAGGTTTCTCTCCCTCTCTTTCTCCCTCCCTTCCCCTCTCTCTAAAATCAATAAAATATGTTTAAAAATGTCTGCGTGAAACAGACGTGAAGTCTCAGAGTCGGTGTAGGTTTGGACCCTGGCTACATCTTTGAGAAGAAGGCTTCTCAGACTCCTTCCCACCCAGAAGTGAGACATGTTAAAATGTAGCACGGTATTTTGCAGACCAGCTGGGAACAGAGTCTGACAGGAACTCAAGGAGTAAGTGTAGCCAACTGCAAAGAAGAATTCCACGTGTCATTGACCCAACAGTGTATCTAAACTGCGGCTAAGGCCTCCCTTCGGATGGGGAGAGAGCTTTGGATGTGAATCTCGTCTCCTTTCATCCCCACGCTGGGACCACCGCGCCTTGTTTTTGAACAGAGCACCGCAGGCCGTGAGCCCCTGGAGTCCGGCGACAGTCTCGTCCTTCTTCCTCAGCAGGAGCGTGCAGCGGGCAAGCGCGCACACGTGTGTGCACACGCCCACGCTGCCTGGGAACAGCTGGCCCTGGCAGCCCCGTGGTGGTAGCTCTTCCCGAAAACCTCACCAGTGAGGAGCAGATGGCCCCGTGGGTGCCTGCCTCTGGGATGTGGGCACTGATCCCAAAAGTCCATCCAAGAGAGAAACTGGAGGGACATTTTTAAAAAATGTATTGATTTTCAGAGAGAGAGAGAGAGGAAGACACACAGAGAGACATCCATCTGTTGTTCCACTTACCGACACGTTCCCAGCTTGCTTCTCGTATGTGCGCTGACCGGGAATTGAACCTGCCACCTTGGCGCATCGGGACTACTGAGCTACCCCACCAAGGCCTGGAGGGTCATTTTGCTCAATAAATTAACCAACACAGGAGTCACCTCCTGGACGCCTCCTCCTGGACGCCAACTGGCTTTCGGGGCCTCGGGGCTGGACTCCCACAGTTTCCAGGGAGGTCTGCCCGCCCCACCCCCACCCGAAATACCAACGCCCACCTGCCATTTCGCACCCCTGCTCCGCTTTAAGGGCTCCCCCTCAGCCCCTCTGGCTCGCCCACCTTCGGCCTAGCTTATCTGCCCGGGTCGTACGAGCCCCACACAGGGGGCCCCCCGTGCTTGCTTGTTTTCATGGATGCGGTGCCCAGAGCTGCCTTTGAATCACAGTCGGTGCGCAACACGTACTGGTTGAAAGAACAGGGAAAAATGTCCCCACGATGAGTCTCTGGGAAGAATGATTTTAAAGTAAAATTAGCCACCTAGAAAGCTCCCAATTCTTCAGCAATGACTGTCCAGCTGCTACCCATGAACTAGAAACGTCTTTACTCACGCAGGGGCTGAACACACGCAGCTTCGCACGCAAGGCTGCATGTCTGAGCGGATGCCGGTGTTGCAGATGCTGGAGGACACCCTCCCCCCCGCCCCCGACGCCCCCTGAGGAGGTGGCAGAACCCCGAACTGGCTCCCGCATCTACCCTGGTTCAGGACACCTGGGCAGACGCTCCTCACTTCACTTTTTCTGTTTCTTGTCTATCAAAGGGTGTGAAAATGTTGACCTCACTAGACTGGTATACAGAAACATGTCTAGCGTTTTTAAACGTTTGTGCTACTACGGGTGGGAGGCATGTACCCCAGGAGGCATGAAGCATGGTACCCCAGGAGTTGTTGCTGTGACAGTTTCAGCTTTGGCGTTTGGGTCCAACTTTTAATATGTTTACGGAGTTTTGAGAGAGAGAGGAAGTGGGTGGGGAGGGGTGGAGAGAAACATCCATGGGAGAAACATCGATCGGGTGCCTCTTGTATGTGCCCCGACTGGGAATCGAACCCACAACCTTTTGGTGCATGGATGACGCTCCAATTAACTGAGCTGCCCGGCCAGGCCGGGGCCCAACTTTTCTACAAGTTTACTCTCAAGTCCCAACATCTATGTCTCCTTTGCCCGAGACCAGAGGACTGAGTGATTTAAGTTTCTGGAGCCGCTGGCCTTGTACTTGGATTTGGGGGTCTGGACAGGCCACACAGATGCGTCGAGGTCCTGCTTCTGGCTGCTGCTCCATTCTGTCTGTCCAGTGCTCTTTACTAAGGAAACTCCTATGTCCACCTCTGAGCCATCTTCTGACCTGTGTGACGGCCTCCAATAGGTTGCACTCAAACCCTCCCCATCCCAATTCTTCACAAAAGGACTCTGCCCCTCCTTCTGGAAGCCCCCCTGACCTCTGCCAGTCCAAGCGCCTGTTTCTTAGCCCGGTTTCCTAAGCAAACCGGCTCGTCTTCCTACAGGGCTTCCGGAGAGGAAGAGGTGGAAACGGCAGTTATGCTGTGCCTTGTCAGCAGAGGGCGCTAGAGGGACGCAGCTGGAGGAAGGGGCTGGCCGTCCAGGGGGGGGGGTGTGAATCTATTCTTCACTGCTGGGTCCCTGCAGGTTTGTCCAGGATGAGGACACAGGGCATGATGTTCTCAAGGGCTCGTGGAGCCCCCGCCCACCCGGCCTCTGTCCACGGCAGCAGCCAGGGCCGCACACAGAGGGTGGCAGGCAGCCTTAGAGCGGATTCCAGCAGTGCCCGGTGGCCAGCAGCTGGCCCTGACGTCTCCCAGGTTCCCCGGCCCAGCGCCTCCCTGCGGGTGGCTCCCCGAGCCCCTTGGGGGCCTACTTCTGGCTGGGCCACAGCACCCTTGGGGCTAACTCAGCCCCTTCCTCCTGCCCAGCCCCTCCCCAGAGTTCGTCACATCAGACTTGCCCCGGACGCAGCCTGGGTGGTCTCTCCTCGCCGCCGGACCCTGATGGACGCACCCAGTCCCTGATTTAACACCCAGGCCTCCCTGAGTCGTCTCCTCAGTTGTGCAAACCGTATCAAAGTGCTCCCAGGAGCCCCCATTCGTCGTAGTGGCCACCCAGGGCTCTGAGTGCGATCGGGGTGGCTCTGCCCCCGCGGGGGACACTGGCTGACCCCACGCTGCGCAGAGGGCCGGCGTGGTGACATCCCACACCGCGGCCGGAGCCCTGACTTTCCCATCACTGGGCTTCTGGAAGCTGGACCGTCGTATCTTTGTTTCCCCTGGGGCGGTTCACGTATTTAATAATAATAACACATTTCAGAATAACACAGGAAAGGGTACTATAAAAATGTCTTTAGACATTCAGGGAAAGAGGGGAAAAAAAACAGAAAGTAAAAAAATATGCCCCAAACAAGGTCTAGAATGGGCGTGCATGCTGAAGACTTTGGGTGCTGAGAAGAATCTTTTTTGAAATCCGATTGCTTTGGATGTTAATTTTGGCCCTTTTGAGTAAACGGCAGCTCAGAGAGTCTATCTCCTCCCTCATGCACTCCCGGGCCCGAAGGAGGTGTCTGCCTGCAGCTACTGGTGAATTTTTCACGTGCAGCTTCCAAACCGCGTTTGTAGAAAGCATCCCCGAGCTGAAGAAATGTGGCTGCTGCTGCTTGGGGGAGTGTGGGCAGGGGAGGGTTTGGGATAAATGTTACCCGGGGTGTCAGCGGCTGGCAAGATCAGGAGACAAGGAAGCGGGGACTTACTCCTGAGAGCTGACCAGAGAGAGCCCGGGTGGCCCTCCCCCTCACCCACCCCGATCCCGGCTTGGCACGCTCTGCTCTCCGGGTGTGACGTTCACTGCACTTTGCACGCGCTCCGGAGCGTCTCTCCCGTGCCGATGCACCCTTAGGTGACAGCCGGCCCCTCCGTGCACGGCTGCCCCTCGCACAGGGCGACTGCGAGCCTGCCTCTCTGTTTCCCACTGACCCTGTGCCGAGATCGCGAGAACGGAGCGGGGACTGTCCCCTGGCTGGTCTCGGCTTAGTCCCCACAGCGACCTGTGTCCCGGAGCGCGGCTGGGAACTGGGTTCCGGGAGCCTCATGGCGTGAGGCCGACCTTAGGAGGCCATGAGGGCAGGGGGCCAGCGAACCGCGGGCCATGCTCGTGAGCAGACCCTGGAGCACCTCAGTGGAACCTGGAAGCCGCCTGCGCTTGGCCTTGACCCAGTTACGGTGGGTCCCTAATCAACACTTCCCCAGCTTCCCCATTTCGGGGGAAGAGTGCCCCATTGAGAAAAACCACACTTTAATTTTCGGCATGATTTGCCTCATTCCAAGAAAGATTTGAGGAAGCTCACAAGCATACACGTAGCGCAAAAGACGGGTAAAATGAGGAAGCTGCGGCGGGAGTGAGTGGGGGCACAGGGGCCTGAGCCAGGTGCCGGCGGTGAGTTCAAGCACATGGCCGGAGACACTCACGATGGGGGGGCAGGGATGTGAGCCCCCCAGCACCCCTGCCTAACGAACCCCTCGCCCCCAGTGCCAGCCGTGTCCTGACGGCAAGGCCGGCCCCCCTGCGGGGGCTCAGAGGGTCCACAGCCGAGGGGGGAACCCTCAGGGGGTAGCATGGATTGACTCACCGCAGGTGACATTGGAAAACCTTCTCCCCTCACATCTTTTCTGAACCACAAACCTCACGGCCTTGGGCATTTCTTCTTTTTTGAATCCTCACCCAGGGGGACATCTTTTTTTTTTTTAATTGATTTTAGAGCAAGAGAGGAGGAGGATGAAAGAGAGAGGAAGAGAAACATCGATATGAGAGAGGAACTTGGATCAGCTGCCTCCAGGACGCGCCCTGACCGGGGATCGAACCTGCAGCCCAGGGGTGCGCCCTGACCCCTTGGGCATTTCTTAAAGCTTCCGACGGCGAGGGCTGAGGACTTGGGGCGGAGCAGGAGTTGGGAGCGGGGACCAGCCCGCGCCCCTTCCAAACACTCCCGGATGCCCGAGGGCCAGGGCACCGGGGTGTGCTCCCCCAGCATCCTGCCCCGACCTGGTGAGGGACAGGGCGGGGACAGGTGGTCAGACTACACGCTGATGGGTTTCGCATTTCCAGCCACGAGGCGGCTGCGGAGGGCAGGAGGTCGGAGCCCGCTTCCCTTCCTCGTCACGCTCGCGAGGCACCGGCTGTACCTGTCGGGGAGCAGGCTGTTCGTGGGCAGCAGCCGGGTCAGCGCGGCCGGGCAGCGGGTCACAGTGTCCTTGGTAACTTTAAAGGGACCCCGATCACAGGTCTGAGAACCTCGAAGGTGGACAGGGGAAATCGGAATCATAAAAACTGAGTCCTGCCCTGGCTGGGTGGCTCAGGGGGTTGGAGCACCGTCCTGTGCACCGAAAAGGTCACAGGTTCGATCCCTGGTCAGGGCGTGTACGGGAGGCAACGGATTGATGTTTCTCTCTCCACCCCACCCTCTCTCTCTAAAGTCATTTAAAAAACAAAAACAAAAAACCATCCTTGGGTGAAGATTGAAAAAAGAAAAAAGGAGTCCCATTCCCCGCAGCCACAGACCAGTCAGGGCTCGGGCCGTCAGGGGTCCCCTCAATCGTGGGTCCCACCTTTGTCACTGAGGAAAAGCAGCTCGGCCTGATGGAGGGGTGCAGGGCCTCTGGGGCCCTGAGGGCCAGCCCGGGGCCCCGGGTCACTTACGAGCTCGGAGAAGCCTCGGACCACCTGCCGCCGCTTCAGGTTGGTCTCGCCGTCCAGGTTGGCGGTCTCGATGTGGCAGAGCCCGTCGGGGTCGCTGGAGGACAGCAGCAGAATGTCCGCGGGGATGATCTCGTTGCAGCGCAGGCGCACGAAGTCGCCCACGCGGAGGTCCTTCCAGAACCGGCTCACGTACTGCTTTTCTTCCCTGCGGAGGAGACTGCGGTTAGCCCGGCGGCGGGAGGCCGGATGGCCCAGCCGGGGCGCCTGGAGCCCACGGAGCGGTTCTGAGAACCTCCGGGTACGTGGAACACTTCCACGTAGAAAGTGCTTGAAAAAGAACACGCACGAAGGCCACGAGTAGTGCGACTCCATTTATACGAACACCTGGAGTAGGCAAGTCCATGGAGACAGGAGGCTGATTACTGGTCAGAGCGTCGTCCTGATACGCTGAGGCTGTGGGTTCAATCCCCAGTCAGGGCACTTGCAAGAAGCCACGGATAAACGCAGGAATGAGTGGCACAACAAATTGTTGCTTTTCCCCCTCTCCCTCTTTCTCTCTAAACATTAATAAATACAATTGAAAAAGCCCTCTGGGTGATACTGTGGAGGAGAAAAATAATGCAGCAAAACGCATTTTACTTGAACCACTACCTTCTGACCGGTCGGATCCGCACTCCATAAAACAAGGTTCCCCAAGAACCTGAATTCAGGGGGTGAGTTCGGATCGCAGGGACCAAGTCAGCCACGTCCGACTCCGCAGCTTTGCGAGAAGCACCGACAGTTTCGTACATCTGTTTATTTCACGCTGTGGGTTTGAGGGAACCCGGGCAAACTCCTCGGGGCTCCTCACCAGCTGCTGCCCCAGATGCTGAGAGAGAAGTATCCCCTTCTGTTGGGAACCGTTCGGCCTGGTTTCAGGAGCTGTAACCCCCACCCCATGGTGGGCTGTGTGGGAGCCCAAGGGACCCACTTCATCTGGGTCTGTTCTGTCACGAGGACGTGACCTACTAAGGAGACAAAGCTTATCTCCCTGGCAGGAGCACTGCTTCTGCCTCATCCATCTCTGGCCCCAATGCTTGGTTGGCAGTCAATGACGGGTAAGACTCCTCATGGGAGGGGCAACCTAAGCCAGACGCGACCACTTGGGAGGCCTCATGGAAGGACTCGGGGGGCTGCAGCAAAGAGGATGTGATGGACCCTCGCCCCCCGGCTATTCTGACATAGCCCGAGTCCCCATTTCCATCTGGGAGATGTCTCCCTGATCCCTTGCTTCCTGGCTCTAATCGGCTTTAGCCTGAAACTATGACAGCGAGTGGTGCAGCCCTGTACCAGCCAGAGCGGCTCCCCGGGTGATCGGGCATAAGAAAGAATTCCTAAAGTCCTGTGAAACCTGCTTTGCTAAGAGTGCTCTCCTTAGGTGATAAGTGTCCCAGGAGGAAATGAGCATGTCTCCCAAAGTTTTGCAGCCCCCTTTCCTGACAGACACTGACTCAGATTAAGCTCTCAGAGTTCTTTGAAATGTTATCCATTGTTTGATCCTTGCCACCTGACATACCTGTATTCCTGTGTATTTGAACCCAGTAAAAGCCCAGTGAGGAAGGGGCTCGGGGTCCTTCTCCTCTGAGAGTTTGACCACCTCTCCTCCCCAAGCAGATCATGTCTGGGAAGTTTTATTTTCATCCGTGATGGAGGGATGGGGCTCTACGGGCGGAGCGCCCCCACACCCTTCCAATTTAAGCCTCTGTTTTCTTGTATTCCCCTCACTCAAGATCCACCCATTAATTGCATGCAAAGCATGCTTTGGCTGCTCAGGCCAACGAAAGTAAATTCAATGTCACTCTGTCCTCGGAGATCAATACAAGGCAAGACCAAACCACGAGGCAGTAGCAGCCCGTGGGGGCTGCAGAATCAAGCGTCCAGTGTGAGCACGAAAATATTCTTCCTGGGCCAACCCAACACGCCCCTCAAGGCCTGGCGTCCTGCAAGGCCGCTCTCCAGCTGTGACAAGTCCCGTCAGGCCCCAGGCCAAGGTCACCGGGCTCTGAGATAAGGCCCAGCCCTCCGTCTCTGCCGTGGACACTCAGCCGTGTTCGTCCTTCTCTGAAGGTCAGACCTTGACCTTATAACATTGCCAACAACAGCTCCTTAGTCTTCTCCTGACCACCGGTTGGATGCCCACAGAAAATAGTCCGAAGCTTCCAGAAGCTGAATCTCCGTTTGTCACAGAGGAGGCCAGCGGGCACTCTGAGCGTGCGCTGGATAGGCTTGGGGGTGGCGGGAGCTGCCAGGAGACCGGTGGACCCGGACTGGCACAGGGACAGGCAGAGGGAAGCGAGGATGGGGACAGGGGGGCGGCTCCCGGTGCCGCCTGTGTTCCATTGACCTTAACTGCATTCTACTGACGGGACTCGGAGAAAATAGGGGCGCTTCCCAGCAGCCTGCCGCGTTGGAGCATTAGCTCACCTGCCGCTTCGGAGCCCATTTTGAAAAAGATTTGATGTATTTACCTTTAGAGAGAGGGGAAGGGAGGGAGAAAGAGAGGGAGAGAAACAGCATCGACTGGTTGCTTCTCCCGTGTGCTCCCACTGGGGATCGAACCCACAACCCAGGCATGTGCCCTGACCAGGAATGGAAGTGGCCATCTTTTGCTCTGTGAGATGATAGCCATCCCACCGACCCATGCTCCTCAGGGCCAGAGCAGGTTTTTAAAGTTAACTTTGGTGCAGGCGTTTGATCGCCACAGCAGACCCCTGCAGAGCCCCGGATGCGCCTAGAGACCCCGAGTGACGGTGGGGAGGCCCTGGGGACAGTGCGGGTGAGGACACAGGGGCGCTCCGGAAAGTTCCGTGTTCGGCGCTGAGTGAGGCCTGGCGCCTGTGAAAAGGCCCACGGCTCGCAGGCATCCCCTACAGAGGCAGGGTCCTCGGAGACCCAGGCTCAGGGCCCTCTTGGGAAAGAAGGACAACAAGACAGGCCCCTGTCATGGCCTTGAGAGACCACAGATTTGGCAGGTGAGTCCCCTGGTGCAGAGCACTCGGTGCTGGTCGGGGCCCCACACCGGCCCCTGCAGGCTCTTTCCTGTTCGTTTTTATTGTGTGACGTTCATATTTATTATATTCAGGGTGTCACACGTACTTCACATACTCTGCTTATACGCACGCTGTTCTATATGTACCGTATTTTACTCTGTATCACGCACACCCACATTTTGGGTCCAAGCTTCCAGGGGGAAAAAAAAAAAAAAAAACCCCTTCCGTTTTAATTTTTTTAATTCAATTTTTTACTTATTTAAATTTGGACACTTGCTTTTTGCATTATGAAGTAAATTTTAGCATTTACTTTTGAACATAGTATGGTACAGGAAATTTTATGGAGCGAATAATTACAAAACACACAAGGACAGATACAAGGTACAATAAAACTTTATGTTCCGGTAACAAACTGACGGTATGCACACACCGTAGAGGGCAGACACGGAATTAGCACCACCCACGTGTAGTTTGCACCCTTATTCCCCCTCCCAGACATTTGGGCAAAGAGTGCGCACTATACACAGCAAAATACGGTACGTATATATATATAATGCGGACGATACGGTATTATACGTAACCTATAGTAACTCTACGTAGGTTATAAATAGCATATACTAATAAAACTGTGTTTTGTAATTATACGTAATAGTTATACCAATGCAAGTATTAAATGCGATACATGTTACCTATAGCATATGCTATACGGGGAGGGCGTTCTCGCCATTGTTCCCCCAGCACCTGCACTTGGACGGAGGGCCTTTACAGAAGAGGGTGGCCGGAGACAGAGACCTCAGGAGACACCAGCCCTCCGGCACCTCGACCTTGGACTTCATCTTCACACGCATCCGGCGGGGAGGGGCGGCTCGCAGAGAGAATGGCCGCAGCCAAGGGAGCGGGCAGCCGAGGGTCATCGTGCCCGGCGGGCCCCGCAGGCCCTGCCCTGTCCCCGCCGCCCTGGGCCCTGAGAAAGGCGGGGGTGGACCACGGGACTAAATCCCACCGACACAGCGCGGATGCTGGCTCCGGGTCCCAGTCGTCGCTGGGTTTCCACGCCCCGAATGGCAGAGATCTGTGCGCATGCGCGGTTTCCTCGGGTCTCTGTGGCCACGCTTCAGGGTGCACAGGACGGGGGACTCTTCTCTCCACGGAAAAGTCTCCGGAGTCACCCCGAGGCCTCCCGAGTTCTAGCCCCACCCGGGGCTCCTATAGGATCTGCAGCCTTCTCCCGAGACATTCGGGTTGTGTTTATTTATCATCAGGTTTAAGACCGTCCCGGTCCTCGATACTATGGGCTTTGTTCCCAGAAATTTTAGGAAGGAGCGCTGTTTAGTTTTCCCACGTGACGTGCCTTCCAGGACAGGTGCCACCCCAAGTGGTGGCTGATTCTGAGATGGCACGAGATCCCCAGCCCTGAGTGAGGTGGGGGCTGGACACAGTGGGGGTCACGCCTGGAGCAGATGACTAACGAGTGCACCAGGAGCTAAGGAGCAGGGAGACCGCCAGGTGGGCCTGACGGAGCCACCGCAGCCCCGCGAATCGGGGGGGCCCAAGTGGCCAGGGCCAGGAGCCCGGAGCACGGCCTCTGGCCTTCAGCCAGCAGGAGCGCAGGGTCTCGGTCCGACCCCCCGCCCCGGAGCTGAGTCCCACCAAGAGCCTGGAGGAGCTGGAAGAGGGTCTGAGTCTCAGAAGAGCACCACAGCCCCGGCCAAACCTCAAGTGCAGCGCGCAGAGGCCCGGGCAGACCCAGCCAAGCGTGCCTGCCTCCAGCCCCGGGAACCGTGGAGGGGGGGGGGCGGTGTGCGTGTTCGTTTTAGCAGCTGCGTCTGTAGGGATTTAGTGCCCAGCAATAGGAGACGAACACGCGGAACTTCCAGTTTCTGCACAGGAGCCGGAACTCAATGCCTCTCCCATCCCGGCAGCTCCATCTCCCATAGGGTGCCCCCCACACACGGTCCCCCGGCTCGTGGGTGGGTAACACGCGTACCCGAGGGGACTACGCCCCCGGAAAAGAATGCCGAACGAGACTCGGTGTTTTCCTCCCCAGGAGAGCGGACGCCCGCTGGAGGGTCCGAAGGATGCTTTGAACCCTGAAGGGCCCTCAGGGCGTTCGTTCTGGAAATACGGGCTGGCACGAATGTTCCAGGCCGGGTCCACGGTGTCTCCACAGAAATGCTCAGGGTCTGGACACGGAACACTGATCCAGAAGGTCAAAGGTCACGGGTGGGAACAGTTCCACGTTTCTGACACAGGAGGGGGAAAAAGAACCCTCGAAATTCCGAAGGTCTTTTCTTAGGCTAATGCGCAGCTTCTATGATTCACTTTCCTCTTCTGGGAAAATCCGTTCACAACGTTTTACGCTTGGTCCCGCTAAGCTGGGAAGTTCGTTATCTGAGTCTTCTTGGTCCAAACCACCACCGTGCAGGAGTGCCGGAGAAAGGAAACATCACCGTGGGTGAGCGGTTTTATTGAAAGGCAAGCCGTCAACAGGAATTGTAACACCCCTTAAGTTAATCATCTGTGGCCACTTGTTTAGGCCGAGCTGAACTGTTTATTCGTAGTAGTTGCGTTTTTAGGCCAAGCATTTCGTTCAGAGGAGGTAGCTGATTTAGGGAGTTTGCAGGCGTTACTTTTTGTAGCTCTCCACGAAGGCAGGGTTTAAGGATTACGGCTCAGAAAGGGTCGGTTAGTTTTTCCATCTGGCAGGAAGGGAAGCCTCGGCCGGGACAGCTGCGCCGGTGACAGCTGCACGTGGACTGAGAGCTGAGAGGGGCCGGGAGCCAGATGGGCGGGGCGCCAGATGGGCGGGGCCAGGCCTGGGGCGGGGCTCTGGGTGGGGAGCCAGCCAGACGGAGGCCTGGGGCGGGGCTTCGGGTGGGGCTCGGCCCCGTGGGCGGGGCCAGGCCTGGGGCGGGGCCCTGGGTGGGGAGCCAGCCACATGGAGGCCTAGGGCGGGGCTTCGGGTGGGGCTCGGCCCCATGGGCGGGGCCAGGCCTGGGGCGGGGCTATGGATGGGGCTCTGCCCCATGGGCGGGGCCCAGGGATGCCGGGCCAGAAGGGACCTACGGTGCCACACCTCCCGCATCAGCCCTCTCCGTTCACGCTTCTGTTTCCAAGTGAACACATCTGGGAAAACATCCCTGGATGGTGTGCAGGAGCACCGCACTTTTACTTCCCTTTTCGAAACGGCAACTTTCCGCGACCCACGCTTGAAAACGCACACCCATCGAGATCAAAGGTCACCTCCCCAAGCATCTCTAGTGCTTCTTCCTCCCCCTTCGCACCTGTCCATCCCCCAACCACGCTTCCCGCCCAGCGCCGTCATTTGAAAGGCAGGAATGTTTTCCAGAAGCGGGCCTGCTGTACATACACAGTTCCACACCCGCAGGAGGCCTGGACTCCATTGCTCTGTCAGCACCGAGACGACATCATCATCATCGTAGTAATAACAGCGGCAGAGCAAAGGGCAGATTCCCCGGATGCTGCTCACTGCGGTAGGGCCAGCCCTGTGCAGAGCATGGGCCTCCTGCATGTCAGCGAATCCTCACACTCCCCTCACACCGCGGTCCCCCTGAGGTGGGGACTGACGCCGGGGAGCTTGGCCGCTCCTCGCTAAGTCACACCCCAGAAAGTGCCCAGTGAGGGCCAGATCTGCCTGGCGTGGGCTGGCGAGGCGGGTTTTGAAAGTACGGCTGACCCGGTGGCCTGCAGGAAGTCTACTCGGCGAACGATGGGCCGAAGACTCTTTCTTTTTTCCCTTTGAAATCATGCATCCCGGAGACCACAGTGGTCTGAGAACAAAACTCGGCTCGGCTGCAAAGGGTGGGGAGGCAGGCAGTTCCAGACCTGTGTCTGACGCAGACGGCCCAGCAAACTTCGGTCCCTGTGCCGCCACACCTGCTGCGGATTTGCACACCGCAAGGGCCACGTCCAAGGTCAGAAGTCATCCAGCTGTGGTTTTCGCTGCAAACCGGGAAGTGGGCCCTGACCCAGCCAGGAGCTGGGAGGCCACCTGCTGCTGGGGCCCTCTGAGCTGGAGCAGAGCTACACCCCGGCCTCGAGCCTCAGGCCCTCGGGCCTCCCTCTGGGGCAGGAGGGCAGCTGGGGCAGTTTATTCTCAGGGCTGCGGGATGACCTGGAAGCTCGGAGAAGCGCTCCCAGCTTGGGCAGGGCCCGCCTGCCCCTTCTGGAGACAAGGCTATGGACCAACCGGCCCGTTTGCAGACAGGATGGCTCCCGGCTGCAGGTGCTGTGTGGGTCACTTCCGCGCAAAGCTGCCCTGCCCTTTCTAGAAAAACCCCTCGCCCAGAAAATATTCACAAACAGCACCAAGAGGCTGGTTGTGGAGTGACTGATACTTAGTGATGATGCCTCCCATCTGGCCGGTCTCCCGCCGAGGGTCCCAACCCGGGGGCATTCGTGGTCCTACCCAGTTAAGGAGTCATACTCAGTAAGAGGTCCAGCAGGAGAGGGCTCTGGCTCGGGGCCTCTACTGCAACACCTCGGGATCCCGAGCAACCGCTGCGGGCTCCTCCAGCGGCCCTTCCCACTCGCGCCAGGCTCCCGACCGTCCGCAGGGCCCTCAACCGAGTACGGCCACAGTCTCTGTTTTCTCTCCCCGTTCCACTGTCTGGGGCATGATTTTTCCCCACTATTTTTTTTTGAAGTGAGTGTTTGATTTTGACTAATAAACTCAGAAATACAGTCAAGCGCCATCTAACAAATGACAATTGGGTCCACGACCGACCATACACACCACGTGTGATAATCTCTCCATGAGATGATCACGGAGCTGAAAGATGCCCATGGCCTGGTGACGTCACAGCTGTTACGACGTCGTCGCGCACTGCGCTGCTCCCTTGTCTGTGGTGACGTCGGTGCAAACGCACCCACCACCAGGCCAGCTGTATAAGAAGAAGTACGGCGCGTGCAATGGTGCGAGTATGATGCTGGATGAGGAGTATTCACTACTCTGCCCTTTTCATCGGTACTCGAGAGTGTACTGTTTCTTACTTGCAAAGGTTGCTCTAAGACAGCACCGTGCTGTGCCCGCAGCAGCCTCGCCCACAGCATGATCAGGTCGCACCGTTTCCTCTCGCGCCTGATGTGACCCGGCTGTGTCTGGCACGGTCGTGTGCTGTAGGGGCCTGTGGCCCAGGTGTGCAGTGGGCCGCAGCATCCCGGTTTGTGCAGGGGTGCTGCTTTGTGATGCTGGCGTGACGGCGAAATGGCCTGAGGACACGTGCCTCGGAAGGGCTTCCGGTGGCCAGGCCGCACGGGACGGCACCGCAGGCGAACGGCAAGCTCCATCTTCCATGTGACGCGTGGTTTGGAATGAAAGCAACAGCTGCTACTTTGTTTTCCTGACTTAGAAACACGGCGTGACTCTTTACAGCGGTTCGGTGAAAGAGCGCACTCGGGGCGCGCGGGGCTTCACGGGCCGAGGTCCCCACAACGGGACCACACGGTGGGGGTCAATCCACACTGTTGCACAGCACGGGACAGCTACTCCCTGCAGAGCGAAACGCTCTTTTCCAAACACCAGGAGCTTCTGGCCTACCTGTCAACGTGCCACTTCTCCTGTTGCCAAAACGCCCCCTGGGTACGTCGGGCACGTCCCAGCTAAAACTGGGCTTCGCCATTTCCACGCCAACAGAAAGAGCACTGGCCAGCAACCTCTGGGGGCTTTCTGTCTTATACACAAGACAGCTGAGTGCTCGCTGTTCTCCTCCGCGTGGTGCACGGTGGAGGTAGGTGCACACGGAAAGGATCGGGAAAGATCCACAGGGACTCGATGAAGGGAAAGAGAAGACCGGGAAGTGACCGCACAGGCCCAAGCCGACAGCCCCGACACCTCCCAGGCACTATCAGACTGAAGGACACCTTCGGCTCACGACACAGAGTGTGCACCGCACTCTCCTAAGCAAACGGAACCGCGCAGAGACCAGGGCTCGATGAGGCAAACCTCGAGTGGGAGGTTCCGGCGAGAGAGCCAAGATCTCCTGGAACGATCCTTAGTGCCAAGGCCTGTTTTGCAGATTGCGACAAAGGCGGGGGCGGGCGTGGGGGCGGAGAGGGAGAGGGAGACAGGGAAAATTTTCACAGCGCTTGAGGAAGACCCACGGAAACTCTAAAATGACCCCCAATTTCACACACACTCATAGGACAACAAGCAGAGACAGCAGCTTTAAAGCAAGGTTTCTGGACCCTGGCACGCCTGAGGCCAGCCCCTTCTTCCTCGTGGAGGGCGGGCTGTCCCGTATCCCCCGATGCTGAATAGCGTCTCTGGCGCACGCGGGAGACGCCTGCGGGCTGTCCCTCCGCACAGGCTGACGCGGCCAAACACAGCTCCAGCGTCGCCAAGTGCCTCCTAGGGGGAGGCGGGGGCGGCCCACATCGCCCCAGGTCGGGGACAGGTGCTTCAAAGCGCCCATGACACACGTTCTCAGAAAAAGGAATGTTTCAAAAGCACGCGTGCACGGGGCCAACAGATTTTAAAAATCCGGCCGGTGGGAGCGTAGCGCCGAATCAGAAATGGCAAAATCGGCAGCGCGCACGTGCCCCAGAAAGTTGCGCCACGTCCCCAACGTGTCTTCTCTTTCTCCTAAACCGAAACATCTGTCTTCGCTGACACAGCTCAGTGAGCGTGGCTCCTGAAGCCAACGCAGAAAGTCAGAGGCGCCCAGAGAGGAGGGCGGGGCGACTGGGCAGGGGCGGGGCTTACCGTCACCAAAAAAAAAAACCAAAAAAAAAAAAAAAACAAAAAAAACGACCAGAGGTTCGGTGGTTTAAACCACAGGCACAAGTGTGTTTTCTAAAATACATTCTGTTCCAGATGTTTCCTGAAAGCTACTCGCGCTGGAAGAGATGGCCTGACGCGCGTGGGAGGCCCGTGTGCAGGCGGGAGACCGCCCCCCCTCCCCGCCCCCGTGGGAGACGCACAGCCCCGGTGGGTCAGGATGGCGGAGGATACTGAGCCATCATCCTGGGGCAAGTCACAGAGCGCTGTGCGCGGCGCTGGCGGAGCCCTCTCCCGGGTTACAGGGCCTGTGGCTTCCTTAGAGTGAGGCCCAGGCCCCCAGCCTGAGACCCCGTGTCCCCAGAACTGACGCGCCTGCCTGCGAGAGCAACATGACACCCAATAGCAGACAACTTGGCAACCCCTTTGTGACTTTACTTTTACCCTTGCCCGAGGACATTTTTTTTTCATTGCTTTCTTTTAGAGGGAGGGGAACACGGATGCAAGAAAGGGACATCAATGGGGCACCTCACGGATACACCCGGGCTGGGGATCGCATGTGTCTGGGCCTGGGCTCGAACCTGCAACCTAGGCGTTTGCCCTGAGCAGGAATGGAACCCGCAACCTTTCGGTTCCCGGACCTTGCTCCAACCAACTGGCCCACCCTGGCCAGGGATCTCTGGGACTTCTAGCCTAATATTTTGGACAAATCATCTCTAGCGCGGTCTTCTCTGAATTGGATGGGACACTCTCAACATTTGTAAAGCCTCTGGGGACGCTTTTAGTTTTCGGGGTGATAGACGTGAATTCACTCGGTGTGACGCTCTCACCGCACAGGCAGAGTGTACATAACGTGACGTCGCAAACCGTGGACAGGTCCTGTGTTCTTAAGGACTTTTCCTAAGATGCTCTAATTTCTTCATAGTATCTAATAATCCACACCCCTCGTTTCTGTAAGCAATAGCTGCTTCTTTCTCGCTTTCATTTTTTTTTTTATTTTTAAAGATTTTATTTATTTTCAGAGAGAGGGAAAAGCAGGGAGAGAAAGAGGGAAACATCCATGTGTGGTTGCCTCTTGCGCGCCCCCTACGGGGGACCTGGCCTGCAACCCAGGCATGTGCCCTGACTGGGACTCGAACCAGCAACCTTTTGGTTTGCAGGCTGGTGCTCAGTCCACTGTGCCACAGCAGCCAGGGCCTCACCTTTTCTTAAGACTGAGTACGTATCCCACTGTGTACATGCACCACATCTGCTTTATCCAGTCCATGCAAAAAGGGCGCTGTGGTTGTCTCCATGTCTTGGCCACCGTGAATAACGCTGGGACGAACCCAGGGATGCACGTATCTTTGCGAGTGAACGTTTTCTCAGATTTTGGGGGTCGATATTCAGAACCGGGACGGCTGGGGCATAGGGGAGCTCCCTGTGGTCTTCGTTTTGAGGAAGCGCCACCATGCTGTTCCCCCCAGTGGCCGCCCCTGCTTACACTGCCATGACACGGCCCTTCTCTCCGCCCCCGCTTACACTGCCATGACACGGCCCTTCTCTTCCCGAAGGTGCTGGGCCCTCCTCAGCGCATTCCTAGACCTTGAGCAGTTTTTGTTCCCATTTTCAGGGGCCGACCTCGCCCGCTTCCTCTTGCAGGTGCTCGGTGCTCCTCAAAGGGCGGTGAGCACTTCTGCTCCGTGGGGTCCGTCTTCCTCTGCAGCTCCCCTCCTCGGGGTAGGACTTCCCTCGGCTCAAACCACCCTCCCCCTGGAGGCCAGGCCCCTGGGGAGGAAAGGGTTACCGTTCCTGGTTAGCACGTGGGAGGGGAAGCGGCCCCCGCAAGAGAGCGAAGCTTCACCCATCTGTCACGGTCCCTGGCGGCCTCTCCCAGCAGCGGGGGTGAGCAAATAGCGCCCCAGGGCCAGAGTGTCCGGTCACCTGTGCATGCACCAATGGCCCCCGTCCCCGTGGGAGGCCCAGGGACCTGTGCAGGCCCGGGCTAACTTCTGCTTTGCGGGGCATCTCACCCCGCACCCGCACCGTGGCGTTCTGATGCTGCTCTCGAGGCACCTGTGGTCTCGCAGGACCCAGATGAAATGCAAGGCTGCGTGGAGATGCCCAGAGACGCCAGCGGCGGCCCCTCGGCTCAGGCCCAGGGGGGTGGAGCAGGGGAGGGCCGCCTCCCTGGAATCAGAACACGGGCTGACAAGGTCCCTCCCTCTGGTTTCACAGCCTCAGGGGATGCGGAGCCAGAAAAGCACAGGTTTCTCCCTCATGCGGGGGGGTGTGCGGGGGGGCGGCAGACCCCTCGCACCCCGCACACCGCTCAGCTGGGGCGTCTGCCTGAGGCTCGCTGTCCCGGAGGCCGGGGCCTCGGGAGTAGCGGGGATGGTATAAGCTGTAACACACGAAGCGGCGGTGACTTCTGTTGCTACAGCTTCTGCGGTGACTAAGGCACCCCGGGTGTTCCCGGTGCGGGAGTCCAACCCGTGCTTCTCCAGGGAATCCGCGAGGGCGGCAGGAACCTCAGGAAACTGACCGCACCCCACCCCATTTTCTGAGAAGGACCCACAAGGCTGGAATTCGGAAGAAACAAGGAACTCTTTGCTTCCACGGGGAGACCAGCCAGGCTGACTCTCACCCCACCACGGCCACTGTGGTCAGTGTTCCCACTGACGTTGCTTTTTTTATTATTATTAGGTAGTTATTTTTAGAGACGGGGAAAGGCGGGAGAGAAGCATCAGTGTGTGGTTGCCTCTCGTGCGCCCCCTACTGGGGACCTGGCCCGCAACCCAGGCGTGTGCCCTGACTGGGAATTGAACCGGTGACCCTTTGGTTCACAGGCCAGCGCTCAATCCCCTCAGCCACCCCAGCCAGGGCACCGTTCCTCTTTTAAGGATGAGGATACTGAGGGTCCGAGTGGGTTCAGTCAACGCCCAGGCTACTCCGAAACCAAGCATCGCAAGACGGCCCCGAACTACTCACGCTTCCAGTTTTGGATTACTCGGGGAAAATGCTGAGACATGGGAATTGCTAAATCCTAGATGTTCTTGCCCGTAATTATTTAGGGAAACGAAAACATACTTTTCTTCTTTGGGAAATCGAGCCGGTTACGTGTCCTCGTCACCGCACAAATATACAAAGATAGAAAGCGAACCCCGACAGAGGAACTGAATCACCCAGGGGGCTCTGCCCTGAGGCCTGGATGCCACAGGGGACCGCCTGTCACCCAGGGCCCCACTGCGGGGACCTGCCACCTCGGGACCAATTTTCCACACATAAGAATGACAACTCGTGGTCCCTCGAGATGACTGAGTGACAGACCCTGCCCTCCGCTCTCCCAGTCGTAATGGATTGAAAGGAAGAAAAACCGCTTTAACGTTTTTGGGTTTCTCTTCCCGTGGCTACCAAGCTAAACGCCGCTGCCTTTGAGTTCGGACTTTGGTTGAAGCCATGTGTTATTAGCAGAAGTAGTATTTATTTTCCCAAAGGGTGCCACGTAGGAGCCAGCACTGAACCGACTCGACCGCGTGAACGTGTTTCTTTAGACATCTTATTCCTGCTCTCTGGAGCCGTGTGTCGGGAAACCCGCTGGGAAAAACAGTGACCCGAGCAGACGGGGGGTGTCTGAGCTCACGGATGTGACCGAGGGTCAGTCTGCGGGGGGCTGTCAGGGCCCTGCGGGCACCCGGAGGTTCCCAGGGCAGGGTGTCACCAGGGAGTTCAGCAGATGGCTTTGTTTGCCCTGGCCGGGTTACTCAGCGGGCTGGGTGGCGTCCTGTAAATGAAAAGGCTGCGGGTTCAATTCCCGGTCAGGGCACATGCCTGGATTGCAGGTTCAGTCCCGGGTTGGGGTGCGTACAGGAAGCAACCAATCGATGATTCTCTCTCTCTCTCTCCTTCTTGTCTCTCTAAAAACCAATAAATAGCTCCTTGGGTGAGGATTAAAAAAAGATGCTTTTGTTCACGCACACACAGGGTGCTGATGGTCACCGCAGAGCACCGACCCCTCTTTATGCCGTGGCACCTTCCCACTGGGGGACACACCCGGAGTGACGACGGGTGTGACTCGGGCATCCTGGGCGTGGCCTGGGCTGGCGTCCTCCGCCCGGAACCTGCCTGCTGTCCCCAGGGAAGGGCTGCCGGGGCCCCAAGACAACGCGTCCCTGGGCAGACGGCGGCGGCTGCTGTAATTCAAACTCCCCTTGGACGGGCCTTCGACACCTTCGGCGGCTGCGGAGACTTGGGGAAGTGGGCGACGGGATTTTTTCGGGACAGAATTCGAGAAGCAGGAGGTTTGCCTGTGAGGACTCGTCCGAGGAGTGAGGAAAGGCCGCCCCCCGAGCAGGAGGGACAGGTGGCAGGACTGGGGTGGCCGCCTGCTGGCCGCCTGTCCTCCCTGGGCCACCTTGCAGGGGCCCCGCGCCCCTCCGGACTCCAGGCTCTCTCTGAGAGTTCACATCGGGGACTCTGTCACAACGGACACAGGCTGCCCCCCGGGGGGTGTGCAAGGCGTCGTGGCCCCTCCAGCGGGGACAGCCACACAGCATGGCCAGGCACGTGGCTGCCCATCTTCTGTCCAGGGGCCAGGGGTGGACTCCTCACCCTCCGGGGCAGAAGCGCCCTAGTAAGAGATGCTGTCCACGGGGCAGGGGACAGCGACGGCATCGGGGACCAGACACACCGCCCAACCTCCCTGTCGGCCGGCTCCTCACTAGGTCACATCCTCTAGGGACACGCCCGGGGCCAGGTCGAACACGGGTCGCAGACAGAGGTCATCGTCAGCGCAGCAAGATTGGTGAGGAGCACCGTACACACGACCTCCGTGGCCACCGCCAACCTGCGTGTACGCGTCTTCAAGATGGGACCCAGGAGCCCCGGCTGGGTGGTCCTGTGGTCAGAGCATCTGCCCCGATACGCCAAGGTTGCGGGTTCGATCCCCAGTCAGGGCACAGACAAGAATCAACCAATGAATGCATCCGTAAGTAGAACAACAAATCAGTGCTTCTCTCCCTCTCTCTCCTTCTCTCCATCCCTCCGTCTCTCTAAAATTAATAAATTAAAAAAAATTAAAAGCCAGAACCCTGGAGAAGTGCGTCAGGGCCCCAGTCTGGGATGGGACTTGGTTAACAGGCAGGTAGGTCCCCGGCCGCCCCGCCCTCGTCTGCACCGGATAACCCGCCAACAGGCCCCTCCGCGCCACCGGCATCGGACGCTCTCCGGGTGGAGGCGGCCCGCCCTGGCAGGCGGAGTCGGCCCCAAAGCCGACTAACTGGAGTGTCCTGCAAGCCGACAGATGCCCGGGAGGCCTGGGGCGCAGGAGTACTCTGTGCCCCAAGGACCTGGATTAGCTGGGGGGCAGTGATCCCGGGACGGGTGTTCGGTGCCGCCAGGGGAGGGGCTCAGGAGCCCGCCCGACTGCCCGCTGTCCCTCTGCCACCAGGAGAGTGGGACGGGTGCCCCTCAGGCCCCAGGCACCACCTCCCGTGACCGCACGCCCACGCGGGTGACAGGTGGGCACCTGGAACCTCAGCGACCCTCAGAATGGGCTGCGGGGTCAGCTCACCGACCGGGGCCTGTCTGTCCAAGAAAGGTCAAGGGGGCTCGGGAAGGAAGCACAGAACAACGAGAAGATCCCACCCGCAGGAGAAAAAGGGCTTTTCTGCTTCCTGCAAAGTGTCAGATGACCGTCGGGTGGGACAGCCTCCAGCCTCCAGGGCCACAGGCACGGGGGTGACAACCAAGCACGGTGACAACCAAAGAACAGTCTCCAGGGCGAGGGGGTCCCAGCCCGGAGAGCCTCCCGCCGCCCCCTCAGAACTGCAGCATGGCCCCCCCACCCAGGGGCAGCCCGGCAGAGGGACTCGGGGGTGCACCCTGAGCCCCGCTTGGCTCAGCGTGGACAGGTGTGCAGAACCCACTCGATTTCCAACGCCGGCCCTCACGAGGACCACCTGCACCACCTACTTCTCATCGCGCTGGCTCTTTTTCCGTCTGACTTTACCGCCAGCACGGCGACCACACTGGAGACCCTTTGCCCCCCGCCCCGCCGCCCGGTTTGGGGCTTCCAGCTTGTGCGTGGGGTTTGGTGAGTCACTCTGGGTCAAGGGAAACGTGTTTCCTTCCAGTAACCGAGTGGAGAGAAAGCCAGCAAGCCCCTGTGGGGTGAGAGCCCGCTGTCAGCGGGCGGAGGAGGGCAGTTCGCGCAGCATCCCCGCTACGGGGTGAGCGCACCTGGGGGCTCGGCGCGTGCGTCCGACCCACAGCTGCCCTGCGCACGCTGGGGTTTGAGGGGGCCGCCGAGCCTGCACCCCGGAGGCAGGAGCCCACGCGCAGCTAGAGGGGCACCTGGGCGTCACTCAGGGGCTCTGGGGCGCACCTACGGCGTGAGGCCGGCGAGCCGAGTAAAGGAGCCCAGGCAGGGGACAGACCCCCCCCCCACCCCACCCCCGGCTACAACCCCAGGGGGGCACGGTCCAGCTCCGCAGCCCATCCTGCGTCTGAGCCTCAGCATTCCGGGCTGCAGAGTGGGCGGAACGGCGACAGCGCCTGCCTCCTGGGGGGTGGGCAGGTGCGGAGCCCAGTTGGTGACGAGCTCCGGGCCGCGGTGGAAGCGTCTCAGGGGCGTGGAAGGTGCCAGCACCCCGCCTGGGGGTGCGGACCCCTATCATCCCGAGCTCCCCACTCAGCCAGCACAGTGCGCTCATTCGGGGACAGTTTTTCACCCTGGCGCACAGAACGGCCCGCATTTAAGTACGCAGGCGTTCCAGCGCCAGGAAGCCTGGCCCGAGGCTCGCCCGGCCTGTTGCCCTCTCCCACCACCGGGCGGGAAGGCACCACGGGCCCCCTGGGGAGACCCCGTGCTAACCCGGGAACCGAGGCGTGCCCAGCGGAACACACAGCCGCACTGCAGTAAATCCGCATTATCAGTGCATCGCTCCGATAACTGACTGGCCCCTGGAGGGCGGGGGGGAGCTGGCCGAGGTGTCCTGGGGCCAGAGGCCCAAAACCTCCCGAGTTCCAAAGGGTGGAGCTTCTCCGCATCTTCCACCGGCGCGCGGAACACACGAGCTCCCCGTGACGCGGCACGTGGCCTACACAGGCACCGCGTACAAAGCCGTCGTTGTTCGCCGGAGAGACTCGCTCCATTCTTCTCCTGTTCGAAGTCAGGAAAATGTTGCTTTTGGACCAAGACCTTCTTTGGGCACTGTCCATCTGAACGCTTTCCTTCTTAGGACAGAGGCTGGACACAGGGCGCCGTGGAAACACGGCCGAGCGCCCGTCCCCGCAGACCAGACGGGGCTGTCCCAGCATCGCGCGCCCAGGGCTGGGCTCTCCCCGCTCTGACCGCCGTGGCGGCGGCGCCCACCAGGGTCCAGGCGGGTGCTCTGGGGACGGCCCGCTGCGCCAGACCCCGGGAACCCCGAACCTTGCTCTGGAGCTACTGCCACAGGCCACCCCACGCTCAGAGGCTCATCACCCCACGGATTCGTCATGCTACCGTTCGGGGAGTCGGAATGCCAACCAGGGTCTCGCCGAGCCGAGGTCAAGGTCAAGGTCTCGGAGGGCTGCGGCCCTTCCTGCAGGTTCAAGGGCAGAGCCGCACGCCTTGGCTCACGGCCTCTCCCTCCACCTTCAAAGCCAAGGACGGCGGCTCCGTCATCCTCCCCGTGCTGCGTGTCTGACAGCCCCTGTTGCTTCTTTCTTACACAGCAAGGGCCGTGTGCGCTTATTCTGATCACCTTAATAACAACCCAGGCTGAGCTCCTTATTCTAAGGTCACTTAATTGGCCACTTTAACCCTGCTTTCCCATGGGACCTAAAATAGTCACCTCTTCAGAGGATTAGGACGTGGACGTCTTTGGGGAGGCCAGCGTTCTAGTCTACAAGGAATCACAGCCCTGGCCCGGTGGCTCAGGGGGTTAGAGCGTCGTCCCGATACACCAAGGTTGCAGGTTCGATCCCCGGTCAGGGCACATACACGAGGCAACCGATGAATGCATCAATAAGTGGAACAACAAGTCAATGTTTCCCTGTCTCTCAGAAAAGAATCAGTAAATAAAAAATTTAAAAAAAAAACAACCTAAAACGAACTGCCAACAGAGGCTGGTAGGCTCCATTCTATGCAGGAGACGGATGTGGCCAGCAGTGGGTGGCGTGGCCCCCAGCGCTCAGCTCGCACCTGGCGCTCCCACGTCTGCCCGAGGGGTGGCTGCGCGGTGCGGTGATCCCGGCCACAAGGCCAGGCCGCAGGGATGCACCCCCATCCGACCCCCGGTTACGGCCGTCTCGGGGGCCTGAGAGCGCACGGTTCCCTAGTAGGACTCCGGTTGGTGGGCTACGTCCTGCGAGGCAGCAGTCCTCAACCCTTTGGGCCCCAGGGACCGGTTCCGTGAAAGACAACTGTCCCACAGCCTTGCGGGGGGCGGGGGCGGCAGGTGGTAACGGGAGCGATGCCTCGGCTCGCTTGCTTGCCCGCTGCTCACCTCCTGCCTGTGAGGCCCAGGGCCCGGCTCCTACCAGGCCATGGACAGGTGCCGGGTCACGGCCCCGGGGGTTGGGGGCCCCCGTTGCCCGGGGTCCCCCACCTCCCCTGGCTCTCAGACGCTTCTAGCACGCTGCTCCTGACAGCGGGTCCAGGACCGGCCACGCCCTCACGCCCGGTGGGTTCGGCTCCTTTGCTCTGTCTTCTCAGGCACGAGGACACGCCACGGACTCACCTACGACTGGGGGTCCCCAAAGGGAGTGACGAGCGCAACGAGCAACCCAGGCTGCTCCGTCTGGGTTGGTCCCTCGGGGTGGGCCCCCGCCCCGGGCGGGCGACATCCGTCCCCAGTCCCAGGAGCCTGTGTCACCAGCGTGGGCTCCCTAAGCCCATGGGTCCCCGGGGCTCCACGGCAAGCTGCTGTCCTGCGTGCATCTCCAGGACGGCTGCCCGCAGACGTGCCAGCTGCGCCCGGTGAGCCAGACAGGGGACTCAGGAAAACCCGAGGGCGGACGGGCTCCGCTGCGCCCCCGCTGGGCAGCGCCCCATCCCCGCAGGCCTCAGCCTCTCCGCGTGAGGAACCAGGGGCGGGCCCGTGCGCCTCGCACACCACATCACGCTGCTGTGCAAGACGGGCGTGCATGCGTGTGACTGTGGTGTGCGTGCGTGCACGAGGGTGTCACCTGCGTGTGGTGTATGCATGTGCGTCCGTGGGTGTGGCCATGTGTGCGTGTGCACGAGCACACGTGGAAGGGTCCACGTGGGTACAGACCCCAAGGACGCCTGACAGGGAGGCATCCAAGTGGACCAGACGCACAGCGAGGGCTCGAGTCCTCCTCCGCCGTGACCCCTGCGCCCGGCTCAGCCCTGACTTCCGTGGACGGGAAGGTGAGGCCCCTTGTCTGCGCACCATGGCTGCGGACCGGGGGCGAGTCCGCCTCTCGGAACTCGGAGCTGCGCTTGCTGACTAGGGAGCACACGTACTCGGGTAACCGCTGCGTGTCCGATCTTTCTAGAAGTACAAACCCAATAGTATGGAAACATTAGGAACCATAAGCACCGGCGGTTGCGATTTGCTTCCGTTGTGATAAACTCTGGGGAGGCAGATGCTCTTGGTTTGGAAAACAGCGAGGTGGGAATGGGGAAAAGGAGGGACTCCCTTTTGTTTTGATTTTTGTTTTTTTGAATATTTTATTTCTTTATTTTTAGAGAGAAGGGAAGGGAAGGAGAGAAACAGCAGTGTGTGGTTGCCTCCCACATGGCCCCCACGGGGGACCTGGCCTGCAACCCAGGCATGTGCCCTGACTGGGAATCGAACCGGCGACCCTTTGGTTCACAGCCTGCGCTCAGTCCACTGAGCCACACCAGCCAGGGCAAGAACTCCCTTTGAAATGCGGATGGTCCCTGACTCACCACATACAGTTCGACTTAGGAATTTTCAGCCTTCCGATGGCGCGGAAGCTGCATGTGCTCAGCGGACATCGTACTTGGAATTCTGAACGCCGAGCTGCTCCCGGGCTGGGGGGGCCGCAGAGACGCGGCAGATGCTCTGTCCTGATGCTCGACTGACACAGCGAGCACGGCTCCCATCAGCCGCAAGGTCCCCGGCATCCACACCGACGCCGTACAGCGTGCTCCTGGGGGGGCCTGATTCTGCCCAGCTGGGATGCTCAGCAGGCTGGGTGTGTGAATGTGGTTTGTTTTTTTCTAAGATCTTATTTATTTATTTGTAGAGAGGGGAAGGGAGGGAGAAAGAGGGAGAGAAACATCCATGTGTGGTTGCCTCTTGTGGGGGCCCCTGCCAGGGATCTGTCCTGCAACCCAGGCTTGTGCCCTGACCGGTAATCGAACCGGTGAGCCTGCTGGAGACTCCATGATACTCCCAAGCCTGCTTTTGAACGTCAGAGCCGCCGTGCAGGGGGACTCGGTCTCCCTGGCCACGCATGGGCCTTGGAGCCGGGACCTCACCACGGGCTGAAACGACCACCCACGGCCAAGCTTCTTGCTCATTCTGGGAGGAATAAGGCTGGGGATCCGGGAGAGGAGACGTCACTTTCCTTACAAGACAAAGTCCGTTCTCATGACCAATTCAATGGTGGCATTTAGAAAAAGAAAAAAGGAAAAAAAAAAGGACCCAACCTTGGCATCATCTCCAAGCTCGGACAGGGATGAATGGGCTAGTCATAGGTTTTACTGGGGAAGATGGCGCATTAATGCCCAGTCAGCCTCAGATGAAAACCCAACAAATGCGGCTTGTCGTTCTATGTAGCACCTTCTGGGGCCACAGACTGGAGGGTCAAGCTTCTCTCCTCCTAGGGGCAGAGTGCAGACAGCGCTGACTTGGTTCATAAAACATGAAGGCTACACCCTGGCCAGTGTGGCTCAGTGGGTTGGAGCATCGTCCTGTGCACCAAAAGGTCATGGGTTCAATTCCCGGTCAGGGCACGTACCTAGATGGTGGGTTTGATCCCCCAGTTAGGGCACCTACGGAAGGCAGCCGATTGATGTTTCTCTTCCTCCCTTTCCCTCTCTCTCTCCAGAAAAGAAAAGAAAGGAAGGAAGGAAGCAAGCAAGTTGGGCTACTTTCCTTCCTGAGTTCACCTCTCTGCCAAACATTTCACAATTTGCTTCATGAAAACAAGTTCCTACCTTGACCTCAAATCAAAGAAAAAAAAATTCCATTCCCACCCAGAGAATCATGGGGACAAGGTATTTCAGAATCCAAGATGAGAGGCACACGCATGCTGTTCATTCCCAATGGCGTTGTCCCAAGAATCTGCCTTCACTCATCATTGCTCCCCTTCCCAGAAGCACCAGTGAGCCACTGACCACCGTGAGTCTCGAACTCAGAAGATCACACGCCCTCCGGGCGGCCAGAGGAACCGGCGGTTTCCCGTTCACCCCACGCGCCCACGGAACGTCCTGGGCTTCTTTCTGCTCCCCCCACACAGGCCTGCTCGCGCCAGCTGGGATGCCTCCTTTCTCCCGAAATAGCCGAAGGGCAGGCGCATTTTTTCCTCTCGTTCCGACCATGACTTTCAGCTCAACACCCATAATTCTGCCAAACGAATGAGCTTCCCCCGAGGCTGGCTGGGAGGACAGCTTGGTGAGCAACTGAGGAGCAGAGGGGGAGAGGTGAGAGTCAAGTGTCCCCAACTTTCTGGGTCCCTCCTCACCCACAAGACAGCTGCCACAAACACCAGGCGGTTGCCAGGCGACGGAGCGGGGAGGAAGGCTCAGGTGAGCCATCTGACCTTGAGGGTCTGACCTTGAGGCTCTGACGTGGCCTCAGCGCCCAGCACCCCCAGCTCCCGCGGGCAGTTCAAGTGCCCCGGGCCCGTCCCCTCCCCGGCTTCCTTCCTGGTTCCCTCGCACCTGTGGGTGTTCCGGGAACTGGACCATGAGGCACCTAACTGTTGCTTTTCGAAGCGCGGCAATGCCAGAGGGCTCTGGGCACACAGACCGTTTGGCAAAAGTTAAAAACACAGGGAGGAATACGGCAAACCACGGGGCTTCGCCTTCCACCTGCCCACGACGGGCCCGCCCTCCACGAGGCACCGTCTGCAAACTGAGCAGGTGGCCCTGGGCAGCATGCGAGTCGCCAGGGCAGCCCGGGGTCTGATGTCAAAGCCTCCGGCAGGAAGGACCGGACCTGGGAGCTCACGGGCGACCCCAGGGCAGCTGGCACTGTGTCGCCAGAGCGGGGGGCGGGGGGCGAGGGGCTGCAGGGACCCGTAAGCTGGGGCTGGACGCCAAGAGGAAGGCTTCGCTTCGACCTCAGCCTCACCGAAGCCGAGCGGAAAGAACAACCCCCTGATGCGAGATCGCGCCGCGCGGTGATCGCGTCGGCGGTGTGCCAGGGAGGCCCAGCGGCCGTGCTGTCCAGCAGGGGTGGCTGGCGGCTTCGACGACACCCCCCTACTGGGAGTGCTTTCCATCCTCCCCCCACGACACGCGTGTTGGTTGGAGAGAGGCAGGTGGGAGGGGGAGAGCGAGAGAGCAACACCAACCGCTTGCTGCCCGTATGTGTCCCCCACCAGGGATCGAACCCACAGCCTTATGGCGCACGGGCCGACGCCTCGACGGGCTGAGCCACCCAGCCAGGGCCTCAGCGGGCATTTTCACCTCACTAGATGGGCCACAGTCCATTAACCTCCTAAAGCCACCGGAAAAAAAAAAAACAAAAAACAAAACCAGTCCCGGGTGGGTCCGTGTGGGTGGGCCACCGCCAGCATCGGGGACGCGAGGGGCCCCGAAGGCAGGAGTGGGGGCGTCTCCGGCGGGCCCAGGCGGCCCCGGGTGCCCGCAGGTTCTCGGAGTTGGGTGACGAGGAGGAAGAAGAGGGCCGAGGGCCGGCTGCGGGCCCCCAGGACAGGTGGAGCTGGGGCAGGAAAGGAGAGGAAGCAACCAAGGCACAGGAGACGAGGACCGAGAGGGAAGACAGAGGGGACAGATGAAAGAAGGACAGAGGCGGGGCGCACCGGAAGCCCCCCACTCTGCCCCTGGGGGGACGCTGGAGCAGGAGGGCCTGCTCCGACTTCAACCAGGCGGGTCGCCCCCCCCGCTCCCCCCCCCGCCCCGGCCAGAAGGCGCTCCCCCCGCCCGCCCCCGCCCGAGGCCCTCGGTCCCGTTTCGAGTGTCTGCGGCCAGACCAGTCGGATGGGAAGAGGATCTGAACCCTGACCAGGGAGGGAACGAAAACTCCAGGGGCACTGTGGCAGGGAGGGGACACCACACCCGGCCCTCAGACACCGCGGGCGGGGGGGGGGGGGGGCCCGCCTGAGCCCCACCCGGAGGCCGGGGGAGACCGAGGCACAGGCCTGGCGTCTCACAGGCCCCGGGAGAGCGTGTTCTGTGCTTCTGCCCCTGGGAGCCCTTGACATGCACGCACGCGCCGAGAGAAGCCACACCACGATGACCCCCGGGGTCCCCGCAAGGCCTCGCTCGGGGTCCCCGGAGCGGAGGAGTTAAAACCAAAGGGCTGCTGACCTTCAGCTTTTTTTGGAGGGTGGGGTGGGGTGGGCTGGGTGACATTTCTTCCGTGTCTGACTCGAGACAGCTCTCCGGTGAGGAGCAGGGAATCGACCACACCTAAAAATAGCACGGAAACAGGAGCCCGAGGCGCTGCCCCCGGGTCACAGAACCCTTTTGTTGGGCGGGTCCCGGCCGGGCCCCAGTCCGCCGAGGACAAAGCGGACTTTCTTCCTGAGTGCGGAGCGCTCACTTCCACCGCTGCCTCGAAGTCACGGCGAGGTAACCGGCCTGCACAAATAAATACGTTTCTTTTCTCATTCAAAGGCCGGGGACAGAACAAGGAGGCCCACGGCCCCCGCCCCCCCAAAACAAAACAAGAAAACCTTTCCAAGAACACTTTCTTTTGGCCCTGGGCTGGCAGGATGCTGGGCCTGCGGTATCAAAGCCTCTCCACTTATCTGCCATCAACCTGACTTGAGCGCAGAGGAAAAAATACTCATTTTGTTCCACTTCGAATTCAAAGAAGCTATTTTTTGGTCCCTGGGCTTGTCTTTGTTTTTCTTGGACCACAGGGGCACGCAGGTCTGAACCTCGCACGATGCTCCCCTCTCGGCTGTGGGAGGGCGGCCGGACCCTACCCATCCCCGAGCTGGGTTTTTAGACACTGCCAGGTGCAATTCCATTTTCTAAGGGAAGCAAAATGCATTCTTAAAAAACACTCCCTTGTACAGGCTTATTGATTTTGAGAGAGACAGGACGGGAAGGAGAGAAACATCGATGTGAGAGAGAAACATGGATCCGTGCCCAACCAGGGGCCGGACCCACAATCCAGGTACGTGCCCTGACCAGGGATCGAACCCACAGCCTTTCGGTGTCTGGGATGACCTCCAACTCACTGAGCCACTCAGCCAGGGCCCAAATACATTTTAAAAAACAATGGTTTTCAGGATGCGGACAGCAGACACCGAGGGGAACAAGGACGGGGGCACTGTGCTTGTCTGGAGAACATCACCAGGCTGCAGGTAGGACGGGGACCAGGCAGAGCCTCAGGCCTCCCCAGTGGAGGCAACAGAGCCCAGCGTCCGGGCAGAAAAGGCAGCTGCAGCTTACAGGGCACAGTCCCAGGCCGGGGAGGCCCAGGGACAGCTAAGCGAGCACTGGAAGTCCTCAGAGGGCCATCCCACCGGCCAGGGGAAGAGCCGCTTGAAGGAAAAACAAAGCAAAGGTCTCGGAGCTCACAGGGGTCCAGCAAGAGCCAGGCACTCAGCATCCCGGGCACGTCACCTCTTGCTCCACAACGCACCAGACACGGCGACCTGATGGGGTTGGTTAGCTCCGCCCCGGAGAGCAGGCGAGTCCCAGACAGAGAGCCGCACTCCTCGGGGCGCCCGAAGGCCACGTGGCAGCCTCCACGGCTCCACGCTGTTCTGAGACCTTCGCCGCGCCGAGAAGGGGGCTCAGGAGTATTTCCAGGAACACGACAACGCCCACCAGGTTTGAGGTAGAAAAACAACCAGGAAAAGTAACCCACAAAGAAGCAGGGAAAAACCAACCGATGAAACAACGCAGGTGACAGAACGCACGGGACACGAGCGCCATTCTGATAACTGTGATCCCTGCGTTCAGGAAAGACGACGTTTTTAAGGCCGGGGAATGCATTTCAAAAATGAAGACCCAGCCCTGGCTGGTGTAGCTCAGTGGATTGAGCGCGGGCCTGTGAACCAAACAATCGAGGTTCGATTCCCAGTCAGGGCACATGCCTGGGTTGCAGGCCAGTTCCCAGCAAGGGACACACGAGAGGCAACCACACATTGATGTTTCTCTCCCTCTCTCTCTCTCCTACCCTTCCTCTCTAAAGATAAATAAATAAAAAAAAATCTAAAAAAAAATGTATATACCTTAAAAAAAAAAATAAAAATCAAGACCCAAATCCAACCTCAAGAGTTGAAAACTACCGAGTCTGAGATGAAAAACGCACTTGGTGGTATTAAAGGCTGATTAGACCTTGTTTAAAAAAAAAATAGTGAACGTAGGACCTAGCAATAGAAACTATTCAATAGGAAATGAAGATTTAAAAAAATAGGGGGAAGTGAGAAAGGGGTCAGTCACCGCGTGGGAGCCTAATTAATGTGTCTGTCATTTGTGTCCGGGGGTGGGGCCGAGAAAAACAGTGGAAGAAATAACACCCCAAATTTTCCCAAATCCGATGACACCCGTACAACCACAGATTCCAAACACACAGTAAAACCCTAGCAAAGGAAACGAGGAGAAAATGATGAGACACTCAAGCTCATCATGTTCAAAGTGCTTCAGATCGATGACAGAAAGAATCATAAAAACAGAGAACAAAGAGCCATTCCTGCACACACAGAGAAGCAAAGATCAGCGTGATCACAAAAAAGAAAGCAGCGCCTTTCAGTACTAAAAGAAAAAAAAAATGTCCACGTACACTCTTAGACCTAGGGAAAATATTACTTTGAAAACAAAGGAAATACGTTGTTTTCAAACATATTTCCTTTTTTCAGGTTTAGAAAAATGGGAAGAATTCATCACAGGCAGATGGACCTGCACGCTGGGAAAGTAAAAGAAAGTTTGTTGGCCTGGCTGGTGTGGCTCAGTGGATTGAGCGCTGGCCTGCGAACCAAAGGGTCGCCGGTTCGATTCCCAGGCAGTGCACATGCCTGGGTTGTCAGCCAGGTCCCTAGTAGGGGGCGTTCGAGAGGCAACCACACCTGGATGTTTCTCTTCCTCTCTTTCTCCCTCCCTTCCCCTCTCTAAAAAGAAGTAAAATCTTTTTTAAAAATCAAATTTTGGAGAATATTTCTTGACATAAGAAACATAATATCAAAGTGACAACACAATACCAAACTCTAGACACACCATGGCAACAGTATCTCCGAGTGGCAGAAAAGGGACAACTTTGTTACTGTCTTCTTTCCGCAACTTCTCTCTATGGTCTGGGGCTCTTTAATTCAAAACTGTAGGATTAGAACTAATCCCCCCCCGACCCCCCCAAGCTGTCCCAGGAAGGCCTGGCACGTCAGGATTCTCTCTCTTCAGACACGAGTCACTTTCAATACCGAACAGCTTATGGCAATCAGTATTCTGATGAGAGCAATCAATCCCGGTGCTCAGACTCACAAAAGACACCAGGGTCCCAGGGGTCTCACGCTGCTCTGGCCTCCCAGCCTCGGGCTGTGCACACTTCTGCTCATCTGGCTGCCCATCCACGTTACTCAAAGCCAAAACTATATTTGGGGCGAGTGACGAATCGCCATGAAATGCAAACAGAGCTCCCAGCCACCCACCCAGCTCCCCCACCCCGCCCGGCCCCACCCTCCGAGGACCGGCTGGCCCCGAGCCCCCTCCGCTCCGTCTGGACGTCTGGAATCGGTGCCATCTCTGCCCACACCCTGTCCCCTCCGAGCAGCCCCGTCACCCCAAAGGCCTGTGTGGCTGGGGCCACCACAGACTCCTGCCACGCGAGGTCCTCCTCGTGGTGTGGGGCTGTTACTGTAACAAATTCTGCCTGCTGGTGCCGCCTCAGAGGCAGGCTGGCGTGCTTCGCGGACACAGCGCCTCTGCCTGGAGGGCGTTTTCCAGGGAACGCTGCGGGCGGGCAGCTCCTCGGGGCGGGGGGGGGGGGCGCCCACAGCTGGGAATTCTCTGGATGTTCAGTGTGCAGAGATGAGTAAGTCAAGCTTTCACAGAGTTCTTTTTTTTTTTAATTTTATTTTTAGTTTATGGTTTTAGAGAGAGGGGAAGGGAGGGAAAAAGGGAGGGAGGGGAACATCTATGTGTGGTTGCCTTTGGTACTTCTATATGCATCTCTGCCTGGGGACCGGACCGAAACTGGGTCATGGGCCCCAACAGGGAATCGAACCCGCAACCTCTCAGCTTGCGGGATGATGCCCAATCCACTGAGCCACACAGGCCGGGGCTCACGTAGTTGAAATGACCAATGTTGATCTAACAACAGCCTCAAAACTCTTGGCAGTCGGTTAGAGTGTCTTCCAGGATATTTCCCCCCAAATTCTGTATGGCTTAATGCACCATGCTTTCTGCGTTTCTCCTTCCCCACAGACTCTAACTGAGCTCCTATGACGGGCCAGGCATGGTGACAGGCATGGGGAGACGTCACCAGAGAAGAGGACACAGTGCCTGCACTCACAGAGGCTCCCACGGGTACTGCCTCACTGCCCAGTCCAGGGGAAGGCTCTGGAAAACACGCATTGGTGTGCGTTTCCGAGGAGCCATGTAACTTTCTGCTGTTAATAGCTCATTATCCAGCACCAAAGTGGAAAAGAAAGGAAAAAAAAAAGGAAGGAAGGAAGGAAGGAAGGAAGAAAGAGGAAAGGAAAGAAGGAAGGAAAGGGGAAGGGAGGAAAGAAGGAGAAGGGAAGCGAAGGGAAGGAAGGAAACCTCCCTTGCAGACACTGGCAACGGCCCACAGTGAACACAGGCGTGACGCGGTGTTGAACAGTGCCCCATAAAGCTCACGTCCACCTGGAGCCTCAGCGTGTGACCTGACGTGGAAACGGGTCTTCGCAGATATTAGCGGAGCTCAGGTAAGGTCACGCTGGATCCGCTGTGGCTATCCGAGGCCAGAGGGCCAGGGCAGTTCCTTCTGGTCGGCGCTCCTGAGAGCAGCGTGAAGGCCCCTTCCCCCCTGCCTCGGGGTCTACCAGAAGGCCTGTCCGTCGCGCAGCACCTGCCCTGTTTTGAATAGCCCTTAACACCAGAGGACCAAGTCTCCTTAAAGTCAGGCCTGCAATAACAGCAAGATCGTCCGTTTGTCTTTCGTTGCGGTGATTCAGTTTATACGCGAGGGCCACACCCACACCACAAGTTTCCCAAGCACGTCATCTGGGCCAGCACGGGGAGACCTCTGAGGCTCCGTCTCCCCAGAAAAATGAAGGTGCGTCTTTTCTCCCAGGCTTATCTGCAGGGCGGTTTGACAGGGCGTCCCAGGGCGGGGAGGGGGCGGGCTCCCTCCTGAGATTGGGGTCCTGGCAGCCTCCCCTCCCTGTTGCCTGGGGGGCCACACACATCAACGTTCTGTGTCTCCCTTGCCTATTTAATAATGATGGTACTGCGTAACAGAAATGACCATTTTTTTTAATGTTTAATTTTGAAATAATGATAGATTCACAGGAAGTCGCCAAGAAATGTACAGGGAAGTGCTGGGAGCCCTCCACCCCTGTGAATCTGTGGGTGTCACGCACACACTCAGCTTTTTAGACATCCCCGAACAAATGCTCTTCTCTCAACCCCCCTCCCTCGACTTCCCGGATGCCCAGCCCTTCGGAGCTCACCCAGGGACGCAGAACACAAAAGCTCCTTTGTGGAAATTCAAGGGGAGCTCACCCCCAAAATCAGGCCATGTGTGTGGCCACCCAACGGGAAACCCCAACATTTGAGCCATCTGGGCGAATCGTACCACGCCCATGGCTGTGGCCGCACGCCCCACGCATCCTAGAAGCTATTTTCGAAGCTCTTGCTGGCTGACACAAGAAACTCGAAATTCCAGAACACCCAATGGCCGGGCACTGTCGGGAAGGGTGGGAGTCCCTGGCCCAGTTCTGCGGTGTGTGCCAAAGGGACAACATCACCCTCTCCAAACCGAGACAAAGCCCCACCACCCTGGAAACTTCTGCGGCCCTGGCCGGGTGGCTCGGTCGGTCAGACCGTCATCCCAACACGCCAAGGTGGCAGGTTCGATTCCCGGTCAGGGCTCATACAAGAATCAACCAATGAATGCATCACTAAGTGGAACAACGAATGGATGATTTGTTCTCTCTCCCACCATCAGTCAACTTCGGTCGCAGTCCATCAGGCGGAGCTGACCTGTTCCTCGGCGATCCCACCCAATGACAGGGGACAGGGAGGCGCCCGAGTGTCAGCAACGAATGGCGCGACGACGTCACCAAGTGCGTAGGGACTGAAATGCCTTTGTCGTCTGCTTCAATGACGGGTATTATTCCCCGTTGGTCGTCTGTCATTCCACAGCAATTTGAAGGTTTTCAAAAGGAGGGGCGAGAGTCTGTGGTTCAGTGGACATGACCTTGAGATCAGGAGACTTGGGTTTCTCGCCGCCTCCCACATCTGGGCCAGCTGGACCCTCTGCAAAAGCGCGGCCTCCTCAACAGCAACCTCAAGTTCACACACGCCACGGACGAAAGGCACATACGTTCAGGGCCTTCCGAACCGAAGACCCGCTCCAGGGGCCTGACGGTCAAAGATATTTGTCTACCTGTGTCCGTGTTCCTACTATACTCACTTTGAGGATGTCTTATTTTTAAAGAAACTTAAGTTCTCGGGTGATCAAAAGGAAACAGGCAACAATTTCTGTGTCCCTGAAAGCTTTTCAAATGCAGGGAGAGCAACACACTCATGAGTAGAGAGTGAAAACCAGCCTCTTCCTGAGGGACCTCCAGACACACCCGGTGCGAGAGACGGAGTGATTTCAGTGCACCCTGGAGCACAGGGACTGTCCCCCGCTGTCCGGTACGTGGCCCTGGGGTGACGAGGGCAGGGACAGCGGCCCTGGGTGTGGGAGCCCGATAAAGGGGTGTCTGGGGGTGCGGGCTCTGCATTGGCTGGCGGGCGGTGGCACAGGGAAGGAATCCCCATACAGTCCCGCGAGGCACCTCACAGAGGAATCAGCAGGATGGGAAACAGCTGGATGCACCAAGGTTGTGGGTTCGATCCCCAGTCCGGGCACATACAAGAAGCAACCGAGGAATGCATGAATAAGTCCAAGGACAAATCAATGTTTCTTCCCCTCTCTAAAAATCAACATAAGAATTTTACTAGAGGAAAATAAAAAAGAAAGTGAGGCTCGGAGCCCGAAGGTTTACGGGGACCACCGGTGACCGGTTTACAGGGGCAGCCCCCGCTCCCGGTTCTCAGCCCCGAGTCAGCTTCGGGGCCCGGCCGCAGCGCGCTCACCTCGGGATGACGGCCGGCCACCTGACTTCAGCGTGAGAAACCAAACTTCCCATCCCACTTCAAGCCACGATGTTCTCTCCAAAATCGTACATGACGAATGCAACGGGGCAGGTCGCCGTGCCAGGCGAGCACCAGGAAGAGGCACGCCCATCCGGCTGGACCGCCACCTGTCACGGCCACAGGAATCACACAGGAAAAGGGGGGTGATGGGACCAGGCCTGGTGTGAATGCCACTGCCTAGGGCTCTACCAGGGAGTCACGATTCGCAAGCCGTTGGCCGGAGGAGCTCGGGCGGTTTGATAAAAGCACTCTTTGTCAGGGAGTGCGTGACTGCCACGCGGGTCTGGAGGCTGCCGAACGCAGAGGGAAGCTGGCGGCCCGCGCTCGTCTGAAACGAACCACGTGGATTTGCACGTCAGCGTGGCTTGTTTGCTCAGAGAAGGGCAGATGTGAGGGCGGCCCGAGAGCCACGAGCTGCATCCTCCTCCTGACTGTCTTTCTGGGCTGATCTGCGGGATGTGCTGAGTTTTTGGAGTCCCCAGACTTCCTGCGTCACTGTCACTGCAGATGACCGAGACAGAGAGAGGACGGATTCGTGACCGAGGTGAAAATGAGGTCCCACCTGGCAGAGAGCAGCGGGAGCCCCCGGTGTGCTGGGCGTGGGGCGGGCAGAAGGCCTCGGCCACGCCCTCCGAGGCGCCACGGGGCACGCTCCCGCACCCGTCAGCCTGTTGGGAGAAATGGCGCTGCTGGGTGAGACCCAGAGTCTGGGAGGGGCCGCCTGATGGGGGGCCAGGGCGTCACAGACGGACACCGCCCACCATCCAGCACCGGCCAGTTCACCTCCCACTCGCTGCAGACACACTGCGTGCGGACTAGCTAGAGGCCCAAGGCGCCCTGGCCGGTGTGGCTCAGTGGGCTGGGCGTCACCCTGCAAACCAGAAAGTCGCAGGTTCGATTCCCAGTCGGGGCACAGGCCTGGGTTGCAGGTTCAGTCCCCAGTTGCGGGCGTGCGCGAAAGGCAACCGATGGATGTTTCTCTCGGACATCCACGTTTTTCTCCCTCTTTTTCTCCCTCCCTTCCCCTCTCTCTAAAAATAACTACATCTAAAAAAAAAGAAAGAAAACTGAACACTGTACTTTTAACAAAAAAAACCCACAGCGGATAAGCGAAATTGAGAATTGCAAAGACACCACGAAATGGGTCAATGAATTAAACTCACTTGATCCTTAAAAACAAGGTTGTTTACCAAATCCAGCTGGGTTTATAAAATGCACCAACACTGCTTTCTCATAAACAAACAGTGCCTTCACTCGACCATTTCCCTAGAAAAGAGTGCTTTCACCATTTCCACTAGAAAGGAGTGCTTTCCTAGTGACGAGCCTCCCAAAGGCATCTTCGGATTACCAGGGGTTCGTGAACTTAGTGATGGGATGCTTTCCGTATTTCAAAAATGCTTTTCGAAGACTGCCATTAGCCCATAATAAAACGATACAGGCCCAATGACAGAAATGTCTTTGCTTTGGCTGGAAGTAGGACTTCCTCGGAGTAGCAACAGTAAGAAACATTTTGACCAAACAATCGTAGCGACTGTAGCAGCAACAGCCACAGTAACCAGCGCGGCGCAGCTGCTCAGACACCTGCCTGCCGCCCGGCTGTGCCCCGCCTTTCTGCGCATCAACTCCACCTCAGCAGCTGCTGTCCCCCCGCCCGCTCCAACGAGGGGACAGGACTAAGGACAGCCGTCGCCACCTGCCCGGCGTGCAGCCCCAGCGAGGGGTTCCGGTGGTCTCGGAGTGATTCTCTAATGCAGTCGTTACTATCTAATGAAAGCAGTTTGGGAGGCAAAGGCGTTGGAAACCCAGGACCCCCGGTGGGAAAATAACCAGAGGGTAGGCCGGGGGGGCGGCTAGGTCTCCAAACGGCATTCTGGGAACAAGCGAAACAGGCCCGTGTGGAACGCGGTGCTGGGAAGAGTCTAAAAAAGCAGAAGTCAAAATAGCCTCTCCATCTTCCCTGCGAGTTCTCTCGATACACTATATATAGCAAGAGACGCCTCATACCCACAAGCGCATGGGCTCCCCTGGGTGGGAATTCAACGAGAAGCCGGCCACGGCACAGGGAAGGGCAGGGACCCAGGGAGCCTGAGGGTCACGGAGCCCCTTCCCAAAGTCCCCAAGTCGGGGAGTCCGGAAACGGGGGCAAGCTCTGACTTCAAATGGACTTTCCAAAGCGCTTTTCAACGGGGGCCTTGGGGACAGGGCGGCTCCTCAGGGGAACTGTCCTGAGCAAGTCAAGGACATCCGGGACACTCGGCGGCTGGCCTGGGAGCGCCGAGGACCATGAGGACCGGCAGTCGCGGTGATGACTCGTGTCCCGCCCGCACGCAGGCAGGCCCCCGCCACCTCCAACACGCCTGCCCTTCCAGGAGAGACGCCACCTGGGGCACCGAGGGTCTCCTCCGTGAATGACCTCGGGGCGAGGACCCAGCGAGACCCCCCCCACCCCGGAACAGCATCACAATATCCCATCCAAAATTGGGCGAAGGGCCTGACGGGACATTTTTCAAAGAACGTACGAACGAAAAGAGGCTGAGCATCATCAGGGGTCAGAGCCACAGTGAGGCGCCATGGCACACCTGGGGGGATGGCCACCGGCGAAAAGAGGGGACAGGCTTTGGGGAGGACCTGAGGCCAGGAAACCGCTGTCCCTGTTGATGGGACAGTGAGGGGTTTCTCCGAAAATTAAAAATAGAACGGCCCTACGATTTAGCAGCCCCACCTCTGGGTTTCCGTCCAAAGCAAACTAAAACGCCATGTCCAAAATCCGCACCCCCAGGCTTCTTGGGGCTTTGCTTACAACAGCCAAGGCAGGTGACAGCCTGAGTGCCCCTCGGCGGGTGGACGCGTGATGGGCGTGTCTCATGTGATATATTCACGTGTGATGTGCATGTCTCATGTGATATATTCGTATCCCATTATATATACTGGAATGTTACTCAGCCGCACAGAAGAAAACATCCTGCCATTTGTGACAAAATGTAGCAGCTACAAGGCGTGACGCTAAGTGAAATAAGTCAGATCGTAAACGATAAATACTGCATGACCTCACTTATGTGGTATCAACGAAAACAACAAAAAAACACGCAAACCAGAAAAACAGATGAGATTTGTGGTTACCGCAGGTAGGTGGGTGAGCGAACTACATAACAGTGGTCAAAAGGCTATAAGATCAATAAGACCCGGGGCCCCAGCTGGTGTGGCTCAGCAGACTGAGCCCAGGCCTGCGAACCAAAGGGTCGCCGGTTCGAATCCCAGTCAGGGCCCATGCCTGGGTTGCAGGCCAGGTCCCCAGTAGGGGGCGTGTGAGAGGCAACCGCACATTGATGTTCCTCTTTCTCTCCCTTTCCTTCCCCTCTTTCTAAAAATAAGTAAATAAAATCTTTTAAAAAATATTTTTAAAAAGGGGGGGAACTTTATTGGGTCTCATTTCAGGCCCTTCTGGGAATAAAAGGAAAAAAAAGGAAACAAAAAACAAACCATGAAGCTCGGTGCAGCAGGTTGGAACCATAACCCCGGGGGCACCTGGGAAACCAGCTGAGAATGGCAGGAAGGGGCAGGGAGGAGGAGGACGGTCACTCCGATAAGCAGGACAGCGCCCCAGGCGGCCTGTTTTCCCCAAAGGTGACAGAAGGCCACCAGGTGCCGCACTTGAATCCAAGTGCGGAGCCCAGAAGGTCCAGGGCAAGGTCACGACGGGTTACTTCGCACATAAACGCCACTGTCCCCGCCCTCGGGGGGCACTGAAGGGAAGGTGTCAACACGAAGAAGCTTCTGAGGCCAAAGGAGACACACCCACGGGGGGGAGCAGGCGGGGCTGGAGGCAGAGGGAGGGGCCCCGCGGGGACAGGGGTGCTGGAGGGGCGCGTGGACCTGGGCCCGGCACTCGCCGGACAGGTTAGGAAACCGAGGCGGGGGCTTGCGCAGGGTCCCCAAGGGGCTTCAGCCCGGGCCCTTCCAAGAGGCTGCCTGCTTCTGGGAGCAGAGGCAGGCTTGGAGGGTTAGGGGTTCCCCGCTCACCCCTGAGGTTAAAGAGGTGCAAGACGGTGCTTTCCGTGACGCCCACCCCGACTCCTCGTCAGCGTCCTCACGACGTCCTCCCCCGGTGACCGTCCTCTGATTTCCCGCCACCACAACCACCCTGTTCCTGTCCCTCTCCTCTTCCAGCCCCTTCAGCCTTGGGCCCTCGGTCCCTCGCTGCCCACCACCCTGCCCGCCTGGTCCCCCGGGCTGGAGGCTGTCGCCCATCAGCCAAAGGAGGCCCCAGCCCGCACGACAGACACCTGAGCCCCATCCCCCTCGACCCCCGGCCTGGGAGCATCAGGTGGGGGGATTGGCCTCAGACGCCCCCTTTCTTTCCACCTGTGGCTCGCAGAAAGGTGGCTCCTGCCCCCAGCCTTTCCCAGGAGGTCCACGGGACCAAAAGGGCCGCCCAGCCTGCCCCACCAGCTGCACCACGGCCGAGGGACACTCAGACGGACCTTCCCACCGGGTGCGGGTGCAGGCAGGACCCGGCCCCCTAGGGGGTAGCCGAGATGTAGGTGTCACCTCCCATCCCAGGGGCTCAGCGCGGGGCTGGAGGGGGGCCTGGGCGGCCGGCCACCTTCCTAACCCGCTGGATGGGGGATTCCCGGGGCGAGGGGACCCAAGGCCCACGCCCACCAGAAACACCACCTCAGTCCACGGTGGCATGAACAGGCGTGGCCCGAGAGAAGTCACCGTGCCGAGACGGTGCCGGCGGCCAAGGCTGCCCCAAGGGGAGGAAGCTCTCCCCTGCGTGTCCCCACACTTTGACGGAACAGCCCTTTGCATCGCCTCCCCACCAGGGCAATGACGCGACACAGAACAGATGCCAACTGTTTGCACTCGGGCTTCCCGCAGTCTGCGGGAAAGGCACCGAACGGACCTTGGCCGGACCTGGAGTAAGTCTGCTCCTGGGTTTCCCAAGCCGGTCCCCTTGCTGGCTGCCCCAGACGCGGGGCCTGCAGCTGGCCCAGCGCCCCCGCACGGGTTGGGACCTGGTCGCGGCCCCGGGGTGCACCGGACCTGTCCTGTGCCCCACCCTGCGGTGCCTCTCCTGCAGCTTCTGCCCTTCGGCCCGCTGCCTGTCCACATCCTCCCTGGGCCTCCGCCTCCCGCCCTCGTCTGCAGGGGCTGCAACCCGGGCTGGCCAGGGCGCCCCGTGGACATGCCCCGCATTGCAGTCGGTCCCCAAGGGGAGCTCCTTGAGACACCCAGCTTCCTCATTGCCGTCTCCACGGCCTGGCAGGGGGCCTGGCTCTGTGACAACCAGCCACCGGGAAGGGTCTGGGAGGCAGGTCCACGCAGCCTGGCCTGCCACAGGTACACAGGTCACTCGCGGTCCCCAGAGGACAGGGGAGGGCTCGGACACCGTCACTCCTAGAGCCCGGCCCTGAACACACCACAGACGCCAGACTCTCTGGGCCCGGAGGAATCTGCCTTGGCTTCGGGAAAGGGACAGCCGGTCCCCAGACGGTCTTTCTCTCCGCCCTGTCACCCAGGCAGACACGCCCACGGACCCGGCCCACGGAGAAGGGCGTCTCTCTCCGGGAAAGCATCCAAGGAATTTGACTTGGGCGTTGGGAGGTGTCAGGGAGCTCCTGAAAGCACCCTTAGTCCAGAACACCCGCCCCGAGGGTTGTTCGGATCCTTCGAGAATCCAGGTCGGGTCAGGGGGAAAGGTGTGATCCCACAGGGAGACGAAGGTGTCAAAGCCCCACGAAGCCTCTCGAGGTCACGGAATCGAGACGACCGCTCTGGGTGCCCATTCTCAGGCTCCCCACCGGCGTGTCGGGGGTGGCAGCTGCTACAAGGGTCACGCTGGCTCGAAAGCACTTTGTCAAGCGACAGAGAATGAAGTGTATTTCCTGAGGCCCCAGGCTTTGTGAAAAGGAGGCCACAGGAGGGGGGGGTGCTGGGTGACAACAGGAAGTGGTGCCCGAGTGCAGAGTGAAACCTGCTTGCAGAAGGCAGCACCTGGCTGCCGGGAGTCCTCGCCCCGGGGACACTGAGGACGCTTGCGTCCTCAGGGGGTCCCCCCTCCCTTCTTGGCTTCATGCTTCTGCTGAAGAGGAGCCACGACATCCCACAGCCCTGTGCAGCCACGTCACGAATGCTGACTGCCGGGCGCCCCGACAGGAAGCCGGGCGGTGCTCCTCCAGGCGGAGCCGTCGGAGAAGCAGCCCTCGGGTGTGAATCAATCAAAGATTCCGATTCCTGGGCCTGGTCTCCCAAGAGCCCGGTCAGAAACCCTGGGGCTGGAGCCTGACGCTTGTTAGTTTTAACAAGCCTCTCGAGTGAGTCTTGGAGACATTTGAGAAGCGCCAGCGCAGGAATATCGGAAAAGCTGTGTGGCTGGCAAGACCTGGTTCAAATTCCAGTTCTGCTCCTCAGCAGCTGTGTGGCCTTGGGCCAGTTACCGAACCTCTCTGAGCGTCTGTTTCCAAAGCCCACGTGGCATGGCCAGGAGGGTTGGAGATACTCAAAGGCAAGAAGAGGTGTTCATGGTCTTCATTTCCGGTCAAGGGTGTCCACCCCGAGGCCCGTGGGCCGCATGCAGCCCAGGATGGCTGTGAATGGGGCCCAACACAAAATCGTAAATGTACTTAAGACTTGATGAAACTTTTTCTGTGATGACATGTCGCAGGGTATTGAACGTGGGGCCCAAGACAACTCCTCTTCTTCCAGTGTGGCCCAGAGACGCCAAAAGGTGGGACACCCCTGAAAGCTATCCTAGGAGGCACGAACAACCGTGACCCCCATCTTTCGGGGTGGGGGTACAGTCTGACACTGAGATCGCAAGGGACCTCCCAGAACGCCTTCACACATGACGGAGGTGGACGAAACTCATGTCCTCCACCTTGGAGGCTCCTATCAGCCCGCACCCCGGAACTCTGGCCAAGTCAACAGGAGGGAGACCGGGGCTGAGCTTGGCGCCCAGGCCAAGACCGTGCCCTTCCCTGAGGGGCACGCCCTGCGGGTGGGCTCCTGGATGCGCCTGCCGCCAAGGGGCTCCCTGCAGGTGGGAATAAAGGAAAAGGGGACAGCGGGCCTCCTGGACAGGCCTCTGGGGAGGTGCGGGGAGAGAGGAGGGATAACGCTCCCTCCTACTAACCATAGCCACGACGTGCCAACCTCCCGGGGCCTCAGTCTTTCCATCTGGAAACGGGTTAACGCAAAGAAAATGAAGCCACCCACTCTGGGCCGGCGCCTGCCAGGTGGTTGGCTCACAGCTCAGCTCACGTTGGGGGGCAGACGCGGCTGGGATGACCTCTGCCCTTTACCCCGCGTGCGCGCGGAAGCAGCACTTGGTGGCAATTTCGCTCTGTTGGCCCGAGATGAGATGCCTTCTCAGACTGAGGTTTACATTCCTGCCTTGGTTGTGAAAAGTCATTAAATGCCCTGGACCACGGAGTCTAGCCAGAGACAGAGAGGCAGGAACTTTCAGGCCAGGGCGCCTCGGAATACATGTCCCTGCTTTTGACTTCTAAGGCGGGAGCGGCTGAGGCTGAGGAGCCCCGGGGTCATTCTGGCTCAGACGCTAGGACTGAGCGACAGACGGACAGTCCGGGTCCGGACACCCCCTGCACCCCAGCATCTGAAGTTTCCCTGCGCTCGGCACCTGGGCGCACAGGGGCCTCCGGCGGCACAGCCTTCTCTCAGGCCAGCCCGCCCGTGAGGCCGGACACTCTGGCCAGAGTCCCGCCGCTCTCCTGGCCACGCCCACCCGGGGCCCCCCACCCGGCCCGCCCGCTCACCTGCTGAAGACCAAGCAGCCCAGGTGGTTGATCTCGTGGTCCGAGCGGTGGCGGCTGTAGTCCTCCCACAGGTCCTTGAAGGCCGTGACCGCCAGGATGAAGAGCACCGGCGCCAGCGCCAGGCCGGGCTGGAAGGCGTTCACCGCCGGCACGAAGTTGAGCAGCGCGATGAAGACGAAGTACACGTTAGCCAGGCGGTGGAACTGCTCGAACAGGTTCTTGGGCAGGAAGGACAGCAGCGTGTACTTGGTGGTCTTGAGCCGGTTGTCCACCAGGTGCCGCGCGCCCTTGGCGGCGCCCGCCCCGGGGTCCTCCGCGCCGGGGGGCCGCTGCAGGTTGGAGCGCACCGTGCGCGTCCGGCCCTCCCCGCGCCGCCGCCGCCGCCGCCGCCGCCGCCGCCTGCCCGGGGGCGCGGGCTCCTCGGCCGCCGCCGGCTCCCGCTCCATGGCCGCGCGTCGCCGCGCCCCTCTCCGCCGCCGCTCGCGCGCGCCCGCGCCAGCCTCCTAGGTGATCATCGCCCGCGGCCGGGGCGCGGCGGCGCGGGCTCCCCGCCTGCAGGACGCACGGAGACTGCGGTCAGCGCGGCCCCGCCCGGCCCGCGGCCGGCCCCCGCCGCGCGGGCCGCTTCCGCCGCGCGCGCGCCCCGCCCCGGCCCGCCCCGCCCCGCGGGGCGCGGGAAGCACAAAGAGCCGGGCGGCCAACTTGAGAGCCGCTCGCTTTCGTTTCCCAGAAGCAGCGCTGCGCGCCCGCGTGGCTGCGCGCGGACCCCCGGCCGGAGAGGGGGCGCTGCGGCGGCTCGGAGACGAGGCTCCTCCCGGGCAGCCCGGCTTCCTGGACGGGCGCGGGCTGGGGTCCCCGGGTTGGGAGCCCCCTCCCGGGATCGGGCAGAACCGGAATCCGATCGACTCCTGCGCGCCTCCTCTACCCGGGACGTCTGCTCCGGGGACACCCCTCGCGGGCGCCGCGCCCGTCTTCCCTCTACTCCCCTCCCTGCCCCTGCCCCGCCTCCGCCAACTTGGAGACTCACTTCTTGGGTGAACCAGACTTTTTCCTTCCCCGTAAGCACGCTCGCTGCCTTCCTTCTCCAAATAGGATTTTAAAAAAATCCAAGGGAGGAGCGTGTCGCTGTGGCAAAGGCGCACAGGCAGCCTCTCTTGCTCTTGGGTAAATTCGAGGGACAGAGTAACCCTCGTGTGCTGTGGTTCTGAAGGGGACCCCGGGGACAGGGACAGGGTACTGGGGGTGCGTGTTGGGAAGCGAGGAGGGGCCGGGAGAGTGTCTCGGAAGTGACGGAAGTGTTCGCCGAGGAGAAGGACTCCCCTCTCTAGTCACGGGCCCCCAGAGAAGGGGAGTGTGTGGAGAATGTGCCCTCATGGCAGAAGGGGCGGGGAAGTCCCGTGTGGCAGTGAGAGCCCCCAGATGGGCCACGGCTCTGAGGTTTGGCCCCCCACTTTAGAAGTGCAGACATGAGCCCTAGCCGGTAGCTCAGTTGGTTAGAGCATCGTCTGGATTCCCAAGGTTGTGGGCTCCATCCCTGGTCAGGGCACCTCCAAGCAGCAACCAATGAATGCATGAATAAGTGGGACAGCAAATCAGTTTCTCTTTCTCAAAATCAAGGGAATATATATATACACACACACACATATATACATATACATATACATATACATATACATATACATATACATATACATATACATATACATATACATATACATACATATGCATGGGAGAGAGAGAGAAGAAAAACAAGGATTTCTTGCCCTGGAGACCATGGATGGGAATTTAAGTGAAAGCCACAATCTGGGGTACCATCTGTCTGGATTGGGGGAGCGGCCAGCCTCCTCTTCCTCCAGGCCAGCTCCTCATTTCTCTTCCCACATGGGGACCCCCTGTCATCTCAGCAGCCCCACAGCCTCTGGGGGCCTGGATTCCCGCCCCCCCCCCCTGCCCAGGGTGCCTGCTGAAAAGTCACTTTTCTAACTTGGCTGACACCGCTGGCCTCTTGGAGGTGGCGCTCTCTCGGGATGGCCCTCACCTCCCTTGCCCTGTCTCCCACCCCATCCGGCGGCCACGCCAGGGTCTCCCGTCCCTCCAGGAAGCCTGGCCACAGACCTCGGCTTTTACCAGAATCCAGCGTCTGGAGGGGAGAGTGTCCGTTACTAAGAAAGTGACCCACACCCCAGGTCCAGCTTCCCTGACCCCTGCCGCTCCCTTGTAAGGGCACGACATCGGTGTGCAGAGGCCCAGGTCAGAGGACGGTTTGGCCCATTCCACGGAAGGGAGTCGGATCTCACAGCGGACGGACCCTCGGCGTCCCAGACTGAGGGCCTAGCACTGAAGGGCCCCAGCGTCCCTGGTTTCCGTGACAAAGGGCAAGGTTGCCCTCCGTCATCAACCCAGCGAGACGGCCCGGGGCCTGCTGGCGCCTGCGCCCCTGCGGGTGTCCCCAGGGTGCCCCGGGGCCTCTGGGTGCATCTCCCGCCTCCTAGCCTCCTCGCTGCAGCCAGTCTGCATGTTGCCCACATGGTTACAGGACCCGTTCCTGTTCTTACCCTGGAGCCCCCTCGAGTCCCCCGTTGCTCACAAAGTCGAAGGCTGGCTCCGCAGAGGTCCCTTGAGGCCCCCAGGGGACTGGCACCAACTGGCTGTTTGCTCTCGGCGCCCCCACCACGCCCAGCCCAGTCCCAGGGCGAGAGGTCTCCCTACCCCCCTCGGAACAGGCCTTGTTTGCGCCCCTCCGCATTCCGCTCAAAGGTTCCGGGGTTCCGTGCCTCACACTGCCTCCCCGGCCCGGAACCTGCCACCCGGCTCTCCACCAGCCCCCGTCCCCGCGGTGGCCTGCTCAGCTGGCCTTCCTGGAGGGTCTCCACACTGCACGGCCCGCTGACCGGCGTGGAGTGACTTCTGCCCTGACCGACAGGCCGAGGGACCAGAGCCTCCTTAGATTGCTCCTCGGGGGACTGCGCTCGGGGGCTTTCTGCCCGCCCAGGCCGGGCAGCCTGGGAAGGACGGGCTCTGGGCCGGCCCTCTGCCCCACTGAGCTCTGAGGAGGGCCCACCATGAGGCCCTGGGTAAGTCATTTCACACCGAAATGTGTATTTGTCACCTCCTGGGCGCCTGGCATGCTGTAGGCCCCGGGGATGCGCGGGAGAACCGTTCTCGACCAGGTGGATCTAACATTTTGGTAGGAAGACTCGGTGTGGTGTCGTGATTCTGGGTAAGAAGTGTGCATTTGGTCCTCAGGCCCCTGAGGATGGGGCCTGGTTGCCAGGGGAACCAACGGGGTGATTAGAGGTTTAGAACTTTCAGTCCCACGCCCTGACCTCCTGGGAGGGGAGGGGCACGCGCTGCGGGTGGAATCAATCAGCAAGGACGATGATGTCATCGATCTTGCCCGTATCCTCCTCCGGCGCGGCAGCCTTCTCTAATAAACTGACGGTCCAGTAGGTGAACTATCTCTGAGTCCTGGGAGTCGCCCCAGGAAATTACTGGAACCCCAGGAGGGGGACGTGGGACCCTCCCATGGCATCTATCCCCCTTGGTCAGCAGCACGGCTGACGACCTGAAGCGAGCCCTGAAGTGGGGGCCAGCTTGGAGGACGGAGCCCTTGACCCCTGCCCACCCCCTGCCCACTCCGGGTCCTGCCCGGGGGGGCGCGGCGCTGCGGGCGGCCGGGCTGGTGAGGGGAAGCCGCTTGCTGCCCCCACGCTCACTGCGGTCAGTGTCCCGTGAGACAGGCAGCATTGAGCCAGGCAGGCCGGGGGACCCCACGGCGGGGCCCCTGCTCTCAGGGGCTCCCGTATGTCCTCCCGGAGGAATTCCAACCAGGGGGGAGCCACGGGGCACAGGGGACCGCACGGCGGGGCTGGGCTGTCGGAAGGACCCCCCCCCCCGGGCAGCCCTGAGCAGAGGCCTAAGGAAGCCAGCCGCACAGGCGTCTGGGGGGACTGTGGGTCTCAGGCCCCGGCATCGGGGGGCGGAGACACAGCCTGCAGGGGCTTGGACTTAGCGTTGAGCTGCGGGACAAGGGCGGCCTTGGAGCCATGGGCCAAGGGCTGCTGCGTGAGCGGTAGGCAGGGAGGCAGGCAGGGGTCCCGTGGGGAGGGCGTGGGGGCTCAGGCCGCCGTGGCCATGGTGCGGGTGGGGCCGTGGCCGTGGCCCGTCTAAGAACCCAAGCCCAGGACAGTCAGGCAGCTGCAAACGGAGTCGCTGAGGCAGAGGCAAGGGGGTGGGCGGGCTGGAGGCGGCGCTGGGAGGCTGGGAGCCCGTATCCGTGCTCAGAGGGGTGACCCCCCCCAGAGGGAGGGCTGTCTGGGGTCGCAGAGCCGCTCTGGGTGGGTGGAGAAGAGCGTGACCCGAGTGGGCCCTGGGCAGAGGGGCCAGCCGGCAGGCTGCTGCGGCCTTGGGCAGGAGCCGGCCTTGGATTTGCTCCGAATGCAACAGGAAGCCTCGGGCTGCCCCGGGCAGGGCTTGAGGTGTGGGTCTGGTTTCCCTTTGAGTGGAAGGTGGGTTTGGGGCTGTGGGAACGTAGGGGCGAGGAGCGTGGAGGGGCCTGAGTCCCGGCAGCGGAAAGCTGGAAGTCCTTTTCCGGGTTAGACTCAGCAGGCCCGGCCAACACGGGGAGCGTGTGCATGAGAGAAGGAGGTGGTGGATGGAGGACGACAGTCAGAAGTTGAGGCCCTGGCCGGGTAGCTCTATGGGTTAGAGTATCGTCCAGACACGCCAAGGTGGCAGGTTCGATCCCCGGTCAGGGCGCATGCAAGAATCAACCAAGGAGACGTCAGTGGAACAATGTCACTCTCTCAACGCCGTTTTAAAAAGAGCTGAGTTAATCACTTCGGGATGAAGGGAAGCCAAACAAGCCACGTGGGCAACGTATTGATGATTTTTTTTTTAAAGATTTTATTTATTTATCTTTAGAGGGGAAGGGAAGGAGAGAGGGAGAGAAACATCAATGTGCGGTTGCCTCTTGTATGTCCCCTGACGGGAACTGGCCTGGCAACCCAGGCATGTGCCCTGACTGGGAATCGAACCTCGATCCTTCGGTTTGCAGGCCCGCGCTCAATCCACTGAGCTACACCAGCCAGGGCCGTATTGATGATTTTGAATTAAAGGTGCCTGAGAAAGGGCCAGAGCCAAAAAGAGGACCGGTTGACCCTCCTCTGTCCCCAAGAGCAAGAGGTATACCTTCAATGCGACGGGGACCCTCCCTGGACCGGAGGGTAGGAGTGGTCCTTTGAGCCTGCACGAAGCCATGGGGTGCTTGGGGTGTCTGTTCGAGGTCAAGCGAAGTCTCAGCGTGCCAGGAGAGGCCCACGGGGGGCGGGGGTGATGTCGGGAGCTGCCTGACTCCCAGCGGAGGCCGACTGAGGGATGAGAGGACCCTCCCCGCGGGCGGAGGGCCTGGGAGGGAGACTCTGGAAGTTTCTTTCTCGTGGATGCGTGGAGGGAGTGAAGTGCGGCTTCCACGTGTGGGAGAGAGACCCTTCTGCGTGGCGTGGGCCCGGCTCCCCCTCGGAGATGCACAGGACCCACGCCCACGGACAGGTTCTCCCGTGGGGAATCAGGCCTGCACTGTGCCTGGACCGCTGTGAGCCTTGCTTTGGCTGAAACTCCCTCACCCTGAACTGAGACAGCAGATGCTCACTGTAACTTCCTGAAATCCATGCTCAGCCTTGCAGGGACCAGTGTAACCGGTCCAACCGCTTTTCCCTTTGCATTTGCTGATATCCTTTTTCTGTGATGTGATGAGCGGCATCGTCTCCTTTGTTTTCTGTGAAAGGGTAACCATCTATAGCGAACCTGTGCCTAGTAAATGAGGACCACCATGCAATGTGCCCAGAAACCCAATAAAGGCCTGTCATGGCGGAGGCTGCGGTCTTGTGCTCCCCTTGAGAGAAAAGCCATGCTGTCCTTTCTTCCTCCACCGGACTCGGTCGTCTGTATGTATGTCTCATTTCATCCATGATGACGCGGATGCTGCCGGTTGGTGTCCGCATCATCCGTGTACCAAGAATCAGAACCTTCGATCTATTTATTTTTAGAGAGAAGGGAAGGAGAAAGAGGGAGAGAAACATCCATGTGTGGTTGCCTCTCTCACGCCCCCTACTGGGCACCTGGCCCGCAACCCAGGCCTTTGTCCTGACTGGGAATCGAACCGGTGACCGAGTTCACAGGCTTGTGCTCAATCCACGGAGCCACACCAGCCAGGCCTAAGAATCAGCACCTTTGCTGGGCTGAAGCTGGCTTAGTAAATACCTGAGGATTGAGTAGGAAAGACATTCTGCAGCCTCTTACCCTGACAACGTTTGCCCAACATTTATGCTTGTGATTGTCCCTAATTTATAATTTTTTAAAAACCATTGCTTTGAGAGAGGGAGATTGAGAAACACTGATTAATTGTTCCACTTATGATGCACTCATTGGTTGCTTCTTGTATGTGCCCTGACCGGGGATCGAACCCGCAACCTTGGCGTATCAGGACCATGCTCTAACCCACTGAGCTACGGGCCAAGGGGTAGTTGTCCCTGATTTTTTAGAAAAGCATAAGAGATTCTGGAACTTGTCACATGTCAAACTAGGCCTGGATGCGGTCCATTAATTAACAAGGCTGTGATAGTCATTTAAGAATTACCAGACCATAGAGCTGTGAAAAAATCAGGCTAGATCAATCGGCTGATGATCCAGTGATCTGAACTCATGATAATGTCCCAAATCCGAGAAACCGCAAGTCCCGGAGACCGAAGGAAAGATTCCTATTTTCGGACGCCTGCCTGAACACAATCGTTCCGTTCTTCTCCAAACTAATTTCCCTTTCACAAGACCAGATACGTTTGTAAAGGATAGACACGCTCCTCATGCTGGAACACTGGGGATGTATCTCTAGAAGATGAAAGAGGTGTCTCAAGAAGACCGCAAGGCGTGTCTGAGAGACAGTGAGGAAGCCTAATAACTGTAGGAAAATACGTTTTATAATGATGTGGGCTAGGCACCTTGGGAAAAGATGAGTTCTCTACGCAGAGCCGCTGAGGAAGCCCCAGATCGAGGAGCCGGCCTGGGGGCATGAGCCTTTCTGGGTGAAAAGACACAGTTTTTTAAAAAATGCAGGCATTAAAAAAACAGGGTGGAGCGATAAGTAGCACAGGGTAGTGGGGCGCTGGCGGATGCCCCGGGGTAGGTGTGACTTAGGGGCTTGGCCTGGGCGGTGGGTTTACGGATGTCCGATGCTGTGGCCCCCAGTGACGGCTGTCCCGCGTGGGGCAGCCCCTGTGCCCCCACCAAAGGGAGATGCTGTGCATGAACAATGGGACCCTAAGAAACATCGGTGGGTGACCTCCCGGGCCTGGTCGTAAAACACCGCCTTCCTTCTTGGTCACTTGAGCTGCAGGTGCTGCGTGGTCACTCATGCATGTGACTCTCCATGCGTCGTCCACGTGGCAAGGAGCTGAGGCCTCCTGAGCCCGCCGCCCGCCGCCCGGAAGTGGGCCCCTCGGCCCCAGTCACGCAGTTCGGGGGGTGCAGCCTTGGCCAGCGTCGGGGTGGACCTTGCGGTCTTAAAGGACCCCAAGGCGGAACCACCGGCGAGGCGGCTCCTGACTCAGAGAAACTCAGGGAGCAGGAATGACGGTTGTCATCGTTTTCAGCCACCACGCTGCGTCATTGGTTTTGCAGTGATTGATAACGGATCCAACACGAAACGGTTGAATATCAAGTGATACACACCCCCCACCCAAACAGTATCCATTTCACTGCCAAAAAGAGACGGACGTATCCTATTAGATGTCACTTAAAGATAGATTTCTGGCCGTTTCGGGCAGGCATGTGGGACAGGGACAAAAATAAAGAGTCCAGTAGCAAATTTCTATATATATGGAAATGTAGTCTGGGGAAAATGTGAAATTTCACACCACAGGAAGAAAGAAAGGCCTGTTCAATATGCGGCATTGAAGAAATGGATTATTTTAGGATACAAGTCAAATCCTAATGTCACCCCGTAAACTAAATTCTAGGTGGATTGATTATTTAAACTTATTTAAAATAAAAAAGTCACAGAAATCATACCATCTTTTTAATGGTGCCGTGCAGGGTCTTTCTAAACAAGAACAAAAACCAGAAGCCCCAAGGACAAGATCAAGTGCACACGTTTCATTAATGTATCAATTTATTCTTGTGCTACAAAACCCTAACACCTAACACATTAAAGATGAATAATAACATTGTATCAGAGAAAAGATAAGTTTATATTATACAGGTATTATTTTAATTTTTTTTTAAGATTCTATCTATCCATCTTAGAGAGGGGGGAAGGAAGGGAGAGAGGGAGAGAAATGTCAATGTGTGGTTGGGAAAATAATATATTATATGATAGATAATAAATTGGTTTACCGTAGATCTAGGTAACATTGTGCTATTTTTCTGATGAAGGAATTGTGAAGAGAGGAAAGTAATCGTCTACTAAGAAAGAAAAGTTGCTTTGCAAGAAGGCTGGAGTCCTATTAGGGTTTTTCTCTAGGTCAGCCAACAGCATGAGTAAATAATTATTAGGCACCTACTATGCGTCACACTGTAACAACCACCACGATCACAAGGATGGGCCCCGGCTGGCCAGCTGAGCTGGTTAGCACGTCACCTTGTACACCCAAGGATGACGGGTTCGATTCCTGGTCAGGGCACAGGCCTGGGTTGTGGGTTCGGTTCCCAACCGGGCGTGTGAGAGAGGCAACCGATCCACATTTTTCTCTCTCTCCTCACTCCCTCTGTGGAATCAATAAAAATATTTTAAAATTTTTTTAAAAAGAGTTAGAAGAGAAATTCCTCTAGGACGCTAACACTGTTACCTTGTATGTCCTCCGAGCTGGGGGAGGCAATAAAGAATGAGGTAGCCCAAGGGAAAGGTATTTGGGCAGGAATGGAAATGTTTACTCACGCTGGTGACGAGGTGGGAGGACCCAGCTCTGCACCGAGCCAGCCTTTATAGGAATTAAAAAATCTCGGGGTGGTGAAACTACGTGGCTGGCATTTTTATACGACACCTCCCCCCCCCCCTTGGATGAGCAGTTAACTCCCCCGGCACGTTCTAAGTGTAAACACAGTCTCGTGGCATGTGATTAATGTGCTTGCGAGGTTGCTTTCTAGAGTTGCGTGGGTGGGGTGCGGGTCCGGGCGGCGAAAGGGGCGTGGAACCCTCTCCTGGAAGCTTGCAATGCCCTCTCCCCGGAGCAGCGCTGCCGGGGGCCCGGAAAGACAGATTCTCTGGCTGCGGGGTGCCGGAAAGCAAGAGCTAGCACGAGCCACAGCAGGCACGGCTGTGCCCGCACTCGGTCGCGTGCAGACGGCCTGGGCCCGTGCCAAGAGCGGTGCATCCGACCCGCGGGAGCCTGCCGCGGGGCCAAGCTCGTAAACGGAAGGGAGAAGGGACTGTGATAGCAACAGAAGGCTCCTCTGTAGAGCGGCCAGGGCTCATCTCAGACGGCAAGGGCTTGCGGGCTCCGGGAACCCTCAGCGGTCCCCACGCTGAGGGCCGTTGTCAGCCCCCGAAGAGGCCCGGGCCACATTCGCTTTGATGACGGAGATCCTTGGGGCGAATAATCATAATCAAAACCTCATCTACTGAGCTTGCCCGAGGGCTAACTTCAGAGGGAAGGGAGGGCGGTGCTTAACATCTTATGATTAAAAAGATTTTTCAGCCAATACAGAAGTCAGGAGAAGATCGTAGACAACCTTGGTCAGGTAGCCGAGTTGGTTAGAGCGGTGTCCTGATACACCAAGGTCCCAGGTTCGATTCCCAGTCCTGGCACATACGAAAATCAACCAATGAAGGCATCAATAAGGGGAACAACGAATCAGTGTTTCTCTCTCTCTCTCGCTTTCTCTACCTAAAAGTCAATTTAAAAAACACAGAGAGAGGAAAACCTGCCAACCCTAACGTAACCACTGCCCAGCGCCCCCTCCTTTCTCGCCATCTCACGGCCGGTGACGTACAGTCAGCCTCCGGCTCTTTCGACACGTGGGCTCGGCCCGCTCCGTGCTGCAAGAAGGCCCTTTGGCCCACAGCTTGGCACAGTGTCGCAAGTGTGCCTTTGAGCCGGATTCCTAGACATGTGATCGCAGAAGGAAAAGGGCCAGCGCCCTGCGGTTTGTGGCTGGAGGCTGCCGCATCTCCCCGGCGGCAGGAGCACCTCCGGGTGATCATCTGAGAGCGGCTGCTTCCTCGGAGCCTGTCCAGCAAGGTGTCCTCCCACGCTGTCGCATTTTCTTGCCCCCCGGGGAGGCCGAAAGCAGTATCTCTGTTTGGCTTTCATTTGCACTGCTCCTGTTTCGAGGGAGGTTCGAGGGAGGGCTACGAATCCTTTATTCCCCGGGAAGTCACTCTGCATCTTCTCCAGATTTCTATACGGTGTTTTTTTTTTTCATTGTTTCTAAGTTTTGGATTTTGAGTCATAATTAGGAAGGTTGAGGTTGCGTCATAATCAAGGAGGTTTTGTTACTTCTGGTGGGGAAAATATATACTCTCATTTTCTTCTAGAATTTAGTTTCAGAATTCTCCATTGGAATTTCTGTTACATTTGCTGTATGTAGAAGGTAAGGTGGGGCTTTACTTTTACTTTCTCTGAATTTTCATCTGGTGAACCCCACCGTGAGGTCGAGAATTTAATCGTGTGCTGCCTTTATCGTATACTCATCTCCATATACTTGATTCTATCTGAGGACTTTATGTTCTCTTTCCTTGGGTGGCTGTCCTGTCCGCTGTCGACCTCACACAATTTTAATTAAGGACATTTTAAAATACGTTGCAGCCCTGGCCGGGTAGCTCAGGTGGTGAGAGCATCGTTCTCCTACGCCAAGGTTTTAGGTTCGATCCCCGGTCAGGGCATATACAAGAATCTACCAATGAATGCATCAATAAGTGGGACAAAAAAAAAAAGGATGTTTCTCTCTAAAAAAATTAATACATAAACATAATTTAAATGCTTTACTATCTTGTGGAAATATTTTTCTGCCCACCCTGTTGTTTTTCTCTGGAGTCTTCCTGACTGTGGTAACGTCCTTTTCCACAGGGGCATTGTAATCAGCTTGCACAGTCAGGTCTTCTGTGACGGCAGGTGTCTGTAGTCCCACAGGTGCCACCTGGCCGTGAGCCAGTTGGTACTGACACTGGCTTCCTTTAAGAGTGGTCGGTAACCCAGGAACAGCATGAAGCCCATGAACTGTCCTCAGTAAGCTTATCATCTGGCGAATAATGGACCCAAATTACTACAACCCAAGGAAGGAACCCTGAGTTACCACAGGGCAGACGCCACTTAATAGGAAGTGCTAGAGCCCAATGTCCTCCCTGGACCCAATAAAATGAGTTAAATCAAGTGAATGGAGGTGAGAAAAGCTTGGTGAGAACCCCAAATTCCAAGGGGGAACAGGAGAGGAAGTTAACCTTTTGGATTTGGAAGCCTTTGATAAGATGGAGGTGTTTGTGACTGATCTTGAAGAATTATTGGATTCACGGTGTCTCTGGCCCTGACCGTGAACTGGAGCACAGGCCAGGCACAGAGGACGAAAACCCACCACTGGCAGATGGAGAAAAGTTGCCTCTTAAATGCTAGGAAATGAAGTCGAAAGGATCACAAAGGACCGTTATTTCAAATAGCACTTGCTCACCGACGGAACACAGGACCACAGTCAGTTATGGTACACGAGCCTTCCATCCTGCAACCTGGCTATAGTCCCTCGGTGTTAATTCCATCAGAATTTCTACAGAGACAATCATGTCACCTGCAAACGAAGACCGTTCTCTCTTCTTCCCAAACTGTATGCCTCTCATTTCCTTTTCTTGTCTTATTGCATCAGCTAGGACTTCCAGCAGGGTGTTGGAAAGCACAGGGCACTGGGGCATCCTTGCCTTGTTCCCGATTGTTGTAGAAAGCTTCTACTTTGTCACCGTTAAGGGTCGTATCAGCTGCAGGTTTTTTTTTAAATCTAGTTGTGCAAGTTCCCCTCTGTTCTCAGATTATTGATCGTGTTTGTCATAAAGAGCAGGCTTTGTTCAACGCTTTTTCTGTATCTGTTGGTACAATCATGTGACTTGTTGATTTGTTGGTTGACACGTGATTTGTTGATTTCTTCTTTTATTCGTTGATAGGTAGATGACATTGATTGATTTTCAAATGTTGAACCAGCCTTGAATACCTGCAATAAATCTTACTTGGTTGTGGTGTATGCTTTTTTCTAATCCTCACCTGAGAATATGTTTTTATTGATTTGAGAGAGAGAGAGAGAGAGAGAGACTTTGACATGAGATAGAAACATGATCAGTTGCCTCCTGTACATGCTGGACTGGGAATCGAACCAACGGCTTGTCAGTGCTTGGGGTGATGCTTCAACCCACTGAGCTACCCGGCTAGGGTGCTGGGTAATTTGTTTATCCATCGTTGGATTTGAAAGATTGTTGACGCCCCCGTGTTCCTCGTGGGGCCATTGCCTCATGCACAGTATGGAGTCCTTCAGGGATGCAGTCGGGTCGGCAGGATGGGGAAGGGGCGCGATCATAAGGTTTGGAAGGTAAAGTGGAAAACTGCATTTTCCCTGCGAGGACATTGACGTGTGAGATGTGATAACAACGACTTCCAATCGGAGCCAGTTTGATAGCACTCTAATCTTTTCGTGAGCCCGCATTTCCCACTTGCGCCAGGAGGGAACCCTCTTGGGTCTCAAAGTCGCTGTGGGAGCTGCCTTCACCCTCCCCCGCCCCCCTTCTGCTCTTTCTGGGCCGCGACCTTGTTTCCCGGAGCAGACGTTTGCACCCACCGCGTCTGGCCAGGGCACAGTGCGTCCTTCCGCCCCAGGGCAGGGTCAGACGGAAAGGAGCCGATTCTGCAGCGCCCTCCTCTCTCCCTTGAAAAGCTCTGCACTGACCATGAAAGTCAAGGCCATTCCTGTCCTTTGAAATTTATCAAGATGAACTCCGACCCGCCTAGTCTGCTATGCCAAATCAGCTTTGTTTTTCAATTGCTGACATTCGGGTTAGTTCAGAGAGGAACACTTTTGTTTTTTCAATCCTCCCCCAAGGACAAGCTTGTTGATGTTTTAAAGAGAGACGGAGGGAGGGAGGCAGGGGCGGGGGGGGGGGAGGGGGGAGAGGGGGGAGAGAGAGAGAGACCAATGAGAGAGAGAAACCTTGATTGGTTGCCTCCCAGATGCACCCCGCCTGGGGATTGAACCTGCAACCCAGGCATGTGCCCTGACCAGGAACTGAACCCGCAACCTTTTGGTCCACGGGATGACACTCCAACCCACTGTGCAACCTGGCCTGGGCCAGAAGAAAGACTTTTGAAAAACCAAGGAACTGCACGGATGCAGGGACACAGGCAAGGGGCCGTCGTGGGCCAGGAATGTGGAGGGCACCTTGAGAGGTGAGGGAGGCCTGCCGGGCCGGCAGAGGTACAAAAGTACAGTCCGAACGTCCGAGGGCCAGCGGGGGCTGCCCCCTGGAGGCCTGGGAAACAGGCGTGGGCCTCTCAGTGCAAAGGCCGGGTGGTGGCTGAAGGGGGTCAGTGGCCGTGAGCCCACTTTCGACCCTCTGCTCATGAGCGACGAGGTGTGTGGCCCGAGCTCACCCCGTTCGGAATGGAACTTGTGCACGTTTAATACCATTGCAGATGCTGCTGGGGCTACGTCATGGTCCCGTCCCAACAAGCCCAGCCCGAGTGGAAGACGCATCCAATGCGCCCACCCCGCCGAACAGCACAGCGCAGGCTGCGCTCAGGACACTTGCACCGGCTCGCAGGTGGGGCGTGATCTTGAGCTTGATCTCGAGGCATCGCCACCTTCCTCCGCTTCTGGCCAGAAGCAGGAGAGGCAGACGGCATTTGGTAGACTTGGTGGGATGGGAAACGCACACGCAGAACCCCGAAACGCGGGCAGCACGGTTCTCTGCATGGCTGATGGCGGCGGCGGCTCAGCGCCCTGCCCGGCATCACTCGTGAGACCGTATCTTACCGACTATCACCCACCAGCCCGGAAAAAGATCAGAATTCAAAATGCGAGGAGGTAAAGTTGCGTCTAGCTTTCTTGCAACATTGTAAAGCTGAATGCCAAGCCTTGGCACTCAAACCATTGTCAGTCGAGCATCAGAAGTGAATACGCAGATTATACATTGTTGCACATGCCATAATACATTATAATAAGCCATATATTATGCACACAGTCATGTAGCGAGTCTACATAGGTAGCACGGGAAGGTACAACTTCACGATGGCAGCGACCGCTGTGCCGAAGCAGCCTCAGAGAGCTCGAACGTGTTCTCGAAATCAAGGAGCATACAAATGAAACAGGAGTAAAAGGGGGAGACGGGGCAATAAACTGGGAATGGCTGACTCCCGAGCTGGCAGGGAGGGAATCTCCCAGGACTTCGGGGGAAGTGACACTGAGGGAATCCCCTTGAAGCCAGAGTCAGGGCCAGTGTCGGCCGGGGGAGGGGAGGGGAGGGGAGGGGGACCGAGACCCTTCACCGAGACTCCCCTGAGCCCTCTGGGTTTTCCCCTCCACCGTATACCAATGCCGCTTAGGACAGATGACAGATTAGACTCGCTTGCTGCCCTGGGGCGGCCATGGGGGTCTGGGTAGGAATGTTCCCCGAATCCCCGGTAACGAAGACGGCGGGGGCGGGGGGAGTCGAATCTCCCATAACGCTGCCCTCTGACCTCTGGGGTCTGCGTTTCTGGACCTGAGCTTCCTGTGCAGCTGGCGTGGCCCCCGTGTCTCAGGCCTGCCTGGTCCTCTGCCCTAGTGGCTGGTGGCCGGCGAGGAGGTTGGAACTGCTGGGGTGGAGGGGACGCATGTGACCGGGCTGGTGCCAAGGCTGAGCACAGCCCTCCTCTGCCCAGACTGCGGATGTGGAAGGCGGGGTTAGGGTTAGGACCCGCCTCCGAGTCTCTGCTGCAACGGTGCTGGGTGGGGCCGGGTGGCCGCCGCCCCCCCTCCTCCGAGGTCTGAGCACAGTGTTGCCCTGTGACCTGCAGACGGGCTCCTTCCTCTGTCGCCCGTGGGTACCTGGGCCCACACAGCACCTGAGCTCTCCTGACACCTGGATCCCCATTTGGTCACCCTGGTTCCAAGTGTCGGCAAATGCACTGCCCTCCAAGGGAGGAGGAAGGGTTTCTGAGTCAGCACCCTCCCCGGTAGGCGCGGGCACAGTCCCCTCATGGGGGTGTGGAGGGCAGGGTTCTGGATGGTTCCTGAGTCCCCTGGCTCTGTGCACCAGCTGTGTATAACCCCTCCCCCTTGATGGACCCCCCACCTGGGCAACCAAGGGATAATGCGCATGTCACCAAGGTCCCTAATCCAAGGGGATGGGCCCGACCTGAGCAGGTGAGTCCGCAGATGAGCTAGGACTCGGCAGCAGGCAGCATCCCGCTGGCCGTGCAGAGCTGGGCGGCATGTTCGGATTGGAGGGGTCCACGTGGCCAGGGCCGAGTGCCCTCTGGCAGCTGGGTGACGGACGCCCAGCAAGACCACAGAGACCTCAGCCTCACAGCTGCGGGGAGCTGGGTTCTGCCAGGAACCGGCGAACCCGGACGAGAACTGAGCCCCAGCTGCGACCACAGCCCACGCTGACCCACTCAGCCCAGGCAGCACAGCACTCGGGCGTCCAGGGTCCTGCCCTGCCCCCACTGCGAGGTCACAGACAGGCCCTGCGGCCGGCTGCCCCGCCACTGCAGAGGGCACACGCGGGCGAGATGTCCCGCAGGCCCATCGAGGCCCGGGAGCGGGTCTTTCCACTGGAGGAGCCGGCGCTGGCTGGACCTGCCGCCCGTGCACACGAGCACAGGGGCGGATGCCTGAGGGACGTCCTTGGTGGGGGGGGGGCGGTCCTTGGGAAATGTATCTTGAAGGGGGGGCTGGTAGCAGTGAGGCCGGAGGGAGAGCAGCGGCCTTGTTGGCAGGAAGCCGTTCCTGGGGAGAAAGGAACCCCCCTCCCTCCTCACCCCTCAAAGATTTTAAGGGTGGAAGTCTCTGAGTGGGGATGAGGCAGGTCGGGGAGGAGCTAGGAACATTCCTGGGCGAGTGGAACAGGGAAACTGAGGCAGGTAGCGGAACCCAGTGGCTGAGCAATTTGCAGCCAGGGGCCAACGGTCCCCAAGGCGGAAGGCGCTCCCTCTGGGGGGCAGCTCACGCCATGCCCTTCCCACCCTCTTCCCCCCACTTCTTTCCTCAAGGGCACACGTCTCCTAGACTCCAAGGGCAACGGGCATTAGCCGCTCGTCCCAGGCTGACGCCTGCACCTGTCCCCAAGGTCCCCTCTTCTCCGAGTTCCCAGGGAGCGAAGGCAGCCCAGCCTGGGCTCTCTTGTTGCTTCTTCCACGCTAAGCCCCTTCCTGTTTCACTGCCCCCCGTTTTAATACACGGACCCTCACAGTCACCAAAATTTTTCCTGCAGGAAGTGGAAAGCCCACCCACCGCAGCTGGCCCCAGGGCACCCCCCCCCCGGCTCAGGGCTGGGCCCCTGCCCCGGAAAGGGGGCATCCTGACTCAACACCCTGGTTCTGTGAGCTTCAGGAAACAGCCTCACCTCTGCGAGACTCACCGTCCGTCAGATGTGGACAGCCGGCCCCGGCACCCATGGGACGGCTGGGGACGCAGCACACCCAAAGGTTGCGGGTTCGATCCCCCGTCAGGGCACGTAGGGGAGGCAACCGATGGATGTTTCTCTCTCACACTGATGTCTCTCTCTCTCTCTCTCTCTCTCTCTCTCTCTCTCTCTCTCAGATCAATAAAGATGTCCTGGGGCGAGGATATCTTAAAAAATAAAACATAAACATAAAAATAAAGGGAGAACGAGTGAGCAGAGAAAGGTTGATGAATAGAATCTGAGCAAAATACACGAAGGGTGAAATATAATCTCGTCAAGATAAAGAATTTTCTACCTCTCGAATCCAAAAATTCAAATGAAAAAGCCTCTTGCCTGTTGTCACAGACGGAAAATTTGAGATAATAGCAAGTTCTGGCGAGGGCTGTAAGAAAGATAAAATGGTAGCTTTTTCTCCTGCTCCAAAGACTATAGACATCGCGGAAGGCTTGGCTTTCTGGAGAATGATTGGGGAAACGGATCAAGAATCATGCAAATGCCAACCTTTTAAAGTCATATTTCACTTGCAAGCTTTTTGCCTGCAAAAACCCTGCACGTAAAAACTTGCAGGGATATTAATTTTAGGGTCGTTAATGAAAAATCACCCACGCCAGAACTATTATTTAAAGGGAAATAGTTAAATGGATTAAATTTATCAGACGGATATGATGTGTCCACTTTTTTTTTTTAAAGATTTTATTTATTTATTTATTTTTAGACAGAGGGGAAGAGAGGGAGAAAGAGAGAGAAACATCAATGTGTGGTTGCTTCTCGAGTGGCCCCCACTGAGGACCTGGCCCGCAACCCAGGCATGTGCCCTGACTGGGAATCGAACCTGCGACCCTTTGGTTCGCAGCCCGAGCTCAATCCATTGAGCTACGCCAGCCAGGTGATGTGTCCACTTTTGATCTGTGTTCAGAGAAAAGTTGATGACACACAGAGATGCTGACAATGTATTGTGGGGCCAAGAGCAGGATCCAAAACCTTAACATAAACTATGTTAAGGAAGGGATGGCTCTGGCCAAATAGCTCAGGGGTTAGGGCGTCATCCTGATACACCAAGGCTGTGGGTTCAATCCCCAGTTCAGGCACCTAAGAGAATCAATCAATGAATGCATCAATAAGTAGAACAACGAATGTTTCTTTCTCTCTTTCCCCCTTTCTCTAAGGTCAATACATTTTAAAAAATTTAAACAGAAAGGGAAAAAACTCTAGACCCTAAAATTTCTGTTTAACTTGCACCCCCCCCAATCCACCATTTTTACCTATTGCTAGAAGGCTCTACATAGTTATCAACCGACCGGCATTTTAGCTGTCTCACGGGGGCACTGCAGCTGGCCAAACATTTTGTCATCTTCGCCACTGTAATATTCGGGCACCTCCTCAGGGCTCCCACGGATCCCCAACAATTTCTCAGGGGCTCCCCTTGCCCCAGGCACTGCCAGCCCATATCCTTGCAAATCAAAACTGCTTCCCTCCTGAGCATAGCTGTCTCGGGAACCTGCGAAATACCGATGCCAGAAATCGGCCCAGTCAGGGAGAACGTTAAATATTGGCCAGACTGTCAAAGGCCCAAAGTAGCTTTCTTTGGAAGTCCTCAGCGCGTCTGGGGCTCCGGGAAATTTTAGTTCTTAAAACGGTGCCCTTCGTGGCCGGCTGGGACTGAGGGGAGGAAATGGCTTTTCCATCGCTAGGCTCCGCAGAAGCCTGTGGCCGACTTCTTCAGGTTCAAGCACCCAGGGGTGCGCGGGAAGTCCCTCACCGAGCCCTCCTGGGGCCAGGTCCGAAAGGGCGACCGTGCTGGTGGGGGCGTGTTGTCGCAGATGGGCTGCGCCCCAACCTCAGCGGAGCACAGGGCTCAGGACGTGAACACGGGCCCTGCGCCCCAGGGGCTGGCCCTGCCAGCAGAGGAACCCCAGAATCTGCCCAGAGCCCGGTCTCTAGGGGGCGCCCCTCACCTGCCCTTCCTCCTGTGATTCTCACCCGGGAGCACACCTCGCCGGAAGAGCCAGCGTTTGAGCAGCTTCTGCGACGCTACTGATGCTCTCATTGATCTGGAAACAGGTTACCAGTGTGACGCACACCCAAGTTTTTGGCCCAAACGGTCAGCGAAAAAAATTTTTGTTTTAACTTTTTAATCCCATTCTTTATTTATTTACATTCAGAAACAAAGCTGACGATTGTATTCCAGGGATTTATTTTGCATACGGATATCGTTATTGCTTTGTGGAGTTCCACTTTTAATGCGTAAGCAGAAATGAAAGAACGGAAACCACGTATAGAGATCACGGGATTAGTTCTCCCCGTGTATAGCTGCATCCTTATTTTTCCCTCAGAAAGTTGGGCCGAAAAATCGTGCATCCTACCCGGCGAAACACGGGTCATAGTTCACAGCAATATACCGGTTTGGGAAGGGGCCCTCCTGGTACCCCTGGGGGCTGGTCTCCATCCCCCAGGCCTGGGGCAAGGCGGCGGAGGCTCCGCCAAGGCCTCTGACAGGTGGGACAGGCCTCGAGGGCAGAAAGGCATTGTGACCTCTTTCCTGGTGAGCACAGGACGCGGGGCAGGGGTGGGGGGGGGCGGGGGGGGCGGTCATCCGCATTTTTCTCCCCCGCCAGCTTCACAAGGCAAAACCTGCCGAGGTGCAGAGCGTGCCGTGGGCAACACTGCCACCTAGCGGCGCCCGCGGCGCCCGCAGCGCCAAGTGCGGGGCACCAAGGTTGGGTGGGCCCCGGAATTCAGAGGCTGCGGGGAGCCTCGCTGGACCAGTTGCAGAATTCTTTCTGGGGGAAGCACCGACCCAAGGGGCTGAACCCCCCAACGCTGATTCCCCTTTCATTTAGATTCTTTCCCTAGACTTTCCATAAAGAGGTAATTTTTATCATCCGTCTAGCCCTATTTTCTCTTTCCCACGGAAGCGTCTTATTTACTGACAGAAGAAAGCAGTTAATGTTCCTAAAATGAGCTCACCCTTCAATCACTTACGCCAAGCCCACGTTTCTGCTTTTCCTGGGACATCTTATACAGACCGCTCTCTCCTTCCAGATTTGTGTTTGACCCAGAAGCGGTCCAAGACACGAGCAAGCTCTGTGTGTAAGTCTAAGAGTCAATCAACAAACCCTTGGGGTGGTAAGCAAGGCGGAGGCGCTGACCGGCAGGCCTGGAGGTGGGCGGGTGGGTGCGTCCCAGGATTTGTGGGGTGCTGTGGGTGTGGAAAACAGAGGAAAGGACCACCCAGGTGGTCCAGCTACCGCACAGGGAGAGGAGGCCGAGAACGAAGGAGCCTGGGCTTTCCAAAGCCCGGAGGCAGAACGCGCGCCTGGGTCGTCGTGGGCCCCCTCACCCCGGCACCTCCGAGCCGTGGGAGTCATAAAGGGAGCTCTGACATCCATGCAGAAAACAACTCAAATTGCATGCGGCGTGTTTGGTAGGTTCCAACACTGAGGTGTTGGCATGACATTTCTTTCTTTCTTTTTTTTTTTTAAAGATTTATTTATTTATTTATTTATCTTTTAGAGGGGAAGGGTAGGAGAGAGGGAGAGGAAGAGAAATATCAATGTACGGTTGCCTCTTGTGCGTCCCCTGCTGGGAACTGGCCTGCAACCCAGGCATGTGCCCTGACTGGGAATCGAACCGCGATCCTCTGGTTCGCAGGCCCGCGCTCAATCCACTGAGCTACACCAGCCAGGGCAGAACATTTATTTCTGATAGCGTGACACCCTCCGCCAGCGTTTGCAGCGGGCGGGGGCGGGAGGGGGCGCCGGCTGGCTCCAGGAGCCCCCGGAAGAGTCCAGGCAGGCAGCTGGCGGCTCGCTGGCTGGGTGACACGGCCATTTGTCAGAGGCTCCCGAGGAATGTCCCTCGGCATTCTAAATGTGCAGCCCCTGCGCGTCATCATTCCGTTTCCCCGAAAACCTGTGACTTTCCCATGAACGGTTCCTCTCTGTAAAAATAAATTAGACTCGACGTCCTCCGTGTCCAAACAGCGCGGTGTTCTGTGCGGAGCAGCCTTGCGGGGGTCGGGGGGGGGTCTGTCCTCTGATGGAGATTTGTCACGGAAGAGCTGCCCATTGGGGGACACTCGCCCATGAGATGTGTCACCCAAGGTGAAGCTTTCATCATTCTTGCAGAAAGAAGAGCGCCTCCCTCCTTTTTTATTTGATATACGATGGCATCATCAGCCAAGATATATGTGTTTAGTCCAAGGAATTTATTGGGAAATGTGCTTTACTGACGAACGCGTAGAGTTTCACAGAGATTGAGAATTCTGTGTCAAGTTGGCCTGGAGATTGGTGCAGTGTAGCGATTCAATAATATGAGTGTGCAGTGTTTGTCTTTGAGAGTTTTAATTCCCCGAGGAATCTCAATGGCACAGCTTTCATTTTTGTTTGAGGCAGTCGAACCGTATTGGTCTGAAATGCCTTGATCCAGAAAGGTCAGACAGATGGCTTAATTCGGATGCTTCCTCCTCTTCTTTTTCTTTCTTTTTTTAATCCTCACCCAAGGACATGCTTATTGATTTGAGAGAGAGAGAGAGAGAGAGAGAGAGAGAGAGAGAGAGAAAAAATCAGTGTGAGAGAGAAACATCAATCGGCTGTCTCCCATATGTGTCTTGACTGGGAATCGAACCTGCGACCTTTTGGTGCATGGGCTGATGCTCCAACCAACTGAGCCACCCGGCCAGGGCTGAAGTGACTATTCATCAAAACGACTACATTCTCCATTCCCATTTTCAGGAAAGAGACGCAATTTACAGCTTTACGTTACTATGGCGATAACCTCTATGTCGGTGCTATATCAGGTTTAAAAACACACTTAAATACTTTTAGTCATCCTTTTCCCCCTGTTTTTGCCCTCCGCTGGGGTGACTTTGCACATAAATGGGGCATTGCGTTGATAACGTCGGTGACTCAGAAACGCTGTGAGGTCAGAGCACGAAGCAGACAGTGCGCCGCTGGAACGGAAACCTCGAAGATAAACTGCAGACCCGTCCTTTGTAATCTCGGGATCTCACTCACCGGTCATTTCCCCAAGTGCTTTCGGGAGGGAGGCTTACCTCTCGCAGGCAGCCGGGCTGCACATATGAGCTTGTCTTCGTCCACGGACGGGAACAGATGGATTGATCCGATAATATTCGCTCACTCTCCTTTTCCACGATGACTTATTTAAACTCTCCAACTAATTTAAATTTAATAAAGAAAGGGACTTGGCATGGTGCTGTTAGGGAGGCCAGAGTCATCCGCTCCAAAACCACCGCAGTCTCCAAGATGGGTGCAAAAGTGGCAGTAACGCTTATTGGAGTTAATTAAAAACAGCAAATCATTTGGTCATTGGATACTTGGCTATTTAAGGAGCCGATAGTTTAATCTGAAAACATCTGCTCACATGAGACCGTGGTGCGGACGGCTCTTTGACAAAGCAACAAGGCCTTGCCTTTGTCAGGGGGGCCGCGAGGCCCGACCAGCCAGGCGAACATGGACTTGGCTAGCGCCTCCCTTTAATTTTCAGTGTTAGAAAACAAGCAAAGCACCAGGATGCGTTTTTATGGATGCGGGTCAGTAACACAGAGCGGATTTCTGGGGGAGCCGTTCACTGCTAATTATAATATACGCATAAGGCTCTTGGAGGTTTTTACTCCGCTCAGGCCGAGACAGGGACTAAAAAGGTGTATATAAAAAGCTGATTTATGGGCATGGCCAACATTCGGTTCTCGGAATTTCCAGAAGCTACGGGCTCTCAGGCCTTCCCCCCCGAACCCTCCCTTCCTCCATCCCTGCCCTGCTGTCTCTCCTCCCGGAAGGTTTAGGGAGAAGCTTAGGTCTGAACCGCGTATCTTGAGATTTAGCAGGGAGGGGCCCCACAAGTGTGGCTCGTCCTCATAAGCTCATCCGGGTAGGACAGAGATTTTCTGTTGAAAGTAGCAAAGGAGGTCTTTCGACTCTCTGAAGTGATGGGTATTCCTACAGATCCTCAAGAGGAAATTGTGTAATGTCTACGGAAGTGTCTTAGAAAGCATATAAGCATTCTATCCAACACGCATGCGTCCTCCATATATGCGCTGCACCTGTACTGGGCGTGGATGTTGATGGATTGTTGTACGTAAATCAAATCGCGCAGACACGTCTGGCTCCGGAAGCCCAGGATGACACAGGACCATTCCTCACAGCGACCCTTTGACTAGCTTGAAATGGAATGTGCACTTCGGCCCTGGCAAGGCCGCTCAGAGCGGCGTCCCAATACGCCAAGGTTGCAGGTTCGATCCCCAGTCAGGGCACATGCGAGAAGCAGCCCATGAATGCATCCATAGGTGGAACAACAAACGGATGTCTCTCCCTCTCTCTCTAAAGTCACAACAAACGTAGTTAGAACGTGCGCTTCTCATGACATCTTAGAACAGCCAGCTCACACGGTGCTTTTCCCTGATATTCCAGACACCCCTTTCTCAGGCTCATCCTCCATGTCGGCCCCCTTCGGTCAGGTCCCGTGACACTCTGCTCCTCGCTAATTTTCCACCTCAGTTATGAATGTTTCAATATCCGTTCACTTGTCTGTCTCCTAGGGAGATTCACTGTTAGACTGATACCTAACTGTAAAATAAATGATGCCCTGTTTTGTTTTGTTTTGTTTTTTAAAAAATAGGCACTAATATTTAGGGAGAGAGAGAGAGAGAAATATTAATTTGCTCTTCCATGTATTTACGTATTCCTTGATTGCTTCTTATATGTGCCCTGACCGGGGATCGAACCTGCGACTTTGGTGTATCGGGAGATTGCTCTAACCACCTGAGCTACTCAGCCAGGGCTCAATGGTGCCCTGTTTGAAAAGATAGTCCAGGCACGTGCCTTCAGCTAGAGGTAGGACAGAAGGCAACTTGTCAGGACTCAGAGGGAGCCTTCTTCTGTCCACGGCAGACTTGGTTTCAGAGGCCCAAACTCCTTTCTAACACGTCGACTGGAGTAGTTTGTACCGGAAGTTTTTTTTTTTTCCTACAAAGATACATATTCCTGAGTGAGCATCACTTACCTGTACAGGCCACCACCCGAAATTAAAAAAAAAAAGTGTGCATTTTTGCAAGCCAACTATTTACTCTCTGAAGATGGAAGTTGGCCACTTGCTATTGGATGCAACTGTCGAAGTAAATCAGAAAGAAAAATGGGCCTTTGGCTGTTGGCAGGAAGGCTTCGGTTTGTGCTGAGAGCTCGCGACAAAGGCGCCGTCCCCTTGGGGCTCGGGGGCGGCAGGAAGTCGTGAGAGGCAGTGACTTGCATCCACTTCCCTGAGCAGCGCTGAAAGGCCCCTCGGGGCCTCCGAGGGCGCGTTGGAGACTCACCGTCCCCCGATGGACAGAGCGCATCCAGCAACGGCCTTTGCCCCCAGAGGTGCTTTTTCCTTTCTTTCGTAGCTCGTGGCGTGCACTGTTGCTTCTGCCTCCTGCCAAGGGGGACCCCCTTCTGGCCGCAGGCAGGGGGACCCCCGTCCTTGCTTTCTGCTGGCGTCTTCAGGCTCAGGGAAGCGGTTTAGCTGTTCACGCCCATCAGGACGCTCCTGCGTATACGTTGAGATGCTTCAAAAGTAGGCCCCCTACCGGCTCCCCTGTTCTTCAGTATCTCCAGGATGGGGGTGGGGAGACCATCCTGAAGAGAGGGCGGGGCATCTCACACTCGAAATGCTGAGAGGTGCACTCAGAATGGGGGGGCGATGTGGGAAGAGTCATTGGCCGCCCCAAAGGTCACCTCAAAATACCAAAGGGAGTTGAGGTTCAGTGCGTTTGTGCGGCGGAGTGGGGGCCCCGACCCAGCCCCGGCACAGCGCCCCCGCCCCCCAAGCCTGGGCTCCCCAGTGCCAGGCTGGGAGCTGCAGGGCTCCCTGTGACTGGGGGCAGCTCAGGGACAGACGCCACAGAGCATGCTCAGCACGCACAGAGGGGAAAACAGGGAGAAGACGCGAGGTCTGTTAAGGACCAGAACCGGGTGGGTGCTGTTCCAAACGGGTTTCTCTTAGAATTTTCATTTCAGTTTTTCCTTAGTCCCTTCTCTCCCTCATCTCCCAATGTCTCTGTCGCTCGCTGATCACTACGCACTGTATTTTGCCGTGTATAACGCACACCCACATTTTGTGCGCGTTATACGCAGGATTATTATACCCCATGGTACGTAATCATCATACCATGTGTAACACCCACCCTTGTTTTTCCTCAAGAATTTGGGCTCCAAAGTGCACATCGTACATGGCAAAACACCGTAAAATTAAAAAAAAAAAAAGAAAGAAAGAAAGAAAGCTAGCTCCTTCCATAAATGAGTTCAAGCAATCACAGAAACTACATTAAAGAAAAAATAACCAAGTTACAAGTGTTCCTCACAGAATAATTAGTTGTGACCATCTGCTGTCGTGTGGAATGCCTTGCTTTCCAAGGGCCCCCGAATTAATTGTACCCCAAATTAGCATCTGTCTGAGGATGTCAGCGCACGGTACTCCCTCTCCTCCAAATCTTTTGTGCTTTAAAGACATTTTTCAATGATGGTTATGAATCGGTAGGGTTCACTGTTTCACAATTCTTACCTTACTAATTATATTTTAGCCCTGGCTGGGGTGACTCAGCGGATTGAGCGCTGGCCTGGGAACCAAAGGGACACGGGTTGGATTCCCAGTCAGGGCACATGCCTGGGCTTCGGGCCAGGTCCCCAGTAGGGGGCGCACGAGAGGCAACCACACATGGATGCTTCTCCCTCTCTTTCTCCTTCCTTCCCCCCTCTCTAAGAATAAATAAATGAAATCTTAAAAAAAATAATTGTATGTTAAGAACTTATGTAGATTCTCTCCCCCAGGAAGGGAAGGATCGCTCTGAGAGTATAAATGTCTACAGTGGGCATCTAGCTGCCCCACGCGCAAGTCAGAAAACGAGCAGCATTTTCCGTGGAATTCCGGTCTACGGCTGTCTCCCGAGGGAGCCAGCGAGGGGAGCTGTGGGCCCAGCCAAAGACTATGGAGATCAGGGGGCCCCGGGCAGAGCCCGAGGCCGGCGTGACTCCCGTGACATTCACTCGGGCAGACGGGACCCCCAACAGACACACCCGTGTGGAGAAACGTCCATGTTTCTAACATCTGTGCACTCGCCGCTGTGACATCGGTGCTCCACGCGTGTGCCCCATATGCCTCACTCTGGACCACCTGGTGACACGCCGGAGTCCCCTGGCCTTGGCTCCCTGTCAACCTCGTCGTCCCTCATCACCCCTCGCCCTTTCCTTCGGTGGGGGCGGGGGGACCCTCCTCCTAGGCGTTCGCTTCCCAAATGCCAACCAGCCAAACCAGAGTGCACAGCCCGACCACCTCGTCTATGGGGCACGGAAGCCCCAGGCTGCCACCCACCTGTCCCCATCAGCCCAGAACCAGGCAGCGGGCAGCCGAGGACAGCACTTAGGCCCCAGGACCCCCTGACGTCGTTCCAACTAGCCAGTCCTAAGGATGCTCACCCGCCTCGTTTGTTTTTCCCCCATGCAAACCACAGTACAGCCTCTTGCCTATGGTTTCTTTCTCATTCATTCATTCATTCATTCATTTCAATTCTCACCCAAGAACATGCTTATTAACCTTAGACAGAGGGGAAAGGATAGAAAGAGAGAGGGAGAGAAATATGGGTCAGTTGCTTCTCTTCTGTGTCCAGACTGGGAACCAAACTCACTGCCCGGGCATGTGCCCTGACTGGGAATCGAACCCATGACCTTTCGGTGTACAGGATGACGCTCCAACCCACGAGCCACCCGGCCAGGGCTCTTGCCTCTGTTTCCTCCTCACCCCCTGTGCCTCCTGATCAACTCTGGTGCCCTCCCCCCCACCGTGGGGCTCGCCGCGGCGCGGTGTCATTCTTGGGACCACCTGGTGTAACAGATGTCTTTGGGGGCAGACGCATCCTAATGTTGGCCTTACCACCCCTACATGATGAAACTGAATGAAAGCAGGAGAAGAGTTGAGACTGGCACATTGTATTCACAAGGATGTCAACCGTGTGCTCTGGGGGGCGCCAAGCAGAACGGGGGGTGCGAGGGTGACCTGGCGCATGGATCACCCACAAGGGCCACATCGTGAATTCTGGAAGTTGTCCTAATGTTACAGAACAGACGGGTGGGGGTGAACGATATAAAGGACCCCCTTTTTCTGTGGGGGTTCCTCCCCCATACTAGGTTCGCTTTGCCCGCTGCCTGAGCAAAGATATCTCTTAATACTAGAGATCAGGGAAAAGGAAAGGAATTTATTATTTGTCTGAAATAATACAAACTGAAGTTCTCCACAAGCGCACACAGTCCTCCTGGCAACCCCTACCTGCCGAAGCTAAAGGGAGCGCTTCCAAAGCCGCGTGGTGCTGACTCTCACCCGAGCCGCATGGCCCTAAACAGATGGGTGGTCCCCCAAAGAGAGACCCCAAATGGCTGCCGCGCCGCCGTTTCAATCCCAGTTCCCATCTTCCTCCGCAGCCTCATTTCTGGCTCCTCCCACAATTGGCCACAGCCGCCAGCATCCCGGGCAGGTGCGGCCCTGTGGTGTGGAGCCGATCATCGCCAAGCTCTTCTGGACCCCGCTACAGATCCCTATTTGGGGCCCCCTCTTGGCTGCACCCTGTTACACTAACGGGTAAGAAGGAACAAGCGACGAAACCTCCACGTGCTGGGAAATTGGGGCCTAAAGGCCCACATCTTGCAAGATCCTTATTGGATCCCGCGTTTTTTGGCCGCCCAGGTTCGTACTTTGGAGATGGCTTACGTCTTGAACCACACATTCGGACGTCTGGTTTTAGGGCTACAAGCGTCGGGAAGGCATCAGGTGCTTCCTCACACAAAGGACAGAAGCAGAACACATGGAAATTGGCGACTTCTCTAGACCCATCGGGATATCGATGTCCCGGGGCACATGGCCACCCCCAAACTGGAGAGACAGCCAGACGCCGGGCGTTGCAGCTGGGATCCCCTGGCCCACAGCAGAGGCCTCCGGAGCCCGGAGCTCGGGATCCGACGTGGCCGTGAGTGTAGACCAGCTTGGGAGTTACGAACTCTCCCGGCCACGTCACCCTTGGGGGCCCTTCGCAGCTTCATCAATTGTACTACAGAGGCCTCAGCGGCTTGCTGCAGGGAAACCAGAGAAAAACATCCTCCTGCTTCGGGCCAGGGGAGGGATGAGGAGCCGGGCGAGATGAGCCGGAGCCTTGTCCCGACGGAGGACTGAGCGGGAGAGGAAGTACTTTTCCAGAGACTTCTCAGAGGTGGGGGCGGGGGGGGGTGGTCACTCCAGAAGGCTAGAGCCGTCCACGCTTAGCTGCGGAAAGGAAAAAACGCTAAGAAGTGTTTCCAGCCCTGGCTGGGGAGCTCAGTTGGGTAGAGCATCATCCTGACACACCAAGGTTGCAGGTTCGATCCCCAGTCAGAGCACTTACAGGAATCAATCAACGAACGCATCAGTAAGTGGAACAACAAATATGTCTCTCTCTCCTCCTTCCTCTCTCTCTGGAATCAATCAGTATACTCTCACCCGGGAATTAAAATAAAAAAAATTAAAGGCACACGATAGAAGGACACTATCTAAGTTAAGTACACTACCGCGTTGAATTCAAGCCACAGGGACATAGAACATTCTAGGATCTCCTGAAACAAACACTGAAGGACTGTAACAGCAACCAGCAGCGAATCGTAAGAAGGATATAGCCAAGAGCAAGTCCCACACAGTTAAGCGGCCGGAAAGCACATTTGCTGAAATCTTGATGCAATTCGAAGCTGCGTCTTAAGTGTGGTGCTGTGAAATTTCAATTAGGAGCCAGTTCTGTGAAACGGACTTTGGCCAGCCACGAGACCGCGATTTCCCCAGTCTGATCGAGAGAGAGAGAGAGAGAGAGAGAGAGAGAGAGATCGCGAGCATTCGGGGTGGAAATGGGTCATTTGTTCGGATCACAGTCTAAATGTTTTGATGCCTTTCAGAGATGTGTTTTCTACCACGGGGCTCGAATTTGGGGCGCCTACTCATAGACGCAACGCACGAAGGTGCGGGGGACTCAGATGGGGAGTAAAGACAACAGGCAGAACGCACGCAGCGACTTGAGTTCCCTCAATGGAAGGAAACGGGAAAGACTTCCCCGGGGTCCCTTCAGGGGGGCTCATCGTCGGAAAGACAGACTCTGGACCAGCCAGGCGGAGGCGTGTGTTCGAGAAGACAGACGGACGAGCCCTACGAGCGGCCCCTCCAGCACTGATGGAGGTCAGACGGGGCGGCGAGAAGTATTTCTTTGGCTCGGGAGGAGGGGGCGTGGTTTTGTTCTGGAGTGTTCTTCGAGCGGCTGCATTGACTCGAGAGGATGGCTCTGTCTCCGCTCCGGGACCCAAGACGAGCTTGCCAAAGGGCGTTGATGTGGTCCGCTGCTGTGGAGATGCCACAGTCATCTTGGGGACATCCCGGGAGGCTGCCACACCATCCGCCTTCCTAGGCAGGACCCCTGCTTAAGTCAGGCCTCAGGGTCCATACGGACAAGCGAAGCAGCCGGCATCTTTTGCCAGGCATTAGAGGATGCTGGGAAAACAGGCGGCGAGCGCGTTTTTATCTCAGGGGGAAAGAGCGTGGTGGAAGGGACACAGGTGCCTGCCACCGACCCTGCTGGGGCTTTTAGTGAGAACGGCCGCCTCCAGAGCCACCTAGAAGACGTCACTGCCCGGGGACCCCCAGGCGTCCCCACACAGAACGGCTCACCCGCACTGCTGCGGGCTGACCCCGGAGGTGGTGTTGCTGGGGAAAGTCTCCAGGGTCCGCCGCGAAGGTCGGTCTTACCCAGCTGGGCCCCGGGAAGGCGATGATGGTGGGAACCTGCAGGATGTCCCAGGGCCCTCGCTGGGACTGGCCGACGCACCCCCAGAACGGGGTGGCGGGGGGGGCGGGGGAGGGAGGCGCTGTGCGCACGCAGACCTCAGGGTCCCTCTGGCTCCTCCGGGGTCTCCTTCAGTCCTAGTTGAATCCCTGCGTGGAAGGTGAGGTTTTTGCCCCCCCCCCCCCGAGCTCCTGTGGACTGCAGCAGCACGCAGCTGTGTGCTTACGGCAAAATAACACGACCGCGGTGAGTCAAAAGTAGCCCGCCACAGCGCACAGAGCGTCTCGCTGAAACTTGGCTAGGGAGGCGGGTACAGTCGCGAAGGTCGCCTGGGGGTGACAGTAAAGGGTCCCCCTCTCTTCTGCAGCCGCTCCGTTAGGGAGACCTTCAACATGGCGGGAATGGGTTCGTTCCTCGTTCTTTCTGAGTTACGTTTCTTAGTTATCGGGAGGAAAAGCTTCTGCGTTGTAAGTCGTTTCAAAATACATTATCTATTCAAACGTATTTATTCAGTCTGGAAACGATGATTTATTTCTTCAGGCTGCTTGTCTTTGTGAAGGGCTGGCTGTTCGGTGGCGAGGGGCGGCCATGTCCTCACTGTGTCTAAAAGAAGAGGTGGAAAGAAACTCCATCCTTGCAGGATAAGGGGACAAGCTTTAGGGAAGTGCTTCCCAATCGATAAGGTTATAAAATAGTACCACTCTGTGGGGATGGTCGGAATGGTTGAGAATGTGGGTTCTGAGAACGTCTTCCTGATGGATGGATTTTAGAGAGAAGAAAAAGAGACAGAGAGAGATCCATTGGTTGTTCCACTCATTTACGTATGGGTTGGTTGATTCCTGTAAGTGCCCCGACTGGGGATCGAACCTGCAACCTTGGCCTATAAAGAGGGCACTCTCTAACCAACTGCGCTACCCAGCTGAGTATGTTTCTTAGTTACCGGGAGGAAAAGCTTCTGCGTTGTAAGTCATTTAAAAAATACGTGACCTACTCAAACCTCTGTCCCTGGACTTGGGGCACTGTGCCTGCAGGGACATCACGAGAAATGAGACGATGTTGAGCTAATGTTTGGGCCTACTTCCGTGTGTATCCAGGCTTTACACAGCATGGATGCTCCGTAAATGCTTTTTAGAGGCGTTAGTGAGTGAGTGAATGAGTGAATGAATGAAGTGACTGCCTTCTGCTGGTTGCCATGGATACAGAGGCTAGAGGGAAGGCAAGGGCAGCCCCTGTCTTTCCAGAACCTAAACTCGAATTCAGGATTCCCTCCCCGCTATGGCTCCAAGTATCTGTGGATCTGGGGGTCCCCGCTCGGAGGGGAAGACCCCAGACTGAGGGGCACAGCCTAAAATGATGCTCCCCCCTACCACGTGAGGATGTGGTATTTTATTTTCCTACCATTTGGTTTTACGAAACCCATAACATTCTTTCCTGAGGGCGGTGCGTGGTGTTTGCAGCGTTCTGGGAGATTCACTGGTTCTCAGAAATTGGAATTCAGACAAAAGAGAAGAAAATGTAACCGAAGGCGAATGCTGAAAGTCACCAACGGCACGCTGTCATCTGCGATACCAACAGGCAAGCACGCAGACTGCACGCCCATCCAGCCCTAGCCTTGACAAACCGTTCGGGAAACATCGTCCATGGCAACCAGAAAACCTCAGCTCTTTCTGAACTGGACCTTTTGTGGCGAGTTTCCATGGCGACCGAGGCTCTGCCTTAAACACACCGTTGCTCCCAGGAGCAGCTGACGAACGAATGGAAGCTGCCGGAGAGATTATTGGAGAAAAACAAAAGTTTCTGCTTTCTCTTTCCTTTTTTTTTTTTTCCCTCTCCGATGTCCATTTGCCCCGAGGAGGTGGGGGGGAGCGGGTCTCAGCTGAAGTGGAATTGGCCTTCGAACTTCGTATCCCACTGTGATTTTTCGGCATTTGTTTTAAATTTGAGGTCTGTCTCTAAAAATAGTTCCTGTCACTCCCATTTCACCACGGGTTTCTAAGAGATTCGATGGCTACTTAGCGAGAGAAATTCAGCCCTTGCCGGTGGCTGCAGAAGTCCCAGCAAGGGTCGCTGTGGGAGTGCGTTCTGTGTTTGTTCACCCTGGGAGGGTGTTTTTAGCTTCTGCATCCTGATGGGAAGATATGACCTTTTCTTTCTTTCTTTCTTTCTTTCTTTCTTTCTTTCTTTCTTTCTTTCTTTCTTTCTTTCTTTCTTTCTTTCTTTCTTTCTTTCTTTCCTTCCTTTCTCCTTCCTTCCTTCCTTCCTTTCTCCTTCCTTCTTTCCTTTTCTTTCTTTCTTTCTTTCTTTCTCCCCTTCCTTCCTTCCTTCCTTCCTTCCTTCCTTCCTTCCTTCCTTCCTTCCTTTCATCTGAGGACATGCTTAGAGGGGAAGGGAGAGAGAGGGAGGGAGGGCGGGAGAGAAACATTGACCAGTTGCCTCTTGCACAGGCCTGAACCGGGGACCGAACCCTAACCCAGGTGTGTGCTCCGACCAGGAATGGAACCCGAGACCTTTCAGTATATGGGATGATACTCCCAGCAGCTGAGCTGCACGGGCCAGGGCAGACACAGCCCTGTTTTGATACCCCACAGAGGGGCTAGAATTGGAACGGAATGTTTAAGCCATAGACGTGTGTGAGCAACAATGAATGCTTTCTGCTAATGACCTTCAGGGATGTTGCCAAAACCCCGAGGTGAATGCACGATGTCCCCTGATGAAAAGGCAAGGCAACACATGTTTCGGAGGTTCGATCCCTGGTCAGGGCGTGTACGGGAGGCAACCGACGTTTCCCTCTCACACCGACGTTTCTCCTCTCCCTTTCCTTCCTCTCTTTCTAAAAACCCATGAACATATCGTCAGGTGATAGTTAGAAATAAAGATATGTACAGTTGGACATTCACAGCCTCCGCAGGACAATTGTTGGTCCAAGGTCAAAGTACCTTCTTCCTGCCTCGGACACTCTTAGAGCTGGATGAAAAGTCACCCCCACAATGTCATTCCGTCCACTCGGCTCTCTCCCGCCCCCGGGGTCTCCGCACCCCACCGCCTGGGAACATCCAAGTCCTGGAGCAGGGGAGGGGGCCCTTAAAGCAGAGGGAAGCGGGCAGTGGGCGGCCCCTGGGGAGACCCCGCCTCCAGAACCTTATCAGTGAAGCACAGAATCCACCTGGCCACTGACTCCTACCCCGGATTCCATTTGCACTCATTCTGTTCCCCTCAGCAGACTGAGGGGTCAGCCCTGCAGACCCCGCCTCCCTTCCGCTCTGCAGGGGCCTAGCCCCGGGCCGGCCTTCGGCTGAGGGTTCCCACATCGGCTTAGGTGGCCGCTCGGGAGTGCAAATTTGTGCGAAGGTCCTTGAAACGTCCGGAAGGAATGAGCTCCCTCCCCTCCCGGGGTGTGAAGTGCATTTCCCGAGAGCCTAGCTCAGGCATGGCCTCGTTTGGGAAGAGAAGGAGGCGCTTGGTGTTATAACCATAGAAACGTAACATTTGGAAGCTACAAGTGCCTTCCAAAATCATCTAGATGAACATCTTAATTAAAAAAATAAATCCTCACCCAAGGACATGTTTACTGATTTTAGAGAGAGGAGACGGGAGGGAGAGAGAGAGAGGGAGAGAAGAACCCCTGGGAGAGAGAGACGCCCGTCAGTTGCCGCTTGTACACGCCCCAACCTGGGATCGAACCTGCAACCTAGGCGTGCGCAACCGAGACAGCAGTCACACTATGGTGACCGGCTCAGGAAGGTGCAACGTCAGCAGCACCCCCCACGCGGGGTCTCCCAGGCTGCTCCCTGGGTGCGGCAGGAGAGAAGGGGACCCAGGGCTGGGCCAAGGGAATGTGGGGGTGAGGGAGGAGAGCGGGGGGAGGGGGGTCCCCAGCTGGCAGAGGTGCACCTTGGCTGCCACAGGGAGCCCAGGAGGGAGGGGCGAGCTGGGGACTGGGGCTCTCCGAACTTCTGCTTGGCCCCGCTGAGCTTGGCGTTCTTAACCTTTCCTGCGGCAACCGGGCAGCCTAGAAAAATCTTTTCTTTCGGGGAGGGTGGTTAGGATGCTCACCTCCCTGGCCGGACAGCTGCCTGGCGGAGAGGCCGAGGCGACAAAGAATCTGCGATTTCCGCGGCCCTGGGGAAGACCCCCAAGGAAGAGCGAAGCCTGACCAGCCCGGAGGTCGGAGGTCGGAGGTCGGAGGTCGTGGGGGAGTGGCAGAAAGAGGCCGGCGGTGCCTCAGCCCTGGCACCTGCGCCAGCCCCACTGCAGGCCGCGGAGCGCACGCAGCCTGCCCGGGCACGGGCCCCTGCGCAGTGTCTAGGTCGTGCGCCCCAGCCGCACGCGCCCCAGAGGCTGACGGCTCAGCTCTGGGGAGAGCGGGCTTGAGGGGGTGGGGCGGGTCACTGGGAGTTTTAAAATCCCCCCAGGCCGTCCTTCAAGCGAAGCCAGGGTTTCAGGACGGGGTCGCCGGGAGCCAGGCCTGGAGCAGCCGGGGTGGAAGGATGTGGGGTAACATGTTGTCAGAGACTCCAGGGCGCCCCCCTGGATTCTGCACATAAAATTTCCAGGGGCAAACCAGGGGAGTTTTGTCTTTTCACCCCCAAAGACTTCCCTGGTTGGTGGCAGTGGGCCCTGCTGATGCTTCGAGTACTCGTGGGCCCTCGCAGGCCACAGGTGAGCGCCCCCTCCCCGCCCCCATCCTGCCCCTCAGCTTCCCGTGCGCTCCCTAAATCACTGCCTGAGGCTCCCGCGGGGAGCAATCTCCCGCAATCCTGGATTTCCATGGAAACCAAACGCAACGCGCGAGGGGAAGGGCAGGAGAATGAAACCCGCTGCCCCGTTTTCCCGATGGGCGCCCCTCCCCCGCGTCTTTTACTGGGTGCACTTTTAGACCAGAGCGATTTCATTTTCCTTTTCTTGGCCGGCTTCTTAGGGGCGTCGTTTATTCAGTCTGGAAACGATGATTTCTTCAGGCTGCTTGTCTTTGTGAAGGGCTGGCTGTTCGGTGGCGAGGGGCGGCCATGTCCTCACTGTCTCTAAAAGAAGAGGTGGAAAGAAACTCCATCCTAGCAGGATAAGGGGACAAGCTTTAGGGAAGTGCTTCCCAATCGCTAAGGTTATAAAATAGTACCGCTCTATGGGGATGGTCGGAATGGTTGAGAATGTGGGTTCTGAGAACGTCTTACTGATGGATGGATTTTAGAGAGAAGAAAAAGAGAGAGAGAAATCCATTGGTTGTTCCACTCACTTACGTATTGGTTGGTTGATTCCTGTAAGTGCCCTGACTGGGGATCGAACCTGCAACCTTGGTGTATAAGGAGGGTACTCTCTAACCAACTGCACTACCCAGCCCAAGGACTTCTTTAATTGCAAAGTAGTGTAGTAGTTTGCTAGGGCTTCCATCGTGAAACACCGCAGGCTGAAGGCTTAGACAACCGACATGTACCCACAGTTCTGGAGGCTGCAAGTCCAAGGTCAGGGTGTCAGCGGGGTGGGTTTCTCCTGAGGCCTCTCTCCTCGGCTCACCCCTGAGGCCCTCTGCCCCGCGAGTAGTGTGGTCAGCGAGTTTGTTAGGAAAACCCAACCAATGCCGCAGAAGGAAACGTCATCTCTATTATTCTGATCGGGAAATACATCTACCAGGTGCCCCAGAGGGAAATGCTGTCTCTGTTCTCAAAGCTGTTTGCTGTACAAATATCCCAGAAATGGCAGTCTGAAACAAAAGCCGATTTAAGAGGCACAGAAAAACCGTGGAGAATTACCTCCCAACGTTTGCTAGAGAGGAAGAGAAAGAGACATCGATTTATTGTTCCACTTATGGGTGCATTCATCGGTTGATTCTTGTATGTGCCCTGACTGGGAATCGAACCGGCAACGTGGGTATATCAGGATGATGCTCCAACCAACTGAGCTACCCAACCAGTATTCTAGTGTTTGTTCCCTTGAAAACCTCCTGGTTCATCTGTGACGTGTGTCTCAATATCCTTGCCTGCAGAGAAAACCGGGCATAACAAGGTTTGTAGGCAACACAGAGAGAAATAAAGAACCAGACCTCATTCACTCTACGACAGAGACCCGTTTTTACAGAAATGCGGTGGGTGGGTCAACCAGATGTTCCGATCCCTCATCGGCTTAATCCCAGGATGAATTCGTTACGAGAATGCAAATTAAAATAGCAATACCGGTTTCTACTTTTGAATGCTTTCCACTTACGAATGCACTTTCGCTGGCCTGATCTCACCTGATTCCGAGGATATCATCGCTTCTGTTGTCCACGCAAAGGCGCCCAGAGAGATTCGCTAACTTCTCAGAAGCCACAGTGAGTGCGGTGGCACTCGGGCTCACGTCCGGGGCTGGGGCTCCCGAGGAGAGAATTTTAGCTGGTGTGTTTATTCATTCAGTCGAGGGGAAAAAAATGAAATCAGCTTTATGCTTACAAATGAAAATCGATACCGCTAATTCCACCACAATGAGAATAACCAAAGGGCACAGATGAATTCATTTTGTTCTCTCCCGCACTCGTATTTGCCGCAACCGAGCACTTTCTAGGAAACTTTTTTGTTTTGTACGTACAAGATCGTTAACAAGATTTAGCCGCTTCTCACGGCATCTGCTGCCTGGGAATATCTTGACTGAAACGGAATCGAGGAGGAGAGTGTTGTTGGTTATGTCAGAAGTCTGACTCGGAATTTATTCAGAGAATGCTTCCAAAATAATAACAGAAAGTAGCCTACTGTGGCATCATGGTACCCCACCCTCCTTACATGCCGGGTGCCTTGTCCTCATTGGTGCGCCCCGCAGTCGCAGGCCTATTAAATCACACGTCGGGGCAGACTCGGGGTTTTTTAGTATCCCGTGCGGTATACTTAGGAGAGTTTTAATGTCTGCTTTCACTTTATTTTTAAATTTTTCCTATTTCCGTCGATACGTTATTCTCTTAACGTGAATGCTGGTTCACTCCCACTTCGCTTCTTTTTTTTTTTTCATAGATTTAATTTATTCTATTTTTAGACAGAGAGGAAGGGAGAAAGAGAGGGAGAGAAACAGCGCCCCCTACTGGGGACCTGGCCCGCAACCCAGGGATGTGCCCTGACTGGGAATCGAACTGGTGACACTAGGTTCACAGGCCGTTGCTCACGCCACGGAGCCACACCAGCCAGGGCCACCTCTGTTATCGTAGCACCGGGACAGGCTTGCCCTGGGGTTTTCTACCTGTAAAGACTCCCGCTGCATCCTTTGTCCTTTCCATCCATCCCTCCATCCATCCACGCTGCCTTTTCCCCTCCCTCCCTCCCTCCCTCCCTCCCTCCTTGGCCCCTGATAGGCACCGCAGTCATGCTAGCCGAGCACGGCTGCCCCCAGGGTCTCCAGTCCCCGCGTGCGGATGCGTGGTACCGCTCTCGGCACAGCCCCCCCGGAGCCAAAGCGTGCCCCATCTCTTAACGCTAAACACGGTACAGAAGGGAAAACAATTCTGGTTCCCAACTTCCTAGCGGCGGGTCAGTGGATTCGGTTTTCCCCGGGATGTTTTCAGAAGCCAGCCGCGGGAGGGTGCCTCTGTCCCTCCGTGAAGGGGCGCGGGCTAAGGAACAGCAGCAGGAGTCTGTGGCTGTGGGTGGCGGCGGTCGTTCCGCCGTGCGTCGCCGCAGCCCAGGCGGGCCGCTCAGCCCCCTTCCTGCGGTTCAGGTTCCCGTGCGCACCCAGAGCTGCCTGCAGGCGCACAGCGCCCCACGGCCTCGGTCTCGGGGCTTCGGAAAGAGGAGCTTCAATTCAGGTGGATGGTTGGTGGGGCCAGCTCACTCTACTGTGCGGGTTGGGGGGGTGGGGGGGCATTCCCTCCCTGCTACCCCACCAGGGGCGGAAAATCTTATCAAAAGCCCCGCTGGGGTTTTCACTGGAAAGGCATTGGGTCTGCAGAGCGATTTGGAAGATGGAGCATTGTAACAATATCGATTCTTCTAATCCATCCACACCACACAGCTCCTCGTTACATTTTATTTTTAATCCTCACGGGAGGACATGCTTATTGATTTTAGAGAGAGTGGAAGGGCGGAAGGGAGTGGGGGGAGGCGGGGAGAGAGACGGAGACAAACACAGAGATGTCCATTCATTGCTTCTCACACGCACCCGGACCAGGGACCGAACCCACAACTCAGGCATGTGCCCTGACTGGGAATTGAACCCGCAGCCTTTCAGTTTGCGGGTTGACGCTCCAACCAACAGAAAAGCAACCCAGCCAGGCCTCTTCATTTCTTCAGGTCTCTGAGTTCCCTCAGCAAAGATTTCCCGAAGCCTTCATCTCTTGAAATTGGTCATTTTTATTTCAATTTTTGCTGCTATCACAGGTAACAAAAGGACAGAAATAAACTCACAGGCCCTTATTCCTGGAGCCAAAACCCTTGACTGGTACCTTCAAAGTCATCCCCTTGGCTTCCTCGGGAAAAAATAATTTCAACCTCCCTTTCAGTTACAATTTACTCATCCGTGAAGTGGGTTTTTTCTCTCCTCCGCAGAGATGCTCCATTATTTACTCACAACTATTTTAAAAATCGAAGGTGTCATTATTTTATTCTTGCTTTCATCTGGGAATTGTAATTTTGGTGTTTGCAAAATTACTCCTTTTATTTTCTTTTGCCATTAAGTTGGCAATAAGAGTTGGTGATACACCTACTCTACAATTAAAGAACAAAGCAAAACCATCGTTATGAGGAAATACATTCTCTGTGATCAGCAGCCCGTTAAAATCTGCTGACTATTTTAAGACATAATAGCACTTTTAATTAACTTACAATAGACTCTTCTATGATAAAGAATTAAAGTCTCAGGTATACATTAAAGTTCGGCCAGGCAAATTAATTAAAACGGAGGAAGTCGAGAAATGCCATCCTGGCATGAATAACACCTTATCTCCTGAAGTGGCTGGGTTGGAGACAGCGGAACTCTGTTGTACTTCATGGTGAAGGTCACTGTGAGTTGTAGGGAAGGAGCTGGGTGCGGCCCCAAAGACCAGGGCTTGGCACTCGACTCTGCCTTGCGTGGGCTGTGAATGGGGCCAGAGCGGACTTCTGTAGAGCTGGGGCCAGCAGGCCCTGTTCCTACTTAGCCCACCTTGCAGAGAGCAAGGTTTGGGGTCAACCTCGGCCTCAGGTATTTCTCTCCTGTGTGGCTTTGAGGAAGTTACACATGTAAATAAATCCTCAGTGTACAGTAGCAACAAAATAACCTCGATTGCACGGGGGTGTTGTAACCATTAAAGACACATCATGCAACCATAGGCTGGTGTGGCTCAGTGGCTTCAATGCTAGCCTGCTAAACCAAAGGGTCACCGGTTCGATTCCTAGTCAGACCACATGCCTGCGTTGCGGGCCAGGTCCCCAGTAGGGGGCGAGTGAGAGGCAACCACGCATTGATGTTTCTCTCCCTCTCTTCCTCCCTCCCTTCCCCTCTCTCAAAAAATAAATAAACAAAACCTTAAAAAAAAAGACAGCATGCAAAGACAAAAATTATTTTATTATGTCACATGCTTTTCTTTTCGGGCATCATTAAAGCAAACCACGACTTCTTCAGCGTTGCCTGAATGATGGCATTTCTGGGAAAGTGCGTAAGAAATTCTCTGTAAGACCATGAAATTTGACTTCCTGCTACAACTCTGATTTAAAAAAAAAAAAAAGTTGTAGCATCCCTTCAATGTCTGGGCTAATCCCTTACAACAGAAGCTGATTTTAGAGTTTATTTGGCTTCATACACAGGGGATGAGCAAGAAGGCCAGACTTGAAGACATTTATTCCACTGCAAATACATCCCTTCTATAATTTTATAAAAGAGAGAGGACAATGTTTTCAGAAAGCCTTACGCTTTCATTTCTCGGAGAAAAGCTACGGAACGGTGGACAGGACCATTTGTCTCCGTGCTGCGTGATGACTCAGTTCAAGTCCAAGAGCCTTCGAGTGTAATCGCTGACGCTGTGTGTGGGTGAGGAAAAGCATTTGTGTGCTTCTTCCCCGTTTAGGCAGCATTAAAAAAAAAACAAACCGCCAAGAAATTCAACAAGGGGGAGGAACATCTTCTTTTATTACTTAGCTAACTACTACGGGCAATAAGACCCACCGGGGGTTTAGCTGATCTCCAAAGACGTGTCAAAACGTGGTTTTAATCCTTCATCTGGGAGCACATGAGAGGCAAACAAGGAACACTGTTACTCTGTTGGGGATGTCCGGGTCCCCCTGCTGTGCCGGGACCCTCAGGCCGGCCCAGGGGCAGTGCACGCCCACTTGGGCTCACCGGTCACAGTCTGTGCAGCAGTGTCCTCGCCTGGTCCTTGTCCCTGTCACAGAGCATCCAGCTCTGTGTGAACAAACACGAGAGAAGGAAGGAGCAAAGCCAGGACGGGGAGCCAGGCAGAGGGGGCGATCAGCCGGGCACAGCAGGACGCTGATGGGGCGCTGGAGGGCGGCAGTGGGAGGCAGGGGAACCCCCAGGATGGAGCCAGGCTGTTGGGGAGCCGGAGGGGGGTGGGGCGGCGGAAGTGCATGGACAGAGCTGGGGAGGCCGAGGGGCCGCAGAGAACACAGAGGAAGCTCCCCGCTGCTGGCCCAGCTGCTCTGCAGCCCGCGGCTGAGATTCTGGGCGGGACCGCAGCTCCTCGTGTTCCCGGGAGGCCCGGCCACGCACCCTGCGAGTTCCCACGTTTATCCGCAGTGTCCAGGCCCATCCCGGGGGACAGACGGACAGCGCGTTTCTTCTCTGGGCCTCAGGCGGCCTGAGCAACACGAGGACCCTCTTTCCTTATGAGATTGTCGAAGGGGAAGAGGCCCCCGCCTTCCAGGGCTGCTTGAATGGTCTTGCATCTCCTCCTTTGGGGCGAGTGTCATCTGGGTCCGTAGACACCAGAGTCTCGTCCTGCGGCGTGTGGTTCCTGGAGCTTTTGTGGGGAGAAGTAACTCGGGGGCTCAAGTCTGCGAGTTCTCAGAGACCCCTCTCCACAGCCCTCCCTTCACGGCCAGGCCGGGAGCATGGATGGAGAAGCCGTTTTACTGTGGACACTGTGTGAGCGGCCGGGCTCTGTGTGGTCATACAGGAGTGAGAAAATGACCATGCAAAGCAGAGCAGTGAAGGGGATTGTCCTAAGGCATTTACAGATTTCTGTTGAGGTCCTGGCTGGGTAGCTCGATTGATTAGGGTGTTACCCTTATGCACCCAGGTTGCAGGTTCGATCCCCATTGGGGGACCTATAAGAAGCAACCCCTCTGGCTGGTGTAGCTCAGTGGACTGAGCGTGAGCTGAGAACCAAAGGGTGGATGGTTCAATTCCCAGTCAGGGCACATGTCTGGGTTGCAGCCCAGGTCCCCAGTAGGGGGCGTGCGAGAGGCAACCACACACTGATGTTTCTCTCCGTCTCTTTCTCCTTCCCTTCCCCTCTCTCTAACAATAAATAAATAAAATGTTAAAAAAAAAAGAAGCAACCAATGAATGTATCAATAAATGGAACAACAAATTATTTCTGTCTCTCAAATCAATTTGAATTTTTTTGGTTGAAACATTAAACATTGAAACGTTAATCAAACATGGAAACATTAAATACGAACATTTTGAATGTAATTGAAATTAAAAACGTTAATTTCAACATAATTAAAATTGCATGCGAAGCGTTTTAATTAAAATTTTAACGTCATTTTAAAATTTTAATGCAAACTGCACTGTAACACTAAAATTTTAATTAAACACAAACATTTGTCGAAGCATCCCATGTGTATGGAAAGCAACTAAGTAAAATAATATTTATTCAGTAGCACTGTCATATTATTATTTTTATTATTTTTTAAAGATTTTATTTATTTATCTTTAGAAAGAGGGGATGGGAGGAAGAAAGAGAAGGAGAGAAACATCCATGTGTGATTGCCTCGTGTGCACCCCCTACTGGGGACCTGGCCTGCAACCCAGGCATGTGCCCTGACTGGGAATCGAACCAGCGACCCTTTGGTTCACAGGCCCACACTCAATCCACTGAGCACACCTTGGTTGGGATTGCAGCTGTGTCCTCTTGAGTTTTGTGCCTTACCCTTTGCAGTAATCATTATCTGTGGCTTCTCAGGGGGACCCCAAAGTCACGCCGTCACACCATGACTTGGGGACCACGTACAGGCTCACCCCGACCCACGACTGCACTTCACAGCGAACCCCACCCAAGACCCCATCAAAGCTTCAGCAGGTCTCTCTTCAAGAGGCAGAGTTTAGCTGTAACGCTGGCTAGAAAAATCCCTCCCCTCTCCAGTGGTGTCGAGGGGATCGCCTTTCGAGAATGCAAACTCTTTCTCCAACGAACCCATTCATTAAGAAAGAATTTGGATACATCCAGGTACAGGTGGGTCTCGGACAACCTCTGGTGAGAAGGGGTTGGCGCGTCCGATGCTGTCGGGTAGCTCAGCCATATCAGGGGTCCCTTAGTGCCCCTGCACCTTTGTGGGGGCGGGAGGGTGCCGTGGCCCCAGGAGAAATAACCGCCTCTAAAACCCCAGGGGAAGGCGGAGCACGTGTGCACGCCGGCACGGTCTTTTCTGCAAGGAGATGCGCTTGGAAACCAAGCGACGCTGAAGCGTCTCTTTTTCTTGCTGGCTTCACAATCCGCCACCAGGAAGACATTACATCCTCTCCTCACAAACAGTGCCTGCCTGGATTCTTGGTTAATTAATCATGCTTAACCCTTTCATTTCCGCGTGGGCGGCTGGCTGAACGCCCTCCAGCGATCGCGGCTTTGGGCAGCAGGCAGGTAGCTCCTCCTTGCTTGGAGAGTGGAAACCAGGACAGAGGGGTATTCCCGCCTATTTTTATCACGGACGTCAACCGCCAGGCGTGTGTGTGATCTTCGCCACGGCCTTCCACTGTCCTGACAGCAGCTGGTGGCAGATATCTAACAAATAGTAGACCGTGGCATCTCAGAAAAATGGGTAGTTCCGTGCCTTGGCTGGCACCAAAGTATTTTCAATGAAAAGGTTAAATGCTGTCATCCGCCTGCGTGCTGTGACTTGATCTGGTCCATTCGAAGTGTCAAATCAGAACGCTCGCTTATTAGGCTGACTTTGTTATGATGATGATGATGGTGATGATGAAACATCCATGTGTGGTTGCCTCTCGTTTGCCCCCTACTGGGGACCTGGGCTGCAACCCAGGCATGCGCCCTGACTGGGAATCGAATTGGTGACGCTTTGGCTCACAGGCCCGCACTCGATCCACCAGGCCAGACCAGCCAGGGCCGCGATGAAAATATTCAAGGATCCCCTCTATGCAGTGAATGTTATGGAATGCAGCGTTATATTATCAGGGCTTTTTAAAGCCCCCTTCTCCCACGGACATCATGGCTGGTATCAGAGCTGTGCGGACCTAGTCGGTACCCAATGCATCTGTATCGATGACAGCGCTGGCAGCATCCCTTGTACAGGGGTGATCGATTTTCTCAGGGACAAGCCTGAGGCTCGGTGATGAATGAACGGAGGACGCCCTGGAGATGCTGAAATGCTTCCCGAATACATGCATTTTTTTTTCCGTGTAGTCTTCCCAAGTGCTTTTATTGTATTTGACATGTTCCAAATCAGTAATCCCTGCGGGGTGTGGACAGCAACTGTGCTGAGCAGGGTATGTGATTGGCACGGAGCCATGTCTGTGCCAAATGTGGGGCGCACTCAGGGTGCTGACTCAGACTTCAGATGGGAGCTCGGGGTTCATGGTCTAACGCCGTCCTGCCCTCTGTGCTCCATCCACCTGTCCACCCACCCATCCATCCATCTGCCCACCATCCATTCATTACCCATCCATCCACCTAACGATCCATCCACCTAACCCATCCATCCACCTAACCATCCACCCATCCATCCATCACTCATCCCTCCACCTAACCATCCATCTACCTATCCATCCACCCATCCATCCATCACTCATCCATCCACTTAACCATCCATCCACCTGTCCACCCATCCATTCATCCATGTACCCACCATCCATTCATTACTCATCTATCCACCTAACCATCCACCCACCTAACCATCCATCCACCTAACCATCCACCCATCCATCCATCACTCATCCATCCACCTAACCATCCATCCACCCACCCATCCATCCATCACTCATCCATCCACCTAACCATCCACCCATCCATCCATCCATCCATCCATCCATCACTCATCCATCCACCTAACCATCCATCCACCCACCCATCCATCCATCTGCCCACCATCCATTCATTACCCATCCATCCACCTAACGATCCATTCACCTAACCCATCCATCCACCTAACCATCCACCCATCCATCCATCACTCATCCATCCACTTAACCATCCATCCATCCACCCATCCATCCATCACTCATCCATTCATCCATCTACCCACCCATCCATTCATTACCCATCCATCCACCTAACCATCCATCTACCTATCCACGCACTGGCATACATTCCACAAGTATCTTTTTATTGCCTTTTCTGAAACATTATTTTTTAATTTTTAATTTTATTTACTTTTTATTATAACTCTGTAATACATCATCTGTGTATTGTACTGTGTGCTCACCACCCCAAGTCGGGTCTCCTTCCCTCACCATTTGTCCCCCCTTTATCCTCCTCCACCTCCCCCACCCCCTTCCCTCTGGTCCTCACCACGCTGTTGTCTGTGTCTGTGAGCCTTTTACTTCCTCACTGAATCCCTTCCCCCTTTTCACCCAGCTCCCCGGTCCCCCTCCGCTCTGACAGCGGTCAGCCACATCTACCAGGCTGTTTCTATCTTGTTAGTTAGTTCAGTTGGTTCATTAGATTCTACGCACAAGTGAGATCCTGCGGTGTTTGTCTCTCTCTGACTCACTGATTTCACTCAGCACGCTACCCTGCAGGTCCATCCACGCCGTCCCCAAGGGCGAGTGCTTTTAAACACTCACCACACCACTGGGCTGTGGTGGCCAAGTCGCTGACTCAGCGGAGGGACACTTGCTTTGCTCTTTCTGTTTCTGGGGTGGTTTTAGTGACGTGGGGGTTTCTGGGGACAAGTCTAGAGAGAAAGAAGCAGGCGAGGCAGCTCACGACCAGATTCCACTCTCCCTGCCTGTTGGTGGCTCTCCCCGAACTGCAGCTCCCTTGTGTCCTCGTGGCCTGTGGCTGGTGTGGCGTTTGCTGGCCACAGTTTCCACCTGTGGGAGCTGAGAGGTCGGAGAACGTCCCAAGGTCACGTCTCCCCGAGATTCTGTCTTCTGGCTGGAAGCCCACTCTGCTCAGCTGCTCCTTCCACCTGCCTCGTAGAATCCTGGGAGAGGCAGGGCTGGCCCTGAGCGTTCGAAAAGCGGGGGCAGAGGCAGGCGGGCCGCCTTCTCAGACGCGCAGCGAAGGTGGGTCCGTTTTGGCAAATACACGCACGCCGCCAGAAACGTGCCGGATCCACCGCAACGAGAATGCCGCTGGGCAGATCCTCCCAGGATCTTAACTGCCACGCAGTCACGGGAGGCATTTACCTGCTCCAATGTGTCCATCGAGGAAGCAAGCGATCGGAACGGAATACTCAGGAGGCAAAATGTTGTTGGAAACCGGTAAGCGAGAATTCACAGGACCGGAAAGACAAGCTGTCCCCCAGTCTTAGGCTGCCTGAGTGTTCTCTGGAAATGGCCCGGAGGCCGATGAAAAGTCAGGTGGAAACGCAAAGTCCGCCAGCGTCTCTCGCAAGACTGACTGGGCAAGACGAGGTCTTCTGTGTGAAGGGACCAGAGGGGAGATGCCCGGGGCTCAGGTTGTGTTGCGCTGAATCCAGACTCCAGGTGGGGAGAGAACGTCCTGGCTACCAAGCGAACAGCAGGGATATTTCACATGCAAATTAAGGCAGAGTACAGATCAAGTCAATTCTGAAACGATTCCTTCTTTTTGCCTTCTGCTGAACACATTTTACAGTTAAAGGTCATCAACCCTAGCGGCATCTACCATGTGTTTTAATAGAGAAGCTTGTAACATGCATCTTTCTGTCCCTCTCTCTTTCTCCCTCTGTTCCTCCTTCCAGCCATTTCTTTGTACGACTCTCTTCCTCCATCCCTCTATCTATCCACCCATCCATCTGTTTGCTCATCTCTCCATCTTTCTCTCCTTCCCTCCCTTCATTCCTCCACATATTTCTCCATCCATCCAACCATTCATCCACCCATCCACCCATCCATCAATCTAACCACCCATCCATCAATCTAACCATTAATCCATCCACCCATCCATCAATCTAACCATCCATCCATCCATCCATCCATCCATCCATCCATCCAACTATCCTTTCACCCATCCATCAATCTAACCATCCATCCATCCATCCATCCATCCATCCATCCATCCATCCATCAATCTAATCATCCATCCATCCATCTAACCATCCATCTATCTATTCATCCATCCATCCATCCATCCATCCATCTAACCATCCATCTATCTATTCATCCATCCATCCATCCATCCATCCATCCATCCATCAATCTAATCATCCATCCATCCATCCATCCATCAATCTAATCATCCATCCATCCATCCATCTAACCATCCATCTATCTATTCATCCATCCATCCATCCATCCATCCATCCATCCATCTAACCATCCATCTATCTATTCATCCATCCATCCACCCATCCATCAATCTAATCATCCATCTATCTATTCATCCATCCATCCATCCATCCATCCATCCATCCATCCATCCATCTAACCATCCATCCATCCATCCATGCACCCCCTAGCATATATTGAACTATATCTTTTTATTGCCTATGATGTTCCAGAGATTAGGAACAGGGAACACAGCAGTTTGTAAGAGCATTGTTCAGACATGTGACTGAACACATAACATTGTTTCCGACGAGAGCAGGATGTAGCTCCTTCTCAGAGAGATTCGCCTGCGATTGTCAAGTCCTGGCTACCCTGCTCTTGTTGTTGCTGAGGCGGGTGCTTGCATCATGCCCCTGGGTACCTCCCAGTTCTTAGAACTCCATGTATAGTGCCTTACTTCCTCCCACAACAATCACGGCAGGGTCCGGCAAGAGAAGTGCGGGTTTATGGGGGAGATGGGCTTCGAAGCGCTGAGTTTGAATGGCCTACAGGACACCATGATGAGGTGTTCAGGAGGTGGGGGAATGTGTCAGCTTGGCCCTCGTACTTCCTTAAAAGAAATATTTGGAGATTCGGGAATGACTGAGACTTGGACATGATTTTGAGATGAGAAGAAAGTTGGGTTGACAAACTTTTCTTTATATCTAGCAAAAAAAACAAACCAAAACAACAAACCCAACCAAACAAACAGATGGGCTTGGATATTAGTTTCATTCCTCTGTTTGGGACACTAATGAATAAATGAGTCCCATGGAGAAATATTAAGCTTATTAAGAATTTATGAGATAAACAATCAGTACCAAAAAAAAACCTCACCCCAAACAAGCCAGTGGTGAATTAAATAATAGAAGGTTATAGAAAGATTAAAATGCTACTGCTCCAGCCTCACTAGAAACAAGCTTTGGAGCCTAGATTTCGGTGCAGGAAACATTATCCCTTATCCATTATCGAAGGAGAGAGGAGACAGATTTATTACAAGCACCAGGAAGAGATTATGGACAGGGAGAAACTGTTATTTATAATGTAGTGATTATACATCCAGCAGCTATCATTACCGTGAATTTTATTATCTTTTTAATTGTTATAATTTACCTTCCCAAGAGCTCTATGAACTTTCTCATTTATTTAAAAAAAAGTCATTAAGTTAATGGCTCTACCTTATACATCATTTTAAAAATAAGAACCCAAGTAAAGTGAAATGGAAAAAAAGAAACACATTTCTTTCTTTCTTTTTTTTTAAAGACTTTTTTTTTATTTATTCATTTTTATTATTTATTTATTTATTTATCTTTAGAGGGGAAGGGAAGGAGAGAGGGAGAGAAACATCAATGTGCGGTTGCCTCTCGTGTGTCCCCTGCCGGGAACTGGCCTGGCAACCCAGGCCTGTGCCCTGACTGGGAATCGAACCGCGATCCTTTGGTTCGCAGGCCCGCGCTCAATCCACTGAGCTACACCAGCCAGGGCATTCTTTTTTTTTTTTAATTCCATTTTCTAACTATTCTTTTTTTAAGATTTTATTTATTTATTTATTTAGACAGAGGGGAAGGGAGGGAGAAAGAGAGGGAGAGAATCATCAATGTGTGGTTGCATCTCATGCACCTCCTACTGGGGACCTGGCCCACAACCCAGGCATGTGCCCTGACTGGGAATTGAACCTGTGACCCTTTGGTTCACAGGCCCAGCACTCAATTTACTGAGCCACACCAGCCAAGGCAAGAAACACATTTCTTTTCTAAAAAATATATTTTATTGATTACGCTATTACAGTTGTCCCATTTCTCCCCCATCATTTCCCTCCACTCTGCACACCCCCTCCCACCCACACTCCCCCCCTTTAGTTCATGTCCATGTGTCATAAGTTCTTTAGCTTCTACATTTCCCACACTGTTCTTGCCCTCCCCCTGTCTATTTTCTACCCACCGTCTATGCGACTTATTCTCTGTACCTTTTCCCCCTCTCTCCTCCTCCCACTCCCCTGTTGCTGATCCTCCATGTGATCTCCATTTCTGTGGTTCTGTTCCTGTTCTAGCTGTTTGCTTAGTTTGCTTTTGTTTTAGGTGTGGTCGTTAATAGCTGTGAGTTTGCTGTCTTTTTACTGTACATGTTTGTTATCTTCTTTTTCCTAGATAAGTCCCTTTAACAATTTCATATAAAAGGGCTTGGTGATGATGAACTCCTTGAATTTGACCTTATCTGAGAAGCACTTTATCTGCCCTTCCATTCTAAATGACAGCTTTGCTGGATAGAGCAAGTTTGGATGTAGGTCCTTGCTTTTCATGACTTGGAATACTTCTTTCCAGCCCCTTCTTGCCTGTAAGGTCTCTTCTGAGAAATCAGCTGATAGTCTGAAGGGGACTCCTTTGTAGGTGACTGTCCCCTTATCTCTTGCTGCTTCTAGAATTCTCTCCTTCATTTTAATCTTGGCTAACGTAATGATGATGTGCCTTGGTGTGTTCCTCCTCGGGTCCAACTTCTTTGGGACTCTCTGAGCTTCCTGGACTTCCTGGAAGTCTATTTCCTTTGCCAGATTGGGGAAGTTCTCCTTTATTATTTGTTTAAATAACTTTTCTACTTGTTGCTCTTCCTTTTCTCCTTCTGGTACCCCTATAATTTGGATGTTGGGATGTTTAATGATGTCCTGGAGGTTCCTAAGCCTCTCCTCATTTTTTTGAATTCTTGTTTCTTCCTTCTTTTCTGATTGGATGTTTGTTTCTCCCTTCTGGTCCACTCCATTGATTTGAGTCCCGGTTTCCTTCCCATCACTGTTGGTTCCCTGTGTGTTTTCCTTTTTCACATAGCATAGCCTTCATTTTTTCATCTAGTTTGTGACCAAATTCAACCAATTCTGTGAGCATCCTGATCACCAGTGATTTGAACTGTGCATCCGATAGGTTGGTTATCTCTTCGTCACTTAGTCGAATTTTATTTGGAGCTTTGCTCTGTTCTTTCATTTGGGCCATTTTTTTTTTTTTTTTTTTTGTCTTGACGCGGCTATTACGTAGTGAGGGGTGGAGCCTTAAGAGTTCACCAGGGTGGGCCAATCCACATAGCTGGGTTGTGATACTGTATGTGGGGCAGGGGTCCGAGAGGGAACAATAGCGGTTGCTTGGCTCTCTGCCAGATTTCAGTCACTTCCCCCGCTTCCCCCAAGCAAACCGGGCCCTTCTGGTGCTGATTCCCCCAGTGGGTGGGCTTGTGCATGTTCTAGGACCCCGTGGGACTCTCCAACGAACTCTCTTGTGAGGCTCGGAGTCTCTCCTGGCACCTCAACCCCCACAGGTGTTTTCAATTGGTGGTTTGAGGCTTTACTTCCCTGTGCTGGGGCCCTGGGTTGTGGGGTCCATCCCGCTCCCCAGTTTCACCTGGTTTATCTGCACAAGAATGTGGGACCGCCCGTCCACCAGCTGCCTTTTGCGCTGCTCCCCTCCACAGTCCACCACTTCGCTGGGTCCTCCTGCCGCTGCCTTTCGTGCCTGGGGTTCGCCAATTGCTGCCTTGTGCTCGGGGTCTGCCAGCCGCCCTGTCAGGAGCCCTCTCTGTCCTGGCTCCCCACCTCCGCCCCTCCTACTGGTCTGGATGAATGTTTCTTCTTGAACTCCTTGGTTGTCAGACTTCCATGTGGTTCAATTTTCTGTCAGTACTGATTGTTTTTTGTTTTTAAATTGTTGTTGTGCTTATTCTGGTTGTGCGGGGAGGCACAGTGTGTCTACCTACACCTCCATCTTGGCAGGAAGTCAAGAAGAAAGACATTTCTTGATTTGCTCTAATTTGCGGGCCAGGTTATGAGGGATGAACCGGAAGCTGTAGTTCCCCCGGATGCTGTTCTCTGGGCTCGCATGTGCGGGCGTTGGTTTGAACAGGTGGCACCAATCTGAAAGTGGAATGATTTATGCATACTTCCTTCAAGTGATACTAAATTCCTCAATGTTTATTTTCCAAATTTTGTTTCAAGTTAATAAAACTTTAAAAAATCCCAGGAGTGTTTAAATTGAGGTATATTGCACCCAGGGAAAGGGTAATTTATCTGCAGAGATTTGCGCAATGCCAAAGAACCCTCCTCCATTTTTCCTAACTTTATCCTCCTAAGCCCTGAGTCTTTTATGAGGAAATGATTTATCAATGGAAGCCTATTAAACTGTCTTTGACTCCTAATAATTCCTTATTTCACATCCACCACCATCGCAGAATAATTGAAAAGTGTTAGAGACCATAAACACGTGTGGAACAAACGCCAGAGTAAAACAGGCATCGTCTTAGCCTCAGAAAATCTTTCAATTCAATTAATTTTTTAAAGGAGAAAGACACGAGTTTTATTTATTTACTTATTTATGTATTTATTTACAAAGGATTTTATTTATTGATTTTAGAGAGATGGGAAGGGAAGGAAAAGAGAGGGAGAGAAACATCGATGTGTAAGAGCGACATCTCTTGGTTACCTCTCACGCGCCCCAAACTGGGGACCTGGCCCCGAAACTTGGGCATGTGCTATGACTGGGAATTGAACCCGTGATGTTTTGGTTCAGAGGCCAGCACTCAATCCACTGAGCTACACCAGCCAGGGCTTTAAATTCAATTTAAATGCATTTGTTGAGTATCCACAATGGAAAAAGCATATACTAGGTCCACTTGATGACCATACTGAAGCACATGGCCCAGTGTGTTAGCCGCAACCTCAGTAGGCTAACGTCCTCTAACACAAGGATGACACATGGCAGGGGAGAAGGAAAGAACGTTTACACATACATCACTCTTAAGAAGACTGCAAATGAGGCCCTGGCTGGCTAGCTCAGTTGGTTGGAGTGTTATCCTGATTCACCAAGGTTGTGGGTTCAATTCCTAGTCAGGGCACATACAAGAATCAACCAATGAATGCATCAACAGGTGCAACAACAAATCAGTGCTTCTCCCTCTCTCTCCCATCAAAAAACATAACCTTGGGTTAGGATTTTAAAAAAAGAAGGAAGAAAGACCCAAACAGCAAGAGCAAGAGAGACATTAACACAAAATAAACCCTCATTTCAAACAAGAAAACCTCAAATGAAATGTGAAAGAAACACCAAAATACAGATTGCAATTTGACCATGAATAACATCTGAAAGGAAACTAGACTGCCCCTAAATGAAGTCTTAAATTTTTTTTAAAAACAGGACTAAGAGTCTTCAGCTTTATCTCTTGCTAAGAAGGCTCTGGGGTGGCAGGAACTATATCAAAACTTGCCTCTCAGCCTGAGTGTGCAGACTGAGGAGTCGGGTCCTTTGAGAGCAGTTTTGCCACAGGGAATCTTCATCTGCTATACACATCTTCCCAGTGAGAGGGGTTTCAGGTTTCCTGGTTGCCGAGACCAGAATGCTTTTCCTTTCCTTTCCTTTCCTTTCCTTTCCTTTCCTTTCCTTTCCTTTCCTTTCCTTTCCTTTCCTTTCCTTTCCTTTCCTTTCCTTCCCTTCCCTTCCCTTCCCTTCCCTTCCCTTCCCTTCCCTTCCCTTCCCTTCCCTTCCCTTCCCTTTCCTTTCCTTTCCTTTATTTTTAAGGAGAGGGGAAGGGAGGGAGAGAGGGAGAGAAACATCAGTGTGTAGTTGCCTCTCATCTGCCCCCTACTGGGGAGCTGGCCTGCAACCCAGGCATGTGCCCTGACTGGGAATCGAACCAGCGACTCTTTGGTTCGCAACCAGATGCTCAATCCACTGAGCCACACCAGCCAGGGCAGGAGTGTTTTTCTGATAGAAAAATGTAATATTGATTGTAAGCTTGCCTGGGGAAGAAATATTTACGGAACCTTTCTGTTTATTGTGTGGGTAGAAAAAAATAATCTCGTTTGCTTTGAGACTTGCCAGCTTCCCTGGCGTGGTTTCAGATACCGCCCTGACGTTCCAGGGGGGTAAACAAGGCGAACGTTTCAAGGATGCGGCAGAAACAGGACCAGGGTGCTTTACTCTTGCTGTTGCCCCCGAATATCTATCCATCCTGCTCTGTGAGAAGCGATGTGATTAACACATCGCTGAGCTGCAGTCGAAAGAGGGGGTTTTGTGTTGTCATTTCACACTGTGCAGGGGGACAGCGCGGTCTGGGAGAGGAAAGTGTTGCTCTGCGAAAGCACAGAGCCATCTCGCACGATTGTGTCCCGTGGAACGAGCTGCTAAGTTGCTTTTCAGAGACAACAACGCAAACCACAAGTCATGCAGCTCAGATACGTGCAGAGGAGAGAACTTGGACCTCCAGCTGCACCTGGAGCCAAAGTCTCATTCCTCTCCCTCTCCCTCACTGAACCAAAGGACCAGGACCGAACGGGAACTTGAGCACCAGAACCTTTCAGAAGCAGAGGGTCCCTTGTCCAGGAAGATCCGGTGCCGACCCCCTTTACCACAAATGGCCAGGCTTCCGGGTCCTCCAGTTAAAACTCGCCCCCCAGGACTTCCACATCCCAGTTCCCCAGCCCCTTAAAGACCCGAGGCCTGGTCCAGCCCGCAAGATGAGTGTTGGGTACCACTCGGGCTCGTTTCTTCTCGGTGGGCACCTTCTCCTTCCACAGGCCTTCCCTTACTCCAGACGCTGGCGTTCTGAGTTCGGGCCTATCCCAGTGTCAGGCTGAGGGACTTTGGTTTGGTACCATGTACACCCCGAACTCCAGCTGCAAGAATGAAATAAGATCAGAGGGTAGTCCTGGGCGTCCTAAGCAAAGGATTTTATGTATTTCATACCCATGTATTTTAATTCTTGGAGGTACTTTACTATAGTGACCAGCTCAGTTGAACATAATTCAGAAGCACCTGGTAGGGAATGAAACTTTATTTACTACAGTGGATGCAAAGTTTTGGGGAACGGACTCTTTCCTCTGAAAGTCTGGGACCCCCGCCCCCAGTCTTGAGCTTATTGGGAAGATTAGCTTGCACACCACTAGCTCTGTGCATTTACAGGTACATCTGCCCAGGTGTCTGCTGTGTGTCTCTGGACACATTCCTAAAAGAGTAAGGGAATGAGTGCACACATTTCTTGGTGCCTGGGGTGATTAGCACACGCCAGCAGTAGCACCCTAGATCTTCAAGGAAGATCTCGCGGGGATGTATCAATTCAACATCTTCAAAGCCTGTGATTTTTCGGGGATCTTCTATCCCAGTGCAGAGCTGAATAAGAGAGGCAAAACTCTTGCTTCTGACTTTTGGGGGGAAGGTTTTGAACTTTCTGCAGAGCATATGATGTTGGTTATCGGTTTCTCAGTCATACCCTATATCAGGATGGAGAGGTTTCCTTCCACCTAGAATGGGACATGGGACATGATTTTACCCTGGAAGGTGCTGTATTTTGTTAAGTGCTTTTTCTGCATTTATTGAAATGACTATGTGGCTCTTTCCCTTTATTCTTTTAATATATATATATATATATTAAATATATATGATGTCCTTGCCCCCACGAGTCTGAGCTGGGGGATGGGCTACACGGAGCAGGGCCATTGAGTTGCTCTGCACAGCAACAGCTTTGCAGCAGCTAACCTCAGGCATGGTCATTTAACACACCTACAGCCTTTAACTGGTTGCATGGATATGTTGAATAGCTGTGGCCATGCTCTGAGCCTGGAGGATGGGAGTGACTTCAGCCCATGATGTCACTGGGAGGCAACTCCCTCTGGGTCCAGCACCCGCATCAAAGCTTGGAGCTGATTGGCTCCTCACTGTGGGTGGGGCGGCCCCTGCCCAGACTTACCGTGGTAGCCCAGCGAAGCTGGAAGGAGAGGGGAGTGCTGGCAGCTGTAATGGATTGTGGGCGGAGCCGGAAATGGGGCTGCAGAGGAAGACTGGCGCTGGGATTTCAAACCCCAGGTGCAGCAGCCATGCTGGGGCTTTTGGGGACCCCGCGGCTTTGGTGAAAGTTGGGAACGTGCAGTTTTAGGGTGCACCCTTTTTGCCAAGTGGCTTGGGAAGCAGGAGAGACTTTGCCTGGAAGAAAAAGGGTGGAAGGATGCTTGCTGGTGGGCCTTGAGGAGGGGCCTCATGGTTTTGGGTAAACCGGAGACCCTGGCTGGGGACACAGCTGGTGGTGCACCTTATGTCTGGGCTGTGAAATCTCCTTTTGACTGAGTCATGCTGAAGTCGTCTGTTTCTGCATTGGGTTTCCCCCAACGAGACTTCAAGTTCTGCAGCCTGACACCTTCATTTGCTCACCTTGTTCTCCCCGGTGCCTCTTCAAAGGCTCGGCACACCGCCATGCCCAAGAAGTACCTGTGGCTCTGAACGGAAGGCCCACCCAGATCCCTGATGGCTGAGGAGCGCGAAGGCCCCCAGAGTTCAGAGAGATTTAAAAAGAAGTGAAGAGGTAGAGGGGTAGGAGGAGTCAGCCCAGAATCGGGGCTCCAGGCTCGGGGCTCGGGGAGCTTCAGGCAAGTAGGATTTGGACGGGACAAAGGAGCGGAGGTTAGTCCAGGTCAGGGGCTGAGGGTTGGAAAGTGAAGCAAAGTGAGAAGGTAGTGGGGTATGTCGGACAAGATGAGACTGGATGGATGAGGAGGTGAAGGATCTGGGGGGAACTGAGGGCTGCCTGTGGGTGAGGGCTGGGCTCCCTGTGAGTGTGGGGTACGGTGGGTGTGGGTGAGGGCTGGGCTCCCTGTGAGTGTGGGGTGCGGTGGGTGTGGGTGAGGGGTGGCCTGCCTGTGGGTGGTCAGTGGCTTCTGTAGCGCATACAGACATAGCCCCTGCCTGTGATATTCCTTCCCCAGTCTCTTCTGATTTGGTAGGGAGTTTGGAATCTTCTAGAACACCACCAGTGCCCTGCAGAAAGCTGCTTTCCCCCTGCTGTTTGGCCTCAGCAGGCCCTGTTCTCACTGCACAGGGAAGTCGGGGGGAAGCACTGAGAACCCCCCAAAAGACCTGGGCTGGGTCTGTGAGCCGCAGGACCCCTGAGGGGTGGGGCAGCTTAGAGCGGAGCTTTGCTTCTCACTCACACCTGAATTTCCCATGAATCTGCCCGCCCTTCCGTCCAATTTTTTCTGGAATACTAATTACATCCTAGGGCTACCAGCTTCCACTGAGCCACTGCCTGGGAGATTAAACTGGTACTCTCGTCTTCTCCGTGATGTTATTTTTTTAAACAGAGCCTTCGTGTCTACAGATGTAAGATAATAATTCTTCATTTCACGTGCAATATTCCTTCGTGGATCAAATAATGCCTCCTTATCCTACCACATTAGGAGCTTTGTTAAAAGAAGAAAAGCAGCTTTGTCTTCCTGGTGATAAAAAAAATAAAATAAAATAAAATAAAATAAACCAAGTGAATGTAAGTGATGCTATATATAAAAGCTGCCATGGGTTGCCATGGTAACCGAAGTTCTCAAAAGGACAGAAAGAAAGGAACATCGGGGTGTTGTGACAAATGACACTTGAAGTGACAGTTCTCCAAGGATGCTTGCTTTTAATTAATGCAGAGCTGCGAGGGATGCTATTACCAAATAATAGAGTAACGTGGAAATCAGGAACGGGGCTGGTAGATTTGTTTTTCTAGCGCCAGAACTGGAGAGCGAGACTTCTCTGCGAGAGAAGGTTCCCGATGGCGGGGCTCCGCAGTCACGTGACACCCGAGGGTGCCCTCCGCTCTCTGGAACGAGCAGGAGTGTGGGAACAGCTGTCTGTGGCTGATCCGAGGGAACCTAAAAATAGCCCAGTCACCACAAAGAAGAGCAATTATGTAACATCCAAAGTCACTACCTTCAAACTGTTTTTTTTAAATTCTCACGCAAGGATATGTTTACTGGGTTTTAGAGGAAGAGGGTGAGAGAGAGACGGAGAGACATCAGGATGAGAGAGAAACATTGAATTGATGTCGCACCCAACTGTCGACCCAGACATGCGCCCTGACCTGGGTATCAAACCCCGTCAACTTCTCAGCGCTCGGGCCCATGGATGCTCCAACCTACTGTGCCCCTCCTGGACCCTGAGCCAAGTCATATGATTGCCTCTAAGCAAGGACATTTGAAGGGAGGGGGGTGCATCTTGAGCTCTAAACCCAAGACACGCAGTTTCACAGAAGACCGTCCAATAGACAAGCTGGTACAGCTAAGGATGATGGATGGTGGGCTTGCTTCTCCTGCTCCGGGTGGCAGGGCCGCGTAATCTTGCAAATGTTCCTAGTTCACCTGGCCAGGGGGTCGCTGATTAAGCTCCGGCACTTGCAAACGCTGACAGGAGAGAGGAAGGGACGAGGGAGGGGTGATTTCTTCTTCTCTTTTCGAGAACAGTGGCTGGTGCCTGGCTCCAGCCTCTTTGGTATTTGCAGCAGAGGTGACAGCAGGTGGCCCTGTCCCAGCAGCTGGGGCAGTGTGTGTAAATGACTGGCAGGCTTCAGCAGGGACCCCCGAAAGGGGCTGGGTGACTAGGGACCAGCCGACTGGGCGGTTCCAGCTGTGTGGTCTTCAGCGAGATGCTCCAACCAACGCCGGGCTAGGGCCACCTCTTCCTTCATTGCTTTTCTGTCCGTTGCTGGTTCAATTCCCAGTCAGGGCACATGCCTGGGTTGCTGGCCAGGTCCCCAGTAGGGGGCATGTGAGAGGCAACCACACATTGATGTTTCTCTCTCTCCCTTCCTCTCTCTAAATAAATAAATTTCTTAAAAAGAATTAGAAAGACTCAGAGCCTCTCTGTATCACTGAAGTGAAAGTCAGGGGGTATTGGTTAAGAAAGAATGGAACCCCCATACATAGAATGGGAGTACGTGTGTTGGCTCTGGCTCAGAAGAATCTCAGAATTATGAAGCCCCTCTTCCAGCCTGAGTCGTCCTCTCTGAGGAAGAGCATCTTAATGTGCATAAGAAATCAACCAGCTGAGCCCAGCCACACCAATCACAGCTCATCAGGTATTTTTAACTTATCTGCTTGGCCCGAACCCAGGGCAGACAGATCTGGAGAATAACTTAACTCACGCACATTTACGCATGCCCTCACCTCGTGAACTCAGCTTTCGGGTCTCAGCTGCAATGCTAATTCCCCAGGAACTTTCCCTGACACATGGGATGAGGTATGAACCCAACCTCCCCCAGAAGTCAGGGAGGCAAACAGGATCGCAGTAGATGGCAATCACAGGACCAACGGTTGCGTCCATTTGGTCTGCAGTCTGGCAAACAGATATTTCCAACAGGAAACAATAGAGGAAGTTGGTTACAGACTTTTTGGAACTGACGGAGCAGCGTGAGGGGACAAAAATGGGATTATTCAGATATTGGTGACTGTGGAGACCTGTACTCATGTAGGGCTAAAAGACGAAAAAGGAAGCAGTAGCCATGTGGCCAGGTACCTCAGTCGGTAAGAGGGTCGTCCCAATACGCCAAGGTTGTGGGTTCGATTCCTGGTCACGGAACAAACAAGAACCAACCAATGAATGCATCCATGAGTGGAATTGCTCTGTCTTCTTGACATATTCAGTCCCCTTTGGGCAGAAGCTACTCCGACATCTGCTGGGAAGGGGGTCCAAGAAATGACGTCTGCCGAGACCCAGCCCTCTCAGAAGGGACAGGAACACGGAAGGATGTGACAAAACCGGGGAGAGCGAACGAGAAAATGACCGCACCACGAGAGACCGAGCTCACTCTGGGCTCTCTGGCATCCTTTCCGAGCCCGCCAGCTGCATATTTGTGCAAGGGCACAGTGCTCAGGGCAGCATGGTGGCAGCATCTTAAACAAGCGCAACACTCGCACCACTCTCTCACGAGCGAGACGCGGAGGCCCGTGTATATGGGTCCCTGCAGCCGGCCCCGGGAATCCTGGCCACAGTCAGCGGGCCGGTGGAGATGCACCGCGGGAAGGAGAAGCGAGCGAGCACCAGCATCGACAAGGGCCACTTTTTGGAACTAGAATTGATCCCGTGTCACGTACTGAACAATGTCTGAAGCGATCCTTTTAAAAACACCCCAGTGATCTTTATGGTCCAATCTGACGTTGTCTTCAAGACGAACTGAGAATATGGAATTAAAATTCGCCCAAGGGGTGGAGCAAGTGCCTCTGCATGAATAGTAAAATTCCCCTCCCCCCTCCCATGAAAACCTTCAGCAACTCCTGTTGTCGGTTTGTACGTGGCTGGGTGACCCGGGGATGCTCTCTGCTGCGGTTCCTCTGTCCAAAGGCACCGGCAGCTGGTATACCACGCGGCGGGACACATAACTCAGTCAGTCCCCGCGAGGGGCTCGAGGGTTGGCTCAACAGTAGGACTTCCGACGAAATGGCACTGCCCGCATGGGCCACCGCTCCTTCAGACCCGTGATCCAGATACAGACTTTGGCCCAGCTGGTTGGAGCCTCATTTCATAGACGGAGAAGTCGCGGGCCCGATTCCTGGTGAGAGCACATACCTGGGTTGCTGCGTGGGTCACTGGTCATGGAGCCGTATGTAGCACAGGCAACTGACGGGCCCTCAGCGTGAAGATGAACACAAAAGAAAACCGTATTCCTATCTTGAAAATGGCCTCGAAGCCTTCAAAGCCCATCCAGCCTCTGAAAAAAAAAAACAGTGCTGACCTCGACCTAACCCCCCAAGCTGCTTCCATGCCTCAGTCTCCCCAGGTCGTGGTCCGGGCTAGTTGGGGAACGGAGGCGATTCCTCCCCTCACCGCCCAGGTTCGCTGTTCAAACCCCTGCAGCGACCGTGTGTCGGCCCCCGGGGGAGGGGCGTCCCGCTTCGGGGAGCCCCCTCCCCGCACCCCACCCTGGACACACACAGCTGGAGGCGGACGCCAGCTGGTCCAGGCCCGGCCCTCTCTTCCCTCGCGTTCCCCATCTCCCCGACCTCGGGCCAGAAACCCTTAAGTGGGGCGTAGAGAGCAGAGGCCAGACACAGACACCCTTTATCATCCAGGGGATGGCGCTCGTGGGCGGCGGCGGAGCCGTTCCCTAGCGCGCCGCCGTGGCGACCTTTGCACCGCGCGCCCTGCCTCGGGCCGCCCCGTGCACGCCTTAGACTTGCACAGGGTTCCACGTCGAGCTCGAGTTCGATGAGGCTGGAGAGAGCACTCCTCCCGCAGGGTTTCACCGTGGTGACGTGGTAATCGTAACCGCTGATGGGGACATTCTCAATGTGCACGTAAATGCTACGAGTAGCCCAAATGCCAAAAGTGACTATACAAGCACTGGCGACGGCTTCCCCACTCCGAGGAAGGAACGGAGAGCTTTCACCATTTGTATTTGTCGTTCTTGGAAGGCTCTCTATATACATCGACTTGGTGAATGTCTTACTGGATTGTATTTGGAATTTATTTAAAAAAAAAAAGAAATTGAACGTTCCCACACCGGGAGTCGAACCCGGGCCGCCTGGGTGAAAACCAGGAATCCTAACCGCTAGACCATGTGGGAGACGGTGAGTAAAGCCTTCCGTGCTAGCGTATTGAAGCACTCGCCGCTTCCGCCTTCCGGCCGCCCCGCCTTCCGGCCGCCCCGCCTTCCGCGCTTGCGCGGCTTCCTCCCCGCGTTCGCCGGCCGTTCCGTGCCCAGCGTCGCTCCGGAGCCGGGACCGGTTGGGGGCCTGGGGGCAGCGATCCCTCACCCCCGCCCCCCAAACCCCGGCCCGGGACCCGAGCTCCCACAATCGCCGGTTCAAAGGCCCGCGATGAGGTTTCCGGAGACGAAGCGCCGGAGTCCCGGGCCCGTCCCCGTCCCCCTGGCCGGTGGCGCGGCCGGCTGACCTTTTCAGCCCGGACTTGCCAGCGCCACGTCCGAGGTCGGGGGACACGGCGGCGGGAACTTGGCATTTACGCGGCCGCACGGAGGAAAGCGTGCCCCCGGGGACATTCGGGAACCAAAACAGAGGACCCCAGACCGAAAAGGAGGGACCCACACACCGCGCTGCGTTAGCGCGCACGTTGGCAAAGAGCAAAGCAAAAGCAAAAGCAAAAGCAAAAGCGCGGCCCGGGGCGGGGTCTGCACGAGCCCCGCAAGAGGTCGGTGTCCCCCGTGTGCAGGGGGAAAGCACTCAGGGCTTTTGCAGCGAGGCCCACGCGGGGCGCAGGTTGGGGGCACCGGGACGCATCTCACAGCGGAGCCCCAGTCTCGCCGGCTCCCCGCGACCCCGCGGCCCGAAAGCGACGGGGCGCCGATGCGCGGAGCCCGCCGGTGCGCGGGAGCCTGAGCCGGGAGGTGCGCTGCGGTGGGGGTGCCCTCCCTACCCCGGCCGTGACCGCGCAGTTCGGTGTTTCAGCTCTCGTCAAAGCACGTGCATTTTCACAAAGCACTCCAAAAAAAAAAAAAAAAAAAAAAAAAAAATTAAAGTCGGGTATTTACATAGCTTTAAATTAAAAAAAAATCAAATGAAAGTAGAAGCATGGCGATTGCCTTTGTAATTCAGAATATGGTTAAATTTATTTTGAAAATTATCTGTGTGTTTGAAAAGCGGATTCTTTCATGAATGAACGTAAACTTGGTAATTGTGAATTCAGAGCCATGGATGGAATCTGTCTGTTTCTGAAAGGTGTGATGAAGTTTGCCAGTATGCAGAAGTTGGAGCTATATATATTGAAGTTGTAATGCTTTTGTTTAAAATGTTAACACACGCACACACCCCCCGAAACGCACGGTTAAACTTTTTATATCTTTGGATATCATCAAAATGCAAGCACCTAACAGTTATTCTTTCTTTTCCTTTGTTTTGTTGACATGCAGTTAAGGTGTACAGGACAATAATGTGACTTACGGATATTGAGAAATGATCGCCAAAATATATTTAGTTAACATTTCATCACCTCATATGCACACACAGACACACGAAAAAATGTTTTTTTCCTTGTGATGAAAAATTTTAGGATTCACTCTCTTAGCAACTTTCAAATACATCATAGAGCGGGGTTAACCATAGTCATGTTGTAAATCACACCCCTGGTACTATATTGGTCTTAGACCTGTTTATACATTTTGATCAGCATCATCCAATATTTGTTCTGCTGCGACTTGCTTATGTTACTCATCATCATTCTATCCTTGAGACTGACTCACCTCCACCAGTCTGGGGCATCTTCAGGGTAAATTCTCAATTGCAGATTTTGGAGGCACCCTGGGAAGTCAGAATCAGCTTGCCAGCCGAGTGAGGGAGCTGGGGTGCGATTGGCTTGCCCAACGAAGTGGGGGGCAGGCCATTTCCTCTCTGTCCCCCTCCTGCAGCCTCCATGGTTCCAGTGTCCCTGGGGCTGTGTCCCTGGGGTCCCTGCATCCATGGGCCTGAGCTCCTTCCCCCTTCCTCTCCCTGGAGTGGAGACAAGAGGCTAGCAAGCCACTTGTCAATCTAGTCCCTGCGTTTACTGACTTTTGACCCTTCGGGGCTTTTTATTATCTTGCTCATTGGCTTCAAAATTAGGTCCATGTTGTTGTAATCCCTTTGCATGCTGACAAGTGGTTACCAGACTTCCTGTGGCGATGACATCATAAGGCATGTAAATGTCAAATCGCTCACGGTGTACACCTGAAAGTAATACGGTGGTGTGTGTCCGCTGTAATAAAAAATAGGAAAGGGACGCTTTTCTACCGTTCTTGATTGTTTTCAGCAGGAGTGGTTTTTCAGGGCATTACGTTTATCGTGCTGCCCTAATGTTACTGGAGCAAAGGCCACTTCTAAAGGCCCGAACTCAGAACGCCAGCGTCTGGAGTAAGGGAAGGCCTGGGGATGGAGAAGGTGCCCACCTAGAGGATACGAGCCTGAGTGGTACCCCACACTCATCTTGCTGGCTGGACCAGGCCGAGGGTCTTTAAGAGCCTGGGGAACTAGGATGTGGAAGTGTGGGGGGCAAGTTTTAACTGGAGGACCTGGGAGCTTGGCCATTTGTGGTAAAGGGGGTCGGCACCGGATCTTCCTGGACAAGGGACCCTCTGTTTCTGAAAGGTTCTGGTGCTCAAGTTCCCATTCGGTCCTGGTCCTTTGGTTCAGTGAGGGAGAGGAAGAAGAATGAGACTTTGGCTCCAGGGGCAGCTGGAGGTCCAAGTTCTCTCCTCTGCACACACCTTGGCTGCATGATTCGTAAGGGTTTGGTCCACTGTCTCTTGCGAGGAACTCAGCATCTCGTTAAACCAGACAGGGCCATTCTGAGCTGGTTCTGTGGTTACAAAAAAAGGAAGTCAATTAATTCTTGAGTTTTGCTTAATTTAGAAAAGTTAAATAAATGCGTTCAAGAAATTTTAAGAAACAGACACCTGGGAAGAAGAAATTAAAATCACAAATAACCCAGGAGACTAACTTGGGGTAACGAACACACCAAACAATACACAGATGATATGTCGTAGAATTGTACGCCTGAAACCTATGTAGTTTTAGTAACCAACGGTACCCCAATGAATTCAATAAAAATAAAATATAGAAAACAAAGCAACTCGGGATCAATGAGGAATCTGCGTCGTCACATTACTGGGTTCTCTGCCTTCCCTTCACCGCTGAATACGCGACATTTTAAACAAACTTTAGAACTGGAGTCTCTGTGTACCTTCGCCCTTATTTTCATGCTATATGATGCTTTGTGACCATCTCTTTAAGTATTTATGTCACCCGGTACGTGACCTTCCGTGTGACCCATCGCTCTGCATCTGGCCTTCATGGCCGCGGGGTCATTGGTTTCCACCGGAGCGGGGACAGCGGCTGGGCCCGACTCGCCTGCTGCTGCTGCTGCGGCGTCTCCAGGCGAAGCGCAGGCCCTCGACGTCGGCGGCGCTGGCTATGCTGTTCGCCTGCGCGGAAGGGGACATCCGCGGAAAACGGACTGTCGCCTGGTTCTTAAAATTGAGGAGAGGCATCCGCAGCTGTTAGCAAAGAGCGCAAAGGGCGGGCGCGTCAGCCGGGCACCCCTCGGTGGGCCTCTCCCCCCCCGCCCCCCCCATCCTTGGCCGCGAAAGCGATCGCGCCAATCCCGCATTTAAGGATGGCCAAATGCAGCCTGCAGGAACGCAGGCTGGTTCTGCCCGGACAGCTAATCCCTGCCAGCGTGCGCTTCACCCGATTTCCTCTGGGGTGCTTTCCTTTGGGAATGTGTCTGTTTAGGTGGCTTTGGCTTTGCCAAAAGCATCGCCCTCGCCTCGGATGACCGTGTCTAAAGTTTCGTATCTTCTATACTTACTTGCTGTTCATTATTCCCTGGGCCATTTTTCTAAAATGGCATTTATTTTTTTATTTGAGTTCTTTCAGCCTTTGTATAAATGTGCAAATATTTTTTTTACCAGCTTTCACATCGCATTTTCATTTGTCTGATGGTGTTTTTCCGAGGTATTCTAAATTATTAGTGTTTTGTATCTTGTTTGTTGTAGGAGGGTTTTTCTTATCTCAGAGTACGGAAACTTTGTATTTTCTTCTCTTTAATCATTTTTAAATGGTTAGTTAAAAGAGCGTTCAGAAAAATGAAGGAAAAATGTACCAAACATTCATGTCCACCCTGAGTCCAATGAACAGACATTTTGGCTTACAGCATTTGCTTTGGATCATTTTTGTAAAAACAAAAACAAAAAAAAAAACACTTTAAAAATAAAGTTAAAACCGCCGGCCTCCTTAAACTTGGTGAGTCTTCTTCAGTAGACGTTTTGTCCTACTTTCATTCACGTATATTTGTTCATAACATACATACGATATCGATTTGTACACAGAACGGTGAGTCTCTCCCTAACGCCGATGCCACAGACTAACGGACACCGAAGAGACAGTGCCTTGGAGGTCCCTGCGGCTGCCGGAACAAGTGAGCACACGCTGATTGACTAGAATAACACGGATTTATTCTCTCACGGTGTTGGGGCTCCCAAGTGCTACAGAACCAGCAGGGCTGGCTCCTTCTGGGGGCTCTCGGGGACAGTCCGGGTCCTGGTTGACTTTGGCCCACCCGGATCACCCAGGCGAATGTCCTCCGTGCCAAGAACCTTAACCTATTCGCAGCTACCGAGTTCCGTTTATTGTGTCAGGTGACATTCCTGGGTGGCAGGGATTAGGAGGTGGACAACCTGGCCAGCTACCATTTAGCCTAACCTCCAGGATGGTAACCGAACACTGGAGTCTGATTCAAACAAACCAATTAAGGGCGGGGGAGGGGGGCAGATTAGGAGGCACCCGGGAAGTGTGGACCCAGGCTAGAAATTGGGTGGTATTCAGCAATGAGGCTTTAGGTGCGATCGGGTCATATTTTCATAAATCCTCATTTGTTTTTAAAAGATACATACCGAAGTGTGGTGGATGCATGGATCTGATGTTTGGTTTCTGTTTTCTGGGCCGGGTGCTGGGTGTGGCCGCAGCCAGGGGAAGCCAGGTGGATGGGGCTATGAGGAGAAGCAGATCTCAAAAAGCCGTTGCTATAGCGACGTAAACAGAAAACAAGCAGAATCCGCACAGGCAGCACCGGGGGGCCTGTTCGCCACCGTGAATTCATAGTGACAGCAACTGGCCCTTTGATGTGGCTTCCTCCAGAACTGCCTTCTCACGCGAGTTCTAAGAAAGGAGACGCATGGTTTGCTCGAGGTGGGTGTTTCCAAGTTCAAGGCCTCCTGGAGGTCAGATCCAACGCCATCTTGGCTCAGGCCCGCCCTGGCCAGAGTTCATCATTCTAGCTCTCCTTTGTGTTTTTCCCGTGACTACAGGGAAACGGAAAGGTAAGTGTATCAGGTTTCCACAGCCAGAGACCCTCCGCTACGACTGGAAGACCAAAAGCCAGCAGCACTAGGGATGGTGAAGTGGTGGACCGTGAACTTGAAGGTCTGAGAGCGGGAAGGTGAAGGAAGCAGGATTTAGAAAGCAGAGCCCTGGCCGGGGTTGTGGGGAGCCCAGGGGCCTGGAAGCTGGGAGCAGAGAGACTGCGGGCCTTCGGGATGCTGCCGGTGCTAAAGGCAGGGCAGGCTGGGTCACGGCCATGTTCAGGGTGGGGGGGGAAGGGAGGGCTTTCTGGATGGGATGGAGACCACGGCCCGGGGACGTGGGACAGGCGGTTTGCCGGGATGCCTTCCCGCCACGTCAGTCAAGCAGTTGCCGTCTGAGCCACGATGACGTCCGATGTCCCTCTGTCCAGGAGCATCTTCACCTCCGGAGCCACGCTCTTTCCAACGGAGGGAGACAGCGCCCGGTGAAGAAAGAGGGTGCGCGCTCTTCGGAGGTGGGAGCCCAGAATTGTTTTTCCACTTTCGAATCTCAGTGTTTGACATAATGGTAGATAGAGCCTCATAGGTGCTCAATAACTATCATTAATTTGAAGTTCTAAATCAAATAAAGGGTACAAGTTTTTTTTTTTTTAATAATCACCTGAGGATATATTTATGGATTTTAGAGAGAGAGAGAGAGAGAGAGAGAGGCATCAATTTGTTGCCTCCGGGACATGCCCCAACTGGGTATCAAACCCACAACCTAGGCTTGTGCCCTGACCGGGAATCGAACACACCACCTTTCGGTGTACTGGCAGGATGCTTCAACCACCTGAGCCACCTGGCCGGGGCCACTATAGAAGTATTAACAACAGGGTTTCCATGAGAAGGTCTAGTAACTGGGAGGGAGAAACGTGTGCAGCGGACTTTCCCCATCCGCGGGGCCGTGGAGCGAGTGCCTGGTGGGCCCCGGGCTCGTCCCCGAAGGAGCGTCCCCTGTGCCCGCCACAGGCTGGGGTCCTCCCGGAGCACGGCCATCACACGTGTCAAAGACGTGCGGGCTGTTTTCTCCAAAACACGTCATGGAAAACCCTTAGAGGACGCAGAAGATGACTTTCTCCCGTGGAAATGGCCACAACGAAGGTGGTAAAAATAAACTCCAGGTTAAAAATACCCCAGCAAGGCAGGGCGGCAGGCTGGCGTGACTCAGAAGCTGGCTCGCGATGGGAGACTTCCGAAGGGCTGCACCTTGCCCGCTTCTTCTTCCGCAGGTCCTCGGCGTATTCCCACCAACGCGACCTGCAGAAGGCGAGCAAGACTTCCCGCAGATGCTTCCTCTGCCCACCCCCCCACACACCCCACACGAGGTTCCCACATCACACACGCAGGGGGCACTCGGCCCAATACTTGGGACAATCTGCGCTCTCGTAGCGTCTAAGTTTGTGAGTTTAGACGGAACCCCTGAGGAAGTCGTTTTAATGCGTCGACATTAACTACACCTCCACATTGGGAGTAGTCAGGTGTGTCCTCGACTTCCAAAGGGAAACTCCTTTCTTTCTTTTCTATTTTCTTTTTTAGTCTGTTGACTGGAGAGAGACAGGAAGGGGGGAGGGGATAGAGATAAGGATAGAGAGATCCGTTGGTCCACTTATTCATATAGTCCTTGGTTGACTCTGATGTGTTCTGACCAGGGATCGAACCTGCAACCTTGGCAAATGTGGCAATGCTCTAACCAACTGGGCTACCCAGCCAGGTTAAACTCATTGCAGTTTTTTTTTTTAAAAGACTTTATTTATTTATTTAGAGGGGAAGGGAGGGAGACAAAGAGGGAGAGAAACATCGATGTGAGAGAGAAACATCCGTTGGTTGCCTCTTACAACCTGGGACCAGTCTGCAATCCAGGCACGTGCCCTGACTGGGAATCGAACCTGCGACCTTTCACTTTGTGGGTCGATGTTCAACCAACTGAGCCACGCCTGTCAGGGTTCATTGTGGTTTTGATTTGCATTTTACCTAATGGTTCGTGATGGTCAGCATCTTTTCACCTGCATTTGGGCTATCTGTACATCTTCTCTGGCCATGTGTCTATGCAAATCTGCTTTTTTATTGTTCGACAAAAATATATTATTATCATTAGAACATTTCCTCATTGAGAAAAATGTAAGGTGAATTTTTTTCAAGATTTTACTTATTCATTTTTAGAGAAAAAGGAAGGGAAGGAGAAAGAGAGGGAGAGAAACATCAGTGTGTGGTTGCCTCTCTTGCGCCCCCTACTGGGGACCTGGCCTGCAACCCGGGCATGTGCCCTGACTGGGAATCGAACCGGCGACCCTTTGGTTTGCAGGCCAGCCCTCAATCCACTGAGCCACACCAGCCAGGGCCGTAAGGTGAATTTTTATAGTTAGTGTTGACATCAAGCTTGAGGGGCGTGTGCGCTCATGACGTCAGACATGCGTGGGGCAGTCTGGTCCCGGGGGATTCTGACCCACACCGCCCTTGGCGAGCGAGCCCTATGCGCGCACCGGCTGCTTCTGGAACTTAGGGCCACGGGTGCGGTCCACAGCGCTAACTCGGAGCCAGTGGACGCGCTGCAAGGAGGCACGTGTGTTCCAGCTCAAATAACATAGAAAGGAGCTGGATGCAAACATCTCTGGCCTGGCGTGTGCCATTTGCTCCTGATTTTGGAGGCACGGGAGACATCCAGCTGGCGAAGAGAAGGTTCGTGATGATGCTCCCGATTTCGAAGGGAGGCTGAATATCGCAGATTCACCAAGGAGAGGAGAGGCCAGGTTGCGTCCAGTTTCACCAGGTTTATTGTTAAGAAGCTCCAGTCGGCGTGGGGGAACCCCTGCCCCCCCGCCCCCGACAAGATGAGATTGTTACATATATTGAATCTTTCTGGCTACAAAGCCTTTACCCATCTTTGCAAAACATACGTCTATGACTAATTGTTTTCATTCGTTTTGCAATGATTTCTGAGAGTTTTATACGGATGGAATTGATTTGTGGGATGAGACCTCTCACTTATGCTATTACATCATAGGGGACAAGTTCCACCTTACTATGCCCAGACTTTGAGTTCTCTCCAGGAAGATTACATTGTCCAGGGAGCCCTGGTCGGGTGGCTCAGTAGGTTGGAGCGTCACCCCATACACCAAAAAACAGTGTTGGGGTTCAATTCCCACTCAGGGCACATACCTAGGTTGCGGGTTTGATCCCCAGTCGGGGTGTAAGCAGGAAGCTATCGATCAGAATTTCTCTCCCATATCAGTGTTTCTCTCTCTAAAATCAATGGACATACCCTCGGGTGAGATTAAAAATAAAATTGTCAGGTGAGCAGACCGTACCTGCCTCAGGAGTCACGGTGGGGATTATGGGAGAGGGACGTGGAAGTGTTGAATCAGGAGCCTCCCTGTGGCAGCTGCGACTGGACGGCTGTCGATGTGGCTGACAGCGGAGACAGGCAAGGCCACAGTGAGTCACGCAGCGTAGAAGCCTCTCCTTCTTTTTGTCCCTGGTGTCCACGTCACATTCTCCTCCATCAAGACAGGGCAGAGGACAATTTCATAATCTGCATAATTGCATAACTAGCCTACTTATTCATACTTTGCTAATAGGCACTTCACCGTGTCAGGAGAAGAGGATGTGAGGACGTTTCATTTTATACTATTTTAAATGTCGTATCATTTTACTTTATTTCTTTCGCATCAAATGCCTTCATGTGGAGCGTCGAAGGCTCATTTTCCTCTTGTGCAGAATTTCACATCGTACGCGATGAACGATAGGTTTGGAGACTGAGGTATTCAGGGCAACATTTTGTTCTTTTTTTAAAAAAAGATTTTATTTATGTATCTTTAGAGAGAGAGGAAGGGAGAAAGAAAGAGAGGGAGAGAAACATCCATGTGTGGTTGCCTCTCACACGCCCCCTACTGGGGACCTGGCCTGCAACCCAGGCCTGTGCCCTGACTGGGAATCGAACCGGCGACCCTTGGGTTCACAGCCTGCGCTCAATCCACTGAGCCACACCAGCTTGAGCTGGGGCAACATTTCATACCAACAGGAAGGAGAAATGACTCCAGCCCTGGATGTGGGCGACCGCGGTGGTGGTGGGGGTCTGGGCCCTAGGAACACAGGTGACATGCCGCTGTCCTCTGCATCGCTGTGTGTGGCCACCACCTGGAACAGTGACACTCTGCGTACTTGGACGCAGGGGCAGCCTTTAGCGCTGATGCTGTGCTTGCTGTAGCCGCTGCACGAATCCCCACCTGACCGGCCGAGTCATAAGACTTCATGCCGGACAACCTTTCATTTCTGAATGGCCACCGAAGTCTATTTTCAGAAAAGCAATGGGGTCTGGATGAAACGAACGCCGGCCCATGAGGGTGAGCCCCACGTGTCCGAGCCCCACGTGTCCGAGCCCCACGTGTCCGAGCCCGAGGAACCTGGGAGATGGCCATGAATTCCGCCTCCCGGGCAACGGCCTTGAAGCGCTCGGGGTCCTGGGAGCGAAGAAGGCAGTTGTCACCTGCCAGGCCCCGCACCACGCACTTCACAGACGTCATTGCAGGGTCCCCCACTGGGCCTGGGCGGACCCAGGAATCGACTCCTCCAGCGTCCTGACCTACAGAGGCTGGGCCTCCCTGGCGTTATTCGGATCAGACTTCCCGATGCAGATGCGGAGGGCGGATGTGGTGCGCGCGCCGCCCTCCGGCTCAGCGACCGGGCTTGCCACCAGGGGGTGTCCGCGGGCACGGCCGAGGTGTCCGCGGGGGCTTGTGTTTTGCTTATTGGACCTGCAGGGGCAGCAGCTTTGTGATCTGGCATCGCAGCCAGCACCGCGCTGCTGAAGGCCAGATCTCCGGGTCTGGGCGTCGGTCCCAGACACCGAGCCGACAGCCAGCCTCTCGGGCTCTGCCAGCACTGCGTAAGCATCCAGCTCTCCGCGTGGGATTCCTGACTCCTGCAGATGGTTCGGATATTTTTCTCTGCCACTGAACCGGAGGGTGAAGATAGGGCTTATTGTTTTGATTCTGGACGGAGGTAACTGGGGGTCTGGAAGGATAAGAACGATCAAGGACGGAGCATGAGAGATCGGATTTCACTCCAGGCCTGTTATCCCTGAAGAGGTCGCTGGATACTGCGGCTTTAGATCGCTTCCAAAGAAAGTACAGCCCTGGCCCGGGGGCTCAGCTGGTTGGAGAGTTGTCCTGTGCATGAAAGGGTCATGGGTTCGATTCCCAGTCAGGGCACATAACTAGTTTGCGGGTTTGAGCCCAGCCTGGGGTGCGTACGGGAGGCAACTGATCAATGTTTCTCTCCGGTATCACTGTCTCCCTCTGAAAATCAATTTAACAAAATTAAAAATAAATTATTAGCTTAAAAAGAAACAGAGCAAATATAAGCCAATAATAGCATAGGAGGCTGAAAAAGCATAACAAACATCCTTTACGTGGCATGGTTTTCTTTTGGGGAAAAGCAAAAGTGTGAGGGAACTTCCCGGGGGACAGAGAAGGAGGAGACCATGACAGACAGGGTGTGCGAGCGGGGACAGAGGCTCGGGGCCAGTCGCTGCTGTTTGAAGTTCCCCAGCTTTGGCTTCGGTGAGCGGAGCATCTTCGGCCCCCGGGGCAAGTGCTTCCGTGACACTGAGGGTCACACGGCCAATCGGAAACCTGGGACCTCCGCCCTGTTTGAATTCCTCGCAGCTCTGAAGGGAGCGAATACCTGTCTCAGAATTCACAACACTCTGTCTGCAGCTGACTTGGATCTGGGCTTCAAATGCATGGCACTGCAGTCACCCAGGAATTCCCAAGCGGCAAGACGAACATACAACAGGGTTTGAAGGTGCATTTTCACGGGATTCTGGGAGGAAGCCCCGCAAGCTGCGTTTGGAGGGACACGCTGTCACGTGATTCCTGTAGGTAAAGCACATGGAGGATGAACTCTTAACCTGCCGTCATAAAGCACCGGAGGAAGTAACTGACCACCAGGGGAAGTCGATGGAAGCCACGACCGCTGGGATCACACCCTCAAAAGTGTCAGGTGATGAAACCGTCAACTAAACACTATACAACATTCTTCTGTTTTCTTTTTCAAAGGGAGGGAGAAAAACACCCCTGTGTGGTTGCCTCTCCTCTCCCATGCCACCTGCTGGAGACCTGGCCCGCAACCCGGGCCTGTGCCCTGACTGGGAATCGAACTGGCGACCCTTTGGTTCAATCCACTGAGCCACACCAGCCAGGGCTGTACAATCTTCTTAAAATGAATAAAGCCATACAAGATGAAGTCGAGAAACATAAAAGAACAAAATACTACGAACAGATTGGTAGGTTTTAAAGCAAGAGAACTTCTAGAAATAGAAAATTAATACTCAGTGCATGAAACAGCATGTCAGACACAGCTTAAGAATTACTGAATGAAGGAAACATTTAAAAGACGCAGCTCAGAGAAACAAGATAGAATGCACACCGCAGAATATGAATGATTTGTTTGTTCATTGTTAACATACATTTAATAGGAGCTCCGGAAAAAAAGAGCAGGAAGCCAGTGGGGAGATACTGTTTGAGAGGTAAGCAACTCTCCCAAAATTCCTTTTTATCCTCAGCTGAGGACATTTTCCATTGCTCTGAGAGAGAGAGAGAGAGAGAGAGAGAGAGAGAGGGAGAGAGAGGCATCGATCTGTTGTTCCACTTATTGATGCCCTCATTGGTCGCTTCTCGTATGTGCCCTGACCGGGAATCGAACCTGCAACGTTGGAATATCGGTTAGCGCATCATCCTGATACACCAAGGTTGCGGGTTCGATCCCTAGTCAGGGCAAATCATGCCTTGCGTAGAGAAAGGACACGGTGGCTAGGGACCGATCTTGGCCGGAGGAGGGTCCCTGGGGATGTTTGCTGGGAAGCGGGTGGGATTTCGTGCACGCCCAGGCACTCCCAAGCATCCATGTGACTGTGGATTCCCGCCAGGTCAGTGAGGGAAGCCTTGTGAAAGCGCAGGTCTTTCCCAAATCTCTTAGGGATCTCGTCTGCTTCAAAGGAAACATTAATTGATTTCACTTCCCTGACTGGGCTTGTGGCCGGCCCCTGGGATGCCAATTAGCTGGCTTTTATGGTTAGAGAACCACAGGGCTGTTAGATGCGCACACGCATCTCCCATATTCATCCGAATCTACAATCCTCATTGTTTCCTGAATGAGGTTAGTGGCGCCAAGACCACACGCGAGGCCAGGCAGCCTCCAGGACCCCGAGTCACAAACATCCATGCACTCTGCTGGCCCCGTGCGGTGCCTGTCACTCAACACAAAGCAAAAGCAAAGTGAGTGTGGCCGAACATGGGGCTTTAACCTCAAGTGTACCTGCAGCATTAAATGTGTGCCTGCACTTAGCTGGTGCTGTTGAACCAAGAGAATGAAAAAAAGACAGCACTACTGACGAAACCCATATTCACTGGAGCATAAAAATGACCTGTTTCACATAGATAAATATCATGACATTATTTCTCCTAAATAAAGAATTATGGGTATTGCCCTGGCTGGTGTGGCTCAGTGGACTGAGCGCCGGACTGTGAATCAAAGGGTCACCGGTTCGATTCCCAGTCAGGGCACACGTCTGGGTTGCTGGCCAGGTCCCCAGTAGGTGGCGCTCAAGAGGCAACCACACATTGATGTTTCTCTCCTTCTCTTCCTCCCTTCCTTCCCCTCTCTCTGGAAATAAATAAAATAAATAAAATCTTAAAAAAAGAATTATGGGTATTATACTTGTAATTTACATTTAAGTTCTTTTAAGATTAATTGAGAAAATGGTAAGGAATTGTTAAAGGTTCTCTTAGAATGAGCTTTTAACACTTTCTTGAAAAGGAAGTCTATAATAAATGTGTGAAGTTATTTTTAGGGTCCCTTTTAAAGCTAAGTGAGATCTTCACTTACAAAGGCATTTCCAAGTGGAAACTTGGCCCGGAGGTAAGACAGCTGCGAATTCATTGAGTGGATTCTGCGGGACATTCCAAAGGGTCAGTGGCGGGTGGAAGTCTCTCTCTCAGAGGACAGGAATTCTAAGACGTCTGCTGATGCGGTGAGAATTTCTGAGAACTTAAACAGTGATTAATCTTACCATTTTTCCAAATCCCTTGCAATCCTTCACCATCAGATGATCTAACCAGGCCTTGAATTTAAATAATATCTTTGCTGTGAGCAAGAAGTCCTGAGTGTTGCCCTGGCTGGTGTGGCTCAGTGGATTGAGTGGGGGCCTGTGAACCAAAGGGTCGCTGGTTCGATTCCCAGTCAGGGCACAGGCCTGGGTTGTGGGCCAGGTCCCCAGTAGCGGGTGAGTGAGAGGCAACCACGCATGGATGTTTCTCTCCCTCTCTTTCTCCCTCCCTCCCCCTCTGTCTAAAGATACTTTACACCATATATATTTTTTAAAGAAAGAAAGTCATATAGCAACAAAAATGAATGAAATACAGGAACACACAGCATGAGTGACCATCACAAGCTTAATATTATTGAATGAAAGAAGCAAGACACTATAAAAAATAATACCTTATTTTAATAAAATCTAACTTACCAATGTTTTCCTTTACGGGTAGTGCTTTTGGTGATTTCAAATGACATTTAATACCCCTGTGTCAGAAAGCTATCGTCCTTAATATCTCCAGAAGCAATACGGTTTGGGTGTTTAGATCTACAGTCCATCCTGAATTAATTTCTAGGAGCGATATAGGTTTTAGGGTGTGTTAGTTTGCTAGGGCAGCCGTCACGAAGCACTAGGCAACTTAGACAATGGACGTGTTTAGTCTCACGGTTCTAGAAGTCCAAGGTCAAGGTGCCGGGAAGGCTGGTTTCTTCAGAGGCCTCCATGCTTGGCTTACAGATAGCCACATTCCGGCTGACTTTCTACGTGTGTCTGCCTAAACGTCTTCCTTTTATAAGGATTCAGGATGTTGGACTTGAACCCACCCTATGGTTCTCATTGTAACCTAATCACCTTCTTAAAGACCATCTCTCCAGATATAGTCCCATTTTGCGGTACCCAAGGTTAGGATCTTAACATGGAAATTTGGGGGGACTCCGTACAAGGCATCACTTAAGATCAAAAAAAATTTTTTTTTCGTATTGATGTCTAGTTGACCTAGCACATTTATTGAAAATAATGTTTTTCTTTATTATTTTGGTGCCAAAATTCAGTACCTGTCTCTTCATAATTCTTATGTCAACAATACTGTTTTAATTACTGTACACTTATTATATGTTTTTATATTCATGGAACCACATTTTTTAACTTGTCCTTCTTTAACGGTGCTTTGGTTAATCTTGGCTCTCCGTGTTTTTTTTAAATTTCCATGTAAATTTTGTCAAATCCTTTCCACCCAAGAACTTATGAATATTTGATCTGGGTGAAATTGACTTTATAGATCAACGTGGGGAAAATCGATGTCTTTACAATACTGAGCACACCAATCCAGTCTCGGGCCATACACCTCCATCGGTTAGATCTTTTCTAATTTTATTAAACAATATTTCCTACTTTCCGTGTAGAGATCTTTCACAGCCCTTGCTCAATCTATTCCTAGGTTTTCAAATATTCGTGATCACTCTAAATTGCATCGCATCACAAGATTTTATGTTTTAGTGGTGTGTCGGCGGCGTAGTGGGTTCTAGTTGATTTTCGGTCTCTCCACCTTAGACTGGCAAGCTTGCTGAACTCACTTGTTCATCGGTCACGTATTTGCACATTGCTTTGAATTTTCTACATGTATCACAACTCGCGCAGGAGATAGCGGGCTCTCTGATCTATTCTTCTCTCGCTTTTCCGATGTCCATTTCTGCTCTTCAATCTATGGTGCTGGCAGCCACTCCACTCACGGGTGAAAGGCCGTGGGGACTCACCTTGTCCCGTTCCTGACCCCAAACGAAGCGAAGGAGCAAAGTTCCCGCCGGAGTAAGGGAGTCACTCCCTGCTCCTAGCTGGCCCAGAGGTTTTACAATCACGGGTTTCGGACTGTATGATATGTTTTGCTGCCTTTATGGAAACAATCATGTAACTTTCCTCTCATTCTGCTAATGTAAGTGCACAATTCGTATCGTGTACATGTGAAAGCTGCATGATTGATTTTGAAATCAATCCCTTGTTTGGACCCGATCTAGCACCCTTGACATGAGTGAAGTTCGTGGTGAGGGGTTATTTTTTTATGTCATGCCAGATTTTCTCTGCTGGGTTTTTTTTTTTTTTTTTTAATCCTTATACGAGGACTTTTTTTTTTTCACTGCTGTTAGAGAGACATACCGAGAAAGGGAAGGAAGAGAAAGAGAAAAGACACATTCATGCAAGAGAGAAACATATACTGGTTGCCTTCCGTGTGTACCCCGATGGGGATTGAGGCTGCAACCTTTCAGTCTGTGGGGCGATGCTCCAACCAACGGCCACTCCAGCCAGGGCCCTTCTTGTTTTGTTTATAATTTCTGCAGCTGAATTCATAACAGAGTCGGGCCTATAATTTTCCTTCGTACTAATTTTCTTTTTTCCCCCTTGTCAGATCTTGACCAAAGTTATGCTAACTTTATAACAAATAGGTTGTGGAACGCTTAATCTATTATTTTCTAGTCCAAGACACAAGATTGGTGATTTTATTACTTAAATTGGTGACAGAATTAACTGGTAGAACCATCTGGACCTGGAGTTTTCTTTGTTGGGAGATTTATAATTACAGTTTCAATTTCTCTAATAATTACAAGCTTTCACATTTTCTGTTCTCAGTTGTATTTTTCTGTTGTTTACCCATTTCATCTAAATTTTCAAATGCATTGGTCATAGTACGATGCGATTCCCTCCTATGATATTTGCAGTATCCTCTTGATGTCTTCATTTTAAAATTATAATTACCTTTATGATTATGTTTTTTAAAAGATTTTATTTACTTATTTTTAGGAAGAGGAGAAGGTAGAGAGAAAGAGAGAGAGAGAAACATCATTGTGTGGTTGCCTTTCACGCAGCCCCCACTGGCAACCTGGCCCACAACCCACGCATGTGCCCTGACTGGGAATCAAACCGGCGACCCTTTGGTTCGCAGGCCTGCACTCAATCTACTGAGCCACACCAGCCAGGGCTGTATCCAGTGTAATTGTTTAAATCACAATTTAACAAGCCATGAGTGACTTGTTAGAATCTCCACTGTTGTAGATTTGGTGATTCTTCTTGTAATTCTGTTAATATTTTCTTCAATCATTTAAAACTATATTATAAGCTGCCTTTAAGTCTAGAACCGATCAATCTTCCTGATATAAAATTAGACCTCAGGTGCTCTGTCTTTCCTTTCCATCTTCCTGTATTTTTACATTTTAGATAAAATCTCTTGCAACTAGCACATAGTTTTTGCTTCTTTTCTAGTCTGAAAGTCTTTGATGTTTGATGGAAGTATCTGGCTACTTTAAAAATATATTTGCCTTTAGATCTACCAATTTATTACTTGTGTAGTATTTTTCTACTTCTTACAAATTCATTTTTTTCTTTCTTGCCTCCTTTTAGGTATTTTTATCTTCATTTTTTTTCTTTTCTTAGGTTTTATGTCTGACATCAATCAATAATTAATTGATAATTTTCTTTCCCTTCAAACAATGCAAAAACATTACAAATCTTTAATATCATTTTTTCTGAACACACTTGCACACGTAATTTTAAGTTCTATGTAGTTACATGTATGTTTGTACCTAAAACATTAAGATATACACTTAAATTCTATAAACTCTTGTTATTTTCAATAGTCAATACGCACTTAAATGTACCTAAATATTTATTGCTTTTCATTCCTTTTTCAACCTGCTCATCTCTCTGGAGGTATTTCCTTTCGTGGGAAGAATATTCTTCAGTATTTCCTGTAGAGGAATACGCACGCGGTAACAACGCTCTTCAACTGTTTTGGTTTGATATCGGATAGATCACTATTTTGTCTTCAATTTCAGCACTTAATTTTTTTCACGGGTGTTGGAGGTCACCCTACAGAGACAGGTTGGGCCTCCACCCTAAACTTGGTTTGGACGTTGAGACTGGTGACGTCACAGGGCCAGGAGGGCGTGGCCACGCTTATTCTCACCCGAAGAAGATTTCTGGGGAGAGGGCGGGGCTGGGGGGGGCGGGGTACAGGCTCCTAAAGTGGTCCAAAGGGCACTGGGTGGGGATTCTGTTACTACTGGCCTCTTAATTATTTCCCTTTTTAGTAGTTGCTCGTGGGTTGATTCTATGTAACTTATAAACGTCTACGGTGCCTGGCTGTTACAGCTTTTACTCCCATATTTATGTATGTATTTATTTATTTCCTCACCTGAGGAGGTCATTTTTCATTGGTTTAGAGAGAGAGGAAAGGAGAGAATCGCCTGGAGAGGGTGGAACCCGAAACCTAGGTATGTACCCGACCCAGGATCTAACTGCGACCTTTTGGTGTTCCGGATGCTGCTCCAAGCAGCTGGGCCACCCACGGCTGATTTTCTTTCTTTCTTTCTTTCTTTCTTTCTTTCTTTCTTTCTTTCTTTCTTTCTTTCTTTCTTTCTTTCTTTCTTTCTTTCTTCCTTCCTTCCTTCCTTCCTTCCTTCCTTCCTTCCTTCCTTCCTTCCTTCTCTTTCTTTCTTTCTTTCTCTCTCTCTCGCTCTCCTTCCTTCCTTCCTTCCTTCCTTCCTTCCTTCCTTCCTTCTCTTTCTTTCTTTCTTTCTTTCTCTCTCTCTCGCTCTCCTTCCTTCCTTCCTTCCTTCCTTCCTTCCTTCCCCTCCCTCCCTCCCTTTCTTTCTTTCTTTCTTTCTTTCTTTCTTTCTTCCTTCCTTCCTTCCTTCCTTCCTTCCTTCCTTCCTTCCTTCCTTCTCTTTCTTTCTTTCTTTCTCTCTCTCTCGCTCTCCTTCCTTCCTTCCTTCCTTCCTTCCTTCCTTCCTTCCTTCTCTTTCTTTCTTTCTTTCTTTCTCTCTCTCTCGCTCTCCTTCCTTCCTTCCTTCCTTCCTTCCTTCCTTCCTTCCTTCCCCTCCCTCCCTCTCTTTCTTTCTTTCTTTCTTTCTTTCTTTCTTTCTTTCTTTCTTTCTTTCTTTCTTTCTTTCTTTATCACCTTACTGCCATGCGTCTGCATCTTGGGAGCACGACTGCCCTACGTTCCCCTTCACTTGACCTTGAGACCCTGCTGGAGGGTCTGGCAGGGGGCCCGGCCTTGCACACACCCTCCACGGAAGGGCGGTCCTCTGGGGCCTGGCCCGCAGCGGTGGGAACCACACGTGTGGCGCAGTGAGCGGGGCAGGGGACACCCGCCAGCAGACCCTGCCAATCTGCGGACCCGAGGGGTGACAGGGGTCACAGCCAGGCAGCCCGCGCATCCTGAATGTTTGTCATGAGTTCCAATCACGTCTGAAACCCCGAGTGGAATGAGCGAAGTGGCAGCTGCCGGCTCTGCACCCCAGCTTATCAAGCCTGGCGGTTTCCTCGATGGCCCCCCCCCATCCCCAAGCCCCTCTACTTCCCGCGTGCACCCCCTGACTCAGGGCGCCCTTTTTCTGGTAGTGGCTGGGCACGTCATTCCACACAGCTTGCCCCCTGAAATCGGTTGAGCTGTGCGGGGCGCAGGGGGGAAGGCCTCACAGTGAGTGTCACCCTGCACTTGCTGAGTTTTCTCACGGCTACAACCTCCAATCCTTTTTGCCCTTTTTTACGTTTAAAAAAATCCGTTTCCCTGAAGGCCTTGCGGATCTTTTGCCGCACGGTCAGAAGGTTGTCATGGCCACACTGCCCTCTTCGGTCCAGGGATGTCTCTCTCCCGCAGCCGCGCTGGAGACAGGACAGCCATCTCCGAGTCCTCCGTGTGCAGATACGGCATCGCAGCAGTGACAGGGAGCAGCACAGGCCGTGACCGCGGTCTGGGGCCTCCCCACCCCGACGTCGAGAGGGGCCCCTCAATCCCTCCTCCAAGAGGCTCCCCGTGGCTGTCAAAGCAAAGCTGTGGCGAAAAGCAGAAGACACGTCGCCGATGCCGGCGGTGCGGGTGACAAGCCCTGGCAGGCTGGTAGGGACCAGCCGCTGCCCCCAGCTGCCACCGGGCACTGCCCTGGATGAAAACCAACATGGGCTGGAGCACACAAAGGCGTGGAATCTCTGGAAATCTTGCTTTTTTAAAACCCTCACCTGAGGAGATGATTCTTGATTTTAGAGAGAGAGAGGAAGGAGAGAGAGGGGGAGAGCCCGCAATGCCTTGCCATTCCTGCCCTGACGGGGGAGGGACCCCCCCACCTTTCGGCGTATGGGCTGATGCTCCGCCCCACTGAGCACCTGGCCAGGGCTGGACATACTGCTTTTAAATTCAGATACCGGAACCGTAACGCGCAGGTCGTTTTACGGGTGAGTTTTCCTGAATCGTTATGGAGGAAGTCCCGGGATGCGAAGGGGGTCCCGATCGGGGCACCTCTCTGTTTAAAAAAACCCACCGGACATCCTTCACGATAAATAAGGTGCCCAAGTGTACACGTTACTCAGCGAGTGAAGGAAACGATGACCCTCGACCTCTGTTCACCTGCTGCTTCTCAGCTCCGCAGAACATTCTCGTTAAATGACATAAACAAGCCAGTCAGAGAAAGACAAGCGCCATCTGATTTCGCTCATACTTGGAATCTCATGAACAAAATGAACTAACAAGCGGCGTGAACTAACAAAATGAACTCACAAGAAACCGGCTCAGGGATGGAGAGCAGGCTGACAGCTGGCCAGGGTGGGGCGGGGCGGGTGGAGGAGGTTATGGGGGAACACATGGTGGTGGACGGAGACTTGGCCTGGGGTGGGGAGCACACAGTCCAATGCCCAGATGGTGCGTTATGGAATCGTACCCCTGAAACCTGTACAGTTTTACTGACCGGTGCCACTCTAATGAATTCAATTAAAAAGGCACCAACAAAGGATGCAAAGTAAAAGCAGAAGTCACAGCTGGAAGGGGAGTAAAGCCCAGAATAGTTTTTACGGCAACTGCCCCCCAGAGCAGGTCCATGACAGGGACTGCAGACGCACCCATGGGGTCATCTTCCGATCAAGGAAACGCTGCGGTCCCAGGCCCAGCTGGTCTATGCCCCCCCCGGCTCTCACCTGGGAGGTGTACGCGATTAAAAATCAGCTGATCCATGGCTCCCTGGGTTTCCATGGATGGAAACACGGTTCCAATAACCATCGTCATCATGACTTCCAGGCAACTCAACATGCACATCTGGAAGTGCTTTTTCCAGCCTTGGCTGGTGTGGCTCAGTGGCTTGAGCACCAGCCTGTGAACCCAAAGGGTTAGTTACCGGTTCGATTCCCAGGCAGGGCACATGCCTGGGTTGTGGGCCAGGTCCCCAGCAGGGGGCGCGCGAGAGGCAACCACACACTGATGTTTCTCTCCCTCCCTTCCCCTCTCTAAAAATAAATAAATAACTTTTTTTAAAAAAAGTGTTTTTGCCAGCATCAGGCGTGGTCCCCTTATTCAATTAAGCAAGCATTTTGAGAGTATTGACTTTACTCCACACTGAGCGCTACGCACAGCAGACAGACAGATGAATCACAGGGGGCACCGGCCCGTGGAGCTCAAACATTACCGGGGAGGTCAGGCATGTAATTGGCTGATGCAAACAGACCTTGGTTAGTGCAAGATAGATGAAAGCACAGGGTGATCGATAACCCAGTAGGAGGGCCTCTGAGCTCGGATGGGTCAAGAAAGGAATCTGGCGACGCAGCGGGAGCTGGAATACGGGTGGGCGATCGAGGGGTCGGAGAGGGGAGGCCGCCCCGCACCTGAAGGCGGCTTGTGGCTGCGGAGCTCTGCCGGCTGGGGCAGGTGTTACGGGGCTTGTGCGTGGAGTGAGCCGGTTGGAGTCGCCCCGAGGCGCTAAGACCTGTCTCGTAGAAGTGGGGAGGAATCCCGTGGCTGGAATGATGCTTTTGCAAGCTGGCTTTGGCTGCCATTTGGATGGTTGGTCTGAGGCGCGGGTTGGAGCTTCAGAGACGAGTTTTTTTTCAATTGAATTTATTGGGGTACAAGTTTCGAGGGTACAACTCAATAAACCATCATCCGCACACTGTACGGTGCTCCCGTCGCCCCAAGCAAAGTCTCCTTCCGGCCCCGTTGCCCCTGCCCTGTGCCCACCTCCACCTGCCCTTGTCCCCCCGTTTCCCTCGGGCCATGAACCCACTGTGGTCTGTGTCTCTGTTTTTAAGTCTGTTGCAATAATCCAGGCAGCAGCTGGGGAGGCCCAGAAGTTGGGGGGTGTCTGCACGCTGAGGGATCCGGACGAGGGACTGCATAACATCATTCTCTCCCCTGAGCACATGTCAGTGGGCACTTGACGCAAACACACACCAAACGGAAAAGACGCAGCAGCTCAGGCTGGGGTGAGGGGTTGCCCATTCGATTCCTGTCGTGGCACAAGGTCCCCGGTAGGGGGCGTGCGAGAGGCAACCACAGGAGGGCTCTCTAAAAATAAACAAACAAAATCTTAAAGAAAAAGAAAAGGGTGCACGAGGTTTTGTTTTTTCTCTCCAAAAAGTTATAAGCAGCTGACAAAAGAGGGGGTCAGAAAGTATGAGGCTAACACCCACCGGGAGAAGCCAGCTTCAGGACCCGCGGGAGGGCGCTGTTCCAGCGGCAGCGACGGGAAAAGCAGCGCCTTAGGGGATGCAATTGCACCGCTGAGACCGAGACACTATTCTAGGCGCCGGGCACCCGGGACCCGGAGCCCAAACCAGATGGCACGTCGCCACTTGCGGGACGCAGCTGGCCCGAGCGCGTCTCAGCTCCGAACTTGGAGCCTCGCCTTTGCCGAATGAATGCCAAGGGCCCAGCCAGCCCGCCTCGCTGCGCGTTAATTTGCCTCCGCCTCAGTGGTTCCGGTCCTTACTTAGAGGAGAAATACAAACACACGCAGGCACACACTCGGAAGAAATCACACATGCGACGAGAGTGTAAATGCGAAAGGAAACGCTTCCTTCCCCAGCCCGCCTTTCGGCCTCTTTAGCGAGGTTCGCAGTTCATCGCTTCCGGCGGCTTTGCGAAATGTAGTGGAGATGAAACGCTCAGGCGTGCATGCATACAGGTTAAACAGACTTTCCTGAACATCTTTGCTGAGATGTATGGAAATGAATGGGTTCTCAGAAGGGAATTATTGCATCCGAGACTGCATTCATTGCATTTTGCATAGCTGCCATGAAATTGCTCTCCAAAAACAACATTGCATCAGTTTCTCCCCTACCCACAAGCTAGTTTATGTATGTGTTTATGTATGGATGTGTATATATTTTTATGCCATTTTTATTAGGTATGAAGTAGTGGTATTTCACTGTGATTTAATTTGCATTTCCCTCATGATTAACGGCATTGCACATTTTTGCATGTACCTAACACAGCATTTATATTTATGTCTACATATATATATATATATATATATATATATATATATATATATATATATATATTTTTTTTTTTTGGTGAAGTGGCTGCTCAGATCCTTTGCTCTTTTTTTTTATGGGGTTGTTGGCTTTCTTACTGCGTGGTGAAGTAAGATTTTACTTTTAAAAATAAAATCTTCCTGCGTGTAAGATTTTATTTTTATTTATTTTACCACGTTCGGTGCTTTATATGTTCTACATACAAGGTTTTGTCATAGGTGTTTTGTAAGTAGCATCTCCCAGCCGATGGTTTGTATTTTTATTCTCTTAGCAGTGTCGTTCAGCAGAACTTTAAAAATTTCGGTGTTCTCTGAATCATTACTTTTTTTTAATGGCTTATGTTTCTGATGTTATATCTAAGAAATCTTTGCCAAACCCCAAATCAGGTCCGTGGTCCATGATTTTGGCATCAGATGCAAAGTAGTAAGGTATCGGGGAAGGGTGTTAGTGTGTGTTTGGTGTTGTTTGTTTGTTTGTTTGTTTTTGCATATTGATGTCTAATTGTCCCAGGACAATTTTTTTTTCCGAGAATTCTAACTTTTTATTATCTGTCAAAAAGCGTGGATGTTGACCATATTTTCATAGATGGATCTATTTCTGGACTTTATTACTGTGTCTTTTTGTTCTTTTTCTCTACATTTCACCAATGCCACACTCTGGATTAATACAATTTTTGGTAAGTATTTTTTAAGTTTTTAAATCAGATAGTGAGAGTCTTCCAAATACATTCTTTATTTTCAAAATCATCTTGGATATTCTAGTTCCCTTTTCTTTCCATTAGGATTTAATATTGGTGTATTATTGGATATTGGTTTAAATAGGTAGAAAATTTATAGGTAGTAAATTGCAGAAAATTGTGGGTAGTAAATTTCATTACTACCTATAGAAGATGTTGGGGAAATCAGTTAACCTAGGTTCTCTGAACTTGAACTTCTTTATTTTTAATGCATTAGTAAAGAACTATGTTCCCTGATAACCTTACATGTTGTTTGTGAAGCTGACTCTTTGTTATGAAAAACTTCAAATGTGCAGAAAAGTTGGAACAATGATGCAATAAAGATACACCTCAGCAGACATTCTAAGTCATGTGTTGGCACATTTTTTTTTTTCTGTAAAAGGCTGGTGGTAAGTATTTCAAGCTTTGTGAATTCTGTAATCTCTCTCTTAGCTACCCAGCTCTGCTCTTGTAGTACAAGAACAGCCACAGAAAAGATGCAAATGAGTGATCGTGGCTGTGTGCCAATAAAACTTTATTTATGAACATTGAAATCGGAATTGCATATAATTTTCACATGCCAGAGAATATTATTCTTCTTTTCATTTTTTTTTTTCAGTGTTTGGAAAAGGTGAAATTCATTCTTAGATTTTGAACAGAAGCAAGCAGTTGACCAGAACTGGCCCATGGGCTGTACTTTGCTGAATATTTGCTCCCAACAGATTTAATGATTGTTGGTATTTTGTCCTTTGTATATGGAAGCCATTTGCACGTGAGAATGATATCTCTCCAGCTCCAAGGATTTCAGCACGCATCTCCTAAGAATAGGAGCATTCTTCTACCTGATTACAATGCCATTATCATAGCTAAGGAAATAAATGACCATTCTCGAATATTATCATTTCTGGACAATAGTGTATTTTACTCCTTATTTGCAAAATGTCTTATAATGTGTTTCTTCCCCAAATCAGCTCAATTTAAAATTACTCATTACATCAGAAGTAGTCCATGCTTTTGTTCTATCATTTTAATTTTAAGATTTTATTTTTATTTATTTTTAGACAGAGGGGAAGGGAGGGAGACAGAGAGGAAGAGAAACATCAATGTGTGGTTGCCTCTCACACGCCCCCTACTGGGGATCTGACCTGCAACCCAGGCATGTGCCCTGACTGGGAATCGAACCAGCGACCCTTTGGTTCGCAGGCCAGTGCTTAACCTGCCGAGCCACACCAGCCAGGGCTCGTTTTTATTTTTGAAAAGTCTGGACCAGTTGTCTTATACAGCGTCCAACACACTGGATTTGTGAATTATCTTACATCTTGGCATATTTAACATGTCTCTTTATTCCTCGTTTCCCGTGAACGGAAAGTTAGGTCTAGCTAATTTTTAAATTTTATTTATTCTTTTTTAATTTTTTATTTTCAATTGCAGTTGACATTCAATATTATATGAGTTTCAACTGCAAAGCATAGCGATTAAACATTTATCTACCTCACAAAGCGATCTGCCCTATAAGTCTAGTACCCACCTGGCACCGTATAGAGTAATTACCATATTTTTGACTACATTCCCTGTGCTGTGCTTGATCTCCCCGTGACTATTTTGCGACCGCCAATTTGTACTTCTTCGTCCCTTCCCTCTTTTTAGGGGTGCTTTAGTCCCTCCCGTCAAGCGCCCCTCCTACCTGGCATCCATCAGTCTGTTCTCTCTGTATTCGACACGACTGTTTTAGATTCAGGGTAAATTTTGGCACGCATGCTTCCTGGGCGGTGCTGTGCGATTCACACCCCGTCTCAGCAGGAGGCCCAGAACACCTGGTTGTCCCAGGTGGCGGCCAGCATCCTCCTTCGCGAAGATGCGCAGTCCTCTGGCATCCGCCAGCGCGCTCGGCAGGGACTTCCTGGCACCTTGTGAATACCGTTTGCCAGCCGCCACTCCACTCCTGTAGCAGCGTGGGCGCCCCCTGAACCTCACGTGAGCCAATCATTGCAGTGAAGACTTGGTTCTTTTGACTTGCTCTATGAACTGAAGGGATTTACTTACTTCCAAGGTGCTCGTAGGAATCGCCACTACTTAGGAGACACGATTCGCAAGGAGACGGGCTCGTGCGGGACAGCTGTCCTGGTCTGGGCAGGGACTCTAGACGAGAAGGCAGGGGAAGAAGGAGCAGGGCCCTGGGACTGGTTTTAGAAAATGTTCACGGCTTCGGCCCCTGCGGGGGTGGCTCGGTGGATGGAGCGCCGGCCAGGTCCCCAGTAGGGGGCGCGCGAGGGGCAGCCACACACTGATGTTTCTCTCCCTCTCTTTCTCCCTCCCTTCCCCTCTCTCTAAAACTAAATAAATACAATCGTAAAATAAAATAAAAAAAGAATCAAGGCCTCCGTGAACAGTCTCCCCTTTCCTTCTGCCGTCACCATGGCGACAGTGAGCCGGAGCCTGGCTGGGACCCTCCCCTTGCCTCAGGTCGTGCTAAGCTTGGTTGTTCCTGGTTCCAGAGAGGGACACCTTTGTCACTTAAGTTCCAAGGAGCTAGAGCAGGGCGACATGTCCAGACGCATGCTGTGGGCCCCGCGTTTCACCAGCGATGGCCTTGGTGCTCTTTTCTCTTCATTTAACGTAATAAGGATGTTATTTGCTAAATAGCTAATGCCTTGCTATTTTCAACATGCTTTTTTTTTTAAAAAAAAAACCAGCTTTATTTAGTATCAGGCTCGATTTGATGGGATGCCTATAAAATTGAAAGAAGAGATAGACCTTTCTGGAGAAATGAGACATCTGGAAGATGTTTGTTTGCAGGACAGGAGGGAGCAGGCAAAGTCGTCCCTAGGTGCCTACTAACGACAGTCACAGTCTGTCCCTGGGCATTACGTACCCGGCAAACATGAATCTGAAGCCCTGACTGGTGTGGCTCCGTGGGCTGGGTGCCGTCCTGCAAACCAAAATGTTGCTGGTTCGATGCCCAGTCAGGGCACGTGCCTGGGTTGTGGGTTTGGTCCTGGATGTTTCTCTCCCTCTCTCCTTTCCTTCCCCTCTCTCTAAAAATAAATGAATTAAATCTTAAAAAAAAAAAAACCAGTAAAACTGAAAAGAGGGAGAGGAAAAGGCAGCTTGCTGGAGACCCCAGGATCCTGGAATGTCACCTTGTTGAGTTCCTTTGGTTTCCTTTTTGCCTCCTCTGTGCGGGGCTGCGTTTTGGAGAAGCCAGTAATCTGGAAACTTCAGTGAGTACAGATGAAAAAAGTCTGCCGGCTCTGCTCAAAGGGCCAGGAGAGGGCGAACTCAGGGAACAGATTCTAGAGAAAAAATCCATCCGACCCCCGACCCCACCTGCCCAGCCTCAGCAACTAGCGTGGATCCTGGCCCCACCTGCTCAGTGGAACGAGGTGCCTCCGCCCCCAGTTTTGAGGATGCTCCCCTTGTTACAAAACATCATCACTGAAGGATACACAACACCTCTCTGTGCTGTTTTTGCAACTTCCTGTAAATGTTTCAAAATGAAAAGTGGCAAAAGCAGGCCAGCCCATTGGATGATACTTTCCCTTCTTTATCCAGAGTCTCACTCTGGTGTCTGTCCAGTGGGTCCAGTGTCTCGTGACAAAGAAGAATGAACAGCCGTGGCCGGTGTGACTCAGTCAGTTGGAGCATCAAACTGTAGACCAAAAGGTCTTGGGTTCGATACCCAGTCAGGGCATCTACTTAGGTTTCGGATTTGATCCCTGATTGGGGCACGAACGAGAAGCAAAAGATTGATGTTTCTCTCTCTTCCTCCCTCCCTCTCTCTCTAAAAGCAATGAAAAAAAAATGTCCTTGAGTGAGGATTAAAAAAAAAAAAAAACAGAACAGAAAACAGCTTGCCACTTCCCTTCTGGTACAATGTCCCTTCACGGCAGCTTTGGGAAGAGGGCTGTTTAAAACTGGAAAGTTCATGTTTAAATGAAAGTGCCAGAGGACCCTTCGGTGGTCCCAGTGAAGAGCAGGTTATGAGCAAAAGTATCCAAATGAGAGAGATGTCGGGGGCAAAGACAGGGGGCTAGGGGAACACTTTTATAACAGAGCCCCACCCAATTCAGGAAAAAGTCTTATTTTCCCTTTCTTTCATTTTCATTTCACTGTACTTCGATGCAGAGTTTAAGGACAACAGGAGCTGGGTGGGACTTTTACAAAGGTGGGCTTCACTTCCCACCCACGGAAAGTGTTTACTCAGCACCCATTCTGGGGCGCGACACTCAGCCACCAAGGCAGGTAAGGTCCCTGTTTTCCCAAGGATCTTTGAATGCGTACACTGTGCGTGGGTGCTGCCTGGAACCTCCTAGGAGCAAGGAAATGTGACCAGGTTGGAGGGAATTCAGGGCTTCTACCCTGAAGCAGAACAAAACATAACAGCTACCCGAGACATGTAACATCCCCAGGAAACACGAATAAATCACTGAAATAGTTTCCACTTATTATACGCCAATGACACAGCAAATGCTTTCTCTATATTACCTCTTTGAATATATCGTTACTGTATTCAGTTCGTAGAGAAGGAATGGAGACTTCTGAAATGAAAGAACCTTCCCAGGTTCACTTAGGTAGAGGGGGCTGGCGTAGGGATTCCAAGTCCCTCTATCTGTCGTATCTTTTTAAAGATTTATTTTTAGAGAGGGGAAGGGAGGGAGAGAAGGAAACGTCAATGTGTGGTTGCCTCTAGCACGCCCCCTACTGGGGACCTGGACTGCAACCCAGGCCCGTGCCCTGACTGGGACTCGAACTGGCAACCCTTCGTTTCACAGTCCAGTGCTCCATCCACTGAGCCACACCAGCCAGGGCTGATGAGGTTCTTTATTTACTCCCGAGGGGTTCCCCGAGACACATCCCTGCAGCATCCCAACCAAGGCCCTGCTCAAGTGTTACACAAACTCGTTTACCTTCACTTTTTATTTTTTAATTTGCGCTTTCCATTCTCATCAAGATGGCACCACGTGTGATGACCGACCTATTTCGGCCACAGCATTTGATTTGCTTTTAGGGTGTCCTGGTCTCTGGCATCACTCGGAGGACAAGGGGTGTCTCTGTAGTGTTATCGCTGTTCAGGTCACGCCGCTTCAGGGCAAGCGCGAAGTCTGCTGTCCATCCAGCGTGGTGCTGGCGGCCCTGGCGCTGCGCTGGAGATCCGCACCGGCCCGTTCTCAGGAATTTTCCAGTGGCTGCCCGGCCAACCTTGCGGAGAGCTGCCTCTTGGCACGGCCTCGAGAAGCCTGCGCTTCCCTGATAATGTGCTAGAAAAAGGAGCCTTTCAGGACACCCAGCAAAGTAAGCCATTTGAGTTCTGCAGAACAGTTTTTTTTTTTTTTTTTTTTTTGGTGAAATGAATCTGGTGAAACTCTCCCCAGAAAGAACGGGTTCCTACACGCCTATTCTTCCAGTTCCCCCCTTCTCTCACTTCCTGCCTTCCTACCCTTGACCCTGGTCTTGGTCGGTGTGGGCAGCTAGAACAAACACACCCCGGACGGGGGGCCTTAAACAGCGAACACGCATCTGTCGCGGTTCTGGAGCCTGAAGTCCTTCAAGGTCAAGGTGCCGGCATGTGGTGGCAGCTGCTTCCTGGGTTTCGAGAGGCCGTCTTCTTTTTGTACAGCCGCCAGGCAGAGAGTGAGGAGGCAAGCCCAAAAACCATCACGCTGTGGATGAGGGTTGCAACCTATGGACTTTGGGGCAGCATAGACATTCCACCCATAGCGACCCCCCAAATAAAGCACCTACTGAATGACTGCTATAGCCTTCCTAGTAACGTAATGATGGGGAGAGTCTATCACGGCCCAGCGTGAACCACTTTCCTGTTCTTATCAACTACAGAAAGTAGGAGCTCTTATCATCCCTCCTTTTCGGGTTAAAAAATGATTACCCTGGAGACGGGATGAGTGCCCTTTGGGAGTGCGGGGTGGGTGGGTGCCAACGCAGGGGTCCGGAGCCTCCCCAGGGGACCCCATGCTGGGGTGCAGTCTGGACACCCCGTCGGTGGACACAGACGTACCAGGACGGGTCCCACCCCCGTGGGGCTTGACGGAGGCGGGGAGTCTAATATCAGGACGCTTAACAGTTGTTAGGGACCCAGCCTCCAATTAATGAAATGGATAGTATAGGGGGAAAGGGTGGTGATTCACGGTTTTCGTTCTTCTGGTTTGCAGCAGCGCCCGTTGTCAAATCTAATTAATTTCACGGCGGCGAGGGATGGCTCAGGGCGAGGCCCGGGATTATGGGGTGCTCTGGCGACGTCCCCGGGAAGGCCGAACACGGGGCCCCACCGCGCCGCGCTCCCGGTTTAAGCCCTCCTCGGCACAGGGAAGCACTAATTTACTTGGAGCTCGTTGAAACACTAATTAGGAATCAGCCTCACCTACTCATTAGCGTAACTCCCCTAAGGAACCGCCCCCCCCCCCCCCCCCCCCCCCCCCCCGTTCAGCGCCGGTCTAATTACAGGTCTCGTCTCCAAGCGCCGCTCGTGGTGAAGAGGCAGACAGGCCTGTGTCGGAATCCGGACTTCAGCGGATGGGACTCACTGGGTGATTCCTGCATGTGCCCTGACCGGGGATCGAACCCACAACCTTGGCGTGTCGGGGACGACATTCTAACCCACGGAGCTACCCGGCCAGCACCAGCCCTTTGAGAAGGACGTCAGCAGTTCAGTTGGAGACCGAGGCCTGTGGCACAGAGGACAAACCTCAGAAGCATCTGGCTTGGGGTGTTGGGGGATACCCCTGCAGCCAGGGAAGGTGCCCAGGACACAGTGCTGCTTGCTGGGTGGGAGGCCGTGGTCACTAGACCGATGAATGGACTTGGGGATGTGTCAGACGAGCAGCTGCTGTCACTGGGGAAGGGGTTTTCAGACGCTGTCACCTGGGCTTGTCACCTGAGGCAGGGTGGGGACTGCCCCCCCACCGGGAGGAAAGAAACCTTCTTGGGGGCGTTGGGCCAGCGGCTTTCACGGACAGTATTGCTGTCAGCCTTGTGGCAATTTACTCAACCCAGTAGATTTTTTTTTTAAAAAATAAGGCTTATAAAAAAGATTTTTAAGGCTTTATTTATTTTTAGAGAGAGGGGAAGGGAGAGAAAAAGAGAGGGAGAGAAACATCAATGAATGGTTGCTTCTTGCACCCCCACCGGGGACCTGGCCCGCGACCCAGGCAGGTGCCCTGACTGGGACTCGAACCAGCAATCCTTTGGTTCGCAGGCCAGCGCTCAATCCACTGAGCTACACCAGCCGGGATGCAACCCACTAGGTTTCATTATTTCCCATTTACAGGTGAAAATAGGCCAGAGGCATTCAATGACATTTGCAGGGCCGTGGCAAGCGAGGGGCGTTCCTTACTCGCTCCTGCACCGAGCTGGTTCGGCGCAGAGGCCGTCGGAAGCTGGAGAGCTGAGACGTGTGTTTGCGAGGCCCTGGGCTTAGAGGCCCAAAGCCAGACAGATGTGGCACCTCCGGTGTCCTCGTTGGAAAACAGGGAGTGTCCCCCTGCTTCACATGCTGGTTATGAAGATAATACAAGACTGTGCTCACGAAACCCGGGTACTGTTCCCTGCCTGTTTTGAACGTTCAACGAATAATGTTACAGTTATGTCGGTAGAAATCTGGGTGATGGACGCAGGAGGGGTGGAGAATAAGGTTAGCTATCCCTTTGTTCTTTTTTAAAAGATTTTATTTATTTATTTTTAGACAGAGGGGAAGGGAGGGAGAAAGAGAGGGAGAGAAACATCAATGTGTGGTTGCCTCTCACGTGGCCCCCACTAGGGGCCTGGCCTGCAACCCAGGCATGTGCCCTGACTGGGAATCGAACCTGCAACCCTTTGGTTCGCAGCCCGCGCTCAATCCACTGAGCTACGCCAGCCAGGGCCCTTTGTTCTTTATGTTTCAGAGCTGAGACTTTTTGTCATCAGCTTGGGAATTAACACACACATAAAAGAACCATGGGACATTTCCACAGGAGAATATTACTCAGCCAGGAAAAAGAAGGAACTCTTACCGCTCTTGACAGCATGGACGGACCTGGAGATTATTGTGCTAAGTGAAATAGCCAGTCAGAGACAAACAAATACCATACGATTTCATTAATATGTGAAATCTGATGAACAAAGTAAACAAAGTAGAAACAGGCTTACCCTGGCTGGTATAGCTCAGAGGGCTGAGTGCGGGCCTATGAAGCGAGGGGTTGCTGGTTCGATTCCCAGTCAGGGCACATGCCTGGGTTGTGGCCCAGGCCCCCAGTAGGAGGGGTGCAAGAGGCAACCACACCTTGATGTTTCTCTCCCTCTCTTTCTCCTTCCCTTCCCCTCTCTCTAAAAATAAAATAAATAAAATATTTTAAAAAAGAGTGGGGGTAGGAGGGGTGGGGGTAGGGGAGCTGGGTGAAAAAGGTGAAGAAGTGATTGAGCATGGAAGGAAGGAAGGAGGGAAGGAAGAAAGAAAGAAAGAAAGAAAGAAAGAAAGAAAGAAAGAAAGAAAGAAAGAAAGAAAGAAAGAAAGAAAGAAAGAAAGGAAGGAAGGAAGAAAGGCAAACCCATAATCAGGCAACAGTGTGGCGAGTAGCCCAGGGAGGGGGAGGTAGAAGAGGGTCAAGGGGGAATAAATGGTGATGGAAGGGGACCTGACTTGGGGAGGTGAGCACAGGGGACAGCCTACAGATGACGTGTGACAGAATGGTACACCTGTGACCTACGGAACTTCATTAACCAGCGTCACCCCCATCGGTTCAATTAAAAAGAAGTGGAGATGGGAGGTACCACGGAGGCTGGTCTCTGAGCACAACGGTCAGCGTTGGGAGAAGCTCGCCTGTCTGGTCCTTCCCTGCGGCACCGTATCCATGAAACGCAGGCGCCCGGGCTCGCACGCCCCGGGTGTGACCCCTCGGGTGTGACCGTGGGGGTGACCCCTGAGCCGGCCCACGTCAACGCCGTGACGTGAAGCGCTTCCAGACCCCTCCCTGTCTCCCTCTCCTGTCCCATCATCCTCTCCTTCTGGGTTATGCTTCCTCATTTCAGGCCCTTCAAGACGGCCTCACGTCGACTTCTTGTACACAGTTCTGCTATCTACTCCGTTGCAATGAACTTTTATTTCCCTTTTTCTGCACTCATTTAAAGACTGCTCCCAGTCCTGGCTGGGTGGCTCCGTTGGTTGGAGCATCATCCTGTGGACTGAAAGGCCATGGGTTCGATCCCCAGTCAGGGTGCATACGAGAGGGCAAATCATTGATCTCTCTCTCTTTCTCTCAAAAGCAATAAAAAAAAAATGCCCTCAGGTGAGGATAACTAAAAAATAAATTCCTCCCAAACGCCAGCGCTGCCAGACAGATAAACCTGATTATACAACAACGTTTGAATCACATTAGACTTCATTTTACGTCCGTGTGTAAAAAGGGAGTGAAAGCCACCGGAAGGACATCCTCCTAAATTGTAATCACTTCACTTGAGAAAACAAACAGAAACGGTTATCAGTGCGGGAAGTTGCCCTTCAAAGGAGAAACACGCATGACCTCTTCGTTATTCCGTGTGGGCAGCGGGCATGGACAGCTAAGCATGCGTTCGGCGTGTCTCCATGCATCTGCGGCACGAAAATCGACGACGCTTCCCAGTGTATCTGACTTCGCCGTTCCTTCCACCTAATCGTGCTTGGTCCATTCTACTTTTGCGACTTCACGTCCCGGTCCCCGCGGGTCCCCGCGCCTCGCTGTCGTCATCAAAGCACGTTGGTTGCTACGGCGACGACAGTGTTGGAGCTGAGGAAAGCAGACGGTGACACCCCTGGCCACGAACCAGAGGTGACTCATACACCAGGGCCCAGGATGCAACATCATGAAGGAGGGGTGACTTCTGTACATTCCCTCGGCAAGGGACGTGGTGCTCGGCCTCGTTAGCTGACGAACACACGCCAGTGAGGCCGTGCTGTTTGGCGCTGACCGATGGCCTGGACCGGTGCCCCGGGATGTTCGCGGTTTGACTGTGACGTCTGTGGTCGGGTGCAACGTGCTCTCGCTCACGTTTCCCGTCATCTTTTCCGAGGACGGCGCTCGGCCGAGCTGGAGGTTGTAGGTCGGAGTCTTGCCCGTGGGCTCCGTCGTGTGGGTGTTGGGGCGACGGTCCCTGCCGTGATTGCGGTTAAGCCTCATGGCGAATTCGGGGGGCGCGATCCTCTCCGTGGGAGGAGCAGCAGGATCCGACGTTCCTCCTTCGTGAGGAAAGCTTGGCTTCCCACCTGTTGCCGGCCCTCTTTCCCGAGGTGCAGCGAACATGGGCTCTCAGTTGCTCACATGGGAGGTGATACCGTCGTTAATAAGTGGCCCTGCCTGGTGCGGCTCCGTGGATCCAGTGCGGGCCTATGAACCAAAGTGTGGCCGGTTCGGTTCCCAGTCAGGGCACATGCCTGGGTTCTGGGCCAGGTCCCCAGTAGGGGGCGCAGGAGAGGCAACCACACACGGATGTTTCTCTCCCTCTCTTTCTCCCTCCCTCCCCTGTCTCCCCAAATAAGTAAATAAATAACACCCGTAACAATAAATAGATAACAATGCAAGTGTAAGCTCTGTGTTTCCTGCCCTCAGCACCGTAAACCTGCTTCCGCCCCACCCTGTACTGCGGGGAAGGACCAACCCAGAGAAAGGGGGAAGCCGACCCACACCTGCCCCTGAGGGGGGGATGTTGCCCTCCTGCAGGCACAGCGCGTCCCCCACGCAGGGCGTCGTGAGCGTCCGCGTCCCAGAGCCCCCCATCCTGTCCTTCCTCCCGCGCGCTGCCAGCCGCGTCGATGTCTCCCTGTCTGATGGGTGTATTTTCTCACCCGCATGTGTTTTCAGCACAGCAGCATCTATCACTCCCGTGCATGCGTGGGGGTGGGGGGGGAGCGCTCCCCGGCGCTGGCCCACGCGCGGGCAGGGGGCCGTGGTGGCTGCACGCGCCCCCCCCCCCCGCGCCCGGGCAGGAAGGGAGGTGGAAGGGCGCTGCCTTGGCGACGCAGAGGCGCCGAGTGTCTAAGGAGAAGCGGGGCCAGCCCAGGCGTCGGAAGGCACGTGCCACCTGGACGGGGTGAGAAAAACGTCCCGGAGCGGATAGAAAAAGTCAGATGAGCTGCTGCGGTGGCTTCCACGTCGCGAGGGCTCTCTCACGGCGGGGAGAGCGTGGGTGGGGGGGCGGGGACGAACCGCGCTCAGTGGGCAGACGAAGCGCTGCGCTGCGGGTGCGTTTACAGGGGAAAACGGCGGCGGCGGCCAACCCGGTGGGCGCCACGTGGCTGTTTGAAACCCAGGCCATTTCATCGGAACGAAACGCTTTCCACGGTCACGAACCCCTTTTAAAACAGACACCTCGTCCGTCCCCCCGGCTTCTAAACCGTGCCATCCATTGTCTGAGCTCAAGGGAACGCTTGCTTTCGTGCGTGGACGATGTTGTCTTACGGAAGAGGGGCTGTTGGGGGAGGCATCCTCTCCAAGTCTGGCTTTGGACCGAGGGGCCTCTCGCCCTGGCCGGGGCTGTGACCTCTGGTCTCTCCCGGGGGCTGTCGCATTTCTGTGACTGTCCCTATTGTTGTCAAGGGCTCCAGGAATTTTAAGAGCACAGCCTCTTGTGAGATTTCCCAGGAGTGTGGATCTCGCCTCCCCCCCCAGCCCCCCGCCCGGGGGCACACAGGTGCATTCATTGTAAGGCTTGCCCACTCCTTTGCAGCCCCCAGCAAGGCCCCCAACAAGGCCCAGTGGGTCTTCCATGCTAATGCCTTCAGGCGGCGAGGCTGAAGCAGGCTCCGTGGTCTCCGTAGTCTCCATGGTCTCCATGGTGATGATTTACGCTTGGGTCTCCTAGGAGACCATCACCCACGTGACAGACTGCAGCTTCATCTTACTGCCCCCAATGCCATGATGTTTGCCTTTTCGCACTGAGCCGTGCCCAGAATCCCTGAGTTAAAGTGTCACTTTGCCATCAACTTCCCCTCCCCCATGGCCTGAAAAGATGAGCTGTCCCAAAAAGGGGCGAGAGGAGGCTTCGAGAAGAGAGAAAGACCCACTGCTTCTTGAATTGCGTTATAAATAGTCCGAAAGAGGATAGATTGAGCCCAAGGTGAGGCGTTGGTTTAGGCTCCGTTTTAGGGACACTTTGGCCCAGTCGGCTGGGCTCTCTATTTAAATTTGGTAGATGCTCCCATTGACCTTGGATACTTACAACACCGCTCTGATCAGGGCTAGACTTCAGGACATGAGGGATTTGACACATTAAGACTGAAGTTGTCGGTCACCACCCCAGCAAGCACAGACACATGTCCCTGCGGCCACGACATCCCATTTATTTGAAAGTCCAGACCCCCGCCAGCTCACAGGCGCCAGCCTCATGGGGCAACACCTCAGTGTGGTCAGGAGGGGTCTGCCCGGAAACGCCTAGGGGACACAGTCCCAGGGGTGCTGGCGGGCAAAGCTCCCTGCGCTTTGAAGCATCGCTGCATCTCGTGTTCATCCACCAGAGGGCCACCTGTTATCGCGGAGTGCTGTCAAAGCACCCTGCTGCTCTCGGAAAGATAGGACCAGGGCGTGGGTGCTACCGAGGCCGATGGCGCACGGCTCTCTCCCTGGTTAAGTCCGTCCCTTCTAGGACTTCGTCCGAGCACCTCCAGCGACCAGGTGCTCCACGAGGACGGGGAGTGGCTTCTCTCCTCGCTCCAAAAGGGCCACCTTCTCGCTGGAGAAACAAGTACAAGTGTGATAAGAGGGGCAGCGGAAGCGCGGAAGGGTGTTTTAAGCCCCTCCCTGGGAGCTCAGAGGAGGGAAGGGTGCTTTCCTCTGGAGGAGAGTTGAGCGCGGCGTGGGGAGTTGGACAGGGGAAGGAGGACCAAGGCCCACCGCAGAGAGAGGGACGTGTTTGAGCTCGTTGTCCCAGAAGACGTTTAAACGCATTCGTTCCATGCGTCCAGGTCGGTGGTTGCAGGGGCTGAGTTCAGGCTGAGCCAAGGCCCAGGGAACCCTCGGTGCCCGCCATCGGAAATCCAGTATCTGACACCGAGAATCCACTTTCTCCAGCGAATCAGTTACCTGGGGGGAGGATTAGACCTTTCAGTTGGTTGACTTACTTAATGTGCTGGCCTATCAACCGCTACAAAAATAAACAAAAAATTAACTATTGGACCAAAACAAAGTTGAGTGAAAACGTTTTCCGACCAATACTAAAGAGACCAATTGCGTACTCTGCAATTTGAATAAAAACCACCACTATGGGCCTTGGCTGGTGTGGCTCAGTGAATTGAGCGCCGGCCGGTGAACCAAAGGGTTGCCGGTTCGATTCCAAGTCAGGGCACATGCCTGGGTTGCAGGCCAGGTCCCCAGTAGGGGGCGAAGGAGAGGCAACCACACATTGATGTTTCTCTCCCTCTCTTTCTCCCTTCCTTCCCCTTTCTCTGAAAATAAATAAATAAAATCTTAAAAAAAAAACAAAAAAACCCAAACTCCCACTATGAATATAGGCCGAACAATCCATCAGTGTGCATCCTCTGGCGTGAGGCAGACACAACATTTTCGAGCTCCAGGTGGGTCCTGGGGATAGCTTTCCTTTCAAGGACTACCAGACAGGTCTTTGCCAAGAGCAGAAGACAAGGAATACCACTTGGAACAAATCGTTGAACATTTATGTTAGTGAGGTGATTTCCTAAAGAAGTTTTCACAAGGGAGAATTTAACATCGCAGCAGTTAAAGGTAGCCCAAGGTCACACATCAACGGGGCTGAAGGTCATCTCCAACTCCGGGAAGCTGTCCTGTGATTGTCGCGTGGGGGCCGTAGGGCCTGGTGCACATACTTTTTTGGCTGATAGCTGGCTTCTTCTTAAGGCGTTGGGCACTTCGCGTCGGTTTGACTTTGGTGGGTGCTGAAGACTGAATAGCTAAGGTCCCCCTCCCAGTCGCCTAAGTGGCTGCCCCCCAGTAAGAACCCTGGACACCAAGGCGAGCTTTCCTGGTTGGCGACATTTCGCCAGCGTTGTCATACGTCCCTGCTAGACAATTAACCACTTTCCATGCAACTCCATCCAAGGGGACAACTCTCTCCTGTAAAAACTTGTGCCTTGTTTTGAGGGCCGCACCCTGTGTTATATCCCCTTTGCTGGGTTTAAAAAAAAAGATTTTATTTATTTATTTTTAGAGAGAGGGAAAGGAAAGGAGAAAGAGAGGGAGAGAAACATCGATGTGAGAGGGAAACTTTGATCGATTGCTTCTCGACGTATCCCGACGGCAAACTGAACCTGCAACCCAGGCCTGTGCCCTGACTGGGAATCGAACCGGCGACCCTTTTGTGGGACGATGCCCAAGCAACTGAGCCACAATGGTCAGGCCTTCCCTTTGCTGGTTGTAATCTGTGTCCTTTTACAATAATAAATTATAACTGTGAGTATGTCAGATTCTTCTGAGTCCTGCGAGTTCTGTTACATCATTGAACCTGAGGGTGGGCTTCGAAGCCTTGGCCCACCTGTAGTGGGAATATTATATCCAGCTTTCTCAAGAGCCTGTGTTCCTAACTATACCCAAGGTGCTCACTTCCCCAATCACACGAACTTGAGGTGAGATCGCCGGGCTATTATGTCTGCCCTCGCTTCTCTCAGATGACACCTTTACGTGATGTATGACAGTCACTGGCTTCGGAGAAACAAATCCTTTTTTCCTCCACAGCGATATCTCAAACCTTCATTATGCCTGCATGCACCCACCTCTTTCCCCTTGAAAAATTAAAAAAAAAAACCCTGAAATCTTCCTTAAAATGGAAGAAAAACAAACCCACGCAAAGCCATCATTTACCCATCGCAGGGAGGAAGACAGGTACCCGATGATATCCCAGCGAGGCGTCAGGCTGGCTCTCCAAACCGCAGACGGGCAAATGACGTCCGAAATGCACCAGACAGGTCATTACCGCAGCCGGGTGGGTCGGCGACGCATCATCTCGGCTTACTTTTGGGAAAGATCGCGATTATAAAGAACTTCGCCGCTGGCACACGTGAGACGAACGAAGTTTATAAAGCGGTCATACGGCTCGTCTTTTGGTCCTTGGAAGCATTTTCTTGTTGCCAGTCGTCCACCTTTGGGAGGAGCTGGCTTGCGTCCACCAGCACCCTCGGTGCCCGACAAACCAAGACATTTACCCCCCACCCTGCCCGGGGCCCCTCCCGAGTTTTCCCGCTCAGGGTCAAAGCCACGGAAACCTGCAGACTCCAGTCTGACCTTGCTCTTCTCATGGCCCTCTCTAGGGACTGCCCTTGTCAGACATCAATGCCAGAGCAACCACAGGGCTATGAATATTAATTAAGATGATTTCATAATGAATGCTCCTAATAGTAATCTTTTTATTGGACTTTTAGACAGTGAGAGGAAAGGGGAGAGAAAGAGAGAGAAACACGAATCTGTTTATAGATTCATGAATCTCGCTTATAGATTCATTCACTGGTTGAGTCCTGTATGTGCCCTGATGGGGGATCGAACCCACAACCTTGGCGTAGTTGGACAACACGCCAACCAACTGAGCTACCTGGCCGGGGTATAATGTAAGTCTCTTAATTGTCCTATAAGCAGCATTTATGAAGCTCACCGTTCATCTGGCACCACCTTCTTGACTTCTGCGTGGAAATTAGCATTTGGACAGGAACTCCTGGCTCTCCGTGGAGAACTCAGGGCCTCAAGGTACATAATTAGTAACTGTGATTTCCCTAGAGGGCAACTCGGGGGGTGGGGCTTCTACTCCCGAAAGCTCAGCTGTCCCATGGTTATTTTGGTGACTTGTCAGTGAACATTGTCCAAACCAGCATTCCACCGATTGCTCCTGAGTTTTTCTCCTGAACCCCTATTTTGGGACTTTTGCGGAGAGGGGAAATGTCCCCTAGATACATATGAAAAGCAAGCGCCACGTGGGCGTTGGCGGGGTCCCTTCATCGCTGATTCTCCCGGCTCTCCCGCTCCGCACCCTTGACCTTACAGGTGGCCTGTGGCTTGCTTGAATGAATGAAACGTGAGCTGAAGACATGGATCCCTTCCACTCAGAGGTAGGTCCCGACTGGTGAGCCATTTTCTACATCCCCTCCACTGCCGGGCATAGCCGAGAAGTCCCGGCTGGCCTGAGCTCTGTGAGCCTGAGTGTCCACGGGACGTCAGGGAAATAGGCCGACGCCTCCCGGGAGTGACAAAACCGTCTCTTCGTCGTAAGCTCTTTGGGTGTGGAGCGGTTCGCTGCGCTGGCAAGCCGCCCCGACCTGACTGAAACATTACTCAGACGTCGCGGTTTCATAACAACTTGTCGGCCCACATTCACAATCCCTGGGAGTCTGGCTTAAAATATAAAACATGTCAGAGTCAGGTATTTACTTCTTGCTGGTAAGACTTAGTTCTCGGTGATATTCATTGGGCATTGATCCATCCAAATGTTAATTTGGGGTTGAACGGTTCATCACGCTCACCAAACTATTGATTATCGTGTTGATGTCCTGAGCGGATTTGTTTAGGGGTGCTAAGCCAAAACTCCCATAGCCAAAGATCACAGCCTCACGCTCCTAAGGAAAAAGGAATCGGGGGACTGGATTTCTAAGAAATGACAAACTCTGTCTTCCACGTAGGGGATCTTTCACGTGGAGACGGAAACCAAATGGGTGTTGGAAAGTGACATTAATGCAGCTTAGGGGCAAAATCCCTAAACCTCGGATCCTAGCTTCTCACAGGGCGAGGTCGCTGGACCTACGGGCCGCATGCGGGGAACGTTGTTCCGCGTGTGACTTGCCCACAAGAGACAGCTCTCTGTGGGGTGTGGAGTGCTTGTTCCTCCATGTGCCCAGCACGCAGGGGGGCACCCTGCCACCCAAACTTACCCGCGTAATTCCACTTGCCCGTGAACTCGGACTGGTGATGCGGGGATGACCACACCGGAAATACGTAAACTTGGTTGGAGGGAGTTCCAGGTAGGCTCGGATCCCACGCTACAGTGACGGGGCCAAGATTCCTACTTTAAAATTGAGAGCCTTTCATTATCTATGATTCAGCATTGTTAAGGGGATGATTGAGGTGGATATAAAATACATTTCCATAAATAGCAATCCCTTTACAGAAGTCCCTGGACTGGAAAGATTGGATTTTAATCCTTACCTAAGGATACATTTATTGATTTTGGAGAGAGGGGAAGGAGGAAAAAGAGAGAGAGAGAGAGAGAGAGAAACATCGATGAGACAGAAACATCAATCAGTTGCCTTTTGTATACCCCTGACCAGGGATCGAACCCAGAACCTAGGCGTGTGCCCTGATCGGGAATCGAACCCTGCAACTTTTGGTCGTACCAGACGACACTCCAACCAACTGATCCACCTCGCCAGGGCCTTCTACCGGACAGATTTAGGAAGGAAGATCTCTGGTTGAAAACAAGCCTGAAGGACACGCCCACGAATACCAATGACTCACAACTCGACCTCATCCTTAAAGGGTCTCCGGGCACGGAGCCCCTCTGTCCGGCGGGCGCCTCCCCGTGATGTCACCGGCTCCCAGCGCGGCCTCTGGGCCCTTGTGGAGCCCTCTTCGCCCCGGAGGGACCTTCCCAGGCGCGCAGAGTGCCCTCCATCAAGGCCCTGGCACGTGCCAGTGTTTCAACCGAGGCATGTAGGTCACTTCCGAACCGGGGAGAGCTATTTCAGGTAACGTTTTAAATTTACTGGGATGAGTCCCGGCGAATGCGAACGCAAGGTGAACGGCCCCCTTTGCCGGCCTGGGCGCGGCTGCGTGAGCTCATCCGCGTGTTAAAAATGGGCCTGGGGACAGCGCGTTGGCAATGTGGCAAATTGCTCGTGTATTACGCAAGAGAAGGAGGTCTGGTTTCAGATCTCACCCGCTCCACCCTCACTTTCACGGACGGTTTTGTCTTTCTCGTAACATGTCAGCCACGTGTTTATCCAACAAAACGGACAGGAAGACACATTTCAGCTCTATGTGAATTCTTAGGATCGTAAGCTCCGTTTGATCTAGTTACCGATTATGGGACGCGGGCTTAGGTTTCGTGTTATGTTTTTATTACTTTTTCATTTTAAAATTTTATTTACTTTTATTTACCTCCCCCGAGGACATGGCCATTGATCTGAGAGAGAACGGAAGGGAGGGAGAGAAAAACATCGAGGTGAGGAAAGAAACATCAATGGGTTGCTTCCCCTGCACGTGCGGGCTGGGGATCGAACCCACAACCAAGGTATGTGCCCTGACTGGGAATCGAACCTGCAACCTTCTGGTGTGCAGGGTGACACTCCGACGGACTGAGCCCCCCCGGCCAGGCTTTTTCTGGAAAATCTTTTAAGGATGAAGATGCCGGTGATGTATAGAGAGGTGAGGTCTACATTCACTCTAAATCATCACCCTCCAGGGAGAAATCCCAGGATTAATGGTCCTCTCTCCGTTACACAGGAAAAAGTGATTACAAGGATTCCTATCACTGTAGTCTCGGGTGTCTTTGAAACAGGCAGAGAGCAACGCCCCGCGTCCCTCTGCAGGCCCTGGGCTAAGCCGGCGCTGCGCGAACTGCGGAGACGATCCTCCAGGGGGCGCGGCTGCTACCGAGAAGGTGGGCTGGGTCTTCACGCACGACCGCCAGGAAGCAAGGCCATGGCCAAGTCGCATTTACCCAGAACGCTGGACCTGGGTGCGCCACCCCGTGGAGCGCAACGTCCGGCTGGAGACCGTCCTGCGTGCCAGCTCGCGTTCTCTTGCTCGTCCCGCGGGGATTCATCCGTATCCATCCGCACCAGCCCCCGCGGTTCGCGGGGATCCCGATCCCGCCTTGCTCTGGCGTCATTCTTGCTTTGAGTTGAGAGAGAACCTGGGCATTTCAGGGTCTCTTTCGACCTTAAAGAGCAGTACATATTCCAGGCATATTCCATAGTATTTGACACTTCGGTGTTGATTCCATGAACTGCCTGCAGAAGCTTGGTAAGCCCTTGTGGCAGACCCTTCTGCGTGGCGGGGGTCCCAGCTCCCACTCGGAGATGCACAGGACCCACGCCCACAGATAGGTCCTCTCGTGGGGAATCAGATCTGCAATCCACCTAAGCTGCTTTTTGCTGAAAACTTCCTCACTCTGCAAATGCTTGTTGTTAACTTCCTAAAATGCATGCTCAACCTTGCAGGGACCAGTGTGACCGGCTCAACCACTTTTCCCTTTGCATTTGCTAATATCCTTCTTCTGTGATGGGATGAGGGCCATTGGCTCCTTTTGCTGTAACTGGGGATAGTGAGTGAGGACCATCCTGTAATGGGAGGAGACATAGAATGAAGGCCTGTCATGGCAGAGGGCTCGGGGCTTTTGCTCCCCTGGAGAGAAAAGCCACGCTGTCGTCCTTTTTCCTCCACCGGACTCGGTCGTCCGTGTGTATGTTTTATTTCATCCGCAATGACTTGGACACCGCTAGCCGGTGTCCGCAGCCAGCCCTTGCAAGCACCTCAGGCTCAGATGCGTACGTCTGTCTTTCTGTGGTTACCTGGCACCCTAGCAACTCCCCCGTCACTTCCAGAACACCTGTACATTCCTTCATTAACAGTCCTGTGCTTGCTCAGGTGTCGACCAAGGACCCCCTACCAAGAACTGCCCCCCACGCCCGGAACGAGTTCCTTCCGCTCTCAGTGGGCCAGCAGTGAGCACAGTGAGAATCAGCTGTGAGCCCTGGCAGGTGTGGCCCGTTTGGTCGGAGCACCTTCTTGTCCATCAAAACGTTAGGGTTTGACTCCCGGCCAGGGCACGCACCCACCTACCTTGCGGGTTCAGTTCCTGGTTGGGGTGTATGTAGGGAGTGGTCAATCAACGTTTCAATTGATGCCCCTCTCTCTCTATCTTAAAAATTAATAAACATATTTAAAAAAGAATTAGCCGTGATACTATGATCCATTTTGCGTTTCATTTTAAGTTGCTAGTTCCTCATCGTCTGTGTCAAACCCAAGACCAGATGCATCCGATTCTCTGGAGGTGGAAGCCAGAGAATGGTATTAAAAACAAACAAAATACACCCAAATCACCTTCCTGAGTGATTCTCATATGTGTGCACAACTAAGACGGTCCAATCGGAATGTGCAGAGGACAGAACCCAACAGCCCTGGGGCCCACTGATCTGGGAACCGAGAAGGGCCAACTCACCTCACAACAAACCCCTTAGGACACAGTCCACCGTGAGCATCACTTGTCACAGGGGAGAATAAGACACCCTCGTTTCCATTCCCAGAATAAACCTAACGTCGAGTGAGGCTCTTCCCTGATGCTCTTCCCCCAGGTGGGAATTCCTGTTACGTATAGAGCTCATCTAAGTGGCCGCATTGGGGGGTGGGGGTCTGAATGCGTGTCGGGTGGTGGAGGTCGGAGGCAGAATTCGGGGCAGGAGCGAAGGCGCGAAGAACCAGGTTGTCTGAACACAGGAAGGGAGCAGGATTTGGTTGTGTTTGGCCAGACATCTGGGGTCATGGGATCCGAAACTGGGCGGTCAGCTCCCGGTGAGGAGACAAGCAGCAGATGGGTACCAACATCATAAGGCCTTGGCTCGAGCTCGGACCCCGAAGCCCTGAGCTGCAGCCGGGGCATGGTGTAGCAGGGAGCCAGCCTTGGGTCAGGGGCGGTCAGGGGCGGCCGTGGGGATCGCACTCCCCCCGCCCCCCGGGTGGCACCCCCTGCGAGGAAGGACTGGCTTTGAGAGCAGGCTTCCCAGGCCAGACACGGGGTGCCTCGTTCCATTTGAATTTCAGAGGAACAGCACGTAGTTAAAGCATGTATCCCGAGTATCACGTGGGATCTGCCGCCAGGACTGGGGAGCAAGCGGGGCAGGAGGGACCGTCCGGCTAGTTCACCGGTGACGGTCAGTCCCTCCTCCCAGAGAATGCCACTTCCTGTATGTCCTGCGTCCAGCCGGCTGTGCCAGTGCCCGGGGGACTCTGGGGAAATCCACTGAAATATGACAGCAACGTGGCCGGTGACAGATGGGCTCGTACGCTTAGCTGTGTGAGTCCTCATCCCGCTTCCCAGAGAAAGGAAGTCGACATCCGAGCCCAAGTCAGATCTGGCTGCGAACCTAACATGGACTTCAGCAAGTTTTTACAATGATTAAAAAAATCCTAAAAATTTATTTGATTGAGTTTTGTTCTAAATTTTCCATGTATAAATAGGAAGCGATGACTCTAAAGGAGGTACTATTTATTTTAATAGCAGTTTAGCCTTTTAAACTTGGGGTCTCTTTAATCAATTGAGAGCGACAGGAGTAGCTGGGAACTCTATTGATTTAGCATTACAATGGCCATCTGATCGATCCTCAAAGGCAGTCTAACCCTAGCCTCCTCTGGTTATTGACACGTGGATCGCTGGCTCCTTGGAGAAATGGCAGTACAAGGGACACAGGACGGAACAAGGGGGGACGTGTGACCGTGTGCTGTCTTCTTTCAAAGACTAATGAAGTCCCGACAAAAGGAACCCAGTGGCCCCGGCCAATAGGTTGGAGCCTTGTCCCGTAACCCAAAGGTTGAGGGTTTGATCCCCGGTCAGGGCATACGCAAGCATCAACCAAAGAATGCATCAGTAGGTGGAACAACAAATTGATGTCTGTCTTTCTTTTTCTCCTTTCCTCGCTCTACAAAATCTATTAAAAAATAACGATAGGAATGAAAGAAATCATAGAATTAGAAAAATCATCATTATGATGAAACATACTCTTGGGCATTTGCATATTGCTACCCGAATCCCCCACACACGAGTTTTAAGAAGCGAGGAGGGACATCTTTGCCTTTACCTGGTAAGGTCGTATTGTCATATCCTCATCATCCGAGTCAGTTGTCCATTTCTCATCAGTAACCGTCGGTCAACCGGAGGATGTCCTGCCTTTGAACAGAACGATGCTGGCAGGTCGTTGTCAAGTTTTCAGATCGAGCTGCCGGTGAGCACACACCAGGAGCTGGAGGAGAAAACCAAGGAAATCCACAAAGACGGAAGCAGACCAGCCCACAAGGCTGAATATTTTTCTCAGGATACCCAGCTTGTAAAATTTTTTGGGTAAGTTTGTGTCATGAATAAAGAAAGAAGGTAGGCCCTGGCCAGTGTGGCTTGGTTGGCTGGAGCGTCGTCCTGTAAACCGAAAATTTACAGGTTTGGCCCTTGGTTGGGGCTCGTAAAAGAGGCAGCCAACCGATGTTTCTTTCTCACATCGATGTTTCTCTCTCTTTCTCCCTCTCTCCCTTCCTCTCTCTCTAAAAGCAACAAAAATAGTCTTTGGGTGAAAATAAAAACAAAAAAGAAAGCAGGAGAAGGTAGGATATGTATATGTGTGTATGATACAAAGCAAAGGGATGCAAGAGACTTCACCACCAAATTCGTTACGCAGGTGTGGGTTCAGCTCCTGAGGTGGGAGAAAAACAACTGTCTCCCAAAGAAATTTTTCAGACAACTAAAGGAATGTGCTATTGCGTAGGATAACATGTTTGACATAAAAAGATATACATTCTTCTCTTAACAATACCACTTACAGTACGATGTCATTTTGGCAAAACCGTAGACAACCACGGGCAAAGAAAAAGATCCAGACGCATCTTGTGGGGGCAGCTGGTGTGACCTCGGGGGTGGCAGGACCCCGTATCCCGTTCTCAGCTTTGCTGATCTATTTTCTGCCTTTCATAGTCATGATGCAGCTTTTGAAAGGACAACAATTTATTTTTTACTTCAAATGTTAAATAAAACAAATATCCCCGATGAACACACATCTCCACATTTCCAAAACAATGAACCACTGGCTTTGTCCTCCCAGAACCTCGACTTAGGTTTGGAGCTGAGCGCCTTCTTCCTAGAGTTGCCGAGGGGCCCAGACCGCGGCGGGCTCCTTCCTTTTGATTTCACGTGGGTTCCCAACCTCGCCTCGAAGAAATCCTTTCTGTGTCCCTCGAGGAAACTCGATTTTCACTGAACTTTTGATCCGACCAGAAGCGATATTTGTAAAGAGAAGTCTCCTGCTTCTCCTTACAAATTCAGTCTGATGTTACATCAAAAGAATTCAGATAAACACTGGGGCAATAAGTTTCGAGTTCAAAATAAATTTGTAATGCAAACTTCTAAAGAAGTTTTTGAAGCTTTTATGCAACTACAACAAAAGCTTCAGGAAATAGAAGGGAAGATAAGCTTAACAGCAACAGGAATAACTTTAAGATGAGTATCAAATCCTGGCTCTGGCCGGGTAGCTTAGTTGGTTAGAGTGTTGTTCAGAACCTTGTCCCAATAGCCAAGGTTGTGGGTTCGATTCCCAGGTCAGGGCACATACAAGAATCAACCAGTGAATGCAGAATAACAAAATGATGTTTCTCTCTCTCTCTTTCTCTCCCCCTTCCTTTTTCTCTCTAAAATAATTTTTTTGAAAAGTATTAAAACCTGAATGAGCTTTGTTAAATGCTTAATGATAAATGGAAACCGAAGCAAAGAGAATGGAATCGATTCAGAAACATGTGGCTATGTGGAAGAGTTACAACTTTGAGATTTATGTCAAAAATTTCAAAGAAGGACCCCAGCTGGTGTGGCTCAGTGCATTGAGTGCCGGCCTGCAAACCAAAGGGTCACTGGTTCGATTCCCAATCAGGGCACATGCCTGGGTTGCGGGCCAGGTCCCCAGCAGGGGGCACATGAGAGACAGCCACACCTCGATGTGTCTCTCCCTCTCATTCTCCCTTGCTTCCCCTCTGTCTAAAAATAGATAAATAAAATCTTCAAAAAAATTTCAAGGAAGGTAATTTTTTCTGCTGTTTATGTAGTCAACAGTTTAATTTTTTCCCAACAGCACCCAACACAGGCCTTTGCAGGGAAGATTATACTCAACACATGTTAAATGATTATATTCATTTCCTTCAACTGAACAACCAGAATGTCCCCTGCTACTTATTAAAGTCATTTCTAACCACATTTTGCAAATGAAGCAGTGTAATTGGGCAGCGCTAAGTTCTAAAAATAGCATGCAACTATTTTTACTTCTCATGGATTATTCATGCTATGGAGTGCTTCTTTTGGTAGTATGTAGATAGTAGCTAGAGACAGTCTCGCAGATAACTAAATCTTATAATACAAAGTATTGTTACCAACTGTAGGTTCACAGTACTTTACACAAAACCCTTACAGCCAGATATGTTTGCAAATTAGGATAATTTTTAATGTAAAAAAGCAATATGGTGCCCTGGCTGCTGTGGCTCAGTGGATTGAGCACCGGCCTGAGAACCAAAAGGTCGCTGGTTCGAATCCCAGTCAGGGCACGTGCCTGGGTTGCAGGCCAAGCTGTGCCCCCAGTAGGGGGCGTGCAAGAGGCAACCACACACTGATGTTTCTCTCCCTCTGTTTCTCCTTCCCTTCCCCCCTCTCTAAAAATAAAATAAAATATTTTAAGAATATGGATTATATCACCAACTATAGTACATATTACCACATATACAGCACCCAGCAGCATCCAAGAGGCCACTCTGCAATCAAACACGTTAATATTTCTACCGTGAAATACCAAAAAAGTAGAATCAGTCAAATATAAAAATACATTTCCACTAGTTCACATCGGGTTTTGCTGGACCAGGAGTTTTGGTGCCAGATTTCACATAACTTCATGTTTTCAAGGCGTTGAGGATTTCAGAATTGCAGGTAAGCACTAGTCTTGTGGATTAGCGCCATTAATCGATAACCTGTTATAAAGTAAATTCCACTCCCTTCCTTTGCAGCTGAAGCATACGAAACCTTTATGTTGTCTCTTGGATAAAGTTGTTCTAGAAGATGTTTAAAACATAGCCATTGCCTGAGTAATAAGCTGATCTTTCCAACTCAACTTTCCTGGGCTACAGCTTGAGAAGATTCAGACGGTGATTCGTCAGAATTCGGACCAAAAGCTCTCTCTGCCTGCCAGAGGCCGACTGCTCGCTCCCAGAGGCAGAGCTGGGAGGGACCCTGGCCAGACCCAGGTGCCGTTTGTCAGAGTCTCACAGCCCTTCGGGAGAGAAGTGGCTTTTCCATGACGAAGTAGGCAGTTTATGCCATTATTGGGGTAATTACAATAAATTACTGCCTCAGACAACGAATGCATTGTCTCCCATGTCTTTAAGAGTAAAATAACACTGAAGCCCTGGCCAGGTGGCTCAGCTGGTTGGAGCATCGTCGTCCCACACACCAAAAAGTTGCAGGTTCGGTTCCTGGTCAGGGCACATCCCTGGGCTGCAGCTTCAATCCCTGGAAGGAGCCAGGAGACAGGAACTGTGGGCAGACTTTATTTTGTATCGATGAGAGAGAGAAGTTTGTTGTTTCACTGACTTACGCATTCCTAAGTTGATTGCTGCATGTGCCCTGACCGGGAATGAAATCTGTGACCTCTGCATGTTGGGAACAACGCTCTAACCAACTGAGCTACCCAGCCAGGGCTACACACTTAAAAAAAAAAAAAAAAAAACCATAGAAAATGGTATGTAGTTCTCACTTCATAAGGTGGAGCCGCCATCCTGTATGGTTCCACTGGTCATCCCACGGGCTGGGTGACCTGGCGGGGGGGGGGGGGGGGCTCCACAGGCTTTTACAATGGACTTTCTGTAGCTTTGGGTGCTCCTCTCGTGCAGGACAACTTATAGCAGATGCTGCCTAAAGAGGGGTATTTTTAAAGCGTACGATAATTCTTAACAGCTTCGAAAGCAAAGCTTGTCAAGGAAAAGAACATCTCCCCCCAATATTAAGACTTGGATCAAAAGCCATTGGTCATGGGTCACATGTAGGGGAAGATCAGAGAATGTCACGGAGAAACACGGATTGTCCAGGAAGGCCCAAGATTGTTCTTTCCCCAAAATAATGCTACCTCAGTATGAGAGGCAGAACAGGGTACATTATCTCTCTTTTTTAACAAAAGAGTTTATTTATTTTCAGGGAGAGTGGAAGGGCAGGAGAAAGAGAGGGAGAGAAACATCAGCATGTGGTTGCCTCTCAAGCACCCCCTACTGGGGACCTGGCCTGCAACCCAGGCCTGTGCCCTGACTGGGAATCGAACCGGCGACCCTTTCCTTCGCGATCTGGCGCTCAATGCATTGAACCGCATCAGCCAGCACTGAGTGTGGCTGATCTCTTATGCTATCGAGAAACTCTATTTCAGAGACCATGGTGACAGCTTCATTCACCAATATGGGTCTCCACAATGTAACCTGGAAATGCGGCAATTGATTTTTGCGAGAAAAACATATTTTCAGGAGGCTTTCCTCAGCATTAGGGTGCCATCATCATCATCATCATCATCGATAATTATGCAGTGGCTACAGTGCCAGGTGCACAAGATAGCTTTCCGGTGGCTGCCGGGAATGTAGCATTTGCTGGATCGTGGATGCATCCGGTAACCAGCAAACGTACCTGATCCATCCGCCGCTGCAAATGGCTTCACCAAGTCCAAGGTGACAAGCGGGAGTAACTGAGGTCTTCCTGTCCTTCGAAGGAAAAGCCCCAATATGCCAACGCTCCAGAGACGCTCACTCCCCTGTGGCTGAGGGTCTCCTCGGGTCTCATTTTAACTTTCCGATGCACGGCCCCCTCCACGGGCTACGCTTCCCCCATTCCGGACCCCGTCTGTCTGTTGGAAGCTTTCTTAGTGAAAAGATGCAACGTCTTGCTGTTTAAGAGGGAACAGCAAGGGATGCGAATGGTGTTGGTTTGCTGGGTTTTAAATGACAAAGAGGAGGTCTGGTCGAAGGTTGCTGATGGGTCCGACCAAGGCAGAGCCTCCCGCCATCTGATTGCAGAGAGCCCCGTACGGAGTCTGATTCCAGAGTCGCTTTGCAACATCGGACGCCAAGGGCTCCTCACCCTTTTCTCTCCAAAATCCCTCAACGGAGACTCTTACCCTTGGTTCCCAGGTCGTCACCGTGGATAACCAAAGGAAGCCACATGCCAGAGTGCCTCAGTCGCAGTCCCTGTGCCAACCTATAGACGCCAGCCTGGCTCACCTGGAGGAGAGAGCCCCGCATCCCACTTGAAACAACTACTGGACAGTTTCCCAATCATGGGGTTTTTCAAGGCCTTTCTTTGTAGCTAGCAGGAGCCATCCCCCCAGCATCAGACAAGAGTCTGGGCTGCTCGTCTCAGATGAGAAGGCTGAGTGAGGAGAGCACACTGTTTGCACCCTGGCCGGTGTGGCTCAGTGGACTGAGCATCAGCCCGCAAACCAAGGGGTTGCCGGTTCGAGTCCCAGTCAGAGCCCATGCCTGGGTTGCAGGCCAGGTCCCCAGCAGGGGGCGCACAACCGACAACCACACATGATGTTCCTCTCCCTCTCTTTCTTCCTTCCCCTCTCTGAAAATAAATAAAAAAAAATCTTAAAAGAAAAATGAACACACACACACACACACACAGCTTGCTTCAGGAGGTGGCGCTTTCAGAGAGTCAACCCACACCTCCCACGTTGCCCACGGAGGTGAATTCCCTCTTTGCAGAAGCCTCACCCTGGGCCTCCCTGCGGGGGTGGGGGGGTGGGGAGCTGGAAGCATTGTCTCAATTTCTGCCCTAAAACAATTTTGTAATCCTTCAGGAAGTAGGGTATTCTCTACAGAAATTCCTTCACAAGTTCCCCATAAATGGAATCTTTCAAGCAACCCCCCCCCCCCCAATCCCGGCGCACCTGGAGTTTCCGTTGAGTGGATTTCGGTCGGAAATACCTGGGGGTGGGGATTATCTGGAGGTTAAATTGGCTCCGCATGGTCTTGGCTGCATCACCCACTATGGATGGGTTTTTCTTCCTGAAGAAAAAAAATTGATCTTTAGATACACTTGGGCATTAAAATTTTTTTCACAGTCCTGCCATTGGCAAATTGTACAGTACGGTAAATACAGTAGAATAGGTAAGTGTTTGGGAGGAAAAAATAACTGCGAGGTGTTAGTTCTGTCATTTGAGAGGACGGCTAATAGCCGCTGAAATCCTTCCCTTTGAACGCCTCGGCCCTTTCCCGCAAAGTCCTCCTAGCTCACAGGTAGACTCGCTATTTAAAGGCGCTCCAAGAAAATGCTGGTTGTCGCTCAAGCCTACAATTACAGTTTTCCCCCGAAAACGCATATTGTAATCGCAATGTCAATATTTCTCTGTTGAGCAAACAGCAGCCCCCTTAGAATGAGGGCGACAGCGGGCATTGGCGGGGAGACGCGGTGCGCGCTGGGGACCCCTGCGCGGGCCTCGCCCCTGTGATTTCGCTGCGGTCTCAGGGCTCGCCCCGGGCTCGGGATCAAATAACCCGAGTGCGATGGGGTGGCAGTCCCGCTAGTGCTGTCTGGGGACGTCGGTCTGAGCGAGGCGGACGCCCGGGGAAGTCCTTCTCTGCGACCGGCGAGCTCTGGGCGGGTCGCCGGAGGCCCTGAAGCTCGGCGTTTGGAGGGGAGCCCAGCCCTGCACAGGGACTTCCTTGGGGACGAGGTGATGGGGCGCAGGCCCCTGGGCTCTGGCAGCCGAGGACGTGAGTCGCTAACGCTGGCCCCGCTGTCTGGTGGCCCAGGCGCAGGGGATTCACGGGGGCGGCTGTGCGGGCTGCGTCCTGGGCCGGCAGTGACGCGGACCACGTGACCAAGGGGGATTAGTTCCTTTATTTATTTTATTTATTTATTTTTTTCTTTTTTAGATTTTTTATTTATTTGTCTTTAGAGGGGAAAGGAAGGAGAGAGGGAGAGAAACATCAATGTGCGGTTGCCTCTTGTATGTCCCCTGACGGGAACTGGCCTGGCAACCCAGGCATGTGCCCTGACTGGGAATCGAACCGCGATCCTTCGGTTCGCAGGCCCGTGCTCAATCCACTGAGCTACACCAGCCAGGGCCCTTTTTTTTTTTAATTAAAGATTTTTACATTTCTTTTTAGAGAGAGGGGAAGGAAGGGAGAAAGAGAGGAGAGACACCTCCATATGACCAAAGAAAGATGGATCGGTTGCATCTTATATGCGCCCTGACCGGGGCCCGAACCCACAGCCCAGGCACGCGCCCTGACCAGGAATCGAACCAGCGACCTTTTGTTTTGGGGGATGAGGCCTAACCCTCTGAGCCCCACGGGTTGGGGCGAAGGGGGACTGTTTTCAACCTGCGACTGGGAAGTGCCCAAATCAGTAACTGCAGCCTTGAGTAGGGCGCGGAGGTGAGCAGAAACCAGCCGCAGAGGTGCAGAGACGGGCGACACCTTCCTCTCGCAGCCGTGTGGCCCTCTGCGCGCGGAGCAGGCAGCAGGGACCGCGCCCCGTCATTGACATCACCCGCCCCCCACCCACGAACCACCTTAACGAGACCGTGGCTCAGTAGTTTCTTACGAACGGGCCATCTCGGTCAGGCCACAGTGGGTTTGGACAGCGGTCCCATTGGTGGGGTCGCTTTTCTGCGGAGCGGCCTTGGAACGGGTGTGCTGTGGCCTAGGCCACACCCCCATTCCGGTCCCCACTCCAGCTGCGGACCCTCCGGGCCATTTCCCCGCGCCCCCCCCCCTTCCTGGGCCCTCACATGAGCGGGGTGCTTGTCGTTCTCCCTTAATTCTGAAGAACCAGGAGAGGTGTATTATAGGTAAGCACAAGGTCCCTTAGGCTTCTTGATACCCTAGCACGAGCCAACCTAAATGGTAGATGTGCTTCTGTAGGCCGTGCAGGGCCGAGTGCTACGTATTGCCTGGGTTTACTTTCTGAGACTTCCGTGAATTAGGGGCTGTTGTTTCCCCCCAAGAGCAGAACAGAGCGGGTAAGTCACTTCCTGGAGAACGTTCAGCCGGCAGGGGGCCTGCAGACTCTGTCCCCACCAGCTGCTTCTGACAGTGCCTTGCGCGCTGTCACTTCTCAAGCCCTTTGGATTTAACAAAGCGGAAGTGCCAAAATGTGCTGCCGTTGCTTTCACGTCCTCACCTGAGGATGCGTTCCTTGATTTTCAGAGAGGGAGGAAGGGAGGGAAAGAGAGAGGAACACTGATGTGAGAGACACTGATCAACTGCTGCCTCCCGTACACGCCCGGACCGGGGATCGAACCCACAACCTTCTGGTGTACGGGATGATGCGCCAACCAGCTGAGCCACCCGGCCAGGGCGACACCAGAAGCTCTTCATTCACAGAGAGCAGTGTTCATGGCGCGTTATCTGCGTACAAGCTAAACACTGTGGCTTGAGTTGAAGGCCATCAGCGGACAGAATGGCTTCTTGCTCAGGGGAAGTCACTATTCATCTGTTCAGGCCTTCGACTGATTAGACAGGGCCCACCGCCTTCGTGGAGGATAATCTGCTTCGTCCGAAGCCTGCCGATGTAAACATCCATCTGGTCTCAACCTTCACGACGACATCCAGGTGGGTGTTTGGCCAGCCAGTGGACACATAACATGAACCATCACACTGAGTAGGAAATAGCCCCGAAGTGGGAGATGCCAGAGGTCCCAGTCTGCGGGCAGCCACGTGCAAGGGCTTTACCTGCGGGAATTCCAGCCCGCTCTCACCGTGAAGAAGCAAGGAAGATCTCGGCAGTCTAGCTGTCGTAACCAGGCCCCCCTCTGCAGGCAAATAAACCCCCAGAGCCTTATCCGACCTGGGAGAAGCTCTCCAGCCTTCCTGACTCACATGAGAGGTGGAGGGAGTGAAGGCTGACGGATGTGTCTGTGCTTCTTAAACGGCCATATTAAGAATTCCAAGAATTGCCCTGGCTGGGTGGCTCAGTTGGTTGGAGCATTGGCCTGTGCACCAAAGGGTCGCAGGTTTGATCCGAGGTCGGGGCTTGTGCCTAGGTTGTGGGTTCGATCTCCCGTCGACGCACGTATGGAACGCACCCTATCAATATTTCTCTTCCACATTGATCTCTCCCAAATCTATAAACATATTTTTGGTGGGGGTTTTAAAGAAATAAAGAATTCCAAGGATTGAAGTTCGTGGAGACCAGTCTGACCTTCCTAGGAGGCTCAGTCACTCGACCATGTAAATTTAGAGCCAGCTGGAGCCTCGGATGCGGCAGAACCAGGAGAGGGTGTTCTCCTCGACACCCTCGTGACACCCTCCCTGTGCGCATCAGCCCCTAAGCAGCCCCTGAGCACCTGGGTCTCGGCCCCTGGTCAACTCTCTCTCCCAACCCTCAGCGAATCCTTTTATTATGTTAAAACGGGACACCGTTACCGGTAGGAGGAAGGAAAACAGCAGCTGCTTTTGTCCTCCAGGAAGCGCTGTTAGCAGCAGCCCCCCCCCCGCCCCCCATCTCCCACGACAATGGAGCTGGGCGCAGTAATTACAAGCTGGCTGCCTCCTCTTCGCGCTGGGTGGCGAGGGCTGCAACACCTGCAGTTCCGAGCCGAACTATTTTTAGGCTTTGGAATTTCCCCCTGGTCCTTATCTCGCATTTGATGTCTTCATTACACATCTCCTTTCGCTAGAGCGTCCTCGCTGGTCTCTGAATTCCAGCCAACTCCGCTCGAACAAAACAGCCGCACTCATCTTCCCGAAACACGGCCCCGATCATATAATTTCCCCAGCCCAAATTTGTCAGCGTGATCCCCGAGCTGCATGCAAATTACAGCCCTGTGCTGAAGGCTTTATCTAAGGAAGCCTGGCCCACCTTTCCAGCCTGCCACGGCCAGCTCCTTCTCCCCCAGCCACGCGGCTCTCCCCTCTGGGATGCTGAGGCCATGGCCATGGCAGCTGGAAAGGGGGTCGATGGCACTTTCGAAGCTGCCCAGGGGATCCCGCTGGTCAGCTGGGACGGAAGACAGGTACCCGCTGCCTGACCTTCATTCAAGAGCAGACAGCGTTGCCGGGGGAAAGCTGGCACTTCCCCGGGATCACCAACCGGTGCATGGGAGATTGTGGCGTGACGGGGTTTATTTGGGTGGAAATCTGCTCTTGGGTTTCCAATGTCCTGTGTCCCTCCGTCTCACCATCGGAAAATCAAGGCCAGAAATAGACCCAATGTCCAGAGATTCTGGTTCATATTGACGCTTCCTTCTAGTTCTTGGGAGCCCACGCAGTCTGCTGTGGGCCCATGGGACTGGGAGAACTGCATGGTTGTGTGTGTTCCCAGATGGGAGAGAGAACGGGTGGACACACGGCAGGTCACTGGGGGTGGGGGGGAGAGAGAGAGAGAGAGAGAGAGAGTGCTTTTTGTTCCCCTGGGGTTATATCCAGGAGGATTTTATTTATTTATGTTTAGAGAGAGGGGAAGGGAAGGAGAAAGAGAGGGAGAGAAACATCCATGTGTGGTTGCCTCTCCTGCGCCCCCTACTGGGGACCTGGCCCACAACCCAGGCATGTGCCCTGACTGGGACTCGAACCCATAACCCTTTGGTGTGCAGGCTGATGCGCAATCCACTGAGCCACACCAGCCAGGGCAAGGAGTTTTTCCAAAATGAACAATCAACTTCCCAAGCTTTGGCGGGCTCAGCACAGGTCCGCCTCCGAGTTAGACCGACAAGCCTCTGTGGTCCAGCACCCCCCTCTGTCAGTCCCAGCACTCTGGTGCAGGATGGAGGACTGGGAGAGCTTTGAGGCGCACGGGTCACGTGTTCTGCAGGCTATCCCTCGCTCTGGGTCTGACATTGTTCTCATGGTTGCACTGTTAGTTCACCGCTTCTCGGGAGGAAGACCGCAGAGGCCAAGTGCCATTGCCGCCCCATCAGGTCAAGGGCACCCGCGGTCTACCTGACTAAGCAGTGCCGATGTTGACCTTGATCCCGTGGCTGAGGTCATGCTGGCCCGTTTCCCCTGCTGTGAACTTCCAGCCCCATCTTCCCACTCTGGGCCCTTTAGCAGGAAGCTTCCTGTTGACGGCTGGGGAGCCCCATTTCCGCTCTCTGAGGGCAGAGCAGCTGCGTGGATATTGGGGATTACTTGGCGTGGAGATTTGCCTACGTTCCCCGACTCAGTTCTGTTTTCCATCGTATAGTTACATCAGTGTGGACTCAAGAATCCTCGTGCTACGCTCTGGGTTAGAATACGTTACAGGGTTATGCATTTCGTTGGTCAAATCCCTCCAGTGCTGACCCCGGAGAGTTCTTTCACCACCAGCCACCTCGCCGGTGAGCCCTGATTTCTTTAATTGGGAAATGATCACAGAGCCCAGTATCTGCCCCCAGAGTAAAGAACTGGCAGGAATGTCGTTCCTCTCAAAATATTAAGAATGTTCTCCCAAATGGTATTTGTTCTCAATAAACTCAAAATAGAAACGAATGGATTTTTCTCAAGACTTGCAGAACTTATTTAGGTTTTCCAGCATTACCACTTCCTGAATAAGATCTGTGTTCTCTTGTTTTGCAAACTGCTGCTCACGTCCCCTGAGCACACCCATGGATTCTAAGGTGTAGTTGAAGATTTTTGTGTTTTTTTTTTTAAAGATTGTATTTATTTATTTTTAGACATAGGGGAAAGGTGGGAGAAAGAGAAGGAGAGAAACATCACTGTGTGGCTGCCTCTTGCACGCCCCCTGCTGGGGACCTGGCCCACAACCCAGGCATGTGCCCTGACTGGGAATCGAACCAGTGACCCTTTGGTTCGCAGGCCTGCACTCAATCCACTGAGCCACACCAGCCAGGGCACAGGGTTCAGTCTTATCTCTTCTTATCGTTTATCACTTGAGCTGCAAGAGAGTCAGTATCTTGCTCCTACCAAGTGTCTTCATCACAGAGATGGCTTGGGGTCTCCTCATTCCGGCCGATTCTAGTCCTGCCCACACGTTCTTTATTATCTAGCCACTAGAACTTGAGGCAACCGCACACCGGAGAGATAGATACCCCGAGACTTTGCTCATGGGTGAGGTAACGCTCCCTGGATTATTTCCAGCACACCCTGGTTCGTCACGACACTTGGCTCACTTTTCTGGTAGAGCCACAGTGCGTTCAAGGAACATCTCCGCTAAACGCTCTGCAGTGAATCTGAGGTCCACTTCCTGAATCCTAGCTGCAAATTCAGAGCTCGGAATCTTTGAAGAACAGCTTAAGCATTTCATTTTCTCATTCTAGATGTGTTATTTTGCTCTCGCTCCTGTTATTTTTCACCTGCCACTTTCTTGCAGTCTTGCTAGACTAAACTGCTTCCAAGATGGTATTTAATCAGCGGCTATACCTCAAGTGATGCTATGTGCGCAGTATCAGAAATAAACCTGCTAAAGATCAGACTTCGCTCTTTCTAAATCACTTTCTATTTGCACATTTGGCTCTGGGTGGGGGTAGAAATGCCACGAGAAGGCAGGCGTACCTCGATTCTGAAGCTCATAATGATGACGCAAAGTATTGGTAGCACCAGCAGTTTCTCTGAATGGGTTCCTGGCTGTGTCTGTACTGGGGGCATCTTATTATATCACAGTCAGCATGCATGAGGTTCAGCACACATCGGAGGAGTGTGCCGAAAGGAAAGATATCAACTTCAGGTATATATTAGAGTTTGTCACCAACACTGGGGAGAATGCTCCTGGGCATATATCATCGTAATGCTGGACTTTTAAGCCCACAGAGTAATTCAACAAACGCTAAATTAATGGAGTGACTACTCCGCGTCGCACACCTCCCACGGTAGGGACAGGACAATGAGTAGAGGGAGCAGAGCCACCTCCCTCTGTCCTGGCCCCAGAAGTTCATCCCTGTGCATCCTCAGAGCTCAGGGCCAGCTCGAGATTTTGCGTCTACTTTGGGGCATCCGCTCCCAGCAAGCCAAGGGGAGCCGAACGGAGGCGGGCGGCTGCATTGTGAGTAAATCTCAAATCTCTCATCTGCAGCCTTGAACACTGCTGCCGTTCTGGGAGAAGAATTTGCTTTAATTTATTTAGCGTGTTATTGTTGTTTTTAATGTCTGTTGCCATTTGCCTCTCTTCCGCACGGAAACAGGCCCCACGTGGGATCATTCACCACACACTGAAACGTGCGTGCCATCTCTGCGGGGCCTGAGCCTGCCGAAGTGCTATTTTTACTTCTCAGGTTCCACGCCAGACGTGACAGCCTGGAAGGGAGGCGAGCCATCACCATGGCATTCAAAGCTGGGACTCCGAATACCACTGCGGAATGTCACCGCGAGCGAAGAGCAGTCTTGGTGGGGTGCGCTTTTGTTCAGAACATCGGCACGTAAAATGCAACGGTGTTGTTCGTGGTTACCTTAAACCTGACGGGTTGAAGACAAAACACCCCCATTCTCTGCCCCTCCAGGGGAAGGTTCCAGCAAGCGGGGACAGGTCTTGGGGCTGTTCTGCGTGTTGACCTTGGGGCTGCCACTGGGGCGCCCCCTTCCGGGACTGGATGGGCCTGCCGGCGGCGTGAGCTCGGAGAGAGCGCCTCCCCGGGTACCGAGCTGGGGCCGGCGGCGCGCCAGCGCGGACCCGACCGCACAGGCAGGGCGCCCAGACCCGCTCCGGGCCGCGCCCCAGGCAGGACTCAGGGGTGTCCGGCGTGCGGCACCGAGTTACAGCGCTGCTCCTTCGACACCGGAGACGGCGCGTCGCGTGCAACCTTTGGAACGCACGCGGCATAATCCCTGCTGTTGGTTTCAAGGTCACCTTTCGCTGGGCATCTCGTGTTTACCGGGCGGCCCGACCGAGAGGACAGGCCCAGCTAGCTGCTCTCTGGACCGAGTGGCGAGAGAGAGAGAGAGCCCGTGCGTCCCGCGGCGCTCCGACGGGGGACCTCGGAGGCTGAGCGCTGCAGGGGGAAGGGGAGTCCAAAGACCAGGGGCCTCCTTGGGTTGCAGGACGTGGAGGGGGCGGGAGTCTTGTACTTTCTCGGGCAGGTGCAACCTCAGACAGGGAGGCCGCAGCAGGGTCCCACCTCCTGTTCCTTGGTGCCGGTTCTTTGGGCGGTGGCGAGGGGTACAGAGAAGAGCCTTGGGCTCCCCCTAGAGGCCAGAAAAGGAACAGCCCTTGCCCCGGGGCGGAGCAGCCCTGCCTACCTCCTACTGAGGAAGCCAGGTTCAGGGGGTAATCCCCCCAAAAAAACCTATCAGAAAAGGTCTTCAAACGTTAGAGATCAGGACACCTGGCAAGTGAGGGGCAGGCGTCGCTCACTGCTGCCCCTGTGCCGACCGGCCATTGCTTACCTACCTAAGCAATTTGTGCCGCGTGCCTGGGTACATAGTTGTGACATCGCCGGAGGGCAGGGGCCAGCTGTAGAAAGGAGAATGGGGACTTGGGGGCAAAAGGCAGCCGTGACCTTCAGTCCTCGGCTTCCCCACGGGTTCTCATGGCGCCCACTGGGACCTCATCACTCCCTGTGGTGACACCGCCATCTTCTCTGTGTGTTCAGATGTTGCGTCCCTTTTCTTACAAAGACACAGGCCATCGGATTTAGGGTCCGCTCGGAATTTAGGGTGGCTTCATCTCCAGATCCTGTAAAGACCTTGTTCCGAGTAAGGTTCCATTCTGAGGAAAGACAACCAGTGCAGTAAAGGGAAAGGAACAAGCAAAGCGTGCTGCCATTGTGCTGGAAATGCTCTTGCAGTTGAGTTTCATGTTGTTCGCTTCCTAGACATCAGTATACTCTTGATTCGAAGTGCGTGTACAGGCGCTGCACCATTCGTGATGGCATCAGGACGGAGCGACCAGAGAACTTGCAAAGGCAGAATGTACACGAATTCGGAAGAAAAGAGTAGATACGAGAGGAAAATTCATGCGTCTAAAATGAGCATACTGGGTTCTCCTGGGAATTCGCCTCTCGTCACGGGACCCTTGGTCAACAAAGCAGTGGGTGCAGAGTGGATTGGAAATGGGCACGTGTCCACACGGAAGCCCCGGACCCGATGCGATGTTCAGCCTCCTCCCCACCCCCCGCCCACTTCCCCCTTTCAACTGTGCGGCTTCTGTTTTCAGAGTCACGGGCCTGCGGGGGGCACCACCCCTTAAAAGTCCGTCCCATTGTCGTTGTCGGGGATGGGAAGCCTTCTCTCAGAGGGTGGCCTTCCAAAGCTGTGACTCGGGGCCTTGCTGTCAAAGGGGACTGAAGCATTTTCCCCACGACCCCCTGCAAGAGACCCACACCTGGACGGAGGGGTCGTGTCTGGCACCCAGATGTTCGCCTTGGCCTGAACCTTTCCGGGCCATGGTTGGCTTTGGGCACCAGAAGCCGACTTAAGCCAACCTGTCTCTCTCGCTTGGCTACGGTTAGAACTGTGCTTCTGGATCCCAGTGTGTTCTGGATCGAAATCATAGCTTTACGTTTTAAATCATCATTGTAAATTGGCAGTGATGAAGAGACCCAAAGCTGCTATTTGCTGACAATGTGCCCCCAGCTTTCAAACACAGACAGAGAGAGACCCATGAGGAGGTTACCACACTGCGCGGGGCGGGGCGGGAAGTCAGATGGTGCGGATGCTGAACCAGGGCTGGATAAGGAACCATCGGAGGGAGTTGAGCACGCAGACTTCGGTTCCATCTGAACTGAGTCCCAAGAATAAGCCTCCTCACCTCAAAACTCCCCACTCGTGACCTGTGAAGACTCTGTTCTAACAGGACACACCGGCTGCATCGAAGATAAACCCTGCGATGCTTGTCTGTACGTTGACGCCTGTGTGAGCTCGAACGAGGACACCAGTACAGATCTGTGTGTAAGTGAAGGCAGAAATATGTTTCCTAAAAATAACGTGTAAAACATGGTATGAAAATGGCGCCAGACCTCCCTAAATTATGCATAACTTTTGAAATGAGTACTTCAATATTGCTATTTTTTTACATGCATTTCTATAGCAGCTTTGCTGGGAGAAATTCAGATGTGAATGGAATGAATGAAAAATACATGATTTCAGATTTTCTTGTCAAACTAAGAGGTCAGGAGGGAGATCACTTTGGGCTTAAAAAGGCATCTAGAAAGCTTCCTGTCCGTACATCCTTTTGAGACGATGAGTCTGAGGTTTGATAAAAGGTGGTTGGAGAATGTGTAAGTTCTATTAACCCCCAGGCATATTACGTCTAGTGACATATGTCTAGAGACTCGGGGCCTACGTTGAGCTCCACCATGAAATTGAGCCAAGATTCCCCAATTCCATCATTACCCAACCTGGCTCCTCGGAGACAAATCCAAAGGCTACATTTCATTAATTTGAAAGTCATTCTAATTTATAAGTGAAAAGAAATATAAAATGACCCAGAAGGCCTCTAGATGAAAGTTTTATAGTCTGCTAGAATAATTAATGACATTATCACATTAATAAAAGTTAAAGACGTTTTACTCTTATTTTTAAAGATGTTTTAGAGAGACGGCAAGGGAAGGGGAAAGGAGGGAAAGAAACACGGATGTGAGAGAGAAACATCGATTGGTTGCCTCTTGTACGAGCCCCGACGCCCCCATCCAGGAATTGAACCCACAACCCAGGAATGTGCTCTGACTGGGAATCGAACCGGCAAACTTTCCCTTTGTGGGAGGACACCCCACCCACTGAGTGCCCCTCCCCACCCCCAGTCAGGCTGAAATGTTATTATTTTTGAATGTGCTGCACACTGTAATCACTTGGAGAACTGGTCTCCCAGACCCCCCCCCCCCCCAACATTCTGCTCCTTTGGCCTGAAGGTGGGCTCTGGGCACTGTCGCTGTTTGTAAAGAGCCTCTGAGGATTCAAATGCGCAGCCAGAGTTGGGGACCCCTGGACCACTTGTCTGGTGCCTCCCCATGGCCCCTGGGCCTTCTACAGTGCAGCGGTTAAGCGACAGACAGAACTTGAGATTTAAGGAAATTCTTTGTTCGCCGCTCACGCACACTCACGGTCTCCCCAAGTCAAGTATCAACTCAACCTAAAGGACTTTGTGACCTGGGGCTCATACACCAGCTAGCTCTATTTATTATTCACCCACCTTTCATCTGCATCTTCTCCATACTCCATTTTTAAAGACTTTATTTATTTTTAGAGAGAGGGGAAGGGAGGGAGAAAGGCGGGGAGAGAAGCATCCATGTGTGGTTGCCTCTCGTGCGCCCCCTACCAGAGACCAGGCCCCAACCCAGGCATGTGCCCTGACTGGGGATTGAACCGGTGACCCTTTGGTTCATAGCCAGTACTCAATCTACTGAGCCACACCAGCCAGGGCTCCTTACTCTATTTTTATATATCCATCAATTAGTCCTCTTTTATCTATACACCTCAACGGTTCCCCCCAACCATTTGAAAGTAAGTACAGAGCTCGCCACAACATCAAAAGGTAGCTCTCCCTTCCACCCCTACCTGCCTCTCTACCCATGATAAGTAATCATTTTCACTCATTTCTGACGCATGCAGTAATTACTGCGGATTTCTCTCTTGCAGTGAACCTTGGGGAGAGGAGATCGCTGCACCCCAGAACAGGCTGAGATACTCCACTTGTTTCCCTGGGCAACTGTAGGCTATCGTAGGGGATGCAAACGTACCCTGGAGGGGAGGAAAACCACGTCCGCGTGCGCGCACGCGCACCTGCAGCGCACTAAATCGTGAGCACGTCTGAAAACTGCCTCGACAGGGACCGATCGGCCGGTCGAGTACTCGGTCACTTGGCGTCTATTTCCACAAAGGCGCAGACCCGAGAACAGAGCCGTGTCTTGGCACGTGAACTGTCAGTCACAGCTCATCATTTGCAAAACCAGAGAGAAGGAAACTTGGGATCCTGGAAGCGGGGCGGGGGGTGGGGGGGGGAAGGCAGCCCTTTTCCCAGAGCCGTGGGGCCAAACGGGTGGAGAACTTACAATAAAACAGCGGCCAACCTTACGCATCTTTCAGGGCGGGAGGGCGGGAGGAGGAATTCCTCCGCCGGGGGGAGTAGAAGGATCTGGGGGATTTCTCCAGAGTTCCTGGAATGTTTGTTGGGAGCATTCATTAGAGCGGGGCGCGGGGGGCGGGGGGGGGGATAGGTAATTCACACCCGGCTATAAAGGTAATCACTGGGAGGCGTTGCCTAGCAACCAAGGAAGATGCAAGGTCCTTCCTCCAGTGTCTGGGAGCCGGAGGCCCAGAAGCAACTCAGTTAAGATGCTTGGAGCACAGGGGAGAAGGTGTGCAGCAGTATTCTGTCATTAAAACTAATTAGAGACCGGCCCCCCTCCCCCCACCAAAGGTCTACGTAAAATTCCTGTAAGAGGAGAGAGCTGGAGAGAGAGAGGAAGTGGCCTGTGTGTGTTTGTCGCAAGCAGCTAAGGGGATTCAGGCATCAGGGCAAAACAAAAACAAATGCCCTGGCCCGGTAGCTGAATTAATTACAGCGTTGCCCCTCCCGATATTCAAAGGCAGTGGGTTCAACCCCCGGTCAGGGCACGTACAAAAATCAACCAATCGCATGCCTCAATAGTGGAAAAACAAATCGTCGTTTCTCTCTCTTTCTCCAAAATCTAGAAATTAAAAAAAAAGAGAGAGAGAGAGAGAGAACAAATAGGAAAGCCTCTGCTTCAAGAAGCCTCAACCTTAGGTGAGCAACAACAAAAACAAAAGTATATCATATAATGCGTTTGTCTTGCCAGAATGGTGCGCAAAATGTTCTTTTCTAAACACTAAACAGTACGTCCCACACGCTGTCCGTATCTTGCTTTCTGCACTTAATATATTCTGAAGATCGCTTCAGATCTGCGTCAGAGTTTTCAAAAATTTCTATTTCCTAGTTTAGTTCAGCCAGCTCGTTGCTGTTGTTGCAACCGTGTGGTTGGACTTTTAGGTGACTTTTTAAGAAGTCTCAATGCTGTAGTGAGTATCCATGATGTCCCGCATGTGTTAGTGCGAATCTCGAAGCGACATTCTCGACTGTGACAAAGGTGAATAGGAAGGCAGCTCGAACGCGGCTTTGAAAGATGCTGAACAGAAAGTTGCTTCCCATGTGGTGCACAGTTCTCTTTCTGACGCTTCTCCTGGTGGTTTCATTCATTTATTCTCATCTGTTTCCTAATCGATATGTGAGATGATTCTAAATCGATCACCGCTTTTCACGTATCATCCCATCAGTTCCTGTGTATACATTTTCTTATCAAATTTTTTACCTACGAGCTGTTTGATAAAGATATTTTTAATACCCACGTGGAAATGTTAATATTTATTTTTGCTATCACTGCACTGTGGTAAGAACTTTTTCCTCTTACTTTTTATGGAACCTGAGGGTTATTTTTTAAGGTGTTATTTATTTATTTTTAGAGAGAGGAAGGGAGGGAGAAAGAGGGAGAGAAATATCAATGTGTGGTTTGCCTCTCGTGCACCCCCCTACTGGGAACCTGGCCAGCAACCCAGGCATGTGCCCTGACTGGGAATCGAACTAGCGACCCTTTGGTTCGCAGGCAGGTGCTCAATCCACAGAGCCACACCAGCCAGAGCTGAATGTTTCATATTACAACTTCGTGGCAAGTGTAGCAAATGTTTAGACCAGTGGTTCTCAACAGGGTGTGACTTTGCCCGACACAGAAGTTTTGGCAATGCCTAGGCGTATTTTTGGGTGTCACAACAGCCTGGGGGGGTGGATCTACTGACAAAGAGTGGGGTAGCTACAGCTAGACATCCTACTATGCACAGGATAGCTGTCTTCCCCCGCCCCCCAGAAAGAATCACCCAGCTCAAAATGTCCAATGCCAAGTTTAAGAAACCCTGGTTTTGATAATATATGTCCAAACGATGTTTTCAGAGAGAAATATTCGACTACTGGCATTTTTTAGATTCACTGGCTTATGGTAATAAAAACAGACACACTTTTTTTTTAAGATTTTTTTAAATTTATTATTTATTTATCTTTTAGAGGGGAAGGGTAGGAGAGAAGGAGAGGGAGAGAAACATCAATGTACAGTTGCCTCTCGTGTGTCCCCTGCCGGGAACTGGCCTGCAACCCAGGCATGTGCCCTGACTGGGAATCGAACCTCGATCCTCTGGTTCGCAGGCCCGAGCTCAATCCACTGAGCTACACCAGCCAGGGCTCAGACACACTTTTTTATAATTGTTTTAAAATTACTGCCTGAAGCAGGCATTGCCCGTGTCACTGGCTTGCATCCAGCATGTCACCGTAGTTGCCATCCTTTGCGTATCCTTTGCAATAAAACCTCCGTGAAGGCGCTGATTAAAACTACATTTCCCAGCCTTCCTTGCTATGCGGCGTAGCCATCAGGCGGCTCTGTGATTAAATTTTAGTGCTTGAAATGTATGAGGAAAGATCATATGGCAGGTTCCAAGAAATCTCTTTAATGGCAACTGGCAACACCCTTTGTCCACTTTGTTCCCCTGTGTTTCATCTTCCCGCATGCTGCCTGGAATGCACATGTGATGGCTGGCGCATGGCTCACCCTTTTGGGGCACAGAGGATGGTGCAGCAGAGAGCTGGACGGGGTCAGGGGCCTCAATGTCTCTGTTGGTCCAGGACTGATGACCTCAATCACATTCAGATGAAGGAGAAGTAGGCTTCCGTCTTGTTTAATCCAAAATTAATTATGAGTACCTCTTTTCTCCCCCATCTGAATCCAGTGCAATCAGACCCCCTACATAACTATCTCCAATGTCAGACGTAGTTCTATTGGCTTGTTGGATTGAAAGTTTGGACCTGTCAATCAATCCTCCATTGCCACTGTGGGTATGACTCAATAGCATCCCGAGAGAAAAGTTCACAGCTGGGTTCAGTACCTACCAGTCAATACTGATTTTAGCAAACTTCCGCAGGCAGGCATTCCGCACAAATAATGCAGTTTAATCAGAATTACTCAAGTGCCTGGCATAAAAATAGCATAAAATATGGTAACAAATAAAACATGCTCCAATGGACTGTTGGGTAGCTGTGAATCCAACTGAATCTTTATTCCAAATTTGAAATACATTGCAAAGCAAAACTTGTTAGCTTCCCAAATGCTTGGGTTCTTTTATTTTTCTTTATTTAAAATACTATCAACTACCTGTATCTGTGGTCAGCTGATTTTCAAAAAGGGTACCAAGATCATTCAAAGGGGAAAGGGCTCAACAAATGGTGCTGGGAAAAGTGGGTCCTACCACGCAAAGACTACAGCTGGACCTTCACCTCACATCCTATTCAAAATTACAAAAAAATGGGTTAATGACCAAAATATAAGATCTAAACTTATAAAGCTCTTAAAAGAAAACAAGGGTACATGTTTGTAACCTTGAGCTTGACAAATGGATTCTAAAATATACAGCGAAAGCACAAGGAACAAAAGAAAAAAATAAACAGGACTTCATCAGAGTTTAAAATTTCGTGCCTCGAAGGACACAATAAAGAATGTGAACAGACAACCCACAGACGGGGAGACAGGTCTGTGCTTCTCTGTTCGTTAGGAGACAGTGGCCCCAGCTCACAGGATAAGCTCGTGTTTTCAAAAAAATCTTGTCCGGAATCGAGTCGTTTCTCCTGTCCCCTCAGATATGGTTTGGACAAACAGACGAAGAAGATGCCGGTTAAATGGTTGGGTACTGAACTTCTGTTTGCCAATGGTTGTCACGGTGGTGACTTTACCTACATACAAACAGGACGGTTAATAAAGAACAGGATTCAGGGAGCTGCGACGTAGCATCCCGGAAAAATCACAGGGAAACACATGGAAACACGAGATTTCTTGGAGAGGACATTTCGATCCATCTGCCACCATCCCTCCCTTTGTAAAAGGTTCGCAAAAGGCAGTGAACCATTTTCTGCTGCTCATCGTTTTTGATCAGTTGGAATAACATTTGAACATGAGGGACTTTTATTTTTCCTACACTATTTAACAGATAAGTCTTGAGGGGTTATAGATTAACTATCAAGAAATAAATACAGCCCTGGCTGGAGTGGCTCAGCAGGTTGAGCCCCCCCGCCGTGAAGCAAAGGGTCACAGGTTCGATTCCCAGTCAGGGCACACGTCTGGTTTGCAGGCCAGGTCCTCAGTAGGGAGCATGCAAGAGGCAACCACACAGTGATGTTTCTCTCCCTCTCTTTCTCCCTCCCTTCCCTTCTGTCTAAAAATAAATAAAATCTTCTAAAAAAAAGAAAAGAGAAAGAAGTACAAATGCCGTATGATTTCAGCTATGTGTGGAATCTTAAAAACAAAGTAAATGAATAAATAAAACAGACACAGACTCATAGATTCGGAGAGCAGACTGACAGCTGTTAGGGGAGGGGCTTTGGGGGGCTGGGGGAGAAAGGGGAACCAATTGAGAAGTACAGATCGGTAGTTACAGAATTGTTATGAGAAAGTAAATTACAGCACAGGAAATACAGTCGGTAATATTGTAATAGGTATGGATGGGGCCAGATGGATGCTGGAATATCGGGGGATCCCTCTGTAAAGTGTATGATTACCTAACCTCTGAGCTGTACACCTGAAACTAAGACAAAATAATGTTAAATGTCAACAGTAACTGAAAAATGGTAAAAAATGAAGAACGAAAAAGAAGTACAAACACTTACTGATACAACCACTCTGGAAAACAATATGGAATTTTCTCAGAAAACTAAAAAATGGATCTGCCTTTTGACCCAGCAATTCCGCTGCTAAGATTATATCCTAAGAACCCTGAAACACCAACCCAAAAAAACCCTATGCACCCCAATGTTCATAGCAGCACAATTTACAAAAGCCAAGTGTTGGAAGCAACCTAGGTGCCCATCAGTAAATGAATGGATCAAAAAACTGTGGTACATTTGCACAATGGAATTCTATGCAGCAGAAAGAAAGAAGGAGCTCCTACCGTTTGGGACAGCATGGATGGAATTGGAGAGCATCATGTTAAGCGAAATAAGCCAGGCAGTGAAAGACAAATACCATATGATCTCACCTTTAACAGGAACCTAATCAACAAAACAAACAAACAAGCATAGTATAACCAAAGACATGGAAATTGAGAACAGGCTGACAGTCACCAGAGGGGAGAGGGGAGGGAATTTCAGGGGAAAAGGGGAAGGGTTTAGAGCAACAAGTATAAAGGACACATGGACAAAAACTGGGGGGGGGGTGGAAATGGGAGGGAGGTGGGGAGGGCTGGGGTCGGAGTAAAAGGCAGAAAACTGTCCAGGAACAACAATTAAAATAAAATTAGAAAAAAAGAAGTACAAACCCTCAACGTCTCAAACATAAATGGAGCCCTTGTTCTAGAACTAGAATGCTTTCAATGATTCAGCTAATATTTGAGAAATACAGTGCGCACCACGCTCTGCCTTCGTTTTCCTCCTTCCTGATGGCACGCGCTTTGTCTCTGGTCTTCGTGAGCCTCTCCCTAGCTGTGCGGTGTCCCTTCGTGCAGTTCTAACAATCAGCAGCCGACGACCTTAAAATAGAACCCGGCTGCAGCACTTTCATCAATTCCCCTGAAGTGTCACGCAGAGAACTCACTGAGTAATTGTTTTGGCACCTGGCACCGAGTCGCCAGCGGTTATGAATATGCAACCGAGTCCTCGCAGAGCTGCCATTAAATAAAAACCCGCAGCATCTCACACGGTACATTCGGTACCTTTCTCTTTAATAAATGGAATGATGAAACGTAGCGGAAACATCGCGCAGTTGTTGCCATGGAAGGTGACGTGCTGTGGTTTGCACAGAAGTGTGCATCTCAGAGTGCACAGAGTTGCACTCAGTGCGATGTACAGGCCCGTGACAAGTGATTTTTACAGGACACACCTGCTTTCTAAAAGCTACTAAAATCTGGAAGGCGTGCTTTTATAATGAAGGACATGAAATAAATGGTCTCTGCTGGATAATCATAGTCGAAGGGAGAACAGTGTAGCAAAAAGAGAGTTTTAAATGAAGGAAGAATGAACACAAAGGTTGAATTTAAGACCCAGAGGCTGTGCGTGTGTCTCTTTCTCTTTAATTTTTTTCTTTTTATTGGTTTGAGAGAGAGGGGAAAGGAGGGAGAAAGAGAGGGACAGAAACATGGATCGGTTGCCTCTTTCCGGAGCGGGACTGGGGACCGAACCCGCCACGCAGCGTCTGTATTTTTACTGTGATGACAACGCCTCCAAAGCCGCGCAAGCGCGCTCGCCTTCGGCGTGTGGCGGGGTTGGCAGGCACCTGTCCGCAGCCGCGCCAGCAAGGAACGCCGATGATGATCTGAACCTCGATTCTGGTCTCGCCACACACAGCCTGTCAGTCTGCGGGCCTCGTGGCCCAAAAATGGATTTGCAAGGACTCTGCCCTCACCCCAAACCCCTGTAATGGGCCAGCTGCGCAGGTGCGGCCGGACGCTTTCCCCGAGCCGCCACCAGACAGCACTCCGAGCGGAAATCCTGGGGACCGGGGCCCAGGAGACAGAAAACGGGGGTCCGTTGAACCAGGCCCTCCGCAGAGACGTTGGCGTGCTGACGCCCGCGACCTGAGACTGCGTTGCCTTCCAGGGCGAAGGCGCCGTGCAGGTGTGCTGAAGTCAGAGATGGAAGGTGGGGAGATTATCTGGGGCCCCCAATCTAATCATAGGAGTTCTTAAAAGAAGGGAACGTTGCCCTGGCTGGTGTGGCTCAGTGGATTCAGCACCGGCCTGTAAACCTAAAGGTCGCAGGTTCGATTCCCAGTCAGGGCCCGTGCCTGGGTTGCAGGCCAGGTCCCCAATTGCATGCAAGAGCCATCTGATTGATGTTTCCCTCCTTTCCCCTCTCTCTAAAAAATCTTAAAAAAAAAAAAAGAAGATAATTTCCCCTGCCCATCAGAGGGATGTGACGCAGAATAGTCGCCAAGGTGCCAAGGGGCCAGCAGCCAAGGACGGTGGCCCCAGGCAGCAGCTGGGGAAGAAGGAAGTCCACCTCCTTGCCTTGACTTTGAGACCGTGGTTTTAGCCCGGTGAGACCGTGTTGAACTTCTCACCTAACAGACCCATGACACAACAGATTTGTGGGGTAGTAAGAGACTACGTTTACAGTAATTTCTTATGGCCACGACAGGCAACAAATGCAGGCATTTTCCCACCTGCGTAGCATTCAAGCACCAGGCATTTTCCCACCTGCGTAGCATTCAAGCACCAATAGAAAAAACAAGGACAAGCCCTGACCGGCGTAGCTCAGTGGATTGAGCGTGGGCTGTGAACTGAAGGGTCACCGGTTCGATTCCCAGTCAGGGCATATGCCTGGGTTGTGGGCCAGGTCCCCAGTAGGGGGCGTGTGAGAGGCAACCACACACTGATGTTTCTCTCCCTCTCTCCCTCTTCCTCTCTAAAAATAAATGGATAAAATCCTAAAAACAAAACAAAAAAGAGGACAATACACAGCGCTTTCCAAAATTCTGAAATTAATCTCTGTCTGTGTGTGTCTTTGTGTAAATATTACACCAGCAGGGCCTTGGCCAGTGTGCTGTGGCTCAGTGGGTTGGAGTGACGTCCCCCGCACTGAAAGGTTGTGGGTTCGATCCCGTCAGGACACGTGCAGGAAACAACCAATCGATGTTCCTCTCTCTGTCTCTTGCCCCTTCCTCCCTCTCGAAAAGCAATGAAAAAATGTCCTCAGGTGAGGACACAAACCATTTATATTATACCAGCAGCAAACGAAATAGTTTGTTACTTTAAAAAAAAATCTTCGCACCGACAAAAACAGAAAACGGGCAGCTGAACGCTGACCTTGTATTTCTGTGGAAATCGTATCAGCCTGTACATTTGAAACCCTTGTAATCCTGGGTGTCCCCTCATAGTCAATCAGACCCAACATTAGTGTTTTGTTTTTTTTTTTAATCTGAAACAGTTTTTCCAAGTCACTTAGCAAACCCACATACGGACTTGTTCCACTCCACACGCTGGGCTGGGAGCTAGGGCTTCCAGGGCTTCAGTCCGTGGTGCCACGATCCCAGGGCTCGCGGGGACAGGGACACGATAGGTAGGCACGCGGTCACAGCTCCTCTGGCGATAAGGTTGGGAAACACTGGCTGTGGCCTGGGCAGAGCCAGGTGCCCGGGACCCTGGAGACGTGGCCGTGGCCCCCACCCTCCCTCCGTTCTCCCGCCGAGGGAGTAAGAGGCAGTCCCGTTAAACAGAACAAACGGAGGCCGGGGTGGGGGAGAACCTCCTATTTGGGCATGTAGGAGGCGGACCGTCTGGTGAGCAGCCGAACGGCAAGGGTCACGATCTTTCCTTTGACGAAGAAGATTAAAAATGTCACTATGTGCCCTGGCTGGCATAGCTCAGTGGTTTCAGTGCCGACCTGCAAACCAAAGGGTCGCAGGTTCGATTCCCAGTCAGGGCGCAGGCCTGGGTTGCAGGCCAGGTCCCCAGTAGGGGGCACATGAGAGGCAACCACACATGGATGTTTCTCTCCCACTCTTTCTCCTCCCCCTTTCTCTAAAAATAGATAAATAAAAATCTTAAGAAAAAACCCCTAAAAAAATAAAAATACCACTATGTGTCTTGGCCTAGATGGCTTTAGACCGTCTCAGGTCTGCGCATCTTGATGGCCATTTTTTAAGACCGTGTTTTACGAGGCTTACTGAAGCTACAATGTACATGTGCACGGATGCACAGAACGGGCACTAATTTTCACAGCAAGGTCATACACGGGCAGGCACAAATAACGCCCCTCTTTATTACAAACTCTTTTATTGCCAAATCATAGGCCTGTCATTCTGGAACATCACACTGTCATACTCAAGCACAGCACAGGGCATTTTAGGTGAAATGTTCGAATTAAAACTATAAGTTAGTACAGCTTTATTATCACCCCACCAACCACACTCGAGCAGGTAGTATTTCTGCTGGATCCTGTATATCAGTTTGCTACTTCTATCAATGACTGAATTTTGCAATGATCTAGGTTTTTTTCTAACCTGGCAGAGATTGTAATGATAAGACTTAAGTGACCTCTTTCCTCCGTTGCTCCAAGTGTAAAACGAAGACTTGTGAACCGAGAGGAATACATATTATAAGCCCGCTTTGCAATTTAGTGGCAGTAAAAACCACGGTATTTTCTTGGCGAATTTAGTCTGTCATGTTTTATTTTCCCTGGGAAGGTTAAATTAAAAAAACAAAAACAAAAGCCAACAACGCTTAGTCATGGAATCTGGACACAGAGTTGCTGTATCGAAGAAGAATCAGCACATTCGACGTCTCCAGCGGCCCCGGGACTTGTCAGAAGGGCTGAGAGGGCCACCACCTGACCGGCCCGAGGTCCCGGCCCCAGGTCCCGGCCCAGCCGCCACCTGGACTGTTCCTACCGCGCGGCAATTCGCCAGCCACGTCAGCACAGCCGAGTAACACCGAGTCGTCTGCCTCCAAAGGTGGCAATGACAACTGTGAAAGAAGTTCTGCAAATGAAGTCACCGCTAATGAAGTCACCGACTCGAGCAACAGGGCTCTGGCTTCTTGCAGAGAGAAGGTTGTTTCTGGGGAAAATGATGCTCCTCGCTCCTGCATCAGAAGAAAAGCCCAGGCTGCGTGGTATCGCGATAGCCCAGCTTTTATCATTCGCTGCTTCACTTCCCCCGTGACTTTTTCTGGAAATGCAATGTGTGGGGGTGACGTTGGTGAGTAAAATCATAGAGATTTCCAGTGCAGAATTCCACGCTTCCACGATCTGCGCGTTGCCTCGCGTGCCCGCCCTCCAAAGCCCAATCTCCTCCACCGCCTCTTTGCCATGCTTACCTTTCACTCTGCCCTTCCCCGCGCCCCTCTGGCCTCCGCCACACTGCGGGCTGTACCTCCGAGTTCTCGTTGGCTTTTCGTCTCTGTTCCTGTGTCGCTGGCAATTCTAGATCCCACTTCCGAGAGAAGCCGCAGGACTCTTAACCTTCTCCGTCCGACTTGTTTCGCTGGGCGCGGTTTTCTCAGGCGCCATCCCTACCGTCCCAAAGGGCAGTATTTCACTTTTGTCTAAGTCGTTACAGCTGCAGGGAAAGACTTGTTTCCTTCACTCACCGCACCTCTGACACCAAATGTGGCGGCGGGGAGGCCCGGGTTTCCCACACCAGCCAACCCACCAACTCTGCAGACCCCAGCTTCGGGTCCTGCAAGTCAGTGCTGACCCTCAGTACCAGGAGTTCGTGCCGACTCCGCAGGGCTAGGGCTCAGCCTCTGGGAACTTAGTGGGTCTTCAGGTGCCCGTCACAAAGTTCAGGGCGCCACCCGTGCTTCTGATCCACTGGCTCTAAATGGAAGGTTTCCACCCCCCCTTCCCTAGGTTCGATCATTCGTTATATATACTGAGACAGGACGGTGAGGAGTGAGGAGCATTCCGTGGCAAGTGGAATAAGGAAACTGAGGCAGGTAGCTGAACACACCGGCCGAGCAACTGACAGCCAGATACCTTTGGGTCGCCTGACTGGAGATGCCCTCTAAGCCTGAGTTGCACTTCAGCCCCAGGCCCAGAAAAGCAGCAAAACCAGGTGGGCAACGCCAGGACCAACTGCAAGGCCTACAGACCCCGGCCCTGGCCCTGACCCTGACCCATCAGTGGGAGCCGGGACCCTCAGGGCCACACCTGGAAACGAGGAACATTCTTCTGAAACTGTCCCCTGAGACTGCCCCTACGATTCCTGCCTGCAAGAGAGAGAGAAAAGCTCAAGAGAAAAGGCTCAACCCCAGCGCTCGCCCCCTGGGGAGCACCCCCATCCGCTTCCCCCCTCCTGCCCCCACTCACTGCTTCCCTCAAACTCTAAGGCAGCGGAGCGAAGGCAGCCCAGCTTCTTCCTCGCTAAGCCCCTCCCTGTTTCACTGTCCCCAGCTTCAGTCCACGGACCCTCACCGTCCCCGGGACTCGTGTTGTGAAATCTTTCCCGCACGAAGTCAAAAACCCACCCAGTACAGCTGGCCCCAGGCAGCCCCGCTCAGGGACAGTCCCCTGTCCCTGTGCCACAGCATCACAAAACTCAGGGCGCCTTGTCCTTGCGTTTACTGGTTTATTGTAACGGACCGTATAAAGGACACGGGGGGACAGTCAGGAGGAGAGGGGCACAGAGTGACGGCCTGGGGAGTCCTCGCCACTGGGTCTTCTGCTCCCCTGGAGCCGGGGTGCACCCCCTCCCAGCCCAGCACCCCCGACACGCTGTAGTTTAGGGACATTTACGGAGCCTTCGCCGTGGAATGACCCGTTGCTAAGCAATCTCCTCCCGTCCCCTTGCCCAGGAGTGGGGGGCGGAGGATGAGGACTGCACCCTTCTGCTCACGGCTCTGTCTTTCTGGTGACCGGCCCCCACCCCGAGGCCCTCCGGGAGCCTGCAAGGGTCCCCACAATAGCACAGAGGACACTCCTTCCTGCCAGCCAGGACATTCCGAGGAATTTGGGACCGCCTTGTGAGACACTGTTGCCACCCCCATGACACGGGCGATTACAAGGGTTTCTTGCACTCACAGAGTGTCCAGCCTTTTGGGAGAAGAGTTAGTTGTCTGGCGCCGCACGTTACACATATTGTGACGCGTAATCACCAAAGAACCTCACGGTGTTTTAAGGAACCTTATGGTTTTGGGTGGGGCCGCCTTCCCAGCCATCCTGGGCCCCGTGCTGCCCTCGGGCCGAGGGGTGGACGCCCCGGGCAGGGGCTCTGTGTCAGGAACCAGGGCAGAGGCCTGCCACGCGCTCCTTGTTAGGGCGTGAGTCGCGGCTAGCCACTGTGTCTCACGTGGTTTTGCTCGTGATACGACAGACAAGGATCCTGCGTTTTGTATTCCAACAGGAGGGGGAAGGATTCTTTTCTCTGGGAGCCGCCCGGGGGGCACGCCGTCCAGGAGACACAGGGAGAAGCGAGTGCAAGCCAGGGAAAGCCGGCTTCCCACTCAGGTGCACACTGGTTTTTTCTTTTTTTGAATCCTCATCTGAGAATATATTTAATGATTTGAGAGAGATGGGGGGGGGGGGGAGAGAGAGAGAGAGAGACTTCGACTGGTTGGTTCCCATGCGGCCCTCCACCAGGGATTAAAGCCACAACCTTCAGGCTGCACAGGGTGATGCTCCAACCTGCACCCAGCGCCCGGACTCGGGTGCGAACTCTTGACCTCGTATTTCGTTCCCCTTCTCCCTCTGTGACTCGCACAATGAGTTCGGGTTTCCAGCAGAATAGAGCTAAAGAAAAGCCAACCCAATGGGCAGACAGACACCCTGATGGGTTAGGGAGAAAGAGAGGGAGAAAACATCAGTGAGTGGTTGCCTCTCACGCGCCCCCTACTGGGGACCTGGCCCGCAACCCCGGCCTGTGCCCTGACTGGGAATCGAACCAGCGACCCTTTGGTTTGCTGACTGGCACTCAGTCCACTGAGCCACACCAGCCAGGGCCAATATCTCTTTTCCAGGGGCGTTCTTGTGCATGAAATCGCCAGTCGGGCTCCATCCAGCCTGTGAGTGGAGCACCTCACCCGCCCTAGGACTTGGGCCTCTCTCGGTTCATCGGATGAGCTTCATTTTTCACAGCCCTTCCCGTGGGACGTAACAGACCAGGAGCCCAAACTCACCCTGAACAGACGCATCAGTGTCCTTGGGTGAAAACTGCTGCTTGCTTTCTAGTTGCGATTATTTTCAAAACTTGACTTTGCTAACTCAGTGCTCTGGGAGGTTTCAATCGATGATCCCTGCCCCTTTTAAAAAGCCAAACAATCACCGAACAATGTGGGAAGGCAAACGTTTTTGTATTGTCCTGAGAAATAGCTGCGTCAGGAAAATAAAGGCTTGCTTTGTGGCCAATCAGCACAATTCCATTTTCATTTTTGAAAGTGTAGTGAATCCTATATTTGCTTAGTTACATTAGGCATTGCCAAAAACCAGCAGCCTATCTGTATAGGGTGTTTTATTTCACCACTTGAAAAAAGAAAATTTTCCACCTCTCTGTAAAAACAAATTTTTCTGTCCTTTTTTTTTTTTTTTTTTTTTTTTTTTGTTATCCTCACCCAAGGACGTTGTTTTTTTTCACTGCTATTTTAGAGAGAGAGGAAGGGGCAGAGAGAAAGACAGGTGTGTGCTGGGCAGCATCAGACCCCCCACCCACGTTTCCCCCATCCAGCACCCTGGCGGCCACCCCCTAGGAGCAGCCAAAGGGCGCAGCTGTGACCCAGGCCCTGGGGATGGGTGTGGAGGGACAGGCACTTACTGATGGGCAAGAAGGCAGAAGGGAAGGGACTGAAGACGCCCCCTGCCCCCCCCCCCGGCCCACCTCCCGTGTGGCTGGGAGGCAGGTGAGACAGGTGTCCTGGGAACGCCCAGCACCGCCCAGCAGGTGGCCTTCGGGTGGTTACCGGGGGCTTGCTGATGGGCGGAAGCGGGGAACAGGGGTCGTTCAGGGGCTGCTGCCGGGAGCTGGCCAGTTAGCTGCGCAGAAACTCTCGGCCCCGTTTGGCAGAGGAGAGAACGGAGCCCCGGCAAAGCTGAGGACTTCGCTCAAGGTCGCCGGGCTAGGGGAGAGCACAGCAAACCCTGGAGAGGCTGGCGCACAGGCCTGGGTGCGAGGGACACAGAGGACTCCGGCTGCCGAGTGGCGAAGGCACCGAGAGGGAGACAGGCAGGCTGGCAATTAGGGCTGAACGTGGAGGCGGAACAGCGTCGGGTTGCCCCCGTGGGTGGAATCCGATGAACAGAGGAAACTAGTGGGCAAACGAGAAACGGACTCGCAGGTGCCCGGAACGGGCCGGCGCTGCCGCGGGGGGGAGGGCCGCGGGGGAGGTCGGGAGAGCGAAGGGACTACGCAAAGGAAGAAAAGAAAGATTGGGGGACGCAGACAGGGGGCATGGTGGTGACCAGAGGGGAAGGTGGCGGGCGAGGAGGAAGAGGGCGAAGGGGACACCAGTGGCGATGGAAGGAGACTGGACCTGGGTGGCGAGCACACAGTACAACGTACAGATGGAGCGTTGGCCCCTCGAAACCTACCTAACCTAATTATTAACTAATATGGGCCCACTGTATTCAATTGAAAAACTCCTCAGTGGCATGAGGCCGTGTCAGAAGGAACGGGCAAGCCCAAAGAAAGGCCCAGCTTCCAGGACAAAGATTATTCTCTCTTGTGTTCGGAATCTTCAAAGCTTGCCAGCAGGTCACGTTCAGGGGACTTGGCCTGGAGACGGTAACCATGGAGGGGCATTGAGGATCGTGGCAGCAGGACACCCAGAGGCGTAGGGCCGTTCCTGAGTTGGGGGGCATTTCCTTTCCCCAGGGGACAGCGAGATCACATCTTGCCCTGAAACCTGTGCCCACGTTACACATGCAACCCAGAGAAACGGGCCACCCAAGCGAAGACTTTTGAGGCACATCTTTGCTTTCAGCTCCAGGAGCAATTGCCACGCCACGGAGTTCAGGCATCAGTGCAGCCTAGAGGGTCATCTTGATGAGGCGTGTCCCACGGAGGACAGGGACCTCGGGTCAAAGGAAAACGGCACAAGACGCGGACCGCAAGGGAAGAGAAATAACTCAGAACGGCCCTGGCTGGTGTGGCTCGGTGGATTGAGCACCAGGCTGCGAACCCAAGGGTCGCCGGTTCGATTCCCAGTCAGGGCACAGGCCTGGGTTGTGGGCCAGGTCCCCAGTAGGGGGCGCATGGGAGAGACAACCACACATGGATGTTTCTTTCCCCCTCTTTCCCCCTCCCTTCTCCTCTCTCTAAAAATAGGTATTAAAAAAAGAGGAATAACTCGGAACCATCCAGGAAGTGACCCTGTGTGTGTGCGTGTGTGCGCGTGTGTGTGTGTGTTTGCGTGTAGCAAAGACTGGTCTTAACCCATTCAGAATGAGCAGGGAGACAAGGGCTGAGCAATGGACGCATAACACGTTACAAAACGGATTATTATTGAATTATTTACTATGCCCGCATCGCCCTGTGGAGGAAATAGAACAAAAAAATGATATTTGCCACCTTGCAATAAAAACGTTTTCTCAGGAGAATTGCGTTCTAATTCTGTAAGAAGACCCAGTGCGGTGGGGAAATTTTGATTAAATCTGCTAAGCGTGCATGCTGGACTCATGAATCCTTCGCCGCCCAGCTTCCTCCTAATTAGAAACATAATTCTTCACCAGTCACAGGGACACGCTTTTCTGTTAGCTCAACACGTACCGGAGGACTAGGGGGAAAAGCACAACTTAAACGCTTGCACTTACGCAGTCACTTGGAATCTATTAGGAAGATTTAGAGTTTGCTAAGCCGTGACGAGTACAGTTGGAAAAGGGAACCGAAACCTTCGTTGTTCACGGCCCGCAATATTTCTGAGTATCCTAAGTAGGCTGTATTTTTCAACAACCAAGTGAATAGTTGTTTTCAAGGTAAGATGAATGGGAAAAATGAGACTGCCCTTTACCAAATAAATATTTTGTCTCTTGGGATCAGGTAACATTAAGAAGTGTTAGACTTAATAAATTGACTTCGGTACCACTCGAGTTGCTGATACTCCCAGTGTTCCAGGTTCAACCTGGAGACACGGGAGAGCTGGAAATGATAGAATTGCTCCTTCCACGTAACCCGAGAAAGCTCGAAAACCTTCCAATCACTAGTTTTTTTGGAATCTAGTAGGAAGATGAGGTCACAGAGGAAGTAATTAGCCCAAGATCCGAAGCGAGACAGGAACCAGCGAGGAGGCAGTGGCCTCGAGGGTCTGCTGAGCTGGGACAGACGCCCTGACGAGGCATTCTGAGCACATCGCTGGGGCTGACCGTGGGCTGGTGGGAAGGAGTGCGCGGAGCCTGCCCTGGCTGCAGACCTGAAGGGGAGAGAATTTCCCGGGGCGTTTCCTCCAGGAATTTCCTGGCTGCCCACAGGGGAGAGCAGGGGGTGTCTTGAGACAGCTCAGAAGGGACAATGCGGGGAAGAGGAACAGGCTCCCCTGAGACCCCTCTCCCCTGAGGGACGAAAGCCTTCAGCTGCAGGGCAAGGGCACCGAAGCCCGGGCTCAGGGCTGGGCCTGCAGCCCCTGAAACCGCAGGAGGGGGCGGGGCTAAAGGAGAAGCTCCGCCCCTGTGTTCACGGCAACGTTACTCCCGGTGGCCGAGACATGACAACAACCCAAGTGAGCCTGGATGGAAGACTGGATAAAGCAGACAGGATGGAGTGGGACTCAGCCTCGAGAAAGGCTTGAACTGGCGCCGTTTGTGACAACACGGAGGGACCGTGAGGATGCCACGCTAAGCGAAATAAGTCAGCCAGGAAGGGCTAAGAACCATGTGATGATTCCACCCCGATGTGGGCTATGAAACTGAAAGCAACGAATGAGCCAGCAAGGAAAACAAAGCCAGCAAAACCCCATAGACACAGACAGCAGTACGGGCGTGACCAGCGGCGTGCGGTGGGGGTGTGAGGAGGGTAAAGGGGGTCGGAGTTATGGGGACAGAGGAGACCCGACTTGGGGTGCTGGGCGCACCGCGCAATACGCCGGCGACGTGTTACAGAACGGTGCGCTGAGGTCGGGCCGATGCCACTCGGCTCCCTGTGCTGGAAGATGCTTCGTTTTCTCTCCTTTCTAGATGCTCAGGCAGGTCTCGTGGCGTCTGTCCCACTAGGGAGCAAACGCCTCACACCCGTCTCTGCCGCTGGTTCTGGTCCCTTTTTAGACTGTGTGCTAATCGTCTCCGCTGTGACCTCACCTGTGACAGAGGACCCTTAGGTGCTTTGTTCGCTGCTGCGCTCTCTGTACCCGGATTTGTCCCTGGCACCCAGCGCCCTGTAGAAACTCCCTGCAAGTTTGTAAACAAATTTCCAGCCCTGGCTGGTGTAGCTCAATGGATTGAGGGCCAGCATGTGAACCAAAGGGTCGCCGGTTCGATTCCCAGTCAAGGCACAGGCCTGGGTTGCAGGCCAGGTCCCCAGTAGGGGGTGTGCATGATAGACAACCCCACATGGATGGTTCCCTCTCTTTCTCCCTCCCTTCCCCTCTCTAAAAATAAATAAAATCTTTAAACATTTTTTTCAAGGAAGCCTTTTATACATAGGGTAGAACTCAGGCCATGTTTCTTGTCGTGAATGCTAACGTTCGTGATGCTAAAGCAACGTGCGGAGGTCCCGCCTCGCATCCTGTGCGGATCGGTACTCAGCTCCTCTGCACCGGCGTGGCCGTAGCGGCTGGCAAAACATTGGAAAGCATCCTCACCAGCCAGGGCTCTAAGCCCTTGTCCCCTTCCTCCCTCGGTTCCAATCCCACCTACTCGTCCTCCCGCCCAGCCCTGGGTGCAGGTCAGTCTCTGACTCAGCGGGGGAAGTCCAAGACCAGCTCAGACCTGTGCCTCCGCCGGAGCCCACCCTGGCGGTGGAGGCCGGAGCACCGCTGGCCAGCCACTTTGAAAATCCCCGTAGTCACTTGGTACAGTGGACACTTATTTCTTGGGGAAGGGGTTGAAAGAAACTGGCAAAAAGGCACGTTTTATTTAATAAACTGTTACAGGTGACCTCCGGGGTGCAGTGTGCTGTAGGTCATCCGGGAAGCTCTGAAACGGATAAAAGCAGGTCTTTGAACTCAAGGCGGTTGCAGTTTACAGGAAGTGGGGTTGGTAAAGTGAGCACAGCTGAGTTTCATCAACCGTATTCACTTTCTTATTCTGACTGGATTTCCTGCTTGGCCGGATCTGCTACAGCAGTTAGTTAGTTAGTTAGTTAGTTAGTTAGTTCTTAACAAAGGAAGGGAGCAAATGGAATCAGACATTTAGGCTGATTCACTAGGGAGGGGCAGCTTCACAGGCAAAGGGATGCTAATCCCCAAATAGGCCGGAGAGGTGGCTTTCCAGTCTCCCTGGGGAACAACCTGGGATTCACCCAGATAAACGGGGGAAGGATGAACAGTGAGGGGGAAATTCCTCTGCTGAGGGATACACTCTAGAAGCCTCAGTGGCCACCATAAGGAGTGGAGACGAACCGGAGGAAAGGGATTGGATGGGGGAGGCCCAGAGCTCCGAGAAGATCCAGGCAAGAGGCTGGGCAGTTTGAAAGAAAGCCTACTCTTGCCCAAGGCCAAGGACGTATAATCAAAGCCCAGCAAAGGCTGGAGGCGTCGGTTTGCACGCTCTCTCTTCCGCAGCCACGTGGGCTGAACCGCAGGCCACACGGGAACAGAGACCGTGCTGGACAGTGGGCCTCAGACGCCGGGCTAATTACACCGCAACTCCGGGTCCTGGCCCTCCTCCTGGGCTTGGTGGGGACAAGCACGGTCCTGCGGCACGCCCCCCGCCCCCCCGGAGGCTGGGCCTCTTCCACCGACGGAGCTGGGCCACCTGACCCCCCACGAGGCACTGGGCATGGTCTCCGGGGGGGGGGGCGCAGAGCTTCGTTGTTGCTCCAATAAATCTCGCCACTTCCCCTCAAGCCCTCCTACACCTGCGTCCCCGAGATGCGCTTCCCGCGGTACTGCGGAAGAATCCTGTCCCCCGCGGCGACAGATCCGTCTAGGTCTGCGGGCCTGTTTCACCTGATCCGCGTCTGCTCGGGCCTTCCCCTCTTCCCCCCCCTCCCTCGGCCCAAACACGCACGGAAAAGCCACGGTCTGATCTGACGGTGGCTTTTTGCATCGTCTCAAGTGCCCCCGGAGGGGACCCCGAGCGCTCCTGTCGGGCTGGCCCTGCCAAGCTTTCGCGCGCTGTTGTGTAACACTGAGTTGCAGCCTCTCCGTTCCTGTAAACAAGCCGGAGTCAAGGTCTGCGGGAGCGCAGCCGGCAGTAGCCATGGCAACAGCAGGGGACTCAGCATATGGGAAGAGCACCCCACTCGTTTTTTTCAAGAGATCTGTGATGAATAATTGAATATTAGGCAAATGGAAGCACTCGTTTGATGCTAACCTACACCGCTCGTCCGCCGCTTGTTAACCTGGCATTTAATTCGCATGCTTCTCCAAAACAAGACAAAAGAAAGGGTGGAGGGAAGGGAGGCGGGAGACACCCATCCTGCTTGGTTTTGATGCGAAACATTTCCAATGGCTTTTGCTGGAAGGAAAACACAGTAAAGGTGGTCTCGGAATTTCTGACAACCGCAACCACAGAAAAGGTCGGTGGAAAATGTTCAACGTGTACAATAAATATCCAGGTGTCACAGTCTCCTGGAGACACACAGCCGAATGGTGCACTAAGGTTTCTTACACGTTCCTGCTACTTGTAAGAACGCGCTGCTGCGGCATTCCCTGCGCGAGGAGGCAGGCAGGAAGGGGGACACAAAGAAGGGGGTGTCAAACGGCTTTTTTAAACCATGTTATTTCGATTAAATTCATCGTCAAGTTCTAGGGTTACGGAGATGGGTGTGTTCTATCATCACAATTTCTTTGGGCCTAAAAGGGATAACGAGAGTTCTCTGGAAGGTCCCGACATTTCGCCCCATCTTCACTGAGTTCTTCATCTTCTGAGTAAGCTGTGTTTTCATAGAGCGGCTGTGCTGATCTCCTGAGAGGGCATCTCAGGGTTTTTTAAAAATCCTTACCCAAGGATATCTTTAGTGATGAGAGAGAGAGAGAGAGAGAGAGAGAGAGAAACATCGACATGAAAGAGAAACATTGATCAATTGCCTCTCGTACACGCCCTGACCAGGGATTGAACCCACAACCTCGGTATGTGCTCTGACTGGGAATCGAACCCACAACCCTTTGGTGTATGGAAGGATGCTCCAACCAACTGAGCCACGGGGCCAGAGCAGCATCTCAACATTTTTAAGGGCAAAACTTGCATATCCTCGGTATCATCTACATCTCCAGCCTGTATTCCTGCCAGAGTCAGATAAAGCTCAGCTGTTTCATCAATTTTACACCAAAGACCATGCCTGTGGAGATTCAGGGGGATTCTCTTCCTTAGAGCCCGTTTCAGGGACCTTAACGACTTCCATGGTATTTAGGGCTCTCACCGTGGCTTTGTGCTTGCAGGTTCTGCTACATTTCCACAGACACACGCTCAGGCCACACAGTCAAAGGGGGTTTCATTCGCATTGACAATGAACCCGCTGAGGTCTTTCCTTACGTCTATCACCGCCGCTTGGCTGCGGCATCTCATTCACGTTCGCTAGGAAACCCAGTCCCGCGTTTTGGGAAGTGACTGGTGCGGACAAAGAACTTTTGTGACTGTATCTCTTACCATCAAATTATAAATGTCTGGCAAGTAGCTAGATGGGCAAATACTACCAGTCACGTTAATAAGAAAAATACGTGGGAACATTTTGTTCCGTGAATAAAGCTCCGTTCTAAAATTTTAAATTAGTCTCCAATGTGTCTTGTGTATATATATACACACACATACACATCGTGTTTGGAATTCTACAAATTCCACACAGTGGACTCCGGCATTCTAGTCTGCATTTCTTGCTGATATACAAATTTTTTTTCAGAACAGGTCTTTGCCAAAGACACTCAGTCACTAGAACCAAAGGGAAACTTTTGAAATGCAGTTTTTCTTTTCAATATACTCGTGGGATTTTATGTCATACAGAAAGATTTATGTTGACCATAAAGTGTTAAAATTATTGAAAACACGACGAAGGATTATATATGTAGGTTTTGGACAGCATTTCGGAAAGGTGGCATTTTGGAAGGTAGACCCTAACATGTGCAATGGTGTTACAATTAGGGTTGTATCAGAATAATAAAATATGCTTGCATAAAAAAGTGTTTCTGGCTCAGTTGTTTGGAGTGCTGTCCTACGCACCAAAGGGTTGTGGGTTTGACTCCTGTTGGGGCACACACCTAGGTTGTGGGTTTGATCCCAAGTCAGGGGCGTGTGTGGGAGGTGATTGATAGATTTGTCTCTCTCACATCGATGATTTTCTCTGTCCCTTCCTCCTTCTCTAAAAAAACAATGAAAACATATCCTCGGGTGAAGACTTAAAAAAAAGTTTTCCCTCTTTGGGGCTATGTTCTCAATAGCACTGACTACCTCAGAAGTTGTTAAGACAGATGAAAGTAACTATGCCCCAAACACTTTGAATAAATGACCATACTTATTTTTTTTAAAGATTTTATTTATTTCTAGAGAGGGGAGGGGAAGGAGAAAGAGAGGGAGAGAAACATCCATGTGTGGTTGCCTCTCCCTCGCCCCCTACTGGGGACCTGGCCGGCAACCCAAGCCTGTGCTCTGACTGGGAATCGAACCGGTGACTCTTCGGTTCACGGGCTGGCGCTCAATTCACTGAGCCACACCAGCTGGGACCTGAACCATGCTGAAACTCTAGTGAAATCTTTCCTACCGGTCTAAACTCATTTTATTCCTCAGCCAGAGACTTGAAAACAAATTTTCTGAAGCATTGAAATGAGAGGTTGAGACTGGGGAAGAGCATTGGAGGCAAACGTGCTGACTCAGATGGAAGGGTCACGGGTCGGAGGCTGTTGCTGCAGGACGCAGGCGCTGCTCAGGCACAGGGTGTCCGGGGAGGGCGCCAGGTGGGCAGGAGGAAGACGAGGGGGATGATGGATGGATGCGTGAGGAAGTGGAAGAAACTGGCCGCATAGCCCCGCGTGTGTGAAGGTATTCCCAACAGCGCCCCTTTCCATGTGTGATCTTTCTTGCCCCTTTCACTACACTCGACATTGCTGACTGCCCTCCCTTAAAAAAATCTAAAAAATTATACAGGGTCCGGCAGAAGTAAGGCCCTCGGGAGTGCGGTTGGGCGGGGAATACTGTGGGTGTAATCATGTATAGTTTTAATTTGAACATTTCACCGCCAGGGCCATGTAGTGTGCGGGAGGACACATTCTAGGGCAAGAAGTCACGAGGGCAAGGAGGCACTTTTGCAGAGTCAGCACATGCCACTCTAGAGCCGACCAAGCGCTTCTCAGGGAACGCCCAAATCAAATGGTAACCCCTGCCTCCAAAGGCGGCATCCCCCCGACACCTACTCAGGTCCTCCCGATTACCACAGCGCCGGATCCCTAAGCCAGGTGGGTCACTAGACAGTTATCCCAAGGTGAGCACGGAGGGGCAGAGAACCGCTAGCAAAGGGAACCGGCAGACACAGCGAACAGGCTGGAAGTGGCCGTGGGATCACCGCTGGCGTGGGGAGCACCGGTCGGCGGAAGCTGCGTGGACTGGGTTAGCGCCGTTTGTTCAGCCTGCTTGCAGGTCCGGCTCGTTCTCTCTAAACGATAACGAGGGGCGTGTTCTGCACAGCTTGGCAACGGCAGCAACGGAGCCCTGGAAAGTTCCCTTCCCAGTCCTTTCTTTTATTGCCTTAGAAATTGTTTTCCCTATCACAGCTCGCTGGGGAATGAGTAATAACCACGCCGAACATGGTAGGGCGAATAATTAAATCCAAGTGCAATTTTCATATGTTTTGTTCCGTACAGTATTTAGGGCTACCTTGCGGTGCAAGTGCTGAGGTGGTGTTGTTGGTTTATGTACACAGCCAGCCCGGGAACTCCTTTTGATGATGGATTTGCAACGAGAATGAAATCAATGGTCATAATGTTTTCTTAAGTGGCTTAGACCGAGTCCTGAAAATATGCCCTCTATTTGACCTTTGGGGGTATGCGTATTTTATTATCTCGGTACTCGGTCACGACTAAAAAGTACTGTCACAAACTCTGTCTCCTCGCGTCTGAGGGTTTTACGGAATCTATGCTGGCTTCTAATCTACATTTCTGGGGTCTCATAATTCAGGGATCACTCTCGGAATGCCTCTGGCTTTCAGAATTTTGTGGATAACTTCTCTTTTCCTCCTTGGGACTCGTACATTTATTCATTAGACATTTATTTAATTCTTTTTAGTAGAGCTTCAAGAGACGGCAATGTTCTATAAATAAACTCCCCTCTTTTTTCACCCATTGTTCGATTCTATAGCTTCCATCTGTGTAGCCTGTCTTTTATACAGAAACGTGAGTAATTATAATTCGACTTCTACTTTACAATGAAGACAGTGGTTAATGTGTTGAGTCCACAGAAAGTGAGTCTGAACTAATTAGAAAAGCTCAGAAAGTCTTCACTTTTTTTTTGATACTGGGGCTAGGACTTGAGCTATAAATTCAGCGTTGATATTTATTGTAGAGAGCAAAATAAATCTTCACACCATGACCTGAAGGCTGGGCAGGACCTTTTTGCCCTCGTGACTTCTTGCCCTAGTGAATTGGGCTGCCTTTTTTTCCTGGGGTTCGTTCGTATTTGTATCTGCAAAAGCACTTGGGTTTCATGTCCCGTATTATAGATAAGGAAAATAGGAACCAGGGAGATTTATTTTTACAAGATTAAAATGATCTAGCCTCGAATGATAGAACTTGAATGCAAGTACTGGCTTCCACTTCGTCAAAGTTTTGCTTCAGGTATAGAAATATGCGGAGAATGAAATAAGGATCTTTCCCTGAAGCAAACGTGGAATTCTTATTTACTGATAAATAGTCCCATCTCAGAGGTTTTAGGAGGGATTATTCGATTTACGTATTCCCTAAATGCATTCTTTTCCCTCCTCAACTTGCTGATAAATACCCCACTTTAGTGCGGCTTTTCAAAAGTGATTTCCTAATCTTATCACTATTATTGTGTATACAGCTTAGAGGGAGACCACCTTTTTATATTTTTTCCTGGAAAGTGTGGAAGGAAGCAGAATCAAATCACTTCACGTGCCTTTAGGACTCACGAATTCATTGTTTTTTTTCACACCCGTTCTGTCCTGAGTTCCCCTGGCCTCCAAAGTTGTGGTCTCGAGGGTCTTATCAGGGTCAGCACTGTGAGACTGGCTGCTGGCTTCCACACTTAGAGATGCTCAGACGTCACTCCTGCCTGCCCCCCGTCCCCCTGGGCTTCCCCGCCAGCCTGTTCTCCTTGCTTTCTGAGCTCTCCGTAGGTGAATTCATTACCCTCAGCTGGGCATCCATCTAGACCGGAGTGGCATCACCTGTATCTCATTTTATTTTTTTTTTTTTTAAACTTTTTTATTATTTATTTATCTTTTAGAGGGGAAGGGTAGGAGAGAAGGAGAGGGAGAGAAATATCAATGTACGGTTGCCTCTCGTGTGTCCCCTGCCGGGAACTGGCCTGCAACCCAGGCATGTGCCCTGACTGGGAATCGAACCGCGATCCTCTGGTTCGCAGGCCCGCGCTCAATCCACTGAGCTACACCAGCCAGGGCTGTATCTCATTTTCTTTCAGAGCATCTCCGAGATACCACGTGATCATCCCTGGACTCGTTCGTCCCCTCCTTTGCCTTTTTATGAGACACCAACCAAGTGCCAACTTGGTGAAGGAAACTCTGACTCACATTAGGAAAACAGGAATAACAGGGCCTAAAATGCAGTCTCCGTGGTCATACCTCAAACTTCTGTGAATTCCCACTGATTATCCTTAGCAGATGAGACATTTGGGGTCCAGAGAGATGTAAGTAATTTGCCCTGAATCCAGAAGCCACAGTTCTGGGGAGACCTGGATTTCAACAGTGCAATCGGGCCACCGAGCCTCCTCTCAGCCCCCTGAGCTACAGGGTCAAGTTCAGCCCTGTTCTTGAGTGGCCCCTTCGGGCCTCCCTGCTTGGAAATGTTTTAGCTAACATTTTAAACATACTCATGTGTCCATAGACATTTTATAAACATTCAGAAAATAGAGGTGCCTCGGGCTAGCGCAGTAACAAGGTACTTAGAATTTCTAGGTGAGTGGGTGAGCTTTATAGCGAAGTTCCCTGAGGCTGAGGAAGCTTTGATACAATTCGTCTACACCAGCGATCTCCAGCTTTTACATCTGACTGCACACATAAAGTGACCCCTAAAATTCTGCGATGTACCAGAAAATACATTACATATATATATATATATATATATATATATATATATATATATATATATATATTTTGCCCATCTGACAAAAAATAGGTATCATTTTGATTCATTCACACTGGGTGGCTATCGTCGTGCTGGCTGTCGTCATTCTTGTATCTGACAATCCAGAGGAAAGAGGTCAGTGCCCCCGACTTCGTAGTCAGGTGTTGCATATTTCAAAGATTCTTGCGGCACGCCGGTTGAAAATCCGTCCCTCGGCCGCAGACTCACAGGCTGATTCTAACAGGACCGAAAAAAGAGTGGCGTTTGGTTTCCTGGCACCAGACGTAGAAGAAGGAGCGCCGGGCCGGGCCGGGAAGACTCTGTTCTAATTCTGGCCGTTACGGCTTTTGGGAATCGAACCGCGATCAGTCACTCCATTCTCCTGGATCACACCGCGCGCGCGCGCGCGCGCGCGCGCGCGCGCGCTGCGTTTTTGTCCTTAACTCTTTCCTTTCCTCCTAACGGACTCTGGCCTTTTCTGCTCATCCTGCCGCTTTCTCTCGTTTGCTCTTCTATGCTAGAATGCAAACGCCGTGATGCAGACATATTTCCCTTTTCCTTTTTTTTTTTTGTGTGTTTGTTTTTTTTTTTTTTTTGCATTTCTCAAACACCCAGAATACTCTCTGGTTTATGGTGGACGCTCAATGAATGTTCACTGAATGAATGCATTTCAGGACAAGCCGAACAGCGGCATTAAAAATATCAGGAAGCACAGCATTGCAAAATCTTCAAGGAAAAGGAAGGCAGGAATGGGTCCAGCAAGTGACATGTCTGGGCAGGTCGGAGTCCTGCTTCCCACGTGTCCTTCCCCCATGCAGCTCCTGGCCCCGTGGGCACCCAGGAGTCTGTCTCTGGGTCGCCCTCCGTCGGAGGGCAGGGGGATTTTTTTGAGAACTACAAAAAAATCCCAGAAGTTTCTATTTTTAAAAAATGTTAATTTATTGATTGATTTGAGAGAGAGGCGGGGGGTGAGAAACACTGATTTGTTGTTCCGCTTAGTGATGCACTCATTGGTTGCTTCTTGTATGTGCCCTGACCGGGAATCGAACCTGCAACCTTGGGTATGAGGACGATGCTCTCACCATTGAGCTACCCGGCCAGGGCTCTATTATCTTTGAAAGATTTACTCTTAGTCTTACTTAGGCAAGAAGGTAAACATTCTCTTGTTCTCTTACATATTTCTTCTTACAAATACTTGAAACTCCTTTAAGCAGTGAAGATAGAATCTATTATCCACAGTGAAAGAGAAATTTAAATTTAAATGCCTTTTCAGAAAACTGGTATTTACTCTAATTGACTCCCATCCAATCTAAATTCTAATGAGGTAATCAAACAATAAATATAAGTGGCTGATATTCGATGCTTCCTAATTCCATGAAAGGGAGAATCTTAATGACTTCGAAGACTCGGGGACTGAATACTGGGGTCACCCAACGAGGGTGACCGGCACATGATGGGATGCCGAAGTGACAGTGGTCCCCGCTTTAGTTCAGACAAACTCTCACAGCCTTATCAGTTGTACTCACCAAGCAGACACGGTTTGGGCTTTGTGTGGGGACACAGTAGGGGTGGCGCTGAACCCCAGACACCCCAGGGTCAATGCTTGGAGGTTCCCTAGGGGCCACTGAGCCACCCCAGGGTGACCTCCCACTAGACAAGAGCACAGCTGGGCAGGGGCCCTGGCAAAGACGGACCATCGTGCCCACCGGAAGTTCATGCGTTAAACCCTCATCTCCAATGTGATGATAACAGAAGGTGAGGCCTTGGTGGGGAATGAGGTCACAAAGCCAGAGCTTCCATAAATGGGGTCTGTCCCCTCATTAAAGGGACCGCAGAGGGCTCCCTTGCTTATTTTGCCCCGAGAGGGCCCAGCCAGAGGGCAGACATCTACGAAGCCCATGGACTTCCCAGACTCCAGGCCTGTGGGAAATCAATGAATGTCCATTTTGTGTTATAACAGCCCTAAAGCACCAGGGCGGGCCCAAGGCCCCTGCTGCCCGCTCTCGCCACACCTCCGATTTCCACTACCGGGTCCTTTATTGTTTCAACAGGGCCAATTTTAAAAAATAAGAAGAAGAAGACTGGTTAGTCAAGCCTCACTGTTCTTACAACAGGAATGAATTAACTCTATGATCCCATGATACACTCCTTCAGCTTTGCCAGACTATGTAAGTCTGGTTGTCTCTTTGTGCAGCGGAATGAGTTTCTTCCGTAATTTTCCGCTCTTTCAGTTGGCTGTTTTTCTAGAAATAATTCTCCTTTTATGCCTATTTCGAGGCCCATGATACTAGATCTCTGCTTATAAAGATACTCACCGCTTGCAATCCTCCGCATCATCTTCAACCAGATACACACAGGATCCGGCGTCAGGAGCGCCGACTGGAGTGTGGTGGGCAGGGTGGTGATTTGGGTGTAATAACGTATAGTTTTGATTTGCACGTTTCACCTAACATGTCCTCTGGTGTGCTGGCGTGTGACGTTGTCATGTTACCGAATGACAGGTTTATGATTTTGTAGTGAAAGGTTTTGTAATAAAAAGGGGCGCGGTTTGTGCTGGACCCTGTACAGGGGCCCATGAAGCTGACTGATTCTCAGGGTCTGAGAAGAGTGGGCTACAGAACGATTCTGTTCCGTCATCTCTTCCTCCGTTCAACAATCTGTTCAGGTGCCAGCAAAATAGCAAAGATCATAACATAGCCCATGGTTATAATCTGATGAATTAATAAACACATGGGCCGTTTCTTTGAAGAACATACCATAACATTTTTCTCCCTGCAGTTCAGAGACTAAATTATGCATCAGCTGGAGTGAAAAGAGTCACACAAAACTAATACAAAATTACATGGAATGTAAACTGTGATGGAAATATTTTTTAAATAATAAAGAAATACATAAGTGCTTCCCCCCAAATTTCTTTCTTTTTTTTTTTTTAGACTTTTATTCATTTTTAGAGAGAGGGGAAGAGAGGGAGGGAAACATCTATGTGTGATTGCCTCTGGCCCTCACTGGGGACCTGGCCTGCAGCCCAGGCATGGGCCCTGACTGGGAATCGAACCGGCGACTCTTTGGTTTGCAGCCCACACTCAATCCACTGAGCCACACCAACCAGGCTCCCCTACCCTCCACCAATTTCTTCATGATCTTTAACTAAATACCCTTCCCATTAACATTGCCAGGATTCGTATTGTTATTCTCACATTATATAATAACTTTAAATCTGTAAAGAACCTTGGCTATTCAACCTGATGGTAGAGAATTGCCTATTTTTCCGTGATTGTCAGTTCACTGGACTGTTCAATCCACTCGAGTCTGTGTTTGGTAAAGTGGGCTGGAGAAACTGTGAAATGATCTCATGCCGTCACCAGAAGGGGCCGCTTCAGTCTCTAAACAACTCGTTAGCACGGGTGCTAAACCTCCCAGTGTTCGCTGGGGATGAATCACGTTTCAAGGCCTCTCGCCCATATTCTTTCTAAATGTATAAAAACAGAATCAGCTGGTCTAGGACCCGGCTTGGGAAACTCAGCCCTCTGCGCCTTCCTCGTCAATTCCTCCAGCCTGGGTGACCAGCATGTCCCCACCCCTCCTTCCTGTCCGAGAGTCATTGGAGGATCGTGCATGCACTCCGACTGACTGAGTTGGCACTTCGGCCAAACATAAGGAGCACGGCTGCCGTGGGAGAGCACGCCCAGGAACCCCAGATGGTTCCGGAACACGCATCTGGGCCATGGGTGAACATTCCGAGGTTGCTGCGTTGGTTTTGTTACCCAGGGATGCTGCAACCAAGACTCCTGAAGCCTCGCCTTCCTCGCTGATTCTTACTCAGGAGACTTAATCTTCCAAGGATCCCATTGTTCTTCACCAGGCAGATGTTAAGTATTGGGGTGGCTAAAAAGTTCATTCGTTTTTTCCCCACCCGATGGCTCCAGTAGCGCTGAGTTAACTTGAACTTCATTTGAAACGGTTTTGTTAGATCCTATTGTGACAGCTGCCCGATCAGCGTGCATTAAAAATAAAATATCAAAATGGGTGGAGTTTTGTGTAGCCATTTTAATATTGAAGATGGAAGAAAATATGCAATATTTTCGGCATATTGTGCTTCATTGTTTCAAGAAAGGCAAAATGCAACTGAAACACAGAAAAAGATTCGTGCAGTGTATGGACAAGGCGCTGTGACGGATTGAACGCGTCAAGAGTGGTTTGTGAAGTTCCGTGCTGGAGATTTCTCCGTGGTCGGGTCGACCAGTTAAAGTTGATAGTGATCACATCGAGACATTAATTGAGAACGATCAACGTTCTACCACGTGGGAGAGCGCCGACATACTCAGAATATCCAAATCCACCAAGTTACTGGTGACGATGAAAAATGCGTCTTTTATTTTACGCAAAACAACCATACGGACTTTTTGGCCAACCCAACACGTGCACCCGCCTAATAATATGTGGCCCAAAGGTGCCATAACATCCGTTTTCTTTTTGGCTCCTTGCAGCTCCTGGAAACACGCTGGAGTGAAAAGCATCTGCATTCGCCCAGTTCCTCTGGGAAGAGGGGTCACCGCCAACCCAGCGAGGGGTGAGGGGTGTTGCCTCGTCCCAGAGTCCACAGAAAAGCAAGGTCCTGGATGAGGACTGCTTGCTGCGTGGTCACTTTTCTCGTGTAACTGATCGTTTCCGCTTCCCGAGATCTAGGAAGTCACGGAGGTAGCCGTGACCTGCGGTTCTGGCTGCATCGTGCTGCGTGGGAAGGACACTTGAGCTGCGCCTGCCCACCCCGCCCAGCTGAGAGCACAGAGCTCCTGCCACGCTCACGTGGTAAGGGCTCCAGAAAAACCTGGAACCTGATGCAATGTAACCCCTTCCCCCCGCGGCCCCCCCACCCGCGCTTTCCCAGCAGGGGCGCTGTTAAAAAAGTACTGAATTGCAAAGGCAGCTCCGCGGGAGGTCCCAGAGTCTCCTGGGGCGGGCCTCCTTGACCGAGTTCTGTTTCCCTGCCTTTGGCTGTACCCCATTCTCGGAGACTCTCCTTTTCCGTCGAAAAAGGTCCCTAAAGATCAAAAGACATGGAGCAGACAGACAGCTGTCAGAAGGGAGGGGAGAGGGATGAAAGGGGAAGGGGGAGTCCAAGAACGCGGATACGCAGCTCATTGACTCGGACGCCCGTGTGGAGACGGCCAGAGGGACGCGGGGGTCGGGCTGGGCGGAGGGGGCGAAATGGGGACATCTGGAATCGTGTCAACAATCAAGTTTAAAAAGAAACACCCCCAGGTAATGAGCAATGTCACGTCGGGAGAACCAGATTGCTCGACTGGCCTGGTTTTCCGTCCCCCGCGGGCCCCTCCCGCCCAGCCCCACCCTCTGCGTGGCCGTGTTTGTTGGAACGGACGACGTGCCCCTTCCTGTTCAGCGGGGCGGCGCGCAGCCCAGTGGCGGTGCGTGCGAGGCTCTGCCCGGTGCGTTTGCCGTTTGCCGTCCGTGGGGCCGCCCGCTGTCCCTGGGGGGACGCTGGGCCCAGCAAGACTTCCCTGAGCATGCGCACTGCCGGGCCCGCAGGCCCAGCGGCCCGCGGAGGAGAGAAGCAGGCTCCCAACGCGGGGCCCAGTCAGGGGACCAGCCCGGGCAGGGGGACGGGGGAGAAGCTCAAGGGGAGCCTAGCTCCCTCTGAACTTGTGCAATGAACTTGTGCAAGCGTGTCGACACAGCACGGTCCTCACATCGAGTCCAGTGCACGCATTGGGGCGACTTCGTTTGTGGCTCCACTGTAGGGGTGCATCTGAGGATTCTCCGAACTTGGAGACGCTGAGCATTCTGAAAGCGAAGTCAGGACAGGCCCCAGTAGGTGGCTCTTCCGTCCCGTGGTGACGAGCTTCGTCTTTTGTGACAAGTTTCCTCACAAGGGCGCACCCCAGATCCTCCATGACTGCCTTTGTACTTCAAGACACGAAAGTAACACCAGATACGTGACAGCCTTCCAACGTTGAACTATCTATCCCTGATGGGAATACTTTCCTTTCTTTCTTTCTTTCTTTCTTTCTTTCTTTCTTTCTTTCTTTCTTTCTTTCTTTCTTTCTTTCTTTCTTTCTTTCTTTCTTTCTTTTCTTTCTTCCTTCCTTCCTTCCTTCCTTCCTTCCTTCCTTCCTCTCTTCCTTCCTTCCTTTCTCCCTACCTCCCTCTTCCTTCCTTCCTTCCTTCCTTCCTTCCTTCCTTCCTCTCTTCCTTCCTTCCTTCCTCCCTCCCTCTTTCTTTCTTTCTTTCTTTCTTTCTTTCTTTCTTTCTTCCTTCCTTCCTTCCTTCCTTCCTTCCTTCCTTCCTTCCTTCTTTCTCTCTCTCTCTCTTTCTCTTTCTTTTGAGAGAGAGGGGAAAGGACGGAAAAAGAGAGAGAGAAACATCAAGGTGTGGTTGCCTCTCACATGCCCCCTACTGGGGACCTGGCCCGCAACCCAGGCACAGGCCCTGACTGGGAATCGAACTGGTGACCCTTTGGTTCGCAGGCCGGTGCTCAGTCTACTGAGCCCCAGTGGCCAGGGCACAGCATTATAATTTTAAAACGAAACTTTAACAAGGTTCCCATACTAAATATTTAACGATTTGTAGAATCATTTTACTACATGGTAAACAAGCATCAAGAATAAGCTTGTTTACAGATGATTATTATTTATAATATTGCTATCTAGCCAACTCAAGCATTTCTAATCTCTTATTAGCTCTCTATGGCTGCTGTAGTGAATTAGCACAAAATTAGTGGCTCGAATTTATCAGCCTGCAGTTCTGGAGGTAAACAGCCCTGAAATGAAGACATCAGCTGGGTTGTTTTCCTTCTGGCGCTGCTAGCGGAGCATCCACTGTTTGTCTTTGCTGGAAGCTGAGCACGGTCCTTGTTCACGCCCCCAGATCACGTGCGCTCCTTCCGTGACACCTGTGTCCTTCTGTAACTTATAAGGACGTTTCTGATTAGACTGGGTCTGCCAGAGAAGCCAGGAAAGTCTCCCAGCCCAAGATCCTTAACTTCATCACATCCGAAAGTCCCTTTCCCATGGAAGGTAACAGACAGAGTATCCAGGCATTAGTACCGGGACATCTTTGGGGACCATTATCCTGCCTACCACCAGCGTCATCTGGGAATAAACAGGGGAAGCCCTGGCTGTGTGGCTCAGCTGGTTGGAGCATGGGCCTGTACATCAAAAGGTGGCAGGTTCGATCCCTGATCAGGGCACGTGCCTAGGTCGTGGGTTGGATCCCCAGTCAGGGAGCCAACAAGAGACAAACAATAGATGTTTCTCTCCCCTATTGATATTTCTCTCTCTCTGTAAAGTCATGAAAAGAATGCCCTCAATTGAGGATAAAAGAAATAAGAAAGTGAATAAACAGAGGAAGAGGAGAAGCTGCCCCGGGTCCTTGAGATGCTCCTGGATCCGAACCCCAGACCTTAACAGGAAGGCCCCCACCCAGACCGCTCTGGTGGCGAGAAGCCCCGCCCCCTTTCCCAGCCCACCGGATCCCAAGCCAACGAGGCTGTTGGATGGGGTTTCAGCGGGGGTCTTCAGGGGAAACCGGGGTGTGGAAAGGGCGTGTCCTTCATGAAAACATCCGCGCCTGATTGAGGGGGAAGTCAAAGGTGAGCCATCAGGTGTACACAGGACGAATCTAGACAGGCTGAAGACCCGCTCCTTGGGCCTTTCCGTGAAATAAGAATGAGCACGTACTCTCCTGACCTTGGCGCACAGCAAGGCAACGGGAGGGACCTGTCGGGGCCGCGGGACGTGCTGGGATTGTATCAGACGATACAGGAAGCCCTCGCTATGCTTCCTCTTCACTCCTGACCATCCTTTTTTCTTTTTTCATGTCTCGTTATTTTTAATGTTTTTGTATTATTATTTTTGATAGATAGGGGAAAGGGTGGGAGAGGAACAGAAACATGGATGTGAGTGAGAAACATTGATCAGTGGCCTCTTGTACGCGCCCCGGCCTGGGACAGAATCCACAACCTTGGTATGTGCCCTGACTGGGAATCGAACCCGTGACCTTTTGGTCTACTGGATGACGTTCCAACCAACGGAGCCACGCCAGCCGGAGCCATGTCTCGTTGTTTTATCATTGTAGCAGGATGTTCACTATCAGATAGCCACAGTTAAAACAGGCTGTACATGAAAGGGGAACCCTGGCGGGGGGCGTTGGGACTCCCAGAGGGTCGGCTTGAAGCTGAACCAGGGAGGCTGACCCAGGTGCCCTCCCCTCGCCTCTGCTTTGCTGGTCCCTGCCCAATCAAAGCACAGTGACAGGAATAAAGTCCCGCTCCTGGGAGGCAGGGGGTGGTTAATGTCTTCAGCGGGTGCTCACGGTGAGTAGGTAGTCTGCCTCTTCTTTAAGAAATTTTTATTAAAAAAAAAAAAAAAAAACCAAAAACAACTAGGTTTGCCCAAAGAATTGTGGAGTGACTCCAGGTACACAGATTTATTTCCCTGGGAGAATCAGGAGATACACAGATTTATTTCCCTGGTAGAATCAGGAGATACACAGATTTATTTCCCTGGGAGAGTCAGGAGACAGGCCGTGACCTGTCCCCACATGGACTGTGGGTCGGGAGTTCCCTAGAGGCTGGACCAGGAGGCTTTCCCACGATGACCAGCAGGCCAGGTCGATAAAGTGAAGGTGTGTCCCGCCCCCCAAGGGAGACAGAGGAACAGGGGCTTTCTGGGTGGGAGGACAGGAGGCCGGGTGTCTACGAGAGGAACGCAAAGTCAGATTCTCCCTTTCAAAGAATGAAACCCTGCGCGTTATGACATCTGGGTTCCGCTGTGCCTTTGAGCCTCTTAACGAACTTGTCCTGTTCTGGGTCCACACTCACCCAGCAGCATCGAGTGTTACCTTCCCCGGGACTGTCCCTGAGGCAATCCTGCAGCCGCGATGGCTCTAAATTCCCCGGGCATTGCGACCGAGGCTCTCGCGTGGGCCTGGGTGAGGCCCAGGAGGTGGCTGGGCATGAGGGCCTTAGCCTGGAGCACAGAGGGCCTCGCCCGGCCAGTGCCACGGTGTGGGCACCTGTGTGAGCAACGCGTACCTGTTTTCTGTCTCTTGACACATTTTTAAAAACATATTTATGGATATTGGAGAGAGCCAAAAGGAGGGGGAGAAACATCGATGGGTTGCCTCCCATACCAGCCCTGACTGGGGATCGGACCCCCCAACATTCGCACTATCAGGACGATGCTCTAACCAGCGGAGCTACTGGGCCAGGGCTTGTTTAGGTTCTTGCGAAAGAAACTGTCTGACTCGGGGATCGAACCCCCCAACATTCGCACTATCAGGACGATGCTCTAACCAGCGGAGCTACTGGGCCAGGGCTTAAGTTCTTGAGAAAGAAACTGACTTGAACGAGCACCCTGTGACGTTCACAGAGCCAGCCTTTCAACCACACGGCCCAGTTCGTCGTCTCCCGTGACTTCAGGGAAAGCAGACCCGGGGTGCTGTGGGGTGCACGGCGGGGACAGGGTCCCTGGGCGATGGATCCTGGGAGCGGCGCAGAAGCCCACGGCCCTCGCTGGGTGGTGTTCAGCGAATAAGCAGGTACGAAGTTAGTTTTAACCGAATTCCGTCCGCGGGCCTGCAGGGAGCTGCAGCTGTCTCCGGTGACCAGCTTTCTGCTCATCTGGAGCTACTCACGGACCCCGCGAGGACACTTCGGTCCAACTGTGTCATCTGTTGCGGCGACGGGAAGCCTTACGGAAAAAGTGCCAAGCACTCCAAACTGGTCTCGAAAGGGCCCAGAGATAAAATGCAATGTTTCTGACGGACGGCAAAGAGCTCTCTGGCCGAACTTTCTGCGGTGATGACGAGGTTCCCTACACATGTGTCCCGTGGAGTGAATACAGGAGCCATCGGTCATGCGTGAATGCTGAACACCTGAAATGGGGGGGTACAGTTTATATTTTATTTTGACTCCTTCTAATTTAGCAGCTCCCATAAGACTGTCAGCTGATTTCTCAACAGGAACTTTGCTGGGCAGGAGGCACGGGTGAGAAGTATTCACAGTGATGAAAGGCAAGGACCTACAGCCAAGATGGCTGTACCCAGCAAAGCTGTCGTTTAGAATTGGTGGACAGATACAGAGCTTCCCAGACAAGAAAAAGCTAAAGAGTTCATCACCGCTAAACCAAACCAGTCTTTTTTGAACAGATTTTATTTCTTTATTTTTAGACAGAGGGGAAGGGAGGGAGAAAGAGAGGGAGAGAAACACCAATCAGTTGCCTCTGGTGCGCCCCCTACTGGGAAGCTGGCCCACAACCCAGGCAAGTGCCCTGACTGGGAATCGAACCCGTGACCCTTTGGTTTATAGGCCTGCACTCAAATCCACTGAGCCACACCAGCCAGGACTAGAGTTTTAACATTAAAAGAAAATATATTTCAAAGAACCAGCTTTCAGTTCTATTGATTCTCTGTATTTTCTGTTTTCTCTTTCACCACTTTCTGCTCTTACATTTGTAATTTGCTTCCTTCTCCTAGGTTTGGCTTTATTTTGCCTTTTTCCACAAGTAGTTTCTTAACATGGATATTTCGATAATCAATATGCGACTCTCCTTATTTTCTCTGTTTTATTTAATACCTACATTTCCTTCTGAGCACCGTTTAAAGTACAACGCACAGATTTTAACAGGCTGTCTGTTCATTTTCCTTCACTTCATTAAAAAGAAACTTCCCTTGGCACTTGCTCTGTAGCCCTTGAGTTTTACGGAGGGCGTTGTTTTACTGTTCGATGGGTTTTCTTCAATGCTCTTCTCTTACCGACTCCTAGTTTAAGTCCGTGGTGGTCTGATGCCGACTTGGTGATGACATGATTTCCGCCCTTCAGCTTGGTCACGTTTGGTGTGTGGCCCAGAACGCGACCTGGACTGGCAGGGACCTCTGCGCCAAGCCCAAGCCCGTCCCGCAGAGGGGCTGCCGTTCCCTTCCTCCCCCCTCCAGCCGCTCCGAGGAGCCGGTGTCTGCACCGCCTCTCAGGGTCGGGACCCACAAGGGTGAGTGGCAGGCCCTGCGGGCAACGGAGGGTCAGCTCTCCCGCCTTGCTCAACTCTCCTGGACTGCTCTTCGAACAGGAACACACAAATTTTTTAAAACAACCCTCCCCTGAGGATATTGATTTTAGAGAGACAGGAAGTGAGACAGAGGGGGAAACAGCAATCAGATGCCTCCCAGAGGCATCCTGACTGAGGATTGAACCCACGGCTTAGGTAGGTGCCCTGGCTGGGGATCGAACCTGCAACCTTTTGGTGTCTGGACGATGCTCCAACCAAATGAGCCACTGGCCGGGGCCAGCAATACACAACTTTTGCCTCAGGCTCTGCTTTCTAGGGGACCCAAGCTAAGACCGCGTTGGTGCCTCAGCAAATATCGGCTTGGAAAGGTGAGACCCCGCGCCAAGGCAGAGCTGGTGAGCAAAGATCAGACAACCTGTTTCAGTAGGGGCCCGGCATCCATGGCTCCTGCGCCCTCGAGCCTCATCCCCCTCTGTACGCCCCCGGGAAGCATCTGCAGGAACCCTGGGCCGACCGGTCCCTTACAGGCACTGGACCCAGGTCGGCCAGCCTCGAGGCATCAACGGAGAGGCAGCGGAAGGCCCCATTTCCAAGTAACACGTCTTCCCTTCCAAAGAGCCGGGTTTGCCCCAAGTTCTCACAGCAGCTACACAGCAGAGTGCCTGCGGTGGACGGCATTACACGGTGCGCCTAAAACTGGGTGACGGGGGTCCTTCTCACTCTAAGTGTTCTTACCACAGCGACCAAACGCGAGGGGATGGGAAGAAATTTCGGGCTGTGATTATGACTTTGCGATGACGGTTTCAAAGTTGTTTGCCCATGTCCAGACTCCCCAAATTGCATACAGGAAATACGTCTTCTTCTTCTTCTTCTTTTTTTTTTTTTTCCTTTTTTTTGTATATCAACTCTATCTCAATAAGGCTGCTGAAATAATGAGAATAATACCAACAGAGGGATTTGTCCTGGGGACAGCGGGTGTACAGGGAATCTGTACAGAATCTGCTCAATTTTTCTGCAAACCTCAAACTGCTCTACAAAACAAAATGTGGAACTGATGTTTCAGAAAGGGAGGAAGGGAGGGCGAGACCTCAGTTTGTTCTTCCACTTACGGATGCGTTCACGGGGTTGATGCTGGCATGCGCCCTGAGCAGATTTTTAAAAAAAGAGCCAAGCATCCCCACAAGCAGATGGAGTGACGAGTCGGAGAGAGTCAAAAGGTGCAGCGGTGCCGCTTGCGTCAGAAGCGAGGGGGGCGAGATCTCAGCCTCCCGGAGACCGGCTCCAAGCACAGAAGCGAGAGTAACACGCAGGCAGAAAAGCGTGAAGAAGACCAAGGGGAAAGGTACCGCAGGCGGAATACGAGAGAAACAGCACAAAAATAGCGCAGAAAATGGAAAGAAAAGCCTCTTGCCAGCTGACTGCCTGTTAATCTCCCAGGATAAGCTCCCAATGGAAATACGGAGGGGGTGGGAGTGGGAAATCAACCCCCCTAAGAGTTCCTCCCTCTCCAAATGACCTCGGACCAGCAAGTTTCTTTTGCAATCTCGTTCTTTAAAAAAAAAACTTATTTATTTATTTTTTAGAGAGGGCAAGGGAGGGAGAAAGAGGGAGAGAAACATCCATGTATGGTTGCCTCTTGCACGCCCCCTGCTGGGGACCTGGCCCATAACCCAGGCATGGGCCCTGACTGGGAATGGAACCGGCGACCCTTTGGTTCGCAGCCTGGTGCTCAATCCACTGAGCCACAGCAGCCAGGGCTCAATCTCATTTTTCACACACCCGGCTTTGTCTCGTGTTTGTCCCTGACCCCCGGTCCTGTGTGTGGCGGGATCACACCTACTGCAGCCAGCTGCCTGGAAGAAATAGAGGGAAGTATCGGCGTGTGGCTTCTCTGTAGAGGGACCGACGGGGGTGTTTTTCCTGCTGACCGTGAAATATCAGCAGGGTGGGAAAGGGCGTTTGCCATCCTAGCCCTTCCCCGCCCCCCCGACATCAGGGTGCTTTCTAGCTTTCTGTTTATTTCAAGCATCGAATTGCACAAAAATTATTTGGAGGATGATATGGGCCCGCTGAATGAGGCCCTACTAAGTAGAACGCCTAGTAGAAGGTGTAGAGAAAAACGTGACGAGATCCCAGTTGGTAGCAATTACTTCCTGAGCACTAATTATTCGCTGGGACTCACTGCCAAGCGCATTTCCTATCAGCCCTGAGAAATGTACAGTAAAATGTACTTTTTTTATTTTTAATTCCTCACCTGAAGATATGTTCATTGATTTTTAGAGAGGAAGGGGGCGGGGGAGGGGGGAGAGAGAGAGAAAGAGAGAGAGAGAGGCATTGATGGAGGGAGAAGCATCCATCACTTGCCTCCCGCACGCGACCCTACCAGGGGTGGAACTTGCAACCTATGAATGTGCCCTGACCGGGAATCGAACCGTCAGTCTTTTGGTGTTCAGGACGATGCTCTGACCAACTGAGCCACGGGGCCAGGGCCGATGGACTTTTTGGAAGCACGCCGGACGAACGTGGAGAGACTAACCACTTTCTGATGATCACAGATAAGGGGTCCACAGAGCGCGGAGGAGACGCGCGGTGTCCGTGACGGTCAGGTGGCCACCGGGGACTGATACCCACTGCCCGGGAGCACCCACTGTGTGCTGTGGTCCGGACACTGTTTCCGATCCGCACGGAATCTGTGCGGCTCGCGGTTATCCGTGCTTTTGTGATGAGAAATCGGAGTCCCAAGAAGCCGAGTAGCTTCCCTAGGTCACCGCGAGCGGGAAAGTCAGAGCCGGACTCCAGAGTGTATTTGACCTTGACTGATTCGTTTTGGTGGTAGACGCACTCACGTCGTTTTGATAACGCGCCTTCAGCCCACCGCCCAGCCCACGGCCGATGTCCCACGCGCACGGGTGCCCTTTCCCGCCTGATCGCGGACACGCGGGTGCGCGGTGCGGACGGAGCCCAACCCACCCGACGGGCCAGGAAGCGGGTGCGCACGGCGGCTCCCCCGTGGGGTCTCACGTCGTCCTGCCCAGCTGCTCCACCAAGGCCGCCCTCCTCAGCGAGGTTTTTGTGCCTGTGTCTGCGGGAGGGGGCTCGGGACCCCGCGAGGCCCCCGCGCTCCCGACTGCGAGACCCGGAGCGCCCGCCTCCGCCGCCCGGCCGCCCGGGGGCGCAGCACCCGCGCTGTTCGTGTTATCCGCGGACTCCCACCCGGGCTCACCATCTGCCAGATCGCGTTCTGGAAGGAACCCCAGAGGTGATCTAGCTGCGCCCCCCGCCCCCCGCCGCGTTTTTTAGATGAGAACTCTGAGACCCTGAAAGGTACACCGTCCAGCCAAGTTCACCGGCTCTGAAGTGAAGAAAAGGACACGGAGTCCCTCTGTTACCCCACCGCCGGTCAGCACGGAGGCCGGGGGCTGGTCAGCACGCGGGGTTCCCAGGCTGAAAGGAGGCTGTCCCTGGGCGCGTGGGTCTGTGCGCCCCTCGCCCCTCGGTAGAGGCGCTATTACTGTAGGCCAAGCACAAGTACGTTTCCTTGTTCCCAGCGTCAGAGATTTCCCTCCCTCCTTCCTTCCTTCCTTCCTTCCTTCCTTCCTTCCTTCCTTCCTTCCTTCCTTCCTTCCTTCCTTCCTTCCTTCCTTCCTTCCTTTTCTTCCTCTCTCCCTCTCCCTCTCTCTCTCTCTCTCTCTCCCTCTCTTTCTCTTTCATCAAATATATGACAACAGTAGAGGATTGGACTTCGGTGGGTGGACACCTGTACGGATGTACACCTGAAACCTATGTGGGCTCACGGACCGATCTCACCCTAATACATTTAATTAAAAGTAAAGCTCTACGTACTTAGCCCCCTAAAAGAGAAATATACTTGACATAAAACCCTGTGTCAACTTAAGGTGCACAGTATGTTAATTTGTTATATTTCTATATTGTAACAGGACTGCCATTTCAGCAACAATTAACACCTCCGTCACTTTGCATAATGATTTTTTTAAGTGGCTGGAATAATTCAGTTGTAGTTTGTTGTAAGTTTGATGATCATAATACAACATTGTTGTCTGTGCTCATGATACTGCTCATTAAATCTTTAGGGTTTGTTTACTACTCCCGTAAGTTCGTTCCCATAAACAACATCTTTCCTAGACTCCCACCCCCGTACCCTGGTAACCATCCATTCTACTCTCTCTGTTTTTACGAGTTTGCCGTTTTTAGATTCCGCCCGTGAGTGACAATATCCCACAGTCCTTGTCTTCTTTCTGTCTGACTGGTCTCACTTAGCGCCTCGCTCAGACTGCAGCCTACCCACCCTACAGTACGACCTGTTATTAAACCAGAAATGCCTGGAATCGCACTGCATCAGAATGTCTGGGGGCGGGGGGAGGGGGAGCCAGGAAATGTTCTCGAAGCTGCCCAGGCATTTATTTCCAATGCTCACCCAGGGGCTATTACTCTTGGTTTCAACTCCATGATTGACCCAGAGACTCACTTTTAACACTCGAAGCCTTGGGATATTTTTCATGAGAATAATCGTCATTTCTTTCATTAGTGTGTGGAGGAGGCCCAGACACTGGGAGAAGTTAAGGTTCTCAAAAGTAGGCAGGTGATGGAATCACCCTGCAGGGGTGTCCAACCCTTAGCCTGCGGCCCAACACAAAATCCTACATTTACTTAAAACATGAGATTTTTTGTGATCATGTGTTGCAATGTATTGAATGTGTGGCCCGAGACAACTCTTCTTCTTCCAGTGCGGCCCAGGGACATCAAAAGGTTGGACAGCCCTGCAAAGCGAGGCGTATTCAGCCGAATCTGGTGAGGTTGCCTGTCTGGGTTCATCTCAGTTCCTGCTGTAACCGGCATCCGGCCTGAAAATGGCACTGTCCAATGAGATGCCTTGGAGATGAAAACAAGAAAAAAAAGACTGAATGGCTTCCTCAGCGTATCTGTTTTCCTGGTCCATTTATTGGTTCGTCCTAGCAACTCTAAATCAAGTTCGATTTAGAACTACGTTCTGCTTATATAAGGATTTTTGTTTGTCTATCAGGATCCCTTAACATGATTGTATTTTAAAAAAGGTAAGGTTTCACCAAGTGTATTTCTGGGAATCGACAGCAATTATTCTTGCTTTTAATTTCTAGGTGTGTATAGAAAACATTTGTTTTTCAATGCAAAAAATAAATCCATTGAACTGGCTTTCACTGTAACCACAGAAATATCAGGGAATGCAACTAAAATGTGGTCTTTCCAGGGGGTAAACTGTGAAATAATGGGCCGAACAGCTTCCGTAGCAGGACCTTCCTCGCATATATCCCCTGGCTTGCGTGCTTTGGGTTGCAATTTTGTCAAAAGATACTCTGCAAAGACCCATCGGTCTGATTCACCCATAAAAGAAAGAGAACCGCAGCACGCATCAAACAGAGAGAACGCAGAATATTCTAGTCCAGGAATACCCAGGAGGTCTGGCCAGAATGTGTCATGCACATTTCTTATGATAGACAAGCGTCGACCTCAGGAGACAGATTAGCCTTTTTATGGAGTTGCCTCAAAATATTAAACATGGAAGCGCCTTATGACCCAGTGCTTACACTTCAGGGAATTTCCCCGAAGAAACCCAAAACTCTTCATTCAAAAGCATATCTGTGCCCCTATGTTCACAGCAGTGTTATTTACAATAGTCAAGATTTGGAAGCTGCCCGAGTGTCCATCAGTAGATGAGTGGATAGAACAACTATGGGACGTTTACCCGATGGAATACTACTCTGCCGTGAAAAAGAAGAACGGTTTACCCTTTGCAACAGCATGGATGGACCTGGAGAATATTATGCTGAGTGAAACAAGCCAGTCAGAGAAAGACAAATGCCACATGATTTCACTCATATGGAGACTCTAATGAACAAACTGAACTAACAAGCAAAGTAGAGACAGACTCATAGATACAGAGAAGATGACAGCTCTGTGGGGGGTGAGGTGGCGAGTGGAAGGCGGAAGGATTGAGCAAAAAAAGAAGAAGGATTTATGGACATAGACAACATTTAGGTGATGGCGGTGGCGTGGGGGTGCGTGGAGGTGGAAGAGGGCATAAGGGAGATGAATGGTGACGGAAAAAAGGGATAAAAAAATAAACCATTAAACAACAACGACAACAAAAAAGAATGACTGGCACTTGAACTAAGAGATTACCATTATACCTAAAACCTATTAGAAATGTCCTCACTGGATTGTAAAGCACAGCTTATTCTGTTCTTAATCAATGTTGGCAATAGGAATAGGGCCGCCACTTCTCAAAGTAGAAACAGCAACCTTGTTTCAATAAACATCAGCCTTGTTGATGGCCTTAGACCATGCTACGTATGCAAGGAAGGCCTGGGACATCTCCAAGCTCAGTGGGAATATCCAAAGTTCATATCCACCAAACGGTATACAAACGAGACGTGTACTCTTCACAGAAAACGTGGCCATCAGCAATTGGGATGCCATATCTTCGTAATTAATGCTATAAGAAGAAAAAGCTTTGACAAGGGCGTAGATGACAGGAAGCAGGTCACCCAAGCAAGAAAGGATACAGGAAGTACCTGTATAAATGCATTACGCGTTAATGGAGAACGTACAACTCAGCCATCAGAGCAAGTTATAGAAGGGAGACTTCGACGATATTAGTGGCAGTCAGCTCCTCATACAGACCTGAAGAGAGGACCCAAACAGGCTTGTTTTATGTTCTCAACCTGTTGGGATAGTTGCTTTGTAAAATTAATAACAGTGACAACGATGATGATGATGATGATGCTGATAAACAGTTAAGCTTTAGTAGCTGCACACTATGTATAGTCTCTGTTCTAAGAACATTAGAGTTGCTACCTCCATTTAATCTTATAATCACCTTCCAGGCTGGGTATCGCTATTATCTCCATCTCACGGGTCACTGAGGTCAGAAGCATTCAATACCTTGGTCAAGGTCATATCAACAACCGCACAGCCAACAAGGAAAGCCTAGTGGCATTCCAAATCTATGCTTTCCAAGTGTATAAAAAACGCTGCATACAAATATATAACAACTATATTGTAAAATACCCGTATGCTACCCGGCTTCCCCGAAACATAACAAAATCCCACACACGGGCTTTCTGCGCAGACTCCCAAACTACTCACATCTGGGTGTCACCCACAACAAATGGTGTTTTCTGGTACTGCTTTCTCGGAACGCGGGGTCGTAGCCCTCACGGCAGCCTGAGCTTCCCCTTACTCCTCCCTCTGAGGTCCCTCATCATACAGCTTTCTACCTAAGTATTATTTTTATGCAAAGACGACCAGTATTGGGATATCAAGTGGTTTATTTTTCCTTTTCTGACAAACGCTCTTCTTGCGGTATTAAGACCGTGACTAACAGTGGCCGTAGAACCTGGCATTCTGCCTAATGTTCATTAACCTGGCCCAGGGCGGCACCGAGTAGGTGCGGACCAAGGTGTGTCTCCTCCGTCTACGTCCCAGAGGACACTCCCATGTTTCACTTACAGGGGCAGGGCTAGTGCTCCGCGGAAGTGCCCCTTTCCGTTGTCCAGATCAAAGGAAAGGCTGTGAACTCTGGCATCACCGTCGCCCTTTGGGCTCACAGACGCGGCGCACAGCTCTGAAGCGCCATGACTGCGGCCCCAGCCTTAGGAAAAGCAAGCAATTCGATCGTTCCTCCGGCAGTGCGCATCCCCAGCCCGCGCGCAGCCGAGGCTAGGTGGGCACCGACGACGCTGTGATCACACCCGAGGCAGCGAGCCGAGTGCCCTAGGGGGCTGGTGGCGGCCAGATGCACACTCGTGGTCATCGCAGTCTCGCTCCAGGGCTGCCTTCGTGGGACGTTTGGTCGGAAAGCAAGAGAGCTTTCAGGGACCTCATTTCATTCATTCACTCGTTCATTCATTCATTCATTCTGCAAATATTTATTGAGCATGTACCAAACCTCCTGAGGGCATGAATAAGAGCATCACCTATGTGATTTATGACCACAGAAGAGCGACTCCTAACTTGATGCCACTGAAGCCTTTGACAAAGGGGACACTTGACAGCTGAGTCTTGAGGGACGAGGGAGCGTGCCATTACCCTGACAGCAGGTTGCCATCCTGATGAGGGTAAAACAGGTGGGAAGCTTAGAAAAACAACCTGCTCAAGCAGCTTCATGAGGCCCTGGATGGTGGCTCAGTTGGTTAGAGCATCATCCCAATATGCCAAGGTTGTGGGTTCGATTCCAGTCAGGGCACATACAAGAATCCACCAATGAATGCATCAGCGAATGGAACGACAATTTTTTCTCTTTCTCCCCCCCTCTCTCTAAATATCAATAAATGAAAGAAAGAAGAAGTTGGATGAGACTCGGGTGCAAGGGGCATGTGAGGCTGTGTTTGGGGGGAATAGGGCAGTGGGACCAGATACCAGAAGTTATCCTGGAAGCCAACCAGAAGCTGGATGGTTATCACTAGAGAGAAGAACGCAGTGTAATGCATAGAGCTGAGCAATCTCAGGGCTGATGCAGAAAGGGTGGAGACAGCGAGAAGAGCGTTTTGGACCACCGCTTGTCTGGGCAGCGATGAACTCTCACTGAGGGCTGGCCCTGAAGCCGCGGTCGTGGTGATGGATTGGGACGTGGTGACCGGCTGGCTGTGGGAGCTCAGATCTTAAGGCGGACCAGGTAAGATTTTGGTAACTGACTAAATGATGTTTGGTGTCAATGAAAGGAATCCGCACAGGACGGAGTGTCTGGGGGACTGAGGAGGGGGAGGTAACTTTACAACTTCAGTTTGGAACACGCGGAGCTTGACGGGTGTGTAAGATGCTGAGATGGATCTCAAACGATGTGGTGGAGCTGAGGAGGGTGGCCACTAGTTGAAAAGACACATTGGGAAGTTTTTCAGGGTGTATGTATTTTAAAGATTTCATTTATTCATTTTTAGACAGAGGGGAAGGGAGGGAGAAAGAGAGGGAGAGAAACATCGGTGTGAGAGAGAAACATCGATCGGTTGCCTCTCCTACACCCCAACCCTGGGAGCGAGCTCACAACCCAGGCATGTGCCCTGACCGGGAATCGAACCAGCGACACTGGTCAGGGCACAGTTTTCAGTCCTTTCAACAGGATTTCTCCCATCCTCCTTTGGTTGGATCAAGAAAAGTCCCCGAGTACAGGATTCTCTGAGTTCGTACTTCTTCAAACCTATTTTTATGTAAACTTGATGTTTAAAAGTTCATTTGACGGTATGCGATACTTTCGTTCACGTTCTGTTTGTCTTGAAACTACTTCCCCATGCGGGGTTTTATGTTGCTTTTCGAATGGCTGATGCTGGTCCTTGTCTTTTGCCTTTGTACGTTATTTATATATTTTTTTCCTGGAGGCCCTGAGAAGTTTTTTTCCTTGATCTTCAAAGTCTGAAAGTTTTTCTAAGCTATGTCTTGGAGTTGATTCTAGGTTAGACTTCCCACGTGTGTTGTGTTTCAACACGTTGATTCCAGCTTCTTTCTCTTTTTATTTCTAAAGTGTGTCTGGGGTCGCAGCTTGAATTGTTGACTCCGTTACCATTTTCTGTTTTGTAGTCAGAGGTGCCGGTGATATGACTGTTGTATCTTTTGTTCCTACTTTCCATTTCAACTTTCCTCTCTCATCCTTTGGACGCTCCCTTTTCTAGAATCAAATTTTTCTTTCTCTTGGATGTTCTTTTAAATATTTCAATGTCTCTTACTATATTTTTATTCAAATGTATTCTCCCTTGGGCAACGGAAAGCTAGTCTTCATTCTACTTTGGTTTTGTGGTGTTTCATGAACTTTTTAAAAATTCAGAACCTCTTTCCATTTTTTCCCTTTTTTTGTCCATTTTTGCTCTTAATTTTTGTGTTTCTGAGTCAAGTTTTTGTTTCGTTTGCTTGGCTTTGATGTTTTTTGTGGGGAATCGCTGATTCCGTTTAGAGTGCTGTGTTAGGAAATTTTTCTGATCTTTGCTTGTTTATTGGGCTAGGAATGTTTTTCAATTAATGTGTATTGATTCTCACTTTCTCTTTCTTTTTGCAGTAGCTTTAAATAGATCAAGATGACATTTCTTCATTCATTGTGGACATAGTTGGTGTATTAGGGTGCGTTATGTGACTGCTAGTCCTAGAGGACGCTTCTTTCAGTTTAGCGAAGTGCATTTATTTCACCGATGGGTCCCCAAGGAGTCCCAGGGCTCACAAAAGCTACTGTAGGCATGATTACAGTTTTGTTTTGTTTTTTTACAGAAAAATGATAGTTTAGAATTAACAAAGCGCTGGCTGGGTAGCTCAGTTAGAGTGTCCTGACATGCCAAGGTTGCAGGTTCGATCCCTAGTCCGGGCACATGCAAGAAGCAACCAATGAATGCATCAATAGGTGGAACAACAAACTGATATTTCTCTGTCTCTCTTTCCCTTCCTCTCTGTAAAATCAATCAGTAAAATTAACAATGAGAAAAGATACATGAGGAACAGTCTAGAAGAAACGAAGCGCAAGCTCGCAGGTGTCCTTCCCAGCAGAGTCACCTACTGCAGTTAACTCTACAGTGGCGACGGTGACAGCAAGGACAAAGCCCACCAGGGACCCTCACCTGACCCTGGAGGCCCAGAGCTGGAAGTGGGGGTCCGTCACACAGGCATTCAGCAACTGCATTCCTCATCTCCGCCACCCAGACTCCAGCCTCCTCTGCGCAAAACCAAGCCTGAATCACTTTTGTCAGCACCAATCATCTGATTGCAGCAGGGTAACATGCACGGCCCAAGGCTTCAGGCACCCAAAAGCACGCTTTAAAAAAAAAATCCTGCCCTGGCTGGTGTAGCTCAGTGGATTGAGCGCGGGCCTGCGAAGCAAAGGATCGCGGTTCGACTCCCAGTCAGGGCACATGCCTGGGTTGCAGGCCAGTTCCCAGCATGGGACACACAAGAGGCAACCGTACATTGATGTTTCTCTCCCTCTCCCCCTCTCCTACCCTTCCCCTCTAAAGATAAATAAATAAAAAAAAATCTTTAAAAAAAAAATCCTCACCTCAGGACATAGTTGTTGATTTTAGAGAGTGGGGGAGGGAAGAGAGAAAGAACAAAGCAAGAGAGAAATGTCAATCGGTTGCCTCTTTCATTCGCCCCAACTGAGGACCTGACCCACAACCCAGGCATGTGCCCTGACCAGGGATTGAACCTGCAACCTTTCGGTGTACAGGATGCTCCTCCAAGCGACTGAGCCACACTGGCCAGGGAGCAAAAACACTCTCATCAGACACAATATTGCTGTGGCTCGGAGCTCATCTCCCAGAAGCCGGCGGGAGGGTTGGGGTCACGCAGGAGTTGGGCACCTCGGGGCTGCTGAGTTAGCCCTTCCTCTGCAGGGGAGTCGCTGGGCTCCGAGACCCCTGAGGCTTGGCTTTCCTTTTGTCTTCTAAGATCTCAAATTTCCTCCTTTTGCTTCTTTTCCTCTTCAGCCAGGACCCAAAGGGCTGCTTTTGCTTTTCAGCAAGACTACCCACTTTCCACCCCCAGAGGCTATGGACATTCTGGGGACTGTCACCTCCAGCCCCTTGCACTGTTAAAGCTCTTCCCGGAAACCAGTTCTCTGGAGGAGTAACCACCCCCGCCCCGCGCCCCCACTGCCCCTTTCAGGGGGTGGAGTTTGCTCCGCTTTGTGCTATTTTATTTGCCCTCTCTTCCCCAGAGTTCATCCAGAGCGCGCTCGCTCGGTTCCCTGGAGGGCGGCGTTTGGTGACTTGTGTGTTTGTGTGTTTGGAAGGACTTTGCCATTTTTCATGGTATTTTTATGTCCCCACCCTCCCCGTTTTGCTACATATAGAATAATCCGTGTGGCTTTATTTATCTCTCTTGTGAATCTGTAGACTTGGGTTTTGATGGGTTTTGGTGTGTTGGCTTATGTCGGGTTGTTTTTGAAGGCTGTGCAGAGATTTTTCGGGGGGTTAGCCACCACGATCTCTTTTCCTGTTCTCTCTGCGACTCCCCTCCTGCCTTTGTTTTTCATTCACAGCCAGGCTATTTTAATTGGATTAGAAAATTAGAAAAGTGAAAAGCAAACCTAAAAAAAAAATAAGCCAGCACCAAAATGTAGCACCATATGTTTGCCCTTATGTTCAGGCTTCATAGTCTCTGTCCCTTCTCTCTACAAACATGGAGAATGTATCTTATTTATTGATTGATTGATATAGAATTCTGTTAAAGTACATATTTAAAAATATATACAAAGTCTACAGCCCTGGCCCGCTGGCTCAGCTGATTGGAGCATCACCCCATACCCCAGAAGGTGGCGGGTGCAGTTCCCAGTCAGGGCTCATGCCTAGATCGTGGGTTCGATATCCGGCCGGGGTGAGTGCAGGAGGCATCCGATCAATGTTTCTTTCTCCCCCTGCTTTTCTGTCTTGCGAAAATCAATAAACATTATCTTCGGGTGAAGAGTAAAACCGAGAGAGGACTCAGGGCCTACCTCATTCAACAACCTTGTCACCTGTAAGGTGTGGGCTGTAGAACGTGTGTGTGATGGATTCTCAATATATATAAAAAAACAGAGTCCACGTATCTCTCTTTCTAATCTTCACCGTGATCATTTATTACATCATGAAAATATCGTCCTGTGAAAAACATATATCCAACTCATCCTGTTAAGTAGCTCTCTTGTGTAAATAGAGTTAATGTATTCTTTTGTCTTGGCTGTTTAAGTGTGAGCCGTGTTTCTTAGATTGACGAAGAAAAATGTACCTCCTTGAAGGGTCCCTGTGTTCTGATGGTTCTTTCTCTTTTATTTATGCACACGAATGAGAATAAACCCCAACTTTGGTCTGGACGTTGCTGATGCGGCTATTCACAGCGCCTGCTCCCCAGGGGGGCCGTGCACGTGGGCAGGGCATGGGGGCCTTTGTCATCGCCCCCCCCCTAGCTGAACTGGAGGACCCCTCGGCCCTCCCCCTGGACTTCAGCACGAACAACGGCGGACAGCGCTGCTGCTCACTTCGGAAACTCCAAGCTCAGTGGCGTGAACGGAGCTTCTGCGCCTCGAAGTTTCGCTCGCGAGCGGAATCGGTCAGACGTTCCCTTGTAAGCCTCTGAGAGCGATTTCAAGAAACTCTAATCTGCTCCCAGGTCCGGCGTGTGCTCTCGCTTCGAAAATGATGAAGACTCTTGTTTATGCCGAAGTCTCCGGGCAGCCGCTATTTGTATATAATTGGGTCCTTTGAAAGAACTAGAACTACATAGCGAAAAGGACGTTTTAGCACTAAATGGACGCACTCTGATTTGTCACCTCTTTTATTTTTCATACGTGCTTGTTCACTTTGAACCACTAATTGAAAGTTACGCTTTCTATTACATGTTCGGTGTTGCTTTAAAATTACTCACCCACGTACTTGAACAAAATAAACAACGAATCGATCTTTGCGTCTTCTCAAATAAGATAAAAGTCTCAGCATGCTATAATATTTCTATCCCTACCCCTCCTAATTCTGCTATTATCTGCATTTTATGACCAGATTGATATTGCAAAACTCAAAAACAGGTCATTTAGGTAAAAATATCTTTCACTTTGTTCATTCGTTCTGTATCCAATTTCCCCCTCTTGTATTTTTCCCTTTGTTGCCGAAATATAATTTCTGTTCACATTTGCAGAGAGAGTCTGTCAGAGGTAAAATTCTCAGTGTTTGATGGTCTAAGTCAGCGATTTTCAACCTTTTTCATCTCACGGCACACGTAAACTAATTACTAAAATTCTGCGGCACACCACAAACTACATTATATGTTTCGCTGATCTGACAAAAAATAGGTATAATTTCGATTCATTCACCCTGGATGGCTATTGTGGTGTTGACTGTTCATTTTTTTTATTTGACAATCTAAGGAAAAAGAGGTCAGTGCCCCTGACTAAGTAGTTTGTTATCGTATGTTTAAAAACTTTTTGTAGCACGTCAGTTAAAAATCATTGCCCTAAGCCGTCATCGTGATGCTCTTACATTTGAATGAAGTTAACTGAAAATAGAATTCTAATTTAAAAGGATCTTTCTTTTAGCACCTTCAAAATATTGCTGTATTTGAGCGCGGGCCTGCGAACCAAAGGATCACGGTTCGATTCCCAGTCAGGGCGCATGCCTTAGTTGCAGGCCAGGTCCCAGCGGGGGAGGCACTAGAGACAACCACACATTGATATTTGTCTCCCTCTCTCCTTCCTTTCCCCTCTAAAGATAAATAAATAAAATCTTTAAAAAATATTGCTGTATTATCGTCTTGGGCTCACTATTGTTAATATGAAACTATATTCATCTGAATCTTGCTATTTTGTAGGTTATCTATGTTTTCCTTCTGGCAACTTTCAGAATTTATTTCCTTTTTCTCTTTACATTTAATTCTAGGAAATTTCTATCTATAAAAATATTTTCTTGGCATATGGCACACATGCAGAAAAGCCTACAAAACACAAATACAGTCAGTGATTTAGCAGAAAGTGTAACACTTTTATGATACCTGTGTAACACCAGCAAGGAGAGAAAAAAGATAAAATTACAATAAGCATCACTTATATCAAGCACTAGCAAATGAAAATGAAAAAGACTTCCCTGAACTTGATAGAGGACATCTACAAAAAACCCTACAGCAAACATCATACTGAATGCTGAAAGTTTAGATACTTTCCTGCTCGAATGGGTACGAGGCAAGGCTGTCCGCTCTCGCCTCTCTTATTTACCACAGTGCTGGGAATTCCAGCCAGTGCAATAAAGCAAGAAAAAAGAAATAAAAGGCATACATATTGGAAAGAAACAAAATGTTCCTATTTTAGGTGACATGACTGTTTACATAGAGAACCTCAAGGAATCTACCAAAAAAATTTTTTTAAAGCTTCCTACACCTTAGAAGTGTACTCAGCACATCACAAATACAAGATCAACACCCGCAAATCAATCACGTATCCACATACTTAGCAATGAGCATAGGGAAACAAAAATGAAAAACACAGTACCATTCGCAATTGTTTTAAATTACATTGTATGCCTGGTCTATACCGCACAACGGACGTGCAAGATCCTCGCGATGGAAACCACAGAACACTGATGAGAGGACTCGAAGGGGGCTTAAATAAACAGAGACGCCGTCCCCGTGGGTGGGAAGAGTCAGCGTCCTCACGGTGTCAGTTGTCACTGAATAACCTGTTGGTTGCACACGAGGCCTATCGGAGCCTATCCAGGTGCTTTGTGGATGTAGACAAGCGTATCCTAAAATGTACATGTCAAGGAACAGACGCTAGAACAGTGAACACAGCCTTGACAAAGAGCCACATGGCGAGAGGAAGGACCGACTCTGCATGACGCACGAGGTCACAGCGGAGTCACAGAGGAGTCACAGAGCCATGACGGGCAGCTGGGGGGCCGTGTGAAGGGAGACTCACTACACAGAGGGCCCTGAAACAGACCCCCACAGGTAGGTGTTCTGTATGAAATTTTGACAGATTGCAAGAGCAGTTCTGTGAAAGAACATTGGCTTTTCAACCAGCAGCTCCGAGTCCGTTGGACGTCCAGAGGCAAAATATATATAAGTCCATTATCTTGACTTTAACCTAACGCCATGCAGAAATAAATTCAAAATGACCATGCACTTAATTTTAAAACATAAAACCTTTAGGAAAAAATACAGGATGAAATCTCTGGGATATAGGACTGGGTGGAGTTCTCAGACTCCATCTAACAGCACTCTCCATAAAAAAGGAAAAATAAATTAATTGGATCTCCTTAAAACCGAAGACTTCACCGTGCAAAAGCCGATGAGAGGCTGAGGCGGCAAGCTACAGACTGAGCTGAACCGTCTCCTCCCCACACGCCTGACGATGGCCTCGGAGCTAAAACATCTGAAGGTCTCTAAAAACCCCAAAGTGAAACAAACAGCCTAATTAGGAATGGCTGCAAGACAGGCAGAGATTTTTCACCGAAGACCACATGCAGATGGCAAATAAGAGGATGAAAAGATTTTGAGCATCATTAGCCATCAGCGAAATACAAATTAAAAGCGCAGCAAGATCTGACTGCGTGCGCGTCGGAGTGGCCGGGCGAGAAATGCTGACCAAAGGCTGCCAGGCTGGGGGGACCTGGATGGCTGCTGCCTGGCTGGTGGGGCTGGAAAGCCGCACGGCCACCTGGCTGACGCTTTGTCACTGTCTTACTAAACGACACAGGCGGTCACCATGGGAACCAGCCACGGTGCTCCTGGACATTTATCTCAGCGAAGTTTAAAATAAAAATGATGCTCGTGCAAAAACCTACACATGGATGTCAGTAGCTTTACGTGTAATGGTTAAACACTGAATTTGCCCCGGCTGGTGTGGCTCAGTGGATTGACTGCTGGCCTCCAAACCCAAGGGTCGCCGGTTCGATTCCCAGTCAGGGCCCATGCCTGGCTTGCGGGCCAGGTCCCCAGTAGGGGGCGTGCGAGAGGCAACCACACATGGTTGTTGCTCTCCCTCTCTTTCTCCCTCCCTTCCCCTCTTTCTAAAAATAAATAAGTAAAACCTTTAAAAACAAACGGAATCAGCCCACATGTCCCTCCACAAGTAAATGCACGAACAAACTGTTGTGTATGCCTGCGAAGGAGGCTAAAGAAACAGGCTATGATACACGCGACAACTTCGATAAATCTCCTGGGAATAAAGTTCAGTGGAAAAACAAAACACAGCTTCACCCTGGCCAGGTGGCTCGGTTGGTTGGAGCATCATCCCATAAGCCAAAAGGCTGCAGGTTCGATCCCCGGTCTGGACACGTACAGGAGGTGATTAATGGGTGTTTGTCTCTGACATCGATGTTTCTCTTTCTCCCCCTCTTCCTCTCTCTCCAAAGTCAGTGGATATGTTCTTGGGTAAAGATTAAAAAAAAAAAAAAAAAAACATGAATCCTAAGAGATTACACACTGTGCTTTTCCAAGTTAAAAAAAAATAGAAGGGGAGAACTGATGAGTGATTGCTGGGGGTTGAGGGAAGGAAGAGGGTGTCGTTATAAAAGGGCGACACGGAGGTTTTTGTGCCATCAGAATGGTTTGGTAATCTGTCCTCTTGTAGGGAATCTTTCCCCTTCCAGCCTACACAGGTGGCACAGTTGTGTAGAACCCAACACACACACATACGTGTGAGTGAGTATAAGTCAAAGCGGCGAGGTCCTGATAAGACCGGTGGGTTGAATCATTGTTGACATCCTCCTTGGGACACTGTGGTATAAGTTTGCAAAAATGCTACCCGTGGGAGAACCGGACAGAGCATGCAAAGGGTTCCTCAGTATCATTTCTGCAGCTTCGTGGGCAGTTATCACAGGAGACATTTCGACCAAAACAACGACGCCAGTGAAACGAGAGCAAGGAGCCCCTCCTGGGAACAGCAACTTATTCCAGAGCACAAGGGCTTTGCCTGCTGACCAAGCTAAAGAGGGCCGCCGAGTCAGCCAGTCCCACGCCGCGAGTCACTCGTTACTTTTCAGTCCTGATGGGCAGTACCCGCACACTGAGCCGCACTTCCCTTGGGAGAAATGTCACTTAGCGCCTGTGAGTTCCATGCTGAGGATGTATTCATTATTTGTCTCCAAGGGTCAGTCGAAAGCAGGCAGGGGTGTCCAACCTTTTGGCATCTCTGAGCCACCCTGGAAGAAGAGAAGTTGCCGTGGGCCACCCATTCAATACCCTGCGACACATAATCACAGAAAAATCTCATCTCGTTTTACGTAAATTCACGATTTTGTGTTGGGCCGAGTTCGCAGCCAGCCTGGGCTGTGTGTGGCCTGTGGGCCCTGGGCCGGACTCCCCTGGCCAGGGTTACGTCTCCCTGCGGAGAATGCGGACGAGGACCACCAGGCATACCCAGCTTCTGAAATAGTATTCGGGAGGTTCTGCCTCGCAGCCAAGTGCAATGAGGTCAGGAAGTCCCTAGGCACTGGGGGGGGGGGGGGGGCGGGGGGGAGATGTACAGTTGCTAAGTAACCGGAATAAACTGTCTGTGTCCAGAAAGGAACTATAAAAACAGGGTGTTGGGTGAGGGAGTGGATGAAAGCAAAGGACACCCGAGGGGTAAGGAATGCGCAGCAGAGGAGGGATTCGGAAGGAACAGTGGCATGTGTCACGTGTCAACAGTTCGGCCACCGCTGGCTGACTTTCCCCCAACCCGTCTGGACCGGGGATTCTGCGCAGGCGCCTGGCCCTGCGCTCTTCGTGCGCAGACGGGGACCACGTCGGCGTGCAAACCGTTCGCTGTCTGGGCCCCGTGTGCTCTCTGCAGACCAGGGGGAGCATCAGCTGCAAGGGAAAGGAGTCCACCCACATAAGGGGGGCCGCTCCTGAGGTCACAGGTCACCCCTGAGGGAGCCCTTCCCACGCCCGGACTAGGCTCCCAGGCACTTTCAGTTCTTCCTCTGGAGGAGCCCTGCCCTGGGGAGCAAACACCCAGAAAGGACTCTGCCCCACACTCGGTTGCTGTGGCCGTGGGTCGCCAAGCACCTCAGGGTCCGTGTCCCGCAGGCTCACCCTCACTCCCGTGCCCCTGCTGGCCATCTGGGCAACATTCTAGCTTCCGCGGGGACACCCAGATCCAACCGTGTCCCCATGGTAACTCAGCGGACGGAAATTTCAAGGCTCCCGCCTACCTAGGCTCTTCAGAAAATCAGTCCCCGAGTATTTATTTCTCTTTTGAAAATGGCATCACTCATCTTGAGGAAGAGTGGAAAAGTGGTAGCTCATTAGTCAAAGCTGTTAAAAATCTCAGTGCCATTACTCACCCATCATCTCTGCTTTGGGGTAACCCGTGTCACAGAGTAAACTCTCCTGTCACCCGTCAATTAAAGTATGCCACATGAAATCAAATATTTAGTGATCGGAAATGACAGGCTTGCTATGAGAAAACAATTTAACGTCAAATAGGAAGCCAGCCATGTACGTTTAGATAAATATGGAAGAAAAACATTGCCTCTCAGTTATTTTAAACAGATGCCAGCAACCCTGCTGTCTGTGTTTCTGAGCAAGTGTGGTTACTTCTTAGTCAACCAGCCTTTGGGCCCAACAGCAGTGGGACCCCAGGCAGTGCTTTTCCTTGGTGATCTCTCATCTGTCATCTCCTTGTTCTACTTCATACTGGGACGGGGTTCCAGCCCAGCATGGGAGACATCGCTGAGGCACTCTGGGTGACCTTGGTGGGGTCCTGGTGATGGTCCCAGTTCTGTGTCTCTGTGGCACGGGGCTGCTCTCAGGCCACAGGTTGGGCTCTGAACAGTGCTGGGTCAAGGTGCCCAAGGACTTCCATTTGGCTTTGTCATGATAACAACCTCCCTGCCCATCTCGAGTTGTGGGGTTTGCTTTTGAGCATCTCACACTTGTCATTCTTCCGGATGCTTCTTCTTCATTCCTCAAGCAGCTAGAGGAATAAATGATAATAATCTGAACTAGTTTGCCCTCCACCTTGATTTCTGTTTGAAGCTGAAAAATTAAACCTCCGTTCCCTAGACTCCCTTGCAGCTAGGATTCGGAGTGTCAATTAGTCTCTCCAATAGGATTAACTGCACGAGATTTGAAAGAGAAGCCATGATGAAGGTTGAGCTCCTGCCCTGTTGGCCAAATGTCCTGGTAACAAGAGGCACTTTGTGGGAGCTGCCTTCCAGTGGCCTCTCCCTGATTCCTGAGTGAAAAGGGGGCAGCCACAGTCAAGTATCTCAGTGATACCTGGTGTGCAATTGTAGGGGTGACTCGGAGACAGCGCTTAGTGGCCTCAGAGGTCGTAACTCTTCTGTGAGTGACATCTCTGTTTTTCCGGCATCTTTCCTGGAGATCTCCAGCCATTCTCTCTGTTGTGTGAATGTCTACTTTTATGTGTTTCACCGTTTCCTGGCTAAATTCTCCGTAGTGACGTCTGTTTTCTGCAGTAACCCTGATCCCTACAGCTGGATTGGAAAGGACCCTAGAAATCACCCATTTTTACTGTCGCAGCCTCCATGTTAGGAGACATTAGGGGTAATGTTTTTCTTATCAGGCAGAGAAGACTCGGACAAGACCATTCCTGAACTGAGCACATGCAATACCACACCAAATGGTAAATGGCTCCTTCCTGTAAATTTACATTAGGAAACGAATTACAGAAGTTTCTGGTCACATGTTTTAGTGCTTAGTTTAGTTTTTTTTGTACATGACGGCTTTGGAATTTTCTTGGGCCATGTTAGAATTTTGCATTGAACAAACACATGGTTTCTTCAGGCTCCTGTGAAAAGGCAGAAGGCTTTTTCTTCCTTCACCTGTGAAGAACGTCCCATCGCTTTATCCCAAAATCAACAAGGATACTTCCCCAAATGCTGATACGAACAGCGTTTAGCTGCAAGGCACTCCTGGCAGGGGTGCCCACGCAGAAGGTAAACATACCACCAGGGAAGCGGCCTGCGTGGCCATCGGGAGACAAGAGGATTCAAACGATGCGGTCCCTGTATTCAGTGGAGTACCGCTCAGCCGCGAATACGAAGGAAAGCTCGCCCTTTGCAACAGTAAGGAAGGACCTAGAGGGGGCTGTGTGCTAAGTGCGGTAAGTCAGGCAGAGGAAGACAAGTAGCGTATGATTTCCTTGTATGTAGCATCTAAACAAGCCAAACCAAACCAAGCCAAAACCAACTCACAGACACAGAGAACAGACTGTGCAGGTCGCCAGGTGGGAGAGGATTGGAGGGACGGGTGGAAAAGGTGAAGGGATGAAGCAGTGGACGCACAGGGTAACTACTCCTCCTGGTCGTCCATGCCCTGGGGAGCTGCCCTCCTCCGTCCGTCCGTGCCCTCGGAGCTGGGCTGGGGGGGGGGGGCTGCCCCGCCCTGCACACCATTCCCACGGGCACGGCTGCAGGTCTGGGCTGAGATCTCCCAGCCCCTGAACGCCCCCTTGAGTCCGTCCAACCTGAATCCTGTGTCAGGCTCTGCTTCTAGCCACGCCCACCCCGCCTGGGCAAGGTCAAGAATATCTTTTTAAAAAGTTTTATTATGGATTGATTTCAGAGCGAGAGAGAAAGATACGTCGATTTGTTGTAGCTCCACTTACCCATGCGTTCATGGGTTGATTCTTGCTTGTGCCCTGACCAGGAATCGAACCCGCAACCTTGGCGTATCAGGACAATGCTCTAACCAACTGATCTACCTGGCCGGGGCTGGGCAAGAATATCTTTGAGGGAAAGTAATCCCAATCTGTTGAGATCTGCCTTCATTGTGCTTTGTGGCCCTCCTTTGAATTCACGTCAGCTAATTCTGAAGCTCAGGCAACTGGCAAATAAAGGAATGACATCAATGAAAGAAAGACATTTCTGTTGTTGCAGATCAAGTCACATAGTGATGCCAATTCTAAACCATGTTTTCAATTTTTAGCCCCTTGCTGCAATTGATGGAATCACTCCCCTTTCCATTCTCATTAACATACGTCTCCCCTAATGAGAACTCTGGGTGTTTGGGTTTCTGTCGGGCACTTCCCGAATGGCTGTTCTTTGTATTGCAAATGCATGCTCCTGGCCTCTCCCTTCGGCCTTTTATTTTTAGGTGAATATCCTTCATTCTCGCTGCTGAACAGAAGCTAATACCCTTTGCTACGAGCACGGCGCTGAGCCAATGAGTTTCTGCCAGAAGCGAAGCAGCGCTACTCCATAGCCAGGTGCGAAAAATTAAAATAGAATCTGGGCATCACATTGCAATGACAAAGCAGGAACATTTAAAAAAACTTAGAGCTGGAGGAAATTCTGCCCGCAACTGCTCCGTGTCAGCATTAGCGGGTAGCAGGGTTTGACCTTTGTTTCCTGGTTTAGAGGGTTGTTTTTTTTTTTTTTTTAATCCTCACCAGAGGATATATTTTATTGATTTAGAGAGGGAGGTCGGGAGGGAGGAAGGGGTGGGTGGCGGGGGGGGGGGGAGAGAGAGAGAGAGAGAGAGAGAGAGAGAGAGAAGCATCAGTGTGAGAGAGAAACATCAGTTGGTTGCCTCTCAAAGGTGCCCTGACCAGGGATCGAACCTCCAACCTTTTGGTGTACAGACCATCGCTCCAACCCACTGAACTGCCCGGCTGGGGCTGGTTTAAAGGGTTTCATTTTTGTCACTGAAGAGCCCAATGTTAATAAGGAATTCGTTCACGCTCTGGCTGTCAAGGGCAGTAAGAGTCAGTCAGTCAGAGGGAACGGGACGCAGACCCACTTGCGCGAGCTGGCCTCAGGGGTGTGCACGGTCCTCCCCTTGCATTCGCACGCCTGGAGATGGGATCGGAACCAGTCCACGGAGAACACGCACGTGCAACTCACCACGTCCTCTGATGCACGGACACCATGCAACACGCACCCCCCCCCCCCGGCCGCCTCCATGGCCAGGGGGCTTTGCCCACCCTGTTGTGCAAATGTGCGTTAAACAAGCGCCTTGCCTTGGGTGGGTGCAGGAAAGATAGCCCTTAAATCCTCATGACCCCAGCTCCCCAAATTGTATCTGGCTGACGTCTCTATGCCCCGTGAAACGGTTTACTCTTTGTATGCCTTTACTCTTCACTCACTTTGATGGATAATAAAACAAGTTTAAATAAAAATGTTATTCATGAAAACACATAAGGTACCTGGTATGATGGTCAATGAATAGTAAGAAAACCATTTTTTTTAGTGATATAGATCCTATGAACCTCAATAAAATGGTTGGCTCCATTACAAAGAAATCCTTTGTTGTTCAAAAAAGTAAAGGTTGCCTTGGCTGGTGTGGCTCAGTGGGTTGAGCACCAGGCTGCGAAACAAAGGGTCGCAGGTTCGATTCCCAGTCAGGGCACTTGTCTGGGTTGTGGGCCAGGTCCCCAGTAGGGGGCGCTGGAGAGGCAACCACCACACATTGATGTTTCTCTCCCCCTCTCTTTCTCCCTTCCTTCCCCCTCTCTAAAAATACATAAATATCTATATTTTTAAAGTAAAGGTTGTATTACAGAAACAGCCACATTTTTAAGATTTTGCTCTTGCTGGCGATGGGATTTGCAGAGATTTGAAAATAACTGTAACTAAAATGAATTACTGGTGTATATATATTTTTTATTTATTTATTTTTAGAGAGGGAAAGGGAGGGAGAAAGAGAGGGAGAGAAACATCAATGTGTGGTTGCCTCTCACGTGGCCCCCACTAGGGGTCTGGCCTGCAACTCGGGCATGTGCCCTGACTGGGAATCGAACCTGCAACCCTTTGGTTCGCAGCCCGCGCTCAATCCACTGAGCTACGCCAGCCAGGGCCACTGGTGTATATTTTTAATGAGATAATGCACGTAAACATTCAGCCCCCTCTTCTCCGTCTCCATGAAGTAGCGAATGTCTACACAGCCCTCCTGGGGTAAAAGAATAATTTAAACATAATAACCATTTAAACGGAGGCTGATGGGGTATACCAGGGAATGCTGTGAACCTGTCATGAGCAGCGTGAAATACCTGAAATAATAACGGTGTGAATACAATTAAATTAGTCTGATCTATTGAACAGCAAAGTAAGAAAGCAGGACCTCGGGGCACGTTGCGTTAAAGAGGGAAACCACGTGGTCAGGGTTTCCGGAAACTGCCCTCTGCTCGAGGGGAGTTACGTCACCACCCCGGGAACTCACCCTGACTGACCGTCCCTCCGACCCTCCCACCGCGAGGTGCTTCCACACGGCGTCCGAGCTGGACCCTCGCCTCGAGGCCGAGTTCACGTCCCAGCTGCTCTGCCCCAGCTCCGATTCTGGGACCTGATGTTGACGGCTCGTGCTCCCCACCGAGTCTGTGAGATGCTCCTTTCTGGACCCTTGTTTTCACGTCTGTGTCCCTCAGCTTCCCAGAGTCCTAAGAGCAGTGCATGTACTCTTTCTTTAAATATTTTTCGTTGTTGTTAGAGAGAGGGGAAGGGAGGGAGAGAAATACTGATGTTTGAGGCAGAAGCATCGCTCGGGGGCCTCTTATAGGCCCCTCAACGGGGGGCAGAGCCTGAAATCCAGGCACATGCCCTGACCGGGAATCGAACCCTCAACATTTTGGTTTTCAGGAGGATGCTCCAACCACCTGAGCCACACCAGCCAGGCTCTTCTTGGAAAAAAAAAAATTTAAACAACTGTTTTCAATTACTCACACACCTCAACACCGAAAAGCAAACAAACAAAATAAACAAAACCCAAACCAACAATCCAATGAATAAATGGGCAGAAGACCCGAATAGACACTTCTCCAAAAGGGACATGCCGGTGGCCCACAGACCTGTGAGAAGATGCTCAACGTCACTAACGGGAGAGATGCAAGTGAAAACCACGCTGAGTTGTCACCTCCCACCTGGCAGAATGGCCGTCATCAATCAATGTAGTTTCTCCTTTACTTGCGCCCACAACCCAGCAGGGGCCGGTCCCCACTCATCCCTGGGGGGCTAGCTGGACCAAGAAAACCCAGCCTCAAGCCGGACAAGACTGTCCTGGTGCAGTCTTCCTCGGTGGCATCTCGGGGGGCAGAAGAGGCGTTGTTGACTCTTTCTGCCTCCGCTGGACGGACGGAGACCCAGACTTCGCTCACGCCAATGAGTAACTTAACCAAGGAGAGGTGCGGCCAACATTCCAAAGGGGGGTTCTCTGGAGATGATCTGGAACCCCTAAACCTGGCTGTGACCCCTGAGGGCGGATGGCGGAGGCACGATGCGTCCTTCCTCCAAAATTGCTCGTTCGCCCCACGGCCCCACTTAGCGCCGCCCAGAGAGGAGGGGGGCTGGCAAGGTCCTGGAGAAGCCCCCCAGCCCCGGCCCCGCCAGGGAGCTGGGGAGGAAGGCAATCTGGCTTCCCCGTTGCGACCCACTCCGCCCAGCCCCACGGCCTCCGGGAGCCCCTTAGGAGACCTGGGACCAGAGCTGCGCCAGCGGGGGACCACGGTCTAGGACCAAGACCCGCTGAAAGCCCACTCATTTACCACATCTCCCAACACCTGGGAGCCAGCGGAGGGAAAAGTGAATGTTCGTGTCCTGCGTCATTGGGCTTTCTGATCGTTTTACCGCAGCGTGATAATCTACCGATCGCATTGGTGCGGTCCCACAGGGTGGGGAGCGAGGGATGGGCAATGCCAGACCCCAGCTCAACGGTCTCCTGTCATTGTGAGATGACATTGTCACCACGGTGTCCCAGAGACAGCCGAACCCCAGACAGGCCGCGTCTCCGAGGTTTCGTAGCTAGAAAGCGATTTTGAGTCCAGGCGCCTTCGAGTTCATCGAAGGTTCTGACATAATTCTGTAATACCTTCGCAGAGCTAAAGAAAATCTACAGAAGTTTGTTTTTTTTCCTTTTATAGCCACGTATGATTGAACTTCATTCTCAATGCACTTGCCAATAAGTCCTATGAGTGAGTTCCTTCTATTTCTAAGAACTGGATGATGATAAGCCATCATTTGTAGTGTTGATGTTTATGATTATTTTTAGTATGCTATTTTAAAATTTACGTGTGAGGGTACGAATGTATTGTTTTACTTAGTTCAGCATGTAACTAAAAAGGATACGTGTTAAATATCCACACCTCTTCTGGTTATGGAATGATTCTTTGGGGGTTATTTCACCTCAGCTGACAAAAAGCACCACAATGTCACCCCCACGGTGGAACTATGAGTCAAGGTAAAATAAACACTTCTGGCTGCTAGAGTTTTCCCACACACCATGGACTGTGTCGATATTCAAAATCAGGGGGAAAAATAAGGACTGCAGATTAAATCCCTTTCCTAACTGTACCGACACTTGCTTTTTATTGATTCTTAAGGTTTTGTAATAAAATAAAGACATTTGATTCCCAAACGTCGTCGCCGATGAGCTACTTTCCCTCGTAGGTACTTGTATTTCGCGACAGCAGAGAAGGAACACACAAAGATCTTTCTCGAAATTTTAAGCGATCCAAATGAGCTTTCTAAAAATTATTCTTTTTTTTTTTTAAGTGACGGTTTGCATTCGGTAGCATTTTGTACCAGTTTCTGAAGGAGCCTGCTGTGCTGTAATCGCCCCGTCTTTCGTGGGGGGGACCCAGCTTCCCCTCTACCATTTCTGGGCTGCCTTGAGATCAGCTGCTTTCTCGAAACCTACGCTTGGTTCTCTGTAGCTTATGAAACCGTTATTTCGATCCTTGACCATACTGAATATGTACCACACAGAGTCTCCTATCTAGAATTTTGCTCCTTTTGTATCTGCTTTATTTAATCCTCACCTGAGGCTATTTCCATGGATCTTAGAGAGGAAGTGAGAGAGAGGGAGAAAGAGACGTCAGTGTGAGAGAGAAACATCGACTGATCAGGGATGGGACGGACGACCGAGGTGTCCGCCCGGACCAGGGATCGGTGTGCGGGGCAGTGCTCCAATCCACTGAGCCACCCGGCCACATCTGTGTTTTTAACGAAATAGTCTCTCTTTCTCACTCTTCCCATGTCATGCCTCAGTAACAAAGTCATTTCAGATTTTTGTGGAACGCTCCGTTTTTTACGGTCACCCTGATCAAGATTAGTTTGTCAACATGAAAGAGACTGCGGGTGTCCCCTTACAACCGCGCTTTCTTTTGTAACGATGAACTCTGCATTCGTTGCTGGAGTAAAGACGAGTCTTCCATCCTCACTGGTGTGGAGGTACGACCACGTGACTAGGTGGCAGCCCGCGGTGGCCTCTGTAATTCTGAGATGCGTCCTTCCTGTCGTTTAAAAGTCAGATATTGGCCCTGGCAGGTGGCTCACTTAGTCCAGAGGTGACTTGATTGTGGGTTCCGTCCCCGGTCAGGGGACGTGCAGGAAGCAACCGATGAATGCATAAATCAGCAGAGTAACAAATGGTCTCTCTCTCCCTCTCTCCCTCCATTCCCCTCTCTCTAAAAGAAAATCAATTAAAGTTGAAAAAAGAAATAGGAAAATAATTATTCATGAAGAACTAGTTTCCTACAGAGGATATTAGCATCCCAGAAAAGACAGAAGGGCTTTTTCCTTCTGGCATCAGGGGTCCTGGCATTTAGGTCAGCGCTCTGTTCGCTCTCCCTGGACGGAGATATTCCTGCTACCGTCCCGGAAACATCCCAGACCTCCTACGTCATCTGAACAGTTCTAGGAAGCGCCCGGGTGCGAAAGAGCCTCAGGAGATGCGGGGACATCCTGGAGAAGCTGTCTCACAGCGGGGCCGCGAGTCTCCGAACACAAAGTCACCGGCGCGCGGAGGAGACCGCAGTGTAGGAAACACCAAAGTTAGCGTGGAAAGTAAACGCCTGGGGATCTAGACTATTCTAAGAGAGTTCGGAGAATTGAGCGACCCACACCAAGTTCAAGATCAATACACAAACATCAATTGCATTTTCACACGCTAGCAGGAAACCATCAGAAATTGGAATTTTAAAAGGTCATTTACAATGTCGTTCAAAAATGTGAAATAATAGGGATACACTCAATACAAGAGGTGCAAAATTTCTACATTTATCTTTTCAACGATTTAATTTATTAATTTTTAGAGAGAGGGCAAGGGAGAGAGAAAGATAAGGGAAACATTGATATGTGGTTGCCTCTCACGTGCCCCCTACTGGGGACCTGGCCTGCAACCCAGGCAAGTGCCCTGACTGGGAATGGAACTGGTGACCTTTTGGTTCGCAAGCCAGCGCTCAATCCACTGAGCCACACCAGCCAGGGCAACAGGATACTTTTAAAGCAAGCCTTAAAACAACCCAAAGTTTGCGAACCTTTTCTTCCGCAGTTGTTGGCGATTTAAGCTTGTCGTTTGAGTGACTATCGTGTCTGCATGGTGAGGTAGGTGAGATTGCCCACAGCGATGGTCCCGGCTTAGCCCAGGGCAGTGGACCAAGGATGGGCAAAAAAGTATGAAAACACATGAATAAAAAAGAATGAATGCAGGTCCTGTAAATGGCCAAAACATTTGTATGGTTTTGCTTAGAGAGGGTACGTTTGAAGGTAAACCATCAAAAACTAATCAGCTGAAAACATTTCAAGGCTGACAACTACAGGGGGGAGCACTCAGTTTAAAGTGTTTACAGGTGAGTCAGCAGCTTCCCTGGGTGCCTACTAACAAAGGTCTGTCTGGTGGAAGGTGTCCGATGATCTGAATGTATTCGTTTATGCATCCATCCGTCTACTCACCCGTCATCCATCTGTCCATCCATCCATCCATCTGTCCATCCATGTTTAATCCATTCATCCACCCACCCACCCATCATTTACCCATCCATCCATCCATCCATCCATCCATCCATCCACACACCCATCATCCATCAGTCTATCCATTAGCCATCCATCCATAGGTACCACTTATTACATTCTCGCTGGAGAAGAAACAGGGGAAATGACTGTTTGGTAATAAAGGACCAGACAGCCGGGACCAATACCACTGTGCCAGAGGTTGTTAGTAGGTTGGTCCGCTGGCCTTTAATATAAAGATATTTCTCCCTGAAAACCTTTATTAAAAAGACAGGGACAAGTTGGATCTCTGAGTGCCTAGTTATCCTTTGGAGTTCAGAATAAATGATTTTTTGTAACGAGTCATGGTTCCATCGGCTAAACCCACAGCCGGTTTCGAGCTTCTTTTTCTCCCCTTCAAGGTCGCCGGAACAGGCCGCCCCAGCACCAGGGTCTGGAAGGAAACCCATCGCACATCCCAACGACAGACAGGCGAGGAAGAAACAGACGAACCCGTCTTCGCATTGAAGTCAGTTAGTCCTTTTTTAATAAATTTGAATTCATTCATCAACAAGTTTCATATTGTATCGATCACTCAATTTTGCTTTTTTTTTCCATGTCAAATAATACCAAAAAAATTACATCAATGTGCTTAAGCAACATTGGGTTTTATCTTTACAATGAGATGAGATCAACATGGGCATTGAGCACAACAGCTATCGCCTGTTCCTTCGGGAATAATCCTGTACTTACCTTGAACACACCCACTGACTTGTGAAGTGGGGATATGGGACCAGGATGACAGAGCGCGGGGAGGGGTCTGGGGTGGGCGCCAGTCTCGGGGGGAGGGGGGTCGCTGGTTACCCAGGGGCGAGGAGCTGAGCGTTTCAGGAAAACATCGCGCCTTTCAATGCGGTGAAGAAGAGGTAATCGATCCAAGGCACGCTAGCTAGTGACCTGGGGAGGGGTAGCCCGCCTGGGCAGCTCTGGGCCCCACGGGCCCCCGGGAGGAGAGCCAGGGTCAGGGCCACGAGGAAACCAACGACGTCACCCATTGTCCCGTGTGGCTCACGTAACGCCGACTGGTGTTCAGGTGGAGGGTTAAAGTAAGAGTTACGGGGGCGTTTATTCTTTCGAGCCAGGAGATTCAAAGTGGGGTCCATTCTCTTTCTTGGAAACCGCATGGTGGGACAGACCCCCATGGCACGGTGTCCCGGGTGCTGACAGCGAACACCTACAGTCGCGACATGCCTGTCCCCTTAGAAACCAGGCCCACAGCCCTGGGAGGGGCTCCTTGGTGACCCACTGACTCCAGAGCTGGACAGGGGTGGGGCGCCTGCGACGCGGATGACCGAACACGCCAGAAGTCCTGGGTGCTGGCGTTAACATCACACGGTACCGAGGGTGTACTTGGACTTGTCACGCCTGACCGGAATAGGCTCGTGACCTCTTTCCTAGTTCACCGCGGATTCAGAGGGACGTGAATGTCTCATGGGGTCGGCAGTGACACCTCTCTACAGTCCCGGGGTCGAGGACCAAGCGTGACGCTGTGTTTCCAGGGGACTCACCAGTCTTTGTCTGTGGGGATTGATGGAGTTGCACAAATCTCCAACAAATCCTCCTAATGAGATTCTCCTGTACACCTGGAGCCCCTCGGAAGCATTTGGGAAAGACAGGACTAGCTTAGAAAATTAACTTTTTATTACGTCACATTGCTGCGAAAGAAAGAGCATTCTACGCAAAATTCCGTTTTCCTCTCCTTACTCAAAAGCTCTGGGTGTGGGTAACATTCCCCCTACCCCCCCGCCCCAACAGTCACGTCCAATGTCAGGTTTAGAAGTATCGGTGCGGCTGTCCACTGGCTCCGGGGACCACCGTGTGGCCACGAGAGGTTTGGGGGACCACGGAGAACCAAACACAACTCTCTCCTGCCGAAGCAGTCCAAGTTCTGCCTCCTGGGAGTCCTCCCAAACGTTTAGAAATGGAGAAGCTATAAAATAATTTCGTTAGAAGAAAAGTCGTTCTCTTCTTCAATGGAGGAAAGCAAACACATACCCAAGGATCTTAAAAAGTTGTCTTTTTTTGTACAGAATATACGTATGTATTTGTGTGTGTGTGTGTGTGTGTGTGTGGTTACAAACACTATTTATAGTACAGCTATGATGTTAACTTCATTACAGTGTCTGCAAAGTGGTAGGTTCCAGTCTTGGTGGCAAAAGCATATAAAAAAGCTATTGTAACTATACCATGCAAATTTACATCCAGAAAACCTTGGGGTGGGGGGAGACTGTGCAGCTGCTTGGAGCCCCTCAGGGTGCCTGCCTTTGCTCTCTGGGTGCCTGCACTCTACGCGTCAGACATGGTTTGAATCACTCGCCGCCAGAAAGGATGCACCACGTCACAGTTCTGGACAGTATAAGGTGTACCCTGAAATCGACCACTGGCTGCGTTTCGTCCACGTTCCTTTGCCTTTCGGGGTTCCCCTCTGCACATGGAGCTCACTCTTTGAATTACTGGAGACAGAAAAAGGTACCTGAAGTGCTGAAAGGGGTAAGGTCACAAATGTCTTGGTTTCTTTAACATGTTAATGATAAGGCCACTTACAAGGTTTTTCCCCATCTGTGTAACTGTTAAGCTCCCCCGATGTTACCCATGGGGGAAAAAATTGTCCGAGGAAAGCCACCAAGAAATCACCGGCTAGTCTCTAGATCAAAAAAACAAAACCCGAGAGCAGGATTTGGGGGTGGGGGGAGGCGTGGAAGAAAGGTCGGGATGGAGGAAGGGAAAGGATTTTATGAAAATCGGTCCTGGCTTCTAGCGTGAGACGTTGCGGGCTACGGTTCACCTGACGGTGGGTGGGCTTGGAGCTCTTACGGACTTCCCTAAATTCAGGGTGGTTATGGCCGCCAGAGGAAAACCTAGCGATGGCCCGCTCACCGGGACAGCCCGGGCCACGCCCACCCGCGGGAAGGTGGTCCCTCCGTCTCCATGGAGACCGGGAGTCCCAGCGCCTAGAGAACCGGCTGGGCGAGCGTGAGGCAGAACCGGCAGCCGGGGACTAAGTTGGCAACTCTTTTCGGGATCGTTTGCTCCTGCGTTTCCCTCTCCAAACGCTTCACTTCCCTTGTGACATCTGTCTGCACAACGGTAGCGGTTTCAGTGTGTGGGTGCCTGTGGTAGAAATATTGTTTACAAAAAATATATCATCTCTTTTTTTTTGTTTCTTTAGAAAGAGCTCATCTAAATAGGAAGTTAAGTGTTACGTCTATGAAACCGGCGCACCGTGTCACGTGTCAACGAGCTTTAAAAAGTCCAGATACGGATGAGGCTGTGGATCGGAAGGGACGTGTGTGTGGCCGGGCCGCTGTCCTTTGCCTGAAGAGAACGGTCGTGGGTCAGTGCGTGATGCGCGTGAGGACCGGTCACCCTCCCGCAGCGTCCTCGCGGGACCACCGGGAGGGGCTGGATGTGCTTACGACACGTGTCAGAGGGCGGACATGAAGGCGTGAGGATGTGTCTTGGTTTCCGACATGGAACAGAGGTGGTTTAGCTTCCATCGGAATATTCTAGATGGACAGAAAGGAGTCACGATCACAGAAAAGTAGGACATCGCATGCTGCCGTGAGAGCGAGCATAAAAACCGAAATCTGGTAAGTCTACATACATATGCATATTATGCAAATATATTTGAGAGTAACATACAATGTTATTTATAAAGAGGGAGTGGTAACAGAAGGACGAGGGGGAACGTCATCCCAGATGGTTGTACCTTTAGAGGAACAGGTAGTCTGAGGCGTCTATGGTTCCCGTGACACGCGCCAGGCCCGGAGATGCGAACAGGCCACGGGGAGCCCGTTCTCGGTGAGAGGCGTGGCCACCGAGCATGGAGGCCGAGGCCCCACGGGACAGGCGGGCCGATCCACTCGGAGCGAACACAGAACAACACTGTACAGTGGACTACTTACAAGGAGAAGCCGTCCGCTCGCACGCGCACGCACGCGGTTTTCCCAGGACGGGTGCGCAGCCGTCCGCGGGGGCGCCCGCTCCGTGTAAGACAGCAGGTGGGCCCGTCACCTCCCCCACGCCCCCAGCACAGAGACGCACGTCCAAGGGGAGAGTCCCGGTCCCCGAGAAAGCCGAGAAGCCTTCGCTTGGGAAACGCAGAGGGCACGACGTGGGCGATCGGCTCGGGAGCGTCGGCAGCGCCGTGATGAGCTTCTGGGGACCAAAGGGCGTCTTTCTGGGCTTTCAACTAAAACCGCTAACTCGGAACAAGAAAGGACGGAGTTTGGGATGATATGTTTCGCGCCCTCATTCTCAAGGCATAAGAGTTAGACAATGCTCGTCCCTTTCAATGGAAAAGGAAAAAAAAAAAAAAAAAGAACTCTGACTTTCTTTAATACGCATCCCGTGTGAAATTTGTCCAAGGCTGCAAAACGGATGTATGTCTATTTGTTTCGCCTCCACACGGGCGCTCCCGCCGGCATGTGGAAAACATATACACATACATCCTCATATACACGTGTATGTTATATATATGCTGAGAAAGTTCACATATATATATACAATTGCGTATGTGTACGTGTGCGTGTGTGCGCGCGCGCGCGCATGTGTGTGTGTACAGGTATAAAAACCGGACAGGCAAAGTAATATTCCACTCGGCGTTGAATGAAGTCTCTGAAAATCGCGCGCGGCCGCTCAGTTCACATAGTACAGCCAGTACACCAGGTTGAAGAGGGAGAACGTAAACGGGAACACGACCCTGGACCACCGGTCTATGGCGTTCACGTCGGTCAGGTCGGGGATCTTGATTTTGAGCTGCGAGGACCGCCGGCGCAGGTGCGTCTTCTTGTGCGCGAGCGCCCGGTCCCCGAAGGGCCGGTGCCCCTCGCGGGGCGCGCTCTGTTTCCTGTACTGGATTCCTGAGTGGTCGAAGGGTATTGCTGAATTCCGCGTCTCGCCCGCGCCGCCCGCCACCTCGTTCATCTCGTTGTGGGCCTCCAGGGACGTCAGCAGGATGTTCCCGTGCGCGTCCACCTGCCGGGGGGAGGGGGAGGGGGGAGAGAGCGAGCCCGTGAGCCGGCCCGGCGAGCCGGGCACTGGACGGAGGGGTCGCGGGGTCGCCCCGCAGAGCGCGCAGAGCGTCGGGGCCTCGGCGCGCCTGCCAAACGCGGCCCTGGGCGGCCGGCCCTGGGAAAGGCCACTTGGGAGGGTCCGCTGCGGTTTAGACTTCATTTCCCTGATGTGAACATTCTCTCCTAGCAGATTAGGCAAAACAAGGGGCGGGGGGAGGCTTTTTCAAGTCGAAATTTCTCGTTCCGCATACTCGTCCTTACTAAAGAGAGCATTAAGGGACGGATGCGTTTCCAGAGATGGACGTCGGTGCTACGACCATTTTTCGTTAACTGTAGGCGGAGAAGAGGTGACTCTCCCAGTTTTTGTTTTTTGAGTTTGGAAGTCAGCTTGGCCCCTTTTGTGATGGTGTAAAAATACCCGCCTTTCAGGGCGGAAACCAGGGAAGCCTCCTGTGACCGCAGACCACTGGGGGGGGGGCAGGGGGGGCAGATTCAGACCCTGTCCTGGCCCCCAGGCCCGCCCCGCACAACCTCCTGGTTCTGACTGTATTTAGGAGAGACGGAAGTCCCCTCTTGGAGCCAAACTGGGAAACCAAAACATTTCTTTCTGCGCTAAGTATAGCTTCACGCCTTTCAAGACCGTGCCAACGAATGGTCCCTTTGTTTGTTGGTGACTGAACTTGCAACAGAGCGGCCCTGAGGCTCTGAGCCCCTGGCGGGATGTGTGTGGAAGCTCCCTTCCGAGAGTTTTTAAGCAAAAAATCACTTATTTTAGAGAGAGGGGAAGGGAGGGAGAAAGAGAGAGAAACACTGATGTGAGAGAGAAATATTGATCAGCTGCTCCTCCTTCGCGCCCCAACTGGGGACTGAACCCCTTTACCCAGGCCTGCTGCGTCTTCACGAGGAATCGAACTGGCGACCTTTTGCTTTGCTGGATGACGCACAACCAGCTACACGGCTAGGGCGGAGGATATGTATTTTTTTAAAGTAGTAATGTCAAATTTATTCTTTTCGATAAGTGATTTATTACACACTTGGAAGAACGAAACTTTTCCTGAAGGTAGAAAAACCAAAAATCTTAGCTCAAAACCCACCCCCCCCAAAACGAAAACCCAACTTCTCTACATTCTAAGTGGCAGTTTAGCCACCACGAAACCATGAGATGAGAAGCCCGCCCGCCCGCTGTGCATTTGGGAAAGGGGGCTGCCTCGCTGCAGACCGGCCCTCGGAGGAGCTGGAGACTTCCTCCAGGCCACTCGCGCCGACACCCCCGCACACCGACTGCTGGCTGCGCCCTGTGCTGGGCGAGGGGCCCGCCCTGGAGATGTCCAGCAGGAGACAGCTTCAAACGCACAGCAAAGGCAGTTCTAAAAATCTGCATCGTGCGCCCTGGCTGGGTGGCTCAGTTGGTTAGAGCATCGCCCTGAGCACCAAGAGGTCGCGGGTTCGATCCCCAGTTGGGACGCGTGCTGGAGGTGACCGATGCATGTTTCTCTTTCTCTCCCTCACTTCCTCTATGTCTAAAATCAATAAACACATCCTTGGGCGAGGGTGTAAAAAAGAATTGAAAACCAGCCCATTAAACACTTTTTTAAAAACATACCTGTAATACCATCCTTCCTAGTTACCAAAAATGCCATGTGAAAAGCTTTTATCAAAATCTAGGTGATTATGACAAATAACTCTGTAGAACAAAAGCCTAAATAAAGAAATGTCTTTCCCGGCCCTGGCTGGTGCGGCTCAGTGGGTTGAGCGCCGGCTGTACACCCAAGGGTCTTTCTTGGGTTTGATTCCCAGTCAGGGCACATGCCTGGGTTGCCGGCCAAGTCGGACCCCCCAGTAGGGGGCGCTCAAGAGGCAACCCCACATTGATGTTTCCCTCCCTCTCTCCTTCCCTTCCCCTGTCTCCAAAAATAAATAAATATTTAAAAAAAAGAAATCGTCTTTCCTTAAGGGATGAGAAGGCAGTATTTTGTGACATGTTTACTGAGATGATCTCCTGTGGTTCTAATGACTCAGTTTCCCCTGGCTTGAAAAAGAGGAGTTTTTCTCACTTCTAACAAGGAAAGTGAATGTCACCCCATCGCTGGAACTGAACTGGCAGCAAATACCCTTTGCTCACGGACACCCGTCCCTGAGGACATTTACACGTCCAAGCCAGGGGACGTGCCCTGTGACGGCTGCGAAGCATCGGGTGCCGGGCCGTCAGGGGGGCATGGTGGCCATGTGGAGTGTGACCTGTCACCTCACAAGCAGGGCGCCTGACACAGAAGCTGGGAACATGGGGACAAACACAACTGGTGGGAGTGCGAGGTGACCGAGGCGGAATGGGAGCAAATAATAGCAAAAAAAAAAAAGAAGAAGAAGAAAAGCAAGCAGAGTGTCCCAAAGAAAAGCCTCAGTCTTCGGTCTTGAGAGAGGGAGGATGTGAGCAAAGGTGAAAGGGATTCTGGGAAGAGAGGCTCCAAGGCAAAGAGATCATAATGCCTACGGTGATTTCAGGGGGCGCCCAAGGAGAGGAAAGAAAGCGTTCCAGACGAAGTCGGGTGAACGGTGGGCTGGTTTTCCGACATGTAACGAGCCCTTGGTACGAATCGATGCCCTGTCTTTCTGTGCTTTCGGGAAGGGACTGACCAGGGTGGGGGCTCGGAGTCTGTGCCCCGAACCCTCGGGAAGGAAACTTAGTCTCAGGGAAGCCAAGCCGATTCCCTACCTACCTGTCAGGGAAGTGCAAAATTAGAGTGTGCCTTGGACAGTTACGGCTGCCTTGCAATTTTTGTTTTATTTACTGATTTTAGAGAGAGAGAAAGAGACAAGGAGAAAGAGAGAGAGAGAGAGATTGCTTTGTTCCACTGATGCATTCGTTGGTCGATTCCAGAACCAATGTAATTTACATCACTCCTATCTCAGACTGAGTTCCAGTCCTTGCAATGGAAAGGGCAATACGGAAAGGAACAGGATGTATATCCATCCCGTTAATAAGACCTCCCTGCAAACCCGTTTGGCCCCTTTCAGCTTACAGTTTTCATTTAAACCAGAACCAATGTGTGGAAAATGTCCCAAATTACAGAAAGGGACTTTTTTTCCCCGAAAGAACTAAAGGGTTATTAAAATCCGTTAAGTCTTAGAAGTCAAATATTTTAAACAGATACTGTTGACCCTTGAACAATGTGGGGGGGGCAGTGTGGGGAAGGGGTTTGGGGTGCTGATTGCAGTCAAAAACACAAGTATAGCTTAGATTGGGGGATTCCCAATTGTGGGTCAAAAATATGTATGCCCATGTTTTCCTACCATCTAGAATTTAAATATTTAAAAAACATTATTGATTGATTTTCTTAGAAAGAGGGAGAGAGAAAGAGAGAAGGAGTGAAACGTCAATTTGTTACGTTGTTCCACTTACTCATGCATTCAGTGGCTGATTCTTGTATGTGCCCTGACGGGGGATCGAACCTGCAACCTTGGCGAATCAGGAAATGCTCTAACCAGCTGAGCTACCCAGCCAGGGCTGGAATTTAAATATTGAAACCACTAGAAATGATTGTGGATCTAATATAATACTGAAATGCGCTGTATAGAATGGTAGATAACTTGCAATTTTAAAGCATTTCATGAATACTTCTTAGTTTGAAGAGTGTATCTCAAATCTACTATTATTAGAATCATTGATTTCAACATACGTTTTCTTCCTGCTCCGTAACCTTGACAGATGTAAACATTTAAATCCAAAAAACATCCCATGCAAAATATATCACAGAGGGATTTTTCTTTTTTCCTAAAAACACAATAGAGATCTCATTCTCTCCCAGCTTCTAGTAAGTAAAACACTCTAGTTTTATAAGAAATAAGAAGGTATTTGTCATTTGGGGGGTGGCATCTAGCGATTTAGTAAGAGGACCAATGTTCAGCTTGCAAGCACGATGACTTTCTGCCGCTTGATGAAATTCAAATACCAGCTGGTCACCTTGCAAAATAAAACGAGGATGGTGACCGTGGCTGTGGCCCGGCTAGCTGTTGGGCGCAGAAACAACTCGGAACAAATAGAGGTTAAGCACCAATAAATGGAGGTCAACCTGTACAAGGCACCGCTGGTCAGAGGGAAAAGTAAGGGACTCTGTGACCGTGTCCAGCATTCCTGAATCAACCCCCAGGTTTGAATGCTGCACAACCTCCAGGTGTAAGGATCAACGGAACCAGAGTCCCAAAGGCAGTCGTGGGTGGCACAGGTCTGTCCTTGGTGGCCTGCAGAGCCTCTGAGGGCCGACATCCCTCACGGTGACCCCCGGTCTCAGGAAAGACAGTGACGCTCAAGTCCCTGCTGTCATCTGAGTGCCCCCAGGCCCCTCCTCTCCGACCTTAGGGCTCTCCTCTGTACCACAAGGGGACTCCCCAAGGCCACGTGGGCAAACAGTGCTCAGGGATCTCACTGAAAATGCGTGAGCAAAAACAGTGATGAACATCTGCGAGGATGCCGGCCAATCCGCGCGGGTCGGCTCTGCGCACCACTTGTGCTTTACTCTCTCATCTCCCCGTCATTCGCCCACGCCCTGGGATAGGAACTGTTTGGGGGAGGCTGGTTTCTCATGGAAATGATCGCTGAGTTCTTAGGTCTAGGAGTCCGCCACGGGGTTGAATGTGGGCTTGAAAAGAGCATCACACGTGCACCGAAGTCTCTGGAAGGTGCGCCTCTGCGCGGTGCACGTGGTTTCGGGCTAAAAGCAACTTGAGCCACAGGCTCAAGAGACAACTGTGCCACTAGAAGAATCTGAATCTGGGGCCTTGCCGGTCCTGGGAGGTGACCGGAGAGAGACTTGGATAGGGCAGAGCCAACTTCCATTTACACCAATCTCTTCTTACCACCCTGCAAGGACCCTTGGAAGCCCCCAAGGCGCATGACGTCACCCTAGCTCAAGGTGCCTGATGTCATCTCAGCTCAGGATGTCCTATAGACTCCGATGATCGCTTCTGCCTCTGAACCTCTCCTGCATGTGGGGTCTGACTCTCTCATGTATGTGGGTTCCCACACATACATATGTATTAAATTTGGTTATTTTCTCTTGCAAAAAATAAAAGAAAAACCAACTAGTAAACATGCATTTGCAAAAAGATCAATCAATCAATCAATAGCCCTGGCTGGTGTGGCTCAGTGGATTGAGTGCGGACCTGTGAACCCAAGGGTCGCCGGTTCCATTCCCAGTCAGGGCACATGCCTGGGTTGTGGGCCAGGTCCCCAGTAGGGGGCGCACGACAGGTAATCACACACTAATGTTTCTCTCCCTCCCTTCCCCTCATCTAAAAATAAATAAAATCTTAAAAAAGTAAATAAAAAGACATGCATTTGCATGTTGACTTCAAACCTTCACAGCTGATTTACAATGACACGTAAAAAATACGAGCATGTAAGGGCTTTAACAAAAAACTGCTCGGAAAACAGAAACACATTTTCAGAAAAACAAGCAATAAAAATGGATCACAAATGAACTAAAATTTTTTGCTGGATCTGATTTATAATATATTCTTTCTACATTACATTAATTTTCTCTGTGGATATGAGAGATTTGGGGGTTTTGTTTAAAACTGTATGCTTCACGCCCCAAAAGGTATTTCTTTCGCACAATTTGACTGTTCTAAATGGTGTCATTTGGAAGAAAGGGAACAAATTTGTAATTTAAGTTACGAGAAAACTCGGGAAGATAGCATTGTGCGTCTGTGCGGCAGAAACAATAACCGCGTGATGAAGCCTAGTTTCTCTCTTTTTTAAGAAAAGATTTTATTTATTTTATTTTTAGAGAGAGGGGAAGGGAGAAACAGAAACATCGATGCCAGAGAGAAGCATCCGTTGGTTGCCTCCCACGAGCCCGGACCGAGGACCAAAGCCCAACCCAGGAATGTGCCCTGACCGGGACCTGAACCCACAGCCCTTTGGTTACGGGACAATGCTCAACCAACTGAGCCACACCAGCCAGGGCTGGAAATAGATTTTTGAGGACTTGCTGGGGTATAAGGCGTGGAAAGACCAAGACAAAAATGATGCAGAAACGATAATGTGCTTTCACTAAACTATTGTATATAATTGCAACAACATATTGTTTTTTTTTTAAAAAAACACACAACAGAGCCCTGACTGGCGTAGCTCAGTGGATTGAGTGCAGGCTGTGAACCAAAGTGTCGCAGGTTCGATTCCCAGTCAGGGCACATGCCTGGGTTGTGGGCCAGGTCCCCAGTGGGGGCCATGCAAGAGGCAACCACACATTGATGTTTTTCTCTCTTTCTCCCTCCCTTCCCCTCTCTAAAAAAAAATAAATAAAATCTTTAAAAAAATAAAAAATAAAAAAACACACAACAAACAAAATGGCATCTAATGGCAAAGTTGCTCTGTAACTGGAAGGATGGAAAAGCTGGCTGAGCTGGGCTGGAGGGGGCGGGGCTACGACGCCCCTCCTTTGGAGTGCGTGTGTGGCCCGGGGACACCTGAAAGCAGCGTGCCGTCCTTGGCCGCTGCTGTTCGGGTCTGGCTGCCCCCAGCAGGTCCCGGGACCAGGGTCAGTCTGTGACAGCCCCAGGGCGGGGCCCCGTTCCTGCCCTGAACTAAGGACCTTGAAGCAGGAGACCGTGCTGGCTGGGGCTGGGGACCAAAGAGGGGTCTGCCCACACTGTCCGCAGAAAAGCGCCATGCTGGGTCTCATCAGGTTCGTCATGGCGCCACCTCAGAGTGTCATGCGTTCCGGTGGCTGCCTGTCTCATTCTTTCCCCAAGAAACTGGGAAGCTTTGGCCTCTCTGCTTCTGCAATGATTTTGGCCCTATATGAAACTCAGTGACTTGCCCTGGCCAGGTGGCTCAGTTGGTCGGAGTGTCATCCCATACAGCATTAGGCTGTGGGTTCAGTTCCTGGTCAGGGCACATTCCTAGGTTGTGGCTTTGATCCCTGGTTGGGGAGCATCTGAATGATGTTTCCCTTTCACACTGATGTTTCTCTTTGTCTCTCTCTCTCTCTCTCTCAAATCAACAAACATACCCTTGGGTGAAGATGTAACAAATTATTTTTAAAAATCCAGCTACCTGCCCTGGCTGGTGTAGCTCAGTGGATTGAGCGCGGGCCTGCGAACCAAAGGATCGTGGTTCGATTCCCAGTCAGGGCACATGCCTGGGTTGCCAGGCCAGTTCCCGTCAGGGGACATACAAGAGGCAACCGCACATTGATGTTTCTCTCCCTCTCTCCTTCCCTTCCCCTCTAAAGATAAATAAATAAAATCTAAAAAAGGAAAAAAAAAAACCTTTAAAAAAAAAATCCAGCTACCTGCGGAAGGCAGCCTTTCAGGTTATGATCGACACGTGCACACAACACCTACTCCGGGGTCACGCGAGTGACCGCGGCGACGGACGAGCCCCGGGCTCGGGGCGGATGGAACGGGCGCATGGAATGGGCGGGCGCTCACGACGGTGGAGGGCCTACCCGGTTGCCTTCGTTCCTTGAGCGGTCGTTCTTGGCCTTGGCCGTCTTCTCCGCCAGCTTCTTCTGCCTCTGGGGGCCTCTTCCGAAGAAAATGTAGTTGACAAAGGCGTACTCCAGCAGGGCCAGGAACACGAAGACGAAGCAGCCCATGAGGTACATGTCGATGGCTTTGACGTAGGGGATTTTGGGCAACGTCTCGCGAAGGTGGGTGTTGATGGTGGTCATCGTGAGAACCGTGGTGATGCCTGCAAAGGAAACACAGGGGTGAGCGACCGACCGAAGCTCCTCGCCTCCGTTCCCCGCTGTCCAGGTTCCCTTTGGATTTTGTCTAACGGCGTGAAGCAGCTAGCAAGAATGAGTTCGCCCCGGCTGGCGCACCAGTTCCATTCCCAGCCAGGGCGCATGTGCGTGGGTTGCAGGCCCAGGTCCCCAGTAGGGGGCGCTCGAGAGGCAACCGCACATGGATGTTTCTGTCTCCCTTTCCCTCTCTCTAAAACTAAATAAATAGCCCTGGCTGGTGTAGCTCAGTGGCGGGCCTGCGAACCGAAGGATCGCGGTTCGATTCCCAGTCAGGGCACATGCCTGGGTTGCCAGGCCAGTTCCCGGCAGGGGACATACAAGAGGCAACCGCACATTGATGTTTCTCTCCCTCTCTCCTTCCCTTCCTCTCTAAATATAAATAAATAAAATCTAAACAAAAAACTAAATAAATAAAATCTTTAAAAGAAAGATTGGGTGGTCGAAACGCAGCACAGAACAGTGTGTGTCTCTGGGCAGCAGGCCACGCCTCAAGCCACGAGTCAGGACGCTGGCGTCTGTCCTCCCCGCTGGGCACCACGCCGCCTCAGCAGGTCCGCAGACAGAACGGATCTGGGACTGCGGGGCAGGGGTGGAGGGCGGCGGGAGAGACGGCGCTCTTGGCAGACGTTGGAAGAAACGAAAATGCACCCGGAGTTTCACGGAAAACGCTGAGTGGCCAGGTGAAACGCTTCTGGGACGAAGAGTGAATCTAGGAAGAATCTGAGGACCTAAGAAGGCCTCTAGGGATGGGGAGGGAAGGGTGTTCGCGAGGCTCCGTGAGAAAGAAAAAGATTCTTCTTCTTCTTTTTTTTTTTTTTTAAGATTTTATTTATTTATCTTTAGAGGGGAAGGGAAGGAGAGATGGAGAGAAATATCAATGTATGGTTGCTTTTCGTGTGTCCCCTGCTAAGAACTGTCGCTGGGAACTGTCCTGCAACCCAGGCATGTACCCTGACTGGGACTCGAACCATAATCCTTTAGTTCGCAGGCCCGCGCTCAATCCACTGAGCTACACCAGCCAGATAAAGATATTTATTTATTTTTAGAGAAAGGGGAAGGAGAAAGAGTGGGAGAGAAACATCAATGTGTGGTTGTCTCCTACACACCCAACAACGGGGACCTGGCCTGAAACCCAGGCATGTGCCCTGACTGGGAATTGAACCTGCAACCTTTGGTTTGCAGGCCTGCACTCAAACCACTGAGCTACACCAGCCAGGGCTCTTTTTCTTCTTCCTTCTTTTTAGAGAGAAGGGAAGGAGCAAGAGAGGAACAGGAACATCCACGTGTGGTTGACTCTCATGCGCCCCCTACTGGGGATCTGGCCCGCAACCCAGGCATGGGCCCTGACTGGGTATCGAACCAGCTCAGCGTGACCGCTGAGGGCAAGCACAGAGATTGATGACATCAGAATCGGTTAAGAGTCTTCCGAAATAGAACATCACGAGCCCCTGGGGACTTAAATCTGCAAATGGCAACGGGCTCGCGAGAGTTCACCAGTAAATGAGGAAACGCGGGGCCTGCGCTACGAAACGAGGCGTTCTCGCCGCTACTCAAGCCGGTTTCACACGGCAGCTGCTACTCCTTTTTGCTTCCGGATGGATTGGGAGGGCCGGAAGGCTTTGCCTGCGGGGCCGCTTGGCGCTGCGGGTGACGTTTTGAGTGGACATGCATAACGCAGGCCTCAGTCAATGTCCCCACCAGGAAAGGGCCGGGGGGCGGGGGGAAGAATCCAGGGACAGAGACAGGCAGATGTCACGGGCACTCGGCCTGGTGAATGTGGTCCTGAAACGGGCGAGGACGCAGGCCCGGGCCCATCGGCATGCGCTCCAGGGGCCCCGAGCCCGGGGATGCTGTTCCAGTTCGGGCTCACGTAATCTCTTAGCTTAGGAGGCTGCTGTGTTTACTAATTCCTTCCACCATGCCCCGTTCCCTCCTGTCTGGGTGCTCTGGGGGGGCGGGGGGGGCGGGGCGGTGGATGATATTGGGTCACAGCCTGGACCACAAGGAGCGCGCACGGGCGCGCACGGCCAGACCCCAAGCCCAGCTGTGCCGCTTCCCAGGGACGTGACCTCTGAGACCGGCTGGGTCCGGAGCCATCATCGCGCAGAGTGTCCGAGTGTCCAGCCCGCTGCCCGCCGGCCACATGCAGCCCCGGATGGCTATGAATGCGGCCCAACGCAAAACGGTGCATGTACTTAAAACCTTTCTTCGGCTCATCAGTTTTTGTTAGTGTTGGTGTATTTCCCGTGGGGCCCAGAGACGCCCAAAGGTTGGACGCCCCTCGTAGGGTTGCCATGAAGGGCGCAGGCAGAGCCCGAGAGGCGGGGCGGTATGCGGACAGGTTCGCATTGTGGGTCCCATTTATCACCGTCGTCATCACAGGAAGACAAATGCCTTCACGGCGTCTGGTTTCCGAGCAGCCTCGCCGTGCGGGGGTGGGGGTGGGGGGTGGGGATGGGGGGGTGGGGCCTGTCCCACGCGGCTGGGCGGAGCCTCCCGCCAGCCCTGGACCAAGCTGTGAAGTCTTTCGAACCGTTTCTCACCGAGACTACGCTCACGCAACACTGTATTTGGAACTCCGCACGGGCAAAGATGACCGATACCCAAGTACGCGTGTCATTTACATCGCCGAAGCGGAAGCTGTCTTGGTCCCCTGCTTCGTGACCAAAATCCCGGGGCCTCCACGGCGTTGGCGTCCATTTCACTTGCAGAAGGACGGATGCTGTTCTGCACGGGTGCCAGGGTTTTGAGAAAAACACCTGATGACAACCGCCCACGTTGCAGGCCGGTGGCTTGCGACACTGACAGCGCAGTGCTGGGGCCACAGCCTGGGCAGCAGGAGCATAAAATTCCGAGGCACACGGACGGGGGTGCCGCTCAGCTGGGTGAGAACCGGTGTTCGCAGCAGAAAGACAAGCCCAGGCAACCCCAGCTCTGGCAGCGCCCCGGGCCGGAGGGGCGGCACCATCAGGGGGCCTCGGCTGAGCACCTGTCCATGTAGACTTGAACGATTAAGGCCTCACTGAACAAAAAGCTGCAGGGCCCTGGCCGGGTAACTCGGTTGGTTAGACCATCCTCCCGATACAGCAAGGTTGCAGGTTCGATCCCCAGTCAGGGCACATACAAGAAACAACCAATGAATGTGTTAATAAGTGAAACAACAAATTGATGTCTCTCTCTCCCTTCTCTCTCTCTCTCAACATCAATAAATAAGAAATTTAAAAACGAGATGCGCTGATCATTTCAAAGGCTGTGAGTGTGGTGGGAGTTTTTTCTCCCAGTGAAGGTCTCCAAAGCAGGACCACATCCTCTTAAAAAGGTACGGAGCATGTCCTGGCTGGGGTGGCTCAGCTGGTTGGAGTGTCTTCCTGTGGACCGAAAGGTCGCAGGTTCTATCCCACCTTCCTCTGAAATCAGTAAACATATATTCAGGTGAGGCTTAAAAAAAACCTGACAGAATGGAATACTACCCGGCCTTAAGAGTGAACGAAATCTTAGGCTTTGCGATAGCATGGATGAACCTGGCAATTTTTATGCCGAGTGAAACGAGCCCGTCCGAGAAAGACAAACACCATATGATCCCCCTCACATGGAGAATCTAATGAACAAACTGAACTAACAAACTAAACAGAGACAGACTCAGCGATACAGAGGACAGACGTCTGACAGCTGTCCGAGGGGAAGAGGGCTGGGGGCTGGGTGAAAAAGCCGAAGGGATTGAGCAAAAAAAATGAAAATGAGTAAAATTCACAGAGAAGCCAGAGTAGAGTGATCACCGGAGGGAAAGGAGGGTGGGGTGGGTAGAAGGGGGTGAAGGGGGACCAGTGGCCATGCAGGGAGACTGGACGTGGGCGGGGGAACACAGCACAGCACGATGATGATGTGTGATAGAACGGTACCCCTGAAACCTATGTAATTTTACTAACCAGCGTCCCCGCGATAAATGCAATTAAAAACAGACATCTCCTTTCACGTAGTGTAACGAGCTTCGGTTTATGACAACCCGCTGCAGAGAAACCACCTCTTTCATGATGGTAGGAGACAGTGTTTGATCATTAAGGAGCTGCAGAATTTTTATATTGAGAAAATGCAGAAATGCGCATTTTCAGAGCCCCTCACTCCTACTGATGCGGATAATTATGGGTCTCCGGTGCTCGTGGTTCTAATTTTCTCAACAATAACAAAAAATCTGGGTCCAATTCACTACAAAGCTCACGAAGCTTCAGCTTCAGGTCACAGGCCTCATCCCGGCGGGGCGCGGGGGCTGTCCTGTGTGTCTGTATTTCCGTATTTTTTATTCCTTTTTAAAAAGAGCCCCCTGATGTTGTCTAAGTGAATAGCTCTGCGAAATCTGTACCTGCCCCTGCAAATTCATTTCAGCTCTGACTCTTCCAGGGGAGAAGGACAGGAGATAGTTTAACAAAGATGAACACAGCACCCCGTGCATTAGAAATACCGGGTCCAGCAGAAGTGAGGCCTTGCGTTGTGGTCGGTAGGGAACGTGAATGTCCCCCACCGGGTGGACAGCAGTGCGAACATGTCACCTAGAATGCCCCATGGTGCACCTGGGTGGGATCTTGTTACGTGGCAGGATGACAGGCTTATGATTTTGTAATAGAGGGTTTTGTAATAAAAAGGGGGCGTTAGATGTGCCGGACCCTGCATATAACAATGAGTGTATTACATTCAGCTCTTTGGTAATTTCTCCTCCCCGTGGTTTTTTTAATTAAATCTATCGGGGTGACCTTGTTTAATAAGACGATACAGGTCCCAAGGGTACATTTCTACAATGCGTCATCTGTACACTGCGCGGTGGGCCCGCCACCCAAAGTCAAACCATCTCCCCTCACCAGATGTTTCACCCCCCACCCTTCGCCACCCCCTTCCCTCCGGTCACCCCGACACTGTCGTCTGTGTCTGTGAGTTTCTGTTTGTTTGTTTTTCTTGTTTGTTCGTTTGTTGCTTTCAGTTTTACATCCCACATCGGAGTGAAATCGTATGGTTCTTGACTTTTCCGGACTGACTCATTTTGCGTAGCGCGACATCCTCAGGGTCGGTCTGCGTTGTCACGAATGGCGGTGTGTCATCTCTTCCTCTGGCTGGGTGACGTTCCATTGTACAGGTGCCACATCTGCTTTATCCAGTCACCGAACAAAGTGATTTTCAAGTTCAACTAGCACCTTTAGAAAGAGCTACTTGCCTGACTTAGGTCCTCATCATGTTTATTTCACGAGAAAAATATCTTATATTTTTAAATAAATTTTTAATTAATTTTAGAGAGAGAGAGAACATCTATTTCCTGTTCCACTTACTGATGCCTTCATTGGTTGTTTCTTGTACATGCCCTGACCGGGGATCGAACCTGCAACCTTGGTGTATAGGGACAATATCTGGCCAGGGCAAACACCTAATCTTGAATCTGACTGTGCAAATCACACACCTGTGCATCTAACGTGGCACACTCACTTGCACACATGTAAACACAGTCTCCCAGAAAAAAAAAAGCTTAATCACCTCAAATCCTGGGAAAAGATGATGAACAGCAAAAGGAAGAAAAAGGGAAAACTGGGACCCTGAATTCTCGCACTTCTCTGTGAGCAAACTTACCAGCAAATGTGTTCATTGGTTTCAACCAGTTTTAAAAAGTAGTATTGGTAATTCTACTTTGCGGAATTAAATTTACCGCTCCCCCCCCAAAAGAAGTGAGGGACGATGATACTTGCTTCTCAGCTCTGAACTTACCTAAAATGTATTTGAATGTCTACTTTGCCCATACATTTTCATAATAATTAGCTGAGTAGGGGATGATCTTTCTGAAAATATAAGCTCTCCTTCAATCATCAACATGTGTGACCAATAACATGAGAAGTTACTGTATAGCAGCTGATAATTGGCAAATAATCAATCGGTCTCCAGAAAAGACCACCAGAGCTCTCGAGGACCCCCTAGAATCTAATCACATATGCTAATGCTCATTAAATTGTGTAATTCCAATTACATGCTGTAATATTGGACTATTTTCCCGACGTAGAAAAGAAGAAGAATGCTCAATGAACCGAGTCCCCTTTCTCCGCAGACTAACCCTGAACAGGAGATGCTAATCCTTGCTTTCAACGTGGTGTCGGAAATAGTTTTATTATGCAAATACTCAGCGAGCATATTTTCCCTGGCGTGGGCATGCAAATTCACATCGGAGCCCGATAATTAAATTAACGGCACATCAAAGCAATCGCGCGTGAAACGAGTGCTTCGGGATGGAAAGCAGCAGCGCGGGTTAGCCTGGTGTCGTGATGGACGCAGTCGTCGGACTGCGCGGCCTTTGACCTCCCTGATGCCCTCATAATGACAGGGCGCCTTCCCAGCGGGGGTACCCCTTTCAAGCAGCACGTACCAAGGGCGACCCTGGCTGCAGATGCGTCGTAATTGATCCAGAAGGACACCCACGAGAGGATGGTGATGAGTATCGAGGGCATGTACGTCTGCAGAATGAAGTACCCGATGTTCCTCTTCAACCGGAAGCTCAGTGAGAGCCGAGGGTAGGCACCTGCAGAAACAGACAGAGGTTACTGCCCGGGTCGCTCGCCAGACGCGCGTTTGCCTGGACTTCCGGGGGTCAATGACGCGCACTTGAGAAGCCCGTGACCCGAGGCCTGGTCCCCAGCCGTGCCCTGCGCTTCTGCCTGCCTGCTGGTGTTGGAGGCCGAGCGGCGTGGGGAAGGTCTCCCGGTCTATTGATAAGGTAATGATGACCACAGTCTGCCAAGACAGGATGCTCGGCTGAGGACCACCCCTGGCAAACTTGGGAAATGTTTTTAGCTCCCAACACACATCACGGCAAATACTTATGTTTCAGCGAAGCGCCGTACTGTTCTCTGTATGGACAGGGAGACCGGGCTCAAGGTTTTATCGAGCCAAGTGGCTTTTGCAAGTTGTCACCTCGCGGCCCATCCAGAGTGACAGGGTGCGCCGATGTGGGACTGCGCGCAGGTGTTGAGGCACTGACCCTGGGCTGACCGGCATCACTCAGGGGCACCCAAAGAGCTGGGCAGGGGTGCACAGAAGCAGGGCCAACCTCCCAGAAGGCAGCGGCTACACGACTGACCTGCTCCATTTCAACCACAGCCCAGGCGTGGCGGGCCACCCGGGGAGAAGGGCGTGGTCTGCTCCCCGGTGTGCAAGTCCCAGAGCCAGCGTGACATGCGTGTCCCTGGGAACCAACGAGCACCGCCACCGCGGCAGGAGGAGCCAGTCCCCGGATGATGCCACATTGACTTTTGCATTGGCCTTTCCTGTTGGATTTGTTTTTCTTGGAGCGAGGCAAGTTGAGCCTGCATCTCCTCCTCCCTGCTTCAACAGGGCACTTCATCCGGTCCGAGCCTCTCAGCTCCTCAGGACTCTGACGGAACTGGTTGAGGGGCAGCTGGCGAAAACCCAGTGGGCTCCTTGAATCAACTCGCCAGGCTCTCTCCCTCCCGCGCTCCCGAGTGGACAGTGCTCTCTGCCTGCCATCGCTGACCCTAGCGGGGACCTCGCCTTCGGTACCCTCCTTCCACCCAAGCCGGGCAGGCCCCTCTGCTCCTGCCCCCAGCCACACGCCGGTCCCCACGTTCACCGCAGGGCTCTTTCTGCGGCCGTCTTTCTGTTCTTTTCTTTGGCCGTCTGATTCACTCAGGGGACGACGACGACTTCTGCGCGGAATATGACTTTTAGCCCCACGTTCCTGCTTTAGCATCAACCCCATTTTCAGCCAGAACGACGTGAAGGAAACATGAAATCACTGGAGACACCCAGCATTTCAGGGCTGGTCACCTGGGGCGTTTCCTCTGGCCACGGCGTGTGCGTGAGTCCATGTGCGTAAACCTGTGCGTGTGTAGTTCCCTTATGGGGCCCTGATCAAACGCGTACCTCACACTGTGACTCTAACAAAACTGTTCCATACTTATCGCAAATTATTTGTGAACATATTGCCTAAGTTCTCCAAATGCGCACACACGTGTCTACATTACATACATGTCAGTATGTACACGTGTCCACTGTAGTTTATAAACACATTTCTTTCAGTGTTGTAACTTTCGGTTCTTTCCATTTTTGCAAGATTATGCATAATACTCTTAAGAATATTGTTGAGTAGACTGCTTTTGCTGTATTTAGCCTCGTTTCCTCAGGGCGAATATGCCAAAAAGGAATCACTGAGCCAATGTTCAAGGCTCTTCATATGTATTGCCAAATTATTTTGAGGAAAAAACCACATCTGTGTACAATCCTCTGTGCGCACTTTGCAGAAGGGCCTATCTCACCCGGTAAGCTTGCATGCATTCCTTAAAAAGAACTGTTAATTTCCATAGGAAAAATCTGTGCTTTTCCTGAACGAGTACTCCGGTTGAATACTTCCAAAATGTTTGTTTTTCCTCCGTATGCAATCTCATACATGATCTGATGCCACTATTTACTCATTTTTCTCCTCTCTTGCTGTTTTTCCCGTATTCGCTTAAGTACTTTCAATAATAGCCCTTGTTTATACTCTGGGGAAGAAACTTCGCAGTTGTTCGTGTCAGAACTTACAATGGTCTGAGTGGAAGATACATAAATACTTAAATTCTTGTATGTAGTTGAGTCTATCATTCCATTTAATTTTGTTGTTGTTCTTTTCAAGCATCCTTTCAGGCTTAAGCAAGTTCACAATAGAGAGATCTAAGCACCAAAAACCTATTTTGAGAGTTGGCAAATATTTTCGTGCGCATTGATTTTTGTTCTATAATCAGCTCAGCAATTTCTCCAACACCATCCGTGGAACAAAGCCTCCTTGACAGACATCTGCCACATTCTGTGGTTTGTATTCCACGCGTGGGTAGGTGGCTGGCAGGCTGTGCCACTGAGCTTGGTGGAGCCTCATCTTGGGCATGGCCAAGATTCCTTGGCGGTCAGCGCCTGCCACACCTTCCAGGACCCCAGCACACGCCCCCTGCCACCCCAAGTTCAAAATATTCTGGCCCAGTGCTTCCCAGAAAGGGCCAACACTCACCCAGGAACTTCAGTTTCTGCAAAATGGTTTCCCGGATTGATTCCAATTTCACGTTCCATCACAGTGTCTGCATTCAGCGCATTTTCCAGCCAAAGAGCGTCCCCAAACTTTGTCTCAAAGTCATCGCCCGCATCTCCTGCTTCGGCTGACTCACACCCCTTCTTCCCTCCTTAAGAGATGTCTCCCCCTCTCCGTCCCCCAAGGCCTTGGGCACATGCCACGTCTCCAGTGAGTCCTGTCTTCTTCTTCCCTCCAAACGTCAGTGATTCTCCTCGTGAGCTGTGTTCTCATTGAAATGACCATTATTCCTATTTACCAAGGTAAGAGCTTTCTTTGTAAATCAGACAGTCCCCAAGGCAGTGTTGGCGAAGTAATGGGCTTTTCATATACAGGAATGCCTACCTAAATGCCAAGGCCATCCTTGGCTACTACTTCAAATACACCTGTGCTTTAAGGCAGCATGAGCTAGAGACCTCAGCGTGTTAATAAAACCAGACTTCTCCGTGACATCAAGACTTCCCCTGAGCAAAGCCTTTCGCCATTGAAGGAACCTAGAGAAGCCTTTTCGTTGCATTGTTAGAAGAATTCCCTCATGTGTGCTGTGTCTATAGGCGGAACTCTCCAGTGCTCCCAGCTAGCGGCTAATCATTTAGAGTCCAAAAGTGGTGAGTCAGCTGGCCCAAGGCACACCCTTCAAAATAGCCACGGAAGCGTTAAAACGACAGCACAAAGGCACAGAGGCCGCGCAGAGCTGTGCGCCAATGCAGATGCGGCCCGGTTTCGGAGCAGATGCTGAGCCAACGGACAGGGACAGCCAACTCCGGGCTTCCTCGCAGCGTCCGCAACCGAAGATGCTGAGCCCAACGCTTTCTCCCCAGATGCGCTAGGAGTCAGGGCCAAAAATGGGGCCCCGGGCCTCTCATCCAGCCTCAATGAATATTGCTCTCTAAGGGCTTAACGCCGTTAAAGAACTCATAACGATGCAGGCATACAGCATCTCGTCCCCTTTGCGGAGGGGTGAGAACCACTCAGAGGTAGCTGAAAGTAATGAGCTGGTATTTTCACAGTTGCAGAGCTGCCCTATATACATGGGTGGCCCCTCCCTTCAAGGCAGCCCCTGGGTGGCCCTCCCACCAGCGTCTAAGAAGCTTCATGAGCTCTGGCCGCTGCTCTGGGGTTTGTATTCTGCTGCCTCGTTCATTGATGATCTGCCTTTTTAAGAAAATCCTCACTCAGGGATGTGTTCATTGGTTTTACAGAGAGAAGGGAGAGAGAGGAACATCAATGTGAGAGGGAGAAACATTGATCGGTTGCCTCCTGCACACGCCACAACCAGCGACTGGACCCGCATCCTTGGTAGGTGCCCTGACTGGGGATCGAACTCACAACCTTTTGGCATGTGGGATGAAGCTCCAACCAACTGAGCCACCGGCCAGGAGTATAATCTCCCTTTTGACTTTATGATACAGCCCCAAATTCTTTTCTCACTCTTCTTAATTGTCATTTTAGTTATTACCTGTTCTAAAAAAATCTATGGTGAAAAAGAGACATATAAAACAGCGCAGAGAGAAGAGGAAAACAGAGCTCAGGTAGTCTTTTCACAGGTTGTCTGACCCAAGTGGTGCTCCTCTTTCTGGTCCTCACAGGAAAACCTGCAGGTTGCACCACGTGACTCCAGAGCTAACAGCAGGGTCCTTGCTGGACCCACCCAAGTTCACCCTCATGATTGATTTGGGATATTGTTTCGGAAATATCCTCATGTACGAAGTCAGGACAAGAATATCACGGGTGAAAAAAATAGATAAAGGACAGTTCATCAAAATTACAAGCTATTATTCTGCAAGAATGTGAAAAAAACAACGTTCGGGATGGGAGGAAATGTTTGCAAATTATGTAGCCGATAAGGAAATTGCACGGAGGATCTAGAAAGAAGGTTTAAAAAACACAGACAGTCCAACCCACAAATGGATGAAGCATCTGAATAGACATTTCCAACGAAGATAAGACAAATGTCCAGTGAGCCCTAGAGAAGATGCTTCAATACCATCACACAGCTGGGGAGAGCCCATCACAACCACAGTGAGGGACCACTTCAGCCTAGGGTGGTCACGGTCAAACAGCCCTGGTTGGAGCGTCATCCCGTAGATCAAAAGACTGTGGGCTTAATTCCCGGTCAAGACGCACACCCAGGTTGCAGGCTCGGTCCCCAGCTGGGGCACGTGCAGAAGGCAACTAGGTCAACCAAGTGGATGCTTCTCTCTCTCTATTCCTCTCCCTCTCTCCCTCTCTCTCTCTGAAACCAATGAAGGCATGTCCTCCAGGGAAGATAAAAAAGAAAGATAGACAATAACAGGTGTTGGTGAAGATGTGGAGAAATTGGAACCTTCATGCCTTGCCTGTGGGTGTATCCAATGGTTGGGGAAAGGTTTGGCGGTTCCTCAAAAGGTTAAACATAGTCACTGTACGACCCAGCAATTTCAAATCCAAGTACCTGCCTAAGAGAAATGAAAACATAGCCACAGAAAAACCTGTACGTGAATGCTCACAGCAGCCTTATTCTGGATAGCTAAGAGCTGCGAACAGGCTTATTTTCATCAACCCACAGATGGTTAACAAAATACCCTCTATGTAGTTGGTCCGACGGTTGTGGGTTATTGTTAAGCTGATTAAAATATCCTCTATGTACACAATGGAATATTACACAGCAACAAAAAGGAATGAAGTAGCAATGTGCGCTGCACATGGTTGAGCCTTGAAAACATCGTGCTAAGTGAGAGAAGTCAGTTGCAAAGCACCCCCACCCCTGGTCCCACAGTGCCTGGTTCTGCTGATATGAAATCTACAGAGTAGAAACATCCAGAATTACATCACTAGTTGCCCAGGGTTGGGGGAGGCAGACTGGGGGAGAGTGATCGCTAATGGGTAAAGGGTTTCATTTTGGGGTGTTGAAAATATTCTGAAATTGACGGTGGTCACGGTCACAGCCCTCTGTAACCAAGCTGAAAGCGTCAAATCGCACACTTTCAGTGGGTAAAGGGTTAGGGTATGTATATGATATCTCAATAAATCTCTTGTAAAGTAAAAAAGAATACTGACCTCCTGTACTTTATATCAGGGACTGAATACACATTCTCTGGACCAAAATACACTCTCAATCAATGCCAGTCCCCTCTTCCTCTCCTTTTCCTTCCCCCATGAAGCCTTCTGTGCACAAAGTTGTACAGTCTAAGAGTTTTCTCATCGAGCATATTTTAAAAGTATGCGGCGTGAATTGGGGCCAATGCCCCCCCGCCCCCACCGGTTGGGGTGGAAGCTCTAATGACAGAAGGAATTGGGGGTGGGAGGTGCCAGCTTCACTGTCCCTGAGCATCCAGACCCAGGGTCTGTGGTCTTTGTGATACCCTACAGTTTGGCGCTTTTGTTTATCTCAGCTGCGACACACGGCATCGTGTATGAATACAGAGAGGGCAAGGCACGCTGGGACATACACGTAACCGGAATTTAATAAAACCTCGGCAAGAACGGAAAAGGAGAGGGCATACCTCCTCGGTCTTTGGACGGCTGAAGCAAAGACGGCAATGCACCCCAGGCCCGGGTGGCTGTAATCCGATCATCCGACAAAGGGTGGCCCAAGTTCAAGTTCCTGGACCACCAAGGCTGACTTCTAGCCCAGAAGTGAGGAGAGGTCTTTGACTTCTGGGAGAACAGCGCCCACCCACCCAGGTCCTCCTCTCTCCCCTCCTTCCCTTCCTGCCTCCGAGGGCAGGGGCGGCCTCCTGTCCCTCCAGAATGAGCGGTAACTTATGTCACCAAATGTGGGTTGATTGGGCTCACCCTTGGTCTCTGCACTTCTCAGTAACCAGCCCCAAGGAGCATCTCGTTGTCCAGAGACCTTTTACCCATCAAAGCTCACCAGCCCCCTTCGGAGACAGAGAAAAGGGACACCCACCACGACGAATTATTGACGACGGCACTGTGACGGGTGGTCCAGTGGCGGGAGCCCCTTGCAGGGTGTTTCATGAGGGGACCACCACGGCCCGGGAGGCCCGCGTCCCCGGCACGTGGGAACGGACGCAGGACTCACCTGTGGCGAAGACGACATTCCTTGAGACCAGGCGATGCTCCACGATGGAGAACTGAGGGAGTTCGATCCTCTCCACTCCGGTGACAGCCTTATCGCCGCCGCGCCAGTAAAATTCGATGTCGTCCGTGGTGTAGCCGTCTGCCAGGAGAGAGAAGCAGGGACGGGGAGGACATGAAGCCTCCTCTTGTCTGTGCACAGGTCCCAGACACGGTCGCCAGGGCAACGGAAGGAAGAGCTCCCCCGTATTTCGATGGATTTGTTTGATGTGCTAATTTTTGAGAAGGGCCTTCAAAGAACTAACTTCCAAAGATCTCCGTGTTGATTTAGAACATGCTGATGTTGCCCTGGCAACAGGTGGCTCAGCCGGTTGGAGCATCAGCCTATACACTAAAAGGTCACAGGTTTGATTCCCAGTCAGGGCATGTCCTTAGGCTGTGGGTTCGATCCCCTGTCAGGGTGCATACAGGAGGCCACTGATTGATATTTCTCTCTCACATCGATGATTCTCTCTCTTTCTCTCCCTTTCTCTCCCTTCCTCTTTCTACAATCAATAAAACATATCCTCAGGTGAAGAGTAAAAACATTAGAACAGACTGGTGTTGAAAAGAACAAAAACTAGGAAGGCTCGGTGCTCTAACCAGAGTTCCGTTCGCACAGCCTCACTGTGGAGCTCGCCCGGACGATGCACCCAAATAAACTAAAAACATATGAACCCTGGGTAAGACGTAGGAAAAGATGAGAACGCACGCATGAAGGATTCTGGGAAGGCACCTCTTCTCAAAAGCCACTGAGAAGCTAGAACGCTGAGGGCGAATTTAACCAACTGATGCTGGGTAACATCAGAAGCTCTCCGAGCAAAAGTAGTGTTCCTGGCATTTCTGGATGGTTCCATGAGGGGGCCATCCTTGAAAATGCCTTTGGTTGGGACTCCCTTGGCCCCCGGAGAGGGGCACGAGGTCTCATTTGGAGTGGCCATTGGCGGAGTACAGCCTCACCCCTGACTCCCACCACAGCGCCCACGTTCGGCGCTTCTGGAGAATGTGTATAAATAGGACGGTAAAGCCTGACGTCACCTGTTGCACCCAGGGGTCTTCTGGAGAACGAGGTCAGCTTTATCAGGAAGCACGCACGGGGAAGACCGCCTTGCCACTGTAAAGGACTCTCCGGTCGGACCATGTATATAGTGAGCGAAAGGCAGACACGCAATATTTGATGGGGGACAAAAACCCCCAAGCCAGGGGGTGGCCGGCCACTCCCCACGGCTCATGCCATCTCCCAGTCGCATCTGCTGTTCTCGCTCCGGAATCACGGTGGTCGCACCTCTGTCTCCTACCTTCCTCCGACTTCCTTATAATCCATTCTCACCTGGAGGGCCTGGCCCTGGGTAATAAAACCCACGCATTCCCAGGCCTCTCCTCTGCGTAAAACCTTCAAGTCTTTCCCAGTGCAATTAGCAGAAAAAGCTCAAACGCCTTACAAGGACCTCAAGAAGCTATCGCCCCCCGCTCCGGTGTGCATCCAATGTCTCCCCCTCTTCCCCCCGCCCCGTCCCACCGCCTGGCCTCTGGGGCGAGGACCCGCACAAGCTCCCACGGGACGTTCTTCGAGGGGTTGTGGCTCCCCCTCCCTCACGTTTGCATCTTAACTTACAAAAAACCTTCCACACCTGCGTGTGGTCAAATCATCAGAGAATCGGGAGAATCCATTCCTTCTTTCACTCATGCGCTTGAAGCGTGGACTCTTCCGCGATGCGCGGCTCACGCACGCGGAGGAAATCAATCCCTTGTACAGTAGGCCCTCTGCCCATCCCCCTGTGATGGGCTCAACCATCACAGTCACGGAATCCACCCCTCCCAGCCCACTCACGGTCTGTTGGCAGTTGCCGTGGAAGCTGCTTTCTCCCCTGGACCCCAAATCCGCCTTCCTGAAACTCATCAGCTCAAGGGGTGCCTCGCCCTCCTGCCGCACAGAATGCATTTCCCTTCCCAGGGTCGTCCTTCCTCTCCTGGGAGATTATGGCCTTTCCCATGAGCCTCCGTCCTCCACACTGAATTCCCCCACATGATTCCATCATGGACCAGGGGCCCCAATTCCACACGCCTCACCTTCCGGAAGCACCGTTCTCAGAAACCACGACGCAGACCTGGCGTGGCAGCCAGGGGCACCGTGGGGCCGGCTCCACAAGGATTTGAACCCTAGTCACCAAGCCAGCTTCCCAAAGACCTCAACCACTCATCACAAATGCATCGAGAGACATGAGCAAGTCACTCATTTGCCATCCACCAAAAAAAAAAAAAAAAAAAAAAAAAAAAATCAATATGAAGACTGACAAGCCGAAATCCAACGGAGACTAATTATAAACCAACGCATGGTTGGCCGGTACCACTAACAACAGCAGCACCCTCCGGATCCTCCGGACACGCGGCTCAGGGAGCAGAGGGGACGCGCCCGTTCAACAGCACAGACGCCCCTCGCACAGCGGCGCTCCGCCCCGAAGGGCCAGCCGCGCATCGGAGCGCTCTCCAAGTGCAAGGCCACGCCCGGCCGAGACGCAGCGACAGCGTGCTTGCAAGGCTGAGCTCCTGGTGGAGCGTGAGTTTCACTCCAGCCGCCCGGGACCCTGGGAGGGCAGCCACCCAGGCGTGAAAAGGCGTACTGTGACAAAATTCTCTCAGTGTTTCCTCTCTCCTCACGGAGAGACCCGAGAGGGGAGGCCCTTGTCTGACTCTCTTCATCAGATTACAATGAAGAAGTCTTGTTTTTTATGTTTATTGGTTCTAGAGAAAGAGGGAGGGAGGAAGGGTGAGGGATGGAGGGGGGTAGAGAGAGAGAGAGAGAGAGAGAGAAACACTGATGTGAGAGAGAAACATCGATTGGCTGCCTCCTGTAGGTGCCCGGACTGGGAATTGAACCTGCAACCTAGGTATGTGCGCTGACCCAGAATCACACCCTCAACCTTTCAGTGCACAGGAGGACACTCCAACCAACTGAGCCCCGTGAGCCAGGGCACGATGGGGAACTCTTCTATCGCAGAGGGAAAGATGAAACCTTTTATCTTTAAGATCTTAAAAACTACGTCAAGAAAATGACGCACGCCTTGGCATAAATGTCAAAAAAAAAAACCCAACAAGATAGCCTGAAACACAAAGCGGATGAAGAACAGAAATGGAGATACGCACAGCTTTCGATTTCCAGGGTGCAGTTCTGCTCATCCAAGGGGTACCGCCTCAGATCCATCATGCAGGCCGCGGTCGTGGTGATTCTGAAACGCACAGGGGGCGGGGCGGAGAGCAAAGACGGGATGAGAAGCGTCGCAAGGAATCTGCTTCCGCGGAAGCTGGGGGCAGGGCCCCTTCTCCCGGGTACACCCGACTCCGCACACTGATGCGCACGGAGTAAGTGTTCGGCGCGCCGCAGGCCAGCTCGGCCGAGACGTTGACATCCCGTGCGGTTATGCACGGACTCTTGCTGACTTTTCGACAACGGAGTTCTTATCTTCAGGCTTTGCTGTGCCTCCTGGTGTATGGGCTCTCGGACCCCTACGGGTCGGAGAGAACTCCTGCGCGGTGACCGCGCGGACCGGGTTGGGACTGAATTCCCCAGCTGTCCCTGTGTCGCGCTCCGAGCCCAGGGCCTGCTGTTTCCTGTGTCCCTACACTTGGCAGCGAGGCTGGGTCCTAACACTCGGGAGCTTTGCGCCATGAAACCGCCTCTCTCTTCCAAGAGACTGTTGGGCTTTTTATTTGATTAGGGATCAAACCCGAGTGGAATTCGCTTCCCTGGGGGTCAGCGGCAGCCAGGGAAAGGGTTTACGTTACGGTGGCCACGGCCCGTGAAGCCTCCGCCTCGCCGTGGTTCCATCAACTGCGCAGAGAAAGAGAGCACGCCTGGCAACGGCAAGGTCATCGCCTACTCTGTGCACACTAGCAGGGGCGTCCACCCGACGCGTCACCTGGGCACAGACACGCTCATATCCGCACTGGACGTGACTGTGGTCGAGAGCCTGCTTTGTGGTCAGCTCTGTACTCGGCAGGTCAATACTCACGCACCCACTCCTCAAGAGACACACCGCAGGGGTATTATTATTATTATTATTATTATTCCCATTTTGAAGATGAGCCAACCGAGGCTTAGAAAGAGTAGATAGGTCGGTCAGATTTACGAAGGCACTAGAAGGCAGACGCGGTCATCGGATTGAGGCAGCCTGACACTCTCCCACCTCCGTGACCCCTCCCCCTCCTTAAACTAGGAAACGTGTTCCTACCTCCTTGGGGGGTGGGGTGAGAGTCTCGTTCTGAAAGAAGAGCAAATAGGGGAGAGAAATCTGTCGTACGTACGGAGATGGTGTACGTACGTAATATACAGGCGAGGCAGTAGCCATGAGCCGCACGTGGCTAGATTTAACGCTGAAATTAAACCAAGCGAAGGAACGTTAAAAATTCAGTGTCTCCGATGCACTGGCCACGGTTCCAGTTGTCAGCAGCCACATGTGGCTCCTGCGTCCTACAGTGCTGATCTCAGAACATCTTCTTCCCCACAGGACTCCCCCCGCCCACCCCGCCCAGGAAAAGGCGAGGGAAAGAGCGGTGAGCCGGGCAGAACGGCCCTGCCGCCTACCCCAGCCCCTCAGTCCCTTCCTGTCCCCGCCCCCTTGGCTTTCCAGCGCCTTGTTTGAAAGTGGTCACCTGTCCCTGTGGTGACCAGAGGCACATACCCATCCCCACGGTGTGTCAGGCAAGTGCCAGAGTGGAGGCTGTCATTCAACACTATTCCCAGGGCCCTGGCCAGGTAGCTCAGTGAGTTAGAGCATCGTCCCCATCTGCCAAGGTTGAGGGTTCGATCCCCGGTCAGGGCATATGCTGGTGCAGTTATTGATGAATGCATCAATCGATGGAACAATAAATCCATTACCCCCCTGTCTCTCTCCCTCTCCTTTCCTCTCTTTCTAAAATCAATGACTTAACAACAGCAACAAAGACTATTCACAGTCTCACAGTAGCAAAGAGTGCGTCTGACCTCATGGCCCAGTCAGTTAACCCAGCAGTCAGAAGGGAAGTTCACTGAGGTCTACCCTAAATGAACAGCAGTTACAGCCTAGTGGCTGAAACGTCCAACATGATCTTGAACATGAAGGCAGCCAAGGTCCGCTGTGTCTCCACGGATCCGTCCCACCTGAGGGAGGATAAAGACTGTGCATACAGCCCTGGCTGGTGTGGCTCAGTGGATTGAGCGCTGACCTGAGAACAAGGGGATCGTTGGTTCAACTCCCCGTCAGGGCACACGGCTGTTTTGCAGGCCAGGCCTCCAGTAGGGGGCGCGCGAGAGGCAACCACACACGGACGTTTCTCTTCCTCTCCTTCTCCCTCCCTTCCCCCTCTCTAAAAAGTAATGAATAAAATCTAAAAAAAAAAATTAAAAACACATTCTGCATACAAAAAGCAGGGTTCTATGAAAAGGAGTGAAGCGCAGAGAATGAACGTTGAAAAATTTGGAAGGTATAGGCCTGGTTGTCAAAAGGCATGAACGCAACATGCCCTTTTCCAAACAAGAGCAGACACAGAAGGAAAGAACAGCCTGCGAGGAAGACAGATGGGCAGACACGGTAAAACCCAGAAAAGGATGCAAGGCACCCAGCCGCAAGTGCTCATGGGAATCTCGTGCGGCAGCCAGACGGGGGAGTCGACGCTGCTGAGAACCACTTCATGACGCGGAGGGGCACCCGCGTCACTGCGGGATCCTGCTAACGTGCGCATCCTCAGCAGAAGGGCGGTGGAGCATCTGCAGTTACTCCCCAGGTGCCGCTGCTACCGCGGGTCTGGGGACGAAGCCAGGAGGCAAAAGGAGACTGGAAAGACGTAAACCCTTCCTAACGCAGGGGAAGAAGACGCGACTTTGCCATTGGAGAGAAGGTGAGGGTATAGCGCAGAAAGTGAGCAAGGAACTGGGCTTTATTAGAGGAACAGCAGAAGGAAGCAGCGTGCAAGTCAAGAAATTAGAATTATACACAAAACAATAATTAAAAAAAAAAACTGGGGCCCTGGCTGGTGTGGCTCAGTGGATTGAGCACAGGCCCGTGAACCAAAGGGTCACCGGTTCGATTCCCAGTCAGGGCACATGCCTGGGTTGCAGACCAGGTCCCCAGTAGGGGGTGTGCGAGAGGCAACCACACAGTGATGTTTCTTTCCCTCTTATATATAAATAATTTTTTAAAAATTGGGGTAAAATATGCTTAACACTTTTTTTGGCATTTAAAAAAAGATTTTATTTATTTCTAGAAAAAGGGGAGGGGAGAAAGAGAGGGAGAGAAACATCCATGTGTGGTTGCCTCTCTCGCGCCCCCTACTGGGGATCCAGCCCGCAACTCAGGTGTGTGCCCTGACTGGGAATCGAACTGGCAACTCTTTGGTTCACAAACCAGTGCTCAATCCACTGAGCCACACCAGCCGGGGCCTATTTTTTCCATTTTTAATTGGCACTGAGTACATTTACGCTGCCGGGCAACCATCACCGCCATCTGTACCCGTACACTTTTCATCATCCCTGATAGAAACTCGGTACCCCCTGAACAGTAATTCTCCCTTCTCCCCCCAGGACAGAGTAACTTCTGTTCTACTTTCTCTCTCTATGCATTTACTTATTTTAGGTCCCTCCTATAAGCGAAGTCACGTAACGTTTGTATTTTTGTGCCTGGCTTGGCTCACTCACCACGTTTTCAAAGTTCATCCATCTCGTATCATGTATCGGAATTTCATGCCTTTTCCTGACTCATATTCTAGTGTACGTACAGACCATGTTTTGTTTATCCCTTCATGCGCTGGTGGAGCATTTGGCTGCTTCCACCTATCGGCTATCGTGAAGAATGCTGCCGTGAGTACAAGCATCGGTATTTCTTTGGTTTCTTTGGGTACATATCCAGGAGTGGAACTGCTGGATCATGTGATAAGTGTGTTTGACATTTCGAGAAAAAGACATACGCTTTCCATACTGCTGACTTTACATAACCGCCAGTAACGCATAAGTGTCCCCGTTCCCACAGAACTTTGCCAACACTTGTTGTTCTCCATCTTTTGCGTAATGACCATCCGGATGGGTGTGTGGTGCTATGTCGCTGAGTTTTGATTGCCGTTCTCTTTATGGCTAATTGTGTTACGCATCTTTTCACGTGCTCATGGGCCATTTGAACGTCTTCTTTGGAGAAGAAATACGTCTCTTGAAGTCCTTTGTCTAGGTGGAGATGATCATTTTTGTTTCTGTCGTTGCTGATTTGTAGTTTTTTATGTAACCCAGACATTAACTACCCCTATCGGATTTATGATTTCCTAAGTTTCTCCCATTCTGTGGGCTGGTTTTTCACGGTTATGTTCTTTGATGCACAGATGTTTTTAATTTTGATGTAGCTCAATTGACCTCTTTTTCGTTTTGTTGGCAGTGATTTTCATGTCATATCCAAGGAATCATGGCCAAAGCCAATGTCATTAAGCTCTCCTCCTGTATCTTTATCATTTTAGCTTTTATACATTTACATTTTTTACCTACTTTGAGCTCATTTTTTGTGTGTACGGTATAAGGAAAGCATCCAGCTTTATTCTTTTACATGTAGGTATCCAGTTTTTCTGGCACTACTGGTTGAAAAGATTGCCCTTTACTCATTGGATAGTTTTGGTCCCCTGTTGAAAATCACGTGGTCATATATGCTAGAGTTTATTTGGGGGATTCTCTGTCCTATTCCGTTGGCCTGTGTGTCTGTTCTTATTCCAGTACCACACTGTTTCGATTACTATGGCTTTGCTGTAAGTTTTAACATCAGAAAATGTGAGATGAACTTTGTTCTTCTTTCTCAAGATTGTTCTGGATATCTAGGGTCCATTCAGTCCCACATAAATTGTAAAGTGGGGTTTTTCATTTGACAAAAAACATTGGTGGGATTTTGAGGGGGATGGTCGGGGATGTGTAGACGGCTGTGGGTAGGGCTGTCCTGCTAACAATGTGGAATCAGTGAGTCTGGCAATCAGTGAGCACAAGTTTTCTTCCCACTCACGCGTATCCTCTTAAAATTCTTTCAGCAAGATTTTAGAGTTTTCAGTCTACAAGTCTTTTGCCTCCATCATTAAATCTGTTCCTAAGTATTTCATCCTTTGAGATCTTACTGTAAATAAAATGACTTTCCTACTTTCCTTTTGGGATTTTTGATGGTTAGTATACAAAAATGTGCCTGATTTCTATATGTTGATTTCAAAATCTGCAATTTTGATGATTTTTTGATCTAGCAAGTTTTTTGGGGGGTTGCATAGAATCTTTGGGGTTTCCCTCATAAGATCATTTCATCTGCATGCAGGCAATTTTACTCCTTCCTTTTCTGTTAGAACAGAGATGGCGTGAGCAGGTGTCCCTGACTTGTAGCTTAGGGAAAATAATCTCCATGTTTCACAAATGAGTGTAATTTTGATTTTGAGGCTTTCAGATACAGTGCTCGTCATATAAGCAAGTTCCCTTCTATTCCTAGTTTTATTCCTAGAACTATTCCTAGTTCTTCCCAGTTGAATTTTGTCAAATGCTATTTCTGCATCCACCGACAGGATCATGTGTTTTTCCCCCCCTCTCATTTTGTTAAGCTCATTTTCCTATGTTGGAATCATCCCCACATTCTAGGAATAAATTCCACTTGGTCATGGTACATGCTACTGACGTCAGCTTGCTGGGATTTTGTTGAGAATTTCTGCATTAATACTCGTAAGAGATATTGGTCTGTGGTTTTCTTTTCTTGGAGTGTCTTTGTCTAACTTTGGGATCAGGATAATGCTGGCCTCGGACTGAGGAAGGAAGCATCCTTTCCTCTTCAATTCTTTTGGAAGAGTTTCATTTTGCACTAACTGGGGTTAATTATTCTTTACATGTTTAGTAGAATTCACCAGTGAAGCCACTTGATTCAGGAATTTTGGGGTGGGAGGTTTTTGATTACTGATTCAACCACCACACTAGTTAGTGGTCTGTTCAGATTTTCTGTCCCTTTAGGATTCATTTTGGTAGGTTGTGTGCTTCTAGGGATTTGTCCAGTTCATCTAGGTTATCCAATTTTCTGGCATAAAATTTTCCATAGTATTCTCATATATGTATTTTTATAAATATTTGTATTTCCGTACATGAGTAGTAATGTTCCTCTTTTCACTTCTGATTTTAGTTATTTAGATCTTTTCTCTCTCTCTCTTCTTGTCAATCTAACTAAAGTTTTGTCTATTTAGCAAATCTTTCGAAGAACCAAATTTTGGTTTCATTGGTTTTTCTACATAATTTTAGGTACTTTCTATTTTGTTTATCTCTACTGCACCCTATTATTTTATTCCTTCTGCTAGCTTTTGGTTTAATTTACTCTTCTTTTTATTTTCTTTAGTGCCTTAAAGTGTAAAGTGAATACTTCTTTTTAATGTGTGTGTCTACAAGTATAAATTTCCCTCTCAGTGATAATTCCCAGCAACTCATAAGTTTTGTGGTTGTTGTAGAACTACTTCTCCTTTCAATTCTGTGAAAGTTTGCTTCATCTATTTTGGAGTTCTAATGTGTGGTGCATAGAACTTTCATGTCTTCTTGGTGAATTGACTCATCAGTATATATGGTGTTCTTGATTCTTGTAAAAACAAGAAAGTCTATCTGACTTAAAGTCTATTTCATCTCATATTAATAGAGCTGCTTCAGCTCTCTTTTGATTACTGTCAGTATGGAATACATTTTTCCATCCTTTCACATTAAATTTGTGTCTTTAAATATAAAGTAAGTCTCTTGTAGGTAGCAGACAGATGGATCCTGTTTTACTTGTATCCATCCTGCCAATCGCTAGCTCTTATATAAGGAGTTTAATCCATTTACATTTAACGTAATTAAGGTGAAAGGAAGACTTGCTTCTGCCATTTTGTTACTTGTTTTGTTTTTGTTTTTGTATGTCCTGCAGCTTTTGGTCCCTTCATTTCTTCCATCTTTATTTTCTTTTGTGTGTATTTGATATTTTTGTAGTAGTCTATTTTGATTCCCTTCCCATTTCCTTTGTGCATTTCCATTTTAGTGACTGTAGAGATAATATATGACATGCTAAAATTATAATAATCTAATTTGAATGGATGTCAGCTTTACTTTAAGTGTATGTAAAATCTATACATCTCTATTTAATTTGCTTTGCACACTCATTATTGATGTGAAATTGCATTTTGTACCTTGCCTACCTAATAACCTAGACTTATAGTTACTTACACACTTATTGTTTAAATCACGTAGACCATAAAAAAAGGGGAGTTACACACACACACACACACACACACAGAATAATAGTTTTTTTGCTTACTTTTTCTGGAGATCTTTATATCTTCATACACCTTAAAGTGACTCTCGGGCACCCTTTCATTTCAGCCTAACAGACTTCCTTTATCTGTTCTTGTGGGGCAGGTCTAGTTGTAATAAAGTCCCTCCGATTTTGTTAATCTGGGAATTGACTAATTCTTCCTCATTCGTGAAGGCAGTTCTGCCAAATAGGGAATTCCGTCAACAGCTTTTGTCCTCCATTCTACTGCCTCTGACCTCCAAGCTTTCTGATGAAAAAGTGGCTGCTGATCATGGTGGAGGTTCCCTTGTAAGTGATGAGTTGCTTCACTCCTGATGAGTTCAAAATTCTGTGTCTGTGGCTTTTTGTAGCTTGATGATATGTGTCTTATTGTGGGTCTCTTTTATTTTATCCCTCTTGGAGTTCATTGAGCTTCTTGGATTTGTAGATTCGTGTTGTGCATAACTTTGAGAAGTTTTCCACGATTATTTCTTCAAATACTCTCTCTACCCCTTTCTGATGCTCCTCCCTTAGAGCTCCCATTAGACGTATTTTGATGCACTTGGTTTCTCTGATGTCCCTTTGACTCCGTTCAATTTTCTTCCATCTTTATTCTTCCTTTCACTCGGACTTGATCATTTTAAATTGGCCTACATTTCAATTCATTGATTTTTCCTTCCACCTGCTTATATACCCCTCTAGTAAATTCTTCAATTGTGTTTTCAGCTTCAGAATTTGTTTGGCCCTTTTTTTTAATACTTCTCATCTCTTTACTTATTTTATTTTGTTGTTGACATACTTTCCAAATTTTTTCTAGTTCTTTGCCCAAGTTTTTCCTCTGCTCTTTGAGCATAGATAAGACATACCTAGGTTGTGGGTTCAATCCCCAGTCAGGGCGCACATGGAAGGCAACCCATTGATGTTTCTCTCTTTCTTTTTTCCCCTTCCTCTTTCTCTAAAGTCAATAAAAGATATATAGCCTCAGGTGAGGATCAAGAAGATTATCAATATTTTGGCATACTAATGTACTTTTGGTCCAAAAATTCAAATCACTTCGAGTTCAAATTACTCTTGATAGCTCTGTGTGTTTTTTGAATCAAGAGAGAGGGAGAGATCCCTGGCTGAGCCAGTTTTGAAGGGAAGCAGCTGGCGGAGCAGCTGCTGAGCATGTGTGAAGTGTGGTGGTCCAGAGTTTAGAAATTCTCTCCTGACAGCTTGCGCAGGTCCACAGAAATCTGAAGACTTGTTTCAAAAATACGAGGTTCTAAATAAATTGAAGGAGTATATTGAGATGACATTTGAATGAAAATAACCTATTTAGGATTCCGTCTACCGATTTAAGAGGCTTCTTGAGATGTGCGATGGATGCAAATGTGACGAGAGAGACTTTTTTAGGTTATGGTACAAAGTCTGTTACTGGAAATTTCCCATAGCTTATTATTATATTCCTAGCTAACGTTTATCTATAAATGTGCAGACAGAATGTTAGGTGAAGATAGGGTTTTATGATGCTGGTTTTTCTTAGTCTTGCCTGTTTTAAGGTATCAAGTCTCCAATACTTTCCAATGGAGTTTATAAATTGAACACAGTTCTGTCATTCTTGTTATATCATTCTGTCTGCTATGATGTGAATGCTTGTGTCCCCCAAAATTCATTAGTGGAAATCCTAGCCCCCACAAGCGGTGGTACGAGGAGGTGAGGACTGAGGTCCCAAGGATGGAGCCCTCAGACATGGTATCAGTGCCCTTGGAAAGCATCCCCACAGAGCTCCCTGTCCCTTCCACCGTGAGCACAGCGAGCAGGTGCCTGCCATGAACGGGGAAGCTGGTCCTCACCTGACACTGACCTGCCGGCACCTTGACCTTGAATGTTGCCCTTCCAGAACTCTGAGGATAAACACCTGTGATGTGTAATCCACCCCGTCTGTGTATTTTGTTACGGCAGCCTGAATGGGCTAAGACACTAGTCTAACAGGGTTAAAGCTCTTTGGTTTTAAGAGAAACATACTAACGTCTTGTGCCTCTGGTAAGAAAATAAGGAATACCAAAATAAAACTCGAGGGATCCCAAATAGGAAGTTCTGTTCAAAAGCCGAGCGAGCCTAGCCTAACTTTTTTACTGATATTGGCTTCCTTACACACATACACACGTGTGTGTGCGCACACTCCTGCTATTCCGTGTTTTGGGGGTGGAAGCAGGTGAGTGAAGAACGCGATTTTCGGCCCATTTTACGCTCACGTGGTTTCCGAAGACTCTTCTGTACAACTGATGCCTCGTCAGAAGCCCCATCTTTCATTTCTGGGCAAAAACGCACAATGCTGCAGTCATCCCCAGGACACATCGGTCCAGCTTCCCTTGGCAGTGCCACCTCGGCTTGGTTGTCACACGCCACTTTAATTCTGCTCACAGTTCACAACACTCATCGCGCTGCTAACACGTTGCCTCTTGATCCGTGTATCGCAGTTTCGAGAAAGCTCCTAATGCTTTGTACTCAAGGGGACGTTCCGTGATTCCCTGGGCTCATCCCGAAGCACTGAAAGAGGCGTGGATTTCAGGAAACACAGTCACACCTCTGTCCTCGTTGGCTTCGGAACTCGCCAAACCCTGCCCTCGCTGCATTTCAACAAGAAAGATAATGTCTCAGCACTGGTCCGTGCTTGGCGGTTTTGGCCGGTGACCCGAGTTCCGGAGCGGACTAACAACGAGTACTGAGGTACCACTGAATTCATCAGAACTTCCCTCAGACCCACTGGTCTTAGCTAAAGGGTGAAGGACTCATGACATTTTGAGACAAATCTGGAATCTGTGCACCGGCCCTTGAAGACCTCAAGAACCCTTTTAGGTCAGGAGATCATGCACCAAATGACTCTAGGACAGACTGCAACACCAACCAGCACAAAGTCAAGGCAAGAAACAGCGTGGTTTTCAGGGCACCATTTAGCAAAGTGGGGCGATATTCCCAGCAAGGAACCCCCCGCCCCCCCGCCCGGTGGGAGCATCCTGGGAATGCCTAGCTGTTTCCATGGTAACCAGGGGCAGCCAGGGTCGCCCCTTGGGTCCAGACAGCAGTCTGGTTTCGGGTTCCAGTGATTTCATCGGGAGACCCGGTGCAGAGAGCCCGAGGTTAGTCACTCCCACAGATACTGATGGCCTCACCTTACAAAACTCCAGGGAGACCCTACATCAGCAAAACGAAACATTTTTGTTTTTTTGTTTTTTTTTTCCCAACTCTGCACATGGCTTTGGGAAAAGGTTAGTGAAAGCTTTTGCGCTGCCAGGATAATATTAATTACAGGCTTTTGCAGATATGATATGGGAAATCCGTCTCAAGGGAGTTGGGGTTCTCAGAGATCGTGACCCCCAATTAGATCAAATAGGCCCAGGCAAGCTGTCCTCTTTCTTGCTTGTGACTATTAACAGTGACAGAAAGGCCCCCAATCCTGTAAGATTTCTTTCTCAGCAAAGCTCACAGTGTTTCGTGGATGTCTGCTAACGACCCTGAGGACAGGGCCTCCCCCACTATTATTGCTATGGAGGAGAAGTTCAAGGCCAGGGCACCACGCATCCCCGAGAGGCAGACAGACCTGAGGCCGTACAACACCGTCCCGTCGGGGTGAAGCCGGATCATGCGGTTTTTCACCGTCACCCCGTGCACGAACGACTTCTTGTCATTTAGGAAATACGTGTCCGGCACCCACAGCTGGTCGGCCACGCGGTTGTCCAGCGTGAGGTTGAGAGGGATCCCAGAGTAGGCGAGCCTTTTATCTCTCCAGTATTGTTGAAAATACATGGTTAAGGTGTAATCCTGGAGGGGAGGGGGGAGAAAAGAAATTAGTTTCAGTGTTCAGCCAAATTGGCATTAAAAAACAAAACAAAAACACAGGGCCCTGCCCAGTGCCTTGGGCATCGTCCAGGCAACTGAAGGGTTGTGGGTTTGAGTCCTGGTCAGGGCACATGGCTGGGTTGTGATTCAGTCCCAGATGGGGTGCCCGCCTGATGAAACACCGGTCGATGTTTCTATCCTCCTCTCTGTCTCCCTCTCTTCCTCTATCTCCAAAATCAGTGAATGTATTTAACAAAACACACATACAGACAAAAAGCTCCCCTCCCCCCAAATGCCATTGTCACATCGGATTGTTGGCAGAGAACTCAACTTGAGTCCTCCGCCCAGGGACCCCCTAGGTCCCCATCTCCTGCCACCAGGACACAGGAGCTCACCCTCCTGACTGTCTCTCTTCTGTGCAAATTCCTTTCCTCCCCTACCCTCCACGGGGGCTGCAAATACCAGACCCCACCCCCCCAAACAAGCACTGCAGACACATGACCTGTGGAAGGTCTATACCCCTCGTCCATCACATCTGATTCTTCCAGACAGCCAAGGACACCTTTCTGTCACACTCTGGGCCATGGCACCAAAGTGAGACAGGACATGACCCTCTGGGCCATATCCCAAAGTGGGAGCCTGAAGCCGAATCTGGGTGTGGGACGGGGACATGGGTCTCTTTGAGCCCCCAAAGGCTTGCAACGATGTCAGCAAATATCTAGGCAGGGGACCCAGCTTTTATTTTCTGGGTTTTTTTCCAAGTAGTTAGTGTAATAAGAAAGTGGGAAAAAAGACAGAGGCTGAGCATGGACATTCTAGTTTTAAAGTTTCACTCCTTTTGGAAATGACTGCGTGAGTCTAGAATAATCAAGTCCGAAAATCTGGTCATATTCATGGGACGTCCCCAACCCCACGGCGGAGAGATCCAAACTGAAAATCCAGCAGCGAGCAGCTAAACTCTCCAACCAGGGTTAGGGAAAATCACTGTTGTTACACACGAAAACTTCTTTTTGTTTTTTAAGCTTCCAGATGTTTTTTGAATTCAAATTCACTGATTGATTTTGGAGAGGGAAAAGGAGAGAGAGAGAGAAACATTCATTCATCATTCCGCCCACTCATCCATGCACTCACTGGTTGATGCTTGTATGTGCTCTGACCGGGAATCAAACCCTCAACCTTGGCGCATCAGAATGACGCCCCAACCAACAGAGCGACCTGGCCATAAAATGCTTTTTATGAACCAAGTATCACACGAATATTCAAACCAGCTAAAGTAGCACAAACTACTTATAATTACATTGGTGAAGAATGTGACTTCATTCCAATACTGCTTAACAACACCGATGCAAAAATGTTCTCAAAATGTTACCTTACAGAACTATTTGGGCGTGTGCAAATAACACCCCTTTTTATCACAAAACCATAAGCATGTCGTTCTGCCACGTGACAACATCACACTCCAGCCCTCGATAGCACATTTTAAGTGAAACGTGCAAACTAAAACCACACGTGATCACGCCCGTGTTATTACCCCACCGACCACACTCAAGCAGGCGTTCCTTCTACCGAACCTGGTCGAACAAAGCTACGTATGCGCGTATCTTTGGCTCGGTAGTCCCACTTCTTAAGGAAGTTACCCTGAAGGTACACCTGCAACAGCATGATGGCGCAGAAATGCCGAATGACCAACCCTTCGCCCACCCGCCCCGTGGAGCACCAGGCGGCCGGGCCGAAGGAGCCCGATCTTTGTCCATCTCGCTGGGGCTGCTTCCTGGGATGCAGTGCTGAGCTGAAAAAAGCCAAGCTCGAAAGAACACAGGCGTAGCTGTCGTTTCCCTTGTGTGAGAAAAGAGACATAAAGTGTACGGGCGACTGCGCGGCCACCGCGCAGGTGTGCCGACGCCCTGGCTCCGTGGGCGGCGGGCGAGAGGCCGGGTCGGCGGGTCAGAGGGGGAGGCCGTCCCAGCGGACATTCCGCCCTGGGCGCTGGCCACGCCCGCGGTGCCCGTTGGATGTCCTGGGAGAGTACGCGAAGCCAGGTGGAGAAGGACCAGGCCCGCGGGATCGCACTCACGTGGGGAATCGAACGAGCAAGCTGAACCAGCGAGCGAGGTCGAGACCGACTCATGGACGGAGAGCGGGCAGCGACGCGGGAGGGCTGGGGGCGGAAATTGCGAAGGGACTCGCGGACCCAGACAGCAGTGCGGTGATCGTGGGCGGGGGGGGGGGGAGTGGGCGGGGGGGGTGGAGGAGGGGATGGACAGGGTAAACAGTGAAAGAATACAATACCGACGATCTACTGAAAAAGAACAAAGAGAAAAGAATGTGGGGACAGACACGTTGGACCGGACGAAGCGCACACCTGGGCGGCGACAAAACCCATTCGTTCGTCGCAACTGCAGACAACACTTGTTTGGCGCTGTAAGGCTCCTACAAGTCAGAACGGAGCGGGAAGCAAGCAAATTCCCGTCCTTGGACGGGTTCCCGGGGATGAGAAGGCCCAGGGGGCTGTCCCCCACACGCTTACCAGGGCCTGGTGTCGGCTGCGCGCGCCCCTCCCCCCAGCACCAGGAGCAGAGGTCCCCACAGAGCAGATGGTCTTAGCAAGAGGCCAGGTAGGGCCACGGGCGGCCACGCGGCCACGCCGCTCTCCACGGGAACCCCTGAGCCCGGCGGTGTCCTCAGAACTTTGGGAAGAAGAGGGAAAGGGGACAGAGTGTGGGGCAGGGCGGGGCCCCACCCACAGCAGTGACCGGAAGGGAACAGACTTGAGTGGCAGCTCCAGAGTCGGTGGAACCCACCACTGAAGGCTTCGGAGCAGAAAGCGGAGTGGCCAATGCACTAACCATTTCTTTACTGGGTTCTCACACTCCAGGCCCCGCAGGCCCCCCAAGTCCAGGCCCCAGGCCCCTAGGGACAGTCTAGGCCCGGGCCCGCGTTATTCGAACCAGCGCACCCTGACCCTGCTCGCCCAGCCTCGCGGGCTCCTCGCCGCGGGGACCCGGGCGAAGGCCGCCCTCTCCCCGGAGCCCAGCCCCGGCGCTTCCCCGGGGGGTGGCTGGGGGTCTCCCGCTGCTTTGACGGGTCCCCTTCTCTTGGGATCTGCAGGCACCAAGTTCTCTTCTCAGTGGCATCTGTCTCCTGCTCTGTTGGCCTCGACCCCAATGAGAGCAAAAACCCACGCGGTCAACCCGAGGCCGTGGACGAGGAAGATCAGTTTGGCGAGGGCGGTGAGTTCGGCGGTAAGACGGAGGGCGAGCGGAGGCCTGAGTGAAGCTGGGGGGGCTCCCGGGGGGTGATAAGGGAAACTCGGGAGCCCTGATTGGTGTAGAGCCCCAGGAAGGCAATCGATGCGTTTGAACCCACACATGCAAAGTTGTCAGGGTGGCAGAACGCCGGAAAGCAAGCCGCGGTGGGTGGCCGGGGAAGGAGGTTCAAGGGGAAGGAGGTTCAGCGTGAATCCCGCCCTCCCAGCCACATTCCTGGCGAAAGGGAAGAGTCTCGTCCGCTCTGCTCTGTCCTTGGGTTTCAGGAGTCCCGAGGTCTCCTCTCTCCGCCCAGCCCCCTCCCCGCTGGCGTCCACCTGGGTGGCCAGGGGAACGGAGGGACCCCGTGGGTCTGCCCTGCAAACCCCGTCGTCTCTCACCGTCTGAAATCTCGGTGGGGTCTGATTTCCGCACTGCGCAGCCGTGCCCACCTTCCGCACCACCTGTCCGATTCGGGGAGCTTGCTGAGCTGACCCGAGTGGGTTTGAGGGGGGCTGCTTAGGAAACGGGGGCGGGGGGGGGAAGCAGGCGGTGTTTCAAGGGCACCTGCTACCTCAGCTGTGCCTCCCACAGCAATGGCACCGGTGCATCAGCGGGGACACTGGCCAGCACCCCCCTTCTTTGCCCTCTGCAGAGGCTGGCCGGGAGGAAGGGAAGGTGACCCAGCCCCCTCTGCCCTGCCGGGCACCTGGGAGGCAGCGAATGGATGATTTAACTCTTCGGGGAGCCAGGCCACCGACTCTGGGGATGTGCGGTGGTGTGCGCTACCGCCGCGCACAGCGACAGCGCCCCCTGCAGGCTGGCATCGTCCCATTTAACTACAAGGAGCGGACCCCTAGGATTATCACCGTGATCCCCGCTCAATGAACAAAAAGTAGTTCGGAGCCCTCCAGCGGCCCCCTTCCCCCCCCCCACGCCCCATTCAACACGGGGAACGGGGGAGAACGGGACTCGAACTCAGCGCTGCCTCCCGCTAGGACGCGGCCCCCAGCCTCGTCGGTGCTCCCGGGATCCGGAGCTAAATGGTTCTGCGGAACAGAACGAAACGCACCGGGCCGGGGCGGTTTGCAAAGATGGCTGGAGAGTGGACGCCGCGGGCATCCACGGTGACGTCATTTCTGAACGGGAGCCGGGAGACCTCTGCAACCCCCAGCGCCTCCACCCTCGCAAGGCCTTCCTGCGGCCTCCGAACAGACAGATGCCTCGTCCAAGTTCAGCCTCAGGGGACCCCGGGCCAGGCGCTGGTTGCCACTCGGGAGGACACGGCCTGGACCGAAGGGCCAGCCGGCAGGACGCACGTGTGCGTGGGACAGTCTGCCGCGTCCTCGGAAGAGGCAGAGCCCTCGCCACTCCGACGGCCCAGGGGCCGAGACCTTGGTGGTGGCGCGCTAGGGGCAGGGAACCCTGGACGCTGTGGGACATGAGAGGGGGGCAGAGAGACAGGAAGTGGCTGCCAAAGCCGGGCCCTCTTATGGAACATTCCAGACGGCCTCCCCGAGCCGCCGCAGCTCCCGCTGGTGGCCAGTGGCCGGGTAGGGGGCGGCAGACACCAAAATGAGCCAGACGGTGGATGTTGGTGGCAGAATCAGCCCGCTCCACCCATCTGCCCAGCAAGCCCTCTGTTGGCGGCCCCGAGCCCACGCGCAGCCGAGGTGGAGAAGGGGGGTCCACAGGACCCCCGAGAGCCTTCTCCCTTCTTCCCGGGGTGCCGCTGAGGAAGACCCCAGAGGGAAGGACAGGAAACGGCTGAGGTCCTGAACGGGCATTTCTCAAATGCAGGGATTTGCAGGGGGGGGGGGGCTCCAAGGGGCACGGGACGAGGACGGGGCGGTCCCTGGGAGTCACTCATTGGAAAGCAGTGGCGTCTCCACCACCCGGGCCTTTGCAGGCAGGGCCAGACTGGGCTCTGACTTCCATCTCGTCTGCTCTGCTGGCCTGACCCCCTGGGGTACAGGGAGAATCGCCAGGGACACCGGCAACCGAAGGGTCTGTGACACCAAGAGCCTCCGCAGAGTGACAGGAAGGCCTGGTGTGGCGGCCTTGGCACCCTCTGCAGGGGAGAGACCTTCAGGAGGGGCGTGGCGTGGGGGGCGGGAGTCTGGGAGGACAGGGGCTCCCCAGAGGGGCAGGCCGCTGGGAACCAGGAGGCCCCGCTCCATGCTGGGTAAGCTCCTGGGACTTCAACCCGGGGGGGGGGGGCGGGCTCAGTCAGATGCGCGCACAGTAGGAAGACTGAGCACCCAGTGGGAACTGCCAGGCTGTCTCCTGGCAGGGACTCTTGGCGGTGGCCCAAGCAGCCCAACCGTTCGTCACACGGAGCATGTCAGTGAGAGGAGCAGGGACCAGAGACCCAGAACACCCCAGTCCGCACAGCACCTGCTTTTCTCCGACCGGGCCGGGACCTCGGCTGGCGCAGCACCCTGGCTCACCACTTGCCATGACCTGATTTCAGAAGACGGCCCCTTGGGCGAGGGTACAGATCAGCCGGCCGGGCAGCATTCAGACATGGCCCCTTCTGCCAATTAACTAATGGAACCCGGGTGTGTGTGCGAATCCTGACTCACGCCCGTTGTGTAAGCAGGCGTCTCAGCAGCCCTGGCTTCTGCTCGGGGTGCAGATCCATCCCCCCCTGAATTGGGGCTGCCACCAGATCCGAGGACACCCTCAGGGAGGGCACCGATTCCCTGACCCCAGACCCCTCAGCTGCTAGCACCCCCTTACCACCTCCGAGGCTCATCTGCCCAGCACTCCCATTCCCCACAATCCTGGCTGGTTCCCGGGCCACCTCAGCCACCTGTCCAGCGGCGGGGGCTTAGAGCTGTTCTGCCTGAGGTCACACGCTGCCTGAGGTGTGTGTGCGTGTGCATGGGGGTGGGGGGACCCAGGACACTGGTGAGACCCTTCCGGTCTCTGGTCTTGCCCAGTTCATCTGGGCGTGCGTGACACACCTGTCTGTACGAGGAAAACCTCCGCCTCCTCTAGTTTACACTGTGCCACGTTCCTGCCGCCCATGGGACACCCATGGGCGCACGGGACTCAGAGGACAGAGGCCATGTCCTCGTTCAGAATTCTCCAGGCCACTGAGAACCGGAGGCCTCGGGGGCGTGATGTATAAAGCGAGTTATTCAGGTGTAGTGGGTTTGAACTATGGTAGCTTCTCAAAACCACTAGATGAGATAAAACGTCTTCAGTCTCTCTCTCTCTTTCCCTCCCTCCCTCCCTCTGTTACAAAAGGCTTGTGATGAGCTTAGGATCAGCATAAAGGAACACTGAAGTGAGAACTGTATTCAGATCAGACTTTCTCCTAAGAAGAATTGAACAAACAAAATCGTTCAATTCAAGGACCATGCATTGCTCTGAGCTTCTTTTAGGGACCGTAAAGCCCTTTGATAAGCTAATGAAATCACGCCCCCCCCCGTGTGTGTGCGTGTGTGCGCGTGTGTGTGTCAAATCAATCAGCATGGATCAGCCGAGGTGCACGCCTCTCCACGCTTCACGTTGCCGTTGCAAAGTGAGAGCGGGCGTGGGCGGCTGGGTCTCCACCAGCTTGTCAGGCACGGGTTTAGAATTTGCACAATATTTTCTGTTGCAAAAATATGACTCGGGGTTGCCAGGTTTTACCCCAGGTTTGGAGATTCCATCTCCTGCCAAAGTCGGAAGCCCGAGTGTTCCCGTAGGTCGTTAACCAGTTATCCACAAAGGGACAAAGGGAATTAGGCATTGAGTTGGACCCTGGGGAGCCCGAGTCTGTTTGCTTCATCAGGAAGCTGCAGCTTCCATTCCGGGGGTCACAGCATGGCCCCACCAAGGGGATTCACTCGCCTCCTTGCCCCTCCCATCCCCGGCTGTGGAGGGGGGGCGCAGGGGGCGGCGCTGCACCAGCGAGGCCTGTCCGTCTACCTAGAGGGTGGACCCATCAAAAAGCCCACAGAAACTTGGGGAATTGACTGGTTATTTTGAAAAAGCACCTGGTCCTTCCCCAATCCACGCTAATGTGATCCCAGGAAAACAAAGAAGCTCTCTGTCTGTCTGTCTGTCTGACTCCCTCAGTGACAGACACTCGCCTGTTTGTTCCCGTTCCCTCTCACCTGGGAGCACACGACCACGCAGGGGCAGCAGCTCCCAGGGCCGGCGGCAGGTGGCGTGGGCTCTGAGCCACTGAGCTTTATGTTACCATGAAGCAGAAACTCTGGACACTGGATTTGGCTTTGGCCCTGATAAAGACGTGGTTGGACTTTCCCCGCCGTGGGATGGAGGGAGATGGGACACCGGGAACCCAGGGGACAGCGTCTATTTCCATTTTGTTACAGCACCATCTCCCACGCGTGGGTCCTTGGAATGCTTTCCTCGAAGTCCCTCGGAAGAGCCTGATTTCCATCGGCAACAAGAGGTTCTGGGTAAGACACCGGACCAGCCCGAGGGTCCCCTGGCTGGGAGCCAGTGGGCTTCGGTAGCGGCGGGTGGCCCAGGGAGAAGCCACGTGGCCAGGAAAGCGTTGCTGGGATCCCGAGAAGCCCCAGTTGCTGAGACAGGGAGCAGGCACCCTTCACCAGAGCCATTCACGAGCCACGCGTTTATGCGCAGTCCCGAGTGTATACAATCAGCAGCAGTAACAACGCACAACAAATTAACCGAAGGAACCCTCAGCCCCTCTTCAGGTGTATAATTCAAGCAGTTCCCATACATCGCAGTACGAGAGAGACGACCAAGCTTCTTCCTGCTTGTGCAAATCTCCTGGCATTTAGCTCATTAGAGTGACGAGAATACATCTCTGAAAGGGAGAATATTGCTCATTATTCTGCAATTAAGTAATTGACTAGATTTCTGCAGCCCAGGAAATGAAGGAGAAGATGCCTAACCCCGAGAAAGAATGGCAGTCTCCAAACCAGACCGAGCTAGTTCACCGCAGCTGGGGAAGTCGCGGGACACCTGGGTTTGCACCTGCTTCAGCAAGTTTGGACGCCGTGAGCCTCTCCGGTCCATTGTTCTCGGGTCAAGGAAGCTGGGAAATCGTTGTGAGCAGCTTACGTAAGCCCTGAGTGCCGGAGGCTTTCTCCGCAGGCAATTCTGCAGCATAGATTAGGCGGGGGGAATCTCGGCACCCGGACGAACACAATATATTTAGAAAAGTCTAACCCACTGCTTTCGATGGCTTCAGGCAACCATCTCCCCTCCCACAGCAGACTTTGAGGTGTCTGGTTCCCCATTCGTTGAGCCCACGTGGCAAGCGGGAAAACATGAGCATCTCTTTGTGAACGCTTCTTCTTCCCTCCCTCTTGCTCCCAGCATCCAGTGGGTAT